>OY856409.1:816518863-817807613 GCA_963693085.1 Alisma plantago-aquatica | reverse complement strand
TACATAGCAATCAATTTTTTATAATCCAACCATATGGATTAAAATTATACCTTATTATTTACCTTCCTAAAAAATTTCATCATCATAGGACTTGTATTGCATTCACAACAAGCAAATACTTTTCAACGCTCAATATTGAATTTCAGGCTGACCGTTGGATGTAAAATACATATATTCTATATATGGGCATGTAAATAATATTGGATTGTAGTGATTTTTTGTGTGAAGATAAATAAAATGACGTTCTTCCAATCCATAAGGTTGGATATTGAAAAAATGATATAACTTTATGGTTATTCAAATGCCTCTCATGCTCTCATGATAGAATGTTTCTCACTAGATCGCTACCATATATATATATATATATATATATATGTATGTATATATATATGTATGTATATATATGTATATATATATATATATATAGTCAGGCTAGAATACACTCGAGTGTACAAATCACACACTACACTCAAGTGGTGTTTTCATATCAAGACTATTTTTTTATAAAATGTAAACCATTGATCTTCATTGCCATACTATAATTAGACAATATACAAATTTTGAGTTCATTTGGATGAGTGTAAGTCACTTATCCAAGGGAAACAAATTCGATAAACAAAACTAATTTAAAATGTATAATTTTTGTGGTCTTCATAACATGAGTTATGCATATCCAAATGGGCTCAAATTTTATATATGAGGTTTTTACAAGATGTTTAAGAAGATCAACATGTTAGATTTTCAAAAAAAATATTACATCATGAAAAACTACTTGAGTGTATTCTAGCCTGACTCTCTCTCTCTCTCTCTCTCTCTCTCTCTCTCTCTCTCTATATATATATATATATATATATATATATATATATATATATATATATATATATATATATATATATATATACATATATATATAGTGAGGCTAGAATATACTCGAGTGTACATATCATATTGTACACCCCAATGGTGTTTGCCTATCTAGACCATGTTTTTCCAAATTCTAATCCATTGATCTTCATGGTTACAATAATAATAGGCCACATACAAATTGTGAGCTCATTTGGATGAGTGTAAGTCACTCATCCAAGGAAAATAAAATCGACGCAGAAAACTAATTTGAAATGCATGCTTTTTACCTCCTTTATATGCACGACCTATAAGTGTCCAAATGGGCTCAACTTTATTATATAGTATGTTCTTGAAATATTTAAGAATATCAACGATTTAGATTTTTGAAAAAGTTGTTGCATCTTTAAAAATGACTAAGGTGTACGGTGCCTCCGGTACACCCGAGTGTACACTAGCCTAACTCTCTCTCTCACTCTCTCTCTCTCTATATATATATATATAAATATATATATATATATATATATATATAGCAAGAGAGAGAGAGAGTCAGGCTAGAATACACTCGAGTGTACATATCACATGCTACACCAAGATGTGTTTGCATATTAAGACTATTTTTTTGCAAGATGTAAACCGCTGATCTTCATTTTCATACTATAACTAGGCTACATACAAATTTTGAGCCCATTTGGATGAGTGTAAGTCACTCATCCGAGGGAAACAAAATCGATGCACGAAACTTTTTTGAAATGTATTATTTTTGTAGTCTTTATAACATAACCTATAAATGTTCAAATGGGCTCAAATTTTATATATGAGCTATTCACAAGATGTTTAAGAATATCAACAGATTAGATTTCAAAAAAAAGTATTACATCATGAAAAACTACTTGAGTGTATTCTACTCCAAATACACTCAAGTGTATTCCAACCTGACTCTCTCTCTCTCTCTCTCTCTCTCTATATATATATATATATATATATATATATATATATGTACATATAATATATATATGTACCTATATATACATATAATATATATGTAATATATATATGTACATATATATATAATATATATATGTACATATATATATATATATTATATATAACACATTTTGCCTTGAATAACTATGTGAAAACTACATGGTCGACTTTCAAATTTCTAAATACAAAATGTGCAGAGCTGGGAAAATCAGAAGATTGTATACACCAAGTCCAAAGACTATTATTCATCAAAAATAACCTTCTCATGATACTCACAAAGTGACGAAACTATTTTCCAGTGGGCTAGGTGGCCACAAAACTAAATAATAACAAATGAGCTATCGATTCGATGGAAGTGAAATGGCCTGCTCATGTTTAGGACTAAGAAGGAGAAATCATGCGGTGCTTCTCTTTTGCTTTCCGCTTTGGCGAGATTATAACTAGAATCCAATGTCGAAGGAGAACACTTCAAGGATCCTTTTTTACTTCCAACAAAGAAAGATGTGGTGGTTTGGAGCTAGAGCCTCAAAAAATCTTTAGCGGTCTTGTAGTCAATCAAAAGAAGACAAAGTTTTCCTTTAACTGAAAGGGTGGTTCAATATTGATCCATAAAAGATACAAGTATTTGTAATTTTTTACTTGACTAAAAATCAACAGTTTTAAATGTGAAAAAACCCAAAGAGGGGACTATTAGGAAGTATATTTACATTCTTTCACATAAGAACTACTATATATCTTGTATTTTCTATTATTGATATTCATTATCTTCTATTTATGTCTTTTCTAGGGCAAATAGCTTATTAAGCAAGTTGTATCTAACATCGTTTGTTTTTATTTTTGCTTCATTCATGATTATCTCTTTTCACCACCTCTGGTGTTTCCACATTTGATCTACTAGGCACTTAAGCTTGATAATTAGATATATCAAAGCATTAGCTCTTGAATATGATATGTTGAACATATTCATCTAGTATACAAATTTAGTTGGTGCACAAGTTGACCAAATGCAAATTGGTGGATTTAGTTATTTTTTTATATACCTCAAGTGCAACATCATATGGATGTTCACTCCTTTGGATCCTCGTAAGGAAAGGTTGGATGGGATAAAAAAAATCTTTTGTGAGGTATTTGTAAGAATAAATTATATGATTTCTATTGTATTTCCTCCCTATGGAGAATCTAACAAGGGAATATATTGGTATCCTTAGTCAAATCAGTTTAAGGCCATATTTTTTCTAAGGTGTGGTTCCAAAAATCACAACTATGAATACTCCTACAATGTGAATGTAACCCATTATTCCAGTGTTTGTGTGTTGGGAGTACTTGCTACATGACTAGTTAAGATAAATTCTTGAGAAGACTATACACACACTTGAAAAGAAGCCTTTCTTGTGCCTCAACTATGAATCTATGATTTATCAAAATACAAAAAAGGAGTCTGGCTCAATACTCATTCACCATGCCTCCTTTAATGTAGATGGATATTCTACAAAAATATTCCAACCAATAGTTACTTATGGTAGAGATATAGTTTATAAAGTTTTCCTAGATTTACAAAACATGTGAGAGAATTCATTTCTTCGTCAATTTCATATACTAGTATAGGTCTGATTCAAATTTTCTTTTTACCTTTTGTGCCACCAAGATCACTTATGAAGCAAGGGGGTTCCTTTTCTAGGAGACCATTTCACAATGAAAAGGAGAGTTGGTTTAATTTCTAAGATGGAAATTATTTAGGTTTTTATTTTTTCAGTTATAATTTTTAGATACACAACTTTTTGAGTTATTGTACATGTCTCATGACCAAGGAAACCCTCATTGCCTACACTACAACAAGGAAGATAACCTTATATATCTACGTCAAACAAGATTTTGACCAAGAATTCCTACTTGATGTCATAAACAATACAGACTTGGATTACACTTCAATTATGATCATTTCACCTTATCATCCAACTATGGTACTACCAAGATGGTCTATACGACTTACATCATGACTAAGTTAGAAGACTTTGAATTTCTCCTTTTAGTTTCATTCAACCCTGGTGTTATTTCAAACAAGCACCTGTTTGAGCACATCATGAGAAAATACTAACATTATGACTTCTGACGGAACATACACTCGTTCATTAATGAAGCAAACAATGACCAACATCCTTAAATCCAACAATGACCTACCTTTTTAGCATTATGAGTTTGTCTAATGTTAATATAGATCCATTAGTCCCTTGTCTTTCTTTTCTTCCTTGTTACAAATCCCTTGAGCCTTCTATACCAATTTCTATGTATTTAACATTTAACTGAAGCTTTATACCATGATGCTTAGGGATATTGTCTGGGTAAACATAGTTTTCTTATTGAAAAATAGTGACTACATCAAGAGGTTGGGGATGATAACATCTTTGGTACCATGATGTTGGTGATTCTCGTAAGCTTGGGACATTATATTTTTTGTGATAGTAATTGGAATACATGGATTACCTAACATGCTTCCTTCTTCTCACTGTTGTTCTTTTTAGTAACCCTCATTCTCATGGATTTTGTAAATTTATTTTATTGCCTGGTACCCATTAATATGGCTTACCTTGCTAGATAAAAAAAATATATTTACAACAATCTTGGAAGATGTACATTTCAAATATTTATTAAGTAATATTGTATAAAACTTGGATATATGATGTTATATGATTATCTAATTTATGGAATTAGAAAATGTTAATATAATAACAAAAAGGTATTTTTCAGAAGTGAGGATTCTATTTGTTCTATATTCTAGGTTTGACTCGAACTTCACTTTGTTAGAAATAAGAATTTGTATTATGCACAATCTTGGTCGTAAATACAACAACCCGTTTTATATTAGTAAGGAAATAACTTAAAACTATGTGTCTCTTTATACCTTACTCAACTTGGATCTTCATCTTCTATTACGATGATAGGAAAATATAAGATTTTAATTATCAAAAGTACAAACAATATGTTTTTGGTTAGTGTTATAAGTCTAAATACACAAGGAAATGAAATAAAATGTAGCATTAAAAAGGTTTTAAACATTTAATCCCCTCCTTCATGGATAAACATGATCTATTTACTCAAAATAATAATTTATTTTCAATTTCTCCAAACAACTTTTCTATCCAATCATGATGTTGAATCTCAAAATCTTTGCTTCTCCTTTACTATCCCCCCGATGTTTCCTTCACTATTTATCCCATCTTTTCTCTCTAATGTAATATAAGTCATGATTGAGTCACCATCATCCCTAAAGTACTCTTCTAAACACACCAAACACAAAAATCATATATCTTTAATTGTTAATAGACCATCTATTTTAAAAAATATATCAAAACTTTATCCAGCCCAATTGAGGTTCTCTTGACCCATATCATAAGGATAGTGCCATGCTCAGTCTCTCTGAGCTAACTCAACTCTATGAGTATCTCATATATAAACTAGCTCTATCTCCTTCTTTGGTCTAGGGTTATCAGGTATACCTCATTAGCACTAGTTGATTGCTTTATTAGCTCTAGCCATATAAGCACAAACCATAACACGGTATGCTATTCTCTTTGTAGGTTCTATACCCATGAAACATGTTTATCCAAAACTCTCTTGTATATGCAACCACTAGATTCCTATAAGGAACCACCAGCACGATCTTGAGGCTTTACAGAAACTAAAACATAATTACCTCCTCCAAGGTCTTGAGAATCTCTCTCCCTCACCCAGATGGTGGGTTCTCATATTTATATTCACATATGCACATATAATTAGCCTCTCTTTATTTCTAGGGTTTGGGCCTCCCAAGGACATCTAGGGTTCAACAAGACTATAGGAATCATGCACAAAGTGACTCAACTCAATCACTCAGGAGTATTCTTGTTTAGGACATATCACAACACAAATTTCTCATAATTCTCATATCTTGGAGTTTAGGTTCTCTGACCTTCAATGGGTCTCACTCTCTCTATAGTTAACCCTACAACTGGTCCCAACACTAGATGTAATGACCACATTTGTGCTTAATTAGTAAACTAGGGTTTACTTGAATGATTACATGCTTGATTAGATTGAACATCTTTTAGACTTGATTAATGATAGTAGATCAATTTTGATGTTTCAAACCTAAGAAGAAACTCTAACTATGATTTTAGTTTGAAGAATTAGGGTTTGAGAAATGTAAACCCTAATCGGAAAAAATTAGGGTTTTGATAGTACATGAATATGGAATTTGATCAGGATAGCAGTGTGGTAAATGATTTTTCATATTTTCTGCAAATTTTTATTTAATTGAATTTTAGAAATGATATGGATAACTCAATCGTGCATATTGGAGAAAAATTTCAGAATATTTGAGTGTTCTTTGAATGTGGTTCTCGGTCAAACTATACTTCGACCAAAATGCTGACAGAGTGCTTTTCAGCAGTGTAGTGTTTTATTTTTAGTTATTTATTGGTAACCCAAAATGATTTGAAATTTTAATTGGAGATCTGAAACTCAATAATAAACAAATGCAAAATTTTCATATTTTTTTATGCATTTAGACCTTATCAGTAGACGAATTACTGTAATATTTTTATGACAGAAAATTCAGCTAAAATAAGAGAAAGTATAGTGAGGGGTCAATGTGCAATTGACCCAAGTAGCTCAATTGCTCTATATGGTCAACCTAACACACACAGAGCTCTCACAATTCATGATTCAATCCAGAGAAACTAAATCCTAGAGAGAGAGGGAGAGTTAGGGTTTGAGAGGAGAAAGTGATGGAGATGCTGGCCTAGGGTTTTGCGGTCCGAGGAATGATGAAATCATGTAAGTTTAGCTTCTTTGCATAGACTTTAATGGTAAATCTTCTCTCACATGTCAATATTCTGTCCCTCCTCTGATTTGATCCAAAATGGTATCAAAACTTCCTTTTTTTCTCACTCTTTCTTCATAATCCCTCATTTTAGGGTTTTCGAGTTGGAAGGAAGAAGAATCAGGTGAATTGCTAGGGATTCGATATGAGATCGAGATTTTCAGGTTAGGGTGAGTGGAAACTTCCTTTAAATAGTATATTGCATGAAAATTGGTTAAATCATCCATAATCTTTAATTGCTTAGTATGCGACTACAAACTCTGAATTGTGTGTTTGATCTAAGTTGTTGCAAAATGATATGAAACAGATTCTTCCTATGTTTGGATGAATTTTAGATGATAAAATCATATTAGAAATGTATACAATATATCCTAATGAGAATTCCCTAAGTATTCGCAGAGGTCATAAGAGTAAACTGAAATATAGGGAGTTTGTCTATGACTGAAATATGTTGTATAATGAAATACAGAAATTTGTTTATCTGGATTCCCTTGGTTATGAATGATTGTTTATGGAGGTTTGATCCGATTGTAATAAAAAACCAAATCCAGAAACGAGTGTCCCACACATAGTAGAGAGTACAGTGTCATGAAAACTAGTGAAAATGGTGAGAACATGGTGTAGACTAGTGTAGCTACTCTACACAACGAGCGCTATATGTCTAGGATTTCTCTTCCCTTGATGCACATCATTTCCAAATAATGCAACATCCCATACCGCTTCACTACAAGGAAAGAACAGCATCTAAGGACCTGCAATACAATAAGCACCAGTCTAAACCTAGTTCTCCAACATCTAGGTGATAACCTAGAGGCTAGGTCAGATCTAGTCTCTAAAAGATGACTAATCTAACCCTAAAGATTTTTTTTAAGTGCATGGCTCTTTAGTTTGAGTTACATAATGAGAAAATGTCAGGCTTTGTTATTGTTCATGCTCTGATACCACCTATGACGTCCCCAGATTTTCTAAAACTTAATATGATGTGTGACGTCCAAATTGAAACCCTCACCTCAACGAGAATCCCAATTTAATCATCACACACTAGGCTAATAAAGAGAAAATCAGAGGAAGTCATAAGAAAACACAGTAGCACATGCACATGAACAATAATAAAACCATACAACACATGTTCACCATTCAACATATAATTACTTAATGAATTGTGACAACATTTGATATTACATATTAAACAACAAACTCTACATATACATGTACTACCACTAAACAACAGGATCTTAAGACAACAGGTTCACATGTAATATTCAAGAATATTGTACTGAGTACGCCTACATGTCTTTTATATACCTCTCATCATATCTTGGCAGTAAGATAAAACTAATACTTGGCAGTTATAAAGAAATATAAGAAAAATCATATACTTGCACAAAGATGTTCATTAAAAAAAGAGAACACATATTTTAAGAATATTTTACATTATATCATCCATGCATTTACTACCTGAGAGTTGAATGCATTTAGTCCTTTATGATCTACTACCAAAGAGTTGGATCATTTCCAAGTACTTTCTACCAAAGAGTTGAAGTACTTATTTCCAACACTTTACTACCAAAGAGTTAAAGTGCTTAGATATAATGGAATAGATATATTATGTTTCATGTGTTTATAGCAATAAGTGTGGAAAATCATGCAACATATTATACAAGAACTATCATTTCATCCAATATCATATGCCAAGTATTTTACTACACATATAACACAAGCATATTGCATAATAATCCAAGTAAGAGGTAATGGCATACCTTGATCAAGACATATCACAATCTATACCACATTGCAGATATCATCTATACCCTTGTCAAACTTGATCAAGATAAGATCAGATACTATAATCAGATTCTCATCATCTTACATCTCATCTTAACCCTAATCATGTTAATATTAGGGTTTCACTTAGTGCATTAGGATATGTTCATCATTACTTTCATTCTTGTCTTAGAATGATCTTAGTGATGTCATTTCCAGATTATGGTTCATTATCTGAACATTAGCTTCCATAGATTTTTTGGCACATATTAACCCTAGTTTGTATGCATTATTCAAATTAGGGTTACAACCCATGTATTAAGGGTCATCTTCATATAACATAGATTTTGTGTATAAAACTGATATCATATTTACATATTAGCTTCAATTACAGATATGAGGGTGTTCCATAAATTCCATCAATTATTGAGCATGTATGTATTCATTACCTTTTATTTAGGGTTATTAGCCCTAATTAGCCATATGGAGAAAATTAGATGATTCTGTGCATCAATACTACCATGTTTGATATCAAAAGCATTATAAACATGATTATAGATTTATTGACATTTTATCAGAATTTTAATCCACCATCTGATATTTATTATCCATGAAATAAGTATTTCACAACTTACATGATATCACTAATATTTAAGCATCAAAAGGATGATCTTATGGTTCCATTCTAATCTACTCATTTTTCTAAGAATTTTGATACCTTATTTGTATTTTTTAGATAAAGAATCTATTTTCTATGAATTATGTAAGATTTGTGAGTTCCTTGGGTATTTACCTTTCGCGGCCAATTGAAATCTGCCACGTGGCAATCTTTGACTTGTCCACGTGTGTCATTCTCCTCCGAGGAGTGTGCGCCTCTCCTCATCTGGTCCTCTTGAGGCAGACCGGCCGGTTCACGGTATTAATCTGCTAGTTCAGGGCTGAGCGAACCGGGTCTGGGCCCTCTCCCTCTCGCTCTTTCCCTCGCGTCTGCAGGAGCCGTGCTCTCTGTGAAAGGACCACCGCCGTGGATGCGAGCTCCGACGTTCAATCCACTGCTCAGGATCACTCCTCATCTTCTCAGAAGGCTGCATTCATCTTCGGTGTCCCCTCACGACATCTCAGGCCCGCTGTTGGTGGATTCTACTTGCAGCTGGAGGAGGCTGTCGCCGTGGGGTGCTGCTTGGCGGAGCAGATAGGGGGGAAACACCCCTGATCTTCCTTTACTTGTTCAAAGGCTTCGAAAAGGTACACATAGGCTCCACGAATACTTTCAGATCCTCTGATTGCAGTGGAGAGGCTCCACATCAATCATCTGAACTCTGTTTTCTTCTCCAGCTAGAAGGGCTTGGGTAGTACTCACACCCCACGACTAGAGACGAGGCCACCCACTGTTGACTCCCATGAGATTGTTCTATCTTCTCCACAACTTATTTCCCTAATATATCCTCTCTACCTCTACTTCCTTCTTCTTCCCATGGACTGCAGTCTGTATTTGCTGGTCGAGAGGCCGGACGAGTAAGATGGTGATACTCCTAGCACCGGTCACGAAGAGACTACTGTGAGGGGTCGTATAATTCGGAATGAGAATATGGATCCATGTACTCGGTTACTTCTCCCCCTCATTCCACGATCTCGATGAGTGGTGGTGAGAAAAGTCATGGCAAAAACTGCTTTGATGTCTTGATCTAACCGCAAGGAAGGAGACAACCTACAATCGTTCCAAGGTCTGAGAATGCCCCCACGCAACAACCAGATCCGTGGTTTACTCAAGTTAAGAGTCTAGGCTGCTGGATAGTAGATCTAAGGCCGGAAACTTGCCACACTACCCAGTCCAACCAAGGGGTGTGTGACACAACCAACTTAGATTATATAGTCCGAACCTTGCTAATAAATTGCACCAGAAAGCACATTATTTCAACATTTTCCACCTAAATAACTTCCTCTAGGATACTCCAATTGCCACCAAATTTTAACCATAGCTTTATTATCATCCAAGATACCTCCCATCCAACTTTGGTGCCAAAAATCAATTATATGACCAATCCATTAAATTCCTCAAATAGGCATAAACTTATGGATCTTAATAATGATATTAATACACTCAACTTTATCAAATACTTGGAACTCCCAAAGTAACTCAACATTCATGAATTCCCTCATTTCATTAGACATTTAGAGATTCTAAAAGTTCACTCCATCACATCCTACACACCTTAAAAGATATTTCATCCTCAAAATTAAGCCAGAAACCCACTTTATCACATCATATACATCTTAAAAGAAATTTTGTCCTCAAAATTAAGCCATTCTCATACTCCAAGGAAAAACTAGAAGGTCTTCCTACACAGCTAGGACACTACTATAGGTGCAACATTCCCATAAACATCATGTCCAAAACATATATGTACCACT
Organism: Alisma plantago-aquatica; assembly: GCA_963693085.1. Lineage (NCBI taxonomy): Eukaryota > Viridiplantae > Streptophyta > Magnoliopsida > Alismatales > Alismataceae > Alisma > Alisma plantago-aquatica. Next base: position 817,796,749 of record OY856409.1, on the reverse strand, counting down.
CCTAGGAGGCTATTAAAGCATCTAGGGTGAACTACCCCTTCAAAAGTGTTTGGAAACTAATGTTTAGTCATAGCATATCTCGTATGTTAGGGTTGCATCCTTATCTTTACCCATGCATTAGGGTTCCCATATCATATTACCATGTTTTAAAGGAGTTAACTAAAATTAACCCATTATATCAAGGTGTCATCAACAATTTATTTAGGTAATCGTTAGAACATGTTCAACATTTAACATATGCCTTTTACCATGGAGTCAACTATAGTTAGCCCACATTATCCATCTAGATCATATTAAGGTTTCATAATTGTTATGTTGTGCTAATTTTGAACTATATTTTTCATCTTTATTAAGAACTAAAATTAACACCCCATGTAACATGTTTCATTCATATGACCTTATTTCATTGCTCAAAATAAATTGTAACATTTACTAGGGATTTCATCACACGATTAACCAACCATATCACATTATCATCATTATTCATGTATATGGTTAACCATTTATGCATTTATATCTATTAAACCATTTGTAGGTTTCCAAAATGTCATATAATTGTTTCACATCTAGAGATCAAATCGCATTCATATAGACATATACTAAGGTTGTGCTTAATCATCATATACAAGTGGCTCGTCAAACATATATCAAAACTTTATCCAGCCCAATTGAGGTTCTCCTGACCCATATCATGAGGGTAGTCCCATGCTCAGTCTCTCTGAGCTAACTCAACTCTATGAGTATCTCATATATAAACTAGCTCTATCTCCTTCTTTGGTCTAGGGTTATCAGGTATACCTCATTAGCACTAGTTGATTGCTTTATTAGCTCTAGCCACATAAGCACAAACCATAACACGGTATGCTATTCTCTTCGTAGGTTCTATACCCATGAAACGTGTTTACCCAAAACTCTCTTGTATATGCAACCACTAGATTCCTACAAGTAACCACCATCATGATCTTGAGGCTTCATAGAAACTAAAACATAGTTACCTCCTCCAGGGTCTTGAGAATCTCTCTCCCTCACCCAGATGGTAGGTTCTCATATTTATATTCAAGTATGCACATATAATCAGCCTCTCTTTATTTCTAGGGTTTGGTCCTCCCAAGGACATCTAGGGTTCAACAAGACTATAGGAATCATGCATAAAGCGACTCAACTCAATCACTCAGGAGTATTCTAGTTTAGAACATATCATAACACAAATTTCTCATAATTCTCATATCTTAGAGTTTAGGTTCTCTAACCTTCTCCCAATGGGTCTCACTCTCTCTACATTTAACCCTACAACTGGTCCCAACACTTGAGCCCCCCCCCTTTTGTAAAAGAGCTTGAGGCTCATGCTTACTCAACATTGTCATAACTTAACATATCTTATCTCATAAAAGCTTAGTTACTTGAATCATCAAAACTTATCTTGCATTCTAAAAACAAAACTTAAGTCCTCAAAGACCAACATGTATCATCACAACCATCTAATGTCATCTATATAAGACTTACATCATCATCAAATTTTATTTCATCTATTCCAACTATCACATAATCCAATAAGGCTCTAGACATCTAATCTAGAACTAATCTCTCATCTAGACTGATGTCATTCACTTTCACTTAGGTTGCATGACCACCTCCTACTCATACATGTGTGGGGACACATTTTTTTAATACTTACATATGTAATAAAATATGATATAGTTTTTCTATGATAAAACAAGCGTCAGAGAAAACTATCGAGGTCTGATCTGATTGTAATAAAAAACTAAATCTAGAAATGAGTGTCCCACACATGGTAGAGAGTATAGTGTCATGAAAACTACTGAAAAGGATGAGAACATGGCGTAGAATAGTGTAGCTACCCTACACAATGCGTGCTATATATCTAGGATTTATCTTCCCTTGATGCACATCATTTCCAAATAATGCAACGTCCCATACCGATACACTATAAGGAAAGAACGACATCTAAGGACCTTCTATACAACAAGCACCGGTCTAAACCTAGTTCTCTGACATCTAAGTGCTCACCTAGAGCCTAGGCCAGATCTAGTCTCTAAAAGATGACTAATCTAACCCTAAAGATTTGTTTTAAATGCATGATTCTTTAGTTTGAGTTGCATAATGAGCAAATGTCAGGCTTTGCTATTGTTCATGCTCTGATACCACATGTGACATCCCCAAATTTTTTAAAATTTAATCTGATGTGTGAAGTCCAAATTAAAACCCTCACCTTAACGAGAATCCCAATTTAAACATCACACACTAGGCTAAGAAAGAGAAAATCAGAAGAAGTCAGAAGGAAACACAGTAGCACATGCACATGAACAATAATAAAACCATACAACACATGCTCACATTCAACATATAATTACATAATGAATTGTTACAACATTTGATCTTACATATTGAATAGCAAACTCTACATATACATGTACTACCACTAAACAACATGATCTTAAGACAACAGGTCCACCTGTACATCAGCTCGCCACACAACTCTCAACTATCCTGGTTCTTCAAGATCACATGTCCACAACCTAAATAAAATATTACATGTGGTACACGTAAACACAATATTCAAGAATATTGTACTGAGTACGCCTATGTGTCTTTTATATACCTCTCATCATATCTTGACAGTAAGATAAAAATAATACTTGGCAGTTATAAAGAAATATAAGAAAAATCATATACTTGCACAAAGTTGTTCATTAACAAAAGAGAACACATATTTTAAGCATATTTTCCATTATATCATCCATGCATTTACTACCTGAGAGTTGAATGCATTAAGGCCTTTATGGTCTACTACCAAAGAGTTGGATCATTTCCAAGTACTTTACTACCAAATAGTTGAAGTACTTATTTCCAGCACTTTACTACCAAAGAGTTGAATTACTTAGATATAATGGAATAGATATATTATGTTTCATGTGTTCATAGAAATAAGTATGGAAAATTATGCAATATCATACAAGAACAATCATTTCATCTAATATCATATGTCAAGTATTTTACTACACATGTAACACAAGCATATTGTATAATAAGTCAAGTAAGAGGTAATATCGTACCTTGATCAAGACATATTACAATCTATACCACATTCTTGATATCATCTATACCCTTGTCAAACCTGATTAAGATAAGATCACATACTATCATCAGATTCTCATCATCTTACATCTCATCTTAACCCTAATCGTGTTCATATTAGGATTTCACTTAGTGCATCATTACTTGCATTCATGTCTTAAAATTATCTTAGTGATGTCATTTTCTAGATATGGTTCATTATCTAAATATTAGCTTCCATAGCATTTTGTGCACATATTAACCCTAGTTTGTATGCATTGTTCAAATTAGGGTTACAACCCATGTATTAAGGGTCATCTTCATATAACATAGATTTTATGTATAAAATTGATATCATATTTACATATTAGCTTCCAATTAAAAATATGAGAGTGTTGCATAAATTCCATAAATTATTGAGCATGTATGTATTTATTACATTTTATTTAGGGTTATTAGCCCTAATTAGCCATATGGAGAAAATTACATGATTTTGTGCATCAATACTACCATCTCTAATATCAAAAGAATTATCAACATGAATATAGATTTATTGACATTTTATCAGAATTTTAGTCCACCATCTGATATGTATTATCTATGAAATAAGCATTTCACAACTTACAAGATATCACTGATATTTAAGCATCAAAAGGATGATATTATGGTTCCATTATGATCTACTCATTTTTTTTAGAATTTTGATATGTTATTTGTATTTTTCGAATAACGAATCTATTTTCTATTAATTATGTAATATTTGTGAGTTCTTTGGGTATTTACCTTTCGCGGCCAATTGAAAGCTGCCACGTGGCAGCCTTTGACTTGTCCACACACGTCATACTCCTCCCAGGAGTGTGCAACTCTCCTCGCCTGGTCCGCTTGAGGCAGACCGGCCGGTTCACAGTATTAATCTGCTAGTTCAAGGCCGAGCGAACCGGGTCTGGGCCCTCTCCCTCTCGTTCTTTCCCTCGCGTCTGCAGGAGCCGTGCCTTCTGTGAAAGGACCCCCGCCGCGGCTGCGAGCTTTGGCGATCAATCCACTATTCAGGATCACTCCTCATCTTCTTAGAAGGCCGCTTTCATATTCTGTGTTCCTGGTTAGATCCTCACGGCATCTCAGTCGTGCTGCTGGTGGATTCTTCTTGCGGCTCGAGGAGGCTTCCGCCGTGGGGTGCTGCTTGGCGGAGCAGATAGGTGGGGAACACCCGTGATCTTCCTTTAGTTTGTTGAAGGCTTCGAAAAGGTACACATAGGCTCCACAAATACTTTTAGATCCTCTGATTGTAGTGGAGAAGCTCCACATCAATCATCTGAACTCTGTTTTCTTCTCCAGCTAGAAGGGCTTGGGTAGTACTCACACCCCACGACCAGAGACGAGGCCACCCACCGTTGACTCCCATGAGATAGTTCTATCTTCTCCACACCTTATTTCCCTAATATCTCCTCTCTACCTCTACTTCCTTCTTCTTCCCATGGACTGCGATCTGTATTTGCTGGTGGAGAGGCCTGACGAGGAACATGATGATACTCCTAGCACCGCTCACGAGGAGACTACTGTCAGGGGTCGTATAACTCGGAATGAGAATATGGATCCATGTACTCGGTTGCTTCTCTCCCTCATTCCACGATCACGACGAGTGGTGGTGAGAAAAGTCATGGCAAAAACTGCTTTGTTGTCTTGATCTAACCGCAAGGAAGGAGACAACCTACAATCGTTGATCTCCCATCCAAGGGCTGAGAATGCCCCCACGCAGCAACCAGATCCGTGGTTTACTCAAGTTAAGAGTCTAGACCGCTGGATAGTAGATCTAAGGCCAGAAACTTGCCACACTGCCCAATCCAACCAAGGGGTGTGTGACACAACCAACTTAGGCTATATAGTCCGAACCAGAAAGCACATTATTTCATCATTTTCTAACATAAATAACTTCCTCTAGGATACTCCAATTGCCACCAAATTTTAACCATAGCTTTATTATCATCCAAGATACCTCTCATCCAACTTTGGTGCCAAAACTCAATTATATGACCAATCAATTAAATTACTCAAACATGCATAAACTTATGGATATTAATAATGATATCAATGTCAATCAACACTCAACTTTATCAAATACTTGGAACTCCCAAAATAACTCAACATTCATGAATTCCCACATTTCATTAGAATTTAGGGATTTTTAAAAGTTCACTCCATCACATCCGACACACCTTAAAAGATATATCGTCCTCAAAATTAAGCCAGAAATCTACTTTATCACAGAGATCCACAAAGATCTTGACTCATTACTCAAACTCATTTATATGAATCATCCCTTATGTGAAACATCACATAAAATTTCCACAAAGGGACGAACTATAAAAGTTCAATTGTGGTAATCTATTATGTATAGAGTTGCATCAAGTAAAACATAATCATTTGTATGTTACAAATTTTCTCTAGTTTTAAGGTAGTTCCTTATCCACAATGGAGGATACATAAAAATTGTAATTAACAAACTATTGATAACTAGTTGTAGAAGGCAACTTATCCGTTCCAGATTAATCTCTAATAGTAATTTGACCTTTTTAAGCTGTGGAAATGGATCAAACACTGCAATGGTCTCTACATTTAAGGGGTTGGTGAAAAAAACTAACAAATGATTGAACAAGTAGGAGATAGAAAAAGCGATATGTGTAGATCATATTATTAGTCACTTTGGGAATATAAAGTAAGCGAAAGAGGAAAGAATGTAAAAAAATGTTTCTATAAACATTGAAGAAAATTTGTAAAAGTGAATGCCTTGATAAACCTCAAATAGGAGATATAAAATATTTTGTGAAAAAAAGTCAAAACATTCATTTTCTTTCCTTGTAAAGTCTCTCACATAGATGATCCAGTAACAACAATATATCAATATAGATTATATAACAAGCTATGACCAACTAAAAGTTGGTTAAGATCACCATCATATTTTTAGCCCTAGAAAAGAGGCACCATCACGTCAATACCATGTATATCTATGTAACATTACAACAACCAGAGCTACATGAGAGCACCATCAACCAACAATGTATGGTAGTATACTAGGTTTGAATCCAATTAAACACAAATACTAATAATGCTACTGAAGTGAATCCACCATGCATAAAATAGAGAGACAAAATTAATTTGAGTAAATATCATCAAAAAGGTATCAAAGTTGAATTTCAATATCAATTTTTTTCTAAATATGTTAACTTCACAAATAAGGTGAAAATTTGGACAATACAAGAAAGCATAACAATCACAGTTGGTTTTGATATCCAATAGATATTATGTAATTTGTGTAACACCCCTGACCTGGGTTATGACCTAACCCTGGAAGTTTTGCCTAAATATGTAATTCATATACTTGTGAACACTCCCTGGCATGTAACTAAGTTCCTCAGGAACATTTACTTTCAATTTCGCTCCTTTTTGTATAAAGTTGTAGCATTGTGTTGTATGCAGGGACCTATGTGCAAATTACCCAGTTTAAGGGTTGAACTTGCAAAATTCACAACATAAGATGTTCCTTTGATATTGAGACATCATGAGAATGGTTATGGTAAAGTTTGAGGGATTTCCCAAGCTTGAGCACCAAGGTGCAGCTGTGGAAGCAATTCCCATGCTTAGAAACCCTAATTTGGGGTAAAGTGCAATTTACCCAAATTGAGGGGTTCAAGTGTAATTCTTAATATCTAGAACATCTTTTATGACTCTTGTCATCATTTAGAGTAGAAATGATGAAAGGGATACATCATTTAATAATCAGATGAGAAAAATGACCTTGTGATAGAAATCACCTAGAATGGGTATGAAACCCTTTCATGTATGTACCCTAGTTGAAGGTTGGATTCCTTTACCCTTAGATCTTGAGATTTCATGAGATTTGCATAAGGATAGATAGGTTTGGTCGTGCCCTTGAGCAAGGAGGGGCCTAGATGTGATTTCCAATCTTGTGAGGTCCTTAGGGTGTAAAAGAGGCTAAAGTATATAAGCCCTTTTCCCTTGCAATTAAGTGAACGAACTTTCTTTCCTTCACTTCTCTTCTTTTCTTGCTCAAACGGCCAAGGATAGCTCTGGAGCTCGGGGGGGACGACCAACCTGTCCTAGGTAAGAGAACCCCACCTTCTAGCTTGAATTCATGGAGGAATTCACTTTCTAAGGTTGGTTTTGTGGTTAGCTTACTTAGTCTTCTTGTTCTAGCCGACCAAAGCAACGTTTCCTTGGAGAATTCACCCCTGACCAAGTTGTGGAAGCTCAAGGACGCCATTAAAGCTTGGATCTTGAAGGCTTGGAGCTTTAGGATCAACTTTGAGGCGGGTTTTATAACTCTAAACTTATGCTTTATATGTATGTTCAGTTCTTGCAATTTACTTGGTAAATTCTCCTTCTACCTCCCTTCTTCCTTGCACGTTTGCAAGTAAATCAGTGGAGAAACCGACCTTGCTAGAGGTTGAAGATGAGGGCCTATGTTACTTTTTCAAACGACCTTGGACCTTTTGGTCCAAACGGTTGCAAATCGTTTGGGTTCAAACGGTTTCAAACCGTTTGCTCTCAAACGGTCTTGCAAGACCGTTTGGATTGAAACGGTCTCAAGACCGTTTGAAAGGGTTGACCAAAGGACGATCGTTTGAGGGTCTGTTCCTAACATATTGAATTTCATCTCTGCAAAGAATCAAAGTCTAATTCTTAACCAAGTGAAAGTTGAAGGCACTTCAACATGAAACCCTAATCGGGTGAAAGAGTGCTGATTTGACATATAGATCTTGTTGAGTTTTGGGTTGAAGGACCTAAAAGGTCTCAAGACCGTTTGGGGATTTCTCGAAACGGTCCTAAGACCGTTTGGGCACAACCCAAGACCGTTTGAAGGTCTAGGGTTAAGTTAATCTAATGGTTTGAGGGTCCAATTGTAGGAAATTGATGAATTGATGAAAATTGCTGATTTTGACCTAATTGGGCTTCAACCTTAGTCAAAACGACTTGGATTTTGGTCAAACTTTGGGCAAACGGTCTCAAGACCGTTTGGATGAAGTCCAAACGACCTCAAGACCGTTTGGTCCAAGTTTGAGCCCAATTGGAGGTCAATTGATAGGTTCAACCTTGAATTGATTCATATTGTTGAACATTGATGACCAATCGAATTGAAACCCTAATTGAGGAGGATTGAACCCTAATTGGCTTGCAATTGAGGGTCAATTGGATGTCTAAGTGGTTAAGGATAACCCTGACTAACTCAAATTATAAGTTGTTAGCATAGCTTTAACCATTTAAGGACTTCAACACACATATCCATGAACATTGGTAACCTTTGAACCACTTTGGAGGTCCAAACGGTTTGAGCCCTTTTTGGACCAAACGGTCTCAAGACCGTTTGGATCTGAACGGTCTCAAGACCGTTTGAGACCAAACGGTCTCAAGACCGTTTGGGGCCAAACGGTCTCAAGACCGTTTGGGCTCAAACGACCTCAGGATCGTTTGGTCCAATCGATCTCAAGTAAGTTTGATCAAACGGTCTCAAACCGATTGAAGCTCCAAACGGTTGGGAAGTCAACCATTCCAAACGGTCTTCACCTCCAAATGGTCTCAAGACCGTTTGGGTGGTTGAAACCGTTTGAAGGTTGAAACCGTTTGGGAGATTGGTGATGGTTTGTGCTTAACCATTTGATGATGTAATTAGTTCAATGATGATTCAATCTAAACCCTAATGGTAACCTAGGTCATTAAGGGACTATGTGATTAGTGAGTTAACCCATGATGGTAATCATGTGGAAAATTACCAAAATACCCTTGAGGGGTCTAAAGGGGTAAAACCTTGTTCTAATCAAACCCTAATCACATGATGTTGATGTTTTGGATCATGTTAGTCAATGGAGACTTATCTCAACCTGATCTAGAGTGGTATTGTCACCATCTACCAGTGAGAGGAGAGAGAAAGTATTTCTAGAGAGAGAAAGTATCTTAGAGAGAAAGTACCCTTTTTAGGAGGAAACTCTAGTGAGATACTTCATTTACACATGAATGTGCATGATTAGGGAATGACCCACCTATGTGAGGTCATGGAAACCCTATTTATAATATCTAATGGATCTTAATTCTAATTAAGAGCCTTAATGATGATGTTTCTCTTACATAATGATGTAATGAGTACAATTCACCATGGAGTGAATAGTAAACCCTAATTTTAGGGTGATAACATGAAAGATGAACAGTAAACCCTAATTGACAGGGTTATTGAATTAAACCCTAGTTGAGGGCGATTCCATGTGAAACCCTAGTTGAGGGTGATTCCATGTGAAACCCTAGTTGAGGGTGATTCCAAGTGAAACCCTAATTGGGAATGCATCCCTAATTATTGAATTGTTTATGATTATCTGTTGAACTAACCGTGCAGGTTATTATGAGATAATGGTCATACCCAGGTATGAAATACCATGTTATATTCATTGAAAGCATGTCTTAAGCTTTATGAATAGTGAATCATCTTGATGCACTGCTAAGTGACATCTTTTGTGATTTATGGGTTGTAAGAGCCATAAACACCATCAAGGTCATGCTTGACAGATGACTTGTGATGAGATAATTGAGAACTGGTAATTGAAATGAGTTAGGCCTGCTACATTTTAGTATTCTCATATATAGCTGTGTTGTTGTATGATGATAAGAATACTGAATGTACCTAACTAATCAAGTGAAATGTAGAGCCCTGATCATAGATCCATCATTGTCAGAGTCTAAATGATGGTGAAACAGGTTTTCCTCAGGGAACTCCTGGATCACATACTTTTGAGGATGTGGGGTACATGGATGTGTAGAACCTTACATCCTAGTGTAGGTATTTGATGTAGATTCTTGTAGTCCGTCATACCTTCACTATAAAAGAAAAGGTGAGAGGATGATGTAGATTCTAGTAGTCCATCAGACCCCACCATAAAGTCCTAAAGGTGAGATGTATATCTACACTCCCTTAAAGACACAAACACCGCATCGATAAAAGATAAACAAGAAATCTTCCGATGACGAAGAGAGTACAGAACGCCACTGTAACTCTAAAATAGTGAAGGTCCAGTTTACCCTGGAGAGCTATAACAAAAGATATCCCGCCAGATATCTAACATTCGATCCTCTAACTGACTGAGGAAGATGAGGTCATAAGAATCTGGCTCTTTTAATGACCTATGTATGATACTGATGTGACTTCTTAGCGATCAGTTGGAGTATGAGTGGTAAGCCTCATCTCCACAGGGCATAACAATAATGTTTGAAAAACATAATCAACAGCGTAGTATATCTATTAGAGTTATCTACGAGATATTTGATTGATGTTATCTTGAATAGCATAGATGTTCTCATATTTTAATATTGATTGAACTCTTGCTCATCATCAGAACTGCTAGTGAATATCTTGAAGGCTCTTATTGCTTTAGTTATTCCTTGCTTTGCTTATAAAGCCTAGTGGAGAGTTATAACTCTCGCTGGGGCAATTATGTATAATTGTCTCACCCCGTAGACTTCTACTTTTTAGGTGGTCGTCGAAGACGGAGGAACAAGAACACAGGTGACCAATCCCAGCAACAGCAGCATCAGGAGCAGTAAATATCTCAGGTGGAGATCTAGCCTGCTTCATGGTGTAGTTAGAGTCAAGTCCTATGTGTCCTCTGTACTCTCAGGTCCTGGAGTGTTTTGGAGTATGAATTCTTGAGAATTTTGGTATCATGTTGTATATAATTACTCAAGAAGTAATTGTCAGTGATGTAAACAGTTAAATCCTTTTTCTATGGAAAAGGTTTGTGGTTTCAGGCTCTTGTCTCGAAAAGTTTTAATTTCCCGTGATTTTTGTCTTCCGCTGTTTACCGATTGCTTCCGCACATGATTAAATCGGGATTAATTCGTCGTTTGGAGATCGGAGCCCACAATTAAGTGGTATCAGAGCTCCAGGTTCAGTCGAGTCTACAGAGGCATAGGACTTAGGATGTCAAGTCTACTTTTAGTACTCCTTCCTCATCTAATAGAATCTTCTGCTCCTCAGGAGAAGAAGATACTTAAGAATGTCAGAGCCACATGATGAGTATGTGGAAGAAAGTAGTGCCAGTGCACCTCAAGGCGGTGTAGGAGTACCAGAGGTGGAACAGCCTGTACCAGAACAACCTAGAGAGCTACCCCAGCTTGACCCAGCTGACATGGGTAACCCAGCAGTCCAGACAATGTTTGGGCAGTTCATGACTGCCATGACACATATAACCGACAGGTTGCCTATGCCTGCACCTAGGGCACCTGTCCAGCCTGAGGGGCAAGGTATCGGGAAGACGTTCGAGCGACTACGTCGTGTCGGAGCTACCGAGTACCATGGGACTGCTGACCCCGCAGATGCTGATCTGTGGTTGACAGAGCTGGAAAAGGCTTTCAGGATCCTCAACATCCCTGAAGCTGAGAAGGTTAGACATGCTGTCTATCTTCTCAAAGGAAGTGCTGGTCACTGGTGGACCATGGAAGAGCAGAAGAGACCTGGAATAGAGATCTCGTGGGAAGATTTTCGGCGGGAGTTTGTCCAAAGATATTTCCCAAAGACCTTCCTAGACGAGAAGATCTCTCAGTTTGAGAGACTGAGACAGGGTATGATGAACATTAGCGAGTATGAAGCTAAGTTTATGGAGTTGTTGCGGTTCTGTCCGCACATGGCTGCTACGGATGAAGAGAGAATCAGGAGATTTGAGAAGGGGTTGAATGCTGACATGTCTACCCCAGTGTCTGCCTTAGAGAACCGAGAGAGATTCTCTACCTTTGTTGAGTCAGTCCGAAGGATAGAGAGATCTGTGGTTGAGAAGAGGCAAACACAAAGGAGGTATCCACAGTTCCAGGGTTCTTCAGCTATGGACTTTAAGAAATTTAGATCCTCTGCACCTAACCCCCCACCATCTAGATCTACTCCTCAGACTCAGTGGTCTCCTAGTAGAGGTAGAGGAAGAGGACAACCACCTCGGGGGACACAGAGTTCTGCATCAATGTCTGCTACCGGACCACAAAGACCGCAAGAAGGAAGATGCTACAACTGTGGTAAGGTGGGACATTTGATGAAGGACTACCGATCTAGGCCTGTCAGTGTGACACAGCCTCCGAGACAAGGACAACAGGGATCACAGGGAGGACAATCTCAAGGAACAGGTCGAGGACGCGGGCAAGCGTCTCAAGATGGATCATCAGCACCACCTCAACAACAGGCTACGGCGAGGTTCTATGCTATGAACCCACCAGAGGCAGTGGTCAATCCACAAGTAGTGACAGGTCAGATGGAACTTTTATATTCTGATATGTCTAAATCTTGTGTAGTATCTGTTTTGATTGACCCGGGTGCTACGCACTCTTTCATCACTCAAAGAGTGATTCGTAACTGCAATATGATAACTAGTCATAGGGCAGATAAGTTGTTGTTGGAGACTCCGTTGAGTGGGTCTGCTGTTCTGCAAGAAGTATGCTCTCCTTGTGTACTTTCCTTTTCTAAGCATCGCATTCAAGTGGATCTTATACCGTTTGATATGCAAGGATTTGATATAATCCTAGGGATGGATACCTTGGAAAGGTATCGAGTTGTCTTGGATTGTGAGTCCAAGCTGGCTGTGTTTGCTGATGAAAGCAACACATGGATCTTTCAAGGTGAAAGAAAGATTCTTTCCACCTGTCTTGTATCAGCTATGGTTGCTGATAAGTTGATGAGGCAAGGATGCTACGCATTCTTAGCCCATGTGGTAGATGTTACCAAGGGGAGTTCCAACCCTGCTGAAATTCCGATAGTCAGGGAATTCGAGGATGTGTTTCCCGAAGAACTTCCTGGTATACCGCCACCCCGGGAAATTGATTTTGAGATCAATTTGGTACCAGATACGAAACCCATAGCCCAGACTCCGTATAGGATGGCGCCTGCTGAGATGGCAGAACTCAAGAAACAGCTTCAAGAGTTACTTGAGAAGGGTTTCATCCGACCGAGTACCTCACCTTGGGGTGCTCCGGTTTTGTTTGTTAAAAAGAAAGATGGATCGATGCGGTTATGCATTGATTATAGACAACTCAATAAAGTAACAATAAAGAATAAGTATCCTTTGCCGAGGATTGATGATCTTTTCGACCAGTTGCGTGGGGCAACAGTCTTTTCCAAGATAGACTTAAGGTCTGGATATCATCAAATCCGCATTAAGGACAGTGACATATCCAAGTCTGCCTTTAGGACAAGATATGGTCACTATGAGTTCACAGTTATGTCGTTTGGACTAACCAATGCACCGGCTGCATTTATGGAACTCATGAATAGAGTCTTTCGACCTTTTCTTGATCAGCGTGTTGTCGTCTTCATAGATGACATACTAATTTATAGTAAGGATGCTCAGCAGCATGAGCAGCACCTTCGCCGGACTTTGACCTTGCTAAGGGAACATAAGCTATACGCTAAGTTTAGCAAGTGTGAGTTTTGGTTATCTGAAGTATCCTTCCTTGGACATGTGGTATCTGCCTCGGGAATTCGTGTTGACCCTGCAAAGATAGAGTCTGTTCTGCAGTGGGAACAACCGAAGACACCGACGGAGATTAGAAGTTTCTTGGGGTTACCTGGTTATTATCGAAGGTTTATTAAAAATTTCAGTTCTATAGCCTTACCTTTGACCAAGTTAACCCGAAAGGATGTTCCTTTTTCTTGGAGTGATAAGTGTCAACAGTCTTTTCAGCTGTTGAAGGAGAGGTTAACAAGTGCGACGGTGCTTGTGTTACCTGAGCAAGGAAAGGAATATATAATCTTTTGTGATGCCTCCAAGAATGGACTTGGATGTGTGTTGATGCAGGATAAACAAGTGATTTCTTTTGCTTCCCGACAACTTAAGAAACACGAGGAGAATTATCTGACACACGATCAAGAGTTAGCTGCTGTGGTCCATGCTTTGAAAATCTGGAGACATTATCTCTACGGAGAAACTTTTCAGATTTTCACAGACCACAAGAACCTTAAGTACATCTTCACTCAGCATGAGCTTAATATGAGGCAACGTCGCTGGATGGAGTTAATCAAGGACTACGATTGTACAATTGATTACCATCCGGGCAAAGCCAATGTGGTTGCTGATGCCTTGAGTAGGAAATCAGCAACATCAACCATGGATAGGGCACAACTAAGTTCCTTAGTATGCTCTAGAAGAGATATGCTTATCTCTTTAAGGCAAGACAATGTGCAGTTAAAGGCATCATTGTTAGCTGGTCTGTTAGCAGAGATGCAGATTAAACCTACCTTAAGAGAGCAGATAAAGGAGGCACAACAAGTAGATGTTTTTGTACAGCAGATTAGATCTGAGTTTGGAGATGAGAAGCGAGAAGGTTTTCATGAGTCAGATGACCAGATGGCATGCTATCATGGAAGGATGATAGTTCCAGATGTAGACAACCTGAGGAAGTTAGTCCTGGAAGAAGCTCATTCTTCGATGTATGTTATGCATCCAGGGAGCACCAAGATGTATCGAAACTTGAAGGATATGTATTGGTGGCCTGGGATGAAGAAGGATGTAGCTGAGTTTGTTCTGAGGTGTCCTGTGTGTCAGCAGGTCAAGGCTGAACACCAGAGACCTGCAGGAACAATGCAACCCTTACCCATACCACAGTGGAAGTGGGACCATGTGACCATGGACTTTGTTGTTGGCCTACCTAGGACAAACAAAGGACATGATTCCATTTGGGTAGTTGTTGATAGGTTGACAAAGACAGCGCATTTCTTACCTGTCAAAACAACCTATACTGCTGAAAGGTTATCCCAGATATATGTCCAAGAGATAGTGCGTTTGCACGGAGTTCCTGTCACTATAGTTTCTGACAGAGGTCCCCAGTTTACAAGTCGCTTTTGGGAACAGTTACACAGAGCCCTAGGCATCAAGCTAAGGTTTAGTACAGCCTTTCATCCCCAGACTGATGGACAGTCAGAAAGAACTATACAGACCTTAGAAGATCTGTTGAGAGCATGTGTTCTCCAGTTTACCGGGAGTTGGGATCTACATCTAAGCTTGATAGAGTTTGCCTATAACAATAGCTATCAACATAGCATTGATATGGCACCATATGAAGCCTTATATGGTAGACATTGTAGATCACCCTTGTGTTGGTATGAAACTGGTGAGCACCAGTTGTTAGGCCCTGATCTTGTGCAGCAAACTACAGAAAAGATTAAAGTTATACAACAACAACTTAAGACTGCACAAGATAGACAGAAGTCGTATGCCGATAAACGTCGTAGACCCCTAGAATTCCAGGTTGGAGACAGAGTGTATCTCAAGGTCTCACCTTGGAAAGGAGTCCTTCGTTTTGGGAAGAAAGGAAAGTTAGCTCCTAGATTTATGGGACCTTATCCAATTGTTGAAAAAGTTGGAAAGGTGGCCTATGGACTAGAGTTACCTCAGGAGTTGCAGAAGCTGCACCCTGTGTTTCACATTTCCATGCTGAGGAAATGTCATCCAGATACCGAGTCAGTTCTACAACCTATGGAAGTAGAATTGAATGAAGATATAACGTATGAGGAGGGACCAGTGTCAATCCTCGATAGCAGAACTAAAAAGTTAAAGAAGAAGGATATAAGCCTTGTAAAAGTCCTCTGGAACCATCGTGGTGTTGAAGAAGCCACTTGGGAACTAGAAGATGAAATGAGAAGAAAATATCCTGCTCTTTTCTTATAATATGCTTTATCGATTTCGGGGACGAAATCCTTTTGAAGGGGTAAAGAATTTGTAACACCCCTGACCTGGGTTATGACCTAACCCTGGAAGTTTTGCCTAAATATGTAATTAATATACTTGTGAACACTCCCTGGCATGTAACTAAGTTCCTCAGGAACATTTACTTTCAATTTCGCTCCTTTTTGTATAAAGTTGTAGCATTGTGTTGTATGCAGGGACCTATGTGCAAATTACCCAGTTTAAGGGTTGAACTTGCAAAATTCACAACATAAGATGTTCCTTTGATGTTGAGACATCATGAGAATGGTTATGGTAAAGTTTGAGGGATTTCCCAAGCTTGAGCACCAAGGTGCAGCTGTGGAAGCAATTCCCATGCTTAGAAACCCTAATTTGGGGTAAAGTGCAATTTACCCAAATTGAGGGGTTCAAGTGTAATTCTTAATATCTAGAACATCTTTTATGACTCTTGTCATCATTTAGAGTAGAAATGATGAAAGGGATACATCATTTAATAATCAGATGAGAAAAATGACCTTGTGATAGAAATCACCTAGAATGGGTATGAAACCCTTTCATGTATGTACCCTAGTTGAAGGTTGGATTCCTTTACCCTTAGATCTTGAGATTTCATGAGATTTGCATAAGGATAGATAGGTTTGGTCGTGCCCTTGAGCAAGGAGGGGCCTAGATGTGATTTCCAATCTTGTGAGGTCCTTAGGGTGTAAAAGAGGCTGAAGTATATAAGCCCTTTTCCCTTGCAATTAAGTGAACGAACTTTCTTTCCTTCACTTCTCTTCTTTTCTTGATCAAACGGCCAAGGATAGCTCTGGAGCTCAGGGGGGGGACGACCAACCTGTCCTAGGTAAGAGAACCCCACCTTCTAGCTTGAATTCATGGAGGAATTCACTTTCTAAGGTTGGTTTTGTGGTTAGCTTACTTAGTCTTCTTGTTCTAGCCGACCAAAGCAACGTTTCCTTGGAGAATTCACCCCTGACCAAGTTGTGGAAGCTCAAGGACGCCATTAAAGCTTGGAGCTTGAAGGCTTGGAGCTTTAGGATCAACTTTGAGGCGGGTTTTATAACTCTAAACTTATGCTTTATATGTATGTTCAGTTCTTGCAATTTACTTGGTAAATTCTCCTTCTACCTCCCTTCTTCCTTGCACGTTTGCAAGTAAATCAGTGGAGAAACCGACCTTGCTAGAGTTTGAAGATGAGGGGCGTGACTCCCTATGTTACTTTTTCAAACGACCTTGGACCTTTTGGTCCAAACGGTTGCAAACCGTTTGGGTTCAAACGGTTTCAAACCGTTTGCTCTCAAACTGTCTTGCAAGACCGTTTGGATTGAAATGGTCTCAAGACCGTTTGAAAGGGTTGACCAAAGGACGACCGTTTGAGGGTCTGTTCCTAACATATTGAATTTCATCTCTGCAAAGAATCAAAGTCTAATTCTTAACCAAGTGAAAGTTGAAGGCACTTCAACATGAAACCCTAATCGGGTGAAAGAGTGCTGATTTGACATATAGATCTTGTTGAGTTTTGGGTTGAAGGACCCAAACGGTCTCAAGACCGTTTGGGGATTTCTCCAAACGGTCCTAAGACCGTTTGGGCACAACCCAAGACTGTTTGAAGGTCTAGGGTTAAGTTAATCTAATGGTTTGAGGGTCCAATTGTAGGAAATTGATGAATTGATGAAAATTGCTGATTTTGACCTAATTGGACTTCAACCTTAGTCAAAACGACTTGGATTTTGGTCAAACTTTGGGCAAACGGTCTCAAGACCGTTTGGATGAAGTCCAAACGACCTCAAGACCGTTTGGTCCAAGTTTGAGCCCAATTGGAGGTCAATTGATAGGTTCAACCTTGAATTGATTCACATTGTTGAACATTGATGACCAATCGAATTGAAACCCTAATTGAGGAGGATTGAACCCTAATTGGCTTGCAATTGAGGGTCAATTGGATGTCTAAGTGGTTAAGGATAACCCTGACTAACTCAAATTATAAGTGGTTAGCATAGCTTTAACCATTTAAGGACTTCAACACACATATCCATGAACATTGGTAACCTTTGAACCACTTTGGAGGTCCAAACGGTTTGAGCCCTTTTTGGACCAAACGGTCTCAAGACCGTTTGGGCTCAAACGACCTCAGGATCGTTTGGTCCAATCGATCTCAAGTAAGTTTGATCAAACGGTCTCAAACCGATTGAAGCTCCAAACGGTTGGGAAGTCAACCCTTCCAAACGGTCTTCACCTCCAAACGGTCTCAAGACCGTTTGGGGTCAAACGGTCTCAAGACCGTTTGGGTGGTTGAAACCGTTTGAAGGTTGAAACCGTTTGGGAGATTGGTGATGGTTTGTACTTAACCATTTGATTATGTAATTAGTTCAATGATGATTCAATCTAAACCCTAATGGTAACCTAGGTCATTAAGGGACTATGTGATTAGTGAGTTAACCCATGATGGTAATCATGTGGCAAATTACCAAAATACCCTTGAGGGGTCTAAAGGGGTAAAACCTTGTTCTAATCAAACCCTAATCACATGATGTTGATGTTTTGGATCATGTTAGTCAATGGAGACTTATCTCAACCTGATCTAGAGTGGTATTGTCACCATCTACCAGTGAGAGGAGAGAGAAAGTATTTCTAGAGAGATAAAGTATCTTAGAGAGAGAAAGTACCCTTTTTAGGAGGAAACTCTAGTGAGATACTTCATTTACACATGAATGTGCATGATTAGGGAATGACCCACCTATGTGAGGTCATGGAAACCCTATTTATAATATCTAATGGATCTTAATTCTAATTAAGAGCCTTAATGATGATGTTTCTCTTACATAATGATGTAATGAGTACAATTCACCATGGAGTGAATAGTAAACCCTAATTTTAGGGTGATAACATGAAATATGAACAGTAAACCCTAATTGACAGGGTTATTGAATTAAACCCTAGTTGAGGGCGATTCCATGTGAAACCCTAGTTGAGGGTGATTCCATGTGAAACCCTAGTTGAGGGTGATTCCAAGTGAAACCCTAATTGGGAATGCATCCCTAATTATTGAATTGTTTATGATTATCTGTTGAACTAACCGTGCAGGTTATTATGAGATAATGGTCATACCCAGGTATGAAATACCATGTTATATTCATTGAAAGCATGTCTTAAGATTTATGAATAGTGAATCATCTTGATGCACTGCTAAGTGACATCTTTTGTGATTTATGGGTTGTAAGAGCCATAAACACCATCAAGGTCATGCTTGACAGATGACTTGTGATGAGATAATTGAGAACTGGTAATTGAAATGAGTTAGGCCTGCTACATTTTAGTATTCTCATATATAGCTGTGTTGTTGTATGATGATAAGAATACTGAATGTACCTAACTAATCAAGTGAAATGTAGAGCCCTGATCATAGATCCATCATTGTCAGAGTCTAAATGATGGTGAAACAGGTTTTCCTCAGGGAACTCCTGGATCACATACTTTTGAGTATGTGGGGTACATGGATGTGTAGAACCTTACATCCTAGTGTAGGTATTTGATGTAGATTCTTGTAGTCCGTCATACCTTCACTATAAAAGAAAAGGTGAGAGGATGATGTAGATTCTAGTAGTCCATCAGACCCCACCATAAAGTCCTAAAGGTGAGATGTATATCTACACTCCCTTAAAGACACAAACACCGCATCGATAAAAGATAAACAAGAAATCTTCCGATGACGAAGAGAGTACAGAACGCCACTGTAACTCTAAAATAGCGAAGGTCCAGTTTACCCTGGAGAGCTATAACAAAAGATATCCCGCCAGATATCTAACATTCGATCCTCTAACTGACTGAGGAAGATGAGGTCATAAGAATCCGGCTCTTTTAATGACCTATGTATGATACTGATGTGACTTCTTAGCGATCAGTTGGAGTATGAGTGGTAAGCCTCATCTCCACAGGGCATAACAATAATGTTTGAAAAACATAATCAACAGTGTAGTATATCTGTTAGAGTTATCTACGAGATATTTGATTGATGTTATCTTGAATAGCATAGATGTTCTCATATTTTAATATTGATTGAACTCTTGCTCATCATCAGAACTGCTAGTGAATATCTTGAAGGCTCTTATTGCTTTAGTTATTCCTTGCTTTGCTTATAAAGCCTAGTGGAGAGTTATAACTCTTGCTGGGGCAATTATGTATAATTGTCTCACCCCGTAGACTTCTACTTTTTAGGTGGTCGTCGAAGACGGAGGAACAAGAACACAGGTGACCAATCCCAGCAACAGCAGCATCAGGAGCAGTAAATATCTCAGGTGGAGATCTAGCCTGCTTCATGGTGTAGTTAGAGTCAAGCCCTATGTGTCCTCTGTACTCTCAGGTCCTGGAGTGTTTTGGAGTATGAATTCTTGAGAATTTTGGTATCATGTTGTATATAATTACTCAAGAAGTAATTGTCAGTGATGTAAACAGTTAAATCCTTTTTCTATGGAAAAGGTTTGTGGTTTCAGGCTCTTGTCTCGAAAAGTTTTAATTTCCCGTGATTTTTGTCTTCCGCTGTTTACCGATTGCTTCCGCACATGATTAAATCGGGATTAATTCGTCGTTTGGAGATCGGAGCCCACAATTTGATTCTATTTCATTGAATGATACTAATCCAAGGCAATAACATATGGTAAGGGAACTAAAAGAGGATACATTATATGAAAGGAAAGTCAAGGATAAGAGAGATTATGTAAAGTGTTTTAAAAAATGAATGTTTCATAATTGTATTGATGAACCTAATAACATTTAATACTTATGCCCAAGATTTAGAGTTCCCTTCACCCAGTAATAATTTTAGATAATTAATGGCTAATTCATGATCAATAAAAAACCTAAATATTGACTTTTGCATACAGTCATAAAATTCCATGAAACCTAGGTCAAACTATAGCTCTTAGTTTTTTGATTTTACAACATATTTTTTGTTTTCTAACTTAAAAGAGGTTTACCATAAATTATTTAGCTTAGATCCATTTATTGGAATATTAAAATAAAATAGACTTGTAAAAAGATATTTCTACCCCCAATCATGTATAAAAATGATTTGTCTTAAGGGAAATGCAAGTCGAACAAACTTAAAATAAACACAACAGTCAATGATAGTATTGAAAAAAGACCAAATCACCCCATATCCCATTTGATTAAAATGAGTACGTCTAGGGTGATGTAGTGAACTAGTGCAACAGTGGAAGAAAAAAAATGAAGAAGAAATAATAAACCACCTCTAAATTCTTAAAACCAAGATCACATCTCATGATTGATCATAAGGTACAACTAGAGGATAAGCCCATAGTCTTGCACGCATGAAAATATATCTTTCCCAGATAGAGTCCTTGGAGGAGTATAGACTTCCCCTTGTCATTGGTATTTAGAAAAAGGAGCAAAAATGTAGCTTGGAAAAACTCGAAAATGGAATTTCCATAAAAAATAGGAGTACCTAACAATCTTGATAAACCAATAAAAAATCCCACTGATAGTTCCTATAGAAAACAACCCACCAATAAATGATTCTTTTGAGAATTTTTCTAGAATGGTAATACACACACATAAAGAGGATAAAGGAAAAACACCTAGTTAAGGATATTGAAATTTTCTAGACAGTCCCTTCACCACATCACATGGATCAGTATGATCCCCAAGGCTTGTGATGGCCTAAAGGACCATGTTAAAATCTTCCACTCTATCTGTAAAGATGAGGTCCAAAGTTGCAATTTTAGGATGACAAATGATAGCTTCGAGGATGGAAAGAATTTATAGAGGTTTAAGGATTTATGGGGTGTTGATACTTATGGAGGAGGAGGTATCACATGTCTATGATGCCCTTTTAGGATTAAAAAAGGGAACTCAAAGGTGTCTAAGTTCAATTAGAGAGGTAGAGTCCACAAACACCTAGTTGGTTTGGAGTCGTTGGTTTAAATATTGGATGAGGAAAGTGTAGGAATAGAAATTTGAGGCCAATAAGAAGAGATAAGAAAGAAAAGGGAAGAAATAGAGTCATGATGATAGGGTGGTGGTTCACAACAATCACCCATCATCCTCAACTCCTTTGGGAACTAGACTCCAATCTAGAGTGAGAATACAATAGAAACACAGAAAACAAAAGAGCACATGGAAGACAACTCCTGATAAGATCTAGCCAATCCTCAAGAAACCCTAGGTACAAAAAAAGTAGGGCTAGTCAATATCATATTTATTTTAATTAGGATAGCTAACCATATACAATTAAGTTTAAATTGGGTGTCATAGATAATTTAGACTTGCAAAACCCCATACTTAACTTAGATTTGAAGTTTGTTATGTTTTATTAGGAAATCTACCCTACTAATATTTTCAACTTATTACCTAAGTGTATTTTGTTATGGTACTCACATAACTTCACCACTAATGTTTTTAGATTATATTAATGTTATATTATCATGATCATAGCTGTATTATATTTTTTCTGTGTAACAAATTTATGAAGTCCATTTAATGATTTATTATTTACATAATCTAAAATTTTGTTATATTAAATTAAAGAAGCATCATTCATAAAAAAATATGTTCATAAAAAAAACAAAGAAGCATTAGTTGTTATTTATATATTTCAAACATTTTTAAGTCACATTAACTATTCATGCATGCTTGTTCACATCTTGATATCCTTAAGGCTAATAAAATTAACATTATATGCTATTGAAGAATGTGGTAGTTGTTATTATACATTTTATGAAATATAAACTACATATTAATTCACATGAGGGTACTAGAAACACCTACATGTCTATCAAGATGTGTAAATGCACCAAAATTCCTAAGTCTAACATTGTACTAATTAATGTAGCAATTATGTACATACTAGGGTTGGTCAACCAGAAATTGGAATTTAAATCGCACCTTCACTACTCATCAGATACATATCATCATCATCATCATCATCATATTCCAAACCTTGTTTTATGTTCTAAATATCCATACTAATCATTACTTCATGGTTTATATATATAGGGGATGTTAAATTTGTATGTATCAAGAGTTAGGGTTTTGTTGTTGTGTACTCAAGTCTTAAATTCATAACTCACGTTCACCATAGACGTATATGGGTCATGTAGTACATTTTAGATAGTCAAAGAAAAAATGTTATTAAACACTAAAGTTTTGGCATTAAAAAATCTAGATCCATTTCTAAGGTTAGATTTGATTTACCATTATAAAACTAAGGATGAAAACAAACTATGTTGAGGACCAACTAGAATGACTTTTAACACCAGGAATAAAGATTTACAAGACAATGGTTTCACTATAAACTACATACCATATAGAATTCAACTCAGAAAGGTATTTCTATGATTCTCTTATATGTATGTGAGAGATCAATTATCTTTCTTATCAAGAAATTAAGATACAGTACCCACCATTTCTTTAACTTTTTCCAAATAGTTACACAAGATAAAATCAACTAAACACACTAAGCAATCACAGTCACTAGTTCACACATAACTTTTTTTTAGAAATACAAGTAAACCAATAAGTCTACACTTATAAATTATCCTCTTAGTATAACTTAGAACAACAACATTTAAAATCACTGGTGATCAAATCACAACATAAACAATTGAATCAGTCAATTTTCATTAGAGATAACACGATTATATTTAGGAAAATTGACATTTACATGAGAAAACGAGTCATGAGTTATTCCCATGGCTTAGAATTGAATTAACTAAGCATATATAGTAAATTCCTTGAGTTCATCACCAAAAATGATTGAATTACAGCTCATTTCTGAAATAGAAGAGAAACAACAGGAACAAAAGTAAGAACTCAAAATCTAGAGATTGAACCATAAAATATCTAGAAAGGAGAACTTTCGTACTTGAATAACCTCCCTCTATAGCTCCTTCTTTCTGCATACATGAGAAGAATCCAGACTTTTAGAAAACCTCACTCCCTTTTATGGAGAAAACCT
Source organism: Alisma plantago-aquatica (assembly GCA_963693085.1). NCBI lineage: Eukaryota > Viridiplantae > Streptophyta > Magnoliopsida > Alismatales > Alismataceae > Alisma > Alisma plantago-aquatica. Next base: position 817,772,983 of record OY856409.1, on the reverse strand, counting down.
GAAATTCCATCTGACATGGTGTGGAACTCCCCAAATTCATAATCTATAAAAGAGTGGTTGAGACATTTCTCTAGGCTACCAATGTATGATATCTATACTACTATAAAAAGAGTGAGTTTTGCAAGCGGTTCAAATACACCCGCCCAAAGTCATATTGACCAATCACATACAACAGTTTTGCCAACATGGCAAAAACTTGCACTCTCCTTCACTCAAGTTGCTCTCACATTTTTTTAACTTTTTTACTTCAAAAAAATGATTTAGTTTGAGCAACTGGAACTCACTCTTTTTAAAATTTAAATATGCCACGATCTGCTCACCCCACTTTCATCCGCTTCCTCCACTTCCAACACTTAAAAACGTTTCCACTCATTTTTTAGCTTTTTAGATCACAACAAAATAGTTAGTCCACGTCTCCAACTGATCCTCAATGACTCTCTCTCTCTCTCCAATCTCCAACTGTCCCCTTATTTTTCTACCCACGCTCACTTTCCATCTCCAAAGTATCTCAAGTTTCCCTCTCACTTCCTAATTACAAATCAAAAGACGTCGCGTCGCCACACGTTTCAAAATTATTGCGACGAGAAAATTGAACTTCCTTGTTCAACTAACTGTCCACCCCACTCTCGCCAATCCACTCCGAGTAGCACAAACTTCCCAATCTCTTATGGAAGGTACAGATTCTTTTTTCCCACACCACCTTATATCACATCTCAACAAATCGCAAACAAACTCATAGTTACAACTATCATAAGGAATGACAGAGAGACAGATATATGAGACAACTCTTTCATCCAACCGGAAGATTTTTGGTGTCTACCACCACTGAGGGGTCGTTCTATTCTGCAACATATCAAAATTCAGGAGGTATCTAACAACATGAGCTATAAAATTGTTTATAAATCCTCCATATTGAAGTGGGTGTGCGCAGACAATCCAACGCCAGTGATATCGGAGAAGCTGCGTTCAAAATTTCTTCTCTCTTCTTTATTTCACCTTCTTTCCTTGCCCTCTTTTCATAAATTTTTTATGTTTTCTTTATTTCACATATGACTCCATTACGAGTTCTAGACAGAAGCAATATAGAATTCAGCTACGACATTTCCCTTCACCAAAGACGAATTTGTTTGAGGATGCCTTTTAATTATTTCTACATCTGTGTGCACGTAAGCAACTACCTTCCAACTACCCTATTCTAATAGGAAGGGATTGTAAGTATTTTCTACAATCTTGATCAGTGAAGTAGAGATAGTAACCCCCGTGAACTAGTAAGCTAGATGTCAGAAAGTACTCATGCCCACACTTAAGTAGGTCGGATTTAGCTTCTCACCTGGGTCGAAGGAACTACGCATAGGGTCATGAATTTTAATAATGTCGACAAGGTATATAATGGTTCGGCATATATTTTGGTCACCTAACGCCTCCTGCAAATGAAATCATCTTTCCTATGTGATAATACTCGCTCCATGCAAGCATTGCTAAAAAGTCATAAGACGGATTACGGGTATGCTGTTGGAATGATGGAAACCATTATAATCTTTTCCCTTACTAGCTAGCTTTGCCGCTTGCCTCCACCAAGATTAATCTTTATCTTTTCCATGACAGGAAGGAAGGATTATAGGTACTTATCTATGTTAGATAATTTAGGTGTAAACGTCGTTACATGCAACAACAAACAGTTACAAATAATTAACAATTGTAGGTAGATCAAGATAATATATACAAGAATAAAACATTGTAGGAGAACATAAATAAAAGAGTAAGAAACTCCTGACCGGATTGTCCTGTTGAGAAACAAGACATGTATATTTACATATACATATATATACTTAAAGAAATCATTTCCTTGCAATCCTTCGGATAAGCGATGTTCTTCCAGTCCATCCAGTCATTAAGAATGCAGCAAAAACTATATCCTTGGCTCGTCTTGCTAACACTTGATGCAATGTCACTCCACATGTCTGCTTGCATTTAACGTCGCTCTTCCGGCACGTCAATTTGACGCCGAAATATTTGCACCACCAATGCTGCCCAGCGATCGCAGGTACCACCACCCGGACAGATCGTGTCAAAAGAATAGAAGGACAACATTGTTTGTCTCATTCAGGAGAAGGATCTCCATGAGACAACTTTTCTGAATACTCGCTTCGTTATGAAGACAAGTCTCTACAAAGTAGCAATTCACATGGGCGAAGGGAAAGAAGAGAAACACTCCGTTAAGAGGACACATCTCTCGTCTCTTGCAAACGGCGGCTGACGGCTATGCGTTATGTAGAGAGAGACTGAATTCATTGTGTGTTCAACTCTATTGACATGTTTCCCTTTTTATAACCCTTTCACGCCCCACGTCCTAATCCTAGATGGATACAATTACTCGATCACTCTTGTACATGAAATGTACACGTCTTTACCGTTAAGGAAAGGAGACCATTAATTATATATAAATAATTAACTTCATCTCTTATTCACATAACGGAAAGTTGTTGAACACGAAACGTACATATCTTAATCATTAAGGAAAAGAGACCATTAATTATATAAATAATTAACTTCATCTCTTATTCACATAACGGAAAGATGCTAAAATGTTTCGGAAAAATACAATTAATTAAATCAATAATTAATAATGTGATTATCCTTTTATACAAAAAAGGGTAACTTACGTTCCTTTCCATTATGTACTGGTTGCACTACATTGGGCTTAACCCATGCTAAATAATAACTACAAAAGTTATATATCCAACAATCCCCCACAAAGTCCAATGTGTAGTGCCTTGCCAAACAGTCCTCCATACTATGCTTTCAGTAGATACCTTTCGGTTTGAATCTACCTGAGTTATCCAACGTAGACTCCCACAGGAACTAAGTGAACTAAAGTCTTGAACTTGAACCTTGGTTGCAAGAGTATCGGTTGGTAACAACACAATAAAGACATGGCAGTAAAGAAGTAAAACGATGCATTAAAGGCCATGCATCCAAATCAGGGAATCGTGATTGATATAGGAAACAACCCTATTCCTTGTTGTGGCCCACACAACATCAATCACTTAGTTGAAGTCTCCAAGGATGTACTGCTAGCATCATGTCCTAGGACTTGACTCCATTCAGAGACTAATCTCTTACTAACTTGCAGCTTATGACACTAAATAGGTTTTCAGGGGAGAGACACACAGATGCATGAAGCATCAAAGATAAATTTACATAGTGTCATCAATTCACCCGACAACTTGTTATTACCACATTGAACCCAATTTGTGAGATTTCCACTCTTTTGGGTTGGGTTGCTACTGCCTATGAAAAAGAAGGGGTTTCAGTCTCATCCCCAACCTGAATTTTTCAACTAATGTCATATTAAGACAAATAGTCAAAAGATTGTCTTTATAAGAAAAAAGGTACCTACGTAGTCAAGCCTTGACCCCACAAGACACTAACTCCCTTACAGACATAAGTCTGATTTGGATGTGTCAATGTTGTTTTAATTATACTTATCAATCTTTATATCTTCTATAGTTGTATTGTTATTAATATAAAATGAAATTGCAGGAATCATATTTATTTTCAATAGCTAACTTAGATTAAAATCTATGCAGCCATTCAACTTCCAATTCAATTTCATATATAAAACACCCAACTAAGCTTCAGAAGAAGACCAAGACAAACCATAAAACAACTCATTTTCTTATTAGAAAAATATATCACAAGACACCATTACTCCTAGAGTTCATGACAAACTGGCGTGCATTATTATATCCTTCTACTACTAAAGGATATTTGTCATAATGAAGTCAAGGTAACGCGTTCCCTTTATAGACCTCAATACTCTATCAAGAGATTTCTAAATGGGTCTTAGCATGATCATTGGTGTATCTACTCAACTTGCACATAACAAACATAATGTATGTACATGTGTGGTTCTTAAGATACATCAGACTTCCAATATCCAAAAAGTATTGTAATTAATTCATTAGAACTTTAGTCACATTCTTATACAAGACATTTTGATGAGTTCATATAGAGTCTTAACATGGTTGCATGATGTGTATCAAACTTCTCTAGTATCCTCTCAACATAATGAGACTTTTAGAAAGTCATACCATCAGTAAACCTCATGATTTTAGGCCTTAAAATTACATAAATGACTCTTATATATATTTCATCTAAAACTTATTACATAAGAATGATAGTCTAATTTATTACTTTTATATTGGAAATAAAACATCATCTATGTATAACAACATGAATCAACCATTGATGATTTTTACAGTAGATACATTTATCAAAATTATTAGAAATGAAGCATTTCATTGATAGTACTCTATCAAACATCTCATATCATTGCTTAGGAGCGTGGTTTAAGCTATGTAATATCTTTAATAAATTTACACACTTTTATGCTCATTCCTACAATGCATAAATCCACCATGTTGTTCCATATATATATATATATATATATATATATATATATATATATATATCTTCTCGTGAATATTACCGTGTAAGTATACAGAATTATCATTCATTTATTGAATATGAGATTATATGTGACAACCAATGCCTTAAGCATTCATATTGTGTTCATGTAGGAAACATAGGATATGTATCAAAATACTTTATTCCTTCAGAGTGTAAAACCCTTAGCAACTAGCTTAGCAAAGTACATTATTAATTATCCAGTCTAAATTTATTTTCATCTTAAGGATCCATTTACTAACAAATTTAGAATAACTAGAAGACAAATCTATAAATTCCCACAATTAATTTGTGAGAACCCATAATATTTCTTTATTAACAAATTCTTTCCAAAACTAAACTTCTGGAGAATCCATAGCATGTTTTGAAAGGAACAAGATCATCTTCGATATTATAAATGAGAAATTCACTTCTATCATCCTTGAAAATCTTAGTATGTTAACTTCTCCTTTGTTCAGACAATTCATCATAATCAATAATATTCAGAAATAGCAAATTCTAAGTTCCCCCCACATACATTATCACATAATGTCGTACGTAATATCACAATTGTATAGACCTTATAGCCTAAGATTTCAGATTTTACAATCATAAATCTAAAAGTGTAACTTGTCTTTACATGACCCAGTAAAATGGCATCAACCATTTTTCTAATTTCTTTTATTTTGTGTTCAGAGACATATACCTTAGTAAAAATGCCCCCACATTTGAAGATATTAGAGGAATAATTCTTTCTCAATCAATAACTCAATCATGTTACTCTTATTATGTCTAAGGAAAACTTTATTTAAAAATTTGGCAAGACATAGTAAAAGTTTCTTCTACATATGTATGAGTAAACTTGAGATATGGAGAAAGTTATTAGCCATTTAAACAAGGAATTAGATTTTACGTTCTACAATCCCAATAAACTATGGTGTATACAGAGCAACAACCTTCATGAACTACACAGTGGAGATGTTAAAATTCCAACAAACAAGTTCAAGGTATGTCCTTCTCCTCATCAGACCTTAATCATTTAAGTACCTTACTAGTTTGAGTTTTAGCTTCCATCTAAAATATTTTGAATTTTCTAATGTCTCAATTTTACTTTAAGGTAAAATGACATAACAATATCTACACAAATCATCCACATATGTTATAAAATAACAATTTTCAGTTCCTATTAGTATCTTCATTAAATTCATAGATGTTATGGTGAACTAAATCTAGAATTTCAGAATTCTTATTATAAATAAAAAAAATCTTCTAGGCAGTTTAGTTTACATATATATTTTACATCTTTCAGAATTAATGTCGGATTTTAGAACCAATTCATGATTCATCATTTGTTACATTGAGACAACAAAATATGTCTCAAACAATATTGTTATATATTAGATGAAATAAGATTCATGCATACAAAACTATATTCATTCAAATATTAAATTGCAATTTGAAATATGTTTAGCAAGAATCTTAAACTTGTTCTCCATGTTACACAAATATCACTTGCTAAAGAACATAGTATCATGAAGGTATGTAATAATAACTTATTACATTTTACAGTCTATTACAAAACCATCTCATTTGATAATCGAGATTTCATGTTTTAAAGATACATACCCATCATTAAGGTTCAAGAAAATAATTATCTAATTATAATCACCTTAATTTCGGATGTGGAAACCTTCTATCCTTTGTATATAAAGGACATACTTTGTTATTAGCCATAGATGTATGTACTGTCTTTAATTTCTTTTATTTGGTCTTAGCACTAAAATTAACTATCGGGTAAGAACTAACATGTAAGTCGATATTTTTATCTTTCAGGTGTACGTCTTGTTTATTAATGTCTAACATGAGACCGCTCATTGACATTCTCCTTTAAATTTGAGATATATGTCAAACAAATTCTTAAAATATTAGGAATATCTCAACTATAGACATAACAAGAAAATTTTCAAGTGTACATCTTGTTTATTAATGTCTAACATGAGATTGCTCATTGACATTCTCCTTTATATTTGAGATATATATCAAACGATTTCCTAAAATATTAAGAATATCTCAACTATAGACATAACAATAAAATTTTCAAATATACATCTTTTTTATTAATGTCTAACATGAGACCGCCCATTGACATTCTCTTTCATATCAAACGACTTCCTAAAATATTAGGAATATCTCAACTATAGGCATAACAACAAAATTTTCAAGCATTTAATGCATGCATCCAAAATTTTGTACACCAAGAATTAAAACATTAATTACTTGTTAAAGAATAGATTTACCTCTACTAAATAATACATTTAGAAATATTATAAACTTTGAAACACAGTATTGTTTAGTACCCTTATTCTCAGTTTTATATTTTATTTCTACCATCCCTATACAATGTTATAGAAATAAGTAATATTTGCTAAGAGTATAAATTATATAGTTTGTATTTATAACACAAACAAAACTAACTCTTGGCATCTTGTATCAGCTTTTTTCCAACTAGAAATAATATTCACATTGTTGGGATCAGTTTTATTTAGTTCCGGTTATTCCTATTCTTCACACCCATATATTATGCCAATTATATATTCAACATTGCTAATATACAACGTTCAAAACAATAAGATTTCAGACATATGTTTATTGTTAATTCTAATGCATGTACCATGATCTACATTGTTAATTAACGACAAAGAATGATTTCTTTAAGATTGTTAGATAATTTAGGTGTAAACGTCGTTATATGCAACAACAAACAGTTGCAAATAATTAACAATTGTAGGTAGATCAAGATAAGATATACAAGAATAAAATATTGTTGGAGAACATAAATAAAAGAGTACAAAAATCCTGACCGGATTGTCCTGTTGAGAAACAAGACATGTATATTTGCATATACGTATATATACTTAAAGAAATCATTGCCTTGCAATCCTTCGGATAAGCGATGTTCTTCCCGTCCATCCAGACATTAAGAATGCAGCAATGACTATATCCTTGGCTCGTCTTGCTAACACTTGACGCCATGTCGCTCCGCATGTCTGCTTGCGTTTAACGTCACTCTTCTGACACGTCAATTTGATGCTGAAATATTTGCACCACCAATGCAGCCCAGTGATCGCAGGTACCACCACCCGGACAGATCGTGTCAAAAGAATAGAAGGACAACATTGTTTGTCTCATTTAGGAGAAGGATCTCCATGAGACAACTTTTCTGAATACTCGCTTCGTTCTGAAGACAAGTCTCTACAAAGCAGTAATTCACATGGGCGAAGGGAAAGAAGAGAAACACTCCGTCAAGAGGACACATCTCTCGTCTCTTGCAAACGACGGTTGACGGCTATGTGTTATGTAGAGTGAGTGAATTCATTGTGTGTTCAACTCTATTGACATGTTTCCCTTTTTATAACCCTTTCACGCCCCACGTCCTAATCCTAGATGGACACGATTACTCGATCACTCTTGTGCATGAAACGTACACGTCTTTACCGTTAAGGAAAGCAGACCATTAATTATATATAAATAATTAACTTCATCTCTTATTCACATAACGGAAAGTTGTTGAACACGAAATGTATATATCTTAATCATTAAGGAAAAGAGACCATTAATTATATAAATAATTAACTTCATCTCTTATTCACTTAACGGAAAGATGCTAAAACGTTTCGGAAAGATACAATTAATTAAATCAATAATTAATAATGTGATTATCCTTTTATACAAAAAAAAGAAATTTACGTTTCTTTCCATTATGTATTGGCTGAACTACATTGGGCTTAACCCATACTAAATAATAACTACAAAAGTTATATATCCAACAATCTAATCAGGATTCCTACGAGCATTAGACTTTTCAAAATTATGGAACGCTCATTGTTCATCACGACTCTATAGGTATGTTGTTGCTTAACGATCCCATTCCTATGTTTCTTTTTTTATTTTCTTATTTTCTAATCTGAAACAAGATGTGATTGTTTATTTTAAAACATAGCTTCCAACTCCAAGACCACAAAAGATTCACGTAGATGTCAAACAAGTTTGCATTTGCATCTATAACTATGAAGTTCCAATGTTATCAAGAGTAAGAAACATGACAATTTGATGCCTTGTTCGTTGAATTTCAATAGTCATTTTGCCTAGGGAAGTGTAGTTTCGAACCTGCTTAGTTAGTTATAATTAATGATCTACCATGTAAGGTAAGTGACCTTTGTAATTAAAAAAAAATTCACTGCCTTAGGCAGAGCCCGCATCCTTTTTTCAACCATAGCCCAGATAACTGGCGGGTGATAAATCCAGCGCTCCACAGCATGGTTCTAACCCGGATCCCCCCAGAGGGGGACACCGTGCCTTACCAGCTGCGCTAACGACCGGGTGTGACCTTTGTAATTAGAAAGTCAAAATAGTGGATTATTACGAAGTCATCCATTGTGTGCGTTGTTTTTGTTCCAACAGGAGATGCTCTCTGAAGAGAGCAGTGACATGTGTGGTGGGGATGTATTTGCTAGAAGATAGAGATCCATTCTGTCAACTTTGAATTTGCTTCCTCATGTGTCGACTTCTTCAACTTTTCAGTTGACTTCTACATGGCTAGACATGAGCAGGAGAGGAGGCAAGTGAAATATACATGACTTGACAATTATAGTATGAGTATGACCACATACGTTGGTACATTTACAATAATGCTTTATTAATTATTCTTAAAGCTTAAATGTGTGTATGTTAGTTTTGCCTCAGCATTGGTTTTTTTACAAAAAGATAGAAATTAAATATAATGTTTAGCGTTTATATAAAGCCACATTATAAGAAGACCATTATTTATATATGCTTCTCATGTCAATTGTAATTTTCATGAGATCTCATTTTTATTATAAGTGTATTATATATGTATTAGACATCACAAGTCACAAAAATGTTTGCATTAAGGTTTTTATGTATAAGGCCAGAGTTCGTCAGATCTTCAAATACATATAGTTTTTTGGTTTCTCTAGCACACAATCATCGTAGAATTATTACTAGAAATCCAACTAAGGGTCGAAATATCAACAAACCTTCAACTGGAAAAAAAACATTTATTGATATTTTTAATTCCTCAATAATAACATACTTCTCCATATACCTAATGACATTTCCAAAAAGAACATCAAGGATGGAGTCTTATTTCAATATCTTTGGCACCTTAGCTTGTCATTGGAACAAATTTTGTTGGATTGATAAAGCCATTGTCCGTACATGTAATGATTCACGACCCCTAGCAGTTATCCCCATTTTTCAATATGAATCTGCTTTTAGTTGTCTACTTTATCAATTTTGGTGCTTGTTTTTTACATAACAATATTCACGAAAGAGGAAAATTGTTGAGTTAGGTTTTCCACCTTTTTGGTCAAAAAGTAATTGGGTACATATCTTTGACATTTTTGACATATGTGGCTCTATATCTTACTTAATGTTGAATTGTTATGGAAAGTTTTTTTAAGACAATGCTACAAACATCAATATTTCCATTTAAAAGTTCCTTCTCTTCAATGATTTATAAGATACATATTTATGTTTTTGGGATTATTTTATTATATCAATGTCATGTTTCAGATAGATCTTCATTGGAAAGAATCCATATAAAATAAAAAATATGCAAAATTCTACTATTTTTATGTCCATTTTAGAGTTTATTTAATGATTACCATGTAGATAAGATGATTGATACTTGAAAATTAAGGAAAACATATGCAAAATAAATAATAAAAAGTTTTATGGTTTGTTTGCAATCTTTTTCTTCACATTTATATATAAAATTTATAATATATCCTCTCATGATATAACTATAATGTGTTTGTATTTGGGTTACATCAAAATATACATCTATGCATCAAAATTTTGATTTATATTCTATTAAAAGTTATATGTTCCTTTCTGAAGATGGTATATACAAATATTAGACATAAAATCACATTTCTTCACTTTTTATCATGAATTGATTTTTTTGGAATATGATAAAAACCATATCTTCATTTTAAGAAACTATTGGACTATACTCTTTGATGACTTGCCTATATATAATTTGAAAATTTCATCTACCTTCTAAGAAAAAGTCATTGTATTAGTATAAATGTATCCAGATATATCAAAATTAGGGGTTTGTTTTGATAAATCTAATCAGTGTATGCCAACATTCCTAACCTTTGTCTCTCACACCATCAATAAAGAAAATAAATCTATGTAACTTCGAAAAATAAGGCATCTCATTTTTAATTCTAATGATTTCCTATTTTATGGCTTTCTCAAATTTTTATTTCGTTTTATAATTTAAGTATTACATATTTCGGTATACTTTTCATATTTAATGTTCTTTCCTTGATGCATTTTTTTATTTTCTCTAACTATTGTAATATCAAATATAAAAAATGTAGAAAATAATTTTTCAAGTAGGGATAACATTATACTTAGGAACCAGATAAAAAAAACCATTAGTTTCCTTGTGATTCTCCTTTGACCTACTTGAATTTGTTTTGTTTTTCATATTTTATTAACTTTGATAAATGTTGTAATTGACAAAAGAAAGTTAAACTATATAGTATAGTGAAGGTTTTCATTAAGGTAACAATTTCAAATTGATAAAACTTTTAATCTTATGTTTGTGGCAAGTTAAACTTGAATATGGCAATAAAATCCTAAATTGCATATTACAAAGCATTTATTATAAATGACAAGGTATGTTCAATTTGAATATGGTAATAAAATCCTATATTACACACTCCTTAGGGTTTATAAAATTTTGAAGGACCAAAATTTAAAATTTGGGCAAGTATGTTGAAGTAAGACAGTTTGCAAGCAACTTTCATTCTATGTCTATAAAAAATCTAAAAAATACATTAAAAAGGTGATTATCAAAATGGTAATAAAAGCATATATTACACACTCCTTAGGGTTTATAAATTTTTGAAAGGACCAAAATTTAAAATTTGGGCAAGTATATTGAAGTATGACAGTTTGCAAGCAAGTTTCTATAAAAAAATCTAAAAATTACATAAAAAAGTGATTATCAACATGGGCATTTTAGAAGTAAATGTGATTTCTCTTATATAAAGTTTTTATAACAATTTTAGAATATAGAAGTTGGATGATGCAATATTAAACGATAGAAGACAAACTTCATCTAATCACAAAATCTAAAATAGTATTTTTTTCAACTATATAAAAAAGGAAAAAACACTGAGATCCTACATATAACATGCAAATAATTTTTTTAACAAAATTATAATTGAATAGTTATCTAATTAAAAAATAAGAAAAAAAATTTCACGTGCATGGCATGTGTGTATTTACTAGTATATTCAAAAAAAAATCTTAAGTTGTATACATTGCCCCCTAAAAATGAAGCATGTATTTTCAAATATCAAAGAACAAAATTCTTAGATCGGGTTTATGATAAACTGGACCATAAATGATCCATGTTTTTTAATGTACTTTAGGTTGTGAAGCTCTTCAAGTAAAGGTGATAATGGAACCAATTACAATCCAAAATGGTCTATATAAGATCACTATCTGGTCCTTGATTACAGCAGTCAAAAGTTCTTTGAGCTTTATGGTGTCAGATTTTGGATTTGATAACTCACAAATGATTCTTGGGGATTATCTATGATTGAATTACGTTGTTTTCACAAAATCTACAATAAAAGCATGCTAGAAAATTGAAAATATGGATAACATGAAAAAAAAAACTAAAATGCAAACAATAGGAACATTATATGAATAAAGTTGTAGGTATTAGAGTACAATTATAGAGTAAGTTATAAGAAAGATGTACTTGAAAACAATCAATTGGTTTGTACTCAAGTCACTACATAACATATGTATTATAGGTTTACAAGAATGTATATTAGGGTAGGTCTTGCACCTCATTTGGTGATTCTTAAATAACTAACCCTATTGATAAATGTTTCATGAAATAAGGGTTTTAAGGATTAGGACTTTAGTATATGTTATGTGTTTAAGCCAGATTTGTTAGAAATCAATGAAATCTAAGTGAGCCATATAAGGCTAACTGTTACTCACTAAGCTGATTCTTATTAAATTTAGAGGATAATGGTTTCAACCTTAGGCATATGAGAATTTGATATATTACAAGTAGTTGACTATAAATTGACTTCATTTGCAATATTCCATCGTCATGTATCTTTCCTTAAATGCCTCTTTCATTATAGAATATAACCATTACATGTTGGCCAACACCTCTCACATCTGCCCATAGTTGAGGAGGATCACCACTATCAACCTGTGCAAGTCGGATGATAGATGAGGAGAGCGTACACCGCTTTATTTAGCTGGGATTAGTTAGATGATTTAGAGAAGTTAAGAGAAAGATATGTAACATGAACCATTAATAGAAGGAATACATTGTTGTTAACTTCCCTTCCTATCTACTATAATTCAATGAAGAAAAAAGTCGGGGAATTTGACTTGGGTTGTTACCCATCATTCCCCTCCCATAATCATTATTTTAATCATCTAAATTTATTGATAATTTCCACCTATAATCTCCTCCTTTTATATTTACCAAGAACATAAAAAATGAGGTTCACTATTATCCATTTTTTTGCAATTATATTGTGGATTGTATGAATTTTCTAGTAGAATGAGAAAAATGTGGGGGAAAAAGAAATACGGATAGGATAAGTGTTAATGTTAGAATGGATACCAAATTTATCTAAAGTACTTGTAACAAAATCATTCATAATTCGTCTTTCCATGCATGCATGCATCGTAAGTAGCCAGATACATCAACATTTGGATGTAGATTTTGGGTATGCATTTCTTGCTTTTTGGTATGTAGTTGTACAAAAAAAATAAATTAATATCCAATAAGAGAAGAAAATATTATGTATATGTGGAAGGATTGTGCATCTGAAAAAACATATTGACTTTTGCTATTGTATGTTTCTTATGATATTGTTATAGAAATAAGCTCATTTCAAGGAGAAAATATTGTAGCCATTGACACACACCCAAGTGAAAAGGGAGCCTAATAGGCGAGAACAATTACCAAAAGGCTTGTGTCTCCATGGATGACACATGTCGATAGGAACTAATATAAAGGCAACTTAATGGAAAAGCCATATGGACATGGAAACAAGTCCTAAATGAAGGAACATATTAAGAAACCTCAAATAAAAGTTTAATGAAAATCACTACTTGTTCTGCAGAGGATATACATGCATAATATAGATCTCCCAACTTATGTATATTTCATAGGGACAAGTTATGAATGAGTTTCTTCCAACAAAAGTGTACATCAATTATATTCATCAACTAAAGTTTCATGCTATATAATGATAAATGTGTAAGCCTTAGGTTCTTTTGTTGGGAAAAACATGAGGGAAGAGAATACACAGATATAAAACCTTATTAGAAAAAATTTACCCATGAAATAATACCACCACATATATGTAGGTTTGAATATAGGTTTTACTCAAAATTGAGGTTCCTTTCTTTCTTTAGCTCCAATGATGGAAAAAATAATGATTTTTTTGATATGGTTTCTCAAATAGTGTTTGAAATGTATATTATTAGCAATGTGTTGATTGAAGTAAGTAGGCAAAAGATAATAAGTGGTCTTAGGGCATGGTCCAAATAAGTATTATAGAATTGCGTGGAATATGAGTCAGTGAAGAAACATAGGGATATTCCTCTATATCACATAACATAAATGAAAGGTGACTGACCACTGAAACTTTTGGCATGACAAAACATGTTTCTTATACAAGAATAAATTAAATATATTGAATCCTTTTTATGATTCTAGAGGACTGAAATGTGTATTGAAGGAAAAATATTTGTCCTCTTTGCATCCAAAAATTATGAGAATCATATATAGCATACTTGTCTCTCTAATACCAACCAATGTGGGTATTAATATTGTGTAAGAGTCTAATGATATACATCTCTTTGTGGTCATCAATCTTAACTCATAAAGAGGTAAGTGTATAAGACAATTTTCTCATTGGGTGGACATAGGTTTAGTACCTTTGATGTAAGAAATCAATGTTAGATCCAATTATATAAGTTTGAATAAATAGGGATTTCAATTTTGTATTAGAGTACAAACCATATTTACAAACTAGACCCTCAATATCTTCAGAGGACATAACAACAATATCGTTAAAAATGTTTGTTAGATGTTTTATATATAAAGAATGAAGAAGTTCATTTGTAAGGAACTAAAAACATTTTTTAGTTTTTTATAAGTTACATATAATGATGTCCATACAACCTTCTTTGTACTTAGGGAAAACTAAGCAAATAATTATGAACATACATGATCGAGAATTAGTCCTAAATGATAACACTATATCCACATAAATGGTTAGTCTGGACAATTTTATCATGGTAACAAAATGTAGTTGGTGTTTATCAATTGAAGATCACAAAATGATTTCATGCTATCCAAAACATCAATCAAATTCAACACAGAAGGATAAAAAATAGTGTAGTGTGGCATTATGTATGGATACACATATTTTACAATCATTAACATCCCTATATTAGAGAGTGCAAGATAGTGGCCCAAGAATCAAGCATTGTTTTGATTCATTAACATAGGTGGCTGCACATATAACAAGGAATTTATGTGGATATAGAAAGAGGCCCAAGTATGGTTTAGGGAAATCCCTTTCTAGGAAACCTAAAATATGCCTTAACAAAGATAAGTCATTCTACTTTATGTTGCAATGCAAGGGGTATGACTTGTGACAACTTAGTATAGATCAATGAGGTGCTAAAAATGTGAAGGTTGGGGTCAAGATCATAACAATTCTTGGTGGCATTCTACTAGGTTAAAAGGAATTCATAAAAAAGTGAAGAGACATAGTCTCTTAGAAGAAAAATTGGTCAACACATGAAATGATGTGTTTTTAGGTTATAGGTTAGGCACACATATGGTATTTGCAGTGGAAATAATAAAGATTTGTGGAGATAATGGATCTACCTATCCTAGACCATTAGTTATTTTAATGTTCAAAAATGATATCCAAAAATACTCCATGAGAATGAAAGAACAATAATTCAAGTTTTCAACCATTTCAGCGATAATTTGAAAATAAGAAACATTTTATACATATGAAGAGAATATCCAACTAAAAACTAAAAACTTTCTTAGCCAAAGTTTGTAATAATTCTAAGAATATATAGTAGAATCTCAACAAAGATTGTATTATTATTGGATTTCCTTACATAGTACTAGAATTTTGATTGGTTGAAAGGATATAGTCTGTGTGTAGGCATTAAATTTTAGATCACTATAACCACTTAGGGGAAAGAAGGTTCCAAAGTCCCCATGTTGGTGACAATGAGTAAATGACAAGGGGATGTTCTTCCTCCAGTTCACCTTGTCCAGAGCTTCAAAATATTGAAAAATGATTTGAACTCAAGTATCACTCATATTTTCACCTAGACATCAATCCCACTATTCTCTTGGGACCAAGACATACTTGTTGAGCTAAGACTTGAGGCTCGAAGCCTTAGGAGAAAGACGCTCGACCCTTGCTAGATGTACATAAGGGAAGAAGGTCAAAAAGATCACCAGACTCAAGAGACATGGAAACCAACCACCTAGGCAGTCAAAAAGGAGCTTAGCAAAGTTATAGGAGCATAAACCCAAAAAAGAACAAGTCTAGAGGTAGGTAGACCACTCGTCAGTTCAAGTACCTCATTCCATGATCTAAAAACCAAAATTTAAAGGAGCGGCATCGACCAGGAAAACTAGTAAGTGAGGAAGATTTCTTGGGGTCACCAAGACCTTTTTATGAAGTATCTATGACTTTAGAGTCGCTAAAACTCCATATCATCACCTTATTAGTTCAAAAAGTGATTAGTATTTTTGAAGCAAGAAATGTAGAATAAGGAAAGAAACTAAATGCATTAAAGAATGTCTAGGGTCCATAAGAACTTATGTGACAAAGTGGTTTCTGGCTTAATTCCGAGGATGAAATTTCTTTTATGGTATGTAGGATGTGATGGGGTGGACTTTTATAATCCTAAAATGTCCAATGACACAAGTGAAGTCATGCATGTTGAGTTGTTTTGAGAATCCCAAGTGTTTTAGTAAAGTTGTGTTGATTGAGGTTTGCATAATGATTTGGATCTATAAGTTATACCTATTTGAGGAATTTAATTGACTGGTCTAACAGTTGAATTTTGACACCAAATTTGTGCACAAGGAATCTCGAGTTGCCATCAAACTATGGTTAAAATTTCAGGACAATTACATATTTCTAGAAGAAGTTATTTATGTTCGAACCTTTATGTATATAAATATGTTTTGAGTCAAGGTATATAATGTCCACAGCCTAAGTTGTCCATCGGTAGACATGTCGTGGAGGCATAACTTTTCCTTAGGATGCATAGCCACAGATTGGCAATGTGGCATCATCACGACCTTAGGATGATTAGATCTGATCGATCACTTTGATTTGAATGAGAACGTGAGAGTCAAAGAGGTTAGAACTCCCCCACTACCTCACGTAGTGATAATGTGTCAAGGAAAGAACCTGAGTGGGCAGTTATACTAGCCTTGTTAAATCCTAAACCGACCCTGTTGGAACGGATACGTGAGAGATCCACCTCCCACATATCTACTGCTTCTCCACCGTGAGAAGCAGGTGATGCGAAGAGAACAATGATGATCATCGCCGACAATGGAGGAAGGTATAACCTTGGGGAAATTTACCGTATCTGCAACTCGGACCCTAATCAGAAGCTTCCATGATTTCTTGATGGAGGAGGACACGTTCACTGATCTCTTACCAGCGCTCCAGTCCGACGGCGAGGAGGAGCAGATGGCATCTGACTCCTCATTGATAACCTAGGCTAGCAACGATAGTCTGTAGGACTGAGATCCACACAAGCAAGGGATGTCAAAGCATGCGTACTCCTTTCCGGAGGAGCTACCTCACGACAGAGGCACCAATCGCTCACCAAGACGCAGTCTTGGAGCTGAGGTCAAGAAATAGAGGAGCCGTGGAGACCTTTCTGGGGTGGCCGCAGGCAGTGGTGGCTGAAGAAGCTTGAATAGAGGAGCCGACGGTGCAGGAACTCACACCGAAGATCATCGCAACAACGGCCATGAAGCAGAGTCCCACAGACTCATGGATCGCGAGGGAGCGAAGACGCAAGAGAGAGATAGGGAGGGATCACAGAGGCACTACAGGACTTCCCAGCATCTGTAGGGGGGTGATTGGGAGGCGTCGAGCTTCCTTGCGCCAGTGCTGTGAAGAAGAGGAGGATCCCGACGGCACCTACGACCTACTGCGGAGAGTTGGAAGGCTGGTGATCACTCGCTTCAGCCGTGACCATCAGCGTCACTAGCACAGACAGCCACCACATAGACTTACGTAGAACTGAGGAGCACGGGCTCCTACCGACGTGAGGAAGGGAGAAGCAGCACGGCGGGCGGTTGTCGTGATCGCGTGAGAGGGTAAGCAGGTGTGCTTTGCACGAGAGAGAGGGACCAGGCGGTCCAGAAAATAGACCAAACTAAACCCGGGAGCTAGCCATTGAACCAGAACCAAGCAGAATAAGAAGAGCAGCGCTTACACGTGTCGGCCTCCGATTGGCCCATTAGGTATTTATCACACAAATTGCTCAGATCTTCTTTAATTCACAGTAATTAGCTTGACGATCAGAAAAATACAAATAATATACCAAAATTCTCAGAAAAATAAATAGAACACAATGAAAGTATAATATCAGGCTTTTGATGCTCTAATATCAGTGATATCATGTAAGATGCTTTATACTTGTTTCATGAATAATAAATAGTAAATGATGACATAAAATTATGGAAAAATGTCATTAATTCCATAACCATGTTTAAAATGTGTATGATGTCAGATATGGTCATGTTGATGCATGAAAGCATATAATTTGATTAATATGGCTAATTACGACTAATAAAACTAAAGATAATGCAATTAATGCATACATGCTCAATAAATGATGAAATTTATAGAGTAAGATCATATCAGTATCTGGAACCTCATAATTAAATATGAGATCAGGATGATACCCATAATTCATGTTATATGATGATGTTTACTCTTAATGTGATATAAACCCTAATTTGAGTAATGCATGTAACCTAGGGTTAATGTGTGACATAATGTTAATATGTTAGATGATGAACTTTGATAATGAGATGTAATCTGGAAAATGACATCAGTGAGATAATCATAAGATAAGAATACAAGTAATGATACACATATCCTAATGAACTAAGAGAAACTCTAATGAACACGATTAGGGTTAAAATGAGATGTAAGATGATGAGAACCTAATGATAGTGTATGATCTTATCTTGATCAGGTTTAACAAGGATTTAGATGACATCAAGAATATGTGATTAGGTGGCCTTGATCAAGGTACGCCATTACCTCTTACTTGGCTTATTATATATTATGCTTGCGTTATATGGTAGTACAAACTTGGCATATGATATTGATTGAAATGATTGTTCTTGTATGATATGTTGCATGATTTTCTATACTTATTGCTATGAACACATGAAACATAAGATATATGGTCCATTATATGATAGAACTAAATCTCTTTGGTAAAATAGTGCATTGATGAAAGTACTAAATCTCTTTGGCAGAATAGTACATGTGAGCACTAAATCTCTTTGGCAGAATAGTGCATTTATGAAGTACTAAATCTCTTTGGCAGAATAGTACATGTGAGAACTAAATCTCTTTGGTAGAATAGTGCATGTGGTTGATCAAGTTTACATATAATGGAAATGTGCCTAAAATATGTGTTCTCTTCTGGTAACAAATATCTTTGTGCAACTGTACGCCTTTTTCTTATATTCTCTTGTTACTGCCAAGTATATTAGTTTTATCTTATTGCCAAGATATGATGAGAGGTAAATAAAAGACACGTAGGCGTACTCAGTACAATATTCTTGAATATTGTGCTGACGTGTATCGCATGTAATCTTTTGTTTAGGTTGTGGTTATGCTCTTGAAGATCCAGGATAGTTGTGAGTTGTGTAGCGAGCTGATGTACATGTGGACCTGTTGTCTTAAGATCCTGTAGTTTAGTGGTAGTACATGTATATGTATAAGTTTACCTTTCAATGTGTAATATCAAATGTTGTAACAATTCATGTTGTAATTATATGTTGAATGGTGAACATGTGTGTATGGTTTTATTATTGTTCATGTACATGTGCTACTGATTGTTTCCTTCTGACTTCCTCTGATTTTCTTCTTCTTAGCCTAGTGTGGGGTGTTTAAATTGGGATTCTCACTGAGGTGAGGGTTTCAATTTGAATGTCGCACATCAGATTAAGTTTTAGAAAATTTGGGGATGTCACAGGTGGTATCAGAGCCATAACCCCTCCAGTAGGTGGGGCCCACATGGGCATGTGGCATGCCAGTCTTGAGCTGTGCGGTCCGGGCAAGTTGGAAAGGGCTATCCGTAGAGACGAGATGAAGCCGCCCTTGCGCTGGTAGCCGTGGACGGGAGCTGGGTGTCCATGGGCCATTGTGGGTCTGCACTGAAATGGGGTCAGATTATGAGGCCATATAGTTGAGCCTTGACGAGGACGTCAAGAGTCTAAGTGGGGGAGATTGTAACATCCCAGGATTTGAGACCTTAGATAAGTTGATCTTAAAAGGAATGATTGAACTACCCATATCACCAAGGTGCACCTCCTTTTCCGGGAGCCCATCACTAAAGAACTCCATAGTTAAGCGTGCTCAACTTGGAGTATTACTAGGATGGGTGACCAGTCGGGAAGTTACTCCTGGCTTGCACGTGAGTGGATAAAAAGCGTGCAGTTAAGGCTAGTGGTGGTCTGTGGGGCCAGTCATCATTCCTGAAACTCTACTAGAGCCTTGGGAAGTGGGCCTAGGCGTTACAAATGGTAAGCTTTGGGTAAGATGTTTCAGGGGTAGAAGACCCATAAAGAGAATGTCATATCATGTTTTGGTTTGTGCTTATGTAGCTAGAGCTTGTGAATCTATTAGCTAGTGCCAATGAGGTAATCCGATAACCCTAGACCAGGAGAGGGAAGATAAAGTATATGCATATGAGATACTCCTAGAGTTGAGTTGGCTCATAGAGATTGAGCACGACACTACCCTCGTGGTATGGGTTAGAGGAACCTCGTTTGGATGATATAAAGTTTTGATATATGTTTGATTAGCCACTCATATAAGTTTGTCTAGCACAACCACGATATAGTACATGCAAGATGTGATCTAATCTCGAGACACGATATACATAGACATGATATGATGGAAACTTAGGGATGTTTAATAAATATCAGTGCATAAATGGTTAACCATATACATGAATAATGATGATAATGTGATATTGTTGGTTAATCTTGTGATGAAATCACTACTAAATGTTGTAATTTATTATGAGTAATGAAATAAGATCATATGAATGAAACATGTTACATGAGGTGTTAATCTTAGTGCTTAATAAAGATGAAAAATATAGTTTGGCAGTTAACACAACATAATGATTACGACACCATGATATTGAGTTAATCTTAGTTAACTCCTTTAGAACATGGTAATATGATATGGCAACCCTAATGCATCGGTGAAGATAAGGATGCAAGCCTAACATATGAAATATGTCGTGACATAACCTAAGCTTCTAAACCCTTATTCAACCTTTTATGGAGTTCTTGTTGTTGAAATGTTGCATATATGTTAGTACCCTACAAGTCAACGTAGACCTTTTGGTTTCTCCTTGAAGTAAGAGGACAGTTAATTTCGAGGACGAAATTTCTTTTAAGTTGTATATGATGTGACAAAGTGGTTACTGGCTTAATTCCAAGGACGAAATTTCTTTTATGGTATGTAGGATGTGATGGGGTGGACTTTTAGAATCCTAAAATGTCCAATGACACAAGTGAAGTCATGCATGTTGAGTTGTTTTGAGAATCCCAAGTGTTTTAGTAAAGTTGTGTTGATTGAGGCTTGTATAATGATTTGGATCTATAAGTTATACCTATTTGAGGAATTTAATTGACTAGTCTAACAGTTGAGTTTTGACACCAAATTTGTGCACAAGGAATCTCGAGTTGCCATCAAACTATGGTTAAAATTTCAGGACAATTACATATTTCTAGAAGAAGTTATTTATGTTCGAACCTTTATGTATATAAATATGTTTTGAGTCAAGGTATATAATGTCCACAGCCTAAGTTGTCCATCGGTAGACATGTCGTGGAGGCATAACTTTTCCTTAGGATGCATAGCCACGGATTGGCAATGTGGCATCATCACGACCTTAGGATGATTAGATATGATTGGTCACTTTGATTTGAATGAGAACGTGAGAGTGAACGAGGTTAGAACTCCCCCACTACCTCATGTAGTGATAATGTGTCAAGGAAAGAACCTGAGTGGGCAGTTATACTAGCCTTGTTAAATCCTAAACCGACCATGTTGGAATGGATACGTGAGAGATCCACTCCCACATATCTACTGCTTCTCCACCGTGAGAAGTAGGTGATGCGAAGAGAACAATGATGACCATCGCCGACAATGGAGGAAGGTATAACCTTGGGGAAATTTACCGTATCTGCAACTCGGACCCTAATCAGGAGTTTCCATGATTTCTTGATGGAGGAGGACACATTCACTGATCTCTTACCAGCGCTCCAGTCTGACGGTGAGGAGGAGCATATGGCATCCGACTCCTCATTGATAACCTAGGCTCGCAACGATAGCATGTAGGACTGAGATCCACACAAGCAAGGGATGTCAAAGCATGCGTACTCCTTGTCGGAGGAGCTACCTCACGACAGCGGCACCAATCGCTCACCAAGATGCAATCATGGAGCCGAGGTCGAGAAATAGAGGAGCCGTGGAGACCTTTCTGGGGTGGCCGCAGGCAGTGGTGGCTGAAGAAGCTTGAATAGAGGAGCCGACGGTGCAGGAACTCACACTGAACATCATCGCAACAGCGGCCGTGAAGCGGAGTCCCACAGACTCATAGATCGCGAGGGAGTGGAGACGCAAGAGAGAGATAGGGAGGGATCATGGAGGCAATGTAGAACTTCCCAGCATCTGTAGGGGGCGATTGGGAGGCACCGAGCTTCCTTGCGCTAGTGCTGTGAAGAAGAGGAGGATCCCGGCGGCACCTAGGATCTACTACGGAGAGTTGGAAGGCTGGTGATCACTCGCTTCAGCCGCGACCATCAGCGTCACTAGCACAGACAGCCACTACATAGACTTGCATAGAACTGAGGAGCATGGGCTCCTGCCGACGTGAGGAAGGGAGAAGCGGCACGGCGGGCGGTTGTTGTGATCGCGTGAGAGGGTAAGCATGTGTGCTTTGCACGAGAGAGAGGGACCAGGCGGTCCAGAAAATAGACCAAACTGAACCCGGGAGCTAGCCGTTGAACCAGAACCAAGCAGAATAAGAAGAGCAGCGCTTACACGTGTCGGCCTCCGATTGGCCCATTAGGTATTTATCTCACAAATTGCTCAGATCTTCTTTAATTCACATTAATTAGCTTGACGATCAGAAAAATACAAATAATATACCAAAATTCTCAGAAAAATGAGTAGAACACAATGAAAGTATAATATCAGGCTTTTGATGCTCTAATATCAGTGATATCATGTAAGATGCTTTATACTTGTTTCATGAATAATAAATAGTAAATGATGACATAAAATTATGGGAAAATGTCATTAATTCCATAACCATGTTTAAAATGTGTATGATGTCAGATATGGTCATGTTGATGCATGAAAGCATATAATTTGATTAATATGCCTAATTATGACTAATAAAACTAAAGATAATGCAATTAATGCATACATGCTCAATAAATGATGAAATTTATAGAGTAAGATCATATCAGTATCTGGAACCTCATAATTAAATATGAGATCAGGATGATACCCATAATCCATGTTATACGATGATGTTTACTCTTAATGTGATATAAACCCTAATTTGAGTAATGCATGTAACCTAGGGTTAATGTGTGACATAATGTTAATATGTTAGATGATGAACTTTGATAATGAGATGTAATCTGGAAAATGACATCAGTGAGATAATCATAAGATAATAATACAAGTAATGATACACATATCCTAATGAACTAAGAGAAACTCTAATGAACACGATTAGGGTTAAAATGAGATGTAAGATGATGAGAACCTGATGATAGTGTATGATCTTATCTTGATCAGGTTTAACAAGGATTTAGATGACATCAAGAATATGTGATTAGGTGGCCTTGATCAAGGTACGCCATTACCTCTTACTTGGCTTATTATATATTATGCTTGCGTTATATGGTAGTACAAACTTGGCATATGATATTGATTGAAATGATTGTTCTTATATGATATGTTGCATGATTTTCTATACTTATTGCTATGAACACATGAAACATAAGATATCTGGTCCATTATATGATAGCACTAAATCTCTTTGGTAGAATAGTGCATTGGTGAAAATACTAAATCTCTTTGGCAGAATAGTACATGTGAGCACTAAATCTCTTTGGCAGAATAGTGCATTTATGAAGTACTAAATCTCTTTGGCAGAATAGTACATGTGAGAACTAAATCTCTTTGGTAGAATAGTGCATGTGGTTGATCAAGTTTACATATAATGGAAATGTGCCTAAAATATGTGTTCTCTTCTGGTAACAAATATCTTTGTGCAACTGTACGCCTTTTTCTTATATTCTCTTGTTACTGCCAAGTATATTAGTTTTATCTTATTGCCAAGATATGATGAGAGGTAAATAAAAGACACGTAGGCGTACTCAGTACAATATTCTTGAATATTGTGCTGACGTGTATCGCATGTAATCTTTTGTTTAGGTTGTGGTTATGCTCTTGAAGATCCAGGATAGTTGTGAGTTGTGTAGCGAGCTGATGTACATGTGGACCTGTTGTCTTAAGATCCTGTAGTTTAGTGGTAGTACATGTATATGTATAAGTTTACCTTTCAATGTGTAATATCAAATGTTGTAACAATTCATGTTGTAATTATATGTTGAATGGTGAACATGTGTGTATGGTTTTATTATTGTTCATGTACATGTGCTACTGATTGTTTCCTTCTGACTTCCTCTGATTTTCTTCTTCTTAGCCTAGTGTGGGGTGTTTAAATTGGGATTCTCACTAAGGTGAGGGTTTCAATTTGGATGTCGCACATCAGATTAAGTTTTAGAAAATCCAGGGAAGTCACAGGTGGTATCAGAGCCATAACCCTTCCAGTAGGTGGGGCCCACATGGGCATGTGGCATGCCAGTCTTGAGCTGTGCAGTCCAGGCAAGTTGGAAAGGGCTATCCGTAGAGACGAGATGGAGCCACCCTTGCGATGGTAGCCGTGGACAGGAGCTGGGTGTCCATGGGCCATTGTGGGTCTGCACTGAAATGGGGTCAGATTATGAGGCCATATAGTTGAGCCTTGACGAGGACGTCAAGAGTCTAAGTGGGGGATATTGTAACATCCCAGGATTTGAGACCTTGGATAAGTTGATCTTAAAAGGAATGATTGAACTACCCATATCACCAAGGTGCACCTCCTTTTCCGGGAGCCCATCACTAAAGAACTCCATAGTTAAGCGTGCTCAGCTTGGAGTAGTACTAGGATGGGTGACCAGTCGGGAAGTTACTCCTGGCTTGCACGTGAGTGGATAAAAAGCGTGCAGTTAAGGCTAGTGGTGGTCTGTGGGGCCAGTCATCATTCCTGAAACTCTACTAGAGCCTTGGGAAGTGGGCCTAGGTGTTACAACTGGTAAGCTTTGGGTAAGATGTTTCAGGGGTAGAAGACCCATAAAGAGAATGTCATATCATGTTTTGGTTTGTGCTTATGTAGCTAGAGCTTGTGGTATGGGTTAGAGGAACCTCGTTTGGATGATATAAAGTTTTGATATATGTTTGATTAGCCACTCATATAAGTTTGTCTAGCACAACCACAATATAGTACATGCAAGATGTGATCTAATCTCGAGACACGATATACATAGACATGATATGATGGAAACTTAGGGATGTTTAATAAATATCAGTGCATAAATGGTTAACCATATACATGAATAATGATGATAATGTGATATTGTTGGTTAATCTTGTGATGAAATCACTACTAAATGTTGTAATTTATTATGAGTAATGAAATAAGATCATATGAATGAAACATGTTACATGAGGTGTTAATCTTAGTGCTTAATAAAGATGAAAAATATAGTTTGGCAGTTAACACAACATAATGATTATGACACCTTGATATTGAGTTAATCTTAGTTAACTCCTTTAGAACATGGTAATATGATATGGCAACCCTAATGCATCAGTGAAGATAAGGATGCAAGCCTAACATATGAAATATGTCGTGACATAACCTAAGCTTCTAAACCCTTGTTCAACCTTTTATGGAGTTCTTGTTGTTGAAATGTTTCATATATGTTAGTACCCTACAAGTCAACGTAGACCTTTTGGTTTCTCCTTGAAGTAAGAGGACAGTTAATTTCGAGGACGAAATTTCTTTTAAGTTGTATATGATGTGACAAAGTGGTTTCTGGCTTAATTATGAGGATGAAATTTCTTTTATGGTATGTAGGATGTGATGGGGTGGACTTTTAGAATCCTAAAATGTCTAATGACACAAGTGAAGTCATGCATGTTGAGTTGTTTTGAGAATCCCAAGTGTTTTAGTAAAGTTGTGTTGATTGAGGTTTGTATAATGATTTGGATCTATAAGTTATATCTATTTGAGGAATTTAATTGACTGGTCTAACAGTTGAGTTTTGACACCAAATTTGTGCACAAGGAATCTCGAGTTGCCATCAAACTATGGTTAAAATTTCAGGACAATTACATATTTCTAGAAGAAGTTATTTATGTTCGAACCTTTATGTATATAAATATGTTTTGAGTCAAGGTATATAATGTCCACAGCCTAAGTTGTCCATCGGTAGACATGTCGTGGAGGCATAACTTTTCCTTAGGATGCATAGCCACGGATTGTCAATGTGGCATCATCATGACCTTAGGATGATTAGATCTCATCGGTCACTTTGATTTGAATGAGAACGTGAGAGTGAACGAGGTTAGAACTCCCCCACTACCTCATGCAGTGATAATGTGTCAAGGAAAGAACCTGAGTGGGCAGTTATACTAGCCTTGTTAAATCCTAAACTGACCGTGTTGGAATGGATACGTGAGAGATCCACCTCCCACATATCTACTACTTCTCCACCGTGAGAAGCAGGTGATGCGAAGAGAATAATGATGACCATCGCCGACAATGGAGGAAGGTATAACCTTGGGGAAATTTACCGTATCTGCAACTCGGGCCCTAATCAGGAGCTTCCATGATTTCTTGATGGAGGAGGACACGTTCACTGATCTCTTACCAGCGCTCCAGTCCGACGCCGAGGAGGAGCAGATGGCATCTGACTCCTCATTAATAACCTAGGCTCGCAACGATAGTCTGTAGGACTGAGATCCACACAAGCAAGGGATGTCAAAGCATGCGTACTCCTTGCCGGAGGAGCTACCTCACGACAGCGGCACCAATCTCTCACCAAGACACAGTCGTGGAGCCAAGGTCAAGAAATAGAGGAGTCGTGGAGACCTTTCTGGGGTGGCCGCATGCAGTGGTGGCTGAAGAAACTTGAATAGAGGAGTCGACGGTGCAGGAACTCACACCAAAGATCATCGCAACAGCGGCCGTGAAGCGGAGTCCCACAGACTCATGGATTGCGAGGGAGCGGAGACACAAGAGAGAGATAGGGAGGGATCACAGAGGCACTGTATGACTTCCCAACATCCGTAGGGGGGCGATTGGGAGGCACCGAGCTTCCTTGTGCCAGTGCTGTGAAGAAGAGGAGGATCCCGGCGGCACCTAGGATCTACTGCGGAGAGTTGGAAGGCTGGTGATCACTCGCTTCAGCCGCGACCATCAGCGTCACTAGCACAGACAGCCACCACATAGACTTGCATAGAACTGAGGAGCATGGGCTCCTGCCGACGTGAGGAAGGGAGAAGCAGCACGGCGGGCGGCAGCCGTGATCGCGTGAGAGGGTAAGCAGGTGTGCTTTTCATGAGAGAGAGGGACCAGGCGGTCCAGAAAAATAGACCAAACTGAACCCGAGAGCTAGCTGTTGAACCAGAACCAAGCAAAATAAGAAGAGCAGCGCTTACACGTGTCGGACTCCGATTGGCCCATTAGGTATTTATCTCACAAATTGCTCAGATCTTCTTTAATTCACAGTAATTAGCTTGACGATCAGAAAAATACAAATAATATACCAAAATTCTCAGAAAAATGAGTAGAACACAATGAAAGTATAATATCAGGCTTTTTATGCTCTAATATCAGTGATATCATGTAAGAAGCTTTATACTTGTTTCATGAATAATAAATAGTAAATGATGACATAAAATTATGGAAAAATGTCATTAATTCCATAACCATGTTTAAAATGTGTATGATGTCAGATATGGTCATGTTGATGCATGAAAGCATATAATTTGATTAATATGGATAATTACGACTAATAAAACGAAATATAATGCAATTAATGCATACATGCTCAATAAATGATGAAATTTATAGAGTAAGATCATATCAGTATCTGGAACCTCATAATTAAATATGAGATCAGGATGATACCCATAATCCATGTTATACGATGATGTTTACTCGTAATGTGATATAAACCCTAATTTGAGTAATGCATGTAACCTAGGGTTAATGTGTGACATAATGTTAATATGTTAGATGATGAACTTTGATAATGAGATGTAATCTGGAAAATGACATCAGTGAGATAATCATAAGATAAGAATACAAGTAATGATACACATATCCTAATGAACTAAGAGAAACTGTAATGAACACGATTAGGCTTAAAATGAGATGTAAGATGATGAGAACCTGATGATAGTGTATGATCTTATCTTGATCAGGTTTAACAAGGATTTAGATGACATCAAGAATATGTGATTAGGTGTCCTTGATCAAGGTATGCCATTACCTCTTACTTGGCTTATTATATATTATGCTTGGGTTATATGGTATTACAAACTTGGCATATGATATTGATTGAAATGATTGTTCTTGTATGATATGTTGCATGGTTTTCTATACTTATTGCTATGAACACATGAAACATAAGATATCTGGTCCATTATATGATAGCACTAAATCTCTTTGGTAGAATAGTGCATTGATGAAAGTACTAAATCTCTTTGGCAGAATAGTACATGTGAGCACTAAATCTCTTTGGCAGAATAGTGCATTTATGAAGTACTAAATCTCTTTGGCAGAATAGTACATGTGAGAACTAAATCTCTTTGGTAGAATAGTGCATGTGATTGATCAAGTTTACATATAATGGAAATGTGCCTAAAATATGTGTTCTATTCTGATAACAAATATCTTTGTGCAACTATACGCCTTTTCTTATATTCTCTTGTTATTGCCAAGTATATTAGTTTTATCTTATTGCCAAGATATGATGAGAGGTAAATAAAAGACACGTAGGCATACTCAGTACAATATTCTTGAATATTGTGCTGACATGTACCGCATGTAATCTTTTGTTTAGGTTGTGGTTATGCTCTTGAAGATCCAGGATAGTTGTGAGTTGTGTAGCGAGCTGATGTATAGGTGGACCTGTTGTCTTAAGATCCTATAGTTTAGTGGTAGTACATGTATATGTATAAGTTTACCTTTCAATGTGTAATATCAAATGTTGTAACAATTCATGTTGTAATTATATGTTGAATGGTGAGCATGTGTGTATGGTTTTATTATTGTTCATGTACATGTGCTACTGATTGTTTCCTTCTAACTTCCTCTGATTTTCTTCTTCTTAGCCTAGTGTGGGGTGTTTAAATTGGGATTCTCACTGAGGTGAGGGTTTCAATTTGGATGTCGCACATCAGATTAAGTTTTAGAAAATCTGGGGACGTCACAACTTATATCCTAATGAATTGGGTTCTAAAATGTTAAAATGCTTGTCTATGCTCTTGGTCACAAAATAAGGTCTAGAAGAAGAAAACCAAGCTCGTTAGAATAATGCAAGAAAGAGAGAGAGAGAGATCAATTGAGGGTTGTAGGAGATGTAAAAGGGGTTGGGAAAACTTACTAGGTGGTTAGAAACCTATGAGATTTAGGGTAGAAGGGGTAAATTCTTTTGAAATGAGAAAAGGTGGAGGATGTCAAAAGGAAATAGGGTGTACAACAAGTAGGTGACAAACCCTTGATGTCAGGGTTCATTGAATTCAAAACTTCATGAGAAGTTGAAGGAAGAATAAATGGACAAAAAGAATCACTAGGAAGAGAAGACAAGTGTGGAAAAGGAGATCCTCCAATATCATAAATAGAAGAAGAAAGGGAGAGAAGGAAAATGATGGAAAATATGTCCAATCCAATGGACACAGAACCTAAGCCATTCAACTAGAGACTCCACACAAGAAATAAAATGAAACCCACATGATTGGAAAATAAAGTGGGAAATAGATCAATCAATTTGATTTATTAATTACATCAATTAAACCTAATCTAATTAATGTCTTTCATCTATACTTCAATCAGGGGGTAATGATGTCCAGTTGATATGTAACCTTATTAAGATATAAGGAATCCAATTTTATAATAAAGTTCTATTTTTGAAATCCACTTGATATTTTTATATAGTTGGATGATAAGTATTCATTAATATATGTATTCCCCATTTAATTAAATTTTATACAATAATCAATATTTATATATTCTCCCACACCCACCAAGCCCAACAAGATCCTTGAGTGCCAGATTAAAGTAAAAGCTTATTAAATAGTAAATGTTTTAAATTAAAATCCACTAGAAAACTTAACAAATATACTTATCCCAAGCCTTCAAAATTTAAGTTTCTATTAGCAAATTTTAATCATAGACTCTATTTACTTATAATATATTCCAAATCAAGGAGAAAGGAGTTTAGTGATCACAAAAAAGAAATAACAAAAAGGAGGGTTAACATAGATACCTAGATCTAGTATGATGTAATTCTCAACACTGTTTAGAGCATTTTGTACTCAAAATCTTATTTTTCATAACCTAGAACACTATGCTATTTTATTTGTCTTACTCTTTAAGTTCTCTTTTTATGAAAGTTAAACAAGATTAACAAATATTCAACTTACATATCATATGGTCTTAATGTTATGGTAAGTATGGTCTTCCACCATCTATTCTTGTCCCAACCTATCCCACTAATGCCCATGATAAAAAGTAGCAATTTTGATTCATTATATTTACTTGTGCAGTGACTGTATTAGTCAAGAAAGAAATCTTAGAGGTTCCTTCCATATAAATCTCACACTATCCAAAGATAAGATATATATCTAAATAGTAGAGATGGCATTGCTGGATTGAATAAACACGTGCACAATTCAAAAGGCAACAAGAACCTTCAAGATGTATAGTAAAAAAGATGAAACTTCAGATACAAAGCTATACAAGAAGGATATAGTATCAAAAGCAACACCGGCTAAAAACCTAATTTGCATGAAGATATAAATACATACATATATATGTATATATATGTGTGTATATATATAGATAGAGAGAGAATGAAGCAAGAAGATCCAAATAGATAGAAGTTGAAAATAAGTTTCCTCTATTCAATGCATTTCTCTGTATGGCATATTCTCACCTCTATATCTCCCCCCACACCAAGCATGTATAATAACAATGGTTGGGGTTGAGAATGGGGTTGAGAATGATAAAGATACACCTCGAGAGAAAAATATCAGCCTTAGAACTTTTTGGTGTTGGGAAGCACCCCCCATCTAGGGGTCCCATTTTCCTTTAGTAGGACGGAGACGAGGGGAGTCTAACCCTCATGAGGGGTTGGTGAAGAGCCCTAGAAGAAGGTATAAAGTAATTTTTAGGAAAATCTATGTGAGGAAGGAATCAATTTCCTACACCAAACCAAACTTGATTGGTCCTAACCATAGAACGGCTGAAATTAAATTTGGGTAGAGAGAATGATACCAAAAGGAAGGAGATTTAAAATCAAGCAGCAAACCTCACCAAATAAAAATAAACAAAGCACCAGTTCGGTACGTAATCATGGGTGTATTTCACCATATTCTTGAAACATAAGAGTGTGAGAGGAATACGATACTGCAATAGAGGCAAATCCACAACTACAAAGGATGAATCCTTGTAGTTATAAGTGGTGGTAACATATTATAGGAGCATCAAGATTGGTGAGAATCCCATGGCTAGCATATGCTCCCAATCCTTATCTTTATATACCCATTGGAACCCCACATTTTTTTGGTTACTAGAGATTGGCCTTGTGTTGACTTCCATGGATGAGAAAATAGAATTGACATTTACATTACACAGTTTCTTCTAGATTTGCACTGTGAAATTTTTCTATGGGTTTTCACTTGAACATTTCTATTCTATGATCATAAACATCAAATTAGAAATGGATGTGAAATGACATGTTTGACTGGATCAAATGATCAACGACATGTGTAACGATGTCAATGATCATTAAATCATGAGATTTGTCTTTTCATGCACCCTGGGTTTTGGATACCCTATCCCATACACTCCTATATAAGGAGGGGGTGGTTAATACTCTAGACAATTTTTTCTTAATGTTGTGGTGATGTGAAAGTCTAAGCTGTCATACCCAAGAAAGGAGAGATAACAAGAGGAAAGGAAGTCAATGCTAGTATGTTGACAATGGAAGTACAACTCCCTCCCCTCGGCTTTAGAAGCATGACGTGGAGTTCTCAGTGGTCCACATGGACTATGTAGAGGCATTGAGGCTTTTTTTTGCAATGCTAGAAGGATGCCTTCAATCATCATCCATGTTCATTACACTAGGAGGATGTTGTTGGCAATCGTCTGTGTGCTGCATATGAAGGAAGCACACATATGCAAGGATTGTCTTTGGACTTGCTCTAGGACCAGGTATATGCCTTGAACCATCCTTCTCATTTCATAGTTGTTGACGCGATTCACTGGTTATGGTACTATTGAAAGAAATTTTTTATTTTTACTTCCATGTTTGTCGCCATATTTCCTACACATTTATGCAATACTTTAGCTTCTGCATTCCATTTTGATATCTTCTATTTTTAATGGACTTGACAGTCCATGACAGTAATTTTAGGAGAAAACCAATTTTGAGAAAGGAATGTAAAATCATAGGAGAAGATTCAGTGAATCATAAGAAGTAAGGTGGAAGACTCCACAGGAAGAGATAAATGCTGACAACCCTCATGACATGATAAACACTTTGAAACTTTAATCCATAATCCAATTTTAGTACACCAAGTGAGTTGAGCAAGGTTATGGGTTGAACATAATGAAAAAGGTGAACTTATATTATCAACAAGTTATTTGATTGATGTATTTTGTAGTTGGATTTACATGTAGATTTTTGGTTGCACCCATGTACACAATGTATATGCTAACCCTATGTTTTGTTTTCTCAGCATTTTAGACTAGAACGGCTGATATGAAGAACTAGATTGTCCCCCAAGAATAAGAATAATGCTAATCAAGGAACCATGAAGGATTTTTATATAATTTATTTATATTAATTACTTCATAAAATGTTATCTTTTCCCTTATTACAAGATCTTCGTAACTCCCTTGATGATATGTACCTTTCATTTGTCAAAATGATAGTTTGGTTTGAAGTTAATATTATTGAAAGTTACTTCTTTGAATCTGGATCCATTGTAATATCTTAAATAATGGCCCTTTCCTACTTGGTCCACCTTAATTGGGGTTAACATGAGGAGGGTGTTATTACAATCTCCCTATGTTCAGTTTTCATTGTGAAAAGTATGTATTGAGTCTAAGTGGTAAGTCCCACATATGTCTTGTATATGATTTCAAAATGACCTTCAAATTATCCTCCAAAAAATATTTCTCGATTATAGTATATCAAATCCTATTATATGTTCATATCACTGTGTTTTTGCATGTATTTTGACTAATGTAAGAACTGACATTAGTAATCTACAAAAAGAAGAATTGGGAAGAATATCCCATTTTATCTCCAAGAATATTCCTTGTTCATTACATGGTTCAATGAGATGATCATTATGGATAAATGATTACTATATATCCATATTTTCAAGTAATACATGTTATTTTGTGGTGATTTTCACTTCTACAACATATGCACAACCCCTTCTCTTGATATTTTATAATTACTTGTAATGTTAGCTTTTACTTCTACATCACTCCATATGGGAAATACCATTTTTAATGAACACTTGGGTTGTATAATACCTTTCTCATGTGTAATAATGGTGCCTTACATAGACATGAAATTGAAGATCAACCCATTCCCTTCCTCTTTTGGTTTCATGATGGTTTTCTATTTTTTTAATAAATAAGGTAGAGGTTCCAAATTCCTTTTTTTCTCTTTTGAACAAGAAACAATGGCCCTTCTCCATCCCTCATTTTTTGTGCCTCAAACTATGTTTTGTCATATACTAGTAATTGAACTTTGGAAATTATCTTATATTAATTAAATGATACAAATAGGTTTCAAATATTTAAATACGTTGGCACCATAACTTTATGGATGAGATCAATATGTCATAGCCTCAATCCTATGAAGAGATAGTTGATATTTAAAAGGTAGGAGTTCTTTCAAGAAGTCCATAACCTTAAATTAATTGCATCTCAACAATTCTAAGAGATGGTGTGACACCCCAAGATTTGAGCAATTAAAAACAACATTTTTGTAAGTAATGAATTTAATTTCCATATCCATAAAGTGCACCACGTTTCAAATATCTAGTCACTCAAAATTCCATTCTTGGGCATGTCTAGCCTAGAAACAATTTTGTATTAGTGATTTGTTAGGAAATAGATAAGGATGCATGTGAGTGATTACAATTTACACTAATGCTAGTTTTTTTCTTAGGAAATTTATTATTCCTAACAATATTATAGAATCATGGGTAGGTTTCAAGAAGTAAAATGCAGTGGTCTTGGTCTCCTTCGGTAGGTGTGGAAGCCACATGTTAATACAACCTCATAAATCACTACAAGGTATGATAAGATGAAAATATATACAATTTTATAAATAATGATGATGATGATACATTTTGATTATAAAAAGGCTTGCCACATGATAGTTGTTTATGTAGGATGGGACTCGGGCATTCTAGTAAGTTACCATTATTATAAGAAGGATGAAGATAACAAAAAGGATAAAATAATATAAAGAATGCATATTCTGAATTTCTATGTCATTTAAGTGTTATGTGGTTATTGAGATTGAGATTGTGTACCTTAATCAATTGAATATAAAACTTAAGCATATTAGAAAACCTTCATCTTCCACAAAAGAATGATTTTAGTTTGATACTTAAAGAACAATCTGGAGGAGATCACGATCCATACTAAAATGTTATTAGATGATATAGGCAGATGAATTAAGAAATTGAGTTATAAACTAATGTTATTGAGATAAAATAAAAAAATAAAATGTCTTTAGTATCAAAAAAAAGTTAGATCTAGGGTTTTACCACCCTAGAAATAACAAATTCTAGTAAATGACACTCTATATGCATTGGTTATTGTTATAAAAAGAAATGTTTAGATAGTATTTAATTTTCCATTCAAGTCTATAAAAACATGTATTATTAGTAGAGAAGTATGCACTATCACAATGGTAAATATCTTAATATTCCAATAAGCATGTAATTCTACCCACAATCCTCTCTTCTACTTTCATATCAGACAAAATTGCTCATTTTCTTGTTCTTCTTGACTTGAGAGTTATACATTGCTCATATTTTGATAATGACTTTACCATTCCATTCTTATGTTTCTAATATGTTTGTTCAAGATTAATTTTAGGCTTTAGGTACATGAAAATGATCAAATTATACAAGCCCTAGATTGTTCTTGTTCAAGTCAAATGCAATGCAAGTGTGTAATTTGGGAAATCACTCCAAATGACCTTAGATGATTTTTATAATCACTTGTATTGATGATATGACTTGTAACTAAGATGAGAAAAAAATAGGGATACTTAAATCCAAGGTTTAATCACTCAAATGTCAATTTAGAAAATTTTTCACAGGCTATTTATCGTTCGAGTTGGAAACTCGGCCGATCCTATGATGGATTTTCGAAGATGACCCATCGATCGAGTTGCACACTCACAAAACTCGAACGACCAACTCACTGAGCAAAACTGATTTTAGCTCATCGCTTGAGTTTCCAAGAACAAACTCGACAGATAGTTTGAAAATTGGCTTTGTCTTTTAGTGGATCGATCGAGTTACCTTTATTAAAAATCGACCAAATGTACTGTACGAAAAATGCAAAAAAAGTGATTATAACCGTTGGAGAGTTGTTTTGAGAGAAAATAGATATGTTGCTTCTTACAAAATGGCTATATTTTGACCCTAAGTGATCCCACACTCAAGGGAACACCCCCGGATATAAATAGGACCCTCTTGGAATTCATTCCAAGTTTGCTCATTCATGCTCACTACTACAGAAATAGCATTCAGTGTCGCTTTTATGGGCGTCGGTTATTAAGGAAAACCGACACCTATAATATAAGGCGTCAGTTGTTTAAGCAAACCGACGTCTATATTCGAAGACCAGCTAGACACGGGTACCGCTTTGTATTCAGCGTCGGTTGACAATAACAAACCGACGCCTAAAAGCTCCCACGAAATCCAATTTTTGAGCGAAAAGAAAAAGTGCCACATACAGCGTCGGTTATTTAAATAGCCACCGACGCCTATGTGTGATGAAACTTTATGCAAAAAGTGTCACTTTCAGTGTCGGTTATCCGTTGATAACCGACGCCGAAAGTGGTTCCCGCCAAACAATTTCATGAAAATATCATCCAATTGAGCGTCGGTTGGTTCAAACAACCGACGCTAAAGTGGTTTAAGCGTCGGTTGTGTCAAACAACCGACGCTATTGGTGAACTTAATATCCCACAATCACCCGATTCTTCCCCTTTCTTCTGTTTCATCGCCTAAACTATTCCCCGGCCCTTTCTTCTCTGCTGTCGCCCGACCCTCCACTCCGCCGCAACCACCCCTCCACGACAGTGCCGCCGCGCCGCCTTCTCTGCCGCCGCCTTCTCCTCCGGTGCCTCCACGCCGCCTTCTCCTCTGGTGCCTCCACGCCACCGCCAGTGCATCCACGCCACCGCCGCCAGGCCGACAAAAGCTACTTCTCCACTGATAGCTAGCTGCTTCTCCACTGCCGTCGCGCCGCCGCCAGGCCGACAGCTAGCTAGCTGCTTCTCCGCCGTCGCCTGCTCATTGATCGTCGTGCACTTCCTCTGGTTCGACCACAGCTCCTCTCCAGACCGGTCGTAACTCATCTAGCCCTAGCCCTACCTTCCAGGTTCGACCACAGCTCCTCTCTAGGTCAGATTCACACATTAATATTGCTAATAATATAGGAAATAAATGCTAGATCCAATTATAGACATATTGTATATGGTTTTGATCAGAAAAATGCATAGATTGTGAATAAAATTTTCTCGAAAACCCTAGTTTGATGAGCATGTTGTTAATCATGTTAATTATGATTCTTCTATATATTCTGATGTCATTATATAATTATGTGATCCCAACATATTAAATTGAATTAGAATGATTTCATGAATTATAGGGTTTTAAAGTTGATAAACATGTACATGCGGAAATAGGGTTATCAAACCAATGGTTATAACATAGTATGATCTTAATCTGATCTGGATGTTCATAATAATGTAGTATGTTAAATATGATGATTAGGGATACATATAATGTCTAGTAAAGATTCCTATACCTTTTGTTTGAAACTATTGATTTCTTGATTTATTATTTAATAATGCTCTGTTGATTAGGATTAACCATGTTTCCTGTAGTTTATATACATTTATTATATATAAGAATGACAACACATGTATTTGTTGGCCTAGAAACCCATCCAAGATTTACTCATTAGGAGTAAATCTTGGATAGTCCCCGGTTTGGGACTGTTCTTGAACACCTAATCTCACTTAGGATGTAAGTGTATAATGTGTATTGGGTTTTCGAGAAAATTTCGGTAGCATTTCCCCATTTGTTCTCTAAGTATATATGTACTTAGAGAACAGCGGGGAAATGATGCCGAAATTTTCTTGAAAACCCAATACACATTATACACTTACTAGTGAGATTAGGTGTTCAAGGATGGGATAGGTGGTACACATTTATTATATATAAGAATGACATCACATTATACACTTAGGTAGGATGTAAGTGTATACCCTAATCTTTTCCTAATATATACTTGTTTCCTAATATATACTTGTTTTCTCTGATCATAGAATGGATAGATCATGGATGTCCATTCGTAATCGTTGCACCCCAGAGTTTATATCTGGTCTTGATCAGTTTATTAGATTTGCTGAGGAACATAGGAAAAAACCTACAGATAGGTTCTACTGTCCATGTAGGCATTGCGGTAACAACTTGAAAGTCAACACTGGTGAGGAAATCAAAAGTCATGTCATGTGCAACGGGATTGTACAAGGCTATACAGAATGGCACTGGCATGGAGAGATTTCAAAATCGAAACCAGTAGATGTCGATAGCAGTGCTTGGGTGGAAGAAGAAATTGCCTCCAATGACGTAAATGTGAACGAACCAGTTCCAGCAGACATCGTTGATGCGATGCTAGATAGTTGTAGGGTAGAGCACACCGATCCACCTCCTATCTTTAGAAACATTGTGCATGATGTTGAGATACCGTTATACATAGGCTGTGCTAAGTTTACAAAGCTTAGCACTGTGTTGAGATTGTATAAGTTGAAAGCTAACAATAGATGGAGCGACAAAAGCTTCACTTCATTGTTGACTTTGTTGAAAGAAATGCTTCCTGAAGGAAACGAGTTGCCAATCTCAACATACCAGGTAAAGAAAATGTTGTGCCCAATGGGAATGGAGGCCAAGAAGATACATGCATGCCTGAATGATTGTGTATTATTTCAAAAGGACTAAGTAGATTTGAAAGATTGTCCAAAATGTGGTGCGTCACGGTATAAATTGACGACTTCGGGGGAGTCCAAAACTGGTTCTTCTGCCAAGGTGTTGTGGTATCTACCTATAATATCACGGTTTCAACGCTTGTTTGCAAATCTGAAAGATGCGAAGAATTTGAGGTGGCATGCAGATGTTAAGAAAAATAATGATGGGATCCTACGACATGCGTCTGATTCCCCACAGTGGAAGAAGATTGATCTATTGTACCCCAAATTTGGTGAAGAAGATAGGAATCTAAGACTTGGGCTTTGTACAGATAAGATGAATCCGTACGGGACATTGAGCAGCCAACATAGCACTTGGCCAGTCATGCTTGTTATATACAATCTTCCTCCCTGGATGTGTATGAAAAATAAGTACGTTATGTTGTCGTTGTTGATATCGGGCCCTAAACAACCCAGAAATGATATCGATGTTTATCTTGAACCTTTGATTGATGACTTAAAGAAACTTTGGGCTGAAGGTGTGATGACCTATGATGCTTCAGCAAGAGAGACATTTCATTTGCACGCTATGTTGTTTTGCACTGTTAATGACTTTCCAGCATATGGGAATTTGTCTGGATATAGTGTCAAAGGAGCTAAAGCGTGTCCTATATGTGAAGAAAACACTGATTCAATAAGACTAAAACATGGCGGCAAGACTGTATATCTTGGTCATCGAAGGTTTCTTTCAAAATTCCATCTGTATCGTAGGAAGCGCAAAGCATTCAATGGATGGAATGATGAACGGAGTGCACCTAAACCTATACCAGGGGATGTTGTTTATGCAAGAGTAAAAGACATTGTCAATGAATTTGGTAAGAAATCACAATGTAGTATGGCCACACGGAGTGACAATTCTTCATTCAAAAAGAAGTCAATATTTTGGGATCTTCCTTATTGGAGTTCTTTGACAGTCAGGCATTGTATCGATGTAATGCACGTTGAGAAAAATGTTTGTGATAGCATCATTGGTACTCTGTTAAATATACCAGGTAAGACTAAAGATGGGATAAAATCCAGACTGGACCTACGTGAAATGGGAATAAGGTAATAAAAGAACATACTTACCTCCCGCTTGTTACACGTTGTCTAGAAAGGAGAAGAAAACTTTTTGTGAATGCTTGGTAAATGTTAAGGTGCCACATGGTTACTCATCCAACATCTGTAGATTGGTATCAATGAAAGATCTGAAGTTGATAGGTCTTAAATCTCATGATTATCACACTCTAATGCAACAAATATTGCCTGTGGCAATTCGATCTATATTTCCAAAGCATGTAAGGTTTGCAATTACCAGACTTTGTTTCTTTTTCAACAGTCTATGCAGCAAAGTTATTGACCCTGATACTCTCGATAATTTGCAAAGAGAAGTGGTTGTTACCCTATGTCAGCTTGAGATGTATTTCCCTCCTTCGTTCTTTGATATCATGGTACATCTTGTTGTCCACTTGACTAGGGAAGTGAAAATGTTGGGACCAGTTTTCTTGCATTGGATGTATCCCTTTGAACGATACATGAGCGTTTTTAAAGGTGATGTTCGAAACCGTTATCGGCCTGAAGGGAGTATTATTGAAGGTTATGTGGCGAGAGAGGTTATGGATTTTTGCAATGACTTTCTCAGTGGTAATGACACTCCTGATAAAGACAAGAATATTGAGGAGGGCAAAGGAATTTTGGGATCACGGGTGAAAGTAATCAGCCGTGAGCAGTTGGAACAAGCTCACTTGTATATTTTACACAATATGGACGAAGTGAGTGTTTATATCGAGGAACATACCAATTTCATAAAGAGACAACATCCTCGAGCAAGTTCAATGTGGCTTGCTAGAGAGCATAATAAGACTTTTACTAAGTGGTTTGAAGATAAAGTCTTACATCAACTATCTCAAACACCAAATGATATTACAGAAACTATCAAATGCCTCGCCTTTAAACCAAAACTGAATGTTATGTCTTATGAAGGGTTTGACATTAATGGATTCACATATTACACAAAGTGCCAAGATGATAAGAGTGCCGTCCAAAATAGTGGGGTCACTCTTCAAGCGTCGACTAGGTACTTTGCAAGTGCAAAGGATAAGAGTCCACGTGAAGCTAAAATGTCATATTACGGTGTCATTGAAGACATTTGGGAGTTTGACTACATAGATTTCAAAATTCCGCTCTTTAAATGTAATTGGGTTGATAACACCAAAGGAGTTATAGTGGATGAATTGGGTTTCACTTTGGTGAACTTTGAAAAGATTGGCGAGAAGGGTGAACCATTCATATTGGCATCACAAGAGAAACAAATATTCTATATCGATGATCCTGCAAATGATAAATGGTCGGTTGTTCTTCATGGTAAAAGACAGTTCATTGAAGATCCTATAGATGAAGAAGAGTACTATGATAAGTATGATGACTCCAGTCCATTCTCAGTTGGGTTGCCAACTCCACAAAATATTGAAGCTAATGATGACTTATATGTGCGCGGAGATCACAATGAAGGATTGTTAATTGATAAAAGATCACAATTTTAGAGACATGTATGTTTATACAAATGCTAAATGTTTGCCTTTTTCTAGTTTATACAAATGCTAAATGTTTGCCTTTTTCTAGTTAATACAAATGCTAAATGTTTGCCTTTTTCTAGTTAATACAAATGCTAAATGTTTGCCTTTTTCTAGTTAATACAAATGCTAAATGTTTGCCTTTTTAATGACATTTTCAGATGGCTGACCATGATGAGCATGATGTCCATGATGAGCATGAAGTCCATGATGAGCATGCTATCCATGACGAGCATGGCGAGGATACCAATGTAAGTTCTAAAAACATATCCTGTATTTTTATAAAATTCATTATCTTCTAGTTATGTCATATATCTTATATTTCTATATTAGGCTAATTCAGTGTGTTTATTTTTGTCAAATTTTAGGTTGATGATGCACATGTACCCACTGAAGAACTGGAGCAACTTGATGCGCAGCACCAAACACTTAACAAGAAAAGGGGCATCACTCTGTTGAAGAAGTTAATAGCGCTTAGTGGCAGTGGATCCAAATTGGTTGTGGAGTTTGATAATGGAGGAAATGCAATTGGAGTGAACCGCAATAATTTTGTAAACTATCTTGGGTGTACCACTCGGAGCCATTGTGATGTTAAGTATGATAATTGGCATAAAGTTCCTCAGGGGAAAAAAGACTTGATATGGAAGGATTTATGTGTGAGTTATTATTATTTGCAATTCTATTTTGTAGATTACAAATTCTATTATTTGCAATTCTATTTTGGATACTAGTTAATAACATTTCTATTTTACAGAATATGTTTGCATTGGATGAGAAGTTGCATCGTAAAAGTGTGATGCAACGCGCTGGAAAGATGCTTAGGAATTATAGGACAAATCTGAACAGAGAATACATAAAAGAGGGTGATAAGAAAAAGAAGTCAGCCCTTGAACAATGGAACTTCTTGGACAAAGAAGATTGGGATAATTTTGTTGCTTCAAGAAAATCTG
Source organism: Alisma plantago-aquatica (assembly GCA_963693085.1). Classification (NCBI taxonomy): domain Eukaryota; kingdom Viridiplantae; phylum Streptophyta; class Magnoliopsida; order Alismatales; family Alismataceae; genus Alisma; species Alisma plantago-aquatica. Next base: position 817,730,954 of record OY856409.1, on the reverse strand, counting down.
AAGAATTCAAGGTATTAGGCGTCACTCCCAATTTAATTAATATACATTGTATTCACCTATTCAAGATTAACATTTAGTGATACTAACCAAATCATTAATGTGCATACTAACTAGGCCCTCAGTGACGCACAAAAAGCAAGGCGTGCACTGAATGTGCATGACCACACTATGGGTCCAAAAGGCTATGCAAGCGTTCACCAAAGACTACATGCGGAGTCTGTGGCTACTCAGGAGTCTGCTCCTACTCAGGAGTCTGCCACACCCATGCCTCGCCATGATATCTGGATAGCTGGGAGGTAAAACAAGAAGGGTGAAATAAAGAAGCCCGTAACTGCTGAGGCGGCTGCAAAAATGGTAAAATACAACTCTTAGAGAAATCGTTTGAATATTGATTATTTGTGGTGTTAACTTACCAATTTCTGTTGATGGTGATTAGCGGGAGCTGCACGAGCAGAGGAAACAAGGCACGTTCATCCCTTAGGGCACAAGGGATGAATTGACAGTTTCTCTGGGTAACCCAGAGCATCCTGGACGTGTTAGGGGTGCAGGCGCTGGTGTGGGCATCAAAGCATTCTTTGGGCCATCCCAGCGCAAACCCAGAGTGGGACTTTCTCAAGAAGAGGTAACCTATTCTTTTTTTAGAATGTTACTGCAAAAGGAAATTCAATAATAAGAAGCTAATGTTTCTTTTATCTATGTATAGGAGAATAAGAGAGTCGAGGATATAGTTGCTAAGAAGGTCAACGATGTAGTTGATGAGAAGGTCAAGGAAGAATTGCTGTGGTGGCAGGCATCTCAGGCTTCCAATCAGCCTATGGTGACCCACTCTTCTCCTGATGCACAGACTGCGAGTAATCCTGGAGACCCATCGCCTAACACGTCTGATGTAAGTATTGTTTATGACATTGTAGCTAGTCTTTTCAAGATGATATGTATATATGTATAACATTCTTTACGTAAATTTGTAGGCATTGAAGCCATGCCGCTTAAGAATACAAGACTATGTTGTTGCAGAGGCGCAGGCTTACTCGTCCCTTCCTGGGGAAAGGTTTCACGGGACTCCAATGCCACAGGGCTACGTTCGTGTGGGCCCATTACGTGTGTTACCCGATTGGAGGGAAGCTACATTTCCATATCCCCACCCGGATATTGATACACTTGCTGAGGCAGAAGGCGGGGTCATATTGTGGCCCAAAGCAGATGTCGTCTATATTACTGAAATTGTAAGATAAATTTACATTGATTTAGACTGTTAATGTGTATATATGATGTCAACTGATCTGAAATTATATACACAGGTTAAAAAGAAGACACCAGGAGCACCTAGGCCTCCACCTCCACTTCCCGCATTACCAACTTGGGTTCCAACTGACCTAACATACCCGTTAGGTCCTGCTTGTAGGGGAATGGCATGTTGGCTACGGGCACATAATATACATTGCCCGATAATTGTTTCTTTAGATGCAGATTATGCAGGTCAATCATACGATAGCTCTTTATTTATACAAGATATTATTGAGCTGTTTATGTATGATTGGCTGAATACATCAATGATAGAGACATGGATAAGGTGAGATCTTGTTTATACATCCATATACCTTGTGTAAGATCCGGTGATCTAGTTTCTTATATATTAATGCATACGTAATACATGTTTTGCAGCTACTTAGTCGAAGATCATTGCAAACAATTTGCATTTGATCATGTGGGATTTTTGATTCCATCATTGATTAGTATGGTAGCTAAAGACCCTGATAGTGTTCAACAATACTGTATAGATGCTTTTACAATTTTTGGTCAGCAAAAGAAGATGATAATAATAGCTCCATTCAATGTCAAGTAAGTTTACTTTATTTATAATTTGGACTTAAGAAAATTCCATTTTTATTGTGCATTTTGAGTTATTAATTGTTAACTTTTTACCTCTAGCGGTAGACATTGGGAGTTACTAGTTATTGTCCCCGGGACGTTCACTGTTTATTATCTAGATCCCGCGGGAAGTACATTAAACACTAAAATTGGACACGTAATGAGAATGTCATTATTCTGGTGAGAAATATTTCATTTTTGTATCTGTTAACATCTGTTATTACATTACTATTTACTTGTGTAATTTACTGTGTTATATTAACATGTAGGGGTTTAGATGCATTCAAAAAGGCTGGAGGAACGGTCCCAAGGAAAAAGAACCAGCCAATAAATTGGGAGAACGTACAAGTAAGTTCCCGACTCTAATGTATATATTATTGATGTGAATTGTGCTTAGTTGTATTATTTTGTATGTTTCAATTTATTGTGCGCTACACAAGACAATGGATGGGCATGCGCATACTATGTGATGTGATTTATGCAGATGATTATCAAACATGCCGCATTGGACATCGATACCATACATGAGGTATTATATATAGTCTCATTAGTTAGTATGAAATATATCAATCTTATTTTTATATTATTACTTATATATATACATCATTCTCTTTGCAGGTATTTAAAACTGACAACACTATAGGTAAATGCTTAAAAAATATACATGCTCCATATACGATGGAAGCATTAAATGAAATAAGAGAAGAATGGGCAAAAGCCATACAAGCAGTGGCAACTGTAAGATATAATTGGGATGTTGATAGCGATAATGAATGATACTTTGTAAATGAATATTTCTGAATGTTAATACATGTATTTGAATGTTTCTATATGTGTGAATGTGAGAATTGAATTGATGTCTGAATGTATCTACTTGTGTGAAATTTTCCTTGGGACTTTTGTAGGTTTGTGGCCTGTTTGTAGGCTGATATCAATGGATGTCGTAAACCTACAGTTCAGAAAACTGAACTGCAGGTTCTCATCCTGCTGACCAGCCACAGCAGGCCTGCAAACTGATATGAAAAAAAATATATATAGGTGTCGGTTATTTACAGAAAACCGTCAGCAAAGACCTACAGTGTCGGGTTTCTGAACAAAACCGACGCCTAATGTGGCAACAGCCGTACTGGAAATGGCGTCGGCTGTTCGTGTCAAATCGACGCCTATAATACATATAGGCGTCGGTCTTGTAGTAGATAACCGACACCAAACTGGTTCGCGCCACAGAAAACAGCGTCATCTAGGGCACTTTCTGCATCGGTTACCAAGTAAACACTGACGCTATAGTCCATATAGGTGTCGGTCTTTTAGTAGATAACTGACACAGAATGTGTCCTAGATGACGTCATTTTCTGTGGCGCGAACCCTTTTGGCGTCGGTTATCTACTAAAAGACCGATGCCTATATGTATTATAGGCGTCGGTTAAAAAACCGACGCCAAAGTGTTCGACCTTTAGCGGCGCCCACATAGGCGTTGCTCAGAAACCGACGCCAAAGGGGGTTAAACAACCGACGCCAAAGGATGTTTCTGTAGTAGTGGCTATTCTAAGTCCTCGCTATAGTTGAGTGTGTTGCAACTCCTTGAGCCCCTTTCTCTCTCTAGTTTACACTTCATTTTTTGATTATGACTGAGATAGGTCTGTTGTAAGAGAGCTACTTTCTCGTGCTTGTAAAGTTATCATTTACTCCATCTTCCCTACCCCTTTCCTCCATGAAGTAAAGGTAAAGCAAGCTACTCTGAGTGAAGGTGGAGTTGTTGCTAGTGTTCTTCAAGTTTGAAGAAGAGGTGAAGATCTTCTCCAAGAGAAGGAGAAGGCAAAGGATGAAGATCTAAGATGAGTAGAAAAATCCTTGGAGGCAGAAGACTTGTGCTAGAGTGGGTAAGACCTTGGAGAAGGCTGAAGACTCTTGGCAAAGTAGGTAAGTCCTTGGCAAGGTGGAAAACTCTTAGCACTTGGATGGGTAAGTCCTTTGGTGGTCTTGTGTTGTAACTCTAATTGGTGAATATATAGATAAAAGCACTTGCAAAGTCCTAGATGATGACCTCTCTAGGTAGTGGACTGACTCTCTCCTAGTTTGGAGAGTGGAACCACTCTACATGACCTTATCAAGTGCTTGTTATCAATTCCTCTCATCCTTGCTATGTTTATTAGTTAGGACTTCAAATTGCACTTGAGTTGTTGGTTTTAATTTGATATATTTGAAGGTCTAATCTATCTTGTGAGAATTTTTGAAGCTCTATTCACCCCCCTATAGAGCCTAGATCCAACAAGTGGTATCAGAGCCCAGGATCTTCTCCAACAATCTCCCACAAGATGAGAAGATGGGCGACCACCTACTTGGTTCTATCAACCTAGAGGGAGGCTTATCCATGCATCCTACGATCTTTGATGGCACCAACTTCCTCTATTAGAAGAGGCATATGCAATTCTACATTCAAGGCATGAACTTTGACATGTGGAAGGTTATGGTCACACCATACAAGGAGCCTACCATAGCTATTGCAACATGGAGTGATGCTACACTCAAAGAAGCCCAACTCAATGCAAAGGCCATAAGCATCCTCTATGCAGCCCTTACCCCAATGAAGTTCAATGGGATCTCATCTTAGGACACCACCTATGATATTTGGGACAAATTTTGCATCACCTATGAAGGCACAAAGCAAGTCAAGGAGGCCAAGATCTACATGTTGAAGAGCCTTCTAGAAAACTTCAAGATGGGAAAGAAAGAAGGGTTTACGGAGATGTATTCAAGACTCAATGTCATCATGAATGGGTTGGCTGCATTGGGCAACACTTTGGATAGAGGTGTAATCAACTCTAAGATCTTGAGAACTCTACCAAAGAGATGGGAGTCAAAGGTCACCTCCATTGAAGAAGTGAGGAGAATTGGTGACATCCCAACCGAAGAGCTCATTGGAAACCTCCAAGATCATGAGCCAAAGCTTGACAAATTAACAAGAAGAAGAAGCCAAGAAAGAAGAGAAGGAAGCCAAGAAGATCAAAGATAGTGCTTTCGAAGAACAAGTGGAGGTGGTCATACTTCAACCACAACTTGCTTTCCAGACTTATCCTTCCTCCTCTGGTGAAGATGATGGCCTAAGTGAGCATGAAGCAAATTACATCAAGGGAAAACACTTCAAGGGAAAGCAAGCCTTCACCTCTTCTACTCCTAGATGCTACAAGTGTGGACAAAAGGGGCACTACAAGAGTGAATGTCCCAAGTCAAGAAAGTCAAACCACAAGGGCATCTAAAAGAAGGAAGAGGAGTACAAGAAGGAGAACAAGTAGAAGAGGAAGGATAAGAAGGAGAAAAGATACAAGAATGCAGCTCATGCAGCTTGGGAAGCTTCATCTTCAAGCAGCTCAAGCTCCGAAGAATATGGAGAGTGCCACCATGCACTCATGGCCTCTACTAGTGAACAAATTGGTGAGGTAAGTGAGGTTAGTTTGCATGAGTTATCTAAGGAAGCTATTATTGACATGCTTATCTCTACTCATTCATATTTTGCTAAATGTAAATCTAAAAGAAAATGGTTAGGAAAAATCATTGATAATCTATATGCTAAACTTGAAATTCTTGAGCTGAATGAGAAAACTAATCTTGAGAGTATTGATAAATTGTAAGGGAAATACCTTGATCTTGAGCCCCAATACAATGGAGTTGAAGTTGAGAATGATATCTACCTTAAGAACATTGAAAATCTTAAGGAAGAAAACCAAAATGGCCTAAAAGAGCTTTCAAATGATTAAAACTGAAAATGCTAAATTTAAGCTTCTTATTGATGCTCGTAGAGATGAAAGAGATGGCTATCTTAAGGAAATCCAAATTCTTAAATCTGAAAATGCTAAGTTTCTTGGTCAAGTTAATGATTTAGCTTATAGACCTATATTGTCTAGTGCCAATGTTGCTTCCATTTCCCTTGAGAAGGATTCATATTTAACTAAATCCCTCTATCTTGAGGCCAATCTAGTTCATTCTAGGGATGACATATCTAGCTTATCTTCTCCCATTATTTCTCTAAATGATGATAACCATAGATTGAGAGCATCCCTTCAGAAATTCCTCAAAGAGAAGAACTCGCTAAATGAAATCCTTGACCATTCTACCAAACAAAGTGGTACTCATGGTTTGGGATTTGTAGGGGGAGCACAAAAGGGCAAGAGAAAAGACAAAGGTAAGAAAAAGAGCAAGGAGACCTCTTTCTTTGTAGGAGAGTCTTCTAGCACTAAGAATCCTATGGTTTGCACTTATTGCAAATGTGATGATCATTACTCTACCTATTGGCCTTACAAGCCTAAGGGGACCAAACCAAAGATGAAATGGGTCCCCAAGCTAACTCTGGATCCCAAAGTTTAAGTTGGGAACTGACATTCTCCTTTCTTTCTGAAAAAAGGAAGACAAATTGTTGATAGTGGTTGCACTAAGCATATGATAGGTGATATAAGCCATTTCAACAACTTCACCCAAAAGAAAGGAGGTTCGGACACTTTTGGGGTCAATAAGAAAGGTAAAGTCAAAGGTGAGGGTGATGTAGGTGAATCCTTGTGCATCAATAATGTTCTCTTTGTGGATGGCCTACATCACAATTTAATTAGTGTTAGTCAATTATGTGATAATGGTTACCTTGTGTTATTTACTTCTTTTGAATGCTTGATTCTATATTCCCTCACTTACCAAGTTATATATAAGGGAACTAGAAGTGGTAATCTTTATGTTATTGTTCTTAACTCTATTAAGCTTGTTGTTGGTAGATACCTAGTAGTCAACTCAAATGATATTTCTCTTTGGCACCACTGGCTTGGTCATATAAATATGCATCAATTGAAGAAGTTGAGCAAAAAAGACTTGGTCAAGGGACTTCCCAAATTTAATTTTGAAAAGGATGAGGAATGGAAAACTTGTACCCAAGGAAAGAAAACCAAGTCCTCCTTCAAGTCCAAAGGAGTTCTTAGTACCAAGAGAGCTCTTGAGCTTCTTCACATTGATCTATTTGGACCAATGAGAACTCAATCGCTTCATGGTTCCATGTATTGCCTTGTTATTGTCGATGGTTTTTCTAGATATACTTGGACCTTCTTTCTCATTTCTAAAAGTGATACGCATGAAGTTTTCTTGAGCTTTTGTAAACGAGTTGAGAATGAAGCTTCTTGTCGCATAGTTTCCTTCTGTAGTGACCATGGGAGAGAATTTGAAAATGAGCTTTTTGAACATTTTTGTCAAGAATCTGGTTATGCACACAACTTCTCTTCACCTCAAACACCTCAACAAAATGGGGTTGTAGAGAGGAAGAATATGTCTTTACATGAGATGGCTAGGACCATGCTTCTAGAGTATCATATTCCAAAGAAGGTTTGGGCTAAAGCTGTTGTACCTCATGTTTTGTGCAAAATCGGGTTTTTACTGATTCGTCTTTGAAGAAAACCCCTATGAGCTATGGTGTGGTAGGAAGCCTTCTATCGAGTATTTTCATGTTTTCAGATATCCTTATTTTGTTTTGAATATGAATAATTCTTTTGACAACTTTGATCTGAAATCCTACAAGGCTTTCTTTCTTGGCTATAACACTACTAGCAAGGCTTATAGAGTATTTAATGTTAATCTTGCTAAAGTATAAGAATCAATAAATGTTAAGTTTATTGAGACTAACCCCTCTATTCCCAAAGATATTGATCCAAATGATGATGTAGCAGGTGAAGTAATTCCTATCCTAAAAGAGCTCAACATCACCAAAAGGGAAAAGAGGTGGTCACTCAAGAGGAAGAGAAAGATGAAGAGAAGAAGGATTCAACCCCCCCGGTTTGCACAGAATCATCCAAAAGAGATGATTTTAGGTGATCCATTTGAAAAAGTGAAGATGTGGGCTGCATTCAACAAATAACAAGCCAACAACGCCTTCATCTCACAACTCGAGCCAAGGATTGTCAATGAAGTTCTTAGGGATGATGAGTGGATCCTAGCTATGCAAGAAGAGTTGGAGCAATTTGAAAAGAACAAAGTTTGGACCCTAGTGCCAAGACCAAGTGATAGGAAGATGATTGGCACCAAATGGGTCTACCGTAACAAGCTTGATGAAAGCAACAAAGTGGTAAGGAACAAAGAAAGGTTAGTGGATCAAAGCTACAATCAACAGGAAGGTATATGTGACACCCTGCCATCACACCGACAATGAGATGACACACAAAAACGTACGGAACCATATATTATCAGAAACATGGGTTAATTAAAACCGATTGTGGAAATCATACATGAGAGAACTTTTGCATCCAGATCCTGTAGAAAGACATGTTATATAAACATTCACAAGCCTTGTTATAGGTCCACAGCTTATCAGAACCAGTTGTACTATCAGCACCAGAGTTCAACACCTATTTATACATACATAATGGCCACGTATGGCCAACAGTAGGGTATACAAAAATTACAACATCTAGATTGTACTATCAACACCAGAGTTCAACACATGTTTATACATACATAATGGCCACGTATGGCCAACAACAGAATATACAAAAATTACAACAGCTAGACATCGTGAAATATCGTCAAACACGTCCGAGGACCTGAGTGTACAGGGATAACTCTAGGACACTACTACAAAACCACCAAAACAGTAGCAGGTCCATCTCTTACCTTCTACTGTTCTTCTTGTTGCTCGACCGCAACCTCGCGACCACCACCACGTCTAGAGAGATCACCTAAAAAGGGTGTAAACCAGCGGGGTGAGACACACAGTCCCAGCGAGATACATAACTCCCCGAAGAAACTATACAATCACAAAAGGTTAAGTAGATAACAGCAAATAACTGATAAAGTGTATAACAAGAGCCGCATACTGAGCAAAGCTATTATTACCATCAAGCTTACCAAGATATCCAGGAGGCATATAACCAAGTATTTCTTTATGGAACATGATTGACAAGATAAGCTTTATAAGAACTTATCACAATATATAAGGATCGTATGCACAACTGCATAGCACAACTAGATCAGCTATATAAGCAAGGCCTCAATCAATGTTTTGTATTTTGCTCTAAGCAAGATATATTTATTCGGCTGGATTACGTTTTATTATGCCCTGAGGAAGTGAGCCTTCCCTGCTCAAATCCAACCATTGGTTGTGAAGTCCAATCCGGTGCCATACAAGGTCTAAGGAGATCTGGACTCCATGACCTCACCTTCTGGTGGTTAGGGATGAGCATCGGGTTGGGCTGGCCCGATCCGACCCGCGACCCAGCCCGCATAACCCGATCCAGACCCGAACCCGGTTTACAATATGGGTGGGCCGGGCCTAAAATTTAAACCCATATTTTATTTGGGCCGGGTACGGGCAGAGGTAAACCTAGGCCCAAATGCCCAGAGTATATTTTATGTACATTATATACCTATACATCTATCTTTGTCTTGAAAGAAAAACATACAAATTTCTTGATGCAATATGTAGTATGTACCTAACCAATGGCAACATGGATACTATGCTATCAATCAACATGATTAATGAATTCATACTAGTAAGATAACCATCATTGACATGAATAAACATACTTGATTTATTTATTATGATCTCATTGTGTCTACATATAGGAGACGAATGATCTTTTGCTCAGTGCATAGTAGATTATGCTCATCTGTTTACTCATATGCCCACATGTAGGAGACAAATGATCTTTTGCCCTTCCAAAACCCATTTCATTGTATATACATATAGGATGAGGAGGCAAAAAGGTACAACATTGTGGACTCCATTGATTTTTTACTTCTCATACATTCACATGTACCAGAAAATGATTTGTTACTCTTTCAATATAGTATATATACATTCTTTTGAAGGTTTATCACAAAATACATATCACAGTAATTCAGTTTTCATATTAGCAAGTTAGATCTAGCAAAATTTGGTATTCTCATTCGATGTTATATGGGCAAACCTGAATCCGGCCCGAAACCCAGTATTCTTATATGGGCCGGGTATGGGCTGACAATTTTCAATTTTATCTGGGCCCAAACCCGGCCCGTGGCCCGCTTTAAAATGTGGGTTTGGGTTTAGGACAAGCAAAAACCGGTATAACCCGGCCCGATGCTCATCCCTACTCTTGGTCAGTACACAAGTCATCAAGTAAGACTGCAATCTTATGCTTATAGGGCCTCAGCCTCTGGATCAGCTCCGCAAGCTACCCATATCTTTAGCTCACCTCATCATAGGCGCTAGTGCATACATCCGAGCCATGAACGCATCATGCTCATCATCACATATCCTGAGCCATGGGTCTATTCACCATGCTCCATATGTCCCGAGTCTGCAACCACAGTTGCACTCAAACCCTCCTATTTTAGGCTAGGGGAAACCTTGCATATTCAACAATATGCGCTCCAGGTAATCCTACAGGATAAACCTATTTCACCATCACCAAATATTGACGGTAATGGATATATGGCCAGGGAAAACTACATGATATGTTCATCTATAATTGATTAGTATATTCTAAGCCAATTGTTGAGGCAAAACAAAGTATAAACATAGCCTGGTAGAATTACATCATTATTTCCATCATCATACTGTCCTAGGACCTCAATCCCTCATAATATCAACCACTGCCTCTCAAGGCATCATAATCATGTATCATCATCCTGGGAACACATCCCTTATATCATCATCAGAGGATAACACCTCACTAGGCACTCGACCTTATATCAGGTCCTCAGACCTATCAACTTGTTTCCATATTACCACATGGTGCTATTCCAGCACATATGTCTCATAGCTCTTACCAGGCTATGAATCCACATGAGATACATGCATGGTTAGTATACACATTCATAGAGATAACTGAAGCCATCATGGATTAACAGAATGATCATGCTATCAGGTATAGAGCAACATTGATGATTATAAGCTTTATCATTCATGGTATTATTATCAATCATGAGCATATATTATGTCGTATATCTGTGACCATAGGCATGGGTCACATCATCATGTAAAACAACTTCATATGCTTCCAAGCTTTCTGGTTCACAACCTATCATTATATCTCATCATCATATTTGCAGGATTCAAGGTGATTACACCATAGCACATGTAAAATCATTATTAACATGGATCTATCATCTATATACATCCCAGGTTGTCAAAACCCATACCAAAACTTCCACAGCCCTCCCTAAAAGGGGTGGCAGGTAGCATGTCCCTCACCACAGCTTGTATCGGGTAGGGTAGCATCCCCTACCAAAAGCATATTGGCCTAACTATATATATATAATCACATATCGGACAACTCTAGAAAGACTTGACCACCACCCAAGGGTGTCGTGAAACTAGAGATCAAGGCATTATCTTTAAACCCTGACATACATACCATATGCACAAGGCACTATCATGCAGCTAGGTTAAGAGAGTGTATCGCGCATCCAAGGCTAAGCATGTATCAGCTATCTATATGCATCGACTAATCCCTATCGCCCATCTAGGGTTGGGGTTCCTATCGGGCAGCCACACCACTCTATCGCCCAAGGCTCGTACTGTAAAAAACATAGCGCCCCAACACATCATGGTATCACCCAACATATTCACAACTCAGGCGACACAAAAGTGCTTCAAGGAAGCCTAGCGGTCAAGGGCAGCACTCCATATCGGCCTCCATCAAAGCAGCATCTAGGTTTTCTATATGCCACCATATCGGGCATCACCACAACCAAACCATGTCGCCCAACACAAGGATAGCCTACTGATCTCTATAACGTCCCAGGCACATCGAGCACCAAGACAACTACATTAACTAGGTGTATCGTGCAAGGCACTCAACAAAGCATATCGCCCAAGCACACATGGGTATCAGCCACCACCCAAACTCCAACTAGGCACATCGTCTAAGGGTACATCTCAAGACTAAACTATCGGGCAGCACTACTCCAAGGTCATCTTCAACCTCAAGCACAAGGGCTCCAAACCTTGATTGATCAAAAAGATCGGCTCACCTCTCAACAACCAAGAGAGAGGGGTTTTGCACAACCTCTATCACAAATTGGGAAACACAAGAATCCACCTCAACATAGGTCATCATCTTCAAAAGCTCACCTCTAAAATCCATGGTGAGAGGAGGGTGTTGCCCAAGCAACTAGAATGTAGACTCACCTCTCAACTAAAATGACAGAGGGGTATTGCCTACATCACTAGAGCTCAAACTCACATCTCTAGACCAAGAAGAGAAAGGGGTATTTCTCAACAAGGAAACCCTAAACCATGGTTTGGCCAACTAGGTGAAAAGGCATATAAACCATCAACAACATCATCACATCATTCTCATAATATCCATAAGATCAACAACATCTACTAGAGCAAGAGCATAGCATGCAAGGGCCGATCATCAACATATATGAAACATGCAACATAGAGAAGGTAGTATAGCTAGGGTTAGAAGTTATGTAACCTGCCTTAAGCAAACTCGTCAAGCTCCAAAGCTCCAAGCTTCAAGCTCCTAGCTCCAAGCTCACCACTTTCGACCACCAAGGAAACAAGGTCCACCTAGGGTTCAGTCACCAAGCTAGAAGAAGAAGAAGAGAGCTCCTTCAATGAGATCGGCGACCAACCTTAGCTCCTCCAAGGGTATCGGCCACCAAGGTTGCAAGGGAGAGGTGTATCGTGCAGTAAGGAAGAGAGGAGAAACAAAGAGATAAAGGGTTCCTAAGGAAGAGAAAGGCAAGGAATATATAGATGAGGTTCAAGGTTAAACCAAGGCAAGGTGTCACCTTACCAAGGGACACTTGTCCACACGTTTCACTGCCTTACAAAACACATGAACATGTCATGCCACTACTCAACCAAGGATCGGCCACATGTCCAAGCTAGGGTGACACAACCAAAGCAAGGAGGTCAAACAAGGTCAAAGGCTGACACACCACCTCCCATGGCCGACACACCACCATGGGCGACACAAAGCAAGGTCGACATAAGCATCCTTGCCCGATACAGGGTTCAACCAAGCAAGGCAAGGCCCAAACAAGGGAAAATAAGGCCCAAAAGAGCTCAGCCAAGCCCAGGGCAACCCAAGGCACAAGCCCAGACCTTCCTCTCAAGCCCTAGAGGTAGCAAAGAGACGAATTTTCAACGTTCTTGGTGAACCCGTTGATAATTTGGGTTGAGTTCTCATTGGTCCAAATAGATCAATGTGATGAAGCTCAAGACTTCTCTTGGTACTAAGGATTCCTTTGGATTTGAAGGAAGACTTGGTTTTCTTTCCTTGGGTACAAGGTCGGCATTCCTCATCCTTTTCAAAATCCAATTTGGGAAGTCCCTTGATCAAGTCCTTTTTTCTCAACTTCTTCAACTAATGCAAATTTACATGACCAAGCCGATGGTGGTAAAGAGAAATACCATTCAAGTTGACTACTAGAAATCTACCAACAATTGGTTTAATAGAGTCAAGAACAATAACATAAAGATTACAACTTCTAGTTCCCTTATATATAACTTGGTAGGTGTGGGAATCTAGAATCAAGCATTCAAAGGAAGTAAACTTGAATGTCGGATACCAATCCCAAACAATAAGGAAACAACCAAACATGTTGTATGGCCCTCAGCCAATGGAAGTCTCATTGTCTTTCTAGCATGAGAGATGCACCATGTGGCATGTAGCATCCCAAGACTAACTTGTACATATTGAATCTCCCTATCGGATTATGTATTAGTTTGAGATGCTTTCTCATGGTCATAAAACCATGTCTGCTCCTATCAATTTGATGATTGTTGTGTATTTCCTTGGTTTTGCTAGATTATCCTCAGTGTCTGGGTCAATGGAGATCTCCGGTATGCATTCCATTACTCCCAGATGACGTCCATCATAGAGAATATTTCTTTATATAGTTTTTGCATAAAGAAGACATTGATATCTTCTTGTTCTTGTCCCCCTACAAGGATTTAATTGAACAATACTTTATTAGTTTCTATATTTTCATGTTGCTTAGATTATATAACCTTGTATTTAGTTTCCTACCTCCACACTTCCAACCCATTTTGGACATACATATCTTGTACAAATGTGTGATTTGCCTTGTCATCAGGGTTCTGGTCCATCTCCATTATTCTCGGTCTAGTCTGGCCCATCATGCTTGTATAGTTGGCAACAAACCCTATTTCCAATATTGAGATGCTAACTCTTTTTTTTGCTAGATAGTACCATACTTTTTCCACCCCAATAATTGACTTCCTCTATCTTCTATTTATCTCATTTGTGGACATGATCTATACCCTAGTCATGCTCCCCTCCACTAGTGGCATTGCCTCCTCCAGTCCTTGGCCTTCTTACCTCCACACCTCCAGACCCTATAGATCCTATCTGTACTATCCCAAATGCATATCAATAACTCAATGTGGAGGAAAAGAATAGAATCTCTATGTATCATGTCATGGAATAGATACACCATATGTTGAAAATAATGAGTCCTTATAAGGCAACATGTCTTTATGTAGTGAATGTTTTATTCATGACTAGGAATCGGGACAATGTGAAGAAACCACTTATAAAATCTATTCATTGTGCCTTCACTAGAAGTAAATTGAGCACCAAGCTTTGCAACTTTGTATTGTTTTGGTTGCTAAGGTGTCTAAACATGAAACAACGATCAATTAGGAGTACAACACATGATAATCTGTGTCTAAAGCTAACATCTAAAGTAGTTGTAGAAAGACTAAAATGGTTCCTCCCAAATTGGATCTCTCCAACATAGAGTAGTTTGTCTTGGGAAGAAATATTATTGATAACATTGTAATCGTGCAAGTACTCATCCATAACATGATAATAAAGCATGCGACAAAGACTATGACCATCAAAATTGACCTTTCAAAGGATTATGACAGGTTTACATGGACCTTTATCCTTGAACCATTGAATCTCCTGAAGCTTCTTAATGATATGATTCAATATTTTTTGAACTCTATCAGTGGAGTTGAGTGCTCAATGATATAGAATGGGAAGGCGACTGAACCTTTTGAGCTGAGACGAGGGCCACACCAGGTAGATCCTTCATATGTATACCTATTTGTTATATGTGTTGAACAACTCGGACACAGATCAAAAAAAGGTCAAAGTTGGTTTTTGGAAACCATTGAAACTTAACTAAATTGATCGGATTGCCCATTTATACTTTGCAGGTGAGCTTATCACATTTGAACAAGCTAACACTAAATAAATTAAGGTCATTTAGACGTGTTTCAAAAAATTGAAAATGCATCAAGGCAAGTTTTATCAGTTTCTAAAAGTAGAATCTTCTTTGCCCCCTTTGTTCCTATTTTTGAGAAGAAGAATATCTAACAAGTCTAAATCATGCAAATTGAGGAATTAGGATAGGGGTACCTATCCACTCTAGGGTGAATACAAGAACATATTTAGAAGTGCTCAACAAGGTGTCTTCTATAGTTAGTGTGGGGTCAGCCAAGAGACTTTCTTTTGTAGGGAGGACATGCCTAGATAGGGGTTGGCATAGTTTATTTTGGTTCGGTTTACAACTAAAACTATGAATCTAACCATACATATCAGTTTCTCAATTGTTCAAAATGAGTCAAATTATTAATCAGCCCAAACCCAATTGAACTGAACTAATAATTTGTTGTTCGGTTTTATTTAGTTTGTTTTCAAACTATTATAAATCTTTACATTAAGTTTTTATATGTTTAGCCATTTTCATCATTTTATTTAGTGAATCTAGCATGATAACAAACTTAAGATTAAAAAACATTAAGTAGAAATTAGTAATATACATATATAAACTATGAGTAGACAATGTCCAACTAGATTCAAACAAGTATGCCTTATACCACATAGTCTAAAATTATGTAAGCCTTAGTTTCATTTAGTTAGCATTACTTTTATACATAAACATATACTAACTTATTAAGTTTAGTCAATTTTAGTTAGCGTTACTTTTACACATAGATACATGGAACACTAGAAGCAACCTGTGCAACTCTAGTGGCAACTCCAACTTATAGGCCACCTTCCCAACACGTGCCACCATAGGTTAAGCCCCCATATACCTGGGAGACAAGTTACCCTTCTTACCAAACCTCAAAACACCCTTCTAGGGAGAGACCTTGAGATACACTCTGTCTCCCACATGGAACTCCAACGGTCTATGATGGTTATCAGGATATGACTTCTGTCTATCTTGTTGTACCTTCAAATGTTGTTGAATCACTTTAATCTTCTTTGTCCTCGGATGCACAAGATCGAGACCAAGAAGCTAATATTCACCTGTCTCATACCAACACAATGGAGATCTGCAATGTCTCCCATACAACACCTCATACGGTTTAATTTTGATGCTTCTCTAATAACTATTATTATAAGCAAACTCTATCAGACTGAGGTGGATATCCCAACTACCCAAAAACTACAAGACGCAAGCTCTCAATAGATCCTCCAAGGCATGTGTGGTCTTCTTAGTCTATCCATCTATCTGTGGGTGGAAGGCAGTACTAAACCTTAACTCCGTACCCAAAGCTATGTGCAAATGCTCCTAAAAGTGACGTGTAAACTGAGTACCTCTATCTGACACAATAGTAGCTGGAACACCATGCAAACACACTATCTCATCAACATATATCTGAGCGAGCTTCTCATCTATATATGTTGTCTTTACATGGAGGAAATGCACAGACTTGGTCAACCTGTTAATGGTCACCCACATAGAATCATGACCTTTGGCTATTCTAGGGAGACCAACCACAAAGTCCATCATAACATGATCCCATTTCCGATGCGGTATTGGCCGCAGTTGCAACGTCCCTGCAGGCTTCTGATGCTCCACCTTAACGTGTTGCCACACTACGCACCTGGCCTCAAACTCAACCACATCACGCTTCAAGTCAGGCCACAAATACAAATCCTTCATATTTTGGTACATCTTGGTGCTACCTGGGTGCATATCATACATAAAAGAGTGAGCCTCTTCCAAAACCATCTTCCTCAGATCATCAATATTAGGAACCACAACTCTATTGTAGTAACACATTGTCCCATCCTATTCTTTGTGATAACCATCATGCTTCTTAGTGTCAAACTCTAGTTGTATCTGTTGTATCACAAGATCGCTTTGGTTTGCCTCTCTAATATGTTGTTGCAACATCAATTTCACTTGTAATTGTGCCAACAACCCAGCTAACAAGGAGACTTATAGCTTCACGTTCATTTGGCACAAGGAGACCAACATGTCTCTCTTATGGCACACCAAAGAACACAATTGTGCCTTCACCCCGGGTTATGATGAAGAAGAAGACTTCCTGCTCATCGCATCTGCCACAAAATTCACCTTTCTAGGATGGTAATCAATAGTACAGTCATAGTCCTTGATTAACTCCATCTGGTATCATTGCCTCATGTTCAACCCCTATTGTGAAAAGATGTACTTCAAGTTCTTATGATCTGTGAAGAACTGACACTTCTCCCCATAAAGATAGTGCTTCTAGATCTTTAAGGCATGAACCACAACATCTAACTTTAGATCATGGGTTGGGTAGTTCTCCTCATGTTTCTTCAACTACTGTGATGCAAAAGAGATCGTGTTCTTATCCGACATTAGAACACAACCCAATCCATTCATTGACGCGTCATAGAAGACTATGTATCCTTTCCCCTACTCAGGTAAAACCAGCACTGCTGCACTTGTCAACTTCTCCTTTAAAAACTGAAAGGGACATCGACACTTGTCGTCCCAAACAAAAGGCACATCTTTCCTAGTCAGCTTCATTAGGGACAATGCCACTAAACTGAAGTTCTTTATGAACCTCTTGTAGTATCATGCCAAGCCCAGAAAACTATGAACTTTTTTCGGCATCTTTGATTGTTCCCACTCAACACAGATTCAACCTTCTTGGGGTCCACACAAACACCCTCAACGGATATCATGTGTCCTAGGAACGATACCTCCTTCAACCAAAACTCACACTTACTAAACTTGGCATACAACTAATGTTGCCTCAACAAAGTCAATGCCTGACAAACATGTTGTTCATGTTGCTCACTATCTCTGGAATATATCAGTATATCATCTATAAAGACCACCACGAATTGATCAAGAAATGGTCAAAACACCATTTTCATCAAGTCCGTGAACGCTCTTCATGCATTGGTTAGCCCAAACGGCATAATCACAAACTCGTAATGACCATACTGACTCCTAAAAGCTGACTTAGGTATGTCATCCACCTTAATTTGCAACTGGTGATACCCTGATTTTAGGTCTCTACTGGTAATACCCTGATTTTAGGTCTATCTTCAAAATACTATAGCACCACACAATTTGTAAAATAGGCCATCTATATGTGGCAAGGGATACTTGTTCTTTATCGTCACCTTGTTCAACTGTCTATAAATTATACATAGCCTCATGGATCCATATTTATTCTTCGCAAACAACACGGGAGCACCCCATGGAAACGTGCTCAGTCTGATGAAACCTTTCTCAAGCAGCTCTTGTAACTGTTTCTTCAACTCTACCATCTCAGCTGGAACCATCGTGTAAGGTGTCTGAGCTTATCGGATGCATACCTGGGGCTATATTGATCTCAAAATCAATATCCTGAACTGGAGGGACACCAGAGAGCTCATCGGGGAAAACTTCCTCAAACTCATAAACCAATGGTACCTCCTGGATACCAGGAATCCTCACCTTAGTATCCACCACATGTGCCAAAAATGCCTAGCATCCTTGCCTCATCAACTTTTCTACCACCATTTCCAACACCAGACACATCAGAAGGATCTTCCTATCTCCTTGGAATATCCACTTCACATCACCATCTATGAACGTCACCACCTTGGAACTATAGTCCAAGACCACCTGATACTTCTCCAAGGTGTCCATTCCAAGGATCACATTGAATCCATGCATATCAAGTGGTATGAGATCCACTTGAATGTTATGTCCTGAAAAAGAAAGTACACATAAAGGACACACCTCCTGCAACTAGGCGGACCAACTAACAGAGTCTCTAAATGAAGACTACTATGCCTATGACTAACAGGTAAGGTACAACTATCAATCACTTCTCGAGTGACAAAAGAGTGTATCACACTCGGGTCAACCAAAATAGATACAAAGCAAGAAGAAGACAAATCAAAATGAAATAACTCCATCTGACATGTCACTACTCACAGGTTGACCACTCCTTCTGGCTTACTCATAGCATAGAATCGAGCCTTTTCATGTTGTCATCCCCATTCTCTACTAGCATGTCCAAAAGAACCATCCTGTGACGCTTGTCCATGTCCTTGGCCTCCACCACTGCTAAACTGCTTCCTCTGTGAGCCTTGCTGACTCTATCTTGGTTGTTTGGTCACCTCATTATCTTTCGCAAGGCAATACAGCTTTGTATGCCCAACTTGGCCATAGTTGTAGCAAATCTTGCTCTCATACCATGGCTTAGACGGCCCTGTTCCTAACACTGAAGTTGTATTGTGGGCTCCTGATGGTGGAAAACTATAGCATGTGCATCTACTTGGTGACCATTGTGTATGTGCACTTGACCTTTGCGATGTTGACGGTGCAGAAAACCTAGGCTTCTTAAAGCCTCCAGAAGATTTTCCTTGGTATTGTGTTGGTCTCTTCTTGGAACTCTTCACGTTTTTATCAACCATTGATCTATCTATCCTTCTAACTAACTCCACAACTGTGGAAAACTTCTTTCTATTCTCTAGGAAATGACACATGTGTTGTCATCTCCATACTCAGACCCTTCTCAAAATGTTTGATCCTCTCCCGATCTGTAGCAACCACGTGAGGACAGAACCTCATCAACTCCATAAACTTTGCTTCATACTTGTTGATCGACATGGATTCCTATCGGATCCTCTCAAACTGGGATATCTTCTCATCCAAATAGGTGTAAGGAAAGTACTGACTGACAAACTTGCATTAGAACTCCTCCCAACTAATAGCCAACACTAGGCCTCTTCAATGACCCACCAATAGCCAATACTACCCTTCAAAAGATACACAACATGCTTCACTTCGTCTGCCTAGGGGATATTGAGGATCTTGAAGGCTTTCTCCAACTCTGTCAACCAAAGATCTGCATCCACTGATCAGCCTTACCAGCATACTCCACTGCCCCAACACGTCTCAGCCTCTCAAAGGTCTTCTCAGAGCTTGGAGGTTCAGCATTGGGAATAGCTGCTCTTAGTTGTGGTACAGGCATTCTATCTTCCATGTGTGTCATCGTTGCCCTAAACTTCCCAAACAAAGACCAAAAGGCAGGGTTTTCCATCATGGCCAGGTCAAACTGGGGCACTTTAGACACCAGATCTTCTCTCTCCTGATCCCTTGCACCACCTCCAAGTGCAGCAACACTTCTCTCAGTAGTGTGCTCTTCATGTTCTCTTGACATATTTTCTGCTCTTCTTCTTCTTTTGCATAAGCATAAGTCACAATAAGACATATTGGATGACACTAGAACAAACACAAACCCTAGTCCTAGGTCCCTGTAGACTCAGTGAACCTAAAGCTCTGGTACCAACCAAACTATGATGCCCCGATGAGAGATTACTTAAAACTAAATGCCGAAATATAACTAAATATGAGGATTACCAAAAAATCACAAGAAATTAAAACTGATTTAGCAAAAGTGCCATGATCCAAAAACTTATCACATATGAGTCCACAAGTCTGCTACAAGCATTACACATCATATCACAAGGTGCTTACATCATTGTGCATCATCATTCCTATCATCAACTTGTTACATGAGATACCTATTCCATGTATATACATATACACATGCCATATCTTACATACATGGCTCACAAGACAAAAACCTCATATAGATAACATATCCACAAAACACAATGAGAACACCCCCAAAGACCTAAGTGTACAGGGATGACATCTAGGACTCTGTCATCAAAAGACTAGCAGCACATCCAACCTTATCAGCTACTACTCTTGTTGCTGCTCTTCCTCAGCCACACGATCTCTACCTCTTCGTGCACGACCACCTAAAAGATGTGGAAATCAATGAGGTGACACCAGATGTCCCAACGAGAGATATAACTCTCTGCCAAAGTCTATTAAAGTACAGATACTAAATAGGTAGATAAAAGTACTTAGTAGGATGAGCATATTCAACTAAATGAGATGTATCTAACAGATAAGGTAGATTGACAACACTAGACAGTTACCACTAAGTAATAGAATAATTAATATTTGAAGAAGGAATATGAAGAACATCTATAATATTTGACTTCTCTCACCATCATATAATTCAAGAAATCAGTACAAAGATATGGCAAAGGGCTCAACCATTGTTATTCACATTTGACACTAAGCAAAAATACACTAGACGGTTGTGTTATGTTTTTTATTATTGCCTTGAGGATTTGAGTCGTAGCACCAAAATCCAATTGACCACTTGTAAGTCAAAATTTGTGCCATACAAGGTCAATGAAAGAGTCACAATCCATGACCTCCCCAACACATCTTGGTCAGCATAAGAGAAAACACTGAGAGACATATCAGTCAACTGCAACAATGACATATAGTCAAGCTGAAGGATTGACTCATGCATGGCCATCCATATATATAATCACACCTAACCCACCTTGGTAGAGGTATGGTGCTAGAAGAAGGGGATCACACATGGACGTTCTGAAAAGAAGGATCGGCTCATGCATGGCCATCCATCTCACAAGGAGAGTAGCTCATGCATGGTTGTCTCACACCATCTGTAATTATGGACTCAAGGATATACTCGACTTGAACCCCCACATATTAAAAAATATGTGCTCCGAGTTTCCCCTAGGAATGACTCGTTCACCATCTAACACTAGGACTAGAACTGGAATGGATATATGGCATGTGGCACCTATATAACTAGAGTTTCACTTGATTAATTAATCCAATTGGGCATCTTTTAGCATCAATCAAGTTACAACGCACAAATAAAAAACAAACTATACAAAGATAAGGGAATTGTGAAACTCTAGAAGATATAAAACATATAAGGTGTGAACTAGTCACATCATCACCACATGATACTTGCAATACTGCCATTCACAAGGTCATCACCAGTGTCATATCACTATGGTATATCAATCCCTCAATCATATCACTAGAGGATGTGATCTCACAATAGGCATCAATCCTTCACCAGGTCATAGGACCCATCACATCAATATGATTTCATCATATCTCATCAAGGCTTATAGCCATCACACTGTATCACATAATAATCACCATAGCATACACAAGCCATGGCATTCATTTCACCTACATGGTTAGGGGATCATAAACAAGAGATAGAAATCATTATAATATGATAATCAATCCAAGTGAAACAAGCAAGCACATCATAGTTCCCAAGATCAGGGTTAGGGTTATATGTGTACACAATTAGGGTTTTATAGTTACATTCAATCATCAAACCCTACTTACACCATCTACCACTTTCTTGGAGCATATTAGGGTTTAGGAACATGATTAGGGTTAACCAAACAATCATAAAAAACAACACTATACATGGCTCATTGCTTGCTTACTCATACACTTGAGTTGATTATATGATCAAGTGTATATCTCGACCATCCATCATATAGGTGTCCCGACCACCCATAAAACAAGTGTCTCGGCCACCTTTTAGCAACGTGTCTCTACTGTAATAGATCTAGATGTTGCAACCACAACAACATCATATGTCTTGACAACCACAAGGATTAGGGTTTTGACCACCCTCAAAAACACTTGTCTCGGCCCCAAAACAAAACTTGTCTCAACCAAAAAAGAAAAGGAATGTCTCAACCTCATAACAAGATGTGTCTCGAACACAAACCAAATCAAGGTCATGACCAACACAAGGTATGTATCTCGATCGAAACAAAGGCACTTGTCGTGACCAAGCACCAAACATCAAAGTGTCTCAACCCAAGGGGAAAACATGGTGTATTGACCACTAAGGTCATGCTACCACCAAGGCAAAAGACCAACATCAAACATGGATTAACCAAGAGAAAAACAGAATATAATCATGTCCAAACATGATACTACACCAAGAAATTCCATCATATCCAAGGAGGAAAACTTTACTCAAAATCAGTCACCAACAACCCTAAAACATGTGCCATGAAACCACCATGAAAGAACCGCATGCAAGAGAGATAAAATGATGATTAACACATCCAAAATAGAACCTAAACTTCATGGTACATCAAGGTACATGAGCATCATGCATGTGATCAAAACTAAGTTCAAAAGATAGGAAGAAAACCACCGCTACACAATCATCTCCAAAATATGGTACCCTACATTAGGGTTTTGGATTTTAAACAAACCAAGCATGATAACCACTATCATTCAAGCTCTAGATCATGGTATCATCTACTAGCATGTTAGGATCATGATTTCGAGAGAGAAATCAGCAACATGCAAGCAAAGAAAGGTGCAAAAATAGAGAGGGTAGAGAGTTATATAACCTGCCTTAAGGAAGATCAACTCCATGGATCACAAGCTCCAAGCACACAATAACCAAGGATGATGAAGCTCCACAAAAATCTCCACTTTCGGCCACAAGAGAATCTAAAAAAGAAGAATATACCAAGGTCAAAGGTTGCTCAAGAAAGGAGGGTAAGAGACCTCTAGGCCAAACTAAAGGAAGAAGGGAGAAAAAGAGAAGAAACCTCCTCTCACTTGGGTACCACCTTGTTGAAACATGGCTTATGACCCGTGTGATGAGGGGTTTCTCTCCAAAATGACCACCATGGATAGTCCATGGTATAAGGCCTAGAAAAGAGAAGAAAATGGGGTAGAATATCCAAGGAAAACATCACAAAAGAAAGACATACACTTACCAAGGTTGAAGATGAGCAAGAGTCACCACATGTAAGGGATATGATCACCAAAGCTCCAAGGACAAGAAAAAAAGAGGGAGGAAGAAGGAAGGCCAAAAGTTTCACTTGAATGGAGAGAAAAGAGGTATATACCAAAGGAGGAGAAAATGAGGGTGGAGATGAGGTGTCAACACCTAAAGGCATCAAAGGGACACTTGTCCACCCAAGAAACAAACATGCAACCACTAAAACATTTCATGCACGAGATGGTGATACAACCAATGTTGGTCTCGACAACTTAGGTCCCCAACACCATGGTTTTAGTCGCAACACCTCAAGGAGGTCAAAATAAAGAGCACCATACACATCCTGGTCGAGACAAAAGGACACCAAGACACCAAGGTCGAAACACATCACCAAAGAGAAATTATCTCAACCCAAAACACCTCAAGACCATCATGGTTGAGAAAAAAACCACCTAGAGAAGGTGTCTCTTTTGAGACACCCCCAAAACACATCACAAGGTCGAGATAAGGGTCAAGACACTCCAACCAAGTATACATGGTCGAGGCACTCAAAACCCTAGAAACCCTAATTACCTCTAGTGATGCCACCACTCATCCAAGGCTCAACCAAGGCACCCCAAGACATCACATTCTCTCTCATGAAGCCAAGAAAGAGAAGGTACATACTAGACATGGAAAATTGCAAGATAAACCTCTCAAATGGGTAAATTGCAATTTGACCCAAAACAAGCACATAAATCACAAACATCATCCAAACAAGCTCAAACTGGAGACTTAAGCTCTCCACAAGCTATAAGAACATGTGAAAGGATTAGAGAAAGGTTCTAACCACTTAACTAAGTAAAGATAATCTTAACCCAAAACACAGGTCAGGGGTCTTACACCAACCATTGATGACTCAGTAGTGGTACTGAGACAACAATGGAGCTAATTGTTATGCAAGGAATATCCAAATACCCTATTACGGTAGTTCCATCTCATATAAGAAATTATACAGTAAAGAGATAACAAAACATGAAATATGATGGATATAAGAATAGTGTTGCTAGCCCTCTGAATTAGCACTAGCACAGTAGAAGCATGACGGACATGTTTAGATCACCAATAATATGATTCATAGGTGATTGGCTCTAAGTGCATGTGGGAGTCTGTTGGCAAGGTATGCCCAAAAAGTCAATCATTTGATGATTGACATGGCATATACCATAAAGGATTTGATTAATACTCATAAAGGCAAGCTTCCAATTCATTTTGTATCACTCAGTTATGATATAATGAGGAAACATTATGAATGTCTAGAGAATGATATGACTCAATGACGTATGTCCTCAAGTACTAGCCTTGGGGAAATGAGATCATACAAATGTTAAGAGTACATATACGTATTCTCATTATGGCCATGGACAGTTGTTATTGTGGAAGGTTGATAGATAGAAATAACACATAAGGTCAGAGTGTGGGCTGGTTCATGATAGAATCTCATTAGTCATGATATGGAAATATCAAACCAAGCACACAGATACATGTTAGGGAACATTGTATTGGATAGACCCACCTTGAGAAGTGACACATGGAAACCATTATTGGTGGTCATAGTCATCTCTCATAGTGAAGGTGGTGATTGTGATTCTTAGACCTAAAATCACTACACTCGTCACATGTCGTTGGGTATGCTTTGACATCATCAAATGCAGTCCTAAAACATGGGTTGTTATAAAGGTGATGATTGGGTGACTTTGAGACGTGTGGATAGACTGTGAGTGATAGATAAGGGATTTGTCCACTCCTTTCTTGTGAAGTCATAACCTAGTTATGGACATTCACTGCCAACGTGATATGGGACCTATAGGGTCATATACAAAGGAAATCATCTAGAAGAGGAGTTTATCTTGAATGATGATTAGATTGATTACTGAAGTGTTTAGGTATTCAATTTATGCAACAAGATCAACTGATTGGCTGACTACACTGCCAAACGACCATCTCAAGTGTTGAGAAGGTCGTTTGGACATGCCAGATGGGTGTCTCAAGTTTTGAGATGGTCATTTGGATTGCCAGGTTGATCAGAGTTTGAATTGGCTAAGTTCTTCCCTTGAACCGACTAGTTCAATATGATTGAACTTACCGATTCATCTCAAACTCACTAGATGGTTGTCTGGGTGAGTGATACGGGCATCTCGCTTGTGTGAGATGGCTCAATTGGGTTGAATGAAGGTTTTAGATGTTTCCCAAATTGTTTCGATTGCACTTTTCTTGTGGTGCAAGGAATTAATATGTGATATTAATTGGAATCAAAATTGCCCAATTTGTGTGAGATTGGGAAACTACCAGACGACCATCTGGCAGTGTGACACAACCATCTTGTGTGACCAGATGACTGTTTGGGTCACCAAATGACCATTTCAGTTGTCGCAGGTTGCAAAAATCCAAGATCTTCGGGTCCCTTCCACTCCCATGCAATCTCATACAGACTAGGAACCCTGACCCTAACCCCGCATATAAATATAGGGGTATTGGGGGCTTCCCAAAACACAAAAACATCAACTGAGAATCATTTGATCTGATAATTTTTGTCCTCTCTAGTTGTGGTAACCAAGAGAGCCCAAGCAAGTCCTACCCGATAAGGGAGGGATAGCGACAGGAGAGAACAATTTAGGATCGTTGTTGTGGGAGAGCAAGTTGGTGACTAGTACACCAGTGGGAGGGACAACTCCTTCATGTATGTTCTAGTTGAACAACATGAGTTCTAGTTACTCTAAAAGAAGGAGTCCTTTGGGTGCTACTAGGAGGATAACTGCATCTTGTAGTTTGTGGTGAGATCAAAGTAGTTGCTACATAAGTTGTTGTGCTCGTTGTTCATGGTGAAGACCAGGAGTTGCACAGCCACCATCCAAGGGCAACTATTTCACAATTGCATTGAAGTGAGTTGTTGTTGATGGACTTGCTCCAGGACTAGGTATAACTTGTTAAACCGTCCTTCCTATTTCATAGTAGTTGACGTGATCTTTCTATTATAAAAATACATATAGATAAAAAATTTGTTTCCGCTGCTATACTTTGTGCCCATATTTCCCAACATAGACATCTTATTCAAACTAGATATAATGATGATGGACCAATCTTAAGCCCTATAACTAAGAAACAACATGATGATCAAGTTCATCAAAATCCTTAAAGCCATCATCACATTGGGTGGTGCATTCTCAGCAAGAATCATCTACCCCTCCCATGAGGAAAGTGATTTTTGCTAAAGAAAGTTATGTTCCTCCTACTACTCTAGACCTTGTCAATAAGTATGTCAAAGGAATTACCATATCATGATTATCTAGAACCAAAAAATCCTTCTATTATAATTTTGTACACAAAGAAATGCAAGGACGATGTCTCTTATTGGTGATATAGGACTCCATCATCAAGATTTTAGGATGCTTGATGGTAGGATACATTCATGTTACTATATTTGGTTCCATACAACATACATTTCTTGATAGAATGAACAATCTCTTTAGTAAGAAATCTACTTTACTAGGATATATCATGCTCCATGATGATATGAACAATGTCACAAAATAAGCACTTATCCCAAACGATGCCTTTAGGAAACTTCAAAAGGGAAAACTCGATGGCACTAATTTATTAAGTATCCTTTCCATTCTAAAGAATAATGGACTCTCTCCATATGTTACCCTCACAAGAAGAAATTTTTCCACAACAACTCTATATCCTACTAGGGCAACATACCAAGGAAAGTGGTGATCTGTGGGGTTGGTCATAATTATTGAAAGTATACTAGAACCTTAGATGGTGGGTCAATCATCAAAAATGTTGTCATAGATGGGCCAATGTACAATAATCCATGTTGTCCAACGATAGATTAAAGTATCATTTAACTCAAGCATGTAGATTATGAAGTAGTTGTGTGTGTTTGACTCTCGACTAACAAGGTTGTGTCTTTAGTTAATAATGTAGTGCGCATCAAAAATCTTACACATACAAACCAAAAGATGCAAAAGAACACTCCCTTAATGTCTAAACAAAGTACAATTCAGATTTAGGCAATGGGTTTTTTGTGTATTATCATTAGTATTCTTCAACTTGATGCAAGAATCATCATGTGGATGCATGTATACATCCTCCAAATGAAACAATGCAAACATATAGATATTGGACACTTGAAATATGATTATTGAATTCATGCCCAATGTAGGAATAGTACACTGATTATGACATGAAATTATTTCAAATTTTGATTTCACATGAACAAAATTGACACATACTATATTAACACATACATGCATAACTATAGTGCATATTATGATATAAATAGTACATTATTATGCAGACGTCGTAGGTTTAGTGAAACCATTATTGTTGTTTGCAGCTTAATCATTTCACTTTTTGAATTTTATTCTACAATGTGTACAATCTGACACGGTTGAATGATTATGGTATAAAATATGATTTTTGATAGTTAAACCCTAAATTTTATATTTTTTTATCTTGGAAGATATAGATGATGATTTTGATATCTTATTTGAACTAAGATTACATTATAGAGTTAGATGTTATATTGGATGAAACCAAGATAAGAAAACAAAATTCAGTATATTGTTTGATATAAATATTTAAAATGATAAGACGTCAATATAGATGCTAAAAATAAGAAGAAGAAAAAATTATTTACACCTA
Organism: Alisma plantago-aquatica; assembly: GCA_963693085.1. Classification (NCBI taxonomy): domain Eukaryota; kingdom Viridiplantae; phylum Streptophyta; class Magnoliopsida; order Alismatales; family Alismataceae; genus Alisma; species Alisma plantago-aquatica. Next base: position 817,702,558 of record OY856409.1, on the reverse strand, counting down.
GGGTGTTGGTGGAGGCTGGATTGTTGCCAGATGTTATAACATCATTAGGTCAAACTCACCACGTGGACCACAAAAAGTTAGTAATACTCTTGAAGCTAGATCAACCTTTTACTGATAGCATGTTGAATGGTTGTTGGTGATAGGGATGACATGGTCAATGGTCAACAAGAGTTAGGAAAAAGATCATTTGACTATTGCAATCTGTGTATCTTCTGAGATAACCATGGGTAGTCTGATTGATTGCAGCTGACTTGTGACTTCCTATGACTGTTCTTGTGGGGTCAATATCCTAAAGATGATAAGGGCCTTTAGAAAGTTTAGACCAACCTTTGGTGGCTTATCAAAACACACAATATTGGTCACTAGATACCGACATTTGGGTTGTCGGTGCCTAAAGGTAAAACCAACCTTTGATCTGATCGACTGACCATTGAAGCATGATAGGGAAAAAAGAAAATAAATCAAAGTCCCATTTTCCTAAGTCACAAAGACCAACATTTTGGTAACTATTAACTTCAAGACTCTATCTAAGATGTAGTGGATTAAAATGGAGAAGAAGAGGGTAGAGTATAGCATCTTTTAGAAGATCAAAGGCTGGGAAACTCTAGTTAAGGGTTATTCTACCAAAATTAAACCCAAATTAGATACTTATAATTAAGTTCTCTCACTTTCACATTTCCTTTCATCTATGCGTTTGTATTCATGTTATATGTGTAATTTTTGGTGGACTATTTTTTCCCTATATTTTAGCTTAAGTTGAATCTACAAGAGTTTAAGGAGATAAATTCTAGAAATTTTTGTTGTTGAATTGGTGTTTGAACAAAATGTAGATCTGAAGATTGTCCTTAGATAAATAAATGTTAGTCGTTGTCATCCTCTACATGAATTTAAAAATAAGTGAATAATTTGTTGGACCTATGAACCTAATCACTATCTACTTTCAGTTGCCCTATCTATAGTCATTAGTATAATTGCTAGATGTGAAATTTATAATTTAAGCTCGTCATTTTTAGGCATTAGTAAAAGTTATAGATAAATTCCTTATAAAATTCTAAAAATTTAACCCCAAAGTACAATTTTCTTCAATTCCCCAAGCTTGATTCCATTTTCAAATGGGTACCTCATTTGAAATATCATTCTATTACCATGTTTAGTTATTATGTATATGAAAACAATTTAGTCCCTATTTGAAGTCTTTTGTCTAGATCATTTTATTCCCAACATTTGAGAAGTTTCTACAATTTCGTCCCTCAATTTCAATTCATGAACCACTTTGGTAACATTTAGCATAAATCAAAGTCATTTGTCTCAAAATATCTTGGTTAGACTTTCATTATTCAAGTGACCATAATTTTACAACTAATTTTCTTTGGAATACAAATAAAATGTAGAATTATCGATATGAATTGATGGGTGATTAGTGGGAGTGATTAATAACCTAAATAAGAGCCTTAATGTAGAGAGATAATATCTTTTAAAAACTATTACAAAATCTATGAAAGAAAACCAGAACATTGTGTCCTATAGTGTAGGAGTTATATAGCCCAGAGGCTATTAGGAAACATAGATCATCTCCATTAGTTCAAGTTTCAATTATCTAGTCAATAAATGAGTCCTCTCCTTGGCTATAACATTGTTGTTCATAGTTACATCAGCATGATGATCTCTTACAACTATTATATCATTCAGGTACTAATGTAAGATCAAGTTGACTACCCTTGCCTTGGTGCCCCCACCTAAACATTCAACACATTGAGAGTGACAAAACTAAACCCTAGCCGCCATTGTTTATTCGTAAACAGCCTGAAGAATGGAAAGTCTAGTGAAGACTCATGATCAAAACTCCTCATACACTCCTATACCATTGTTACCTCAACCTCCTTTGCAATTGTCTCCCCAAAAGCCTACCTCACATTATATAACCCACACTCCTTAACACTAAACCAAACAAACATGTAAATAGACCATAACTGCAATGACCATTTATAAACAAAAACTAGTCAACATCGCCAGGACTTCCAAGCACAACTTAATGATATGAAACAAACACTTTCCCATTCCTCAAACCCATGACGCTTCCAAAGACATAACCTATCTTCCCAAAATATATACATACTTAGTGACTCATGAACTTAAAGCACAATGGAGAACCATCCTTAGTGACATGAAACTCAACATCATCAACTTCCTTATACAACCTCCTTAATGCCAAGAAGAAATTTTAGATCTAACTTCTAAACCTTTAATCCCTCAATCATATCCAAAAAAGAGGAATCATCTCCTTTGAAAACCTAGGTATTGCATCACCAGATTGATGCAAAGCTACAAGTTTCTACCTAGTATTGTGCTAAGTGTTAAGTATTAGAGTTCAATGGTTCACCATCGCAAGCCTAATACCCCATCACTAGTGACTCCCACACAATTATTACCTTACTTTGTTGAGGATATCAGGAACTCAAATAAAATAGTTCCTTCCTACTAGTCATGTGACACATACAAGTAGAAAATGAACTCCATAATTGTAACATACCCGATCTTGAACCCTACCCTAGAACTTTGACCTTTTGGGTTTGACCAAACAAGGTTGAGGCCAAAGTGATCCTAATAATCTAATAAATAATGTAATCTAATATGTCATATAACTCTTTTGGATGGTAATAAGATAATAAAGAACTTAATTGAATAAGTAATTAAGATAATGGGCCACTAATGGGCCATATGGCATAATCTATGTAATAAAGTCTCAAAATAAATAATAGACTTCAAATTCATAATCTACACATCAAAATAAGCCTACATGTCAATTTTCATTTAATTTGGACCACCTTGAAATAATATGGTAAGTTAGGAGAGAGAAATTGCCTAAAAGGTGTAATTAATAAATAAATATAATAAATGACCCCAAAAGTGGAAAATAATCTTAGATTTGTTACATAAAAAATATAGCCTTTGGGTAAATTTTTATCCAATTTGGAGAAAGTTTGCTTAAAAGGTAAAATCAGGAGAGAGAAAGTATGTAGAACCTTCAAAATATTAAATAAATATTCAAACAACTCCAATATGTAAAATTGATGGAAAATTCGTGTTCAACACATTAATTATGACTTGTGGGTCAAGTCTCATAAAATTTGGATAATCCTAATGCCTTTAAGGAAGGAGGAAAGAGAATATATTAACTGATTTATTTGGCACATTAAAAGTTCTCAAAAGGCAAAATTAATTTCATAATTGGAATCTACATACTTTAATTAGCCTCTGTGTAAAATATTATCCAATTTGGGGTCTATTTGTGCCCTCAAAATAAGAAAGAGAAAAATGAAATTAAATATCAATTTCACTTTGTTAAATATCCTGAATTGTGTGTCACGCATCGAAGTTTCCTTATTTCTCAGTTTTCCTACTTTAGTGAGGATATCTGGCCCTTGGATTTCAATTGGGTGGTGTACGGGTCGTCTCCTACCTTGTGTAGGAGACGCGGGCGGAATACAGACTCGCGGCCTAGTATTTCACATATATCTCAGTCGATTCTCAGTCTTTACTCACAGTTTTTCTTGCTATGATTTTGTCAGAAAGTTTCACACCCAACGATCCCTCACACATGTTCTTTTTCTTTGGATCCAAGGAACCCTCAAACCTTGGGTCCCAAGCTCTCACGGCCAAAGTTGTTTTGCCCATGGACTCAACCATATATATAGGGGAGTAGGTTCCTGGTTCCACCGCTCCATACCCAACTTGCCTCTGCCCTCAATTCATCTGCTTGCTCTTACCTCTTGGTCGTTGATTGAGTTTTTCTCTATGGGTTTATGGCTCTCCTCCTCTACTCTCGACGGCACCTACATCCAAATTGATAGTTCCAGTAAGTTCGAGGCATGTTTATCTTTGTTTCTTTTGCTTCAAATCGCCGAATCGTTGTGACCTGTGATTTCACCCAATTCCTCGCAACCTACAGTTCATAGAGGTGACGACTGACGACCATGGCATGGCCTAGAGAGGAAGAATCATCCGCTTGTTTTGACTATTCTACCCCCCGTTCTTCTTTCTTTGTTTGTTTTATCGCCCAGGGGGCATTTTGGTCATTTCATGATCTTATCTTGCTTTGGTGTGAGTCAAGCGAGCTATTGACCCGCTAACTTGGCCGACGTTCATTGGGCCAAGTCATGCGGGCCCGGTCTGCTTTTCGTGGATTTTCTCACCTACGTGGCTTTATCTGATTATCTGATTGGTCGATTTTATAAAATCAATACTTAATTATTTACTGATCAGAAAAATATAAATAAATAGTCGTTGGATTCATAAAAATGCAAGCTTTCTAATGATGTTGCTTTTGTCGCTTGAATCTGATGTTTTAAAGGGGTGATTTAATGGATCTAATTAAATAAGATAATAACTTGTATAAATCATAACTAAAAATTTATAAGTTAGAAAAATACAATAAAATATGTTTTAAACTCAGGAAAATATAACCTAAAATATGGCATGGTTTTTATAACCTAATTCACATATTAATAAAAAGGAAGTTTTAGGGTTTTGAATAATTAATGGAAACCTAACCCTAATCCCACATATATGCTAATAGGTGCTTTGGAAACCTAAGCTTGGACCTAGATGTGACTATGGATCTATTTGACTCTAAAGTTGAGGTATGATTGCATCCCACATTATTTATATATTGAGCAATAAATATATTTCCTCTCTTATGTATGTTGTATCTTCTATTTCTCTATGTTGAGCAATTCACCTATGTTTTCATCCTCTTGAGTTTGTCCTACATAATATGTCTTATCTCTTGTTATCATGGTTCGTGTGAACTATCTTGATTGGTATGAACTTGGATAATTTCTTGATATCATATCTTGTGCCTTGGTGCATGTTGGTCTCTTATAATAATATGTGCCACTTTGAAGTGGATTGTTATACGTTGTGTTGACCATTGTGTGATGGCAACATTGTTTATTCTTACTATAATTCTCTACTTGCCTCTACATTTAACATGCTATGTGATTCAGTAGCACTAGAGTAGTGTAATTACATTGGTTTTTTCTCATTATGCAACATGAAAACATTGTGATATCTTTGGGATGGAGGATGTGTGATTCCCCATACCCGGGCAGGATGTGTGATTCCTGGCCCATGTTATATATATTTGGATGGTGGATGTGTGATTCCCCATGCCAGGGCAAGATGTGTGATTCTTGGCCCATGTCCCACCAGGTTCAAGATGTGTGATTCTTGACCGCCATTGTTATTTATATTGTTCTATGGCTATGTTTATCTCACATGCATGCAAGATATTGATTGTGGGGTGTGTGCCCTACTTGTGCTTTGTTTCCCACCATGGTAGTGGATTTATTTATGGCACAATCCTTTTATATGTTATTTTATGGAAAGTATCCCTTTGTCATGTTACTTTTCTCTTGATACCCGTTTGGGTGGTACTTATCTCTTGCATGGGAAGACTTTTATTTTGATGTCCCTAATTCCTTATATTGCTCAAAGTTTTCTTTTTAGTATGCACATACCAACCTTTGTTGATGTCTTCTGTTGTTTCTCTTTTGATGGGGTATGCTTCCAACCCTAGGTGGAAGACATGGATGGCTTGACCTATGGACCTGGACTTAGCTTGAGATGATGAAGTTTGGAGACAATCTTGAGGTGGTTTAGATTTCCTCTACATGGATCCTTATGTTGTAAGTTTAAGATGTTCCCTTTGTTTTAAATTGAATATAGTCAGAAAATTTTATCTTCCGCTGCTATCCCAATTGGATTTTATTTACCATTGTTATTAGTAGAGAGGTGGATTGATTTCACTTCTTTACAATAATTAAACTTTAGAAAGTCAAGGCAAGGTCGGGTGACATAGTGTTACCTTCTCAAATAATGTTACCCTCACTCCTAGATATAGACATACAAAAGTGTATAAAGACAATATTTAGGTCATCCACAGCCCTGAGAATCTAGTCTGGAGATTGATAAATGAAGACAAGTATTCATATTCCAATCTACATATCAATAAACTCAAAATAAGATTATTGATACTATACTATAATGACTATTTATGAGGTAGATAATAACCATAGTGGTTTGAAGTCTTAATACTTATATCAATTTCTAGATAAGTTAGTCGATTCATTACACATGTTTGTATGATAACGAAAATATGCATATTGGCAGCAATATTAGTACATGGTATTATATTAACTTTTAGGATTTAGATGGGACATATATAGTGAATAATGTATTATAATCATAATACTTGAGACATAAATCTTACTCCCAGTGAAAAATTAGATTATTAACCAAATACTATTATTTATGTTACAAAAATATGCATATTTATTAGTGTCTTAGTAATTATAAGTAACTACTATATAATGCTCTCTCCTATAAACATTAGTCAATAGTAATATACTAGGTAAGTGGGGCGATAATAATCATGAAGTTTTTGAATTATGAAAGCAAGTAGGTTTGTAAAAAAAATAGTTAATGTGTCCCACCATTGAGTTCATTCAGTATATGTACTAATTTTTTAATGGTGGTATATAGAAAGCTCATAAATATATTTGCAGTATTTATGAACCTAAGAATAACTTATGTATAAAAGATCATATAATAATTTGGATTACTTATGTTATAAGCCTAGTAATAATAATAATTTGGTGTATTTCATCAATGGAGCCTAGATTTTGATCATATTAATATACTAGTGCATTAGTAATAGTTGGATAGAAATATGCAATTTCAATAAGTAATGATGATAATATCTCTAAATAATCATATTATACTATGAGAAATTATGCATGCTGGGAGAAACACAATAGCAATTAACGAGTCTTGTTGGTATATCTTTATTATTATAGAAACTTATATAGAAATAATAACCTTGAAGAATATAATTTTGAAGAACTTTGTATTTTAAAATATAAACTTAGAAGAGAATTCATTTGGAATTACAAGTGAAATTACAACCTTTTCATTATAGTGGTAAATATGTCTTATTTGATGGATAGACAGATTATATTTAAATACTTAAACTTGTATTGGTAAATATATTTCAGAAACAATATATGGTTCTACTCTAACAAGTATATATACTAGACAAAGAATGTAAATCAAAAATCTCATGTTATTATCTTGAAAAAGAAATAATTAGAATTTTAATATATAACCTCATATAGTATCTTACTATGAGCATGTGCCATGCAAGTGTGAGACTACTCAAATAAAAACACCAATTAATATTAGTCAACCATCTATACTAAAACATTGTAGGACAAAAACATGAAAAAAATTCCAAATCATAACCATAGATGAATTGCATAAAGGTCCTTATATATATTCATTTCTATGGGTATCTTTACAACATTAAAGTCCAAAAGAGTATGACTCTCCAGTACATATACAACATGTACTAAACATGGTATACAAGCCCAAAACCTCAATTCATAAGTACAAACACTACAAAACTCTGCTCCCAGGCCTTGGAGTACAAGGGAAAACCTGACAAGATAATCCAAAAAGACATCACCAACCTCTTATCTATTGATAATGATGATTCATCACAATCAGATCCTTGGTTGCTCTGTAGGTTACCTAAATGGTGTGGAAAACCACTAGGTGGGACCCCAAGTCCCAGTAATATGATATAATAACTAATAACACTTATTACTTACAATAACTTATAAGTAACTAATATCATCAGATTCAACATGGTAGATAGCTCAAAATGAATAATGACTATAGTAAGATTATACTTGAGCAAACACTTATAAATATGAAGATGTAGGTTTATATTATAAATCATACATATTACTTGCAAGAAGTAAAAGAATAAAATATACCATCTCATGTGATTCATTAATTAAGCCTATAAAAAAATACTACATAGCTGGTTTACTTATATTATCATGCCATGGGTAGTTTTAGGTGTGTCACTCAAACTAATAGCTAGTGGTTGAAAACCTCGGGCTTGCCACATATAAGTTCTATCGATTACCAGACTCCATTAGATCTCTTCACACCTCAATGTTGAAGAAAGTTTAAACAAAGGTACACTGGAATAAAATAGTTGGATATATACTATGGAATGATCAAAGGTTGGTATACATATCACATGTTTGCTCTGGGTACTTATGTCATGACACCAAAAAACTGAGGTTTTTAACCCAAAATAGCAAGTTATTCTCATAATCGGACTCTATAACATACCACTAGACCACGGTCGCAACTGAGTGCAAATAAAAATTTAAATATATGAGTGTATACCAACTGAAAGTGTCCATACAATTCATTAATATACGACTCTGAGCATCTTTACATAATCTTTAGATTGCTACAAGATTAATCGGTTTCACTAATTACCCCCACTGACTTAGGAAAATATATCTACGTACATATGGCGCTACATGATTAGGGTTACACTTGATTAACCCAATTGATTACTCATTTTTTGACTGCATCAATCAAGTTGCATACAATGAACAAAAATGTAAATATAGAATTAAGAAATATGTAACAACTTTAAAAGATATGAAACTTGATACCACATAATTATAACTACCCAAATTAGGGTGTCTGTAATGCCTCTAACCTTTCCAACATCAACGAATCAAACTAGGGAACCACAAGGCTCGATTTTCCATATAAGACGATATCAAGGTCAAATTGTCTTGGGGATATTTTATCCATGAGAAATTATGAATTTGAATTCTCATCACAATAACTTAACACAATGTGGAATTAGAAGTTTAAGTTCCAAAGTATGTATAAGTTGCATCAAAAATTAGAAAGTTGCATAAAAAGACTAACTTTATATATAAAGCATTACTTATAGGCAACGAATATATTTCTAATGAAAACTCAGCAGCATAACTAGTAAGGAGAATCCTTAACAATATTATAGGGGGGGTTCCAAAATATAGAGGAACATTGTGTAGCTTGAAGTTCCATCTTATGGTACAAAGACACCATAAAGGTACCATCTTTAAGAGTTTTTTTCTAGTATAATATGAGTATGTGTACATGCATGTATAACTAAGCATGTAATTAACACCAAGGAATGTAGTTAGTATATTAATATCAACATGAAAACTCATATCACACTTACATACCCAAAACAATTGCAAGATATCATATTTTTAGCAATTTTAGGGGTATATAAAAAGGATGTTCAATTAGGCAATAAATGCACCAAAGGTTATACCAAAAGCCTTAAACATAGTGGAAATGGAGCCCACTTTAAAGCACCATGATCAAGAATATAAAGCTCCAAGCCTGACCACCAAGCTTAAAATAAGGGTTGAAAATAGAAAGCTCATGATAACAACTCCAAGATCCAATATTCCTTCACTGAGGCTCCATTTTATAGCACCTCCCATGTGATCCTATAGTATCTACGGAAAGAGGGAAGAAGATGAAGTGAGGTATATGCCCTTGGTTGAGATTATGTGATAAATAGCCATAGGCATGGCCCAAGGAAGATAATGAGGGAAGAACATTAAGAAAGGAGATGAAAGAGAGAGATTTTAAAGTTGTTTAGTGTTTAAATGATGTTTACAAGATCAACTATCAACCAAGAAAGGAGAAGAAGAAGTATGCACATCTCTATCTAGGTTTTTTGTACAATTACCTCGTCTTCGAATTGCAACTTTCTTACGAACAACAAATAACTAATTGGTCATCCTACAATTGATGACACTACTAATCCTTTAGGTTCTCTTATTTACAGAAGCAAAATGAACTTTGAGGTCAAGAAGAAGGAGGTTGAGCTATATATATATATATATATATATATATATATATATATATATATATATATATATATATATATATATATATATATATATATATAATGTGTGTGCGTATATATATGTGTGTATAGATAGAGGGGAGGAGGGTAAAAGAGAGGAAAGAGAGAGAATAAGAGATTTAGCATTGCCCCATCATCATTCATTGCCACAGAGACCCTGTCGGCCAATGCGACCATCAATTGGTGCAAGCTTGGGAACTTGTCATTTCTCTCTCATCATTTTGTGAGTTGGAAACCTCATTGAGAAATATTTGGTTTTCCTGTGGATCAAGTTTAACATTGTTTTTTATTGGTCTTTGGGTGTCTAGGATCCCATATGTCACTTGCCCATGAGGCAGTGTGATCCTCGGCCATTGGGCTTTGAGAAATATGTTCTCATTAGTAGATGGAGTACCTTATGACTCACCAGTACATGCAAACCAAGGATTCCCTTATCCTCAAAAGACACAAATTCCAGGCATCACACATGATCTCTAGGTGTTATATCCTTATTCCATTAGTCTACTATTCATCTATCAGCATCAGTTGGTAGAGAGAGTCTTTCATGACTCTCATCACTTGTCTGGTGGTGCACACCAAGGCAAATGAAACACGCAAGTAGAATAGCACTCTTGGTGGTAGCTGCTCATTCAAACATGCCCTTAGTCATGCTATATTAGGCCCAAGCAAGGTTGTGCAAGCAAAGACATGTTCTAGGGTTATAAATCTATAGAACAAGGGATTAAATATCTATAACTAAGAGAAAACACATGCCAAGAAAAGGAAAAAAGCAAGTTCATAAGGGAAGTTGCAATTTAAGATATAATTTGATACAAATTACAATCAAAACCTTCATGTAAGGTACAATAATACTTAAGTCCACAAAGTGAATTAAATTGCAAATTATGAAAAAAGATGCAATGAGGGTCAATTTTTGGGAATTATTTAATCACTCATTATAAAACCATTCTAATCATGCAATTAAAATATCCAAGAACGCAATATAGAAAAATAAACATACTTTAGGAGTTAAATATGATCAAGGTTTTAAAATCATAAACCCCTAATAGGAATGTTGCTCCTAAAATCTTATAAGAACAAACTTGGATACTTCCTAATCATCTCATCCTCTAACTCGCATGTGTCTTCCTCTAAGCCAAAGTGGTGCCAAAAAACCTTTACTAACACTATATCATTTTTCTTCAAATTTTGAATACACTTGTCCAAGATCAACACTAGACCCTAAACATGCACGATGTCATCATCGAGCTAAAATCTCCATAGGATGGATAGTCTACTCTATACTATATGACACTTCCTCAAGATGGAGACATGAAACACATTGTGCAACCTGTGCAATTATAGCAGCAACTTCAACTCGTATGCTACATTACCAACATGAGATGCAATTAGATAAGGTCCCATAAACTCATGAGATAACTTACCTCTCTTACCAAACCTCAAAATACCTTCCCAAGGAGAAAACTTGAGATACACTCTGTCTCAAACCCAAAACCCCAATGCACTATGTCGATTATCTGCATAAGAATTTTATCTCTCATGTGTTGCCTTTTACTATTGTTTGATCACCTTGATCCACTCTATAGTCTATTGAACCAAGTCAGGACTTAACAAATGATATTCACCTCCCTCCTACCAACAAAAAGGTGTTCTATAATGGTTTTCATATGATGCCTCATTTATTACCATAGCAATGCTCCTCTAATAACTATTATGTAGGAGAACTTGATCAAACTAAGATTAATATCCCAAGTCCTAAGAAATTAAAGAACTCAATAGATCCTCCACGGTCTATATGTTCCTCTATAACTGACCCTAAGTACATGGATGAAATGTTGTACTAAAGTTTAACTATGTCCCCAAGAGTATATGGGGACTATTACAAATCCTTCTCATAAACGATGGTCCTCTGTCAAGTATTATTGTTGATGAAATACCTTGTAGACAAACTATTTATTTTATATAGAGTTGTGCCAACTTATTTGTAGCATAGGTAGTCTTGACCAGTATAAAGTGAATTGACTTTTTAGTCAATAAAGATCATCGGAATGGAATCACTGTGTTTTCCTAGGAACACCAACCCAAAGTTCATGGTCACATGATCCCACTTCCACTTTGGAATTGGCAAAAGGTGTAACATCCTTGCAAGCTTCTAATGCTCCATCATAACATACTGAAAACTAGACACCTCACAATGAACTCTTCCACCTCATGCTTCAATCTTGGACACCAATATAAGTCTTTAATACTGTGGTATGTCTTTGTACTACCCAGTCAAATTGTGTACATTAAGGAATGAGCCTCCTCAAGTACCATCCTCCTTATATCACCAACATTAAGAACTATTATGATGTAGTATTAACACACTATCCCATCATATGTCTCATGAAACCCATCATCCACTACTATAGAAACAGCATTCAATGTCGCTTTTCTGGGCGTCGGTTATTTACAAAAACCGCCGCCTATAACATTACACGTCGGCTATTTAGTAAATCCGACGTCTATATTCGAAGACCAGCCAGACATGGGTACCGCTTTGTATTCAGCGCCGGCTGCATAACAAACAACCGACGCCTAAAATCGCCTGCGAAATCCAATTTTCGAGCAAAAAAAAATTGGCACATAGAGCGTCGGTTTTTTTACCAACAAACCGATGCCTATATAAGATGAAAAATTGCGCGAAAAGTTCCAGCTTAGGTGTCAGTTATCCGTTGATAACCGACGCCGATAATGGTTCCCACCATACTATTTAGGGAAAATTTTGTCTAATTGGACGTCGGTTATTTAAGTAGAACCGACGCCGAAGACGTTAGGTGTTGGTTGTATTTTATAACCGATGCCTTTTACCAACTTAATAGACCCTCGAACGGCCACTGTCCCCTTTCTTATGTTTCATCATCTTCTGTTTCATCGCCTGCTGCTGCTCGCCTCCTGGTGCCTGCTGCTTCTCGCTCGCCTCCTGGTGCCTGCTGCTTCTCGCTCGCCGCCGACGCTGCCTGCTTCTTCCTCACCGTCGATGGTGCTGTTGCTGCTCTGCGTTGCCGCCGCCTTCCTCCTTGCGTCGTCGTCGTGCCGCCTTCCTCCTTGCGTCGTCGCCGCGCCGCCTTCCTCCTTACTGCCGCCCGCCGACGCCACTGCTCCTGCTATTCCTTCCTGCCGCCACCCACCGCCGACGTCGCTGCTATTACTTTGCTCACCGCCGCCCACTGCCCACCGACGCCGCTACTACTGCCCTACCTCCTGGAGCTCGCCGGCCACCACTGCACCTGCCTGCCCTGCCGCCTGGAGCTCGCCGGTCACTGCCACCACTACTGGGAGGCCAGTTGTTGTTGCTCGCCTACTTGTCTTTCGCCGCTACCGAAAGGTATGCTTCCTCCAGTACTGCTCTGCCACAGTTGTCTAGTTGTGCATACCTGCGAGTTATCAGGAACACCTAAATGAATGTCTAACACCTAAATGAATATCTAGTTGTGTATTTAATTTGGATGTATATGTTGAACCTAGATTTAGAGAGGACATGCTATAGTATTTTCCTAGTATGGTGAAAGATTCTCAATTGTGTGTATCACATGGGATTCTTATCTCAACACAATGGACTGCAATATATGCATCTAATGCCTTAAATGGAAGACTCGAATGTTATAAAATCCCATCAAAGTAGGTAGAAACAACTTATATATATTCAGATCTTAATAATTGCATGAAGTGCACATTATCTTACTCAGGAAAAGTATGTGTATAATGTAGGATTAGTTCCATATAATGGTTCTATTTTAGTAAGCACATAGACTTAATCAACATTGCTACTTGTATGATCCTAGTGATTAAAAGCACTCTTTCCTAGTCCCCTCAGTAACTAATGTTCCCTTGAGATGAGTGTTAATTGATCTAGCTTGCTTACTTTCCTTGTAATGCCATCTTTTATGTGCTATGACCCACTAGTCACCTTTAGAGTATTAAAATGATGCAACTTGTACACTTGTTAAATTTGAATCTATAAATCCTATGAAATGATATCACCCCACAAAATTAGTAAGATTAGGTGTTCAAGGATGGGATAGGTGGTACACATTTATTATATATAAGAATGACATCACATGTGTTTGTTTGCCTAGAAAGTGAACAATCATTGTTCTTTATATTACTTGTACATTGGTATAAATTAGAATGAACAATCACTAAATTATATACTGTTTGTATGGAGTCCGGCTTCATTGTAGATAATAGGAGTAAATCTTGGATAGGATGTAAGTGTATACCCTAATCTTATCCTAATATATACTTGTTTTCTCTTTGATCATAGAATGGATAGATCATGGATGTCCATTCGCAATCGCTGCACCCCAGAGTTTATATCTGGTCTTGATCAGTTTATTAGATTTTCCGAGGAACATAGGAAAAAACCTATAGATAGGTTCTACTGTCCATGTAGGCATTGCGGTAACAACTTGAAAGTCAACACTGGTGAGGAAATCAAAAGTCATGTCATGTGCAACGGGATTGTACAAGGCTATACATAATGGAACTGGCATGGAGAGATTTCAAACTCAAAACTAGTAGATGTCGATAGCAGTGCTTGGGTGGAAGAAGAAATTGCCTCCGATGACGTAGATGTGAACGAACTAGTTCCAGTAGACATCATTGATGCGATGCTGGATAGTTGTAGGGTAGAGCACACCGATCCACCTCCTATCTTTAGAAACATTGTGCATGATGCTGAGATACCATTATACACATGTTGTGCTAAGTTTATGAAGCTTAGCGCTGTGTTGGGATTGTATAAGTTGAAAGCTAACAATAGATGGAGCGACAAAAGCTTCACTTCATTGTTGACTTTGTTGAAAGAAATGCTTCCTGAAGGAAACGAGCTGCCAATCTCAACATACCAGGTAAAGAAAATGTTGTGCCCAATGGGAATGGAGGCCAAGAAGATACACGCATGCCCGAATGATTGTGTATTATTTCAAAAGGACTATGTAGATTTGAAAGATTGTCCAAAATGTGGTGCGTCACGGTATAAATTGACGACTTCGGGGGAGTCCAAAACTGGTTCTCCTGCCAAGGTGTTGTGGTATCTACCTATAATATCACGATTTCAACGCTTGTTTGCAAATCTGAAAGATGCAAAGAATTTGAGGTGGCATGCAGATGTTAAGAAAAATATTGATGGGATCCTACGACATGCGTCTGATTCACCATAGTGGAAGAAGATTGATCTATTGTACCCCAACATCCGTAGATTGGTATCAATGAAAGATCTGAAGTTGATAGGTCTTAAATCTCATGATTGTCACACTCTAATGCAGCAAATATTGCCTGTGGCAATTCGATCTATATTGCCGAAGCATGTAAGGTTTGCAATCACCAGACTTTGTTTCTTTTTCAACAGTCTATGCAGCAAAGTTATTGACCCTGATACTCTCGATAATTTGCAAAGAGAAGTGGTTGTTACCCTATGTCAGCTTGAGATGTATTTCCCTCCTTTGTTCTTTGATATCATGGTACATCTTGTTATCCACTTGACTAGGGAAGTGAAAATGTTGGGACCAGTTTTCTTCCATTGGATGTATCCCTTTGAACGATACATGAGCATTTTTAAAGGTGATGTTCAAAACCGTTATCGGCCTGAAGGGAGTATTATTGAAGGTTATGTGGCGAGAGAGTTTATGGATTTTTGCAATGACTTTCTGAGTGGTAATAACACTCCTGTTAATGACAAGAATATTGAGGAGGGCAAAGGAATTTTGGGATCACGGGTGAAAGTAATCAACCGTGAGCAGTTGGAACAAGGTCACTTGTATATTTTACACAACATGGACGGAGTGAGTGTTTATATCGAGGAACATACCAATTTCATCAAGAGACAACATCCTTGAGCAAGTTCAATGTGGCTTGCTAGAGAGCATAATAAGACTTTTACTAAGTGGTTTGAAGATAAAGTCTTACATCAACTATCTCAAACACCGAATGATATTACAGAAACTATCAAATGCCTCGCCTTTAAACCAAAACAGAATGTTATGTCTTATGAAGGGTTTGACATTAATGGGTTCACATATTACACAAAGCGCCAAGATGATAAGAGTTTCATCCAAAACAGTGGGGTCACTCTTCAAGCGTCGACTATGTATTTTACAAGTGCAAAGGATAAGAGTCCACGTGAAGCTAAAATGTCATATTATGGTGTCAGTGAAGACATATGGGAGTTTGACTACATAGATTTCAGAATTCTGCTCTTTAAATGTAATTGGGTTGATAACACCAAAGGAGTTATAGTGGATGAATTGGGTTTCACTTTGGTGAACTTTGAAAAGATTGGCTAGAAGGGTGAACCATTCATATTGGCATCACAGGCAAAACAAATATTATATATTGATGATCCTGCAAATGATAAATGGTCGGTTGTTCTTCATGGTAAAAGACAGTTCATTAAAGATCCTATAGATGAAGAAGAGTACTATGATAAGTATGATGACTCCAGTCCATTCTCTGTTGGGTTGCCAACTCCACAAAATATTGAAGCTAATGATGACTTATATGTGCGCGGAGATCACAATGAAGGATTGTTAATTGATAAAAGATCACAATTTTAGAGGCATGTATGTTTATATTTTTTTATTGAAGCTAAATGTTTGCTTTTTTAATATCAATATCATTTTCAGATTTGATTTTTCATTATCTTCTAGTTAATACAAATGCTAAATGTTTGCCTTTTTCTAGTTAATACAAATGCTAAATGTTTGCCTTTTTCTAGTTAATACAAATGCTAAATGTTTGCCTTTTTCTAGTTAATACAAATGCTAAATGGCCTATTACATGAAAAGGATCTAAAATCCAAAGCCCTAGAATGGGTCAAGTTCAAGTCAAAATGGCTACAAGTGTGCGTTTTGGGTTTTCTATGTAAACGACCTTAGAACATCTATGTAATCACTTGTAATGATGAATTGACTTGTAACTTAGAAGAGAAAAATGTTTGGAACAAATTTCACCAAGTGCTAATCACTTTAAATGCAAATTAGAAAATGGATTATAGGCACTTGGTCGGTCGAGTTTTCCTGGATTGAAACTCGACCGATCATCCTTGGTCGATTTTCTGAAGATTGCATCGGTCGAGTTGTGCACTCACAGAACTCGACCGATGCAATCTTCAGAAAATCGACCAAGGATGATCAGTCAAGTTTCGATCCAGGAAAACTCGACCGACCAAGTGCCTATAATCCATTTTCTAATTTGCATTTAAAGTGATTAGCACTTGGTGAAATTTGTCCCAAACATTTTTCTCTTCTAAGTTACAAGTCAATTCATCATTACAAATGATTACATAGATGTTCTTAGGTCGTTTACATAGAAAACCCAAAACACACACTTGTAGCCATTTTGACTTGAACTTGACCCATTCTAGGGCTTTGGATTTTAGATCATTTTCATACTTGACCCAAAACGCACACTTCTAGTTAATACAAATGCTAAATGTTTGCCTTTTTAATGACATTTTCAGATGGTTGACCATGATGAGCATGATGTCCATGATGAGCATGAAGTCCATGATGAGCATGCTTTCCATGACGAGCATGGCGAGGATACCAATGTAAGTTCTAAAAACATATCCTGTATTTCTATAAAATTCATTATCTTCTAGTTATGTCATATATCCCATATTTCTATATTGCGCTAATTCAGTGTGTTTATTTTTGTCAAATTTTAGGTTGATGATGCACAGGTACCCACTGAAGCACTGGAGCAACTTGATGTGCAGCACCAAACACTTAACAAGAAAAGGGGCATCACTCTGTTGAAGAAGTTAATAGTGCTAAGTGGCAGTGGATCCAAATTGGTTGTGGAGTTTGATAATGGAGGAAATGCAATTGGAGTGAACCGCAATAATTTTGTAAACTATCTTGGGTGTGTCACTCGAAGCCATTGTGGTGTTAAGTATGATAATTGGCATAAAGTTCCTCAGGGGAAGAAAGACTTGATATGGAAGGATTTATGCGTGAGTTATCATTATTTGCAATTCTATTTTGTAGATTACAAATTATATTATTTGCAATTCTATTTTTGGATACTAGTTAATAAGAATTCTATTTTACAGAATCTGTTTGCATTGGATGAGAAGTTGCATTGTAAAAGTGTGATGCAACGCGCTGGAAAGATGCTTAGGAACTATAAGATAAATCTCAATAGAGAATACATAAAAGATGGTGATAAGAAGAAGAAGTCAGCCCTTGAACAGTGGAACTTCTTAGACAAAGAAGATTGGGACAATTTTGTTGCTTCAAGAAAATCTGAAGAATTCAAGGTATTAGGCGTCACTCCCAATTTAATCAATATACGTTGTATTAACCTATTCAATATTAACATTTAGTGCTACTAACCAAATCATTAATGTGCATACTAACTAGGCCCTCAGTGAGGCACAAAAAGCAAGGCGTGCAATGAATGTGCGTGACCACACTATGGGTCCAAAGGGCTATGCAAGCGTTCGCCAAAGACTACAGGCGGAGTCTGCGGCTACTCAGGAGTTTGCTGCTACTCAGGAGTCTACCACACCCATGCCTCGCCATGATATCTGGATAGCTGGGAGGCAAAATAAGAAGGGTGAAATAAAGAAGCCTGTAACTGCTAAGGCGGATGCGAAAATGGTAAAATACAACTCTTAGAGCAATCATTTGAATATTGATTATTTGTGGTGTTAACTTACCAATTTCTGTTGATGGTGATTAGCGGGAACTGCACGAGCAGAGGAAACAAGGCGCGTTCATCCCTCAGGGCACAAGGGATGAATTGACAGTTGCTCTGGGTAACCCAGAGCATCCTGGACGTGTTAGGGGTGCAAGCACTAGTGTGGGCATCAAAGCATTCTTTGGGCCATCCCAGTGCAAACCCAGAGTGGGACTTTCACAAGAAGAGGTAACCTATTCTTTTTTAAGAATGTTACTGCAAAAGGGAATTCAATAATAAGAAGCTAATGTTTCTTTTATCCATGTATAGGAGAATAAAAGAGTTGAGGATATAGTTGCCAAGAAGGTCAATGATATAGTTGTTGAGAAGGTCAAGGAAGAATTGTTGCGGTGGCAGGCATCTCAGGCTTCCAATCAGCCTATGGCGACCCACTCTTCTCCTGATGTACAGAGTACAAGTAATCCTATAGACCCACTGCCTAACATGTCTACTGTAAGTATTGTTTATGACATTGTAGCTAGTCTTTTCAAGATGATATGTTTTTAAGATGATATGTATATATGTATAATATTCTTTACGTAAATTTGTAGGCATTGAAGCCATGCCGCTTAAGAATGCAAGACTATGTTGTTGTAGAGGCGCAAGCTTACCCATCCCTTCCTGGGGCAATGTTTCACGGGACTCCAATGCCACAGGGCTACGTTCATTTGAGCCCGATACATGTGTTACCCGATTGGAGGAAAGCTACATTGCCATATCCCCACCCGGATATTGATACACTTGCTGAGGCAGAAGGTGGGGTGATATTGTGGCCCAAAGCAGATGTCGTCTACACTACTGAAATTGTAAGATAAATTTACATTACTTTAGATTGTTAATGTGTATATATGAGGTCAACTGATTTGAAATTATATATACAGGTTAAAAAGAAGACACCCGGAGCACCTAGGCCTCCACCTCCACTTCCTGCATTACCAAGTTGGGTTCCAACTGACCTAAAATACCCGTTAGGTCCTGCTTGTAGGGGAATGGCATGTTGGCTACGGGCACATCATATACATTGCCCTATAATTGTTTCTTTAGAAGCAGATTATGCAGGTCAATCATACGATAGCTCTTTATTTATATAAGATATTATTGAGTTGTTTATGTATGATTGGCTGAATACATCAATGATAGAGACATGGATAAGGTGAGATCTTGTTTATACATCCATATACCTTGTGTAAGATCTGATGATCTGTTTCTTATATATTAATGCATACGTAATACATGTTTTGCAGCTACTTAGTCGAAGATCAATGCAAACAATTTGCATTTGATCATGTGGGATTTTGATTCCATCATTGATTAGTATGGTAGCTAAAAACCCTAACAGTGTTCAACAATATTGTATAGATGCTTTTACAATTTTCAGTCAGCAAAAGAAGACGATAATAATAGCTCTATTCAATGTCAAGTAAGTTTACTTTATTTATAATTTGGACTTAAGAAAATTCCATTTTTATTGTGCATTTTGAGTTATTAATTTTTAACTTTTTTACCTCTAGCGGTAGACATTGGGAGTTACTAGTTATTGTCCCCGGGACGTTCACTGTTTATTATCTAGATCCTGTGGGAAGTACATTGAACACTAAAATTGGACACGTAATGAGAATGCCATTATTCTGGTGAGAAATATTTCATTTTTATATCTGTTAACATCTGTTATTACATTACTATTTAATTATGCAATTTATTGTGTTACATTAACATGTAGGGGTTTAGATGCATTCAAAAATGCTAGAGGAAATGTCCCAAGGAGAAAGAACCATCCAATAATTTGGGAGAACGTAAAAGTAAGTTCCCGACTCCAATGTATATATTATTTATGTGAACTGTGCTTAGTTGTATTTTTTAATATTTTGTATGTTTCAATTTATAGTGTGCTACACAAGACAACGGCTGGGCATGCGTATACTATGTGATGCAATTTATGTAGATGATTATACGACATGCCGCATTGGATATTAATACCATACATGAGGTATTATATATAGTCTCATTAGTTAGTATGAAATATATCAATCTTATTTTTATATTATTACTTATATATACATCATTCTCTTTGCAGGTGTTTAAAACTAACCACACTATAGGTAAACGCTTAAAAAATGTACATGCTCCATATACGATGGAAGCATTAAATGAAATAAGAGAATAATGGGCAAAAGCCATACAAGCAGTGGTGATTGTAAGATATAATTGGGATGCTCATAGCGATGTTGAATGATATTTTGTAAATGAATATTTCTGAATGTTTCTACATGTATTTGAATATTTCTACATGTGTGAATGTGAGAATTGAATTGATGTTTGAATGTATCTACTTGTGTGAAAAAATATTTGTTGATTTTGCATGTTTGTGGCCTATTTGTAGGCTGATATCAATGGATGTCATAAACCTGCAGTTCAGAAAACTGAACTACAGGTTCTCATCCTACTGACCAGCCACAGTAGGCCTACAAACTGATAATGAAAAAAAATATAGGCGTCAGTTATTTATAGAACACCGTCATCAAAGGCCTACAGCGTCGGTTATTGGATAAAAACTGACGCCTAATATGACAAACAACCCGACCGTGCAGGAAAGCACGGCCGTGGTGGAAAAGGCGTCGCTTATTTGTATAAAACTGATGCCTATAGTACTAAACACGGCCGTGCAGCGAAGCATGGCCGTGTCGTCTGGGAGTATGGCATCGGTTGTTCAGTTGTTAACCGACGCAGAAAGTGTCCTAGGTGGTGCCTTTTTTTGTGGCGTGAACCCTATAGACGTCAGCCAGCTATATATAACCGACGCCTATAGGTCATATAGGCGTCGGTTGGAAAACCGATGCTGAAGAGTTAGACCTTTAGCGGTGCCCACATAGGTGTCGCTTGAAAACTGTCGCCAAAGGGGGTTAAACAACCGACACCAAAGGCGTGTTCTGTAGTAGTGATCCTTCTTGATGTTGAATTATGATATGATGTGTTGTATCATGGTATCATCCCACTGTGTATTTGTAATCTATTGTATCATCATTGGCTTAACATGTGACTATGCCAACATACCTACCAACAAGGAAACTTCCAACAGTACATTCATCATCCAAAGAGACACCAACATGTCCCTAGCGTGCCATAGAGTAAAAATGTATGTAATCTATAAATGAAAAAATGTGACTTTTTGTTGAACACATCAACCACTACATTCACCTTTCCCAAGTGGAGTCTATCACACAGTCGTAGTCCTTTATCTGCTCCATCCACCTCCTTTGTCTCCTTTGAAAAGATATATTGGAGATTGTTATGACCTGTGAAAATTGACACTTCTCTCTATGAAGATATTGCCTCCAAGTCTTCAAAGATAGAACCATATCCGCTAACTCTAGGTCATGAGTTGGGCAGTTCTCCTAATGCTTCTTGAGCTACCTAGAAGAAAAAGAGATCACATTCTTATCCTGCATCAACACACATCCCAACCCATTCTTCAAAGCATCTATAAAAATGATATGGCATGTATCAGGATGTAGTAGAACTAGCATTAGAGAAGGCATCAACTTCTCCTTAAGCAACTAAAAACATTTTTGACACTTCTTGTCCCAAACAAACTGCACACCCTTCCTAATTAGCTTAGTCAAAGGTAAAGCTACCATGTTGAAGTTCCCAATGAAATCTTGTAGTAAATAGCTAAAACTAGGAAAATATGAATCTCTATCAGCATTTTGGGTTGCTCCCATTCCAACAACAAGTCTACTTTTTTGGGTTCTACACAAAACCCCTTCCCAAAGATGACATGGCCCAAAAAAGATACCTCAGGCATCCAAAACTCATACTTACTAAACTTAGCATACAACCGATATTGTCTCAGCAACTTCATGTTGTTTATTGTCTCTGGTGTATATCAAAATGTCATGTATGAAGATCACAACAAACAGGTACATGTATTTCATGAACATTTGTGTTTATTAGATCCATGAAAGCTTCCCTCACACTGATTATCCCAAATGGCAAAATTGACAATATTTGGTCTTAAAGGTTGTCTTAATAAGCTATGTCATGTATCATGGACCTAAAATGATGACATCTTGACCTCATATCTATCTTAAAAAAATTGTAGTGCCTTCAAACTGGTCAAACATATCATATATCCTCGACAAATGATATTTATTCTTCACCATAACCTTGTTCAAGTTTCAATATTATATGCATAACCTCATATAGACATCATTTTTCTTACCAAATAACGTTGGAGACCCCAAAGGGGATGTGCTCAATTGTATAAAACCCTTTCTTCAATAGCTCTAGAAGCTATTGCTTCAACTCTTTCATCTTCATATTTGTCATCCTAAAAGGTGCATGATCTATGGGTGCATGTAAAGGACTAGATTGATCTCAAAGTCAAACTTTAGAACACCACAAAACTCATCGGGGGAAACATCCTAAAACTCACAGACCATTGGGATATCCTGATACTAGGACTCCTTCCCTTGGTTACAATCATGTATGCTAAGAAATTTATTCAACCTTGCCTCATCAACTTCTTTGCTATTCCTGCCCACACCAGATACATAGGCAAAATCTTTATGTATCCTTGGAAAATCCAAGATACCTTCCCATTCCTAAACTATATAACCTTGGAACCACAACCCAAAACCACTTTATACTTATATATAATATCCATCCCAAGGATCACATTGAATGCATGCATACCAAGTGGCAACAGATCCACTTAAATGATGCATACAAAAGAAAAACAAAACACAAGATGGAAGCACCTCCAACAAAATATCAAAACCAACCAAAGGGGTTTCAAGAAAAATATGATCATACTACTAACATGCAAGTTACAATCCCTAATCACCTCTCTAGTGATAATTCAATGTGCTGCACCCAGGTCAACCAAATTCCATACACACATGCACACACACACACACACACACACACACACACACACACACATATATATATATATATATATATATATATATATATATATATATATATATATACACACACAAATAAGTTAGAATGAAAAGGTTCCATCTAAACTGTCAAGACCCATGGGTTGATGACTTCCTCAGACTGACTCATGGCATAGAATCTAGCTATTTCATGTTATCCTCCTCAACCTTGAATTTCATTGACTGGTGCTAAATACCTTGCATGTTGATGCGCCATTGTACTTGGGTCAAAATACCATAGTCAACACGCTCTATGTAAATGATCTACAAATGCATGGGATCAGGATGTAGTGTAGGAATATGGCAAGTCAGGATCGAATCCATAGAGAGAGAGTGGGACACTAGACCTATGTTTGTGTGTACTAGTTCCTAAGGAGGAGTGTATGGTTCCGATGCTTTAATTTGGGTTTGAGTTAAACTAAGGGTGCGTGAAAATAAAGAGACATGAATTAAACCTAGATCTTTATCAAGTTAGAGCTGAAATGCTTTGAATAGGAATATTGCTCTAATCTGTTTAAACATTGAATTATCTGTTGTTGAATATATATATGATTCCTCTGCCCAGTTTTATTCTATTAATGTGCAATAATAATGTTTCTGGCAGAGAGTTATATCTCTCGCTGGGATAATTTCAATTGTCTCACCCCCGTGGGATCCAACATTTTTAAATGGACGTAGACGAGGTGGTAGAAATCATACAGCAGGAAAAAGACAACAACATCAGGGACAGCAGTAACATCTCAGGTGGAGATACTGGATGTAATATTTTGTATAGGGAGTCCTATGTGTCATCTTTGTACTCTCAGGTCCTCAGAGTTAGTAGTTAGTACTTTTAATGAATCGATCTGAGATTTTGTATTAAATGCCTTGAGGTTTTGTTGCTATGTGTTCTTAAAAATTACCCCACATGACTTTGAATAAGGTTTGTATACAAGTAGTGATTGATGCACTGTGACACTTGTGGATAACTGTGAGTGTGTAGGTATAATTTGTCCCTCCTATTGAAGTAATATCCTAGACACTTGATAGTTTAGACTATGAAATGTAGAAGCCATTCTTATATGACTAAATGTATGATATGAAGCTCCCACAGTCTCAATAATATGCTCTGGTTCAAAAACCATAGATTGAATATTAGACAATGACTACTCAATGCATGGGTTCAGTCTCGATATATGTGATAAGGGGATTATACATTCATGGTAACATTGGTCAGTTATAGGTTGAAGTTCTTCTCCAACTTATTCCTATTGCTTGGTTATCAATGATGTGTTTCTTGATAACACCCTTTGGTTGTGAGGTCTTTGACATAACTACCAACATAATATAGAACTTATGGGGTCAAACACATAAGTATGCCCAAAGGAATTGAAGTCTGTAATCAAACACATATCTAAAATCATTCTAGATTATGTAAAGGTTGATTTCTAACCCAATTGATTGACTTACTAAGCTAGTTAGTCAACTAAATATGTTAGATCAATCAATCAACTAAGTGGCAAATGATTGACTAATCCCCCTTTTTGGAAAGTAACCAATCATTTGACCGGACATAAATCAAGAACACAAGAAAAGAAGATGTTATTAGGAATAGAATTGGTTGATTGGAACTAGACTAAGACTTGCTAAATCTAAATAGTCAATCGTCTCTGTGTCCTAGGTGGTTGGTTGGGTGACCTAGTTGGCCAACCGGATGTCCTAGTTGCTTGTTTGGGAATTATGTTTGTGTTTTCTTCATTTGATCCTATTTTGAGTTGTGAATAGGAACAGGGTTGGATTTTTAGGAGATTCAAGCCCATGACTTCTGTATATAAAGGGGTGGACTTCTTAAGGGTGAGACACACATTGAGACACTACTTGTCTATGATTCTTCCTCTTAGAGAGAGAGAAACTTATCCCAAAGATGACGATTCATGATAGAAGAAGAAGGATAATGAGCAAGGCTAACATGTTAACGACTATGGTTTTGCTTCCTCTTGGTGACCAAGTTGGTTCACCAAGGAATCATGCATCTGTGGACAACTTATAGGCCAATGTACTTGTGTAGAGGCTTGGAAGACAAGTTCTACAAGAGGAAAAGATGTTGTTGTGAATGTGAGGACTGAGTTGTTGTACAACTATGGCAACTTTAGACCATAATCAGGAAGTATAAGTTCTACACTGAAACAAGACTTGTCTAGTGTTTGGAAAACTAGTGTGCATCAATTTATATTATATTTTTAGTATATTGGCATTGCATAGCTATGCCAAATTCATCAGATAAGTTTTTTTGTTGGGAAATTTTTGTATTTATGTTTGGCCCCTTCCCGCATAATTTGACACATGATGTCATCCACCTAAAAGATGTTGATAATTATAAGTATGAGATCCATTTCCCAATAATAGATATCACTCTACTGTGATGTAGGACAATCACAGCCTTTGGCAAAGTCATTTGAGAAGCATTTATAATGTTTATTAGTTTCCATGTGTTTTAGGGGTTATGTTGATATTTTTCCAATTTAGCATTGTAAAGCATGTGGTTTAGACCCACATTTTCTACCTATCTGGTTACTTAGGTTTAACATCCTATTTATAGCCTTTGTAATCCTCTTTATAAGGCATACTTGATGAGTAATTTTTTTTGATAAATTATATTTCTTTTTTATTTGTTTTTAAATTATATTATATTTTCATAATTAGTTTTAGATTTTAATCATTAACTTCACTGATTAAGTGGTCTAAGATACTAACCCTAACTATTGAAGGTAGATAATATGGGTGTTATATAAAATATAGTTTGTGCTCCCCAAGGCTTCAACCATTTTCTCCAGTCTTATACACATCAAGCTCCTATCTTTCAACACCTTACCAACTCCCCAATCCAGGATCTCCTATCCAAATCCTCTCTCATGGTCACTTCCCTTCTAGAAAAACTCCCTCAAATTACCATTCCAACCTTCCCCAATCACATTCTTGCAATTCCAATACCACACCAACACCCCTCCTTACGCCAATATCACACAAGCCTCCACATTCCAATGTCAATACCATGTTGACACCCCTTCCACATCACTTGTTGTTTCCATTGGGCTTTATGTTTATGCTTGAAATCACTACCTCTTGCCCCCTTCCTTCCAACCACATTCTCATCTCCCATCCGATAAACCTAGCCATCACCATCTTGTAGAACCCACATCATCAAGTGAAAATCATCAATTCCCGCCCATCACTCCTCATCCATCCCATCTCCCCTTTTTCCAATAGCCATCTCGTATTCCCTTGCACCAACAACCAACGCCACCCATTGAACTCCTTGACCTCTGCAAACAAAACCTCAACACCCACATTATGGAACCTAAGGCATCCTATCACCCCTCACCACCAATACTAACACCTCTATAGATGTAATGATGTAGCCACCACAAACCCCATCTTTGTTCCACTACCAAAATCACACATATACCAATATCTCTTCCCCCATAGGCCTGAGATTCCCTCACAAACAAATGACACAAGAGGTCTCCAACTACTGAACTTATCACCTTTTATACTTTTTTAATGATACAATATCCAATGCCCTACATGTTTTCTCCCCAAACCTCCAATTCCTGCTATGTAACCCAATTGGGGTCCCCCATCTACCTAGTCCCCCCACCCATTGATGCAAGGTTTATTGCACAACAAATTTTCTAAGATTTACATCCCTAAGTTTTACCTTAACAAAATGTACAACAATTTTACCCGTAAGAAGCCAGATCTTGCCATGGTATAGTTCGTGATTGAACACAAAAGACAATGTATTTAAGAAGTTATCTAATCAACATATCTGATCAAGAACTAGTATTTATCGCATAAGTTGGAGTTGGTTTCATTAGACAAAAGGTTGCAAAAAATAGAAAGTTGGATTGAAGTTTTAGATTTATCAAATGTACAAACACTAGGGTGAATGGGTTTCACCACTACTACCTATTTTTCACTCCATCATTACATCACACATAAACATATTACATTGAGGCTACATAAATCAACCCTCTCAGAGTTGAGATCAAAGTCAGATAGGTCATGTTACCTAGAGATCATGTATTTATCACCTCGAGAAACAACTATCCAAAATATCGTCATGAGTTAGACTAAAATCTAATCAATATCCTTAGTCTTAGGTTTGAAGTTATCTACAACCAGTCCAGAGAAACATGTATATACCAGCCAAACATAGAAATAAGCAAATAAAGATAGATACCATAACGTAATAGAGTTCACACAAGTTTTAATGCAATTAACATAGCAAAAATTGGTAGAGACACTAATCCCCATACCCTAGAGAGGGGACTACTCACTCCTCATGGTAGTAACAAAATAGACAATGTATAAAGTACAAATTACTATAGTCACAAAAGCAAATAAATGAGCACTCTTCATATGCATATGCTTGTCTTCTTGCTTAGGGATGTCTTGAGAGGAGCACAACAATCAACTAGATGTTAGAGTATAGGTCGATTGCTACCAAATGTTCGGTTGATCAAGCTAACAAAGGCAAACTTTGATTGCCTATGGATGTGCATAGGTCAATCGGCCTGCCTCTGTGGAAGTCAGACTATCGAGCTTGGAGAAGAGAAGAGGTGATTGATCGAGCAAGTGAGCACATGTGGTCAATCAAGCTGTGGAATGGTGCTTGTCAATTTAGTTGCATCTATCTAGGTCAGACTATTGACCTAATGTGGAGGTCAATTGAGAAGTAGAGTGGTATAGATAATTGGGATATCTCTTTTGAGGTCAATAAATCAAGGTGGAATCCATGTCGATTGAGCTATCTCTTTTGAAGGTGGTTGATCAATCCTTGTAGTAGATGCATGCAAAATGGAGTCTATGGATAGAGTTATACAACCTCTTAGTGCCTCTTGATGCCTTGAAGTGATGGCAATAGATTTCTATTTATAGGAGGTAGAGAGGAACACCTATTGTTGGAAAATATAGGCACATAGTAAGGTAGCGAAAATAAAAAAAATTATCTATATGTATTCCCCATAACATCAAGATCTCATCAACTACTATAAAATAGAAAAGATAATTTAACAAGTTTATACCTAGTCCTGGAGAAAATCTAGTGATGACAACTCATTGCAGTTGCAACTATCTTCTAGTTGCGCTTGGTCGGTGGTTGTGCAGCTCCTGGGCTTCACCACAGACACCAGACTTGATCAACTTCTATAGCGGCTCTTATAGTTTCACCATGGATTGTAGGCTAATGTTGCCCTCCTACCAGCAGCCAGAGGACTCATACATCTAGAGTAGTCCACACATACCAATTACAACTCTTGTCATTCAAATAGAACAAACATGAAGGATTTCTCCCTCCCATTGGAGTACTAGTCACCAACTTGCTCTCCCACAACAATGTCCTCAGTTGTTCTCTCTGGTCGCTATCCCTCCCTAGTCAGGTAGTACCATCTTGGGATATCTTAGTTACCAAAACTAAAGAGGACAACAATTGTCAAAGCAATTGATTCTCAATTATCTATGTTGTGTTGGTGCTCTGGACAGCCTCCAGTACCCCTCTATTTATAGGTGGGCTAGGGACAGGGTTCCTAGTCTGTTTGGGATCTATGTAGGAGTGGAAGAGGGACCGAAAGATCTTGAATTTTCACAACCCACGACATCTGAAATGATCATCTAGCAGACCAGATGGTCGTCTGGTCGGTGAGACGGTCAGTTCACTCTGCTAGACGGTCGTCTGGTAGTTTCCCAATAACATATGAATTTGGCAATTTGAATCTAATTAATGCACATCATGATGTCAACACTAATTCCTTGTTGCAATCGAATTTACCCATGAACTGAGCAATCTTGGACATGAAAGACGGTCGTCTCACTCAGCCAGATGCTCATCTGGTGAGCTGAACTGAATTGGTCAGTTTAACAGATTGAACCAGTAGCCAATTCAATTTTTCAATCAATCTGACAACCCAAATGAACCAACCCACACTCCAGTCTTATGTGTTACTAGTGTCTATCTACCTTCCATAGTAACAACCAACTAGGAACATAACAAGAATGTACATACTCTTAACATTCGTATACTCTCATTCTCCAAGTCACGTACTTGGAGACATACATCATTGAGTATTGTCATTCTTTAGACATTCATAACATTTCCTCAATATCTAATAATAGAATGAAATAGAATGATTTGGAAACTTGCATTTATGAGTATTAATCAAATCCTTTATAATATATGCCATGTCAATCATCACATGATTGACTCTATGGACATACCTTACCAACAGACTCCCACTTGCACTTAGAGTCAATCACCCATGGATCTCATTCTTAGTGATCTAATCATGTACACCATGTTTCTATTGTGCAAGTGCTAATCTAGTGAGTTAGCAACATTTTGTTATTAATCAGTATATTGCATGTTTCTTATCTCTTTGTTGTGAGATAAAATCATTGTAATACAGTATCTGATATTCCTTGCCTAACAAGTAGCTCCATTGTTGTCACAATATCACTATGGATTCATCAATGGTTGGAACATCTATAAGTTCATCATATGAACTTTTAGATCCATAAAATATCACTTTGTGTTC
This sequence comes from Alisma plantago-aquatica, assembly GCA_963693085.1. Taxonomy (NCBI): domain Eukaryota; kingdom Viridiplantae; phylum Streptophyta; class Magnoliopsida; order Alismatales; family Alismataceae; genus Alisma; species Alisma plantago-aquatica. The sequence continues at coordinate 817,672,514 of OY856409.1, read as the reverse complement.
GTAATACAAGTATACTCGGCTTCTATTGTAGAATGGAAGTAATGGCTATTAGTTTGGAACCCTTCCAACTAACAACATTTCTTCTTTTAAATCAAACATATTTTACTGCGGTCACTTGCCATTTTGGAAGTTTGCACCAATGTAACCATTTACATCCAACTCTTCCTTTTATTGCTATCTTTAATTACTAGCAATCTATCCCTAGGTACTTCTCAAGTATGAATGGATATCTTTAATGACATTCCAATAACCCTTATTGGAATTTAATATCATCTTGTCATGTCCTATACATACAAGATTTATGGGATAAGTACATCTATATCATTCATAATAGACCCATTTCTTATGGCATCTTATCATGTTATTTCCATTCTTCACAAGAATTGGAACATATGGTTCATGAGAGACTAAACCAGATTCTCTCTCATTGAATCCTTTCTTATTGAAATCCTTCAACACATTGCTATTGTATGTGCTCAAACTTATATTGTGAAATATTCAAGAACTATCTCATAGATCTTGGTCCTTATCTCATAAGATGTTTCACCTTGTCCTTCATTGTTGAAGGTGGTTTCCATGCCAATTCTCAATATTCACAATATTGAGATGTTATTCCTCATCATATGTGGAATAATCGTATATGCTCCCACTAAATCTTTTGTAATCACAGATGTCACTTTTTATCTTGATTCAAGTCAAACTCTTTGACTGTCTTATAAAGTCAAAAGATCCATCCTCTGAGATGCTTATTTCAATCCCATATTGAACTTTGTAGTTTATGTACTTTATTTACATTTTTGATGTTGTCAAACCTTTTAGGTTGTGTCACGAACACATCCTATGATGTATTCCCTTTAAGGAATCTAGTTTTTATCTTGATATTCTAAATATATTAATCTATTTTAACTACAACAACAAGCTTGAAAATTGGTAAAGGAATTTATATCATGTTCAACAACTTGAACTGGTTTGAAAAACTTATTCAACCAGTTTGTCCTTTTTATTTGATCCACGCAGGTCTTTGCTACAAGACCCTATTGCACTCTTTATGTATTACCCCTTTAGGTGGCACTATGAAGGTCTTACCTTATTATCTTACATGGACCTCATAACAACTTTAAGCCATTACTCAGATTATGGTACTCAAGAAATTCTAGTTGATTAGTTGGATCATCCTGTTATGACCAACCTATCTGAATTGTTGGATTCACAATCCTCCAGTCTCATATGTGTTCTACTAGAAGTATTTTATTTTGTGTCACATGAAGAACTTGATATTTCCACAACAACTTGTGATTCTCTTAGTTCTTATTGTACCTCTTTGTTGTCCTTGAACATTTTGAGTTCTACTTTTACTCCCACTGATTCTTTAGGAATTCAGTTATCCTATCAACAAAACTATTTTGTTATTGGATTGGGATTAATAGTAGCATTCAACAAATATGGTTTTGTGGATAACCCTTCTTCAAGAAACTACTTTCTCAATTTAGGTTTCAATCCTTTAGACATATTGAGACATTCCCATATCATATCATATATGATGTCTTATAAACCATTTAGATGGTGTATGATTTAGTGATAGGTATATATTTATGAGGATATAAGAAGATTAGTTTAATTGATAATTATATTACGAGTCATCATGGTATAATTATTTCATTTTGACATGTCATCATGTTCATATGTATTCGACTTGTGATACATTATCATAATTCTTTCTTGAAGGTTCGCAAGGTATTGATGCAAAGTATTTCAACATTTTATCTCATCAAAGTTTCTTAATAATTTCATCAAAGTCATACTTCATTTATAATCTCCATGAACATTTATATTTTACTGAGTAAATATCATCATATTACCAGTAAGTGAAATGAAGTATAAATAATTATCTATAGCATTCTTTCCATGAGATCTTCATGCATCATATGTATGAGATCTGATGGAAGACTTGTCCTCCCACTACATCTAGTGAAGGATGTTATGTCACATTATGTACAAGCAAGAACTACATATTTCCTTAGGTTCAACAACCAAGGGAGTCTATATTAACATCAATATGTATTATAGATATGCATTTCTTATATATACATCCAAGGTGACTATTGTTAATGATAGTCTTGAGTTATCAATTAAAATCCTCTGGTATCAACATTGAAAAAATTATCCAATATTCTTTCAAAGTAAAGATCATTAGATATTTGGTCATTTCTAGGTAAGATCATATCTTTTGAAATAGAAACATTAATATCTTACTTTACTGATTCATCAATCTTGTCATACAAGATGCTTCAAAGTAAATGTTTATATTTTCTTGTCATAATGAAATAGTAGCTCAAATAACTCTATTACATGCCCATTGGGCTAAGATAAATTTTAATGTAGACTAAAGCTTCCACAACTCTTTCTATGCTTTGTCCATCTGTGTCCTTCCATGAGGGCTTTTACTTCTTGTCAGATCCTGCACATCAAGTATGTCAGATCTCTATTTGGTATCACATACCAAGAATAAGTAATAAAATTTATCTTATAATGTTTATACTTGAAGTGGAGGCCTCAATGCCTTCACTCTTCTTCTTTAATTTCTCTAACCAGAGTGGGTAATTTCTTTTATAATGTCCATGTGGTGACATTGGTGACATTTGCCTCTTTTATTCATTCCTCCATTTGCCTTGAGATATGAAGATTTTGGCTTCTGGCCAACTTTAGAATTCTTCTTCATTTTGCCTTTATCTTTAGAATTTCCCTTTGTCTTGTTGATCACCACATCACAGACTTGGGATTGTCTTTCTTCATCTGTCCCATAGTTGTTCTCAACATGCCCAACAACTCTTTCAATGATTTGTCAAAGTTATTCATGGTGTAGTTCATGACAAACTAACTGTATGATTCTGATAGGGACTGCATAATCACATCAAAGGCCAACTCTTGACCCAAGGGAAAATTTTAGTCTAGCTAGATTCTCCATATACCCAATAAGCTTGATGACATGAGGACCTACCAGGTCTACTTCTACCATGTTACATTTGAACAGTGCCTTGAAGACATCATATTTCTCTTATCTTGCCTGATCTTGGAACATGTTCTTGAGATGTGTGACCATCTCAATCACATCCATGTTTTCATGCTACCTATGCAACTCATAGTTCATGGAGCATATAATTAGATACTTGACATCTAAGACATCTTTAATATGCTTCTTGTAAGCATCCCTATCATCCCTAGGTGTAGTTGGAAGGGGTTCATCTGGTTATGGTGTTTCCAGGACATAGAACTTGCGCTCCTGTGTGAGAATGATTTTCAGTGTCCTGAACCAATCATTAAAATTGTTCCCATTTGGCCTGTCCTTTTCAAGAACCGATCGCAGAGAAAAGTGATTGTTGTTTGTTTCCATTTTATTCTAGAAAAGAATTTGCAATTTTTTCAAAAACTCATTTTGATTTGATTAAAATTTGAGCAATAATAGTTTGCTCTTTAATTAATTATCATTATCATTATTTTGTTCAAATTGATAACCCTCAAGATCAATTCGAAAAACTACAACAAACAATTTTCTAATGAGCAAGATCCAAAACAATTTGGTTATCATGCGATCAATGCCGCAATAAATAATCAATCATCAAGGTAGACAACTTGCCAGTTGTATCATATGCAATTCTTGATAGACAATGTGCACAACTCATTTTCATAGTCATCTATATGCTTTTGGGCTTAGACACTCTATGAATCACCAATTAAGCCTGAGCCAATAGACAACATGATAATAATGCATCCCAGAAAAGCGGAACCTACATTACTACTATCATACTTCTATGAGGTAGGTGACATACCACGTGAAGGTGTAACATGTGCTTAGTCGAATAAGCTTTTCATGTGTGTCGCTAATGGAAATCATCTTAGACTTAATATGTTTTGATTGAGGTATTTAGATATATATATATATATATATATATATATATATATATATATATATATATATATATATATATATATATATATATTGTGTCCAATCACCACAAATATAGTATGCATCATATGCATGCTATATCCCACAACGTTAACATACAATATAAAAACAAAAGTGATGGTTATGGCCATGTGTAATTTAATTCCTTGGAGCCACAAGGAATTACTACCACCTAGGTCAATCATCACATCACATGTATGAACTTGTTGTTGGTGTATATTTGTTCTTGCCAATCTAGTTAGATCGATTCACCCCTTGAAGTGGTCGACTTGCCTCTAGGCCGGTCGGTTGGTCCTCCTATCCAACTGATGTCTAGACACATTCTAGATGGTCAGTTGGGCCTTCTGGGACGGTTGTCTAGCCTCCTGTCCAATCAATGTTTCTCCTTCCAAATGGTCAGTTGGGTCCACCAGGCAGTCGTCAGGCTCCTTCGTTTTGTCCTTCATGGTCCTTCAGACGGTCGGCTCGTCTCACGAACTACTCGTCACGTCGATGATCATCTTCATCATTGTTGCAAGGAAGGAAACTATCCTATTGCTACTTTATTACACTAACTATATAGAAACCTCGAGTTACATTCGAGGGGAGAAAAGGTAGGAAAGAATTAACTTTACATTGGAAATAAGGATGTAGAGGTTCAGTACATAGATCAAGATAAAATAGGAATAAAGCCAAACCATCTAACTACATAGAAATATTGGGTTTAGGCCATAACCATGCTACACATCCACCATCAAAATCACTTTTAGGGCGACACTTGTAAATTTCATATATATATATATAATGTAGTCTTTGATCAAATACGCATAAGAGATAGTTTAAATATTCACATCGTATGTAATAACTAAATAATAAAACAAAAAATCCAATCATATCAATTATCCTAAAACATAGTAAATTGATGTGGCTCTGATACCATTATTGGGAAATATGGGCACATAGTAAGGCAACAGAAATAAAAAAAACTATCTATATGTATTTCTCATAACAGCAAGATTGTGTCAATTAATATGAAATAGGAAGGATGGTTTAATGAGGTTATACCTAGTCCTAGAGCAAGTGAAGTGACTACAACTCGTCGTAGTTGCAACTATATTCTAGTTGATATCGGACGGTAGTTGTGCAACTCCTGATCTTCACCACGGACATTGAACTTGATCAGCTTCTGCAGTGGCTCCTGCAGTCTCGCCACGGACTGCATGTAGATGTTACCCTCCTAGCATCACCCAAAGGACTCCTACCTCTAGAGTATCCACATAGACTAACTGAAACTCTTGTTGTTCAACTAGAATGGATAGGAAGGAGTTGTCCCTCCCGTTGTTGTACTAGTCACCAACTTTCTCTCCCACAAAAATGATCCTCAGTTGTTCTCCCTCATCGCTATCCATCCCTAGTCAGGTAGGACTTGCTTGGGCTCTCTTGGTTACCACAACCATAGAGGACAACAATTGTCAGAGCAATTCATTCTCAATTGTCTATGTTGTGTTGTGCTCTGGGAAGCCCCCAGTACCCCTCTATTTCTAGGCGGGGTTAGGGCCAAGGTTTCCAATATGTTCTAGATCTATGTGGGAGTGTAAGGGACCAGAAGATCTTGAATTTTTGCAACCTATGACATCCAAAATGGTCGTATGGAAGCCCATACGGTCATCTGGATGGCGAGATGGTTGTTTCGCTCTGTGAGACAGTCGTCTAGCAATTTCCCAATCGCATATGAATTTGGTAATTGGAACCCAATTAATGCATGTCATGACGTCCATACCAATTCCTTGTTGTAATCAAATTTCCCCACAAACTAATCAATCTCATACATGCGAGGCGGACGTCTCGTTCACCCAGATGGTCGTCTGGTGAGCTGAGTTGAATCGATCGGTTCAACAGATTGAAGTGGACAATTCACACCTCAATTTGGGAAGAACTTAGACAATTCAATTTCCAATCATCATGACAACCCAAATGACTATCTCAACATATGAGCCGATCATTTAGTACACCAAACATCCTTCTCACCCTATGAGATAATCGGCTGGGGTGCAGTCAGATGATCCATTGTGTGAATTGAGTACCCAAATACTTTAGTAATCAACCTAATCATTATTCAAGATCAAATCCTCTTCTAGAGAGTTCCTATGTGTGCGACCCTATAGGTCCCATATCATGTTCACAGTGAATGTTCATAACTAACTTATGACATCACAAGCAATGAGTGGTGCCTAGTTGCACATCAATGCTACCCAAGTGAATGGAAAGTTGGAGAACAACTTCAACCTACAATCTATGTAAGGTGTTTTGTTATGAGAGGGGTTTTGTTACCAGGTTTATCTAGGTCATCAATCATGGCCTTGGGCCTAAAATGTTGATTGATTTGCCTTTTGAACATGCCCAAAACATATTTTTACATTGGGAAGCTATCTTATGAGAGGCATCCTCCTCTCTACTCCCAACTGATGAAGGGTGACAAGACACCCTATGCCATGCTGGTATGAAGAGATAAAACTCTTTACCTACAAAAGATGTGAGAGAAGTATCAAAACCCTAACAATTAAAAACACTAAATAAAAATAAATAAAGCTATTTCTATGGCCAACTAAGAAATATAAATGCAAAATGAAACTTAAAATATGACTTAAACTATGACAAATATTTTGGGTTTTAGGGGAATCAGAGAAGGCAATGGAAACAAAAAATTTCTCCCAAACCCAGAACAAAGGAAACGCATCAACGTATATACAATAGGAAGGATGGTTTGTAGAGGTGTACCTTGTCCCGAGGCTTTCTTGGAGATGTTACCTCATGGCTTGCATGGTCTTCACCTCTGGTCTTGGACAGTGTCTGAGTAGCTCCTGGTCTCAATGAGACTGTCGGGATTGACAGCTGTCTTCTGAGCAGCAGAATTCTCCCGCCTCTGAAGTAGTCCACACGGACCACCTGGAACTCTGATCTCCTTCTCCCACAAGGAATCGGAAGGAGTTGCACCCTCCTATTAGCGTACTAGTCACCAATACACTCTCCTACCACCGGTCGCTTTCTACAGTTGTCTTTCCCTTGATGTGCCTCCCTTATCGGGTAGCACTTACTCAGGCTCTCTCTCGGTTACCAAAACCAGAGAGAACGACAACTTTGCAGAGCAACTGGTGCACTGAGTTGTTGTTCTGAGAAGCCCCCACTACCCCTATATATATTGGAGGGTCATGGGACAGGGTTCTCTATCTCGGGCAATGCGGGATTAATGCAGGAGTAGAAGGGTTTGAGGTTTTCCACAAACAACCAAATGCGCCACCTGAACCGATCGTTTCATGCATGAAACGGTCAGTTGGGGAGTTGATCCGATCGGTTCACGCCTCAACCAATCGGTTGGGGCACCTGAGCCAATCGGTTCACTTCTGAGCCGATCGGTTCGTGATCCTGATCCAACTCAAATTGACTTTCAAATTTGTTTCTGATTAATCAAATATTAATCCTTATCCAAATCGAATTTGTACAAGTGAAACAAATTGTATTTGCAAAACATTCTTCTCACTTTCCAAACGATCTCAGTTAGACCAGTTGAGCCAATCAGTTCAACCATTAAACTGGTCGGTTCACCCTATCTTGAGTCGATCAGTTCATCACATGAGTTGATCGGTTCACCAACCTGAGTCGATCAGTTCAACTCTTGAGCCGATCGGTTCAACTCTTGAGCCGATCGGTTGGGGCAGTAGACTTGTGCAAATTAGTCAATTGCAATTTCAATCAATCTGATACTCTAATCAATCGATCCAACACCTTGCATACTATGATATTGAGCTATCAATTGATTGATTGTTTAATTGAACTACTAAACTCCTTTAGTAATCAATCTAAATATTGTTTGTGGATAAACTCCTCTTCTAGGTTAAATCCTATGTGTGTGACCATGTAGGTCCATTTCACGTTGGCAGTGAAAGTCTATAACACTTATGACTTCACAAGCAAAGAGCATTGCCTAGTCGGACATTAGTGCTACCCAAATGAAATAGAAAGTTGGAGAACAACTTTCAATCCTACAATCCGTGAATGGTGTTACAAAGAATGTATAATTCCTTTGTCACTGATATCCCGAATGAACTCAAGACATGGAACAGTCATCCTGTCAACATTCATTCACTTTCTTGATCTCATAGTAGATTGGAGGAGATATGTATGACATCAATATCATATACAGATTCACACATGCGTGCGCGCGCCTATTTCAATCCTACTCGTCAAGTATCCATGGATATCAAACTCCCTTAGGAGGGACAAATCCCATATCTATCACTCACCCCTCAAAATCCCCATGTATCAAAGCCACCCAATCATCACCTTTATAACAACCCATGTTTCATGACTGTGTTTGATGATGTCAATGTGTACCCAACGACATGTGTTGAGTGTAGTGATTTCAGGTCAAAGAATCACACTCACCACCATCACTGTGAGAACTGACTGTGACTACCATGTCATGGTTCCATGTGTCAAACTCATGGTGGGTCTGTTCGGTAAACTTATTCTCTAACAAGTACCTATGTGTTTGGTTTGATATCTCCATATCATGACTAACGAGATTCTATCATCAACCAACACCACAATCTAGTCTTGCATGTCATTGTTGTCTATCTACCTTCCACAATGACATCCGACTAGGGACATAATAAGAATGTACAAACTCTTAGCATCTGTATGATCTCATAGTTCAGGTCCTTAACCTGAAAGCATACGTCATTGAGTATTGTCATTCCCTAGACATTCAATCTGTTCTATCATTATCTCATATGACTGAACCAAAAAAATTGGAAGCTTGCCTTTGATCTTTATCAAATAAATATTAATGTATCCCACCAATCATCCCATGATTGGCTCTCAGGGCATACATACCAACAGACTCCCACGTGCACTGCGAGCCAATCACCATTGAATCATATTCATAGTGATCTTCAAACATGTCCCACATGTTACTGTGCTCTAGTGCTTATGCAGTGGGTTATGGCAACACCTTGCCAAAGTCGGTATTAACTGCATGTCTCTCATCTCTTCATTGTACGTCACACATATGAGATGTAGCTGCCGTAATATGTGATCTAGTATTCCTTTACTAACCTTTAGCCATATTGAATGACCAAGTATTCCTTACTTGTCATCAATGATCGGAATATCTATAAGTTCATCTCATGAACTTCCAGATCCATATAGTATCCATTGTCGTTCTCTAACACACGGATACTCGGCCTTTTCTTTTAAACAACTTGATTGGAATGTTTCCAATTATCAACAAACATTTACTTTTATATATCCCATATATATTTTGTGATTAGCTTTCTATCCTTCTCAGAAGTTTGCATCATTGTAACTCTTTACAGTGAACCCTTCCTTATTTCCATAGAACTAGTACTTCTCAGGTACTTATCAAGTTCTTATGGTATTCTAGTAACCCTTACTGGAACTAGATAGACATCCATTCGTCATGTCCCACATATGAGTTAATAGGATGAGCACATCATATTGTCATGTCCTACATACAAGATGATGAATGCACTTTATTCTTGTCATGTCCATACATGCAAGATGATGGGATGATTACATACATGATAGATCCATATCTATTCTTAGTGTTCCCTTTCTTCATAAGAATTGGACACTTGGCCTTGGGATACCAACTCCATGTAACATGGACAAGTTTTCTCCCACTGAATCTATGCATACTGAACCCTTCAGTATAGATTACCAATGTATGCTCTCTCTATTCAGGTCAAGATGTCTTCGAGAACTATCTCTATAGATCTCTATTCCTATCACATAGGAAACGTCTCTATCTTCCTTAAATATATTTTCCAATTTGGATTTCCATTCTAGAACATTTCCATTTCATATCAATATGTGGAATGTGAATATGCTCCCACTAAATCACATATCCCTTCTTTATCTTTGACATATCAGTCAAACCTTTTGACTATATCATCAAAGTAAAGATCCAGCTCTGAGTTGCTTGTTCTCAATCAATCACATTGATTAGTCCATTGTAACTTATAGACTTCATTTGCATTAATGGATTCATAAACCTTATAGGTTGTGTCACGTACACATCCTTGTTTTATTCCTCACAGGAATGCAATTTTAGTATCTGTATGCCAAATCTCTTAGTCATTAAGTTTCAATCAACAAGCATCATCCTTCTCAAAATGTTATCCATGTGTCTTAACGCTTAAGACTCATTCACACTTATGGATTTCATCCCAATGGGTGCTACCATCAAGGTCATACCTTATGGTTCACATGGAAGTCATTTAGGATGTAATGGTCATAAACCATAACTCAAAATCTGGTTCCTCATATCTAGATAGTTGACTCATCACATGACGAATTCATCACATAGATAATCGAGGTGTATCTGTTAAGGATATGAGAACTCACAACTCCTTGTGATTCTTAATGTCCTTTATTAGTGTGGGGTATTCTTTATTTAAGAAGAAATAAGTTATTTGATAATCATCCTCTAACTCCTTAGAGTATGACTCCTTGTGATTTAGACATCACCATGCCTTAATCATGAGTTCAGTATGATACACTATCATAATCACTCATAAGGTTCTCAAACATTTGGTTCAAGTATTTCATTCATTGATCTCATCAAGAATGAACACTTTACCAAATTCATACTTCATCTATGATATTCTTGAACACTTCAAGATATTCATATTGGTATTTCTCTAAATATTGTTTGAAGTATTAGCATTAACTCCAATAGGTATGTAAATACATCACATGTATTATACCTAATAGGATAATCATTCTCCCACTATCTTAGTGAAGATTGATTAATCATGTCCAAAAGATTCATGTCTCTTACTGGTTCTCTAACCAAAAGAGTATAGATTTATCCATCATATAGAAACTAGAAATGAATTTCTCATGATTTATGCTAATTTGATTGTTTGAGTTATCAATAACTTTTAGGTATCATTTTATCTTATGCATACCGAGTACTACAAGATAAACAAGGCATTGCCATAAAGATCATATCTTTTGAAATAGAAACATAAACTTTATTAATTGCTATCATTGTCATACAATATGCAAAAATAATGTGTTTCTATCCATTGGCAAATATGAAATAGCAGTTCATAACTCTATTACATGCCTTCAAGGCTGAAAATAAACTAAAGTACTCTTATCTATGGTGGAAACACTAGCCCCATTTATTGAGTGTTTTACATTTTATATCTCGGTATCATATACCTAAAAAATGTTACAAGTTTATTTCATGACACCTTTAGGTGGAGACTTTAGTCGCCTCCTTCTTCTTTAGTTCTTCCAGATAGAGTGGACAATTCCTTTTCCAATGTCCTGGCTTTTGACAACAGTGGCAATTTCCTCTCTTGGTCACGCCTCCTTTGGCCTTGAGAGATGAAGACGACTTAGGTTGCTGGCTAGCATCAGAACCTTTCTTATCTTTGCCCTTGCCCTTGCGCTTAGACTTGCCTTTCTTGTCGATGATCATTATCACTGACTTAGTTTTGTCCTTCTTCATCTGTGTCTCGGTTGTCCTCAACATGCCCAGCAACTCTATCAATGGCTTGTCAAAGTTGTTCATGTTGTAGTTCATCACAAACTGACTGTAGGATTTTAGCAACGATTATAGTATCACGTCAGTAGCCAACTCTTGGCTCAGAGGAAATCCCAGTCTTGTCAGGTTCTCCACATACCCAATCATCTTGAGCGTGTGAGGACCAACTGGATCTCCTTCTGTCATGACACACTTGAACAGTGCCCTGGAGACATCATATTTCTCTTGTCGTGCTTGATCTTCATACATGTTCTTGAGATGCTGAATCATCTCAATGACACCCATGTTCTCATGTTGTCTCTACAACTCATGGTTCATGGAGAACAACATCAAGCACTTCGCATCAATGGCATCATCAGAATGCTTCTTATAACCATCCCTTTCTACCTTTGGTGCGGTAGGAGCAGGTTCCTCTGGAACTGGAGTATGCAGGACATATAGCTTTCACTCTTGAGTGAGAACAATTCTCAATGTCCTAAACCAGTCATGGAAGTTAGTCCCATTCAGTTTGTCTTTCTCAAGGAATGATCGCAATGAAAAGTGATTGTTGTTTGTTGTCATTTGTACTACAAAAGGAAACATATGCAATTTAGTCCAAAACTCAATTTTGACTTATTTGATTGATTTGAAAGGTTGATTATATAATTAGGACTTTAATTAATTATCGCTCCCACTACTTTGTTCAAATTGATAGCCCTCACCATCAATTTGGAAGATTGTAGCATACAATCTTCTAGTGGGTCAAGATCCTGAAATCCTCCGAGTCATGGACCAGCTAGGGTTGTCACCCACAACTTAGATCTTCTAGGTAGGCAACTTTTGCCAATTGCATCATATGCAACTCTTGAAAAATGTCATATGCGACTCTTTGCCATGATCACCTCCATGCCTCAAGGTGCTAGATCCTATCTAGGTCACCTTGTTAAGTCTGACCCAAAGACAACACGATGAATATGCACCCTACTAGGGCAGACCCACATATCCATCCTTCACGCTTCCACAAGATAGACGGTGCACCACGCTAGTGCGTGCCCACACTTGGCCGATCAATCTTTTCACGTGTGTCGCATTTGGAAGGCATCTAAAACTTTAATATTTAACGAGGGATTTGGTTTTTATAGGTACATATACATATCCAATCACCACAATATATAGTATGTATCATATACATGCTATATCCCACAGAAAACATGTGAAATGATAAAAGCGATGATTATGGCCATCCTAATGTGATTCCTTGAGCCAAGAGGAATCACGGTCATCTAGGTCTACATCACATGCAACATGTCCATGATGAAGTGTTATAGCCGTCCGAGTTGATCAACTCATCACATGAATGACCTGCTCGTCTGGGTGCCACCAGCCGATCAGTTGGCTCCTCCAACCGATCGGTTCGCCTGGTCATCGTGCATCTCCTCATGGCCACCACCCGATCATCTCACTCCATGAATCGGTCGTCTGGATCGCCAACTGATCGGTTCACGCCTTGAACCGATCATCTCAGTCGTCGTCAGATGTTTGTCATTCTTTGACATAACAAGAAATAAAAAGTTCTATCATATTTACATTTGAAAAGGGAAACCCTAAGTTACATTCATGGGGAGTAAAGGTAGGAAAGAAATCTCGAGTTATCTCGAGTTATATCAGGAATAGGAGATAGGGAATCGGTGCGCAGACTAAGATGCGAGCAACCACATACAACCAAGCACACATACATAGGGTTTATTGGCCATAACCACGCTATACATCCACCACAAAACTCATTTAAGGGCGACGCTTATCGAGTGAATTCATATTACATATCATATATGTATATTGGGATTTGTGGATTTAGGATTGGACATGCATAAAGCCAATTTTATTCGCATCATATGCAATAAATAAAGGTGACAAACCAAAATCAATCATATCGATAATCCTAAAGTATAGAGAAGTTGACGTTGCTCTGATACCACTATTGGGTTATAAGAAAGACAGAGAAGGCGGCGGAAACAAAAATTTTCTTCTCCCAAACCCAAAATAAAGGAATCGCGTCAACGTCTATACAGTAGGAAAGATGGTTTGTAGAGGCGTACCTTATCCTGACGCTTGCTCGGTGACGTTACCTCACAGTTTGCACGGTCTTCACCTCTGGTCTTGGACGGTGTCTGAGCAACTCCTGGTCTCACCGAGACTGTCGGGATTGACAGTTGTCCTCCGAGCGGCAGAAGTCTCCTGCCTCTAAAGTAGTCCACACAGACCACCTAGAACTCCGATCTCCTTGTCCTACAAGGAATCGGAAGGAGTCACACCCTCATGTCAGCGTACTAGTCACCGACACACTCTCCTGCCACCAGTCGCTTTCTGCAGTTGTCTTTCCCTTATTGTGCCTCCCTTATCGGGTAGCACTTGCTCGGGCTCTCTCTCAGTTACCAAAACCAGAGAGAACGACAACTTTGCAGAGCAACTGGTGCACTGAGTTATTGTTCTAAGAAGCCCCCACTACCCCTATATATAGGAGAGTCATGGGACAGGATTCTCTATCCCGGGCAATGCGGGATTAATGCAGGAGTAGAAGGGTTCGAGGTTTTTTCACAAAACAACCAACTGCGCCACCTGAACCGATCATTTCATGCATGAAATGGTCGGTTGGGGAGTTGATCTGATTGGTTCACACCTCAACCGATCGGTTGGGGCACCTGAGACGATCGGTTCACTTCTGAGCCGATCGGTTCGTGGTCTTGATCCAACTCAAATTGACTTTCAAATTTGTTTCCAATTAATCAAATATTAATCCTTGTCCAAATCGAATTTGTACAAGTGAAACAAATTGTATTTGTAAAATAGTCTTCTCACTTTCCAAACGATCTCGGTTAGACCAGTTGAGCCGATCAGTTCAACCCTTGAACCAGTCGGTTCACCCTGTCTTGAGTCAATCGGTTCATTACATGAGCTGATCGGTTCACCAACCTGAGCCGATCAGTTCAACTCTTGAGTTGGTCGGTTGGGGCAGCAGACTTGTGCAAATCAGTTAATTGCAGTTTTAATCAATATGATACTCTAATCAATCGATCCAACACCTTGAATACTATGATACTGAGTTATCAATTGATTGAGTGTTTAATTGAACTACTAAACTCCTTTAATAATCAATCTAAACATCGTTTGTGGATAAACTCCTCTTCCAGGTTAAATCCTATGTGTGTGACCCTGCTGGTCCATTTCACATTGGCAGTGAAAGTCCATAACACTTATGACTTCACAAGCAAAGAGCGGTGCCTAGTCACACATCAGTGCTACCCAAGTGAAATAGAAAGTTGGAGAACAACTTTCAATCCTACAATCTATGAATGGTGTTATAGAGAATGTATAATTCCTTTGTCACTGATATCCCGAATGAACTCAAGGCATGGAACAGTCATCCTGTCAACGTTCATTCACTTTCTTGATCTCAGAGTAGATTGGAGGAGATATGTATGACATCAATATCATATACTGATTCACACATGCGTGCGCATGCCTATCTCAATCCTACTCATCAAGTAGCCATGGATATCAAACTCCCTCAGGAGGGACAAATCCCATATCTATCACTCACCCCTCAAAATCCCCATGTGTCAAAGCCACCCAATCATCACCTTTATAACAACCCATGTTTTAGGACTGCATTTGATGATGTCAAAGTGTAACTAACGACATGTGTTAAGTGTAGTGATTTCAGGTCAAAGAATCACACTCACCACCATCACTATGAGAACTGAATGTGACTACCATGTCATGGTTCCATGTGTCAAACTCACGGTGGGTCTGTCCGGTAAACTTGTTCTCTAACAAGTACCTATGTGTTTGGCTTGATATCTCCATATCATGACTAAGGAGATTTTGTCATCAACCAACACCACAATCTAGTCTTGTGTGTCATTGCTGTCTATCTACCTTCCACAATGACATCCGACTAGGGACATAATAAGAATGTACAAACTCTTAGCATCTGTATGATCTCATCGTTCAGGTCCTTAACCTGAAAGCATACGTCATTGAGTATTGTCATTCTCTAGACATTCAACCTGTTCTATCATTATCTCATATAACTAAACCAGAAAGAATTGGAAGCTTGCCTTTGATCTTTATCAAATCAATATTAATGTATCCCACCAATCAGCCCATGATTGGCTCTCAGGGCAAACATACCAACAAAATATGCATTCATCACTCGTCCCCCAATTAGTTTCCCCTTGTTACTCTCTCACCCACATGAAAATCATGTGACACCCCACCCCTTTCAACCCTATCCTTTTCCTTGTATTGATAAATCCCTATAACTCATCACCCTCAATCACCCTTCATGCTCAACCACAAGCCTTCTACACATGGAATGTAGACAAATCATAGGGTGAAGAACACCACCTTTTCTTACTTAGATGGATTTGTGGGACCCTTTCTCCTTGGGTGGTCGATGATTCACCATTGAGCCATGAAGTGCCCATCCCGCACCCTCTGGCTCTGCTCCTCTCTATACACTAGTGTTCTCCACACTTGTTGGAAGGTGTCCCTACCCACCCCAACAAGATGCAACACACATTACATGGATTGCATGCACATTTTTTTCAAGAGGATTGATGCGATGATTTTGAGTCGCATTTATAGACCTGTTTGATATGTGTTTTATGCTTTTATTAGTCATTTTTATGGTTAATGTTGCATAATTCATCCACTTTGGTCTTTGCTACTATTTTATGTCAAATCCCTTTTATTTCATCGTTCTGAGCATTAATTGTCAAAATATTATTATTTGTGTGAATTTATGTGGTCTCGTGTTTGAATTTCAGAGAAAACAAGTATCTGCTTCTGTCGATACCATCGACGGAGGTCGATACCATCGACGGAGGTCGATACCATCGACCGGACCACATGTTGCCAGCCGCGAGTATCAGCAAAGAGTCGATACTATCGACAGGGATGTCGATGGTATCGAGATACCATCAGGTTGCTGGCAAGAAAGCAGTCGATAGTATCGACACCAAGTCGATACCATCGACGCACAAAGGATACAACGACGCAAAATGATAGAACCATCGCTACAGAGCTGTCGACACCATCGACTCGCGTCGATGGTATCGAGATTACATCAGGCGCTCAGACGAAAGGAAAGAAGGGTTGCCGCTACCACACTGAGTCGATACCATCGACTCGCGTCGATGGTATCGACACCGTAAGATATGTGTTTGCCTTGGAATGGTCTTAATCGGATGGTCGTGGTTAATTAGCAACCAAATGAGGGAGATATACCTAATGACGACGCCACCAGCCAGAGGAGAACGTCATTAGTTGCTGCACACATCCCGGAGAGCAAAGGAGAGAACGGAGCACGAGAACACATCCCAGCCGATCCGAACGCTGAAGAAGACAAATTCCACCACCGAAAGGCGGCAGAACGCGGATTCAACGCTAAGGATCGATTGGATCTTCTCCGTTCAGGGGTTTCACCACTCAATTTCGTTTTTCTCATGTTTCCCTTTTTTTCTACCATGCTTTGTCTTGAGATGAACATGTGGGGCTAATCCCCTTTATCTTTAGGACCGGGAGTAGCCCGGGAATTCATTGTATGACGATTTTATAATAGTAATTCATATTTTATCCCCTAAATCCGTGGTATGATTTTGTTTTCTCAATATATTGTTATGTTTGATCACCATAATAATAACCTAATGCCCTTAATCACTTTGAAAGAAGGATTAACGGCTGAAAAGAGATGGAATTCACATTAATCGAAAAATCCCTTGAACAAGGTGGTGTAAAATTAATGGTGGATACTGAGAGATCGTTCATAATGCACCTAGTTTAGGCTATAGGTTACTACGACGGTGGAACCGACCTAGACTTAGGTAGTGAATTGCACCACGATAGTGGGCAATTCTGTTTTCAGGCCACTACCCGGATAGAGAGATAAAATTGAGGTATTATATAAAATCTAATACAATGAAAACTCGCGGTGAAACCGCAATCCTAAAGATACCCTTTTGAATTGATTAAACCAACATTTAATCGATTGCTTCTTTTGTTTTGTTTTTATTTTTCTTTTATTTTTAACAACAACTCTCAACTTGTTAATCGGCTTAGCTGATCGCGAGTAGTTAGTAGGAGTCCCTGACGATTGCACGTATCCCTGAGTTCGACTCGGACCTCACAAAGGCATGTACTACTCGACGCGTTCACTTGCGTTTATACGCACGGTAAAATTGCGTCAAGTTTTTGGCGCCGCTGCCGGGTATACGTCAATTTGTTGGCACTTCAAGTGCTGTGAGAGGCCACTCTAGGCCACCTTTTTATTTTTTTTATCATTCCAAAAATTCATAATCTACTTTCTAAATATTTGTAATCGTCAAGCACTGTACTAAATTTTATCTTTCTATTTTCAGGTACTGTGCATGGTGCAGATGCGTAGTACTGACTACACGCGACATGCACCTGAGGTTCTACTGACGGGACCTGAAGACGAGGACGGGTATAATCAAGATAATCTAGAGGATACAAATTCTGAACCCGAACAAGACGAGATGGACGAGCCACAGACAATATGGGAGAAGATCAAAGCTTCTTCCTCATCCGCTTCAAAGGGGCCTATAAAGAAGCAGGGGCTTAACATTCCAACATACAAGATTGATCCTGCATTGATCAATTTGGTTAAGTCAAATGCATTTCATGGGCTTAAGAATGAAGACCCAGTTACACGTATCAGCCAATTTGTGGAAAATTGCGACATGATCAAGATTGACAAATTCCCGCAGGATGTACTCTATTTAAAATTGTTCCCGAGTTCTCTGGCAGGAGCTGCACGATAGTGGTTGCACAATCTCGACGACGAATATGTGGAATCGTGGGACTATATGGTCGAGGTTTTCTTTGAGAGGTTCTTTCCGCCCGAGAAGACCAACGATTTGATCAGAAAGATTCATAATTTCACCCAGAAGGCAGGTGAGACCTACTCCGAGACATGGGAACGTTTTCAGATTATGTTAAGGAGGTGCCCTCACCATGGTTTAGATAAGGAGACACAGGTCAAGATATTCTATTTTTCTCTCTCCGAGCATGATAGAAGTAACCTCAACTCAGCAGGTTCAGTGTTCTTTCTAAACAACACAGACACAAGGTGCTGGGAGATTCTGAAAAATATGGCAAGAAAACAGTCTTGGGACGAAAGGGATACACCAGAACAAGTCAAAGCTGTAGGTGAGTCCAGGGCCATCAAGGAGCTGAATGACAAGCTAGATCTTCTAGCTAAGAAATTGCTTGCCAAGGAAGATGCATCATTTGATGAGGAAGCCCAAGTCAAATTCATCCAACAATAGGGCTATAGAAGCAATGATTATGCTTGGAGGAGGGACAAGAAGTTCTCATGGAAGGACCCAAATAACTTCCTACAAGATCCGGATGCAAAGCCACAACTTAGAGCTGAAGATAAAAGCACCGAGTTGCTTAGTCAAATGGTGCAGCAGAATCAAGAGATGATGGGTATGTTCAGTAAGCAGTTGCAATCCCAGGGAGATATTTTGACCAAGTTTGGACAAACACTGCAAAGCCATGGAGCACAGATGCGGGCGTTGGAAACCACCGTGACCCAGATTTCAAATGAAGTGGCGGCCATCAAGCACGCCAATCAGCAGAAATAGGCCGGGAACGCAGATATGGTCCAAGCACATCATCAAGTTAAATACATGTCTGTGATCAATGAGGAAGAACCCAAGGAAGAAGAGACAAAGGATCAAAGAAAAATGAGGTTTGATACGGAGGCGACACCGGCAATACCGTATCCTCACACTTATTATGGATTGTCAGGTGGAAACACTCTTTTCAGGAAATCCCGCCAAGAGCCCATGATGGTTGTGTCCCCGCCTAGGCAAGAAGATCAAGAGAAGGTCGTTTGTCAAGGTGCGGATACATCTATTGTGAGAGAGGAGCCACAACAAGTTATACATGTTGATGATGTTCCGACAAAGTCCACGCCAGAGGGAGTCATTGAAGCAAGCTTAGGGGAGCTGTCCCCAAAAAGTTCATATGTGCCACCTCATAAGCGTGTCAATGCGGCAGTTGTGTCAAGTCTGGACATACCAAAGCCGAAGAAGGAGCACAGGCATTATAGAAAATTCTTGGAGATATTCAGAAAGCTGCATATCAACATTCCATTGGTAGAAATGATTGAGAAGGTTCCCGCCTATGGGAGATTTATTAAAGAAATAATCAACAAAAAGAGGCGGATGAATGAAATGGTGAGCTCAATCATCCATGGGAGCTTACCACAGAAGAAGAAGGATCCGGGGAGTTTTTATATTCCATGTTCAATAGGTGATCGACACTTCCCACGAGCTCAGTGTGATTCAGGAGCGAGCATAAATCTCATGCCACTGTCCACGTTTAAAAAGCTTGGGTTACAGGACATGAAGAAGTCAGCGGCAACCATAGAATTGGCAGATGGATCTATTGTGAGGCCACATGGAGTTTGCGAGAATGTACTTGTCAAGGTGGACAAATTCATTTTTCCAGTAGACTTTGTAATCATGGATATGCCACAACTTAAGAGTTGCGAGATGCTACTAGGTAGGCCATTTCAAGCAACGGCCGATGTATTAACTGCAATTGGGAGAGGCACGCTCACATTGGGAATCAGTCAAGATCATGTGGAGTTCAAGTTGTCGCACGATCCTTTGAGTACCTTCTCCAAGGTACCGAGTTGATAAAAAGCTTCAAGTCGTCTAGCCTAAGACATTAAATAAGGGCGCTTGTTGGGAGGCAACCCAACCATTGGTACCTTAGATTAGTTCATTTAGATTCGTAGTTTAATTTGTTTTTACTTAGTTTTTGTGTAAAAAAAAGATACCGTGATCATTTCTGTAATGTGCAAGTTTGAGGCAGAGTCGATACCATCAAACCTTGTGTCGATGGTATCGACCGTGGTACAGGTTGGCGGCTACCAAAATTGCACTGCGTCGATACTATCGACGGCCTCGTCGATAATATCGACCCACCAACAGGTTGCTCGCCAAGACAAGGTCGATGGTATCGACATGCCAGTCGATACCATCGAGATCTCTGGATATTTTCAGACAAAATCATCTCAGTGAAGTCGATGGTATCGACACTTTCTCACACAGCAGGCGGCGGCCGGGTCTCGCGAGGATTTGCCCTAATCAGAGAGTCGATACTATTGACTCGCGTCGATGGTATCGACCATCCACATCACCGATCCGCGCGAACAAATCAATGGCGATCGTGGCATTAAGACGGTTGATCCGGGTGCAGCGTCGATACCATTGACCCATGTCGATGGTATCGACACGTCAGCGATCCGGGTTTCAAGATCTAGCCATCGACGACTGTCGATAGCAGCGAGGGGGCGGATAGCATTGATAAGTGTCGTTACCATTGACTCACGTCGATGGTATCGACGGATCAACAGTGGCGCCGACAACATCTATTTCAAAGGAGGATTGACGTCAGATGACATCACACCTTCAGTGCAATCTTCCTCTACTTGTGCCGAGTGAGTTCCAGAGCCGTCCAAGCCCGACTACGAGCAGCACCGAGCGAAGGTATTCATCGAGCAGAGATTCGATCCTCCAATCTTCACCGAGCTCTTTCTCTATTCCTCTTTCTCTCGCAAATATGGTGCATGGAGCCGGTGCGTCATCTTCACGTGTGAACCCGGCGTATATCCCGGAGTTCGTGCCACCTCCTCCCGCGTTGGTTTCACACTCGCGACTGATTCATCCATCTGCAGAGGTGAAGAAGATCTACAAGGAGATCTTAAAGAGGAAGATAGAACCAACCCGTTATGTCGAACGGAACATGATCCGTGACTTGGGGTTCTAGGCCAACTTGGCCTACGTTCTTAAGGGACAGGCGCGCCACACAACCCGAAGACCCGACGAGCTAGAATTCCATGCAGATGGGCAGCCATTCTTCGGCGAGTGGCCTACGTACAAGGAGTTGGTGGCAGAGTTCATGGCGTCGCTGGACGTCTGCGTCGTGCCCAATGACGTTGTTGTCACCAACCGCGAGTGGATAAAGGGTCGGGTGTCGTTCCAGTTGTTCAACATCGACTACACCATCACCCTCCGGCAGTTTAATGTGATATTCAACTGGCATCATTCTCCAAACGACTACCGGCGGCCAGACAACCGCACCGACTACGACGCCATCTTCTCCGAGCTGGTGACGGTGCCGCAAGGAAAGTCAGTGAGCTACCACAATGCCGCGGTAGCTGATTTTGAGCACCCTTTCGTCCAGATACTACATCGGATGCTCTGTTCGACACTGTTTGCTAGGGGTGATCTATCCCTTAGCAAATTCCAGCAGCCGGATCTTTTCTTCTTGTATAAGCTCCTGAAGCGTCGAGAGTGCAATTGGGGTGCCTTCTTTCTGCAGAGAGTATTGGTGGTGAAGAGGAGTACGAGGAAAGCACTGATTCATTTCGGCGGGCTCATCACCAAGCTGGCTTCATACCTCAGCTTGAATTTACAGTCGCTCACTCCTCTATCTACTAGGAGCAAGGTGAACTTGCAACATTTGCACCGGTCCAATCTCCTACTTCTTCGAGATGGTTTGGTGTATGCGCATGGCCACGTCAACCACGCCTATCAGGAGTGCTCATTGCCTGATCTGGTCTTCGACATCGAAGGGGCGCAAAACTTCTGGTGGCCAATCATAGCCATCGCCGACTCCGATGAAGAAGGCGGCAACGACGGAAATGACGACGAGGCTGAGGAGGAAGAGGAGGCATTTACACCTCTTCGAGCATGAGTGGCACCACGGAAGCGTCCTCGGATGCATCCGGGTGCATCTTCATCATCACAGCCTACGCCACCACCACCACCGCCCTCGCAGCCAAGCGAGGATGCCTATTCCATGTAGGGTATGTATGCTATGCTGCAAAATATACAGGAGACGCAGCAACATCATACTGAGACTTATGCCGATATTCATGACACTATGAATCGGCTTCTGGACAATCAGCGCGCTATCTTTGAAAATGAGCGTCTCATCCTCGACAATCAACAATTCATGCATGATCGGATGAACATGATGGAGATGCAGCAGCAACCATTTTATGATCATTACTGGAGCCAGAACTACTTTGGGGGGTATTCACAACCTCCACCCATGCCCTAGTATGATCCGTCTTTCCAGGGGGAGTATCCTACTTGGGACCCCACGGCGCCACAGTACCCGCCTCCACCACCACAGGAGTGATCCGGTATCACTGTTCCAATCTTTAAGTTTGTTTTTGACTATGAGGCCATAGTCGAATTCAAGCTTAGGGGGGTAGTTGGAACATCTTTATCTTTTATTATTTTTAGTTTTGAACTTTATTGTTTTTGTTCTTGTTATTTGTTTCTTGCAATTTTAGTTTTTGTAGGATCCACATGCTATCTAGTGTAATCGTGGATGTCATAAAGTTTGTGTCATCTCATTAATTGTGCATGGGAAAATCAAGGGAAATTTAAAAAATTTTGTGTGTTTGCAAAGCTTGTCTTGTTTAACCTTGGGCACATATCCTACGAAAATGATTGGTTTTGTCAACTTTAAAACAAAATTTCACAACTATACTCCTAATGATTCATGAAAGTGGACGGAAATGGTTGTTTGAGCCTAAACTGACCAAATGGTAATGATACTCTAATTGGATGTAAGAGAGAGAAACCTCTTAACTACTACACAGGTCAGTAAGGAGGGACACATAATATTTTTCAAAGGTTCAGTCAACTAGTCTTGTAATTTGTCCACCTCATTGTTTTCACAATCTACCAAGATTTGGAAGTAAAGTACAGTTTTAACTTCTTTGACAGCATTGCATATAGATAGGTCTTGCATTGAATTTATTTCCATATGTTTTGCATACAAAAAAAAGTAGAATAGTGATACATGCACATTACCCTTAGGTGCATGCCATGTAGTTGCATTCGTAATTTTCATGCATAAAGTATATCATGTATCTCAATCTTTCTCTAATGGTGAATTAAATTGTTCCATACCTTCTAAATAGTGCAAATTTCTGAGTATGATGAAAAATAAGCCCAATAAAATATTCATTATCAATTATGGATATAAGGGTTGAAAAAAAAGAAAAAGAGAAAAATCTGAAAAATCTGCATAATGAAAAAAAAGAAAGAAAAGAGTTATGTAGAAGCAACAAGAATAAGAAGGAGAAAGGAACATAATATCACCTACAATTCAAGATAATTGAGTACATGATGTATCTTAATTATATGTCCATCTTGTTTTGAGATGGATGGTTAGTGCATGCATCATTCCACCCAATTTTAGGCATTAGGGCGTTTTTCATGTGCATTTGCATCATTTAGGACATTTTGGTTTTATGCATGTTCAAATTGTATAATACTTCCACTTTCTTCCATGAACCACCCATCTTCATCCACCTGTTGCTCGGATTGGTAGGCCACCGTGAATTTCTCCTCACTAAGGTATATCAGGAGAACTGCTTCCATGTAGATGGTAGTTAGGGTGAGCAACGTAGTATAGGAGATCACAAGATGCACCAAGTCTGAACCGGCGAGTTTTATTATGTTAACTGCCTTATGTGATAGTGTTCATCAGTTTTGAGGTCAACTTCTTTTATGGATGATTACTGTCGCCTTCAGGGTAATTACCGTTCCGTGGTTAGAAAGGGCCGGTATGTGAATGTCTGGTGGGAGTCATATGGGACGTTGGTTGTGGTGTGTTGTTCTTCAGTTGACATCTAAGGATTAGTTGCTCGAGGGCGAGCAACGTTCAAGCTTAGAGGAGTTTGATGCGATGATTTTGAGTCGCATTTATAGACCTGTTTGATATGTGTTTTATGATTTTATTAGTCATTTTTATGGTTAATGTTGCATAATTCATCCACTTTGGTCTTTGCTACTATTTTATGTCAAATCCCCTTTATTTCATCGTTCTGAGCATTAATTGTCAAAATATTATTATTTGTCTGAATTTATGTGGTCTCGTGTTTGAATTTCAGAGAAAACAAGTATCTTCTTCCGTCGATACCATCGACGGAGGTCGATACCATCGACCGGACCACAGGTTGCCAGCCGCGAGTATCAGCAAAGAGTCGATACTATCGACAGGGATGTCGATGGTATCGAGATACCATCAGGTTGCTGGCAAGAAAGCAGTCGATAGTATCGACACCAAGTCGATACCATCAACGCACGGAGGATACATCGACGCAAAATGACAGAACCGTCACTACAGAGTTGTCGATACCATCGACTCGCGTCGATGGTATCGAGATTACATCAGGCGCTCAGACGAAAGGAAAGAAGGGTTGCCGCTACCACACTGAGTCGATACCATCGACTCGCATCGATGGTATCGACACCGTAAGATATGTGTTTGCCTTGGAATGGTCTTAATCGGACGGCCGTGGTTAATTAGCAACCGAATGAGGGAGATATACCTAATGACAGCACCACCAGCTAGAGGAGAACGTCATTAGTTGCTGCACACATCCCAGAGAGCAAAGGAGAGAAGAACGGAGCACGAGAGCACATCCCAGCCGATCCGGACGCTGAAGAAGACGAATTCCACCACCGAAAGGCGGCAGAACGCAGATTCCACGCCAAGAATCGATTGGATCTTCTCCGTTCAGGGGTTTCACCACTCAATTTTGTTTTCTCATGTTTCCCCTTTTTTCTACCATGCTTTGTCTTGAGATGAACATGCGGGGCTAATCCCCTTTATCTTTAGGACCGGGAGTAGCCCAGGAATTCATTGTATGACGATTTTATAATAGTAATTCATATTTTATCCCCTAAATCCGTGGTATGATTTCATTTTCTCAATATATTGTTATGCTTGATCACCATAATAATAACCTAATGCCCTTAATCACTTTGAATGAAGGATTAACGGCTAAAAAGAGACAGAATTCACATTAATCGACAAATCCCTTGAACAAAGTGGTGTAAAATTAATGGTGGATACTGAGAGATCGTTCATAATGCACCTAGTTTAGGGTATAGGTTACTATGACGGTGGAACCGACCTAGACTTAGGTAGTGAATTGCACCACGACAGTGGGCAATTCTATTTTCAAGCCACTACCCGGATAGAGAGATAAAATTGAGGCATTATATAAAATCTAATACAATGAAAACTCGCGGTGAAACCGCAATCCTAAAGATACCCTTTTGAATTGATTAAACCAACATTTAATCGATTGCTTCTTTTGTTTTGTTTCTATTTTTCTTTTATTTTTAACAATAAATCTCAACTTGTTAATCGGCTTAGCTGATCACGAGTAGTTAGTAGGAGTCCCCGACGATTGCACGTATCCCTGAGTTCGACTCGGGCCTCACAAAGGCCTGTACTACTCGACGTGTTCACTTGCGTTTATACGCACGGTAAAATTGTGTCAAGGATGTTGCTCGCATTATGATAATAATTTTACATTCTGGACTACTAGCTTTTACTACAACTCAAAATATAAATTTTTGAAAATCTACCTCAGTAGGTATCTCTACTACCTAGGTGTTATTGAATTTCATATGTTGTTGAAGTACAATCTCCTATTCATATATCTTCCTTAACAACTTTGGATTATTGCTTCTACCCTACACATATGGAAAATATATATATTGTACCACAGGGAGGGCTACACCCCACCCACAATTGACATCCCTAGACAAAAAGGTTGGAGGTTTAGTTTTCCACTGCTTCCCATGTAGAATCTCCTTTGGATATGGATATCAAGCTCTAGATGTACGTGGCTTCAATCTCAACTCTAGAGCTTAATATTTTGCAGCTTTAGAAGCTTATGGATTCAATTACAACTCTAGAGATAGATATTTTTCAACTTTAGATGCTTGTGGCTTTAGTTCCAACTCCACAGTAGGATATTTTCATATGTGTTCTATATATTCTCCTTCTATTGAGTAATTGTCTTTTGCAACAATTGATATGGATCAAGACATCCATACTACACCAAGGTTGCCTACAATGATGTGTGTGGATTCTACCAAGGACAAATCAAATCACAATGACCTACAACCTATGGCTTCAATCCCAACTTTGATCTTGATGTTTTGCAACCTGATTCGATTGTATATCTTATGTTGAGGAATTCTCTTTTGCAACAATTGATACAAAACAAGACATGCATATTGAACCAAATATGCTTACAAAAGTTTGTGAATATTCTATTGAGACTAAAATTTTGGACCACAATGAATCACAAGTAGAAGTTTTCTCTACACCAACTGAGAAAGATGAGTATGCAATGATAGTTAACATGGACACCTTTATGGTCAACATGTTGGGAAATACGGGCACAGAGTATAGCAGCAGAAACAAAATCTTTTATCTATCCATATTCCCATAACAACAAAATCACATCAACTACTATGAAATAGGAAGTATGGTTTAACAAGCTATGCTTTGTCATGGAGCAAGTCCAGCAACAACAACTCAATTCAATGCAACTATCTACTAGTTGCTCTTGGACGCTGGTTGTGCAGCTCCTGGTCTTCACCACAAACAACGAACAAGACAACTTCTGCAGTGACTCATGTGGTCTCGCCATGGATTATGGGCTGACTTTGCTCTCCTAATAGTAGCCAAAGGATTCCTACCTCTGGAGTAGTCCACACGGACCAACTAGAACCCCTACCGTTCAACTAGAATAGACAAGAAGGAGTCGTCCCTCTCGTTGGCATACTAATCACCAACTTTCTCTCCCACAACAATGATCCTTAGTTGTTCTCTCCTATAGCTGTCCTGTGGCATCCAACTCACAAAAACAAGATTAATTAAGCGGAAGCGATCATTTTCAGCTGATTACTAAAAATTAAAACCTTTTTAAGAGAAATCCAATTATAGGAAAACTCTTTCAACAAGAACTAATGTATTACATTTACATCCTGGTTCATAAGTACATATCTTGTATCATCTCTTCTCGAGGGTTACAACATCAATTTCCTTGTTAAAAACTAAACACAGACAACATAAGAACCTTGATGCATCAAGCCAAAATCTCAAAATGATGTAAAAACATTAACTACTAACTTCGAGAACCTGAGAGTACAGAGACGACACATAGGACTTCTATCTATAAACACGACAGACATCACACTCCACTTGAGTTGTTGTTGTTGTACCTGATGCTGCTGAAGTTCTTCCTCTGCAAGATATTCTCAATCTCCTCCGTGCTCGTCCACCTAAAAATGTTGGATCCCACGGGGGTGAGACAATTGAAAATTGCCCCAGCGAGAGATATAACTCTCAGCCAAAAACATTATTATTGCAATTTATAATATAAACCTAAATAGAGGATAAGCAGTTTATATCATTCTCATCTTTAACTATTGCAACTATCTGTGATAGAGCAGTAAATCATCTATTCTCTTTATAAGGAATAGAAAGAACATGTCTATTATTTATCTATTGTATTAGCTCAACATTTCATGCTTTTCTCATGATACTCATTACTCTGATATGTCATCCATGACTCTTTCTTGTTTCTATCTGATGGCCTTAGCCAATCTGCTAAATAGATATTGGTTTATATTGGGCATGAGAGTGTACATCATCATGTTTATTTAGGCATTGGTCCATACCAATCCTGTATAAATATTCCAGGCATTGGATTATACCAATCCTGTGCAACTACTACAAGCATTGGACTTATATTGTTCCTGTGTATCCATTCCAAGTATTAGACTATGCCAATCCCAACTATTCCAGGTATTGGACTATGCCAATCCTGTGCAACTATTCCAGGTATTGAACTATGTCAATCATGTGACATTATTCCAGGTATTGAACTATGTCAATCCTGTGACATTATTCCAGGTATTGAACTATGTCAATCATGTGCAACTATTCCAGGTATTGGGTTAATACCAATCCTATACAGTTATTCTAGGTATTGGGTTTTATCCAATCCTGTGCAGTTATTCCAGGTATTGGGTTTTAACCAATCATGTGTAGTTATTCCATGTATTGGGTTGTGTCCAATCTTGTGTAGTTATTCTAGGTATTAGGTTGTGACCAATCATGTGTAGTTATTCCAGGTATTGGGCTTTAACCAATCATGTGCAGTTATTCCAGGTATTGGGTTGTGACCAATCCTGTGCAGTTATTCCAGGTATTGGGTTTTAACCAATCATGTGTAGTTATTCCAGGTATTGGGTTTTAACCAATCCTGTGCAGTTATTCCAGGTATTGGGTTTTAACCAATCCTGTGATATTATTCCATGTATTGGGATTTAACTAATCATGTGCAGTTATTCCAGGTATTGGGTTTTAACCAATCCTGTGATATTATTCCAGGTATTGGGATTTAACCAATCCAGTGCAGTTATTCTAGGTATTGAACTATGCCAATCCTGTACATCTATCCTAGGTATTGAACTATGTCAATCCTATGCATCTATTCCAGGTATTGAACTATGTCAATCCTGTGCATCTATTCCAGGTATTGATCTATGTCAATCATGTGCATCTTTTCCAGGTATTGAACTATGTAAACCCTATGCAATTTATCACATATTATCATATCTTGTCACCTCTCATTAGGCAATCACCATTCTCGTGACTTAAAAATCACATTTAATATCTTGTCACCTCTCACTAGGTAACAATTAACATCATGGCTCACAAGACCCATAAAACATCTTGTCACCTCTTACTAGGCAACATCTTAATCATATGACTCACAAGGCTATCACACATCTCGAGTATACAATCATGTTTATTACTCTTAACATTTATCATTAAATTATTATCAATACAAGGTATGAGTTCATTTCTCATCCTTATCGTGGTATGATTACATCATACTCATTAGTTTGGCTTAACCCCATTCTCAAGGTATATTGGCCTATACTTATCAAAGTATATCAAACTCATTACATTTCATTGTAACAAATTACATAACACACTTCATGTGTTTCTTGTCCAAGTATATTGGATTTGAGGTGCATCAAGGTATATCAACCCTGAAATGCTAAAAGTAATATCTATCATATCTTGATGTATCACTTTCCTCATCACTTCCAACTTACTTGAGTTATCAACTTATCTTGGATTAAAGTGTTTCCCATCTTAATACTTTCATTCACTATCCTATCACTCTTACCATGAAGTTCATAGGTTACACACAAGAATGGTCCAACTATCTTCAATGATATGGACTCATCTCAGGTGAAGGCATTGCTTACTATAAGGTTGTCTATAATCAACCATTTGAGATATTTCACCTTTATAAGGCTTGACCCACTATTTTATTATTAGGGTTCTGGTTTATCATCATATTGCCCAAGATTAGGGCTTCATGTATTATAATTCAAAATTAGAGTTTCATATGCCTTCACCCTATATTAGGACTCCTCATCATACCATTGCATAGGGTTTCACATGGCATCACCCTCAATTAGAGTTTCTCATGGAATCACCCTCAATTAGGGTTACAAATGGCATCACCCTCAATTAGGGTTTCACATGGCATTACCCTCAATTAGGGTTTCACATGCTATCATCCTTCCTTAGGGTTAGGATTTCACATACCATCACCCTTTATTGGGGTTAGGATTTCACATACCATCACCCTTTATTAGGGTTAGGATTGCACATAGCATCTCCCTTCATTAGGGTTTCATATCACAATGCCCATAATTAGGGTTTACTATTCATTCCAATTAGGGTTTTCTCATCAAAATACCCTAAATTCGGGTTACTCGTGTCATTACCCCAATTTCATTTCACATCATCCTACTAGTTTATGGTTTCATTCAGAATTGCCCTAAATTAGGGTTTGAGTTCATTAATCAACTCAATTAGGGTTTTATGATTTGTATTCAATGATCATACCCTAATTGTATGTCACATCATTTTGGATGTTTTAGGCTTAAGTGCTACATGATTGTCATTCATGTATGAATTTTTCTCTCTCATCCTACTCAGGATGTCCACTACTCAATTCTTGATTAGATTGGACCTACCCTTTATTCAAATACATACATTTAGGGTTAACATGATGTATTGAATTATTACATCATTGTGCATCAATGATTAATCCCACTAAGGGTATCAATCATCTAAGTACATTAGGTCTCCAAATAGTTTAATCAATTGAACCTTTAATTATATGAGGGTTCCAAATGAATTGACCAATTGAACCTTCAATTCCATTAGTTGATCAATTGGATTAACCAATTGAATCTTCAATTGCATTGGGTATCCAATTGGATTGACCCTATTGGACCTTCAATTACATGGGATGTCCTAATGGATCCACCATGTTGCACCTCAAAAAGATCTGATTACATAGGCCCTAAACAATCTTAGTTCTCAAAATTCAATTGGTAGAAAACCATTTGGGCAAATTGTTCTTGAAACCGATTAGACAAAAATAGGTGTTGAAACCATTTGCATTTTGGGTATCCAAATGGTTTGAGACCGTTTGGACTCAAACAGTCTTAAGACTGTTTGGTCCAAACCATCTCAAAACTGAATGGACCAAAAAGTCCCTTCAATACTTACACGATTCATGATTTCAATGGATGGACCAATATCAATTGAATCCCTGATTTCTTTGTCACTTGAACTATTGAATCAACCTTCAATTAGACCAACAATTAGGGTTTTTGAACCCAATTTATCTAGGGTTTCAACTCAAGAATCCTTCAATTGTGACTTTGAATCGAGTAGTCATCATTGTTCAACATTGTGGGACTGATTCATTTGAAACCAATGAACCATCATCAAACTTTTGACATGACCTGACCCCAAATGATCTTGAGGTCATTTGGATGACCTCCAAATGGTCTTGAGACCGTTTGCCTCATCCTATCCTTGGAATTTGTGAAATTCCATTAGGGTTTAGATCATTGGATTGATCACCAAATCAACACTTAATTGCATTTCAATTTGGTATCTCTGGGCCTTCAATTGCTCAACCATACTTAACCCTAGACCTCCAAACGGTCTTGGGTGACCTCCAAATGGTATTGATACCATTTGGGCTTAAACACCCAAAAATCTAAATTAACCAAATTGATTTTCAGCACTTAACCCGATTAGGGCTTGCTAATTGATTGACCTTCAACTAATGAACAGTTTGGAATTAATCAATCAAATTTGGTGGGTCATAAACCATCAATACTAGAATCAACTTTTCCAAACGGTCAACCCTGATCAACTCTCCCAAATGGTTTGAAACCGTTTAGCTTCAAACGGTTTGATGAAACCGTTTGCTTTCAAACGGTTTTGTTGAAACTGAATGAGCAACTTGATGAAACTGAATGAAATACAATTTATTTGGGAAATGTGTCCAAGATGATGTCATAATCATCTACCTTCATCCCTGAAGATCTTAGTACTTCTGATTTCGTGGAATTACCAATTTCAACCAACAATTAATCAAAAAGATGAAGGAATCAACGAATTTGTAAGATTGATAGTTGAATCACAATGTAAAGGGGTTCAAGTTATATAACCCACCTCCAATTGAGCTTCAAAGCTCCAAGCTCCACGTCTTTAATGGTGGAAGAAGCTTTCTCAACTATCCCAAGCTTGTCCTCAAACTTTTGAGTGAAAAGAAATGGCTAGGATAGAAGATTTCATGGAGAAAAGAAGAAATCCATCATTTATTTTCGATTTCCACCATGAAATCATGGTGAAAGAAGATCAAGAAGCTTACCAACAGTTTGGGGGTCGTCCTACTATTGCTCAAAGCTCCCTTGGTCATTTTTGCAAGTAAGAAATGAAAGTGGATACGAAATTCCCTTTCCAAACTATGGATAAAAGAGCATATATGTATTTTATTAAAAATTCATTTTAGGAGAGAGGAAGTGCCTTATAAAAAATCATTTAATTCCAAAATTAGTGCTGCCTCTTCCTCCTCAACTCCTTGGATACGAGGCTATCCTACTTGCCTCTTATTCCTCTCAATTATCCATGATTTAAAGAAAATCAAATTAAGCACCTTAATTCATTTTATAATAATATCCATAAGTGAGTGGATATTTCTTTTTTTTATATAATAATGTGAGTGAGTTATCCACTTCCTTTGGATATTTTCGTGCCTTTGCAAGGCACAAGCTCATACAACCCCTTTGCAAATTCATCCTTCAACTTTTGGTTGAAGGACTCTTTCATTAATATATTTCTTTTTGCATTAAATTGAATTAGGGTTTCAATTATGCATAAATCTTGATTATTTTAATATCAAGATTCTCTCTCCTCCAAATTAATTCAAATGAGGCGCCCATCTCATTTTATTTGCTCTACATGATGCCAAGAAACATTAGGGACTATTTTGAAGTGGTAATTTGCATATTAAACCCTAGGTTTTGGGTAAATTGCACTTTACACCAAAACTAGGTTTTAATGCACAAACATTGCTTTATCAGCTCTTTCTTGGTACTCAGACTACCACAAGCCATACCTATGCATCATCTTCATTCTCATGATTCTTCAACACATGATGAACATCTTCTCATGCAACATTTGCAATTTAACCCCTCAACTTGGGTAATTTGCACTTTAGTCCAAATCAAGCAAAATAATGTTTCAACATTATTTGAAAAGGAATAAATTTGAAACATAAGTTCCTCTTGAACCTTAATTACTTTTCAAGCAATAAGAGCAAGCATATAATTAACTTTATTAAGCAAAACACCTAGGGTTAAGGCATAACCCAGGTCAGGGATGTTACAAATCATAAACCCCTAACAAGGATTTCGTCCCCAAAATCCCAAATAAAAGGAGACAGATATTATTCATATATCATCTCAATCTCATGTTTATGCAAGGCATAAACCCCTAACATATGATGTCCATGCTATATTATATAACCAAACTGATTTCACGGTTAACCACTCCAGGTGGTCAACATAAAATTATCTGATACCAGAATTCCTTACCTTGGTATCCATCACATGTGCTGAAAACACATCACATTTTCATCTTTCTTTCATCCTGGGACATTTCTTATTATACATATCTTTTTCTTGGAACCCAAGTCCAATACAAACTGATACTCTTCTAAGTATCCATCAAATAAACAATTTTAATTTATGCACACCAAGTGTCCTAAGACCCACTTGATTGCCATGTCCCTGAAAGAAAAGAAAACAAAGGATCATATTCCTCTTATCACCCTATTATTATCCAGGGTTGTTTATTCATGAGAAGAGGTTATCATCTCCTCTAATTATTACATGAACTTTCTGTGTTCATGAGTTATTTACCCTTATTTTATCCTTGGTCCCTTGCCATCAACATAGGAATCATATGGATGATTACATCTCATCATTCCTTATTCTCATTATCACCATGATCACTAGATGTGGGTATTCAAACCCCCAGTTCATCATTGTTATTGTTACCTCTTATTAGGTAACTATTACCTCTAGGTCTTCAGACCAGGGTATACATTGTACTAAACATCTTCTTTTGTTTATAAGTTGATTTATAATTAAATCAAATTCCTTCATATATCAATTAGAATGTGGTAGAAATATCCATGCAACATCTCCTTCTTCTTTAAACTCTGGAGATTGTTTCAGAATGACTACTTGATCAGAGTAGTCAAAAAGATAACAATCTAGATATGTCATACTTACCTTACTTTCAATAAATGAAAACCTGGCCAGAGTATTCAAGGACTGAAATTAGATAGTATGTATCTATTTTATATTATGTTTCATATTCTTAACATCTCTTCAAATTTTACTACTTAGTATCTAAGATTTTTCTCTTAGTGTTTCTTTTACATCTTTTCCCTTTCTGTAAGAAAAGAGAAATTTTCAAACATATAAGAGAATATTAAACTGAACATAAATTTTCATCCTTCTTATCTCATCCTCATATCCTTAAAGGATTATACAGATGAACTAAACAAAAACTACCTTTCTTATAGTAGGAAACAAAAGGTAACTCAAAATAGAAAGTTCTATCTTGACAAGTCTACCTTTTTCAAGTTAACTAGCATTTTATCTGACCCAAAACATGGACTTAGTTGTTATTTGTTATTGCCTTTATCCTCTACTACCAGAAGTAGATGGACCAAACTGTGACACTTGTCTTCGTCCTCTACCATCTGCTCCACTGGACTAAGGTCCTGGTGGGTTTTGCAGATTATGCCTTGATTGTTGGGTCACCTCACTATTTCTCGTTCGACATTGTTGTCTAAAATGACATAGTTGTCCACATTTATGACAAGCTCGACCCCAACTTGATGACCCCTGCATAGGTGCATTATATTGTGGTTGAACTGGTGAAGAATTTGGTTGTATGATGCCACTACTCCACTGTTCCCGTGATTGTGTGGACTTCCTTTTAAGGTTTGTCTCATGTTTATTTATCGTAGATCTTTCTATCCTCCGTATAGATTCCACAAATGTGGCAAACCTCTCTCTACTTTCTAGGGCAGATGCCAGGATGGCCATCTCAGCATTCAATCCCTTCTCAAAATGTCAGATCTTCTCCTCCTCAGTAGCTACCAATTGAGGACAAAATTGCAAAAGTTTCATAAACTTAACCTCATATTCATTTATTGACATGGCTCCCTATCGAATTTTCTCAAACTGCGAGATCTTTTCATCTAAGTATGTCTTTGGAAAATACTTGTTGATGAATTCTCAACGAAATTCCTCCCATTCAACCTCTTCATCATTCCTTTTTATTTCTTCTATAGCCCACCAATGTCCAGCATTACCCTTCAAAAGGTACACTGCATGCTTAACTTTGTCAGCCTCTGGGATACTAAGGATCTTAAAGGCTTTTTCTAACTCAGTGAGCCATAGATCAGCATCTGCTGGGTCAGATGTTCCAGCATATTCTATGGCTCCTACACGACGTAGTCGTTCAAAGGTCTTTCCAGACCCATATCCTTCATTGGAAACTGGTGCCCTAGGTGCCGGTGCTGGCATCCGGTCTGCTATATACCCCATTGGGGTCATGAGTTGCCCAAAAAGATTATGAACATATGGGTTTCCTCTCATGACTTCATCAACATGGGGATTTTCAGGCACTGGCTCCTCCCTTGCCTGATCCCTTGCACCTTCCACTAGTGCAACAACATTGCTCTCAGCAACGTGTCACTCGTGTTCTCTAGACATCTTGGAGCTATATATCTTCTTCTGCATAAGCAAAAGGCACTATAAGATACACTGGAGTACACTTAGAACAGACTCGATACCTTAGTCATATGTCTCTGTAGACTTAGCGGACCTAGAGCTCTGATACCACTAAATTGTGGCATCCAACTCACAAAAACAAGATTAATTAAGCGGAAGCGATCATTTGCAGCGGATTACTGAAAATTACTAAAAATTAAAACCTTTTTCAGAGAAATCCAATCATAGGAAAACTTTTTCAACAAGAACCAATGTATTACATTTACATCCTGGTTCATAAGTACATATCTTGTATCATCTCTTCTCGAGGGTTACAACATCAACTGCCTTGTTAAAAACTAAACACAGACAGCATAAGAACCTCAAGGCATCAAGACAAAATCTCAAAATGATGTAAAAACATTAACTACTAACTTCGAGGACCTGAGAGTACAGAGACGACACATAGGACTTCTATCTATAAACACGACAAACAACACACTCCACCTAAGTTGTTGCTGCTGTACCTGCTGCTGTTGAAGTTCTTCCTATGCAAGATATTCTCAATCTCCTCCGTGCTCGTCCACCTAAAAATGTTGGATCCCACGGGGGTGAGACAATTGAAAATTGCCCCAGCGAGAGATATAACTCTCAGCCAAAAACATTATTATTGCAGTTTATAATATAAATCTGAACAGAGGATAAGTAGTTTATATCATTCTCATCTTTAACTATTGCAACTATCTGTGATAGAGCAGTAAATCATCTATTCTCTTTATAAGGAATAGAAAGAACATGTATATTATTTATCTATTGTATTAGCTCAACATCTCATGCTTTTCTCATGATACTCATTACTATGATATGTCATCCATGACTCTTTCTTGTTTCTATCTGATGGCCTTAGCCAATCTGCTACACAAATATTGGTTTATACTGGGCATGAGAGTGTACATCATCATGTTTATTTAGGCATTGGTCCATACCAATCCTATATAAATATTCCAGGCATTGGATTATGCCAATCATGTGCAACTACTACAAGCATTGGACTTATATTGTTCCTGTGTATCCATTCCAAGTATTAGACTATGCCAATCCCAACTATTCCAGGTATTGGACTATGCCAATCATGTGCAACTATTCCAGGTATTGAACTATGTCAATCCTGTGACATTATTCCAGGTATTGAACTATGTCAATCCTGTGACATTATTCCAGGTATTGAACTATGTCAATCCTGTGTAACTATTCCAGGTATTGGGTTAATACCAATCCTATGCAGTTATTCCAGGTATTGGGTTTTATCCAATACTATGCAGTTATTCCAGGTATTGGGTTTTAACCAACCCTGTGCAGTTATTCTAGGTATTGGGTTGTAACCAATCCTGTGTAGTTATTCCAGGTATTGGGTTGTGACCAATCCTGTGTAGTTATTCCAGATATTGGGTTTTAACCAATCTTGTGCAGTTATTCCAAGTATTGGGTTGTGACCAATCCTGTGCAGTTATTCTAGGTATTGGGTTTTAACCAATCCTGTGCAGTTATTCCAGGTATTGGGTTTTAACCAATCATGTACAGTTATTCCAGGTATTGGGTTTTAACCATTCCTGTGATATTATTCCATGTATTGGGATTT
The DNA here is from genome assembly GCA_963693085.1 of Alisma plantago-aquatica. Classification (NCBI taxonomy): domain Eukaryota; kingdom Viridiplantae; phylum Streptophyta; class Magnoliopsida; order Alismatales; family Alismataceae; genus Alisma; species Alisma plantago-aquatica. The sequence goes on along the minus strand of OY856409.1, from coordinate 817,635,255 downwards.
AACCAATCATGTGCAGTTATTCCAGGTATTGGGTTTTAACCAATCATGTGATATTATTCCAGGTATTGGGATTTAACCAATCATGCGCAGTTATTCCAGGTATTGAACTATGCCAATCCTATGCATCTATTCCAGGTATTGAACTATGTCAATCTTGTGCATCTTTTTTAGGTATTGAACTATGTCAATCCTGTGCATCTATTCCAGGTATTGATCTATGTCAATCATGTGCATCTTTTCCAGGTATTGAACTATGTCAACCCTGTGCAATTTATCACATATTATCATATCTTGTCACCTCTCATTAGGCAATCACCATTCTCATAACTTAAAAAGCACATTTAATATCTTGTCACCTCTCACTAGGTAACAATTAACATCATGGCTCACAAGACCCATAAAACATCTTGTCACCTCTTACTAGGCAACATCTTAATCATATGACTCACAAGGCCATCACACATCTCGAGTATACAATCATGTTTATTATTCTTAACATTTATCATTAAATGATTATCAATACAAGGTATGAGTTTAATTCTCATCCTTATCATGGTATGATTACATCATACTCATTAGTTTGGCTTAACCCCATTCTCAAGGTATATTAGCCTATACTTATCAAAGTATATCGAACTCATTACATTTCATTGTAACAAATTACATAACACACTTCATGTGTTTCTTGTCCAAGTATATTGGATTTGAGGTGCATCAAGGTATATCAACCCTGGAATGCTAAAAGTGATATCTATCATATCTTGATGTATCACTTTCCTCATCACTTCCAACTTACTTGAGTTATCAACTTATCTTGGATTAAGGTGGTTCCCATATTAATACTTTCATTCACTATCCTATCACTCTTACCATGAAGTGCATAGGTCACACACAAGAATGGTCCAACTATCTTCAATGATATGGACTTATCTCAGGTTAAGGCATTGCTTACTATAAGGTTGTCTATAATCAACGATTTGAGATATTTCACCTTTATAAGGCTTGACCCACTATTTTATTATTAGGGTTCTGGTTTATCATCATATTGCCCAAGATTAGGGCTTCATGTATTATAATTCAAAATTAGAGTTTCATATGCCTTCACCCTATATTAGGGCTCCTCATCATACCATTGCATAGGGTTTCACATGGCATCACCCTCAATTAGAGTCTCTCATGGAATCACCCTCAATTAGGGTTACACATGGAATCACCCTCAATTAGGGTTTCACATGGCATCACCCTCAATTAGGGTTTCACATGGCATCACCCTCAATTAGGGTTTCACGTGCTATCATCCTTCCTTAGGGTTAGGATTTCACATACCATCACCCTTTATTGGGGTTAGGATTTCACATACCATCACCCTTTATTAGGGTTAGGATTGCACATAGCATCTCCCTTCATTAGGGTTTCATATCACAATGCCCATAATTAGGGTTTACTATTCATTCCAATTAGGGTTTTCTCATCAAAATACCCTAAATTAGGGTTACTCATGTCATTACCCCAATTTCATTTCACATCATCCTACTAGTTTAGGGGTTCACTCAGATTTGCCCTAAATTAGGGTTTGAGTTCATTAATCAACTCAATTAGGGTTGTATGATCTTGTATTCAATGATCATACCCTAATTGTATGTCACATCATTTTGGATGTTTTAAGCTTAAGTGATACATGATTGTTATTCATGTATGCATTTTTCTCTCTCAACCTACTCAGGATGTCCACTACTCAATTCTTGATTAGATTGAACCTACCCTTTATTCAAATACATACATTTATGGTTAACATGACGTATTGAATTATTACATCATTGCGCTTCAATGATTAATCCCACTAAGGGTATCAATCATCTAAGTACATTATGTCTCCAAATAGTTTAATCAATTGAACCTTTAATTATATGAGGGTTCCAAATGAATTGACCAATTGAACCTTCAATTCCATTATTTGATCAATTGGATTAACCAATTGAATCTTTAATTGCATTGGGTATCCAACTGGATTGACCCTATTGGACCTTCAATTACATGGGATGTCCTAATGGATCCACCATGTTGCACCCCAAAAAGATCTGATTACATAGCCCCTAAACAATCTTAGTTCTCAAAATTCAATTGGTAGAAAACCATTTGGGCAAATTGTTCTTGAAACCGTTTGCACTTTGGGTCTCCAAATGGTTTGAGACCGTTTGGGCTCAAACGGTTTGAGACTGTTTAGTCCAAACCATCTCAATACTGAATGGACCAAAAAGTCCCTTCAATACTTACACGATTCCTGATTTCAATGGATGGACCAATATCAATTGAATCCCTGATTTCTTTGTCACTTGAACTATTGAATCAACTTTCAGTTAGACCAACAATTAGGGTTTTTAAACCCAATTTATCTAGGGTTTCAACTTAAGAATACTTCAATTATGACTTTGAATCGAGTAGTCATCATTGTTCAACATTGTGGAACTGATTCATTTGAAACCAATGAACCATCATCAAACTTTTGACATGGCCTGACCCCAAATGGTCTTGAGGTTGTTTGTATGACCTCCAAATGGTCTTGAGACCATTTGCCTCATCCTATCCTTGGAATTTGTGAAATTCCATTAGGGTTTAGATCATTGGATTGATCACCAAATCAACACTTAATTGCATTTCAATTTGGTATCTCTGGGCCTTCAATTGCTCAACCATACTTAACCCTAGACCTACAAACGGTATTGGGTGACCTCCAAATGGTCCTGAGACCGTTTGGGCTTAAACACCCAAAAATATAAATTAACCAAATTGATTTTCAGCACTTAACCCGATTAGGGTTTGCTAATTGATTGACCTTCAACTGATGAACCCTTTGGAATTAATCAATCAAATTTGGTGGGTCATAAACCATCAATATTAGCATCAAATTTCCAAATGGTAAACCCTGGTCAACTCTCCCAAACAGTTTGAAACCATTTAGCTTCAAACGGTTTGATGAAATCGTTTGCTTTCAAACGGTTTTGTTGAAACCGAATGAGCAACTTGATGAAACCGAATGAAATAAAATTTCTTTGGGAAATGTGTCCAAGATGATGTCATAATCATATACCTTCGTCCCTGAAGATCTTAGTACTTCTGATTTCATGGAATTACCAATTTCAACCAATAATTAATCAAAAAGATGAAGGAATCAATGAATTTGCAAGATCGATAGTTGAATAACAATGTAAAGGGGTTCAAGTTATATAACCCACCTCCAATTTAGCTTCAAAGCTCCAAGCTCCACGTCTTTAATGGTGGAAGAAGCTTTCTCAACTATCCCAAACTTGTCCTCAAACTTTTGAGTGAAAAGAAATGGCTAGGATAGAAGATTGCATGGAGAAAAGAAGAAATCCATCATTTATTTTCGATTTCCACCATGAAATCATGGTGAAAGAAGGTCAAGAAGCTTACCAACATGTTGGGGGTCGTCCTCCTATTGCTCCAAGCTCCCTTGGTCGTTTTTGCAAGTAAGAAATGAAAGTGGATACGAAATTCCCTTTCCAAGCTATGGATAAAGAGGCATATATGTATTTTATTAAAAATTCATTTTAGGAGAGAGGAAGTGCCTTATAAAAATTCATTTAATTCCAAAATTAGTGCCGCCTCTTCCTCCTCAACTCGTTGGATACGAGGCTATCCTACTTGCCTCTTATTCCTCTCAATTATCTATGATTTAAAGAAAAGCAAATTAAGCACCTTAATTCATTTTATAATAATATCCATAAGTGAGTGGATATTTCTTTTTCTTATAATAATGTGAGTGAGTTATCCACTTCCTTTGGATATTTTCGTGCCTTTGCAAGGCACAAGATAATTGAAGTATAAGGGACAGAGAAGTCTTATCAAATTAGTTTGTCACAATAGAGTAATAATACAATACTTGTTTGTATACAAGAAGAAGTCAATCTTAAATTGATAGTCTTATGTTAATAGTCATTAACTATTTTATGTTAAGTACACATTGTGTTGGAATTTTAAAAGTATTCTAGCCCATGTCCTATTTGGGCTAGGACTTACTAGAATTGAGCTTATGCTTTTCCTGTCCTAAAAGGAGTTAGATTAAAAGAAAAGAAGATGTCTTCTTAAGTGCAACATGGATAATTATTTTCAATTGAACTGCAACTTGTAACATGAATTTTTATTTGCAACCACATGGTATGGTTGCCTATGTATTTAATCCATGGGGAGGCCATTGATATTATCCACCAGTTAAGTGTGATCCCACCAAGTAGTCCTTATTAGCACTTTTTATGGTTGAAGAGTCACAAAACAAGAGTAATTGGTGGTGATTTCTCATATATGAGAGATGACCAACAACTTTGCCTTAAGGTTAGGTAGCAATTGGCATCAATGATACATTGGGTGCATCGATAATATAACTTTTTCATGGATGAATCTTTAGAAAGTAAGGATCGGCAGTCGGTGACATATTAGGTTCATCAATAATGACAATGATCTGTCCAATTAGTGGATGACACACATATCTCAACCGATGACACACTGGTGTTGCATCAACAACGAAAGTCGTTTGCTCGATCAACAAATGACACACTTCATTCGATGGTATATTATTGGTGCATCAACAATGACATAGATCTAACGAATGATGTGCATATATAAATCCGTTGGCACATCAAAGTAGTGCCACGCCTCCATTCCAAAGCATACCAGATAATTGAAGTATAAGGGATAGAGAAGTCTTATCAAATTAGTTTGTCACAATAGAGTAATAATACAATACTTGTTTGTATACAAGAAGAAGTCAATCTTAAATTGATAGTCTTATGTTAATAGTCATTAACTATTTTATGTTAAGTACACATTGTGTTGGAATTGTAAAAGTATTCTAGCCCATGTCCTATTTGGGCTAGGACTTACTAGAATTGAGCTTATGCTTTTCCTGTCCTAAAAGGAGTTAGATTAAAAGAAAAGAAGATGTCTTCTTAAGTGCAACATGGATAATTGTTTTCAATTGAACTACAACTTGTAACATGGATTTTTATTTGCAACCACATGGTATGGTTGCCTATGTATTTAGTCCATGGGGAGGCCATTGATATTATCCACCAGTTAAGTGTGATCCCACCAAGTAGTCCTTATTAGCACTTTTTGTGGTTGAAGAGTCACAAAACAAGAGTAATTGGTGGTGCTTTCTCATATATGAGAGATGACCAACAACTTTGCCTTAAGGTTAGGTAGCAATTGGCATCAATGGTACATTGGAAAAATTTAGTTGTATAGTATATTAACTTCAAGATCCAACTTAGTCTCAATGTCAAGCATGAGGTAAAAAAATCCTTTCCCACCACCAATTAATAGGAAATAAATCTTTCCTAAACAATATATGTTGATCTATATATCAAATTAAGAAATAAAGTATACAACCATATAGTGAATTAACTAATAAAATCTTAAAGGTGTCATTTGTAAAAGGGGCAACTAAAATCCCATCACAATACTTGCATCAGATAATTGAAGTATAAGGGACAGAGAAGTCTTATCAAATTAGTTTGTCACAATAGAGTAATAATACAATACTTGTTTGTATACAAGAAGAAGTCAATATTTAATTGATAGTCTTATGTTAATAGTCATTAACTGTTTTATGTTAAGTACACATTGCGTTGGAATTGTAAAAGTATTCCAGCCCATGTCCTATTTGGGCTAGGACTTACTAGAATTGAGCTTATTCTTTTCCTGTCCTAAAAGGAGTTAGATTAAAAGAAAAGAATATGTCTTCTTAAGTGCAACATGGATAATTGTTTTCAATTGAATTGCAACTTGTAACATGGATTTTTATTTGCAACCACATGGTATGGTTGACTATGTATTTAGTCCATGGGGAGGCCATTGATATTATCCACCAGTTAAGTGTGATCCCACCAAGTAGTCCTTGTTAGCACTTTTTGTGGTTGAAGAGTCACAGAACAAGAGTAATTGGTGGTGCTTTCTCATATATGAGAGATGACCAACAACTTTGCCTTAAGGTTAGGTAGCAATTGGCATCAATGGTACATTGGGTGCATCGATAATATAACTTTTTCATGGATGAATCTTTAGAAAGTAAGGATTGGCAGTTGGTGACATATTGGGTTCATCAATAATGACAACGATCTGTCTAATTAGTGGATGACACACATATCTCAACCGAGGACACACTGGTGCTTCATCAACAACGAAAGTTGTTTGATCGATAAACAAATGACACACTTCAGTCGATGGTATATTATTGGTGCATCAACAATGACATAGATCTGACGAATGATGTGTATATATAAATCTGTTGGCACATCAAAGTTCGTGAGGAAATAAGTGAAGAAGAATGATTTGTACTAGTCGAGTGTGATATATTCTCTAGGAATAATTAATTCTAGACAGTTATCTACACCGTTCGTCCAAATTTATTTATCATTTTATATGCAGTCTTACTCTAATAAAGATTGCATGTTTGAAGAGGAGAGGCATTATATGCATGAAGAAGGAGAGAAGTAGGGTGAAGATGAGGTGTCAACACCTAAAGGCACCAATGGGATACTTGTCCACCAAAGAAACCAACATGCAATCACTATATGCATGCATGCATGAGATGGTGATACAATGAATGTTGGGTATCGATATATTAAGGTCACCAACACATTGGTCTCGGTTGAGACACATCAAGAGGTCAAGATAACACCAAAGCAACTTGTCTGGGCCGAGACAAAAGGTCACCAAACACTCAAGGTCGAGACACACCACAGAAGGACAAACCATCTCGACCCAAACACATCAAGACCATTGTGGTCAAAACAAAACCAAGACAAGTTAGGTGTCTCGGTCGAGACATACCCAAGACACCCATCAAGGTTGAGACAAGTGTAGCTACACTCAACCAAGCTCACGTGGTCAACACCAAACCAAACCCTAGAAACCCTAATCACTCTAGAGATGTCACCACTCATCCAAGGCACGAACAAGGACCCCCAAAGCATCTCTCTCTCATGAAGCCAAGGAAGGAAAGGTACACTCTAGATGTGGCAAATTGCAAGATAACCCTCACATTTGGGTAAATTGAAATTTGACCCAAAACAAGCACATAAATCACAAACATCATCAAAATAGGATCCTAAAAACTTAAGCTCTCTACAAGCTCTAAAAGCATATCAAAGGATTAAAGAAAGGTTCTAGAACTTAATTAAGAGAAACAAATAGGTTTATCCCAAAGCATTGGTTAGGGGTGTTACACATATCACGTTGGTAGTGAATGTCCATAACTAGATTATGACATCACAAGCAAAGAGTGGTGCCTATCGCACATCAGTGCTACCCAAGTGAATGGAAAGTTGGAGAACACTTCAATCTACAATATGTATAAGGTGTTGTAGTGATTGTATAATTCCTTTGTCTCTGATATCTGGTGTGAACTCAATGCATGGACTTGTCATCCTCTCAATGTTCATCTCATGTTTCTTGAACCAAGAGCAGATTGTCTGAGATAATGTGACCTTAATATCATATATGATTCACATGTGCATGCGCATGCATTTCTTAGTCTTGCATATCAAGTGGCCAAGATATCATACTCCAGTAGGAGGGACAAATCCCATATTTATCACTCATAGTATATTCCCATGTGTCAAAGTCATACAATCATCACCATTATAACAACCCATGTTTCACGACTATGTTTGATGATGTCAAAGCACACCCAATGACATTTGACGAGTGTAGTGATTTTAGGTCTAAGAACTACAATCACCACCTTCACTATGAGATATGACTATGACCACCAATGATGGTTTCCATGTGTCACTCTCAAGGTGGGTCTATCTGATACACTGTTCCCTAACATGTATCTGTGTGCTTGGTTTGATATTGCCATATCATGATTAATGAGACTCAGTCATCAACCAACTCACACTACAATCTTATGTGTTACTGGTGTCTATCTACCTTCCAGTCTTATGTGTTACTGGTGTCTATCTACCTCCCATAGTAACAACTGGCTAGGGACATAATAAGAATTTTCATACTCTTAGCATGCTTATGATCTCATTCTCCAACTCACATACTTAAAGACATACATCATTGAGTATTATCATTCTTTAGACATTCATAATGTTTCCTCATTATCTCATAACTGAATGGAACATAATGAACTGGAAGCTTGCCTTTATGATTATTAATCAAATCCTTTATGGTATATGCCATGTCAATCATCACATGATTGGCTCTATGGGCATACCATACCAACACAACCTTCATAGGGAAATTCAACTTCAGATGGAAATTTGATGGACATCCCCTTTGGCCAACTTTGATCCTCATGCACTTGTTGAAAATGTTGGCATTGCATTGATCACTTATAGTAAACAAGTTCTACCACTTGATGAATATGATTCTATTGTATGTAATTTGGTAATAATCACTTAGAGACGTGATTTGATGAGAAGAAAACATGGACCACACATGGTGATTGATATCTAGTTTCAATGTCCTTATTGAGAGAGCTGTCGATTGGTACATGAATTATCTTCAGCCCAACACCAAAAATGGACTTGGCCCTTTGGGTTATGCATATAAGGACTTTTTGCAAATATTTTAGGATTTTAAAATAATGACTTCTTCTAAATATTTTGGGATTCAAAATAATGACTTTTTCCAAATATTTTGGGATTTTAGAATGATTCGCATGCATGAACCCAAAGATTTGACCTTGTTCTTTCCAGGCTTCCTCCACATCCTACATATAGTATTTGTGAGCTTGCTCCTCCATAGCCTCCAAACATCAGTGTGTCTACCTTATATATGCAAATGGTGTTATTTTCTAATCTCTTGTACCACTACCTAGTTTGTAGGTGTGATGCTATGTGACTCACTAACAACATGCTTCATAGACTTTCTCTAGTTCTTTAGGCCCCATATTATTGAACCCAAGTCTTTTGAAGGCAAAGGAGAGTCGATGTAGGATGATCATAGCCTTTGGTATTTGAGTAGCATTTATAACATTTCATTATTTTCTTTGTACTTTTGGGGTTATTGAATTTTTTCACTTTAGATTTGTCAAGTCTGTGATTTAGTCCCACATTGACTATATGTCAAGTTAGTTGGGTCAAGCTCCTATATATTTTGAAGATCCAGATCTAGTCCCATATTTTAATTTAGTTTTAGTCATCTTGTACATTAAATTATAAGAGCTAACATAGCTTAACATGAATTTGAAAAACCATTACCCACACTTGACTAATGTGAACCAAGCCTTTCCTTAATAGTATATGTTGATCTAATCAATTTATGACTTAACATATATGGTCATCTAATTAATTAACTAATAAAAGTTTGAAGATCATATCTATAAAAGGGCCTATTATCTCATGACAATACTTGCACTAGAGAATGTTTAGTATTATGGTTCATGAAGACCTAGCAATTACTTTGTTAGTATATAATAATAATACAATACTTACTTATATACAAAAGGACATCAAATTTAAATTGTTGGTGTTATGGTAATTCTTGTCGGTTTTTGTGTGTGTTCAAGTACACTTTGTAGCATGGTCCATATGGAGGTCATCTACATGATGTCTAGGCGTGTAATTCATCTAGGGGACGGTAAGGCCTTTCTACTAACATAAAGGCAACAAGGTAAAAATGCATGTATGGGTGCGTAATAATTCTTTTGTATGCAAATCTTACTTCATATTTGACATATGTAAGCTCATTAATGCTTTTCCCTTTTAGGTGTGTATTTTATCACACAACAAAACAATAAATTAATAGAGTAAAGTATTATATTATATTAGATACTTCCAAAATAAATTAGGTACTTAGGTTTCCCATTAAAATATAAAAGGTGTAAAGACAAATTTATATGCACTCATGACCTTATTGTATTATATTACACCAAGTTATTTTGGCTCAGATGTATTTTACATTTTTTTTAGAAGTTAAAGTGTGATGCAGTTATGTTTTAGCAAGGAAATATATATATATATATATATATATATATATATATATATATATATATATATATATATATATATATATATATATATATATATCTGTGTGTGTGTGTGTGTAGATATATATATTCAGGTTGGAATATACTTGGGTGTATACATGACATTGTACACCTCAATGGTTATCCATCATGTCATATATTTTTTAGAATCTAACCATTAATCTTCTTAATCATCTAATGAATAACTTATGTATAAAATTTAAGCTCATTTCGACACTTATAGGTCATGCATATAAAGAGAATAAAAATAATACATTTCAAATTAGTTTTGTACGATGATTTTATCATCCTTGGATGAGTAACTTACACTCATACAAACACACTCAAATTTTATATGTGGCCTGTTATTATTATGACAATGAAGATCAACGGTTTAAATTTTATTTAAAAATGTATAAATAAGATGTACAGTGTGATATGTACAATCGAGTGCTCTCTCTCCCTCTCTCTCTCTCTCTCTCTCTCTCTATATATATATATATATATATATATATATGAATGTCAAATCTCATTTGCAGTTTCAAGTGTTAGTCAGAAAGTGAGATTGGCATTCATCCATCAATCGAGCAAGAGACCTACGTAACTAGGAGCGCACTTCTTTATAAAAAGAGTTCTGAAAAAAACCCACATATAAGGGGGCGGAGGCTCGAAGGAGCGCGCCTTAGTGCCCTCTGTTTTCTCGCTTGGTCTGCTAGGGCTAATGGGCGAGGGCCTTCCTCTTCTAGCGACTACAAGATCAGCTTCAAGCTGTACGGTAAGCCGTCCTGAACCAAATCTATTCCCAGAGTCCTTCTGTGCATCTTATCTTTCTTGTTAACCGCTCGTGGATATCTGACTCATCAGCTAAGTGGTAACACAAATACTAACATTCATTCAGTAAAATTTTCTACATTATTCCTTAATATTTTTAGCGATATATTTAATAGTTTAATACGGTGGCGCTTAATTATTTTATGATGTTAGTGTTATCAACATGTGTACACATTTAACATCATCCCTAGACAAGCGAGACTCGACATGCAAAGCAAAACAGATCAGCTTCTTATGGAAGGCTAGGAAACCATCGTTCTAGCTAAGCTTACAATCACGTCGATCTCCTGTATATATATTAGCGGACAATCTATTCTTAAATCATGTCAGAAGCCATTAGTTTTAGTTGTCAACAGGTTATATGTAAGAGATTGCTGGATTGGATACGTGGCGACGACATCTTCTGCAAGGAGAACCAGACATATGGGCACTTTGTCGCTACAGTGGTATACGTGAACAAGCAGCGAATTCGTTTAGTCCCATATCAAAGGACTGAAAGGAAGCTGCGTCTACTCTAAAGTTTAAAAGTAGCGCCACACCTCCATTCCAAAGCATACCAGATAATTGAAGTATAAGGGACAGAGAAGGCTTATCAAATTAGTTTGTCACAATAGAGTAATAATACAATATTTGTTTGTATACAAGAAGAAGTCAATCTTAAACTGATAGTCTTATGTTAATAGTCATTAACTATTTTATGTTAAGTACACATTGTGTTGGAATTGTAAAAGTATTCTAGCCCATGTCCTATTTGGGCTAGGACTTACTAGAATTGAGCTTATGCTTTTCCTGTCCTAAAAGGAGTTAGATTAAAAGAAAAGAAGATGTCTTCTTAAGTGCAACATGGATAATTGTTTTCAATTGAACTACAACTTGTAACATGGATTTTTATTTGCAACCACATGGTATGGTTGCCTATGTATTTAGTCCATGGGGAGGCCATTGATATTATCCACCAGTTAAGTGTGATCCCACCAAGTAGTCCTTATTAGCACTTTTTATGGTTGAAGAGTCACAAAACAAGAGTAATTGGTGGTGCTTTCTCATATATGAGAGATGACCAACAACTTTGCCTTAAGGTTAGGTAGCAATTGGCGTCAATGATACATTGGGTGCATCGATAATATAACTTTTTCATGGATGAATCTTTAGAAAGTAAGGATTGGCAGTCGGTGACATATTAGGTTCATCAATAATGACAATGATATGTCCAATTAGTGGATGACACACATATCTCAACCGATGACACACTGGTGTTGCATCAACAACGAAAGTCGTTTGCTCGATCAACAAATGACACACTTCAGTCGATGGTATATTATTGGTGCATCAACAATGACATAGATCTGACGAATGATGTGCATATATAAATCCGTTGGCACATCAAAGTAGCACCACGCCTCCATTCCAAAGCATACCAGATAATTGAAGTATAAGGGACAGAGAAGTCTTATCAAATTAGTTTGTCACAATAGAGTAATAATGCAATACTTGTTTGTATACAAGAAGAAGTCAATCTTAAATTGATAGTCTTATGTTAATAGTCATTAACTATTTTATGTTAAGTACACATTGTGTTGGAATTGTAAAAGTATTCTAGCCCATGTCCTATTTGGGCTAGGACTTACTAGAATTGAGCTTATGCTTTTCCTGTCCTAAAAGGAGTTAGATTAAAAGAAAAGAAGATGTCTTCTTAAGTGCAACATGGATAATTGTTTTCAATTGAACTGCAACTTGTAACATGAATTTTTATTTGCAACCACATGGTATGGTTGCCTATGTATTTAATCCATGGGGAGGTCATTGATATTATCCACCAGTTAAGCGCTTTTTGTGGTTGAAGAGTCACAGGACAAGAGTAATTGGTGGTGCTTTCTCATATATGAGAGATGACCAACAACGTTGCCTTAAGGTTAGGTAGCAATTAGCATCAATGGTACATTGGGTGCATCGATAATATTACTTTTTTATGGATGAATCTTTAGAAAGTAAGGATTGACAGTCAACAACGAAAGCTGTTTGCTCGATCAACAAATGACACAATTCAGTCGATGGTATATCATTGGTGCATCAACAATGACATATCTGACGAATGATGTGCATATATAAATCCGTTGGCACATCAAAGTTCGTGAGGAAAGAAGTGAAGAAGAATGATTTGTACTAGTCGAGTGTGATATATTCTCTAGGAATAATTAATTCTAGACAATTATCTACTCCGTTCGTCCAAATTTATTTATCATTTTATATGCAATCTTACTCTAATACATGATATGTGTTTGCCCATTTACACGTTTCGCTTTTAGGAGTGTACTTTCATCAGACATGAAGCCAAATTGAATATGAATGCATTATAGTACAACATATTATTAAAAATACTTCAAATAAGCTAGACACCTATGTTTCCCATGAGATAAATAAGGTGACTTGACAACCGTGCTTTGTGACCCCCAGAATTAAATTGGTGGGCTCCACCACTGTTTAGTGTTTACAAGTATACAATCGAGCAAGTGGTGGTGAACTCAAGGGGCTGACCATTTGGCTCGCATGAGTGTTTTAAGTAAGAAGTCAGCATGAACAAAGAAAATAATTAGAAAGATGGAGTGAGAGACGAATTTCAGCTATTAGTCAACCATGTTTGAGCAAAAAATTGCCCCATCCTTCTTAGAAAAAAGAGCAAATCATGGCCGGGTACAGAGAAAAAGTAAGAAGCTCTATCCGAAATGCGTGCAATCGCCTAGTCAACATGCGTACACATTCAACATAATCCCTGGACAAAAGAAACTCGACTTGCGAAGCAAGACAGGTTTGTTACTGTTATGAAAGGTTGGGAAACTGTGTTGAAGGCTAACGAGCCTGCCGAATGAAGCAAGCTAATAGCGAATCTGTCGTTCTGGCTAAGCTTGCAATCACGTTGATCTCACGTATGTATACGCAGAAAATCTACTTTGAGATCAAATCAGCAGCCATTGTTTCCATTGTCAACGGGTTATAAGAGATTGGTGGACTGGATTTATGTTGACGACGGCTTCTGCAAGCAGCAAACTTGTCGCTCCTAATTTTGTTCTACGTTGTTAACCGTATAATCACTTCTTTCCGGAGAGAATTAGACATATGCTATTCTTTCCTGAACAGCAGATCGCCCTATTAGCTGCTATTCATGAGATTCGCTACTCCTATTTGCTATCTAACCTGTTAGACCTATCACCGAGCCGCCCCTACGGTGCCGAATGTGTATAGGCAGCAAACTCATTTAGTCCCACATCGGCGGAGGGAGAGGCAGCTGCATCTACGCGAACATATAAAACCAATGCCACGCCTCCATTCCAAAGCATACCTTTCTCGGCCTTTTGGCTAAGATCAAGTGTAGTATCTGTTCTTATCAGTTTAATATCTGATACGTGGGCCATAGGCCCACATGATATTAAATTAATTTTTTGAGGGGGAAGGCCCTATCAGGTAGCTTGCTGCCCGGGTCTTCGAGCGTCGCCCTTGCGTTGCACTACGGCTTGGGCCAGGCGCACCCCACCAATTCTGAATACCAATACTTGGACGTCGATTTACTGTTATTGCCTGAATGGCTCGAATTTTGCACTGTTTGAAATTTCTTCTCTCACCTTAATTATTAGCTGTGGGGGAATTAAAAATTTAGTTGCTTTTCCAAGTAGCAGTTTACCTTTCCCAGTCTCATCTCTGTGATTGTTCGGGTCTTATTGATTCAAATTTAATTTACACTATTATTCATTTATATGATTGCAATACTTGTGAAATGTGTAACTGATTTACTCAGTCCGAGATTGATTTTGCAATGTCCGTCTGGATACTTTCTCAATCTATAACTGCAGTTCGATTTGTTAGCGTATATGATGTCGTGTAAGCAAATGTATGTGTATGACATGTGACATGTACTCCCATGTTTGGGAGATAATAAAATCACCACACTGAATCCATATAGTTGTACCGTCATACACTTTAAAATTGTTTTATAGGTGAAAGAACATTTTTCTTGGAGGGCTTCTCTCTCTAAGTGATTATACAAAAAGATCACGAATGAAGGATAGTATTTTAGATCCAATGCATGAAAGGAGTGACTTCCGTAGTCTAATATCTGAACCACTTCCATATAAGGTCAAGGGTACTATTTTTTCTTATCAGCGTAACATCTGATACGTGAGCTATAAGCCCACATTTTTTTGAGGGGGATGGCCCACCACGGTAGTTTGCTGCGGGAGTCCTGGGGAGTAGCCCTTGCGTTGCACTACTAGTTGAGACCAGCGCACCCCACCGATTTTGAAAATTAATTACTATTAATGTAATATGTGTACCGATTTCCTAACCAATTCTGAAAGTGTTCATCTTTCTTTTCCGGAATCCATGCGTATAGATTTTGGTCTCAGTTAATATTTAGACACCAATGGTCTCATTCTTCACTGACTGTTTGAAAAAAATGATTATGTTAATGATCTCTTACAAAATGAAATGTAGATAATGTTTACTCTTTGTAGTTGAAAGATGAGCGAAAATGGATCTGACCATATAGAACTCATATTGTCTTATTTCTTCATCTTAGAAATAGACTCATTTCAGGCTCGATGTGATTTCTTTTTACCTTATTCAAACATGGTGCAAGTGCAACACAATTTTCACTCCTGAACTGAACTCTCAAAGACACTAACATCTTTGTAGAATTTTGTACACTTTAGAAGGTTGTGAATGATTACTGGTGAGTATGTTATAATATAAGGTTGTAATACAACATCAACACATACATCACAATAGCAATACCGTTACATATGATATTCAAATGCATGTTCATGAGGTCTCTACTATACTTTGGGATGTGTGCCTTAACCAATGTACACGAGATACTCGCCTCATCTTTAATGAAGTGGTGGTTCTAGGTGTAAGACATTAAGGCGCTAGTGAGGCATTGCCTTCTTATTCAAATACGGATACCCAAAGACAGGCATGCACTTTTGGCTCTCCATGTATCCTTGTGCCTAACATTCTCTCACAGATGGGAGATAGAGAGAGAGAGAGAGAGGGCCCTTAGGGAAATCTTGAAAAGGACAATTTTTCTTTGGGGTCAGAGCAATTGGCTTTAAATAGACCATCCAAATCCTTCTTTTTATCCTCGTATTCTGATGCCACGAGTTCCAAGCGCCCAACACACTAGATAATGGGAGTGATTGAGAGGTGTTTGAAAGTCTTCACTCTTCGACCTAAGAAGGTTTCTTCGCCCAAGTAGTTCCTTAATTGGGGAAGGGAGACACCTATCTTTAGTGCTCATTTGCATGTTACCTCCCTGGATGTCTCACATATTTTTTGCATGAATATATGTTTGTATAGAGTTAACGAATTATATTGGTGTCTTCCCTGCATATTGTAACAGCAGAAGAAGAGTGTGACACTCAACACAGGAAACAATGCATGCATGCCCCAAGACCGGTAAGCCATTGTGAGAAGAAAATCCAAATCCAAAGAGTTGAATCGATCTTAATTATCATCATATAAGAAAGCATTACTAGAACAAAATAAAATTCAAAGTCGAACACGATTCACAAATACGATCACAAAGTTGTCCATTATATACTTTTATCGATGTATCATTGCACACTGCTTAATGTGTTGACCCAATTAACAACTTTTTTATACAAAAGACATGCCTGATCATATTTATAACATGTGTAATACATAAAAGGCCAAAAATTTAGTGGCGGATACATCATTGTGTAAATAACCCATTCTGAAACTTGAGAGTACAAGGAAATCTTGAGACACGACAATATGCTAAACTCCCACATTCTATTCACAACCTCCCTAGAGATGGAGACTCCTCACTAGAGAACCCTTGGCTAATATGATGAGATCCTAAAAGTGTGATAAACTACAAGAGTGAGACCAAAGTTCTAACAAGCGACAAAGCATCCACCAAGTAAACAGAGTATGCAAGCTCTAATACATATATTGATTTAGATAGTTGAATTTGATAGTTCAATGTTAAAAAGAGCCTTATATAAAAGATATTTGAGCAATAAAATCTTTAAAGGCTCTATAGTAACTACACAGTCAATGTTATGTTGTTTGATTAATTTTATTAATTAAACACTAACTAGTTGGGGTAAACTGCCAAAACTCTTGTCTAGCGACTATGTAACATGCTAGCCCAATGTAGAAGATAATACATTTATCTGATCTCACTAAGAGTCCACCAGACATAGGTCAACGAGATTATAGAACTCAGGCATCATTGACATGTGACCTACATGTAAACTTCAGACAAATCCTGGCTGTTAGCCCAGTGTAGAAGATAATACATTTATTTGAAGTCACTAAGAGTCCAGACGTAGGTCAATGAGATTATAGAACTCGGTCATCATCGACATGTGACCTACATAAAAACTTCAGTCACATCTTGTGCATTTAGGTCACATCTATCATAACACAGTGCTAATATTGGCACACATTATATCACGTTACACTTAAAACACATTGGCATAACTGCTCTCATAAAAAGGGGCAATTTCTTAACATTGAGGGGCCCATACTTTTCTCGGCCTTTTGGCTAAGATCAAGTGTAGTATTTGTTCTTATCACTTTAATATATGATACGTGGGCCATAGGCCCACATGATATTAAATTATTTTTTTGAGGGGGAGGGCCCAACACGGTAGCTTGCTGGTGGGTCTTGAGTGTCGCCCTTGTGTTGCACTATTGCTTGGGCCAGGCGCACCCCACTAATTCTGAAAACTAATTAATTTGACCAATTTTTGTCTGTATGATGTCATTGTCTTACATTTTTTTATCTTTTTTTGTCTCTCTGTTTGGTTCCAAATCTCAAGTATCTATGCATAAATAATTTGAAGTGGTGTCAAAATTACATAAAATAGCTGCTGGATGGACTGCTACATATATGATGTACAACTATGTGGTGTAGGGGTGAGTAGAATTTGGTTAATAACTGATTAACCGAATGGCTAATTCTGAATGGTTAATTTTTTTAGACAATTTGGTTAATTTAGTTTATCTATTTTGGTTAATTGGTTAATTTGTTCAAACTATTTTATGTCCGTGTGGACACTATCTCAATCTAAGCAAATGTATGTGTATGACTCCCATGTTTGGGAGATAATAAAATCACCACACTGAATCCATGTAGTTGTACCGTCATACACTTTAAAATTGTTTTATAGGTTAAAGAACATTTATCTTGGAGGGCTTCTCTCTCTAAGTGATTATACAAAAAGATCACTAATGAAGGATAGTATTTTAGATCCAATGCATGAAGGGAGTGACTTCCGTAGTCTAATATCTGAACCACTTCCATATAAGGTCAAGGGTACTATTTTTTCTTATAAGCGTAACATCTAATACGTGAGCTATAAGCCCACATGATATTAATTTTTTTTTGAGGGAGATGGCCCACCACGGTAGTTTTCAACGGGAGTCCTGGGGAGTAGCCCTTGCGTTGCACTACTAGTTGAGACCAGCGCACCCCACCGATTTTGAAATTAATTGCTATTAATGTATATGTGTCTGCCGATTTCCTAACCAATTCTGAATCTCTCTTTTCCGGAATCCATGCGTATAGATTTTGGTCTCAGTTAATATTTAGACACCAATGGTCTCATTCTTCACTAACAGTTTGAAAAAAAAATGATTATGTTAACGATCTCTTACAAAATGAAATGTAGATAATGTTTACTCTTCGTAGTTGAAAGATGAGCGAAAATGGATCTGACCATATAGAACTCATATTTGTCTTATTTCTTGATGTTAGAAATAGACTCATTTCAGGCTCGATGTGATTTCTTTTTACCATATTCAAACATGGTGCAAGTGCAACACAATTTTCACACCTGAACTGAACTCTCAAAGACACTAACATCTTTGTAGAATTGTGTACACTTTAGAAGGTTGTGAATGATTACTGGTGAGTATGTTATAATATAAGGTTGTAATACAACATCAACACATACATCACAATAGCAATACCGTTACATATGATATTCAAATGCATGTTCATGAGGTCTCTACTATACTTTGGGATGTGTGCCTTAACCAATGTACACGAGATACTCGCCTCATCTTTAATGAAGTGGTGGTTCTAGGTGTAAGACATTAAGGCGCTAGTGAGGCATTGCCTTCTTATTCAAATACGGATACCCAAAGACAGGCATGCACTTTTGGCTCTCCATGTATCCTTGTGCCTAACATTCTCTCACAGATGGGAGATAGAGAGAGAGAGAGAGAGAGGGCCCTTAGGGAAATCTTGAAAAGGACAATTTTTCTTTGGGGTCAGAGCAATTGGCTTTAAATAGACCATCCAAATCCTTCTTTTTATCCTCGTATTCTGATGCCACGAGTTCCAAGCGCCCAACACACTAGATAATGGGAGTGATTGAGAGGTGTTTGAAAGTCTTCACTCTTCGACCTAAGAAGGTTTCTTCGCCCAAGTAGTTCCTTAATTGGGGAAGGGAGACACCTATCTTTAGTGCTCATTTGCATGTTACCTCCCTGGATGTCTCACATATTTTTTGCATGAATATATGTTTGTATAGAGTTAACGAATTATATTGGTGTCTTCCCTGCATATTGTAACAGCAGAAGAAGAGTGTGACACTCAACACAGGAAACAATGCATGCATGCCCCAAGACCGGTAAGCCATTGTGAGAAGAAAATCCAAATCCAAAGAGTTGAATCGATCTTAATTATCATCATATAAGAAAGCATTACTAGAACAAAATAAAATTCAAAGTCGAACACGATTCACAAATACGATCACAAAGTTGTCCATTATATACTTTTATCGATGTATCATTGCACACTGCTTAATGTGTTGACCCAATTAACAACTTTTTTATACAAAAGACATGCCTGATCATATTTATAACATGTGTAATACATAAAAGGCCAAAAATTTAGTGGCGGATACATCATTGTGTAAATAACCCATTCTGAAACTTGAGAGTACAAGGAAATCTTGAGACACGACAATATGCTAAACTCCCACATTCTATTCACAACCTCCCTAGAGATGGAGACTCCTCACTAGAGAACCCTTGGCTAATATGATGAGATCCTAAAAGTGTGATAAACTACAAGAGTGAGACCAAAGTTCTAACAAGCGACAAAGCATCCACCAAGTAAACAGAGTATGCAAGCTCTAATACATATATTGATTTAGATAGTTGAATTTGATAGTTCAATGTTAAAAAGAGCCTTATATAAAAGATATTTGAGCAATAAAATCTTTAAAGGCTCTATAGTAACTACACAGTCAATGTTATGTTGTTTGATTAATTTTATTAATTAAACACTAACTAGTTGGGGTAAACTGCCAAAACTCTTGTCTAGCGACTATGTAACATGCTAGCCCAATGTAGAAGATAATACATTTATCTGATCTCACTAAGAGTCCACCAGACATAGGTCAACGAGATTATAGAACTCAGGCATCATTGACATGTGACCTACATGTAAACTTCAGACAAATCCTGGCTGTTAGCCCAGTGTAGAAGATAATACATTTATTTGAAGTCACTAAGAGTCCAGACGTAGGTCAATGAGATTATAGAACTCGGTCATCATCGACATGTGACCTACATAAAAACTTCAGTCACATCTTGTGCATTTAGGTCACATCTATCATAACACAGTGCTAATATTGGCACACATTATATCACGTTACACTTAAAACACATTGGCATAACTGCTCTCATAAAAAGGGGCAATTTCTTAACATTGAGGGGCCCATACTTTTCTCGGCCTTTTGGCTAAGATCAAGTGTAGTATTTGTTCTTATCACTTTAATATATGATACGTGGGCCATAGGCCCACATGATATTAAATTATTTTTTTGAGGGGGAGGGCCCAACACGGTAGCTTGCTGGTGGGTCTTGAGTGTCGCCCTTGTGTTGCACTATTGCTTGGGCCAGGCGCACCCCACTAATTCTGAAAACTAATTAATTTGACCAATTTTTGTCTGTATGATGTCATTGTCTTACATTTTTTTATCTTTTTTTGTCTCTCTGTTTGGTTCCAAATCTCAAGTATCTATGCATAAATAATTTGAAGTGGTGTCAAAATTACATAAAATAGCTGCTGGATGGACTGCTACATATATGATGTACAACTATGTGGTGTAGGGGTGAGTAGAATTTGGTTAATAACTGATTAACCGAATGGCTAATTCTGAATGGTTAATTTTTTTAGACAATTTGGTTAATTTAGTTTATCTATTTTGGTTAATTGGTTAATTTGTTCAAACTATTTTATGTCCGTGTGGACACTATCTCAATCTAAGCAAATGTATGTGTATGACTCCCATGTTTGGGAGATAATAAAATCACCACACTGAATCCATGTAGTTGTACCGTCATACACTTTAAAATTGTTTTATAGGTTAAAGAACATTTATCTTGGAGGGCTTCTCTCTCTAAGTGATTATACAAAAAGATCACTAATGAAGGATAGTATTTTAGATCCAATGCATGAAGGGAGTGACTTCCGTAGTCTAATATCTGAACCACTTCCATATAAGGTCAAGGGTACTATTTTTTCTTATAAGCGTAACATCTAATACGTGAGCTATAAGCCCACATGATATTAATTTTTTTTTGAGGGAGATGGCCCACCACGGTAGTTTTCAACGGGAGTCCTGGGGAGTAGCCCTTGCGTTGCACTACTAGTTGAGACCAGCGCACCCCACCGATTTTGAAATTAATTGCTATTAATGTATATGTGTCTGCCGATTTCCTAACCAATTCTGAATCTCTCTTTTCCGGAATCCATGCGTATAGATTTTGGTCTCAGTTAATATTTAGACACCAATGGTCTCATTCTTCACTAACAGTTTGAAAAAAAATGATTATGTTAACGATCTCTTACAAAATGAAATGTAGATAATGTTTACTCTTCGTAGTTGAAAGATGAGCGAAAATGGATCTGACCATATAGAACTCATATTTGTCTTATTTCTTGATGTTAGAAATAGACTCATTTCAGGCTCGATGTGATTTCTTTTTACCATATTCAAACATGGTGCAAGTGCAACACAATTTTCACACCTGAACTGAACTCTCAAAGACACTAACATCTTTGTAGAATTGTGTACACTTTAGAAGGTTGTGAATGATTACTGGTGAGTATGTTATAATATAAGGTTGTAATACAACATCAACACATACATCACAATAGCAATACCGTTACATATGATATTCAAATGCATGTTCATGAGGTCTCTACTATACTTTGGGATGTGCCTTAATGAAGTGGTGGTTCTAGGTGTAAGGCATTAAGACACTAGTGAGGCATTGTCTTCTTATTCAAATACGAATACCCAAAGACATGCATGCACTTTTGGCTCTCCATGTATCCTTGTGCCTTACATTCTCTCACATATGGGAGATAGAGAGAGAGAGAGGGCCCTTAGGAAAATCTTAAAAAGGACAATTTTTCTTTGGGGTCAGAGCAATTGGCTTTAAATCGACCATCCAACTCCTTCCTCTTATCCTCGTATTCTGATGCCAGGAGTTCCAAGCACCCAACACACTCGATAATGGAAATAATTGAGAGGTGTTTGAAAGCCTTCGCTGTTCGACCTAAGAAGGTTTCTTCACCCAAGTGGTTCCTTAATTGGGGAAGGGAGACACCTATCTTCAGTGCTCATTTGCACGTTACCTCCCTGGTTGCCTCACATATTCTTTGCATGAATATATGTTTGTATAGAGTTAACGAATTATATTGGTGTCTTCCCTGCATATTGTAACAACAGAAGAAGAGTGTGACACTCAACACAGGAAACAATGCACGCATGCCCCAAGACCGGTAAGCCATTGTGAGAAGAAAATCCAAATCCAAAGAGTTGAATCGATCTTAATTATCATCATATAAGAAAGCATTACTAGAACAAAATAAAATTCAAAGTCAAACACGATTCACAAATACGATCACAAAGTTGTCCATTATATACTTTTATCGATGTATCATTGCACACTGCTTAATGTGTTGACCTAATTAACAACTTTTTTATACAAAAGACATGCCTGATCATATTTATAACATGTGTAATACATAAAAGGCCAAAAATTTAGTGGTGGATACATCATTGTGTAAATAACCCATTCTGAAACTTGAGAGTACAAGGAAATCTTGAGACACGACAATATGCTAAACTCCCACATTCTATTCACAACCTCCCTAGAGATGGAGACTCCTCACTAGAGAACCCTTGGCTAATATGATGAGATCCTAAAAGTGTGATAAACTACAAGAGTGAGACCAAAGTTCTAACAAGTGACAAAGCATCCACAAAGTAAACAGAGTATGCAAGCTCTAATACATATATTGATTTAGATAGTTGAATTTGATAGTTCAATGTTAAAAAGAGCCTTATATAAAAGATATTTGAGCAATAAAATATGTAAAGGCTCTATAGTAACTACAAAGTCAATGTTATGTTGTTTGATTAATTTTATTAATTAAACACTAACTAGTTGGGGTGTACTGCCAAAACTCTTGTCAAGCGACTATGTAACCTGCTAGCCCAATGTAGAAGATAATACATTTATCTGATCTCACTAAGAGTCCACCAGACATATGTCAACGAGATTATAGAACTCGGGCATCATTGACATGTGACCTACATGTAAACTTCAGACAAATCCTGGCTGTTAGCCCAGTGTAGAAGATAATACATTTATTTGAAATCACTAAGAGTCTTCCAGACGTAGGTCAATGAGATTATAGAACTCGGTCATCATCGACATGTGACCTACATAAAAAATTCAGTCACATCTTGTGCATTTAGGTCACATCTATCATAACACAACGCTAATATTGGCACACATTATATTACATTACACTTAAAACACATTGGCATAACTGCTCTCATAAAAAGGGGCAATTTCTTAACATTGAGGGGCCCATACTTTTCTCGGCCTTTTGGCTAAGATCAAGTGTAGTATTTGTTCTTATCACTTTAATATATGATACGTGGGCCATAGGCCCACATGATATTAAATTATTTTTTTGAGGGGGAGGGCCCAACACGGTAGCTTGCTGGTGGGTCTTGAGTGTCGCCCTTGAGTTGCACTATTGCTTGGGCCAGGCGCACCCCATTAATTTTGAAAACTAATTAATTTGACCAATTTTTGTCTCGATGATGTCATTGTCTTACATTTTTTTTATCTTTTTTTGTCTCTCTGTTTGGTTCCAAATCTCAAGTATCTATGCATAAATAATTTGAACTGGTGTCAAAATTACATAAAATAGCTGCTGGATGGACTGTTACATATATGATGTACAACTATGTGGTGTAGGGGTGAGTAGAATTTAGTTAATAACCGATTAACCGAATGGCTAATTCTGAATGGTTAATTTTTTTAGACAATTTGGTAAATTTGGTTTATCTATTTTGGTTAATTGGTTAATTTGTCAGTTCAAACTATTTTATGTTTGGTTAATCAAATTAACCAAATAGTTACAATTTATTCAAAAAAATATCTTGCTCATATATATACCTATATAATTTTACTTTTATTTCAAAAAAATCATCCAATCAAGCTTTTTTTAACTATATATCACTATGTTTATATGTAATATTACTATAATATAATAATTGTTTGAAATTTTATAATTATTTTCATACAATATTATTATAAGAGTTTTGTTTGGTTAACCAAATTAACCATTAACCAGTTAACCATAACCGAACTGATCAACACTAATTTGGTTAGGTTAATGGTCAAAATCTTAACCAAAAAATTAACTATTTAACTGAACCAAATTAACTGTAACGAACCGAATTAACCGAATGCTCACCCCTAAGGTGGTGTGGCCTCATCTCTTTCATTGGTGGTTTTGGTGTTTGGCATTGTTTTACAACAACCAAAAGTCCGGTATGATCACCAAAGCTTTTAAAACCCTCTTTGAGGATTGGGGATGATTTTTCATAATCCCATAATCCTTCTTTTGTGTCCAATTCATCTGAATAAGTATTCCATCTATGCCTCTTTTTCTTCATGGTTTATTATATCTTGTTGATACCCAAACCAATTTCTAGTGTTTTTTTATAATTCATTTCTTCGTTCATAGGTTTTAAACAATACATCATTGGGTAGCCCGAAGCATTGTGGGCGGCACTAAGCAAGATAAGAAAAAATCGCTAGCTACAACAGTCACGGGTAGAATAAAAACTGTCTGAGAATCAGAAAAAAAAATTCTTCAACGGAAGTGGACGCTTCCACAGTACAAGACCAATAATTCTAAACTTGTAAAGTTCGTAAGAACTTGTCCATAGGATAGCTAAAACCTATCTTGGGATCATTTGGATCTAGTAGGAGCCATCAAATCTGATGATTGGTTGTCACATCAGTTACTTCTAGGAAGCTCTCATTTAGATTCGTAGGGGTGGTTGAATTGACGAATCTATTCAGAGGTTACTCTTGGGGGCCCTGTAAAACACCATGTGTTTGCGAATCATATAATATTTCTCTAAATATAATGTAGCATCTCATTTTGATTTAAAATAAGTCTAGGATCTTTACAGCAATTTCTCTACTACTTAATTCAAATGTTGAACTTCAATTGAGAAGATTATGGTGTTTAAACCTCATCTGATTAATTAAGAATGTAATAAAGTTCTTGAATCCATTGGAGGGTCTAAGTTTGACTCGTGGTCTCCAAAATCCAATTTAAGTCTACTTAGAATAATATTTAGTTTGTGAAAAGGTCCTTAGAATGTAGTTTTGAATTTAACTAATTCTTGCACATATAAAAAATCAATCATAATTTTGGTTGAATGATAAATAAAATATGAGATCATGGAAAATATATTAGAAGACTCTAAGTTGTTTTATGACCTAAGTAATCATTTAAAAAATTATTTGATCTTTCTTAGAAATCCATATTTTGAATACCTAATGTAACAATTTGGCTCTAACATCTTGCCTATATGAGGATAATAGGTTAGTTAGGATTGACAAAAAAAATGGATAAAAAGAAATCGACATGTGAGGTGAATAAATACTTTCCTAATCAGGACATCTAAAAAATATATATGGGATGGGAGCTGGATCTAGGTCGAATATCTCACCGCCCGGTCCCCGAACTTCTCTCTGTGACACTAAGATCCCGACTCCCAAGGGATCCTCCTCCCACTAGACTCTTTTCCCCTCTATGCAATCTCGATGTAATCAGAACACACTGCCATTACCAATGCAGAGAGGCAAATCCGTACATACCTACTTGGGTAGGGTTTCCTCCATTGCAATGCTGGGTCGACAAGATTCTCCCAATTCCACCATGAATCAAATCCTCTGCCCTTTGTAGCACCCTCATACTTTGATATATATATATATATATATATATATATATATATATATATATATAGAGAGAGAGAGAGAGAGAGAGAGAGAGAGTTAGGCTAGAATACACTCGAGTGTATTTGAAGAAGAATACACTCAAGTAGTTTTTCATGATGCAATAATTTTATCAAAAATCTAATCCGTTGATCTTCTTAAACATTTTGTGGCTCATATGCAAAATTTGAGCACATTTGGACATTTATAGGTCATGCTATACAAACCGGTAAGCCATAGTGAGAAGAAAATCCAAATCCAAAGAGTTGAATCAATCTTAATTATCATCATATAAGAAAGCATTACTAGAACAAAATAAAATTCAAAGTCAAACACGATTCACAAATATGATCACAAAGTTGTCCATTATATACTTTTATCGATGTATCATTGCATACTGCTTAATGTGTTGACCTAATTAACAACCTTTTTATATAAAAGACATGCCTGATCATATTTATAACATGTGTAATACATAAAAGGCCAAAAATTTAGTGGTGTATACATCATTGTGTAAATAACCCATTCTGAAACTTGAGAGTACAAGGACATCTCGAGACACGACAATATGCTAAACTCCCACATTCTATTCACAACCTCCCTAGAGATGGAGACTCCTCACCAGAGAACCCTTGGCTAATATGATGAGAACCTAAAAGTGTGAGAAACTACAAGAGTGAGACCAAAGTTCTAACAAGCACCAAGATGGTTAGACACTCAGTTTGTTAGCGAGAGGTCCCAGGATCAAGCCCAGGCCACGGGATGAATAGAATGGCCAATTAAAAAAAAAAGCAGCAAAGCATCCACAAAGTAAACAGAGTATGCAAGCTCTAATACATATATTGATTTAGATAGTTGAATTTGATAGTTCAATGTTAAAGTGAGCCTTATATAAAATATATTTGAGCAACAAAAACTATAAATGCTCTATAGTAACTACAAAGTCAATGTTATGTTGTTTGATTAATTTTATTAAATAAACACTAACTATTTGTGGTGTACTGCCAAAACTCTTGTCTAGCGACTATGTAACCTGCTAGCCCAATGTAGAAGATAATACATTTATCTGATCTCACTAAGAGTCCACCAGACGTAGGTCAATGTGATTATAGAACTTGGGCATCATTGACATGTGACCTACATGAAAACTTCAGGCACATCCTGGCTGTTAGCCCAGTGTAGAAGATAATACATTTATCTGAACTCACTAAGAGTCTACCAGACGTAGATCAATGAGATTATAGAACTCGGGCATCATCGACATGTGACCTACATAAAAGCTTCAGTCACATCTTGTGCATTTAGGTCACATCTATCATAACACAGTG
This sequence comes from Alisma plantago-aquatica, assembly GCA_963693085.1. Lineage (NCBI taxonomy): Eukaryota > Viridiplantae > Streptophyta > Magnoliopsida > Alismatales > Alismataceae > Alisma > Alisma plantago-aquatica. Next base: position 817,607,733 of record OY856409.1, on the reverse strand, counting down.
GTAATATTGGCACACATTATATCACGTTATACTTAAAACACATTGGCATAACTGCTCTCATAAAAAGGGGCAATTTCTTGACATTGAGGGGCCCATACTTTTCTCGTCCTTTTAGCTAAGATCAAGTGTAGTATTTGTTCTTATCAGTTTAATATATGATACGTGGGCCATAGACCCACATGATATTAAATTAATTTTTTGAGGGGGAGGGCCCAACACGGTAGCTTGATGGTGGGTCTTGAGTGTCGCCGTTGCACTATTACTTATATATATATATATATATATATATATATAAGTATGTATATATATGACATGTATTTAATACCTACGCTGGTAGCTACCCACCCCCTATTTTGGTTATTTTTTTGGAATTTCTTACTTTTGACATGTAGAAAGTTACTTTACCTTGCAGACTATTATTTTTAATGCATAGATAGTTACATTTGCAACAACTATAATAAATATACAATTATATTTATATATATATATATATATATATATATGTGTGTGTGTGTGTGTGTGTGTGTGTGTGTACGTGCGTGTTGTGTATTCTATCCAAATTTATTTTTTAATTGTATAGTTATTTTTTTATCATATTGGTTACTTTTTTATCCTACAAGTTACTTTTTGGACTGACGGGTATCAAAATCTAGGCTACCCGCATAGGTATTGAATGAATGCATATATATATATATATATATATATATATATATATATATATATATATATATATATATATATATATATATATATATATATATATACGGACCTCAGAAATGATCAAGGACGACCAAGCCCCTACAAAGTCTCACTTACAATCCCTAACCATGAACCACCTTTGTCGTTGATCTGTAGTATCCTCGACCCGGTGAATTCGACCATCGTGATACTAGAAGGAGCTCTAGTTAGGGCTCTTTTTCTCTCCACAAAATTTCTCCATTTTTTTCTTGCACCCAATTTTGCAGGTACTCATCCTTTCATTATTTCCTCTATTGCCCCGTGACATGAAGCAATCCCACTGAGCCTAATGGTTGTTGCTCACTTTTTGCTCCATACTAATTTGGTTTTGTGTAGTGAAGCACTTGGGGATCTTGGTTTGGATGCCAAATTATCATTTTGCAGTGTTGGTTGTCACCTCGTCGCTACTATGGTGGAGTAGATGTTTTAGTATGACCACCATAGGTCCACAAACTAAGGGTCTTCGTGACCATAGAAACTTGAACTAGATAACTCTATTGACTTTGTTACAAACTCTGACTGCCACTTTGGTCTTTTGATCATGAGTTTCTCGTCTGGTTGAGCTATGGGAAGCTCTGATCCATTGCCGGTTGGATAAAGCTATTGTAGAATTTTTTTTGACAAAATGTAACCCTTTTATGTTTGGGATATACATAACATGGTTATGGGAAAATATGTATTTGAGCCCTGGGTGATGCATCGCTTGTCAGTATTGTTTGCATGAGCGATACAACAATGTGGCAAGATCTGGTTGGGCCAGCTAGATAGGCCGCAACAAAATATATTTCTCCTTTAATTTTGTTAACCAATTTCTTGAGTTTCTAATTGGTCTAGATTTCAAAATTCATAATGAAATTAACCATCGAAAATACCCAAAAATAAGTTTTGGAAAGGGTATTTCTTGAAAATTTTCATTTTCAAGTTTCAAACCAAATTTTATAATAGCAGACATTAATTCTTTGATGACTTGAGATTAGATTTCATGATGTTAATTAAGGTGATAATTAATACAAAGCATATTAATTTTAGGAAATTTAGGGTGGAATAAAGATCAAAGAAACTAATTTAGCATGTACTTTACTCCAAGTAAACGAGTCATGCTTCTCTATGCAATTATTCATGGTTGATTGATGTTATGTATATAGTAGAAATTATGATTTCAAGTTTAATGTTCTAAATCATGTTCATTATATCATTTACTTGATGAGTGCTATATCTCATATCTTATCTTTACCATGATCATTAAGACTAGATATTATGATTAATGACTAATGAATGTAAAGTTCAAGCTTTAAGAGGGAGAAATCTAATCATGTTAAAGATTCAAGTTTAAGATAATTGTCATGTTCATGTTAATGTTAATGCTAATTTTAAATATAAGATAATTGGAATTGAATCACTTTTATATGCCTCTCAAATCATGGACCTCAAAAGGTCATCAAGGGCTTTCTTAGCATCAAGGGATTTCCTAGCAATCATGTGCTCTTAAGTGGGCTCCATAGAGAGATGCATATATTTATTGTTGAATTTTTCATGTTACTAAATGACTCAATAATGTATAAAGTTGATTCATGTCAAGTTTTCTTCATGTCAAGTATATCTGTATTTTCTCTTTTAATAAAGTGCCAGTATCGTTAATTGATGTTTTTTTTCCTTTGAATGGTCAGGGATGCCATGTCCCAGGTATTGGAGCAAATAGGGACAAAAGAGGAGAAAATCAAGGATTAGAAGACCTTAAAGTGAAGCTTGGTGAGGTGCCATCTATTTTAGATGATCCTAATATTTAGAATGTTTCCCTTTATTCTTTAGTTATTCAATGTTTGGATGTTAGATCTTAGACATGATAAAGAAATCAGCTGTAGTTTTCATATTAAAAGAATAATGTTGTAAGACTCGGGCCCACCGTCCAAGGCTATGGTAGAGTTTTAGGAAGACAAACGGCCCTAAATATCACCACTAGCCTTAAATGCGCACTTTGTCCTCATTCACACGCAAGTCAGGATAAACTTCCTGACTTGTCACCCATCCTAGTACTACTCTGGGTTGAGCATGTTAACCACAGAGTTTAGTGATGGGCTCCCTAAAAAGGAGGTGCATCTTGGTGATATGGGTAGTTTAATCATTGCTTTTAAGATTATTTTATCTGAGGCCTCAAATCTGGGGACATTACAATGTGCCCCACTTAGAATCTTGACGCCCTCGTCAAGACTCAAATATATGGCCTAATAATATTTACCAGTTTTAGTGTAGACTTGGGCCCACTGCCCAAGGATCTAGTAGGGTTTCAGGAAAGATGATTGGCCCCACAAATCACCAGTAGTTTTAACTACATGCTTTGTCTTGACTCACACACAATCTAGGATAAACTTCTTAACTAATCACCCATCCTAGTACTACTTTGGGTTAAGTACACTTAACCACAGAGTTATTTAGTGATGGACTCCCTAAAAAGGAGGTGCATCTTGGTGATATGTGTAGTCCAATAAATACTTTTAAGATCATTTTATCTGTAGCCTCAAATCCTGGGACATCACAAATGTATAAATCTTCTAAAAATAATGTATGGTGATTTATTTATTTATTTGCAATGATTATTGTGATATGACACCCCCATTTAGAAGTGAAATACTTACACTCAGTGATTATATGTATGCAAAAGTGGGGTGTTACATATAGCTTGGGTTTCTATAATTGTAATAAAAAACCAAACATTACTTCCAGGCTAGATGTTCTAGGGAATGGAACATGTTTGATATTCAACAAATTAAGGGGTTGAATGTGGGATAAGAGGTTAGAGGCAATAGATAAGGGATAATCTAAATATAATATGCTACTATTTTTTGGGTCAAACAAGTGTGTTACTTCCTCTTATTTCTAAGAAGACAAGAGCATCATAGTATAGTTCTTCACTCGTATAGAAAAGGAGGGTTATACAAAGAGGAGAAAGAAAGAAAAAATGTATATAACCTAAATACAGAAGAGGCAAGGAAGGATATACAAGAACTATGTAGGATCTATCAAAGTACCCATCAATAGTTATCAGAAAACCAAAAGAAATAGAAAGAACCATATAGGCTATTTGGACTCCATTCTCAATGAAGATCCAAATAGATAGCCCATAAGCTGGACTACAATCTTTTCAAATGACAAGCTTGAGGCCAATAGGAGAGGCAACATAGATGAATAAAGACAGAAAACCAAATATTAGTTGTATGGTAACACGTCAAGAGAAAGATAGAGCCAAATAGCCATAAATATCCCAAGGATATCCCCTCATTCATTAAGAGATTGTGGGTAAGCAATCCAATCTCAACTCTGGTAATACACCATAAAATGTTCAAATCATTTTTCTGATCCACAAATAAGATCTTATTTCTAATGCAACAAATATAGTAGAGTACAAAAATGGTAGAAAGAAAGGATATTGTACTACAAAATCTTAGAATATCATTATGGAAAAAAATTGGAGGCTTATGAGATATCTTTGTTCTTGATAGAAGGCAACCTCCTGTTGGTGTATATAGGAAATGAGGCAAGTACAGGGGAAGCAAACACAAACCTAATGGGCCAAGAAAAATAGGATCATATGACACAATAAACTAAATTATAATAATTCTAACACTCCCCATCAAACTAGAGTATGGGTGAAATGCATACCCAGCTTGGAAGACAAACTGAAAATAAACATGTTACCCCCTAAACAAGATTTTCACTCCCCCTTAAACATGACTATCTAAAAATAATTTTTATGACGTCGTCATTTGAGTTATGTTCTACAGACTTGAAAACTTAACTTTGAAGAAGTTCTTTTGAAGTGCACTTGGAATGAACGATGTTTGATAAATGGAATCAAAACACCATAGAAAAAACTCATCATAATCAAACTAGAGAAGAAGATCCAAAGTGCCCGACTATGCCATTTTTATTGGAGACACATGTGTTGGTGGTATAAGTGCACAATCAACACATTTGACGTACAAAATGCGACACCAATGCGGAAGCACAATGTCTATGTAGCAATAGATGTATCTTCAAATTGTTTGATATGACAATGTTTTTCTCAAGGTAAGACTTAAGAGGAATCAATCTTCTAGACTCGAGAATCAGCCATAAGCCATTATAAATGATGGAACTTATCTTTATAAACTTTCATTTTCCCAACATAAGACAAGTTCTAGGATCAACAACATCCCTAAGGAATTCGTTTCCATGAATCCACCAGTCCCTCCAGAGCAAGTTACTATCCCCACTCTCCACTTTAAAAGTAGTGAAATCTTGGGCATCTTCTTTGACCTTCATAATATTCCTCCATAACTAGAAATGGAATGGTTTCCAAATTTGCAGTCAGGGGTCATTGAGGACAACTACATATTGCTTCACATATAAGAAGGGATGGATGCCTTTTGGATTTTATGGTTGAGGGAGTTGCACTGAAGGAGGTTTTGATTTACTTCCTAGAGCACAACCTCTGCTCTATATTGTCAAAATGGACTGCGAGAATCTACTCAAAGCTATCGAGGATGGAGGTACAGGACGAGGTCACATGGACCTTATTGTGCATGATATATTTCTCCTTATGAAAATGCTTCATATGTATTGGCTTTTCTTTCATACCGCGTGAATGTAACAAGGTTGATCACTACCTAGCAACCTCATCTTATAGCTTGATTGAAACTTGGTCATCCAGAGGGCCGTTCTCAAGCGACATGGTACAAGACAATTTAGATTAATAAAGTGCACCATTTTGACTTTTAAAAAATAGGAAAAAAACCCAAATAGCACACTTTTGTTATAAAAAAAACCCAAACATCACTCTCCTAAACTTATTTCCCAAACTAGCACACTTTTAGTCAAAAGTACCACATTAGTTGGCATTTTCCTAGTATGGGGTCATAAAGTGTCACATGAACTTGTGTTTTATTGGTTCGGGGACTGAAATTGCCACATTATGTGGCATTTTACTTAAATTCGTATCACCAAACTGCCACTGTGGCTCAAAATGCCACATTATCTGGCGTTTCCAATTCATTCGTGCACGTGTGGTCAACAGGATGATACATCATGTTTTTCCTTGAAGTCTGCCTTTATGTAAAATGCCACATTATCTGGCGTTTTCTAGTAAACACCACTTTATTTGCCCTTTTTTACTTGGTTACAAGGCTCGTGACACCTATCCTTTCTCCTCCGCTCCTCACAACTCTCGCTTTTAGTTTCTCTCTGCCGCCTGGTCGACATCTGAGCTACTACGAGGGGGAGAGCTTCGAGTTGGGCCACCAGATTAGGTTCTTCCTAGCCACCTTCTCTATTACTTCTTTCGCTGCCATCTTCTCCCCCATTGTCGTCCTCCTCTGCTCCTTCTTCTGCCGCCATCTTCACCCCCACCTTCATCCTCCTCCGCTCCTTCCTTCGCCACCTCACCCGCTGCCATCTTCTCCCCCACCTTTGTCCTCCTATGCTCATTCTTGCTCTGCCACCTCATCCACCACCATCCCTTCTTCCTCCGCCACTGCTTCCTCATCTTTCCTTTGTCACTTTCCCATTTGCCTTCTTCCTCTCCATAGCCTCCTGATCTTTCCTCCGCCTCCTCCTTCAAGTTTCTTCTCCACTGTTTCCCCATGCCACCACCACCTCCTACTAATTCCATCTTCTGTTCCTCTGCCATACAAGAAACTCTCCTCCACACCACCACCGACGCCGCCATCGCCACCTTCTCCTTCCTCCTCTTCTTCTTCCATCTTCTTTTCCAGTGCCATACATGCCACACTCCTCCACGCCACCACTGGAAACACTCCTCCATGCCACCACTACCACCGCCACCTTCTCCTTCCACCAGCACCACCACTTCCTCCTTTTTCCATCTTGCTTACTGCCATATAGGCCACACTCATCCACACTCCTCCACACCACCACCATCGTCGCCACCTTCTCCTTCCTCCTCTTTCCTCTACAACCACCACCTCGTCCTTCTTCTCCCCTCTTCTTTTCCACTGTCATACATGTCATGCTCCTCCACGCCGCCACCACCACCGCGACCTCCTTCTTCCCTCACTCCACTTCTACAACCAGCACACCACCACCACCTCCTCCTACTTGTATCTCTGTTCTTCTTCCCCTACGACATATGTTGTTTGCTTTTTTTGTAATATTAATGATCTTCTTTCTCCATTTCCACTTTCTTCACAGTGAGATTAGGGTGAACAAATGTGAGTGAACAACTTCCCATCCAAAGTGGATAAGCAACCCTACTCAGAGTCTGCTCAATCTCTCCATAAGGTGACAGTTGTGTATGTGTATCTTCTTAGATTGTGTGAGTTATGATGTATGCATTTATAAAATATAACTTTAATGGACTATAATTTATTGGATTGTATCTTAAATGGATTGTGTCCTACATTGACTGTTTACTATTTAGACATTGCTGAAGTATTTCATGATTTTTATTAGTATTTTTACTTTGTACAAATCTATTTTTGTGTGTGAATGATAGTTTGATTGTGTATGTTTTTATAGTTAAATCATGAGAAGTAGTTGTTTAAATATTTTCGTCTTCCATTTTGAATATATTAGAGGAACATGAGATAGCGGTACTACTTATAATATGGATGAATAGAGAAATGAATCTGTAAGTGATCTGGACACCTTACAGTCCTGAACTATTGGCCAAGTTGCTGCCAATATGTCAACAAGGTAAGTGACATTTGGATGGCACGTGTATCAATGATCTCTTATACTGTAATGGACTGACATGCTCCTGATAGAGTACTAAGACAATTTGGTTCTCACTATCAACCACAACCCGAAGGCCTCCCTATATATCACAGGATTGACGGTAGAGGACATAGCAACAATGACCGATTGGTCCAATATAGCACAGAGATAAATGCATGGAATGATAAACATAATAGTATAGTTCAACTTCCTGATCCTTTGATTATTGATTGAGCAGTTCCCTACATGGTACAAACATGAGTATCATGTTGAACGACCAGTTGATCCACCTACTTTATACTATCCTCGTGGATACATAGAGCGAGAATGTGTAAGTGTGTGTGTGTCTATATATATATATATATATATATATATATATGTGTGTGTGTGTGTGTAGAAATAAAATTAATTTTAATTAAAATACATTCTAATAGGTCCAAACTCATGTGAAAATCTAAGAGACACTACAAGCATTCACACAAGAGACAGTTGTTGATGATTGGTTGAGAGCACATGACAACATATATAAAGTATAGAATGCATGGCTTCAGCAGATGCCTAGCCACATACATCCAAATCAGACTATGGCTTCTCCTACGACGACATCAGTTGATGCCATCAGTTTATGTTTGATTTTCTGGATTTGTAAAATATATGATCTAATTTTTTTGGGTCCATTGGTCAGCCGCAGTTGGATTTTGGCATTTGGGAGAATTTTGATGGAACCAAAATAAGTGATTTCTATTATGTTCAAAAATCTCAGGATTATCTCCGCTTCTCGGATCATGTAAACTTAAATCGTAAACTTTCTACATATGTGTGCCAAAATATAATTCAATATGGTAAAATTCAGGAAACCAAGCATGCCTTTGGAGAGACTATGGAAGAAGAAATAGCCCCCTAAAATTGGCTCATTTTGTATGGTGTGTAATTAGGAACATCCTACCCACAAGGACGACACTACAATGTGAGACAAATCCTAGCAGATGTGACCTATATGAGATGCATGAGGGAGCCAGAGGACACAATACATGCGCTACCGAGATGCTCACAGTCAGTTAGCGTATGGGCTTGTAGTAGTTTGAACCTCACACAATAGATGGATGAAGACCTCGGCCATGAGTAACTCTATAAGAGGCTAGTAGAAGATAATCAAGACAAAGAGGTGAATGAGGTGGCCACACTTCTATGGGTTGCATGGACGATGTAGAACAAGCAGTTCTTCGAAGAAGAACATGTTCTATACAAGGTTTGGTGGTAGGTTTTCACAAACTCATCACTGATTACGGGGTGTACAACGCTGGCTGTAAGCCCCGACCATTCGCACATGCACGACAATAGAAATGGATTCGACCGCCATAGGGACCGATGAAGCTTAGCATTGATGCGACATGGAAACCAAACGTCAGGAATGGAATCAGATTCGCAGTCAGGGGTCATCGAGGATAGCTACAGATTGCTTCACATATAATAAGGGATGGATGTCTTTTGGATTTTATGGCTGAGGGAGTTGCACTGAAGGAGGTTTTGATTTACTGCCTAGAGCACAACCTCTTCTCTATTCTGATCAAAACGGACTGCAAGAATCTACTCAAAGCTATCAAGGATGGAGGTACAGGATGAGGTCACATGGACCTTATTGTGCAAGATATACTTCTCCTTATGAAAATGCTTCATAGGTATTGGCTTTTCTTTCATACCGCGTGAATGTAACAAGGTTGCTCACTACCTAGCAACCTCATCTTATAGCTTGATTGAACCATGGTCATCCACAGGGCCGTTCTCAAGTGATATGGCACAAGACCATTTAGATTAATAAAATGCACCATTTTGACTTTAAAAAATAGGAAAAAAATCCCAAATAGCACACTTTTGTAAAAAAAACCCAAATAGCACTCTCCTAAACTTATTTCCCAAACTAGCACACTTTCAGTCAAAAGTACCATATTAGTTGGCATTTTCCTAGTACGGGGACATAAGGTGTCACATTAACTTGTGTTTTATTGGTTCGGGGACTGAAAGTGCCACATTATGTGGCATTTTACTTCAATTCATATCCCCAACCAGCCACTGTGGCTCAAAACGCCACATTATCTGGTGTTTCCAATTCATTCGTGCACGTGTGGCCAATAGGATGATACATCGTGTTTGTCCTTGAAGTCTGCCTTTATGTAAAAGGCCACATTATTTGGCATTTTCTAGTAAACACCACTTTATTTGCCCTTTTTTACTTGGTTACGAGGCTCGTGACACCTTTCCTTTCTCCTCCGCTCTTCACAACTCTCGCTTTTGGTTTCTCTCTGCCGCCTGGTCGACATGTGAGATGCTACGAGGGGGAGAGCTTTGAGTTGGGCCACCAGATTAGGTTCTTCCTCGCCACCTTCTCTATTGCTTCTTTCGCTGCCATCTTCTCCCCCATTGTCATCCTCCTTTGCTCCTTCTTTTGCCGCCATCTTCACCCCCACCTTCATCCTCCTCTGCTCCTTCTTCCTCCGCCACCTCGCCTGCCGCCATCTTCTCCCCCACCTTTGTCATCCTATGCTCCTTCTTGTACTGCCACCTCATCCACCACCATCCCTTCTTCCTCCGCCACTACTTCCTCATCTTTCCTTTGTCACTTTCCCATTTGCCTTCTTCCTCTCCAAAACCTCCTCATCTTTCCTCCGCCTCCTCCTTCTAGTTTCTTCTCCATTGTTTCCCCATGCCACCACCTCCTCCTCCTTTTGATTCCCTCCTCTATTCCTCTGCCATACAAGAAACTCTCCTCCACACCACCACCACCGCCACCATCTCCACCTTCTCCTTCCTCCTCTTCTTCTTCCATCTTCTTTTCCAGTGCCATACAGGCCACACTCCTCCACGCCACCACAAGAAACACTCCTCCATGCTCCTCCATGCCACCACTATGACCGCCACCTTCTCCTTCCACCAGCGCCACCACTTCCTCCTTCTTCTTCCATCTTGCTTACTTCCATATAGGCCACACTCATCCACACTTCTCCACACCACCACCACTGTCGCCACCTTCTCCTTCCTCCTCCTTCCTCTACAACCACCACCTCCTCCTTCTTCTCCCCTCTTCTTTTCCACTGTCATACATGTCATGCTCCTCCACGCCACCACCACCACCGCGACATCCTTCTTCCCTTACTCCACTTCTACAACCAGCACACAACCACCACCTCCTCCTACTTGTATCTCTGTTCTTCTTCCCCCACGACATATGTTGTTTGCTTTTTTATTTGTAATATTAATGATCTTCTTTCTCCATTTCCGCTTTCTTCACAGTGAGATTAGGGTGAACAAACGTGAGTGAACAACTTCCCATCCAAAGTGGATAACCAACCCAACTCAGAGTCTGCTCAATCTCTCCATAAGGTGAGAGTTGTGTATGTGTATCTTCTTAGATTGTGTGAGTTATGATGTATGCATTTATAAAATATAACTTTAATGGACTATAATTTATTGGATTGTATCTTAAATGGATTGTGTCCTACATGGAGTGTTTACTATTTAAACATTGCTGAAGTATTTCATGATTTTATTAGTATTTTTACTTTGTACAAATCTATTTTTGTGTGTGAATGATAGTTTGATTGTGTATGTTTATTATAGTTAAATCATGAGAAGTAGTTGTTTAAATATTTTAGTCTTACATTTTGATTATATTAGAGTAACATGAGATAGAGGTACTAGTTATAATATGGATGAATAGAGAAATGAATATGTAAGTGATCTGGACACCTTATAGTCCTGAACTGTTGGCCAAGTTACCGCCAATATGTCAACAAGGTAAGTGACATTTGGATGGCACGTGTATCAATGATCTCCTATACTGTAATGGACTGGCATGCTCTTGATAGAGTACTAAGACAATTTGGTTCTCACTATCAACCACAACCCGAAGACCTCCCTATATATCACAAGATTGATGGTAGAGGGCATAGCAACAATGACCGGTTGGTCCAATATAACACAGAGATAAATGCATGGAATCACAAACATAATAGTATAGTTCAACTTCCTGATCCTTTGATTGTTGAGCAGCCCCCTACATGGTACAAACATGAGTATCGTGTTGAATGACCAGTTGATCCACCTACTTTATACTATCCTCGTGGATACATAGAGCTAGATTGTGTAAGTATATATATATATATATATATATATATATATATATATATATATATCTGTGTGTGTGTGTGTGTAGAAATGAAATCAATTTTAATTAAAATACATTCTAATAGGTCCAAACTCATGTGCAAATCCAAGAGACACTACAAGCATTCACACAAGAGAAACTTATTGATGATTGGTTGAGAGCACATGACAACATATATAAAGTATAGAATGCATGGCTTCAGCAGATGCCTAGCCACATACATCCAAATCAGACTATGGCTTCTCCTACGACGACATCAGTTGATGCCATCAGTTTATGTTTGATTTCTTGGATTTGTAAAATATATGATCTAATTTTTTGGGTTCATTGGCCAGCCGCAGTTGGATTTTGGCGTTCGGGAGAATTTTGATGGAACCAAAATACGTTATTTCTATTATGTTCAAAAATATCAGGATTATCTCCGCTTCTCGGATCATGTAAACTCAAATCGTAAACTTTCTACATATGCGTGCCAAAATATAATTCAATATGGTAAAATTCAGGAAACCAAGCATGCCTTTGGAGAGACTATGGAAGAAGAAATAGCCCCCCAAAATTGGCTCATTTTGTATGGCATGTAATTAGGAACATCCTACCTACAAGGATGACACTACAATGTGAGACACATCCTAGCAGATGTGACCTATATGAGATGCATGAGGGAGCCGGAGGACACAATACATGTGCTACCGAGATGCTCACAGTCAGTTAGCATATGGGCTTGCAGCAGTTTGAACCTCACACAATGGATGGATGAAGACCTAGGGCACGAGTAACTCCATAAGAGGCTAGTAGAAGATAATCAGGACAAAGAGGTGAATGAGGCGGCCACACTTCTATGGGTTGCATGGATGATGTAGAACAAGCAGTTCTTTGAAGAAAAAAATGTTCTATACAAGGTTTGGTGGTAGGTTTTCACAAACTCATCACTGATTATGGGGTGTACAATGCCGACAATAATCCCTGACCAGTCGCACATGCATGACAATAGAAATGGATACGACCGCCATAGGGACCGGTGAAGCTCAGCATTGATGCGACATGGAAACCAAATGTCAGCAATGGAATCGGATTCGCAGTCAGGGGTCATCGAGGACAACTATAGATTGCTTCACATATAAGAAGGGATGGATGCCTTTTGGATTTTATGGCTGAGGGAGTTGCACTGAAGGAGGTTTTGATTTACTGCCTAGAGCACAACCTCTTCTCTATTCTGATCAAGATGGACTGTGAGAATCTACTCAAAGCTATCAAGGATGGAGGTACAGGATGAGGTCACATGGACCTTATTATGCAAGATATACTTCTCCTTATGAAAATGCTTCATAGGTATTGGCTTTTCTTTCATATCGCGTGAATGTAACAAGGTTTCTCACTACCTAGCAACCTCATCTTATAGCTTGATTGAACCCTGGTCATCCACAAGGCTGTTCTCAAGCGATATGGCACAAGACGATTTAGATTAATAAAGTGCACCATTTTGACTTTAAAAAAAATATGAAAAAACCCCAAATAACACACTTTTGTAAAAAAAAATTACCCAAATAGCACTCTCCTAAACTTATTTCCCAAACTAGCACACTTTCAGTCAAAAGTACCACATTAATTGGCATTTTCCTAGTACGGGGACATAAAGTGTCACATTAACTTGTGTTTTATTGGTTTGGGGACTGAAAGTGCCACATTATGTGGCATTTTACTTCAATTTGTATCATCAACCAGCCACTGTGGCTCAAAACGCCACATTATCTGGCATTTCCAATTCATTCGTGCACGTGTGGTCAATAGGCCGATACATCGTGTTTGTCCTTGAAGTCTGCCTTTATGTAAAATGCCACATTATCTGGCATTTTCTAGTAAACACTACTTTATTTGCCCTTTTTTACTTGGTTACGAGGCTCATAACACCTTCCTTTCTCCTCCGCTCCTCACAACTCTCACTTTTAGTTTCTCTCTGCCACCTAGTCGACATGTGAGCTGCTACGAGGGGGAGAGCTTCGAGCTGGGCCACCAGATCATGTTCTTCCTCGCCGCCTTCTCTATTGTCTCTTTTGCCGCCATCTTCTCCCCCATTGTCGTCCTCCTCTGCTCCTTCTTCTGCCGCCATCTTCACCCCCACCTTCATCCTCCTCCACTCCTTCTTCCTCCACCACCTCGCCCGCCACCATCTTCTCCCCCACCTTTGTTCTCCTATGCTCCTTCTTGCTCTGCCACCTCATCCACCACCATCCCTTCTTCCTCCGCCACTACTTCCTCGTCTTTCCTTCATCACTTTCCCGTTTGCCTTCTTCCCCTCCAAAGCCTACTCATCTTTCCTTCGCTTCCTCCTTCCAGGTTCTTCTCCACTGTTTCCCCACGCCGCCACCACCTCCTCCTTCTGATTCCCTCTTCTTTTCCTCTGCCATACAAGCAACTCTCCTCCACACCACCACCACCGCCGCCGCCTCCACCTTCTCCTTCCTCCTCTTCTTCTTCCCTTTTCTTTTCCAGTGCCATATAGGCCACGCTCCTCCAAGCCACCACAGGAAACACTCCTCCACGCTCCTCCATGCCATCACTACCACCGCCTCCTTCTCCTTCCACTAGTGCCACCACTTCCTCCTTCTTCTTCCATCTTGCTTACTGCCATATGGTCCACACTCCTCCACACCACCACCACCGTCGCCACCTTCTCCTTCCTCCTCCTTCTTCTCCCCTCTTCTTTTCCACTATAATACATGCCATGCTCCTCCACGCCACCACCACCACCGCGACCTCCTTCTTCCCTTACTCCACTTCTACAACCAGCACACCACCACCACCTCCTCCTACTTGTATCTCTGTTCTTCTTCCCCCACGACATATGTTGTTTGCTCTTTTTTTTGTAATATTAACGAACTTCTTTCTCCATTTCCACTTTCTTCACAGTGAGATTAGGGTGAAAAAATGTGAGTGAACAACTTCCCATCCAAATTGGATAAGCAACCCAACTCAGAGTCTGCTCAATCTCTCCATAAGGTGAGAGTTGTGTATGTGTATCTTCTTAGATTGTGTGAGTTATGATGTATGCATTTATAAAATATAACTTTAATGGACTATAATTTATTGGATTGTATCTTAAATGGATTGTGTCCTACATGGACTGTTTACTATTTAGACATTGCTTAAGTATTTCATGATTTTTATTAGTATTTTTACTTTGTACAAATCTATTTTTGTGTGTGAATGATAGTTTGATTGTGTATGTTTTTTATAGTTAAATCATGAGAAGTAGTTGTTTAAATATTTTAGTCTTACATTTTGAATATATTAGAGGAACATGAGATAGAGTTACTAGTTATAATATGGATGAATAGAGAAATAAATCTGTAAGTGATCTGGACACCTTACAGTGCTGAACTGTTGGCCAAGTTGCCGCCAATATGTCAACAAGGTAAGTGACATTTGGATGGCACGTGTATCAATGATCTCTTATACTATAATGGACTGGCATGCTCCTGATAGAGTACTAAGATAATTTGGTTCTCACTATCAACCACAACCCGAAGACCTACCCATATATCACAG
This sequence comes from Alisma plantago-aquatica, assembly GCA_963693085.1. NCBI lineage: Eukaryota > Viridiplantae > Streptophyta > Magnoliopsida > Alismatales > Alismataceae > Alisma > Alisma plantago-aquatica. The sequence goes on along the minus strand of OY856409.1, from coordinate 817,592,579 downwards.
GATTTACGGTAGAGGGCATAGCAACAATGACCGGTTGGTCCAATATAGCACAGAGATAAATGCATGGAATGACAAACAAATAGTATAGTTCAACTTCCTGATCCTTTGATTGTTGAGCAACCCCCTACATGGTACAAACATGAGTATCATGTTGAACGACCAGTTGATCCACCTACTTTATACTATCCTCGTGGATACATAGAGCGAGATTGTGGAAGTGTATATATATATATATATATAAAAGAAATCAATTTTAATTAAAATAGATTCTAATAGGCCCAAAGTTATGTGCAAATCCAAGAGACACTACAAGCATTCACACAAGAGATACTTGTTGATGATTGGTTGAGAGCACATGACAACATATATAAAGTATATAATGCATGGCTTCAGCCGATGCCTAGCCACATACATCCAAATCAGACTATGGCTTCTGCTACGACAACATCAGTTGACGCCATCATTTTATGTTTGATTTCCTGGATTTGTAAAATATATGATCTAATTTTTGTGGGTCCATTAGGAAGCCGCAGTTAGATTTTGGCATTCGGGAGAATTTTAATGGAACCAAAATATGTGATTTCTATTATGTTCAAAAATCTCAGGATTATCTCCGCTTCTTAGATCATGTAAACTCAAATCGTAAACTTTCTACATATGTGTGCCAAAATATAATTCAATATGGTAAAATTCAGGAAACCAAGCATGCCTTTGGAGAGACTATGGAAGAAGAAACAGCCCCCCGAAATTGGCTCATTTTGTATAGTGTGTAATTAGGAACATCCTACCCACAAGGATGACACTACAATGTGAGACAAATCTTAGCAGATGTGACCTATATGAGATGCATGAGGGAGCCGGAGGACACAATACATGCGCTACCGAGATGCTCACAGTCAGTTAGCGTATGGGCTTGCAGCAGTTTGAACCTTACACAATGGATGGATGAAGACCTCGGCCACGAGTAACTCCATAAGAGGCTAGTAGAAGATAATCAGAATAAAGAGGTGAATGAGGTGGCCACACTTCTATGGGTTGCATGGACGATGTAGAACAAACAATTCTTTGAAGAAGAACATGTTCTATACAAGGTTTGGTGGTAGGTTTTCAAAAACTCATCATTGATTACGGGGTGTACAACGTCGGCAGTAAGCCCCGACCAGTCGCACATGCACGACAATAGAAATGGATATGACCGCCATAGGGACCGGTGAAGCTCAACATTGATGCGACATGGAAACCAAACGTCAGCAATGGAATCAGATTCACAGTCAGGGGTCATCGAGGATAGCTACAGATTGCTTCACATATAAGAAGAGATGGATGCCTTTTAGATTTTATGGCTGAGGGAGTTGCACTGAAGGAGGTTTTGATTTATTGCCTAGAGCACAACCTCTTCTCTATTATGATCAAGATGGACTGTGAGAATCTACTCAAAGCTATCAAGGATGGAGGTACATGATGAGGTCACATGGACCTTATTATGCAAGATATACTTCTCCTTATGAAAATGCTTCATATGTATTGGCTTTTCTTTCATATTGCGTGAATGTAACAAGGTTTCTCACTACCTAGCAACCTCATCTTATAGCTTGATTAAACCCTGGTCATCCACAAGGCCGTTCTCAAGCGATATGGTACAAGACGATTTATATTAATAAAGTGCACCATTTTGACTTTAAAAAAAATAGGAAAAACCCCAAATAGCACACTTTTGTAAAAAAAATTACCCAAATAGCACTCTCCTAAACTTATTTCCCAAACTAGCACACTTTCAGTCAAAAGTACCACATTAGTTGGCATTTTCCTAGTACATGGACATAAAGTGTCACATTAACTTGTGTTTTATTAGTTCGGGGACTGAAAGTGCCACATTATGTGGCATTTTACTTAAATTCGTATCATCAACCAGCCACTGTGGCTCAAAACGCCACATTATCTGGCATTTCCAATTCATTCGTGCACGTGTGGTCAATAGGCCGATACATCGTGTTTGTCCTTGAAGTCTGCCTTTATGTAAAATGCCACATTATCTGGCATTTTCTAGTAAACACCACTTTATTTGCCCTTTTTTACTTGGTTACGAGGCTCGTGACACCTTTCCTTTCTCCTCCACTCCTCACAACTCTCGCTTTTGGTTTCTCTCTACTGCCGAGTCGACACGTGAGCTACTACGAGGGGGAGAGCTTTGAGCTGGGCTACCAAATCAGGTTCTTCCTCACCACCTTTTCTATTGTTTCTTTTGCCGCCATCTTCTCCCCCATTGTCGTCCTCCTCTGCTCCTTCTTCTGCCGCCATCTTCACCCCCACCTTCATCCTCCTCCACTCCTTCCTCCACCACCTCGCCCGCCACCATCTTCTCCCCCACCTTTGTCCTCCTATGCTCCTTCTTCCTCTGCCACCTCGTCCACCACCATCCCTTCTTCCTCCACCACTACTTCCTCGTCTTTCCTTCGCCACTTTCCTGTTTGCCTTCTTCCTCTCCAAAGCCTCCTCATCTTTCCTCTACTTCCTCCTTCCAGCTTCTTCTCCACTGTTTCCCCACGCCACCACCACCTCCTCATTTTGATTCCCTCTTCTTTTCCTCTGCCATACAAGCAACTCTCCTCCACACCACCACCACCGCCGCCGCCGCCACCTTCTCCTTCCTCCTCTTCTTCTTCTCTTTTCTTTTCCAGTGCCATACAGGCCACGCTCCTCCACGCCACCAAAAGAAACACTCCTCCACGCTCCTCCATGCCACCACTACCACCGCCACCTTCTCCTTCCACCAGTGCCACCACTTCCTCCTTCTTCTTCCATCTTGCTTACTGCCATATGGTCCACACTCCTCCACACTCCTCCACACCACCACCACCGTCGCCACCTTCTCCTTCGTCCTCCTTCCTCTACAACCACCACCTCTTCCTTCTTCTCCCCTCTTCTTTTCCACTATCATACATGCCATGCTCCTCCACGCCACCACCACCACCGCGACCTCCTTCTTCCCTTACTCCACTTCTACAACCAGCACACCACCACCACCTCCTCCTACTTGTATCTCTATTCTTCTTCCCCCACGACATATGTTGTTTGCTTTTTTTTGTAATATTAGTGATCTTCTTTCTCCATTTCCACTTTCTTCACAGTGAGATTTGGGTGAACAAACATGAGTGAACAACTTCCCATCCAAAGTGGATAAGCAACCCAACTCAGAGTCTGCTCAATCTCTCCATAAGGTGAGAGTTGTGTATGTGTATCTTCTTAGATTGTGTGAGTTATATATGATGTATGCATTTATAAAATATAACTTTAATGGACTATAATTTATTGGATTGTATCTTAAATGGATTGTGTCCTACATGGATTGTTTACTATTTAGACATTGCTTAAGTATTTCATGATTTTTATTAGTATTTTTACTTTGTACAAATCTATTTTTGTGTGTGAATGATAGTTTGATTGTGTATGTTTTTTATAGTTAAATCATGAGAAGTAGTTGTTTAAATATTTTAGTCTTACATTTTGAATATATTAGAGGAACATGAGATAGAGGTACTAGTTATAATATGGATGAATAGAAAAATGAATCTGTAAGTGATCTGGACACCTTACAGTCCTGAACTGTTGGCCAAGTTGTCGCCAATATGTCAACAAGGTAAGTGACATTTGGATGGCACGTGTACCAATGATCTCTTATACTGTAATGGACTGACATGCTCCTGATAGAGTACTAAGACAATTTGGTTCTCACTATCAACCAAAACCCGAAGACCTCCCTATATATCACAGGATTGATGGTAGAGGGCATAGCAACAATGACTGGTTGGTCCAATATAGCACAGAGATAAATGCATGGAATGACAAACATAATAGTATATTTCAACTTCCTGATCCTTTGACTGTTGAGCAGCCCCCTACATGGTACAATCCTGAGTATCGTGTTGAACGACCAGTTGATCCACCTACTTTATACTATCCTCGTGGATACATAGAGCGAGATTTTGTAAGTATACATACATACATACATATACATATACATATATATATATGTAGAAATGATATTAATTTTATTTAAGATACATTCTAATAGGTCCAAAGTCATGTGTAAATCCAAGTGACACTACAAGCATTCACACAAGAGACACTTGTTGATGATTGGTTGAGAGCACATGACAACATATATAAAGTATAGAATGCATGGCTTCAGCAGATGCCTAGCTAGCCACATGCATCCAAATCAGAGTATGGCTTCTCTTACGACGACATCAGTTGATGCCACTCATGTTGCAACTTCTACAATAACTAGACAATTAACACCACTGGGGCATTCTATTGCACGAGGTTGTTCGACAACAACTAAACACTTTACACCACAAGGTCATTCTACTACACCATGTTGTTCTACAACAACAAGCAACTCCTTGTCTGTAGGAGATCTTACATCTGCAAGACAAATTTCTGTTAGTACTCCTTCATTTCCAGGAATGTTCTACTCTTATCCGTCGCCACCATCTGATCGGTTTGGGGTTCCTTCTACTTTATCATGGTCTCGACAAGGTGAGACCCTTACAATAACCAATGTTATTTCCAATCAATGCTGAAATATATTTGGCCATGCTTGTGTACCTTCCTGTAAGATTAATTTCAAAATATAAATGAAACATATTTTTTTCCTCTACCAAATTTGGGGTTAACAATAAATCACTATTACATTCGCTTCTCTCCTTGATTGAAACACGGACCCTCTGAGAGGAAAGGTGCTGGAATTCATTGCGGTCATGAAGTGAACACCCATGTTAATCACCACACCAACTTGGCGAACCTGGATAACCTCTGCAGACGCCCCTCGGCCCACCAACTGCCGGCAAACTAGTTCCCCATAGGTTCTGCACATGCCTGCCTAACCATTGATAGTTTATGCCATAATTTGAGTAGTAGTGGAGGAGGTTTTCCTTTACTCTAGTTGACTAAAATCTAAAAATACTTCTCCTACTCCATCTTCCTAATTGTTTTCTTTCTCCCCAGTGACTGCTTGCTGACTTCAACATCCATGTGACCCAAAGAATCAAACCTGATTTTCCCACTTGATGTAACGTATATTTGCAAATAGGGCCAGCGGTGTGGTCGCATTTTGGCGAAGAATGACCATCATTGACGCCTAACAAAATTGGATATAGATGAACCCTTACTCGAAAAGGATGAGTATGGCTGACCCATATTCGAAACCATTTTACCCATTAAAATGTACATACACGTCCCTGTTACGGGGAAAAGTACAAAAACAAACACTTATTTTTTTGGAAAAAAATCCAACTAGCACACTTTTGTAAAAATATTTATCCAGATAGCACTCTCTCCAACTTATTTCTCGAACTAGCACACTGTTAGTAAAAAACGCCACATTAGTTGGCGTTTTTCTAGTAGGAGACATAAAACGTCACACCAAACGGCGTTTTCGTGTTGGAGGGGTCAAAAACGCCACAATAGTTGGCATTTTCATGGTGGCGGGGCTTGAAACACCAAATGACTTGGCGCTTTAACTTAAACACCAAATGGATTGACATGTTTATATCAAATAGACTGAGGAGTATACTGCGTATGTTTCCAAGTCAAAAGCGCCAACTTATGTAGTGTTTGTTGTTCAAAATACACGCCAAATTATATGACGTTTAATGCATGCTCTAAATTTTGAAGCAAAATGGGTTAACTTTTGTGGCGTTTGTTGTTCAGAACACACGCCATTTCATATGGTATTTGTTGCATGCTCTAAATTTCTAAATGTCCAACACATATTAAGCTAGATTATGAATACAATATAACAGAATTATGTCCAAAAGGTAATAAGCTAAATGATGAATACAAAATGATCCAACATAGAACAATTATAAAGAAACATTAGTCTAAATGTGTTTAAGAAAGATACATGATTCAACTAGGAAATCTACAATATTTGGAAATGACAAGTAATCTTCAGATGCTGCAACAAACAAGTTCAATCATGCAATCAAAACAAGAGAAATGTTTGATCAAATTATTAAACTATAGCTAACAATACAATATATTATTTAGAATATAAAAATATTTGAAAGAATTAATACCTGTCATTTTTTACTACCTCAACATTGGGTTTGGTCACCAGATTGTCACTCTATGTTTGTAAAATCTTGGAATGGGCTCAACTGCGTAATTTGAGCTCCACGTGTAGACCTACTCGTAGGAAGTGGTGGTGTGAGAGGTCGAGTGAAAGACATATTCCAAGATGGTGGAGGTGATACAAACATAGTTGTGTGGAGGCCTTGTGACCAACTAGGTGATGGTCCATGTGGTGAAAGTGAATAAAAAGTCCCGTGTTGGTCATGATAGACTAATCATCCACGACACCATTTCTGCTGAACGCCGGCTGGAGAAAAGCTCTCTCAGCTGCCGTGGTTCAAAGTAACCCATAGGCGTGATGCGTGTGCAATCACCAAAATCAACATGTGTACAGATCCATCATCACAAGACAAGAAAGAATCATCTGCTGAAGCGAACAGATCACTTCCTTCCATAGGTAGAAAGACAGTGCTGCCGCACGAAGCAAAAGCTAGCTAGCAAGCCCGTTGTTCTCTCAAGGATTGCAATCACGTCAATCTCTAGCTGATAGGAGTCAAACGCTTCCATGAACTCAGAAGAGCCAAAAGCGCCTCAGGAACCATGATTTCAAAAGTTAACGGGTTTTAACAGATTGTGGGAGACTGGATTCTAAAATGTGATGGTGGCTTCTGCAAGACTGCAAGTAGTGGAGTTGGCGCCCTGCCTTTTGTTTTATGTAACTTCACGTTCTTGATACTATCTTACAAATTGATATTGCTGAAGCGCTTAATCGGGACAGAATCAGATGGATCGCTAGCTCACAATGCCAACTCCAGCTTGCTATTCAGTCCACATGGCTGGCAGATAAGTAGCTTCTCCTGCACCGTCCTATAAAAGCAAGACTACACCTCCGTCCCAGAGCATACCTTTCTCGGCCTTGCAAGTAGTATCTGTTCTTAGCAGTGTAATATCTGATACGTGAGCCACAGGCTTACATGATATTAAATTAGTGTTTGAGACAAAGGGCCCACCACAGTAGCTTGCTGTTGGGTCCTTGCGCACAGTGGCGGAGGCAGAACTTAGCTAAAGGGTGGGCACCTTGTTGCTGCAGGTGAATGGGTAGGACACAAAACACAATATTATATGTATATTCTCCAAAATCTATAATAAAATTGTGTTGATCAATGTACATTTTGATAAACATAGGTGGGGCCCGTGCCCACCTGTGCCTCCATGTGGCTACGCCACTGCTTGCGCATCGCCCTTGCGTTGCACTACTACTCGGGCCAGGCGCACCCCAGTAATTCCAAGTACAAACTTTGGACGTATTTTATTTACTAATATATATAATATACAAACATATTATAACAATTATGTTTTCGTCCGTAAACATTTTAAACTATTCAAAATTCCATCCGTTAATAAACAGATATATATTTGAAATCTGTCACCCCAGCAGTGGTGTGTAGTCCAAGTTTACAACCAGATGCTTCTCAAACAGAAATTAAAAAAAAATTGAATTTGTTTTGTTTTAGGCACCAGTGATTTTTCTAGTTATATACATTTTGTGATGTAAACATGATGACCAAACTTACACTCACTCCTTAGATTACTTGGGGTTCACTACTATTTAAATTTGCTTTACTCCGTTGATGTATGATTGCATTACTTGTAAGAAAATGTACTACTAACTCAATCACAATATCCTACTTGATTGATTGTGCAATGTCCATCTACGATACTTCTTCAATGTAAACGGTAGTTCGGTTTGCTAGCATTTATCATATCTTGTATGCATGTCCGTGTGCAATATGTGCATGCATGTGTGTGGGTGTGTATGACATGTGACGTCATATACTCTATGTTTGGGAAATAAAATATCATATTGATATTCTATATTTGTCATATTTTATTAAGACATCATACACTTTGAAACATGGTTGAAGATATTAAAAGGTCATGATTAGGTGAAGATATTTACTATTGGAGGGCTTCTCTCTCCTTCTCTTTTAAGTGATTAAACAAAAAGATCATGAATTAATAAGATCCCATGCATGAAGAGAGTGAGTTCATACAATTGATTTGGCATGGATTTCAAGGCACAAACACATTGCTATAAATTTTAGATGATGTGAAATGGGCATAGAAAAATTGTTGCAAAATTGTGGGTCCTTATGTGCTAGCAACGAAGGAGAGAAGATTGTTAGTGTTTTTATAGGGATGGCAATGGTGTTATGAAAAAACCATATCTCCGTATAACCATTCCACATTTTGTATTACATGCGCACCAAATGGTTATGATGCAAATATGATAATAAATTTTTAAAATCATTGTGGTTTGGTGTGGTTATGATTGTAAAGATATAGATAAAATTGCACAACATTTATTTATTTTAAATATATGTAGAATATTATTCTACATATATTATTTTTTGTTATTCTCACATATATTACTAGATTTATATTTTAAATGGCATTAAATGTTTAGAGAAGTTGGGATTTTTATTTTTTACAGTTACTTCACGCATAGATTGTCCTCTTTGTACAATTACTAAACATATGTGCCTTAGTACATGAAAATATTACTATTCATATTTTACTTCTATATATTTTACACTTCAGATTTAGGTGTAATTTCACAAAATTATATACTCATCTGTGTAATAGTGGTAGATAGTTATCATCTTTTGAGGAATCATCTAATGTATTATGTTTAAATTTTATTGGTTAATCATGCTAATTTTAAATAAAAGTGTGCAACAATTAAAAAATGAGAGTGGGATAATTAAGGTGATAATTTTATTTATTACTATAGGTAAACTATTATACATTGTATAAGAGATTTATTTATTCATGAGATAATATCAAGTTAAAGACAAATAAACAAAGGTAAAAAGAATACAGGAAGACATAACAGAGAGAAAGAGAAAGCCAAGAAGAGAAAAAAAAACTACCGTTATTACTAGTCATCTTTCTTCATAGTTTATTCAAGAAAATTTACCACCCTACTATAGGAATAGTTTTGACTCGCTCCCCTCTCTCTTTTAAAATATATCATTACACTTAATCATAAATATTATCTTATTTTCTCTCTCACTACAAATAAATATATCGTGGACTAAAATATAACTTATATGCTTGAAATGCAGAGTAATATAAGAGAGAGGCTCAGTGAGCCATTTCAAATAGGATAATGTTGTTTGGAAAAAAGAAAGATTGCATATTAGTAAAGGGGGAGACGTGATATAATTTAGAATAAGATGGTGTTTGAAGTTGGAATTGGAAAATATATGGGATTAAGATAGATTTCCTTCCCTTCTCCCATGCCCGTGATGGAGGTCGAATATCTGGGAGGGTGGTAAACCAAGGTGGTAGTTGGGATTCAAACTTAGTTCTCTTTTAGGAGACACTGTGCTTGACCACTTGAGCCGCTCCTTATCGATGAATTAAAAAATATATGTGTAGTTGGAAAAGATTATTTTTTATGTATACTAATTTCTAAAAAAAGTATGATTCATTCATATGAAATAAAATTTTGATTTTTAACATAAAATGAATTGGTCATTATTTTTTTTATATTTTTATGTTGTTATTTTTATTTATTACGTACAACTTATTCATAAATTTTACAATGCTCTTAAGAGTAGCAAAAAATTATTCCCTATGTGGTGTTAGTGTTGTGTGGTTAAGTGTGATTTTTTGATGGTGCGGATTTAGTTTCTCATATCAAACAGGGCAGTGGATATGGTGCAAATATGTGTTTGAATTTTAATTGTGGTGTGGTTATAATTTTGTCATGATCCACACCATACCTGCACCACTACAATCCCTATTCATATGACTTAGAAGCCATCATCAGATGATGTATATAGGGATATTTTGTATTTTTTGATTTGATTAATAAGAATAATTCCAATTTATTGATGCACATTTAATTATTACGGTACTAATGTACATAGTAAACCTTTATAGAATGATTGGTTCAAAGCCATGGGACTTCAGTTATGTGATTTGAACATGGAATCCTAATGGATACGAAGAGAAATATTCTTAAATGTCTCTAGTTAAGTGTTATTGTGGATCAGACAACAATAATGCATGTGAGACTAATATGTGTGGTGACAGATGACAATGTGTTATGGGTCATAGGTATTGGATACGAAGTTAGAAATATGTGTACTTGTTAAAATACTAGTATAATGGACAGACATGTCTTGAGAGTGATTCATGAACTATTGTATGATAGTTATACTCAACTTTCAAATGTGATAGTGGTGTTATGTTCCTTTGACCAGAATTCATTAGAATGGTGATGTGACAATCATCATGCTTTAACTTTATCCAACATGATCTTGAAGAAGGTTTCCATGAAGGAAGTGACTATTTGTGATGTGAATCCTGCTACTTACTATAAGTGGTGTAGAAGAAATTTATCCATCTCATATGATGAGAGCCATATCCAAGACCTCTTAATAAGTGAGACTAGAGAAACTCATGGCCATGATTATGTAAGTTGGTATATGATTCTGAGCTCATATATATCTTTGTATCTACTTGTATATCAAGGAAGTTAAATTGAATGTAATGAGGATGAAATGTCCATACCTTCAATTAAATTTGGATATCTATGATAAAATGATTATACGACATGGTAACACTAGTTTTCATGTTTTAGTCTTGAAAACTAATCATATTACTTGTGAAATAATGGTGTAGGTAGATTGCTTATTTTTTATGGATCATGATATTGACTAGTGAATACATTATCAACGTAGTATGGTGCCTATCAGATCACAACACATAGATATAGCTTGATGAAAGGGTGAATTGGACCTTATTGTATTTGTTACAATAAATATAGGGACCTAAAAGTAAGTATTGATGACTTGGATAAAATATGAATCCAGACTAAAGAAATAAGTTTCCATAAGGAAGGGATTCCTTTTTATACAAGAGGGAAATTCGTACACACCATGATTGTGGAATGTTGTGCTCTGTAGACACAAAAAGTGGCATAATCCCTTATTCCGTGAGGGTGTCCATAACTTGGTCAAATAGGATTATGGAAACCCTAACCTCTCTACTATTCTATATGTATATATAGTACTATAAAAAGTATGACTTCATGTTGCACTCTCCTTGATTCTCTCTCTTCTCACAATTTTTCTCAACTTTTTTTTATATTTACTCTATTTTATATTTTTTTCTTTCATGATAAAATCACTTGCCACAAATCTCTTGACTTCTCTGCGACATCCCTTCAAACGTGCGTATGGAGTCAAAAAATAACACGTTTCCAAATTTTCTACAAAACAGTTATGAGGATTAAATAACTAATGGATTGATCATTATCCTTTTGGGAAGTTACCACAATGTTGAATGTGTCATGTTGTACGAGCCCATGACGCTACGTTTTCTCATTCAAACATGTCACAGTATCAATTCATATTGACCCCCTCTCATCTTGTTATCATGTAGAAATGGTAGATTCTCGTTGGTTCGGTTGTCTCATATGTATGACCGCCCCTTTAAGATCAAAGTACCACATTTTCTACCTAATAAAAAATGTAACCATCTATTAATAAAGTTACCTATAAATACTATATTTCCTAAAATATTATGCACAAGAAAAATATTTTTTATTAAATATATACACTTGTATAGTGATTAATATTATATTTTATTTTTCAAATATTTAATATAAAATAAACATGTTCAATGGAGCACGTGCATGCACATGTGTAATTAACTAGTACGAAATGAGAGGAGACTATTAGGGGACACCATCATATCTTCTCATTGTTGTCTCTAAGGTTTGGGAATCCCTAAGAGAAAATTTAAGAAAGAGAGGAGGAGGATAGAAACTTCGGTCTGTCTTTGAGGTCTCGCATGAATAATGTGGAGATGTATTTGCATAGAAAATTCATTCCAAAGGAGAAGGTTCATTGTCGAAACACAAATCAAGGTCTCCACAATGGAATGACAATTTTTGCCACAGATGTTCATGATGAAATGGCACGGTTTGCCAGAACCCACCTTAGGATCAGACCTTGGATTTTGTGACAATTGTCGATAGAACAATATGATCCGCCATTGAAGGTCAACCCTAGATTCTTGCGATCTGTCGTAGAAAAATTATTTTTTTTATTCATCCCGAGGTGATTATCAAAGCGTCAAAGACATTGGAAATGAATTTTGACTTGTGATCCAATAAGATTATAAAATGACATGGATCAGAGGGTCCAAATCTATATCAGGAGTAAAAGTTGAATTGTTGGAACCTCTTCCACAATAAGGTATAAACTTGTAAACCCTAATGTGGTTTTGTTACATTATATACACCCTCATAGAATTCTTGATAAAAATTTATCCAGTTATGTTTTCCTCTCCTGAGAACCCAACAAGAGTATTTATCAATATCGATATTTGTCATTTTCCATAGGGAACCTAGCCCACTAGGGTCCTTCTAAAGTAACAATAATCCTTCCCATTTTAGTGGTGTTCACTCTAAGATTAGGACTTCAAAATACCACCTTCATAAAAATGCAGGGCCTTAATAAATAGACAATATTCTTTAATGAGTGACTCAAATGGTGTATAAAGGCTTCATTGGCAAAGATGTTTCACAATTTTTGTAGCACTAACCTCGGGTTTCTGAATTCCAAACCACATTTTACTAGGGTTGCAAACAAAAACTAGCCATCGATCAAATCAAATTGAACCAAGCCAACTAGTTAGCAAGGTGAATAAGCTTATTTGTTTAAACATATTAAAAAATATGGATGTGATTTGATCTATTTTATTTTGGTTTGGGCATACAACTCAACTAGTTTAAAACAAGACCAAATTCTATATATAAATGGTACTATATATTATCCAAGTTTCAAAAATATGACATGTGGCGTTTTTGTCTCAATTCATACGGTGTAAATATTGAAACCTTCCAGATTTAGCGTCACACACATAAATGTCATTACATGCGTACACACACAACCTAAAAAATTATTGTATATGTATTCATATTTATTGACATAATCAAATGGTAATCAAAGTTAATAAAACACATTGTGATTCTTCTTGTTTGGGTTTTCTAGTGTTGGGAAGTAATATGTTGGAATTCAACTACAAATGAGTAATGAAACCGTACAATAAAATGTGAATGAGCAAAGTAGATAAGGTAACACTTCTTTTATCACACGACCCATATAAAATATTGGGAAGTGGGTAATGGGTAAAATGTCATGGTCTGAAAATCTATATTAATACCTTATCGTACATGGTATGGGTGATTGATGATTCTGGTAATTTCCTACCTCATTTCAACCCTAAATTAATTGCATATATTAACTACCATCATACTACAAATTAGTATTAGGCAAGCCTTACACAACAATAAGACTTGTTGTAAGTACCAAACACATTATAAACCTAGAGATCAACCTACTCTTCAGATGTCCAAATAAGTTCACATCTAATACATGCTAGTGTCTTTAAAATTTTCAAAAGACAAAGGAAAAAAATATTTAAAAAACTTACCAAGCTTCGATGCGACATGAAAAAGCAGTTAGGGGGAGAATGCACCACGCCACCAATATCATGAAAAGGGGGAAAATATCAACTTGTATAAGAACTATACATGTGTGGGGAATATTAACGCTAGAACAAAGATGGTCATAACCATCTATTCGAAGATTATTTTAATCACATTAATCTCCAAACAAAGGTTATTTTTCCTTGTTCTTGCGTTCTTACTACTTTTACCGTGTCTGACATGTTGTTAAATATCACATTATTATTAATAGTGGCGTGAACACCATATAGAGTACATAATAATATACAATATATATAACAGCATAACCCTAAGAAGAGAAAGTAACCATCACTTTCATCAACAGAACAAAGGAACATAACATGTTGGTGTGCACCATATAATCAAATTAAACATGAAATAAACAAATCTTCATGTAACTTAAAGAAGATTATATATTTGATGAGGACTTCCAAAGTGCCACGTAAAAGAAAATATTTTTTGTAGAGACATGCCAACTAAGATATTCATAGAACCTTAACTAATCTAATCAACGCTCAAAACAATCAACCGAAAAGGATAGAAAAAATGTGTGGTGTCTAAAATCATCAACTATACATGGAAATTAATAGTTGGTTGTAGTGTCACATGACTACAATGAATAAAATAATAAGGTATTTCATGAGAACCATTTCATACATGTATCTTCCATTCTAATAATATAATATATGTTGATATTGTAAAATTTGTATTTTATTTCTGAGTGGGAGGCCCATTACGATAGCTTGTTGTAAAGGTCCTCAAGTGTCAACCTCATGTTTTACTACTTCTCAGTCCTTGAGTACCCCACCATTCTATAAACTAATTTGTCTATATGTTTTTGGTGTAGTTCATCATGTGTGTTCATTAGTATTGGGTGTTGCACAACTTACGAGATGGTTTTGCATGAGAGGAACTAACTTAATTTTTGTTGCTTATTGACTGAGTGATCTATGTTATGGGATTTTTGGCTAGTATGTACATGTATGCATGTGACCATCTATATTTGGTTGGCACTGTCAAATTGACATGAATTTTGAAACACATTGAATATCAAAGGTATAAATCAAATACGTACAAACACTTATATATATGTGTGTGTGTACCCACACACACACACACACACAGATATATATATATATATATATATATATATATATATATATATATGTGTGTGTGTGTGTGTGTGTGTGTGTATGTGTGTGTGTGTAAGGAGTGGGTCCCGAGAGAGACCACTCCTTGCTTGATTTAAGGAAAAAATTGCAAAATTCCCCAATAAATCATTTTCCATAAAATAAAAGCCACTTTGGGGTTCACAATATTTCTTTAAACATATTAAAATCATGAACATAGTTTGAATGCAGCTAAAATAAAACTAATTATTACATGGTAATTTCAGCAAAGTTCAACTATCAAGCCATAGACCGCTTATAATAAAATTTAAAGACTAAACTACTCAGTTTGGTTTTGTGGTGAGTAACATTTCCGTCTCAGAAATCCTCATCAACTAGTTCTTAGTGTCACCACCTATCTCTTGATCCTCAAGTTGTACAACCTCTAGGTGGGTTGAAGTCAACACCCAGAGAAGAGAACAATAAAAGGGAAAGGAAATTAGCACATGCTGAGTATGTGCAATAATAAACAACTAGACATTACTTAAGAAATTTCCAAAAAAAAAGAGTGTCAAATTAAAGGATGTCAAAAGAAATAAGTTCCAACAGAATTGTTTCAGGCCAAGAGATGAGGCATGTCTACTAAGGAATGTCAAGTAGGGAAATCTTGCCTTTAAAATTTTCCATTAATAAAAACAACAATAAATTTGTACATGTAATAAACAAAGACTATAGTTATTTCAAGCAGAGTTGAGACGCCATTGGATCTCAACCTAAAAATATGGGTGGAAAAGCACACCCTGGGTGGAAAAGCATGCCTCTATAAGTAATGGGCAGAAAAGCACACCATGGACGGAAAAGCATGCCTCTGTAAGTAATGGGCAGAAAAGCACACCATGGGCGGAAAAGCATCCCCCTATAAATATGGTTGAACAGATGTATCACTACAAGAAATAAAACTAGTCCAAGTATTTACATAAATTGGGAAAGGCAAATATAAGTTTAGTCCATGTGAAATAACAGGATGAGAGCATGAATATAAAGCATGTAGTTCAGAGGACCCACAAGTATTGTCCATGAAAATAAGGATTTAAAAAATGACAACAAAGATACCATCTATTCATGCCTCATATGGGAAAGGTTATT
The DNA here is from genome assembly GCA_963693085.1 of Alisma plantago-aquatica. Classification (NCBI taxonomy): domain Eukaryota; kingdom Viridiplantae; phylum Streptophyta; class Magnoliopsida; order Alismatales; family Alismataceae; genus Alisma; species Alisma plantago-aquatica. The sequence continues at coordinate 817,576,700 of OY856409.1, read as the reverse complement.
CTGGTCATAAAAGTAGTGCCTAGATAATAGAGAAGATGCACATATCTTAACTTGAGTTGTTGAATGAGAGGATGAATGCTAAGCTTCCAAATCTATGGTCAACTCAACCTACATGCATGTTTAGATCCTTTAATTAGGGTTTATGTGCTAAAGTATGTAATTATGATGAAAACCCTAAAAACCAAATTGATCAGTGAATTCTATTTTGGTTTTTGAGATTGACCCAAATCTAACCTCAGGGATTCTTGAAGATAAAACTTAACTTCCAATTGTAACTTTACTAATTATTATACATAAACATTAATGAAAAAAAATTCAAATCCTTGTCAAAACCCTAGATTCATACTCCATTAAATCTTAGTGAGTTAACTTAGGGTCACTGACCATGTATATGACTCCAATGTCCAAATTTTATCCTTTAAAACATGTCTTTAATTATTAGTGTGGTATTATGATTGTTTAGAACCCTAAAAATCCGATATATAAAATTGGTGAACTAGGCATTGAAAACTATACCAAAAAATAGAGAATATTCCAAGGATTTTAAAACATATCTTTTTAAAAATTTTGGATGATCAGAGTGAAAGTTATGAATTTTTTGAAAATCTGACCAATCACAATTCGCCAAAAATCCATGTCAAAGATTCAGGGAATCGACTTGCTTACTTGGCCCAATCATGGGTGGCCAAGCAAGATCGGGTCCATGTTCAATATTCATCAATGCGACGAAGCTTGAACAAGAGGGGGTAGCAAAAAGACTGTTTTGCCCTTGTAAGAAAAATCAAAGAAAAGGAAAGCAAGGAAGGAAGAACCAGGAAAGCATTGGGGTTCATCTCTCCCAGCTGCTCGTGTGCCATGTCCACACTCAAGAGTAGTAGGTTCAAGCACAATTTTGGGTGTTTCTACACATGGCGATGAAACAACATAAAGAAGACACAGAAATGTAGATCAAAAGATCACGAACTCACCTCCCAACTCGATTGAAGGCTATTGCAACAACCTCCACGCATGAGGCATCGCAAGGTTAAGGTGAAGAAGCAGATCGGTGGTGGCTCAAGTACAACTAGTAGAGAATTGAGTGGAGGAAAATCAACTTTGTATGGAGGCGGATTGAGGGCTAAGGTTACTTGTTTATATAGTTAAGGTTTTGGGCATCAGGACAAGAGGGTTCAAGAGAGTTGGGATGAGATTTGGGTGATTTCTCGTTACTTGATAAAATTTCATGAGTAATACATGGACCTGTGTGGATTTTACTCATGAAACTTGTGGCGAAGAAAGATAAAAAAGTTGACTATTGGATGAGAAATCGATGTTTTACCATCCTTGTATTTTGCTGCCTAGTTTCCTTTTTTAGCGTAGTTTGAAGACAACACAAAAACTATTTCATACGGATCTGAAGGTGGAGATAAGAGCATGCATCCTCCCAAAGTTAGATTGATAGGGTGATACTCAAATAAATTGAGGAAAATTAGGATTTGGATAAAGTGGCATTAAATGATTATCCTTTTTATTTCCAAACCCAATTAGAGTAACAAATAAAGTGCAAATAAGATGAAAATTGGAAAGTAGGATAATTAGGACCCAAGGAATCCTGTTTTAAAGTCATTTTTTACTTTTGAAAACTTTAATGCATGAAACTCCCAATCTAATGAAAAGTGTATATTCTTTATATATAATTATTCCTTTATTATTTCTTAACCAAATTTTGTGGGTAACTCTCTCTTCACCAAACCTATTCACAAGAAAAATCTAGAAGACTAATTTAAATCTTAAATTCTTCATTTTGACACTTTTGCATAAACAACCCATAACTAATGAATAACCCATTCTCTTATATGAAACCTATCAAATATTTGTATTTTTGTGTTAAAATCCTATAATCAATCATTATAACATCCTAGTACCTATAAATCTAACAAGAGGACTCAAAATAAAATATTAAAATAAAAAGGAGGAGAAATGTGATATTTACCTAAGTTTGGGTATGTTACAACTCTCCTCCCCTAAAAAGGATTTCATCCCTGAAATCTCAATAAAAAAGGGAAGGGTGAGTTTGTAAAATTTCTTCTCTGAGCTCCCAAGTAGTTTCCTATAGACCATGATACTTCCATAACCTTTTCTAACTCAATCTCCTTGTGCTTCAACTGCTTCACTCGGGAGTCAAGAATCTTCACAAGATACTCTTCATAAGTCAAGTCTCCATGAATATCTATGGGCTCGATAGATAACACATGGGATGGATCCTTCACATATTTCTTCAGTAAAAACACATGGAAAACATTATGAATCTTATCATAAGAATGGGGAAAAGCCAAATGGTAAGCACACTCCCTAATCTTATCCATAACTTCAAAGGGTCTCACATAACAAGGACTGAGCTTTCCTTTCACTTTCAACCTCACAATAGACCGAATAGGTTTATTTTAAAAAAACATAGTCACCAACCAGAAAGTTCACATACATCCTCTTTTTGTCAACATACATCTTCTGACAATCCTGAGCTTCCTTCATTCATTTCTTTATTCGAACAATCTTATCCTTCATTAATTTCATGTCATCAATTTTTACTAGAGTATGCTCACACACATCATCCCAGTGCAAGGGTGATAGTCAAGGTATTCCATACAGAGCTTGAAAGGGTGGCATACTTATGCTCTCGTGGTAACTATTATTGTAAGAAAATGCAATGAAAGGTATTTATCCCAAACTCCTCCCTAGTCCATCACATAAGCTCACAAAAGATCTTCTAGAATCTAGATTGTCCTTTTAGATTGACCATCAGCCTAGGGATGTTAGGAAGTGCTAAAATGCAAATATGAACCCATCTCTTCTTAATTCTGCCTCCACGAGTGGGAAGTAAATTTAGGGTCTCTATCTGACACAATAGACTTTGGCACACAGTGTCAAAGCACGATCCAATCCACATAGATGTATGCCATGACTGGAACCTTGTACGTAGTCTTGAAAAGTAAGAAATGAGCCCACTTGATAAGTTGATCTATCACAACCCAGACAACATCATAACCACCTCTAGACTTTGAAAAACATGTCACGAAATCCATAGTAATAATTCCCCACTTCCATTAAGGTATATCAAGAGGTTGCAAAAGTTCACCATACCTTTGATGTTCAATCTTTATTTGTTGACAGGTTAAACATTTCGCATTGAAAGTAGCGATGTCCTTCTTTATATTCTTCCACCAAAAACTTCTCTACAAATCTTTGTACATCTTTGTTGTTCCATGGTAAATTGTATATTTGGAACCATGAGCCTCACTCAACACCTTCTGTCTCAGGTCGTATACATCTGGTATCCATAACCGGTGATGAAAACATATTGCACCATCAACACCAATAGAGAAATTAGATTGTGGTTTTTCAGTCAAAGCCTTCATTTCATCAAGATCAGGACTAGCTACTTGAGCTGCTATAACTTCCGAGATCCAAGATGGAGTAATCAAGAGACTTGCACTACTACAAAAATAGCTTATAACATAACATTTAGAGATGTCGGTTATTACTGAAAACTAACACCTAAACCCTATAATGTCGGTTAATTATAGAGACCGACATCTATATTTGAAGATTGTCCAGACACGGGTATTGCTTTTTATTTAGCGCCAGCTCCCTATCATGAACCGACGCTTAAAATAGCCCGCCAAATCCAATTTTTCAAATGAAAAAAAATTACCCCCAAAGTTTCACATACGGCGTCGGTTTTTTACCTAATAACTGACGCCTAATGATGAAAAAAATTACCTCCAAAGGTCGTTGGTTTTTGTGGAAAAACTGACGATGATATGGTTTTGCGCGCCGTCCCTACAAAAATTTTTAGGGTTAAGATTGTCCAATGGACGTCGAGTTTTTTTGGCAACCGAAGCTGATGGATATTAGGTTTCAGTTTAATAGAAGACTGACACATTTGTTAACTTAATAGCCCCTGCAAGAAACAAACTCTTCCCCATTCCTCTTTGTTTCATCACGAGAAACAGACCCTTCTGCTCCCGACGCTGCCAGTCACGCTCCAGCCTGCTCGGTCGACACCGCATGCTCCTGTGGTCATTGCTGCCACCGTCGTCACCGCCTGATCAAGCCGCCGCCCTGCTCTCTTCTTTCTCCCGCCCACTGCTCCTCAAACCACTGCACCTATGGCTAGTTCTGGAGCTCACCGACGGTCATCTTCTTCCCGTTGCCGCCAGCCGCCTCAACTACCAGCCTAAGGTCACCGGAGGAGCTACTGTAGGTCGCCAGAGGAGCTGCTACATGTCGCTGGAGGAGCTGTTGGTCACCGGAGGAGCTAGCCTCTGCTTCCCCTACTGCTAGGTAGGTTACATATCTTGATTTTACTGATTTCCATCAACTGATTAGTATTTACTTATCTACTGATTTGTATTTACTTATCTATTGATTTGTATTTATTATCTACTAGTTTATATTCATTTATCTATTGATTAGTATTAATGTACTATTTTAACTTGTCTAATTCTCATGCTTGACCTAATTCAATAAATTTTGATGCATGTTAAAATAAGATTCAAACTTTTCCATTCTAGCATCCTAATTTGATTTGATTATGTGCTTTGAACCTTGAAACATGTGTGTTAAAGATACATTGATGTTGAATGTCAAAATTAACTCACATGTGGGTCTTCTATTTCTAAAATGATTATGTGAACTCCTAAATCAGTAACATATATTATTCATTGTGCACCCAAATACCTTGTGAATCATGTATGCGCCCTAAGGTGATTAAATGCCTAAATCTTGACTTGAAATATGACCTAGTATGTATGTTGATATATGAAGCTCAAGTTAAAACTTCAAGATTGACCCCTAATTCAAATCTTTGATATATGGAATCATAGTTTATTTACTGTTTAGTATTTACTAACAAGCATGATTAAATGGTGTTACACAAAACTTAGGATATGAATGATGAAACTAGGATTGTAGGTATAAGAATGACAACATACATGTATTTGTTGGCCTAGAAACATGTCCAAGATTTACTCATTAGGAGTAAATCTTGGATAGTCCCCGGTTTGGGACTATTCTTGAACACCTAATCTCACTTAGGATGTAAGTGTATAATGTGTATTGGGTTTTCAAGAAAATTTCAATAGCATTTCCCCGTTTGTTCTCTAAGTACATATGTACTTGGAGAACAATGGAGAAATGTTGCCGAAATTTTCTTGAAAACCCAATACACATTATACACTTACTAGTGAGATTAGGTGTTCAAGAATGGGATGGGTGGTACACATTTATTTTATATAAGAATGACAAAACATGTATTTGTTGGCCTAGAACTCGTCCAAGATTTACTCAATAGGAGTAAATCTTAGATAGTCCCCGGTTTGGGACTATTCTTGAACACCTAATCTCACTTAGGATGTAAGTGTATAATGTGTATTGGGTTTTCAAGAAAATTTCAGTAGCATTTTCCCGTTTGTTCTCTAAGTACATATGTACTTGGAGAATAGCGGGGAAATGCTGCCGAAATTTTCTTAAAAACCCAATACACATTATACACTTACTAGTGATATTAGGTGTTCAAGAATGGGATAGGTGGTACACATTTATTATATATAAGAATGACAACACATGTATTTGTTGGCCTAGAAACTTGTCCAAGATTTACTCAATAGGAGTAAATCTTGGATAGTCCTCAGTTTGGGACTGTTCTTGAATACCTAATCTCACTTAGGATATTTTAACCATTAATTATATATAAGACCTTAAACCCTAAAGTTTTAACCATGCTTAAACTCTAATCTGTTAATCTTAGACCCTAATCTTGTTGTAATATATACTTGTTTTCTCTTTGATTATAGAATGGATAGATCATGGATGTCCATTTGCAAGCACTGCACCCCAAAGTTTATTTCTGGTCTTGATCAGTTTATTAGATTTGTTGAGGAACATAGGAAACAACCTGGAGATAGGTTCTACTGTCCATGTAGGTATTGCGGTAACAACTTGAAAGTCAACACTGGTGACGAAATCAAAATTCATGTCATGTGCAACGGGATTGTACAAGGCTATACAGAATGGCACTGGCATGGAGAGATTTCAAACCTGAAACTAGTGGATGTCGATAGCAGTGCTTGTGTGGAAGAAGTTATTGCCTCCGATGACATAGATGTGAACAAACCAGTTCCAGTAGACATCATTGATGCGATGTTGGATAGTTGTGGGGTAGAGCACACCAAAATCGATCCACCTCCCATGTTTAGAAATATTTTGCATGATGCTGAGATACCGTGCTATACACAAGTTGTACTAAGTTTACGAAGCTTAGCATTGTGTTGAGATTGTATAAGCTGAAAGCCAACAATAGATGGAGCAACAAAAGCTTCACATCATTGTTGTCTTTGTTGAAAGAAATGCTTCCTAAAGGAAACGAGCTGCCAATCTCAACATACCAGGTAAAGAAATTGTTGTGCCCAATGGGAATGGAGGCCAAGAAGATATGTGCATGCCTGAATGATTGTGTATTATTTCAAAAGGACTATGTGGATTTGAAAGATTGTCCAAAATTTGGTGCGTCATGGTATAAATTGATGACTTCAGGGGAGTCCAAAACTGGTTCTCTTGTCAAGGTGATGTGGTATCTACCTATAATATCACGGTTTCAACGCTTGTTTGCCAATCTGATAGATGCAAAGAATTTTAGGTGGCATGCAGATGTTAATAAAAATAATGATGGGATCCTACGATATGCGTCTGATTCCCCATAGTGGAAGAAGATTGATCTATTGTACCCTAAATTTGGTGAAGAAGTTAGGAATCTAAGACTTGGGCTTTGTACATATGGGATGAATCTGTACGGGACATTGAGCAGCCAACATAGCACTTGGCCAGTCATGCTTGTTATATACAATCTTCCTCCCTAGATGTGTATGAAAAATAAGTACATTATGTTGTCAGTGTTGATATCGGGCCCTAAACAACGTAGAAATGATATCGATGTTTATCTCGAACCTCTGATTGATGACTTAAAGAAACTCTGGGGTGAAGGTGTGATGACCTATGATGCTTCACGAAGAGAGACATTTCGTTTGCACGCTCTGTTGTTTTGCACTATTAATGACTTTCCAACATATGGGAATTTGTCTGGATATAGTGTCAAAGGAGCTGAAGTGTATCCTATATGTGAACAGAACACTGATTCAACAAGACTAAAACATGGCGGCAAGACTGTATATCTTATTCATCGAAGGTTTCTTCCAAAATTCTATCTGTATCGTAGAAAGCGCAAAGCATTCAATGGATGGAATGAGGAACGGAGTGCACCTAAACCTATACCATGGGAGGTTGTTTATGAAAGAGTAAAAGACTTTGTCAATGAATTTGGTAAGAGATCACAATGTACTATGGCCACACGGAGTGACAAATCTTTATTCAAGAAGAAGCCAATATTTTGGGATCTTCCTTATTGGAGTTCTTTGACAGTCAGGCATTGTATCGATGTCATGCACGTTCAGAAAAATGTTTGTGATAGTGTCATTGGTACTCTGTTGAATATACCAGGTAAGACTAAAGATGGGATAAAATCCAGACTGGACCTACGTGAAATGGGAATAAGGTCATAATTAACAGAATTATGTGAAATGGGAAATCGGAGAACATACTTACCTCCCGCTTGTTACATGTTGTCTAGAAAGGAGAACAAAGCTTTTTGTGAATGCTTGGTAAATGTTAAGGTGCCACAAGGTTACTCATCCAACATCTATAGATTGGTATCAATGAAATATCTGAAGTTGATAGGCCTTAAATCTCATTTTTGTTACACTCTAATGTAACAAATATTGCTCGTGGCAATTCGATCTATATTTCCAAAGCATGTAAGGTTTGCAATCACCAGACTTTGTTTCTTTTTCAATAGTCTATGCAGCAAAGTTATTGACCCTAATACTCTCGATACTTTGCAAAGAGAAGTGGTTGTTACCCTATGTCAGCTTGAGATGTATTTCCCTCCTTCGTTCTTTGATATCATGGTACATCTTGTTGTCCACTTGACTAGGGAAGTGAAAATGTTGGGACCGGTTTTCTTGCATTAGATGTATCCCTTTGAATGATACATGAGCATTTTTAAAAGTGATGTTAGAAACCGTTATCGGCCTAAAGGGAGTATTATTGAGGGTTATGTGGCAAGAGAGGTTATGGATTTTTGCAATGACTTTATGAGTGGTAATGACACTCCTGGTAATGACAAGAATATTGAGGAGCATTTTGGCAAATGAATTTTGGGATCACGGGTGAAAGTAATCAGCCGTGAGCAGTTGGAATAAGGTCACTTGTATTTTACACAACATGGACGAAGTGAGTGTTTATATCGAGGAACATACCAATTTCATAAAGAGACAATATCCTCGAACCAATTCAATGTGGCTTTAATAGATTGCATAACAAGACATTTATTAAGTGGTTTGAAGATAAAGTCATACATCAACTATCTCAAACACCGGATGATATTACTGAAACTATCAAATGCCTCACCTTTAAACCAAAATTGAATGTTATGTCTTATGAAGGGTATGACATTAATGGATTCACATATTACACAAAGTGCCAAGATGATAAGAGTGTCGTCCAAAACAGTGTGGTCACCCTTCAAACGTCGACTATGTTTTTTGCAAGTGCAAAGGATAAGAGTCCACGTGAAGCTAAAATGTCATATTACGGTGTCATTGAATACATATGGGAGTTTGACTACATAGATTTTATAATTCCGCTCTTCAAATGTAATTAGGTTGATAACACCAAAGGAGATATAGTGGATGAATTGGGTTTCACTTAGGTGAACTTTGAAAAGATTGGCGTGAAGGGTGAACCGTTCATATTGGCATCACAGGCGAAACAAGTATTTTATATCGATGATCCTGCAGATGATAAATGGTCGGGTGTTCTTCATGGTAAAAGACAGTTCATTGAAGATCCTATAGATGAAGAAGAGTATTATGATAAGTATGATGACTCCAGTCCATTCTCAGCTGGGTTGCCAACACCATAAAATATTGAAACTAATGATGACTTATATGTGCACGGAGATCACAATGAAGGATTGTTAATTGATAAATGATCGCAATATTAGAGGCATGCATGTTTATATTTTTTATATGTTTCATTTGTATATGTGAACTATACAATGTCTCATTATCTTCTAGTTATGTCAAATGCTAAATGTTTTATTTTTTAATGAAATTTTTAGATGGCTGAGCATGGGCATGATGACCATGATGTCCATGATGAGAATGGTGAGGATACCAATGCGCCACCTCATAATGTAAGTTTTAAAAATATATCATATGTTTCTATCCATATGTCCATTTATAGTTATATCTTGTAAGTGTGTTTATTTTGTCAAATTTTAGGTTGATGATGCACATGTACCCTCTGAAGCACATGAGGCACTTGATGAGAAGTACCAAAAAGTTGACAAGAGAAGGGGCATCACTATGATGAAGAAGTTAACATCGCTAAGGGGCAATGGACCTGATACATCCCTATTTTAGGGCTTCATCTTGTGTCATATTGCATTTCAATCACATCTATACTTGCTAGATTACATGTTATTTCCCCCAATATGCTTATTTCTATCAAATGCACTTAAGGAGGCTTTTTGCATGTTTTATATGTACTTTGTCCACTACTTGATGGCATGGAAAGAGGATGGTCCAATCTAGGGTTTCCTCAGGCTTGGAGGAGCCCAAAATGAGGCCAAAACCACTCCCAACCTACCCCAAGTGGTCAATGAATGTTTTGAAGCAATACCTTCCATGGATGATCAAGTTCAAAGCTCAAATGCATGGGAGAGACACAAAAACGACCGTGGTATCCCACCACAGTCGTGGTGGACATGTCCTAAGCACAAAAAACCACAAAAACTCCCAGAAATTGATGAAAATGGCCAAAACGATCGTGGTGATCAACATGCTCGTGGCCATAGGTCCCCACCACGACCGTGGTGAGCCCCCACGGCCATGGCCATCCATGTACATATCCATGTGATCTCCACATTTTAATTCCCACGACCGTGCCCATCCACCACGGTCGTGGTCTACCCTACCCACCACGGTCGTGCTACTCACAAAATCCACCCACTTTTCCACTATTTTCCCCATTTTATCCCTAACTTAACCCTAGTTCCCCTAGACACCTATATATACCTAGGTGGCGGCTGGGGCACGAAGCTAGCTACCTTCCATCATCTCCTAGCTCCCCAAATTGCCACCCACTCCATTCCACTCCATTTCCACCTCCATTCCACTCCATTTCACCATTTCCACCACCAAAACACTAGTTCATACTAGTTCCTACCCATAATCCCCTTCATTTCACACCCTTGCACCTTGGAGGAGGGAGGAGGACGTCCTGAAGCTGCTGGGGAGGAGGACTTCTTCATCTACATCGAGCTCCATGGCTTCTTCTACCTCTTTCTTCTCTCTTTTTGTATTTTCCATTTCTATGAGTCGCTAGGCCCCTGTGGGTGGGCTGTTTGGGGGAAATTATGTTACTTTGATACCATGTTGGGGGGAATGACATGTAAACATTTTAATTTCATTTGTTATCAATTATATTCTATTTGCATCTCATTGTCCATGGATTGCTTGCTGGTTTGTGTATGGAATCACCTAGGAATTTAGGCAAATTGCTTATATGTGTGAATTTTGGGATTTGCCCCTAGGTCCAATTCTTGGATCCCTAGGTTGCCTCCCATCTTCCTACATCTTAATCAATCTCCCTAAACCTAAGTGAGAGATCTAAGTAGCTAGATTAGGTAGTTCTAGTACAATTAGCATGGAGCCTTCTCAAGGCTAGAATGTGGGGGAATTGGGGTCCAAAACCCTAATCTCACCTCCCCATTACTACCCTCGGCCCTTAATTGCCCTAGGAATGCCTAATCTAGAAACCTAGACTTGATTAGACTCTAATTGAATTGAACCTAACCCCTAACCCAATTGAGCATCGTAAGGGTAGTAGGGGGTGTTAGGGACTAGTTCCCCTATACACAACCTAGCATATCCATGGCCAGTTAGTAGCTTAGGTTAATTCATTAGACTCTAACCTTTTGTTTGGTTTGGATAATCTAAATGGAATAATAATGTTCATATGTCACCCCCCAACTTAAGTAATAAGTTCATACCCCTAAACAGCCCACACATCTCTTTACTGCTTGAAACCCTAGTTTTGTGCTTGCTAAGCTTAATTAGTTCTTTCCTTGTTTAGTTAGCTTCTTGCTTTACTCTTGTCTTGTACATGCTAGTGTATCTCTTTAATTGCTCTTTTACTTCTCTCTTGCTTGCCTTAGTGTAATTTTCATTTTCATACCTAGCTTAGTCCTTTCTTTCCCGCTTAGTCTTAATCTAGTCTAGGGTTAACATAGATTTCATTCTTGCCTTTAAATTGCTTGTTTGTCCATAGTTGTTTAACAATCAAATCACCTTTAAACCCTTAACCCTAGTCTCCGCAGTAGGAACCTAGCCAAACTAACCTAGCTCTAGTGCCCCCTCTTTTCCCTGTGGATCGACCCTATACTTGCCACCTTCCTATACTACGACACGACCCCGTGTGCTTGCAGGTGTAGTTCTTTTAGTAGACGTAGGTTTGTTAGTTTAGGTTATAAATTTCGAAAGCAAATTCCCATCACGTGTGTTCCAACCTCATGGGGAGCATCTAGTCGAATCAAATCGGCTAGTGTGTAGCACCTCTAGTGAAATTGCACCAAGCTTTCTGGCGCCATTACCGGGGATTAGAGGCGTTCGGCCTAGCTAGTTAGTTTTGCTTTGACTTTTCCTACTGCCCTCATCATTGCTATTTTTTATTCATTTTTCTTTGCATTCTTTGTGTATATTGGTTTATTAACTTGCTTTCCTTTGTTTGGTTGTGTTGTGTGCATGTGACAAGCCATTCGGGAGGAAACGAGATGGAAGACCAAAATGCACTTCGCAAGTCTTTGCAAGATTACTTCATGTCGAGCAAGTCTTTGCAAGATTACTACCAGTCACATATTGCATCTAGAGTCACCTAAATGTAAGGGGAGCAATTTTCTATTCCTCCATGTCTTCTTGGGCTCCTGCCCACCTTCTACGGCTTGGAGAGTGAAAACCCCTACAAGAATGTGGATTCCTTCCTAGAGATGTGTGCCACCTTCATAACATCAACAACAAGTGATGACTCAATTCGGATCACATTGTTCCCCTTTTCACTCAAGGATAGGGCCAAGGAATGGTATGATTCAAGGAGAGACATCATGAGTTGGGGTGAGATGAAGATGGAATTTTTGAGGAAGTTCTACTCTATTGCAAGGATGACACAAATGCGGCGGTCAATAGTGAGTTTCAGCCAAATGGATAATGAAAAGTTTCATGATGCTTGGGATAGGTTGCAAAAGTTGTTGAGAGAGTGCATGCATCATGAGATACCTTTGTGGCAGCTTGCACAAGCATTCTACTCTAGTTTTTCGTCAAGGGATCAAGCTACAATGGATTCTTCTTGTGAAGGTGTTTTCATGACAAAGCCACCGGAGGAGTCATGGCCGTTGTTTGAGCAATTGGCGGAAAATTCAAGGAACCAAGCTTCTAGCATTATCTGTGATGGGGATCGGGACTTTAGTGAGCCTTCTATTTCTAATGATCCCAATGCACAAGTGATGAAGGTTATGGGATAAATTCTGAAAACCATGAAAAGTCAAGGAGGAAATGGTCCTTGCCATCTGGTCAACTACATTGGTTCTTTTGAGGGAGAAGTGAAGACACCTTACTCCTATAGCTACTCAGAATCGCAAAGTCCAAGCTATAGCTCTAGGTTTGAGTAAGAGGTTCTTTCTAGATTGAAAGTATTTGATGATGTTCAAAGAGATGTTGCAAGGTTAGAAGAGAGAATGGAGAAGCTATCTTCCATAATTGCTCTCCAAGAAGAAAAATTGTCTTCAAGACCCATCGTGAGCCACCATGAAGCAAGTGGACCCATGCCCTCTTCACAAGTTTTCTACAGTCCACCCCCCATGCAAGTGCATCCCATTCACTCCTTCCAAGGCTATCCCCAACCTTACACTCCTCCACCACCTCAATTTTCCCAAAACTTCACTTTCCAACCCCAATTCTCTCCTCCCCCTCAATTCTCTTCTCCACCTCAATTTCAACCCCAAGTGCCACCCCCACCTCCTCCACAGCCACAACATGCTCACCCTCCCCATCATGAGCAAGGTAGTGTTGTGATAGTTCTAAGGAGTGGGAAAACACTTGAGCAGCCCGCAAGTCAAAGAAAGAGTGACAAAGCAAAGCAGAAGCAGTCAAGTGGTGATGTTGTGATTGAGATTGCCGAAGATGAGCATTTGCACCCCCATGTTGATGTTGGGAGTCCTAGTGCTCCACCTCATGCTACACCACAGGAAGATCGTGCTGAGTCAAGTAGGCCAATAGCTAGTGAGCCACCATTTCCCGAAGTACTAGATGAGCCCCCAGCTATGAAAAGAAGACAAAAGCACAATATGGACATTCTAGAGATCTTTCGACAGGTGAAGGTCAACATTCCTCTCTTGGATGCAATCAGGAAAATTCCATCATATGTCAAGTGTCTCAAAGACCTATGCACTGTGAAAAGAAGGTCAACAGGGAGGATTCTAAAGAAAGTGAGATTGACTGAACAAGTGAGCCCCATCATACAACACTCACTTCCCGTGAAGAGAAAGGACCCAAAAGCCCCACTCATACCTAGTTACATAGGGGGGCATCGCATAGACAGGTCCTTGATTTGGGATATAGTGTGAATTTGATGCCATATCATGTCTATGTTGAGCTGGGCTAAGGCAAGTTGAAGCTGGCACATTGCACTCTCCAATTGGCAGATAGATCCATAAAAGTGCCTAGAGGTAGAGTGGATGATGTCTTGGTGATGATAGACAAAGAAAAATGCACGGTGTTCCCAACGGATTTCATTGTACTTGATATGGAGACAGAGGATAGGAAGATTCCCATCATCTTGGGGAGGCCGTTCTTATCTACAGCTGATGCCGACATTCATGTACGTAGTGGCACTATGACAATCTCATTTATGGACATGAAGATCAACATCAATATGTACAATACCCCAACCCGGCGACTCTGAGATAGGGATATTGGACATGATCGCTTCACAAGTCCAAATGGGCATTTGAGAGAAGGACACTAAGGTGAAGAAATTGGTGATGATTGTTTTCATGAAAAAGATGAGGAACCAATGTTGAGTGCAAATGAAGGATGCATGTTTTGCAAGAATGGACACTTGAGAATTCCAAATGGGTGAATTTTGAAGATTCATCAAGAAGCCCAGCTGAAGACAAGAAACTCAATGCTTGTGGGAGGCAACCCGCCTAGGTTTGGGAATTTTTGACCCAACCTCACATTTTTTATACTTTTGCTTTATTTACACAAACACACACGCACTCTTGTGCTTGATAGTTTTCTTTTGAGTTTTAATGATGAGGCAGGTGCTAGACAATATAGAGAGGGTATAGAAGCAGGTCATGGTCTTTAAATCAAATATGCATCCGGATAACAAATAAAAGTGAAGTTCAAGCTCTTGAAGTGAGAAAAGTGAAGGAGCACCCTCACCACGGCCGTGGAGCTTGACCACGACCGTGGCACATGTGGCCAAGCACGACCGTGGCACCCAGCCATAGCCGTGGGAATTATTGCATCAAGTTGGCTAAAGTTACAGTGTTTTTGGAAGATTGGCCACGGTCGTGGCAACTTGCCATGGTCGTGGGAATTATTGCATCAAATTGGATGAAGTTATAGTGTTTTTGGAAGATTGGCCACGGCCGTGGCAACTTGCCATGGCCGTGTTGAAGAAGCTTGGCCACAACCGTGGTCCCTAGCCACTGTCGTGGGAATTATTGCATCAAGTCCATCGAAGTTACATGTTTTTTTTTGGATAAATGGCCACCCGCCACAGCCGTGTTGAAGAGGAGTGGTCACGACCGTGACGATCGACCACGACTGTGGCAAGGGTCGACCACCAGCCACAACAGGGTGACCTACATTGTGACGCTCCACACCTGCCCTGATCTTCACCCTACTATCCCTAAGCTCTAGTTTCATGCTGAGGACAGCATGATTCAAAAGTTTGGGGTGGTAGGGCAGTATGTACCACATATCTCATTCTATCATTTTGATTACCTATCTGACATGATTTTTGTTTGCTTTTGATCTATCTAGTGTGGATTTTCTTTACTGCTTTGCATCCTTGCATGCCATGTAGTTTACATTCCTGCCATTTTTGCATAATTTTCAAAAAAAATTGCTCTTCTTGCCATGCATTGCATATCATGTAGATTTTTGGTATTTCTTGCATGTTATAGCTAGTATTTGCTTGTTTAATGCTTTAAGTTCAATAATATAGGTTTAGATGTGATTGGAGGCAACTTGGCACCATTTTGGCCAATTTTGCCCAAATTTTAGATTTCTTGTCTAAAAGTGTGTTTTGACCCAATCTCTATTGTTTTGTGTAAAAATGACAACCTTTGACTAGTGCAAGTGAAATGTCATGCTTTATTGCTAAGTGGTATCAATGTTTGACTTTTTACATGTGCATCACCTCTCTCATGATTGTGATAGATTTGGATGAATTGTGAACTTGAGCAAGCTTTGAACACTTAGTGTTTGTGGAATCACTTGTTTGATATATCAATTTCATCTTGTTCATTCATGTGGTGTGATATCTAGGATGAAGTATTGGATTAACTTTCATGCAGGATGTCTTATGTGGAAAATCATACCAATGACCCCTCTTTGACCCGACTCTTCTTCCACCATCTTCATACCCCTCCGCCTCATAAAAAGATGCCTTGGTAAACATAATCAGCCTTGGCCACCTCCAAAAGTTTGGGGTGGCCACATCTCTACCTCCCCGCTTCACTCTATCCACCATATGCCCTATCTACACCAAGGGAAAGAAAGAAAAGAAGAGAAAAAGAAAAGCAAAAACAAAATAAAAGGATGCTCCTATTTAAGAGCATTCAAATAAAGAAAAGATGAGTATGTAAAAACACTCCAAAAATCTTATTGTAACTCTTTCTTCCATTTTCATACCCATTGAGATAAGAAGCATCACACTTAGCTCATTTTTCCCTTTTTCACAGCCACGTGGGTCATTTGGTGTGATTTGAAATATAAGATTGAATGCATGAATGTGAAACAACACTCCTAGTCATTCTTGATTAACGCCACCATGAAACGGTTTACCCAGAACTTTATGGAAGAAATATGGATAACTTGTGTATTCTATGTGCTATATTTGAAGTTCATATGCTTTGTGCTCTTTTCATGATTGGTTTGTGAAAGCAGGAGAGGAGAGAGGTGAAATGCATGCACTTAGTCATCTTTGATCCCATTCAGCGATAATCATCTTTTACATTGCATTTGTCATGTCTTGACTGTGAAAAGTTTGTAGAGAGATTGATTTGGAGAAAACTTGAGGACAAGTATGTTTCAAGTTTGGGGTGGTGATTCATCCCTATTTTAGGGCTTCATCTTGTGTCATATTGCATTTCAATCACATCTATACTTACTATATTACATGTTATTTCCCCCAATATATTTATTTCTATCAAATGCACTTATGGAGGCTTTTTGCATGTTTTATAGGTACTTTGTCCACTACTTGATGGCATGGAAAGAGGATGGTCCAATCTAGGGTTTCCTCAGGCTTGGAGGAGCCCAAAATGAGGCCAAAACCCCTCCCAACCTACCCCAAGTGGTCAAAGAATGTTTTGAAGCAATACCTTCCATGGATGATCAAGTTCAAAGCTCAAATGCATGGGAGAGACACCAAAACGACTGTGGTATCCCACCACGGTCGTGGTGGACATGCCCTAAGCACAAAAAAACCACTAAAACTCCTAGAAATTGATGAAAATGGCTAAAACGATCGTGGTGATCAACATGCTCGTGGCCATAGGTCCCCACCACGACCGTGGTGAGCCCCCACGGCCGTGGCCATCCATGTACATATCTCTGTGATCTCCACATTTTAATTCCCACAACTGTGCCCATCCACCACGGTCGTGGTCTACCCTACCCACCATGAACGTGGTGACCCACCACGGTCGTGCTACTCATAAAATCCACCCACTTTTGCACTACTTTCCCCATTTTACCCCTAACTTAATCCTAGACCCCCTAGGCACCTATATATACCTAGGTGGCAGTTGGGTCACGAAGCTAGCTACCTTCCACCACCTCCTATCTCCCCAAATTGCCACCCACTCCATTTCCACCTCCATTCCACTCCATTTCACCATTTCCACCACCAAAACACTAGTTCATACTAGTTCCTTCCCATAATCCCCTTTATTTCACACCCTTGCACCTTGGAGGAGGGAGGAAGAAATCTTGCAACTGCTGGGGAGGAGGACTTCTTTATCTACACCAAGGTCCATGGCTTCTTCTACCTCTTTCTTCTCTCTTTTTGTATTTTTCATTTCTATGAGTAGCTAGGCCCTGTGGGTGGGCTGTTTGGGGGAAATTATGTTACTTTGATACCATGTTGGGGGGGAATGACATGTAAATGTTGTAATTTCATTTGTTAACGATTATATTCTATTTGAATCTCATTCTCCATAGATTGCTTGTTGGTTTGTGTGTGGAATCACCTAGGAATTTAGGCAAATTGCTTATATGTGTGAATTTTGGGATTTGCCCCTAGGTCCAATTCTTGGATCCCTAGGTTGCCTCCCATCTTCCTACATCTTAATCAATCTCCCTAAACCTAAGTGAGAGATCTAAGTAGATAGATTAGGTAATTCTAGTGCAATTAGCATGGAGCCTTCTCGAGGCTAGAATGTGGGGGAATTGGGGTCTAAAACCCTAATCTCACCTCCCCATTACTACCCTCGGCCCCTAATTGCCCTAGGAATGCTTAATCTAGAAACCTAGACTTGATTAGACTCTAATTGAATTGAACCTAACCCCTAACCCAATTGAGCATTGTAAGGGTAGTAGGGGGTGTTAGGGACTAGTTCCCCTATATACAACCTAGCATATCCATGGCCAGTTAGTAGCTTAGGTTAATTTATTAGACTCTAACCTTTTGTTTGGTTTGGATAATCTAAATGGAATAATAATGTTCATATGTCACCCCCCAACTTAAGTAATAAGTTCATACCCCTAAACAGCCCACACATCTCTTTACTGCTTGAAACCCTAGTTTTGTGCTTGCTTAGCTTAATTAGTTCTTTCCTTGCTTAGTTAGCTTCTTTATTTACTCTTGTCTTGTGCAACTAGTGTATCTCTTTAATTTCTCTTTTACTTCTCTCTTGATTGCCTTAGTGTAATTTGCCTTTTCATACCTAGCTTAGTCCTTTCTTTCCTGCTTAGTCTTAATCTAGTCTAGGGTTAACATAGATTTCATTCTTGTCTTTAAATTGCGTGTTTGTCCATAGTAGTTTAACAATCGAATCACCTTTAAACCCTTAACCCTAGTCTCCGTAGTAGGAACCTAGCCAAACTTGTTGGGTTTTAGAGGAGGTAGAGAAGCAGCGAAAACAAAAAAAATTCTCCCCAAAACCCAGAACAAAAGGAATCGCGTCAACGTCTATACAATAGGAAAGATGGTTTGCGATGCATACCTTGTCCTGAGGCTTGCTCGGTGACAGTACCTCGCGCCTTGCACGGTCTTCACCTCCGATCTTGGACGATGTCTGTGCATCTCCTGGTCGCACTGGGACTGAAGACTCCTGGTTAGGGCTGTAAATGGGTACGGGTATACCCGTGTACCCACAAAACCATACCCGCCAAAACCCGTCATGGGTCCAGTTTTCTAGACCCGCATACCCGCATACCCGTATTGTCACGGTTCCCATAATGGGTATAGCTGTACCCATACCCACTAACCCGTGTACCCGCAAAAAAAATACATATATATAAATTATTTGTTAGGGTTTAGGGCTATTAGTTACTACAGGCTCCCCGCTCCCCCTCTCGCCTCTCGGCTTCCCTCAATCCTCATTCCGCTAGCCCTATCGGCAAAGCGAGGGGATCGCTAGGGCTAAGGGCAGCCGCCATCCTCAAGCCACCAGCGGCCCTCCAGGCTCCACGCTCCGCCGCTCCAGCCAGATCCACCGCGGCACCGCCTCCCAAGGCTCATCTGAGCAGTGAGCACGCTGCCGCGCAAGCCCCCCCCCCCCCCCCCCCGACGCCGCGTCGTCCCTCGGTCCCTGTAGCCATCACCCCGGAGGTCACCTTGGCAGGGGTGAACAAGGTTGTCCTGAAGGAGCTCATCGCCAAGTACGACGCCTTCCATCTGGCGAGTAGGCTCATCGCCTATGATGGCAGGAAGAATGTCTATACTACGACGCCATTACAATTTGAGTCTAAGGAGTTTGTCGTCACGCTAGATGAAGAGGATGGGAAGAAGCCCAGACCAGGGTATGGGGAACTTGCTGACTTTTTATTTTGTTTTGTGAAATTAAAGTGTACACAATCGTCTTATTCTGTTTTTGTTCATCCTCATTAATGTGAACATCTCTACAGGAAGGAGAGGGAGTTTACTGTAGCCATCAAGTTCTCTGTGAAAATCGACCAGGGGCTCCTTCTCCAGTTTCTAGCTGGGAAGGTGCGTGGCGCACCTTATGAGGTCATACACGTACTTGACGTCGTCATGCGCGAGACACCATCAGCAAAGTAAGGAGGATCTCCCTACCTGTTTGTTCTTCCAGCGTTTGTTGTTGTCAGTTTTTTCCCTACAATTTTTGTTTGTTTTGTTGTGTTATTGTTATAATTCTAATGATGATGTCTGTCTCAATCCTTATATCCTTCTGTGTTTGTTACCATCCAGGCATGTCACAGTTGCTAGATCGTTCTTCTTCGATGACATCAAGAGCCATACCACTCTTGGAAGTGGTGCCGAGTGTTGGAGAGGTTACTACCAGTCTCTCCGACCTACGCAGATGGGGCTGTCTCTAAACATTGGTCAGCCTTCTACTCTTCACCCTGTCTTCCTGTTCTGTCTCTCTACGATTTCCCGTTAGTCATGTTTTCTATGGCTTAACTTTATTATGTTTCTATAGCAAGTTAAATGTCCTGGTGCATACAAGCCAAAACCCATTATTGTTGCTTAGAACTTCTTAAAACACCGATTTGATGGATTGTTATGTATTGGTGTAGTTATTATTCTTTCTTTTTCCTTCTTAGTTAACCTTGTAATCTGATGGTCTTCTCAATCTACAGATCTCTCTGCCACTGCCTTCTATGAACCTATCATGGTTCATGACTTTGTTTGGGAATATTTAGGCTTGCGCGAGATGAGGCCTCTGTCTGATGCTGAGAGGACCAGGGTAAGAAACCATGCCCCACTACTATCATATCAGCATCTTTTTATGCTTTGAATTCTGCTAGTCTAAAGTACGGTTTATATGCTAATCCTCTTGTTTTCTAATTGATAATAGGCCAAGAAGGTCCTGCGAGGCGTCAAAGTGAAGGTCGTGTACCAGCCAGGGAGTACTAGGTAGTAGGCACAGGATCACAGGGATAGCATCTCTCTCTGTGCATCAGTTGAAGTTCATCGACCAAGAAGGCAAGGAGATGACAGTCGCACAATACTTTAAGGAGAAGTATCAGTTTGAGTTGCGCTTGCAGTGGCCTTGCCTTGAAGCAATTCTTACTATTTTAACTATTGCAAAGACTTACTTAATAAAACTATTTTAACTTATTGCAAATACTATTGAAGCAATTCTTACTTTATAATTCTTTTGTAGGACAAGATTGTCGAGGTGCAATGCTAGGTTCTGTAAGAAATGATTTGGAAGATGAGCAAGAGCTTGGGGATGTTGTCATCATAGAGATGGAATGATTGGTATGTTAATTTTAAGTTTAAGTTTTTGACATGTTATGCCCACAATAATCTTTATACTTGTTTATTTATATTGATCAATTGTTTACATTTTGTTTGTAGGTGCTTTGTACTCTTCCTTATCACGTCATCTTGATGAACAACCATTCATTTTATACATTTGGCGATGTGCATTTGATTGCTGAAAATTGATGTAATAGTCTTATTGTTATGAATGTTAGCAATAGACAATTGGCCATGATGTATTTTGTTGTGTTGAGCTATCTTTAACAATCCCGTTGATCATTTAACAATATTTCATTCTACTGTTGGTGAATTTCTTAATGTTTAACTTTCATATTTGATGGTATTTAATTTTGTGAAGTTGCTAGTTGATTATTGAGTGGTAATATTGTTCGTTTTGCTGGGCTGTTTATAGCACACAACTCATACATTGAACGATTTCTTTGTGTTCTATTATTGGGTTTTTCTAGTGCTTAAACCATATATGTGTATGATATGATTTTTTAATAAAGATTTTGGGCCAAAAATTAGGTACTTGAATGGTTTTTAAGTGCACAAAGCATCCCAAACAGCAGCTTTGTGTTACTCTAGCAGCTCACATGTTGGAAATTTCAAACGTCGTTCTAGTGATTAAACCATATACGTGTATGATATGGTTTTTTAAATAAAGATTTTGGCCCAAAAGTAGGTACTTGAATGATTTTAGGTCCACAAAGCCCCCCAAAACAGCAGCTTTGTGTTACACTCTAGCAGCTTATATGCTGAAAATTTTGAACTTCAATAAATGTATACATTAATTTGGGCTTAAAAACAGGTGCAGCCATCAATTTTAATGCTTAAAAAAATTTGCACATAACTGTATACCCTTGGAACCGCACCGTGTACCCGCATTATATGCGGTTCCGGGTATGGTGCGGGTCTGGTTACTGAGAAATGCGGGTCTGGACCTGTACCCGTACCTGCAAAAATAGTTGGGTACGGTTCTGGGTATGGTCATACCCGCACCGTACCTGCACCGTTTACACCCCTACTCCTGGTCTCACCGGGACTGTCGGGATTTACAGTTATCCTCTGAGCGACAGAGATCTTACGCCTCTGCAGTCATCCACACGGACTGTCTGGAACTCCGATCTCCTTGTCCCACAAGGAATCAGAAGGAGTCACACCCTCCTATCGGCGTACTAGTCGCCAACACACTCTCCTGCCACCAGTCGCTTCCTGCAGTTGTCTTTCCCTTGTTGTGCCTCCCTTATCGGGTAGCACTTGCTCGGGCTCTCTCGGTTACCAAAACCAGAGAGAACGACAACTTTGCAGAGCAATTGTTTTGCACTGAGTTGTACTTTGAGAAGCCCCCAATACCCCTATATATAGGAGGGTCATGGGACAAGATTCTCTATCCCGGGCAATGCGAGACTAAAGCAGGAGTAGAAGGGTTTGAGATTTTCCACAAAACAACCAACTCGCAACCTGAACCGATCATTTCACAATTGAAACGGTCAGTTGGGGACCTGAGTCGGTCGGTTGACACCTCAACCGATCGGTTGAGAGCCATGAACTGGTCGGTTCACTTTTGAATCGGTTGGTTCGTGGTCCTGATCAGTTCCCGATTGACTTTCCTTCTTTTGTTTCTAATTGGTATCGAATACCAATCCTTGTTCCAATCAAACTGGGCAAGTGAAACATAAGGAAATTTCTCACCAATCCTACTTTCCCAACTTGCTCGGTTGCAACAGTTGAACCGATCATTTCAACACTTGAAGCAATCGTTCACCCTGTCCATGAGCCGATCGACTCACCACCTGAGCCGATCGGTTCACCAAGCTGAGTTGATCGGTTCATCACATGAGCCGATCGGTTGGGAGTGCAGATTGTTCAAAATCAGTCAATTGTGGTTTCAATCAATCTGATACTCTAATCAATCAGTCCAACACCTCGAACACTATGATATTGAGCTATCAATTAATTGAGTGTTTAATTGAACTACTAAACTCCTTTAGTAATCAATCTAAACATGTTTGTGGAAAAATTCCTATTCCAGGTTAAATCCTATGTGTGTGACCCTGCATGTCCATTTCACGTTGGCAGTGAAAGTCCATAACACTTATGACTTCACAAGAAAAGAGTGGTGCCTAGTCACACATCAGTGCTACCCAAGTGAAATAGAAAGTTGGAGAACAACTTTCAATCCTACAATCCATGAATGGTGTTACATTGAATGTATAATTCCTTTGTCACTGATATCCTGAATGAACTCGAGGCATGGAACAGTCATCCTGTCAACGTTCATTCATTTCCTTGATCTCAGAGCAGACTGGGTGAGATGTGTGTGACATCAATATCACATATTGATTCACATGTGCATGTGCATGCCTTTCTCAATCCTACTCATCAAGTGGCCAAGGACATCAAACTCCCTCAGGAGGGACAAATCCCATATCTATCACTCACCCCTCAAAAGCCACATGTGTCAAAGACACCCAATCATCACCTTTATAACAACCCATGTTTTAGGACTGCGTTTGATGATGTCAAAGTGTACCCAACGACATGTGTTGAGTGTAGTGATTTCAGGTCTAAGAATCACATTCACCACCATCACTGTGAAAGCTGACTGTGACTACCAAGTCATGGTTCCATGTGTCACTCTCACGGTGGGTCTATTCGGTACCTTGTTCTCTAACAAGTACCTATGTGCTTGGTTTGATATCACTATATCATTACTAATGAGATTTTGTCATCAACCAACACACAATCTAGTCTTTAGTGTTATTGATGTCTATGGTTATTTCCACAATAACAACCGACTAGGGACCAAACAAGAATGTATACTCTTAACATCCGTATGATCTCATCGTTTAGGTCCTTAACCTAAAAGCATACGTCATTGAGTAAAATCATTCTTTAGACATCTATCATGTTACACTATCATCTCAGAAATAGTTTAAGCATATAGATCAGAAATTGCCTTTATTATTATTCAAATCATTTACAAAGTATCCCATTACAATCATCATATGACTTGCTCTATGGGCATACATACCAACAGACTCCCACTTGCACTTAGAGCCAGTCACCAAGGAACCTCAGTCCTTGTGACCTAGCATGACCATCATGCTTCTGCTGAGAAAGGGCCTTAGTCAGTGGATCAGCTATGTTGTCTTCAGTTAGTACTTTGCAAATCTTCAAATCTCCTCACTGTACGATCTGTCATATGAGATGGAAGCATCGCAGTACGTGCTTGGACCGCTGATGTGATCTGGGTTCCTTAGCTTGTGCAATAGCTCCATTATTGTCACAATAAAGCTCAATTGCATCACAACTACTGGGAACTACATCAAGTTCAGAAATGAACTTCCTGATCCACACAGCCTCCTTTGCTACATGTGAATCAGCAATATACTCAGCCTCTGTAGTAGAATCGGCAACTGTTTCTTGCTTGGAACTCTTCCAACTCACAGCTCCATTATTAAGGCAAAATACAAATCCTGACTGCGATCTGTAATCATCTTTATTGGTTTGGAAGCTTGCATCGGTGTAACCCTTTACAACCAGCTCTTCCTCGCTACCGTAAACAAGAAACTGATCCTTAGTCCTTCGCAAGTACTTGAGGATGTTCTTCACGGCTATCTAGTGAGCATCCCCGGGATCTGACTGGTACCTGCTCGTCATGTTGAGAGCATACGAGACATCTGGGCGCGTGCACAACATAGCGTACATGATTGATCTGATGGCTGATGCATACGGGATCCCATTCATACGCTCCCTCTCTTCATAAGATTGGGGACATTGAGCTCTAGAGATGGTGACTCCATGTAGCATGGGGATGTTGCCTCTCTTTGAGTTCTCCATGCTGAACCGCTTCAGCACTTTGTCAATGTATGTGCTCTGACTTAGTCCAAGAAGCCTTCTAGATCTATCTCTATAGATATTAATTCCTAGAATGTAGGATGCTTCTCCTAAGTCCTTCATTGAGAAAGTATTCCCAAGCCAAGTCTTTACCTTCTCTAAGGCCAAGACATCATTCCCCATCAAAAGTATGTCATCTACATATAATATGAGGAATGTGGTCGAGCTCCCACTAACCTTCTTATACACACAAGGTTCATCTTCATTTTAAATAAAGCCAAACACTTTGACTTCCTCATCAAATCGAAGATTCCAACTCCGAGATGCTTGCTTCAATCCATAGATTGACCTTTGCAGCTTACAGACTTTATTGGCATTCTTTGAATCTACAAAACCTTCATGCTGTGTCATGTACACATCCTCATTTATATTCCCGTTAAGGAATGTGGTTTTAACATCCATCTGCCAAATCTCATAGTCATAATAAGTTGCAATAGCAAGCATGATCCTGATGGACTTAATCATGGCAACTGGAGAAAAGGTTTCGTCATAGTCAACACCTTGAACTTGTCGAAATCCCTTCGCAACCAATCTGTCTTTATAAGTTTGCGCATTGCCATCCATGTCGGTCTTTTTCTTAAAGACCCACTTGCACCCTATGGGTTTTACTCCTTCGGGTGGTTCCACCAAAGTCCATACTTTGTTGGAGTACATGGATTCCATCTCGGATCTCATGGCTTCAAGCCATTTCTCAGAATCTGGTCCCTCCATAGCCTCTACGTAGGTAGTTGGATCATCATCTATGATCAACTCTCCACCTTCCTGAGTCACAAGGTATCCAAACCTCTCAGGTTCAAGGCGAGTCCTAGTACATCTACGAGGTCTTTGTGTTACCTAAGGAGACTGAAATTCCACAACACCTTATGAATCTCCATTTTCCTCTTGTACATCTACCAGTTCAATGTTTTCTTATTGGGCTTGAACCTCTTCAAGCTCTATATTTCTCCCATTATTTCCTTTGGAAATAAATTCCTTCTCTAGGAATACAGCATCCCTGACAACAAACACTTTGTTGTCAGTAGGGTGGTATAAGTAATATCCCCTCGTTTCCTTGGGATATCCAACAAAATAACATTTATCGTATTTGGGTGCAAGCTTATCAGGAAACATTTTCTTGACGTAAGCCTCACAACCCCAAATGTTCATAAAAGACAAAATGGGACGCTTCCCATACCATATCTCATATGGTGTCTTTTGAACCGATTTAGATGGTACACGGTTAAGTGTAAACGCGGCGGTTTCAAGAGCATGACCCCAGAAGGAAATCGGAAGATCAGTAAAACTCATCATTGATCGCACCATATCCAACAATGTGTGATTCCTTCTTTCAGACACACCATTATGATGTGGTGTTCCAGGCGGAGTCCATTGTGATACAATACCACGGGCTCACAGAAGGTCCTCAAACTCCTGGCTTAAGTATTCTCCACCTCGATCGGATCGAAGTGCCTTAATACTTTTACCAAGTTGGTTCTGTACTTCATTCATGAAATCCTTTAACCTTTCAAGTGTTTCTGACTTATGCTTCATCAGGTACACATAGCCATACCTATTGAAATCATCAGTAAAGGTAATGAAGTACTGATACCCATTTCTGGCATTAGTTCTAAAAGGCCCACATACATCAGTATGTATGAGTCCTAATAGATCACTAGCTCTCTCACCTTTACCTGAAAAGGGAGTCTTGGTCATCTTGCCCAACAAACAAGATTCACATGTCTCTATTGATTCATAATCAAAAGAGTCTAGATAAACATCTTTATGGAGTTTAGAAATGTGCTTCTCATTTATGTGCCCTAGACGACAATGCCATAGATATGTTTTGTTTGAGTCATTGAGTTTTTGCTTTTTGGTGTTTACGTTGTATACACTTGTCTCCAAATCTATCAAGTATAGACCATATGACATTGGGGCACTGCCATAAAAGATCCCATCTTTAGAAATGGAACATTTTACATTCTTAATAAGAAATTCAAATCCATCCTTGTCCAAATAAGAGACGGAAATGATATTCCTGTTTATGGCAGGTACATAATAGCAGTTCTTTAACTCTATTATTAGCCCACTTTGTAGAGTTAACTCATAGGTTCCTACGGCACTGGCGGCAACTCTTGCCCCATTGGCAACACGTAGTTCAACCTCGCCTTTCCCCAAAGGCCTACTTCTCTTAAGATCCTTCACATTTGAAAAAATGTGAGATCCGCATCTGGTATCAAGTACCCATGACGAAGAAGTAGTAAAGTTAAACTCTATCACGTATACACCAGAAGTATAGATCTCTATCTCTGACTTCTTCTTCTATCGTTCCTTCCATCCTCTCCATGTATAAGAAATAGGTTTGGCGAGAGAACCCTTCTCTCCCTCACCTTTCGTTCCATTGATCTCTATCAATGAACTTTCTTTCTTCTTCACCAACGAATTAAGCGTACATAGTGTGGATTCAAAGGCTCCCGGTATATCTGGATTGTGAATAACATTTCTCATAGTCCTCAACCAGTTATGGAATTTATTCTCAATTAATTTGCCCATTTTAAAAGATGATTATTTTGCCATTCTACAAGAGAAAATTGTATTTTTTCAAAACTCCTTTTGATTTAATTTGAATAAAATTTGATGATAGTTAATTAGGCCTTTGATTAATTAGCACTCCCACTATTTTGACTCAAATTGACAGCCCTCACCGTCAATTTGGAAGATTGCAGCGTACAATCTTCTAGTGGGTCAAGATCCTGAAATCCTCAGAACCATGGACCAGCTAGGGTTGTCACCCACAACTTAGATCTCCCAGGTAGGCAACTCTTGCCAATTGCATCATATGCAACTCTTGAAAGATGTCATATGCAACTCTTTGCCATGATCATCTCCATGCCTCAAGGTACTAGATCTCATCTAGATCACCTTGTTAAGTCCGACCCAAAGCCAACACGATGAATATGCACCCTGCTAGGGCAGACCCACACATTCATCCTTCACGCTTCCACGAGATAGATGGTGCACCACGCTAGGGCGTGCCCACACTTGGTCGATCAAGCTTTTCACGTGTGTCACATTTGGAAGGCATCTAAAACTTAATGTTTAATGAGGGATTTGGTTTTTATATACATATACATATCCAATCACCACAATATATAGTACGTATCATATACATGCTATATCCCACAAAAACATGCAAAACGATAAAAGCAATGATTATGGCCATCCTATTGTGATTCCTCGAGCCAAGAGGAATCACGGTCATCTAGGTCTACATCACATGCAACCTGTACAAGATGAAATCTGTGTATGCCTTTCTGGGTTTGATCAGCTCATCTCCATGACTAATCGGCTCGCCATCAAGTTGGTTGTTCGGGTGCCACCAGCCGATCGACTGGCGCCTCCAGCCGATCGATTCACCGGTCCTCGTGCATCTCCTCAGGTCGCCACCCGCTCATCTCGCTCCTCGAACCGGTCGTCTGGAACACCAACCGATCGGTTCACGCCTTGAACCGATCGTCTCAGGTCGTCTGCCAGGTCGTTCGCCGTTCTTTGACATAACAAGAAATAAAATCTATCCTATTTACAATTGAATTGGGAAACCCCGAGTTACATTCGGGGGGAGCAAAGGTAGGAAAAGAAATCTCGAATTATTTCGAGTTACATCAGGAATAGGAGAAAAGGAATCGGTGTGCAGACCAAGATGCAAGCAACCACATACAACCACACACAGATATAGGGTTTATTGGCTATAACCATGCTACACATCCACCACAAAACTCGTTTAAGGGCGACGTGTATCGAGTGCATTAATATTACATATCATATATGTATATTAGGGATTTGTGGATTGGACGTGCATAAAGCTAATTTTATTCGCATCGTATGCAATAAATAAAGGCGACAAACCAAAATCGATCATATCGATAATCCTAAAATATAGAGCAGTTGACGTGGATCTGATACTACTGTTGGGTTTTAGAGGAGGCAAAGAAGCAGCGGAAACAAAAAAAAATTCCCCAAAACCCAGAATAAAAGGAATCACGTCAACATCTATACAATAGGAAAGATGGTTTGTGATGCATACTTTGTCCCGAGGCTTGCTCAGTGACAGTACCTCACGCCTTGCGCGGTCTTCACCTCCGGTCTTGGATGGTGTCTGTGCAGCTCTTGGTCGCACCAGGACTGAAGACTCCTTGTCTCACCGGGACTGTCGGGATTGACAGTTGTCCTTCGAGCGACAGAGGTCTCCCACCTCTGCAGTCGTCCACACGGACTGCCTGGAACTCCGATCTCCTTGTGCCACAAAGAATCATAAGGAGTCACACCCTCCTATCAGCGTACTAGTCGCCAACACACTCTCCTACCACCAGTCGCTTCCTACAGTTGTCTTTCCCTTGTTGTGCCTCCCTTATCAGGTAGCACTTGCTCGGGCTCTCTCGGTTACCAAAACTAGAGAGAACGACAACTTTGCAGAGCAACTAGTTTACACTGAGTTGTACTTTGAGAAGCCCCCAATACCCCTATATATAGGAAGTTCATGGGATAGGGTTCTCTATCCCGGGCAATGCGGGACTAAAGCAGGAGTAGAAGGGTTTGAGATTTTCCACAAAACAACCAACTCGCAACCTGAACCGATCGTTTCACAATTGAAACGGTCGGTTGGGGACCTGAGCCGGTCAGTTGACACCTCAACCGATTGGTTGGGAGCCATGAACCGGTCGGTTCACTTCTGAACTGGTCGGTTCGTGGTCCTGATCAGTTCCCAATTGACTTTCCTTCTTTTGTTTCTAATTGGTATCGAATACCAATCCTTGTTCCAATCAAATTGGGCAGGTGAAAGGCAAGGAAATTTCTCACCAATCCTACTTTCCCAACTTGCTCGGTTGCAACAGTTGAACCGATCGTTTCAACACTTGAAGTAATCGTTCACCCTATCCATGAGCCGATCGACTCACCACCTGAGCCGATTGGTTCACCAAGCTGAGCCGATCGGTTCATCACATGAGCCGATTGGTTGGGAGTGCAGATTGTTTAGAATCAGTCAATTGCGGTTTCAATCAATCTGATACTCTAATCAATCAGTCCAACACCTTGAACACTATGATATTGAGCTATCAATTAATTGAGTGTTTAATTTAACTACTAAACTCCTTTAGTAATCAATCTAAACATGATTGTGGACAAACTCCTATTCTAGGTTAAACCCTATGTGTGTGACCTTGCAGGTCCATTTCACGTTGGCAGTGAAAGTCCATAAAACTTATGACTTCACAAGCAAAGAGCGGTGCCTAGTCACACATCAGTGCTACCCAAGTGAAATAGAAAGTTGGAGAACAACTTTCAATCCGACAATCCATGAATGGTGTTATAGTGAATGTATAATTCCTTTGTCACTGATATCCTGAATGAACTCGAGGCATGGAACAATCATCCTGTCAACGTTCATTCATTTCCTTGATCTCAGAGCAGACTGGGTGAGATGTGTGTAACATCAATATCACATATTGATTCACACGTACATGTGCATGCCTTTCTCAATCCTACTCATCAAGTGGCCAAGGACATCAAACTCCCTCAAGAGGGACAAATCCCATATCTATCACTCACCCCTCAAAAGCCCCATGTGTAAAAGCCACCCAATCATCACCTTTATAACAACCCATGTTTCAGGACTGCGTTTGATGATGTCAAAGTGTACCCAACGACATGTGTTGAGTGTAGTGATTTCAGGTCTAAGAATCACATTCACCACCATCACTGTGAGAGCTGACTGTGACTACCAAGTCATGGTTCCATGTGTCACTCTCACGGTGGGTCTGTCTGGTACCTTGTTTTCTAACAAGTACCTATGTGCTTGGTTTGATATCACTATATCATGACTAATGAGATTTTGTCATCAACCAACACACAATCTAGTCTTTAGTGTTATTGATGTCTATGGTTATTTCCACAATAACAACCGACTAGGGACCAAACAAGAATGTATACTCTTAACATCCATATGATCTCATCGTTTAGGTCCATAACCTAAAAGCATACGTCATTGAGTAAAATCATTCTTTAGACATCTATCATGTTACACTATCATCTCAGAAATAGTTTAAACATATAGATCGGAAATTGCCTTTATTATTATTCAAATCATTTACAAAGTATCCCATTACAATCATCATATGACTTACTCTATGGGCATACATACCAACAAAACTAACCTAGCTCTAGCGCCCCCTCTTTTCCATGTGGATCGACCATATAGTTGCCACCTTCCTATACTACGACATGACCCCGTGTGCTTGCGGGTGTAGTTGTTTTAGTAGACGTATGTGTATTAGTTTAGGTTTATAAATTTTGAAAGAAAATTCCCACCGCGTGTGTTCCGACCTCATGGGGCGCATCTATTCGAGTCAAATCGGTTAGTATGTAGCACATCTAGCAGAATCGCACCAGGACCCAAATTGGTTGTGGATTTTGATAATGTAGGAAATGCAATTGGAGTGAACCGCAATTCGTTTGTTTCATATCTTGGGTATGTTACTCATAGCCATTGTGGTTGTAAGATAGATTCTTGGCATAAAGTTCCTAAGGGGAAGAAAGACTTAATATGGAAGGATTTATGCGTGAGTTATTATTATTTGCAATTCTATTTTGTAGATTACTAATTTTTTGGATACTAGTTAATAACAATTCTATTTTTTAGAGTATATTTGTGTTGGATGAAAAGTTGCATCATAAATGCATGATGAAACACTGTGGGAGGGTCATAAGGAACTATAAATCTCACCTGAGAATACATAAAGATGGTGAGAAGAGGAAGAAGTCAGACACTGAACAGTGGAACTTCCTAGACCCAGAAGAATGGGACGCATTTGTTGCTTCAAGAAACACTGATGAATTCAAGGTATTAGGTGTTACTCCCTATTTAATTAATATATGTTGTATTCACATATTCAAGATTAACCTTTAGTGTTACTAACCAAAATAATGTGCATACTAACTAGGCTATCAATGAGGTGCAAAGAGAAAGGTGTGCATTGAATGTGCATGACCACACAATGGGTCCAAAGGGCTATGCATGCGTTCGCCAAAGACTACAGGCTGAGTGTACTGCTTAGTCTACTGCTACTCAGGAGTCCTCTACTATAGGTACCGCACCTCTGCCTCGCCATGATGTCTAGATAGCTGGGAGGCAAAACAAGAAGGGAGAAATAAAGAAGCTCGCAACTACTGAGGAAGCTGCAAAAATGGTAAAATACAACTCTTAGAGCAATCGTTCGAATATTGATTATTTGTGGTGTTTACTTACTTACCAATTTCTGTTGATGGCGATTAGCGGGAGCTGCACGAGCTAATGAAATAAGGTAAGTTCATCCCTGATGGCATAAGGGGTGAATTGACAGTTGCTCTCGGTAACCCAGAGCATCCTGGACGTGTTAGGGGTGCAGGCGTTGGTGTGGGCATCAAAGCGTTCTTTGGGCCATCCCAGCGCAAATATGTCCCAAAAGCGGGAATTTCACAAGAAGAGGTAACCTATTCTTTTTTAAGAATGTTATTGTACAAGGGAATTCAATAATCAGAAACTAACATTTCTTTTATCCATGTATAGGTAGATAAGATAGTTGATAGGAGACTCGATGAAGTAGTTGATAAGAGAGTCAAGGAAGCAGTTGATAAGACACTCCATGAAGCAATGAGCAAGTGGCAGGCATCTCTGACTGCCACTTAGATAGTACCTATGGCGTCCCGCTCTACTCATACTACAGAGGTTGGGAGTAATCATGTAGACCCACCACCTAGCACATCCGTTGTAAGTATTTTTATGACATAGTAGCTAGTCTTTTCAAGATGATATGTTTTCAAGATGATATGTATATATGTATATAACATTCTTTATGTAAATTTGTAGGGGTTGAAGCCATGTTGTCTAAAAAGTAACGAATACGTCGTTGCAGAAATGTGGAGTAAGTTTACTTTGCTTATAATTTGGACTTAAGAAAATTACATTTTTATTGTGGATTTTGAGTTATTAATTTTTAACTTTTTTACCTCTAGGGGTAGGCATTTGGAGTTACTAGTTATTGTCCCTGAGACGTTCACTGTCTATTATCTAGATTCTAAGTGGACTAAATTGAATTCAAAATATGGAAATACAATGAAAACGACATTATTCCGATGAGAAATATTTCATTTTTATATCAGTTAACATATGTTATTACATTACTATTTAATTATGCAACTTACTATGTTACATTAACATGTAGGGGTTTACATGAGTTCAAAAAGGCTGGAGGAAAGGTCCCCAGGAAAAAGAACCAGCCAATAATTTGGGAGAACATGGAAGTAAGTTTCTAACTCCAATGTATATATTATTTATGTGAACTGTGCTTAGTTGTATTTTTAATATTTTGTATGTTTCAATTTATAGTGTGCTACACAAGACAACGGTTGGGCATGTGCATACTATGTGATGCGATTTATGCACATGATTATCAAATATGTCGCAGTGGACATCGATACCATACATGAGGTATTATATATAGTCTCATTAGATAATATGAAATATATCAATCTTATTTATATATTATTAATTATATATACATCATTCTCTTATACATCATTCTCTTTGCATGTGTTTAAAAATGACCCCACTACAGGTAAGGATTTATCATATGTACATGCTTCCTATACGACGGAAGAATTAAATGATGTAAGAGAAGAATGGGCAAAAGCCATACAAGTAGTGGAGGTTTTAAAATATAATTGGGATGTTGATAGCGATAATGACTAAAGAATGATATTTTGTAAATGAATTTTTTTGAATTGTCATATGTGTGAATGTTTCTACATGTCTGAATATGAATTTCTACATGTGTCTGAATGTTTATACATTTGTGAATGTGAAAATGAATGGAATTGCAGGTTGCTACATGAATGTTTCTACATGTGTCTAAATGTTTCTACATGTGTGAATGTGAAAATGAAAGGAACTGAATGTTGCTACATGAATTTTCTACATGTGTCTGAATGTTTCTACATGTGTGAATGTGAAAATGAAAGGAACTGCAGGTTGCTACATGAATGTTTCTATATGTGTTTGAATGTTTCTACATGTGTGAAAATTGAATGGAACTGTAGGTTACTAAATGTGTGAAAATGAATCTTGTTACTTTTGCAGGTTTTGGCCTTTTGTTGGTTGATATCAATGGATGTCGTAAACCTACAGTTCAGTTCTGCAGGTTTCTGCATCCTACGATCAGCCACAGCAGGCCTACAAACTAATAAGAAAAAAAATCAAAACATAGGCGTCGGTTATTAGTCGAAAACCGACAACAAAGGCTTACAACATCGGTTTATAGTAAAAAATTGCCGTCTGATGTGGCCAGAAAACACGGTCATGCTGGCCAGCATGGCCATGGCGGCAGGTGATATGGCGTCAGTTATTTCTAAGAAACTGACGTCAATGGTGTCCTAGATGGCGCCCTTTTATGGCGCGAAGGGTTTGGGCGTCGGTTTTTCTACTAATAACCGACGCCTACATTGCCCCTGCTGGCGCCCTTTTTGTGGCGTGAAGGGTTCTGGCATCGGTTTCCCCACTAATAATCGACGCCTATAGTGCCCCTACTGGTGCGTTTTGGGTGGCGTTAAGGGTTCTGGCGTCGGTTTTCAAACCGAAGCCTAAGGGTTCACCTTTTAGTGTCGCCCACATATGTGTCACTTTTTAACTATCGCCAAAGGCTTTAAATAACCGACACCAAAGGTCGGTTCTATAGTAGTGTTGCCATGTGCAAATATATTTTATCTACGATAGAATCATCTACACCATCTTTTAACTCATGTTTCCAACTAGAAATATGTTTCATACTTTTCCATACAAAGGAGCGCAGAGATGTGCAAACGACATCCTTCTTACGACTAAGAGCATCACAACCACATTGACTTTTCTAGGATGATATATGATTGTAAAATCATAATCCTTCAAAAAGTCCATCCAATGTATTTGTCTTAGATTCAAGTCCTTTTGCATCATAAGATAGCGAAGACTTTTATGATCTAAGAAAATTTCAAATCACACACTATATAGATAGTACCTCCAAATATTGAGTGCATGAATAATAGCTGCAAGTTCAAGGTCACGGGTCGGTGAATTTTCTTCATTCGGCTTCAACTGGTGGGAGCCATATGCTATAACCCATCTTTCTTGCATAATAACACAACCTAGGCCCAACCTAAATGCATAAGTAAAGATAACATAAGGTTTGCCTTTCACGGGTAAGGCCAAGACCGGAGCAAATGTCAAACAACGCTTTAGCTCTAGAAAGCTCTTTTCACATTCTGGGGACCAAATAAACTTTGTGTCCTTGTGAGTCAATTTGGTTAGAGGGTTAGCCGACTCAAAATTTTTTTGATGAACCTTTTGTAATAACCCGCAAGATCCAAGAAGCTTCATATATCATAGGGATTCTTTGGAGGTTGCCACTTAGTCACAACTTCAACTTTTGTTGGATCAACCGCTATGTGATCTGCTGATATGACGTGGCCTAGGAACATCACTTCCTTTATCCAGAATTTGCATTTTGAAAACTTGGCATCCCCAACTAATTTTCACGAAGAGTCTACAAGACGGTCCACAAATGTTCTTGATGCTCTTCCATTGTTCTTGATCTAATAGATGAGAATGTCATCGATGAAAACTACCACAAAGCATCAAGGTAGGGCTAGACACCCAGATTCATCAAGTCCATAAATACAACAGGGGCATTAGTCAACCTGAAGGGCATCACTAAAAACTCATAGTACCCATAATGAGTACGAAGGGTCATTTTTGGTATGTCTTCATCTTTGACTCTCATTTGATAATATCCACTTTGCAAATCCATCTTTGAGAATACTGTAGCAGACTTCAATTGATCAAATAGATCATCAATGTGTGGTAGAGGATATCTATTTTTCACAGTCACTTGATTCAACATTTTGTAATCTATACACATCCTCAACGAACCATCTTTCTTCTCTACAAACTGAACAAGAGCTCCCCATGGTGAGATATTGAGGCGAATAAACCCCATGTCTAGAAGTTCTTGTAGTTGTTTCTTAAGTTCTGTGAGCTCCCGCATGTGCCATACGATAGGGTGGTTTAGATATGGGGGTCGTATCTGGTACGAGATCTATGGTGAACTCGACCTCTAGAGAAGGGGGGATACCATGTAACTCTTCTGGAAACACATCAGGGAAGTCTTGAACCACTTCAATATTTTCCAATTGAGGTGGTGAAGGGTCCAAGACAATGGATCCCAAATAAGCACGACATCCATGGGAGATGAGTTTTTCAACTTTCATGACTGATACAATGGATTGTCTTTCCTCACATTTTCTACCTTTAATGTAAAACCATTTGCCATCAGGGTGAAGTATAATAACCTTCTCGTCACAAAACAATGCCACCTTAAACTTTTTCAACCATCCCATTCCCAAGATGACGTCAAAAGTCATCATGTTGAAAAGATGAACTCGATAGTAAACATCTTCCCAGATATACACAAATCTAGGAGTGGGGTTTTTAGATAAGAGGAGGACATCTTACCACTAGGGGTTTCCACATCAAGAATATAGCTCATATATATAGGCTCTATGTTTAACATCTCGGCAAGTTTTGTAGATATAAATGTATTTGAAGAACTGGAATCAAAGAGAGCTTTTATATACTATAACTAAAGATGTATGATACCTTCTATCACTTCATTATCATCACCAGTGTTAGCAACATCCATTGCAAAAACTTGTCCCGTACGATGCTCTATTGGAGGATGTCTACCCCTGTTGGTTGTTGTTGTTATTGTTGTTTCTAGGAGGCTGATTAGGGTGAGACTGAGGATGGTTGGTAGGCTACTGGGGAGGAGCATGATGTTGTTGTAGTCAAGGGCACTGGGGCATGAAGTGTCCAGGCTATCCGCACTAATGAAAGATGACTTACCTTCCATCTTTAGGTGCTCCAGGGCACCTTTCTGGAGGGTGATGGTGAGAGCAATGCTTTCACTTATCCCAATGTTGATCATGGTCAAAGTTCTTTCTCTCATTGTTTTG
Source organism: Alisma plantago-aquatica (assembly GCA_963693085.1). Classification (NCBI taxonomy): domain Eukaryota; kingdom Viridiplantae; phylum Streptophyta; class Magnoliopsida; order Alismatales; family Alismataceae; genus Alisma; species Alisma plantago-aquatica. Next base: position 817,539,902 of record OY856409.1, on the reverse strand, counting down.
CATCGGGGCTTGAAAATCAGGATAAGACTCCACTTCTAGGGCTTTATCCACCATTTTTTGAAAGGTCAGAGGAAGTTTGGGGACTAAGGCATGTTCCACATGGTAGTTGAGGCCTTACAAGAACAAATCAACCTTTTTTTCTTCAGTCAGTCCAACTACATATCGCTCAAGCAAGAGGAATTTTCGTACGTAGGCAAGGACAGAGAGCGATCCTTGCTTTAAACTATAAAATTATGAATCTTTCTTTTTCAAAGCGGTGGTGTAGATGTACTTTCCACGAAACAGTGCCAGAAACTGCTCCCAGGTAATAGTTGCGATGTTGAGTCCTCGAGATTCCATTCCACCAAACACGCGGTAGTTCGTCCATCACGTACGAAGCGAACCTAAACTTATGATGAGGAGGGAACGCCATACCCTCAAAAGTCTGCTCAATCGCCAAGACCTAGTTATCGGCCTTGTCGACCATCTCCAGCTCTCCTTCACCCTTGAAGGAGGGGAGTTGCATCTTCATGAAGTTGGTCAAGGTGTACTCCTTAGGCTTATACTATATTGGAGGGTTGTGCAACTTCCCAACCATGTTCATAGCGAGGAACTATTGTAGGTAGGCCAACTCCTACTCAAAGGTAAGGCCCGTCGAGGTAGAGGCGGTGGTGTCGATGACCCCATTACCAAAGTTGGAGTTGATTCTAGGAGGGGGTCCATGTCAAAATGGGGGTTCTCCTGCATGGCGAATCCGTCAGTAGTGTTGGAGTGAGGGGTAGCATTGACGTCGCCAAATAGGTTGGACCTCCTGGAGAACATGTTTTACAGGTATGACATAAGTACTAATATAAGGTTTCAAGATAGTTATATTATCAAGAACAAACAAGCTCTGATACCATTCTTGAAAAGAGTGGGTCCCAGAAGGGACCACTCCTTACTTAATTTATGAAAATAATTGCAAAATTCCCCAATAAATCATTTTCTATAAAATAAAATCCACTTTGGAGTACACAATATTTCTTTAAACATAATGAAATCATGAACATAGTTTGAATGCAAAGGAAATAAAACTAAGTATTACATGGTACCCTTAACAAAATTCAACTATCAAGCCATAAATGACTTCTAACAAAATTTAAAGACTAAACTACTCATTTTGGTCTTGTGGTGAGTAACTTTTCCATCTCAGAAATCCTCAGCAACTAGTTCTGGGCGTCACCACCTATCTCCTGGTCCTCAGACTGTGCAACCTCTGGGTGGGTTGAAGTCAACACCCAGGGAAGAGAACAACAAAAGGGAAAGGACATAAGCAAACGTTGAGTATGTGCAATAATAAACAACTAGACATTATTTAAGAAATTTCCAAAAAAAAGTGTAAAATAAAAAGATGTCAAAAGAAATAAGTTCCAACAGAATCATTTCAGGCCAAGAGATGAGGTATGTCAATTAAGGAATGTCAAGTAGGGAAATATTGCCTTTAAAATTTTCCATTAATAAAAACAATGATAAATTTGTGTATGTAATAAACAAAGAATAAAGTTATTTCAAGCAGGGTTGAGACACCATTGGATCTCAACCTAAAAATATGGGTGAAAAATCACACCCTATGCGGAAAAGCATGCCTCTATAAATAATGGGTGGAAAAGCACACCCTGGGTGGAAAAGCATGCCCCTATAAATATGATTGTACAGATGTACCACTATAAGAAATAAAACTAGTCTAAGTATGTACATAAATTGGGAAAGGCAAATATAAGTTTAGTCCATGTGAAATAGTATGATAAGAGAATCCAACATCATAAGTATTGTACTTGAAAATAAGAATTAAAAAAAATGACGACAAAGATAACATCTATTAATGCCTCATATTGTAGAAAGGTTATTTTGGTCATAAAAGCAGTGCCTAGATAATAGAAAAGATGCACATACCTTAACTTGAGTTGCTAAATCAGAGGTTGAATCCTAACCTTCCAAATCCATGGTCAACTCAACCTACATGCATGTTTAGATCCTTTAATTAGGGTTTATGTGCTAAAGTATGTAAGTATGATGAAAACCCTAAAAACCAAATCAATCAGAGAATTCTAATTCAATTTTTGAGATTGACCCAAATCTGACCTCGTGGTTTCTTGAAGATAAAACTTAACTTACAATTGCAACTTTATTAATTATTATATTTTCTTTCATAACCATAAGTGAAAACAAAGCTCAATTCCTTGTCAAAATCCTAGATTGATACTCGACTAAATCTTAGTGAGTCAGTTTAAGATTATTGGCCATGGATATGACTCTAAGGTCCAAATTTGATCATTTAAACATATCTTGAATTGTTAGTGTGGTATTATGATTGTTTAGAATCCTAAAAATCCGATCTTTAAAATTGGTGAACTAGACAATGAAACTATACCAAAAATAGAGAAAATAAGGATTTCAAAACTATTTTTTATTTTTGGATAATCAAAGTGAAAGTTATGATTTTTCAAAAATCCAATAATCACAATTCACCAAAAATCCATGTCAAAGATTTAGGGAACCGACCTGCTTACTTGGCCCAATCACAGGTGGCCAGGCAAGCTTGGGTCCACAATCAATATTCATCAATGCAACAAATCTTGAACAAGATGGGGTAGCAAAAAGATTGTTTCGCCCTTGCTAGATAAATCAAAAAAAAGGAAGGAAAGGAAGGCAGAACCGGGAAAGCACCAAGGATCATCTCCCCCAACTTCTCGTGCACCATGTCCACACACAAGAACAACAAATTTGAGCCCAATTTTGGGTGTTTCTACACATGCCGATGAAATAACAAAAAGAAGACACGAAAATGTAGATCAAAAGATCCCAAATTCACCTCCCAACCCAATCGAAGGTCGTTGTAGCAACCTCCATGCACAAGGTGCCACATTTTTGAGGTGAAGAAGCATATCATCAATGGCTCATGCACAAGCAGTTGAGAAATTGAGTGGAGGAAAATCAACTTTGGATGGCGGCTGATCTAGTGCTAGGGTTACTTGTTTATATAATTAAGGTTTTGGGCATTGGGATAAGAGGGTTCAAGAGAGTTGGGATCAGATTTGGGTGATTTCTCATTACTTAATAAAACTTTGTGTGTAATACATGGATTTGTGCGTATTTCACTCACAAAACTGCTAGCGAAGAAAAATTAGAAAAAGGTTGATTATTGGGCAAGAAATCGATGTTTTACCATCCTTGTATTTCGCTGCCTGGTTTCTTTTTTGAGCGCAGGTTGAAGGCAATGCGAACAACATTCAATCGGGATATGGTGGTGGAGAAAAGAGTGTGCATCCTCCCAAAGTCAAACTGATAGTGATACATTCAAATAAATCAAGGAAAATTAGGATTCAGATAAAGTGGTGTTAAATGATTATCCTTTTTATTTCCAAACCCAATTGAAGTAGCAAATAGAGTGCAAATAAGATGAAAACTGGCAAGTAGGCTAATTATGACCCAAGGAATCCTATTTTGAAGTCAAATTTGCCTTTTGGAAAATTTTAATGCATGGAACTCCCAATCTGATAAAAAGTGTATTTTCTTTATATATAATTATTCCTTTATTATTTATTAACCAAATTTCATGGGTAACTCTATCTTAACCAAACCATTCACATGAAAAATCTAGAAGATTAATTTAAATCTTAAATGCCTTATTTTGACAATTTTGCACAAACAACCATAACTAATGAATAACCTCATTCTTTTATATGAAACCTATCAAATATTTGTATTTTTGCATTAAACTCCTATTATCAACCATTATAACATTCTAGTACCTATAAATCTAATAAGATGACTCAAAATTAAATATTAGAATAAAAAGGAGGAAAAGGGTGATATTTACCTAAGTTTGGGGATGTTACAATATATATGTATGTATGTATATATATGCCACCAAATATGACCATGCCAACATCATGAAAATTCTTCATTTCAACAAATTGATGATGGTAGTTAATATCATGGAGGGCTCCCTTCTCAATGATTCTTCAAACTATTCTTCCTTTAGAGATATGGAGTCACCTTGCAAATAAAAAACAAGTGTTGACATGTCTCATTTTCTTATTAACATTTGAGGTACATTGATGCATGACAAGTCTCACTCACATATCCAAAAGCTAGATGGCATATTCAATTACTCTAATTAGTTATTTAATAATGTTATATTGTTCTACAATTTATTATACAATTGTTTGTCTTAGGTCTACATGTAATATTAGGGGCTTAATAGTAAGTTCTTATTTAAATAGCTTTTATTTGGTATTTTAGTTGAGTGATTAGTGGAAATAAGACAATAAGGACTTCTCACAAGTTTTCTATACAAGTCAATGGTCGGAAATATTGTCTGATAGAGTTGAATGATATGAATGAGTTTTGTTTGCAATGTGGTTTGCATAAAGTGGTATCAAATCCTGAGATATAGATCTGAGTACCCCAGAAGATGACCAAAATTGTCCAACCCACCTATCTTCTATATGTTGTCTCATAAAATTTAGGTCAAGGAGTTATCATGTAACACCTGGGACCACTGTCTAAGACTCTAGTAGGGTTTTATAAATGACAATTGGCCCCATAGACCACCACCAGCCTTAACTATGCATTTGGTCCTCAAGCATGAACAAGATGGGATCAACTTCCCGACTGGTCACCCATCCTAGTACTACTATGGGTTGGGCACGCTTAACCATATAGTTCTTTGTGATGGGCTCCCTGAAAAGGAGGTGCACCTAGTGATATGGGTAGTATTCTAATCATCATTCCTTTTAATATTTTTATCTGAGGCCTCAAATCCTAGGTTGTTAAACTCTCCCCCACATAGACTCTTGTCGTCCTTGTCAAGGCTAAACTATATGATCTCATAATCACTTCCCTATTTCAGTGTAAACCTAGAATGCCATGTACACCCAATTCCCATTCACTATTATCGAAGCTAGGGTCGATCCATCAACTCAGATAACATGATTGGATGCTACTAGTGTAAGAGTGGCTCTATCAACTCGGATAGCCTTTTCCAATAAGGTTGGACTGCATGGCCCGAGATTGGGGTGTCACATGCCCACGTGGGATCCATCTACTAGTAGAAAAGTGTCTCTGATACCATCTATAACGCATGAACCCACTGCCTAAGGTTCTAGTAGAGTTTTAGGAATGATGATTGGATGCACAGACAACTAGTGGCCTTAACTGTGTTCTTTAATCTCATTCACGCACAAGATGAGATTAAATTCCTAACTAATCATCCATCCTAGTACTACTCTGGGCTGAACACGCTTAACCACATCGTTCTCTAAAAAGGAGGTCCACCTTAATGATATGGCTAGTTCAATCATTCCTCTTAAGATCATTTTATATGAGGCCTCAAGTCCTCATATGTTACAATATCCTTATATTAGACTCTTAAATGTCATAGTCGAGGCTCAATTGTATGGCCTCATAATATTTCCCCATTTCAGTGGAGACCTAGAATGGCCCATGGTCACTCAGCTCCCGATCATAGGCTATGACTACCGACGCAAGGGTGACTACATCACCATGAACAACCCTTTCCAACATGTCTGGACCACACAACTCAAGACTGGCATGCCACATGCCCAAGTAGACCCCACCTACTAGAGGGGTTATGGATCTAATACCAATTGTAATGCTTGAGCCCACTGCCCAAGGCTATAATAGAGTTTCATGAATGACAACTGACCCCATAGACCACCACTAGTATTGACGGCTTGCTTTGTCCTCACTCACACACAAGCTAGGATCAACTTCTTGATTGGTCACCATCCTAGTACTACTCTTGTAAGAACCCTGACCTTCATTTAGGGCTTACCCTGTTTGCTTTGCTTAACCCTGGTGCTTTGGTGCTTGCTAATCACCTTTAATGGTGATTAGGGTTTGGTTGTGATTTGTTGAGAGTTGGAGGTGCTACTTGCAACTAACCCACATCTAGGGTTTTATGGACAAGTTTGCCACCTTGAGAGGTGTTTTTCCCTCTCTTTGCTTCCTCTTGTATAGAGAGGAAGGCTTGGGCTCGTTGCTTGAGTTCTTTGGGCCTTGGTTGAGCTTGTTTGGGCCTTGAGGTGCCTTGTTTGGGCTTGGTTGAGCCTTGTATCGGCCAAGTGGTGAGTGTATCGGCCTAGGAGTGCTTGTGTCGGCCAACATGGAAGTGAGTCGCCCAAGTTGCAAGCTTGTTGTGTCGCCCATAGTGCTTGATCTAACCTTGACCTTATTTAGTGGACACTTGGTGCATATCTTGGCCATGTGGATGGAGCTCGCTAGAGTAGTGGCTTGAGCTCTAGGACAAGTGTCCCTATGCAAGTGACACCTTGCCATGCTCCACCTTGTTTTCTCCTCCCTTTCCTTCTATTTAGGTGTGTCCTTTCCTTAGCTTAAGGTTCCTTTGGTCCTTTATTTCCTTCTCCACCTTGAGTACACGACACTCCCTCCTTTCCTTGCTTGTGTTGGCCGACACACCCCTTGAAGGAGCAGCTTGGTGGCCGACACACCCTAGAGGAGCAAGTGGTGGTCGACATCCCTTGAAGCTTGGAGTTCTTCTTATTCCTTGGAGCTTGGAGCTTAAGGCGGGTTGCATAACTTCTAACCCTAGCTACCTTATCTCTTGCTATGATCTTGTTTACATGTTAGTAGCTTAGTTTCTTGCTTAGTACCCTTGTTGGCCGATCACCATGTCGTCTAGTGTCTCTTGTGATCTAGGGAGCAATACTCCTTTCTCCCCTTGGTCTAGAGGAGTGAGTTTGAGTTGCTAGTGTCATGAGCAACACCCCTCTTTCCCTTAACCGATTGAGGTGAGCTTGTGTCCTAGTTGCTCAAGCAACACTCTCCTCTCACCTTGGGCTAGAAGGGTGAGCTCATTGGTGATGGTTGATGTGCAAAACCCCTCCTTCTTAGTCGATTGAGGTGAGCCATCTTCCTAGGGTTTTCGAGTGCCTTTGTGTTTGAGGAAGAAGATGACCTTGTGAGTGGTATCTTGATGAGTTGCCTGACATCCCCCTTACCTTAGCCTTGCACGTTACCAATGGGTGAGTGTGTGCTGGGCGACAGGCCTGATGGGCGTCAGCCCTTGTTGCTGTGACGAGCGTCAGCCCTCGTTCTTGTTATGGGCATCCCGCCCTTTGCTTTGCTTCGTGTTGGCCGTTAGGCCTTGACCAAGTTGTTGGCCGTTTTGTAGATTTGTTCTCTCTCTCTCTTGGTTGTTATTTCCTTGAGATGACTTGGATGATAGCCCTGTGTCGGGCGTTGCTGAGCTCCTTGTGACGGGCGTCACATGTATCGGCCGATACCACTGAACCGCAACGGGCGTCGCCCGATAGCACTATGTGCACGTTACACTTCCTCTTGATGCGCGTTACTCTCTCTTTTTCTTGAGACGCAGCATTGCGCTGCTGCTGGTTGCAACACAACGTTGTGAGATGGCCGTGTGTGTTGAACCTTGGGTGAGGGAAGGTTGCCCGATACATCTCTTCTAGTGAGGGTTGTAGCTCATATAGCGAGGGTTCCACGATGCATAGAAGCCGACCGTTATATATTTCTTGTCCTTGCTTCCAAACGATGGTTACTCCTTGCTCATATAATGGTGATGATAATGGTAAATCTTGTCCTTCATATCTGACATGACTACATGCATTAAGTGATCATCTTGATTATCTACATAATGATGAGATGAGGATACGTATATAAATAGTTGCTTAATAATGTGCCTCATGCACATGATCACCAGTTGATGAATAAGTGATAAGTATAGCATCATGAATATCCTCTCATGATAGTAAGCATAGTCCTTATGTTGAAAACTATGATTATTGAGTACTCTAACCATGCAGGTGATGATTAGCCATGAAAGGGCTATGAGAAATAGGTGGTGAGTAACATCACTTTAATAAATTACTCTTATGGACGAGATTGCATATATGATGTGTTTGTTCCATGATGATGATGATGTAAGCCTTGAGAGGCAGTGGCACTATATGATGAGGGATTGAGACCCCATGGGATGTGATGATCCTTGTGATGGATCTAGATTGATGTGATTACAATAATAGCATAATGTTGAGTTTATGTTGTTTACTTTCTATTATATCTTGTATGTTATACAACTTGGATGAATCCTGCAATCCATCTAAAAGATACTAATTAATTACAGTGAAATATATCATGTAGTTTGCCCTGGCCATAGATCCATCATCGTCAGGACTTGGTGATGGTAAAACAAGTTCTACTGCAGGTTAACCCGGAGCGCATATTTTTGAATATGTGAGGTTTCTCCTAGCCTCAAATAGAGAGGGGAAATGAGTGCAGCTGCGGTTGCAGACTCGGATGTGTGATGAGCATGGTGAATAGGCCCATGGCTCCGGATATGTGATATTATGAGCATGAATGCGTTCATGGCTCAGAGCACGGTGATCAGGCCCGTGGCTCAGTTTTACTAGCGTCGTGACCTGTACCGAGGCGGGCTAGGCAGAGGGTGGCCTGAGGAGCTGACCCTGTGGCTAAGACCACTTCATCATGAGACTGTGGTCCTGCTTTGTTTCTCGTGTACTGACCACAAGGGGTGAGGTCGTGGATTCTGGCTCTTCCATTGACCTTGTATGGCACCGGTTATGGGCTTCACATCCGAAGGTTGGATTTGAACGGTACGGTTTACTTCATCATGTCATAATAATACGTAATTCAGCCGAATAGTATTTACTGCTTAGGACACACACGAAACATTGGTTGAGGCCTTATTTGTGTAGTTAACTTTATTTGTATCTTGCAGTTGTTTGTACATTTCTCATATGTGGTAAGCTTTATACATCTTATCTTGTTAATCATGTTCCATAAGGGATAGTTGGATAAATGACTGAGTACTTTTGGTAAGCTTGATAGTATGAATAGTCTTATCTTATAACTGCCCTTGTTATACTTTTTATCTACTTTGCATATACCTGAGGTTTTATAGTTTTGGCGGGGAAGTTATTCCTCCCGCTGGGACAATGTTCAATTGTCTCACTCTGATGAGTTACACCCTTTTTAGGTGGTCGAGCTAGACGTGGTGGTGGTTGTGGTGTTGCGGCCGAGCAGCAAGAAGATCAGTAGAAGGCAAGCGATGGATATGCTACTGTTTTGGATGTTTTGTGATAGAGTCTAGAGTCATCCATGTACTCTCAGGTCCTTGGCGGTATTTTGACGTTGTTTCATGAAGTATGATGGTTGATGTTTTGTATATCCTGTTGTTGGCCGGATGTGGGCCTTTATGTATATGAACATATGGTGAACTCATGTGATGGATGAACAGATGTTCCTTTAAGATGTGGACACATATCAGATCTTGTATATGTATATATATGACCTGTTTTTGTGCAGGATGAGGACTTGAATGTAATAGTTTTCAGTTTATCAACTTTCCGCTAACGGTTTAAATTAACTTGTGTTTTCGATAATCTGTGGTTATGGTGATTTCCGCACGTTTTCGTGTAACACCTCACTGTCTGTGTGATAGTGGGATGTGTTGCCACAAGTTTTGGTATCAGAGCTTTAGGTTCACTGAGTCTATAGGGATTTAAGACTAGGTTGTCTGTTCTTGTGTGTTGTCTAGATTTTCTTACAATCGTCTTCTACCCTCAGCAGAAGAAAAGTCAAGATGTCTGGAAACCATGAAGAACACTCTGTTGAGTACAGCGATGCTGCATCGGTTGATGGAGCAGCTGGACAGGCACATGAAGATCGGGTGCCTGAGATCCCCCAACCTAACCCAGCCATTCTTGAACCTCCTGTCTACCAACAGCTTATGGGGCAGATGATGGCTACGATGAATCTCATGGTTGAGCGATTTCCAGTTCCTCCTCCGCGAGCACAGGTTCCCCATGGAGAAGCATCGAGTATTGGGAAGACCTTCGAGCAGCTTCGCCGAGTCGGAGCTTCGGACTATGCTGGAACGGTTGATCCAGCGGATGCAGATCTGTGGCTAACAAGTCTTGAGAAGGATTTCCGGATCCTCGACATCCCCGAAGCAGACAAAGTAAAGCATGTTGTCTACCTTTTGAAGGGTAGTGCTGGTCACTGGTGGACCATCGAGGAAGAGAAGCGACCTGGTGAGGTGATCTGTTGGGAAGTGTTCCAGCATGCGTTCGTCAGCAGATACTTTCCAAAGACGTATCTGGATGAGAAGATCAGCCAGTTTGAGATTTGAGACAAGGAACAATGAACATCACTGAGTATGAGGCCAAGTTCATGGATATGTTGATGTTTTGTCCTCACATGGCAGCGACAGATGAGGAGCGGATCAGACGTTTCGAGAAGGGTCTGAGTGCTGAATTGACGACACCAGTTTCTACATTGGAAAATCGGGAGCGGTTTGCGATGTTTGTGGAATCCGTCTGAAGGATCGAATGATCTGTAAGGGAGAAGAGAGACTCTATGGCTAAGAAAAGACCTGCTCAGTTCCAGGGTCAGGGGTTTGGTGGCTTTAAGAAGCCCCGGTTTTCATCGCCGACAGTGATGAGAGGTTCTGATGGACCGTCTCAGTGGTCTCCGGGTAAAGGAAGAGGTTATGTTTCTTCACCATCTAAGGCATAAAGTTCGGCTTCCGTGGCAGTGATAGGGCCATCCAGGCCACGAGTGGATGTTAGGACATGCTATGCCTGCGGTCAGATAGGGCATGTCAAGTCGAGTTGTCCCTATAGAGATGCTGAGGTGACACAGCAGCCGAGATAGAATCTTCAAGGATCAGATCGACAGCAGCCCAGTGGTAGCAGAGGACGAGGACGCAGTCAAGCGTCTCAAGCTGGATCATCTGCTCAAGAAAGCAGAGGTCGTAGATAGCAAGCAACAGCTTGATTCTATGCTATGAATCAGCCGGAGGCGATAGTCAACCCACGAGTAGTGACAAGTCATATGGAGTTATTTCATTCTGATATGTCTTCTTATTGCTTTATATCCGTTCTGGTTGACTCAGGTGCTACACACTCTTTTATCGCCTATAGTATGCTTGAGAACTGTCGTTTACCTGTTAGTTGTAAGAAGGATAGCTTGTTGTTAGAAACCCCTCTTGATGGTTCCTCTTTGCTTCGAGAAGAGTGTCCATCTTGTATCTTGTCTTCCTCGGGACACCACATTCAAGTGGATCTTATACCGCTTGATATGCATGGTTTCGATGTTATCCTTGGGATGGATACCTTAGAGAACTATAAGTTTGTCTTGGACTGTGGTTCCAAGCAGGCAGTGTTTGATGATGCTGGAGAGAAGTGGATCTTCCAAGGAGATAGGAAGATTCTTCCGACGTGTCTGGTATCAGCTCTGGTGGCAGATAGGATGTTGCGACAAGGATGTGAGGCGTTCTTAGCTCACATGGTGGATACCGTTGTGGTTTCCAAGGCGAAAAGTCTTAGCCTTGAAGAGGTGCCAGTTGTCCGAGAGTTTGCCGATGTGTTTCCTGAGGAATTTCCTGGTGTTCCCCCACCCCGAGAAATTGATTTTGAGATCAATTTGGTCCCAGGAACACAACCAGTTGCACAAACACCGTATAGGATGGCTCCAGTTGAGATGGCAGAGTTGAAGAAGCAGTTGCAAGAGTTGTTGGACAAAGGTTTTATCCGACCAAGTACGTCGCCTTGGGGTGCTCCCGTGTTGTTCGTCAAGAAGAAGGATGGTTCGATGCGGTTGTGTATAGACTACCGATAGTTGAACAAGGTCACGATCGAGAACAAGTACCCGTTGCTGAGGATAGACGATCTATTTGATCAGTTGCGTGGTGCTACAGTGTTTTTGAAGATCGATCTACGCTCCGGATATCATCAGTTAAGGATCAAGGCGGATGACATACCAAAGTCAGCTTTTAGGATGAGGTATGGTCATTTCGAGTTTGTGGTTATGCCGTTTGGGCTAACCAATGCACCTGCTGCTTTCATGGACTTGATGAACAGAGTGTTCCATTCGTTCTTAGATCAGTTTGTTGTAGTCTTTATAGATGACATCTTGATCTATAGTCGAGACAGGCGAGAGCAAGAGCAACATCTTCGATGAGCGTTGACTCTACTTCACCAACATCAGTTGTATGCCAAGTTCAGTAAGTGTGAGTTCTGGTTGGAAGAGGTGACTTTCTTGGGTCACATGATATCTGATGAAGGAGTCAAGGTAGATCCGAAGAAGGTGGAATCTGTTGCAGAATGGGAATAGCCGAAGACGCCGACAGAAGTTCGCAGTTTTCTGGGTTTAGCATGATACTACCGGAGGTTCATCAAGGACTTCAGTGTGATTGCTTTGCCGATGACAAAGTTGATGAGAAAGGACGTATCTTTTGTCTGGGATGAACGATGTCAGCGAGCTTTCCAGAGTTTGAAGGAGAAGATGACCAGTGCTCCAGTGTTGATCCTACCAGAGCCTAGGAAGGACTATGTTGTTTTCTGTGATGCTTCCAAGAAAGGTTTAGGTTGTGTGCTGATGCAGGAGGATCATGTAGTTTCTTTTGCTTCGTGACAGCTTAAGAAACACGAGGAGAACTATCCGACTCATGACTTGGAGTTTGCAGTAGTAGTTCATGCGTTAAAGATTTGGAGACACTATCTTTATGGGGAAATGTGTCAGATCTTTACGGACCATAAAAACCTGAAGTACATCTTTACGCATCAAGAGTTGAACATGCGACATCGGCGATGGATGGAGTTGATCAATGACTATGACTGCACTATCGAGTATCATCCTGGTAAGGCGAATGTGGTAGCTGATGCGCTTAGTCGAAAGTCTTCTTTTTCTTCCAAGAAGGCACAGTTGAGTTCCCTGGTATGCCATAGGCGGGATATGTTTGTCTCCTTGCGGCGGATGAATGTGCAGATGGAGGTTTCCTCGTTAGCTGGACTTCTAGCATAGATGCAAGTCAAGCCTACGTTAAGACAGCAGATCAAGGATGCACAGCAGACAAATGATGCAGTATAGTTAATCAAATCAGAGTTTGGCAGTGAAAAGCGTGATGGGTTTCATGAGTCCGAGGATGGGCTGGTCTGCTATCGTGATAGGATGGTGGTTCCTGATGATGAGCTGAGGAAGTTGGTGCTCGAGGAAGCCCACACGTCAATGTATTCTATGCATCCAGGTGTCACCAAGATGTACCATAGTCTGAAGGACTTGTATTGGTGGCCCGATTTGAAGAAAGATGTAGCTGAGTTCGTAGCAAGATGTGCGGTTTGCCAACAAGTGAAGGCTAAACATCAGAAGCCGACAGGTACGTTGCAACCTTTGCCGATACCACAGTGGAAATGGGATCATATAACCATGGATTTCGTAGTTGGTCTACCCAGGACAACTAGGAATCATGATTCCATTTGGGTGATAGTGGACAGATTGACAAAATCTGCCCACTTCCTACCAGTAAAGACGACATATACAGCTGAGAAGCTTGCTCGAGTGTATGTGGACGAGATAGTACGTTTGCATGGTGTGCCAACAACGATAGTTTCGGACTGAGGTCCTCAGTTTATGACTCATTTTTGGGAACAGTTGCACAAAGTGTTGGGAACGCAGTTGAGATTCAGTATCACTTTTCACCCGCAGACAGATGGACAGTCTGAAAGGACTATTCAGATTCTAGAAGATCTCCTTCGAGCTTGTGTTTTGCAGTTCCTAGGCAGCTGGGATGTACATCTGAGTTTGATAGAGTTTGCCTACAACAACAGTTATCAGCGGAGCATTGACATGGCTCCCTATGAGGCTTTGTATGGGAGGAAGTGCAGATCTTCTTTATGTTGGTATGAGTTGGGTGAGTATCAGTTGTTGGGTCCTGAGTTAGTACAGTAGACGATAGAAAAGATCAAGGTGATACAACAACGGTTGAAAGTGGCACATGACAGGCAGAAGTCTTATGCAGACAATCGCCGACGACCTTTAGATTTCCAGGTAGGAGACAAAGTATACCTCAAGGTCTCGCCGTGGAAAGGTGTGCTGAGGTTTGGCCGGAAGGGAAAGTTGGCACCCATGTATATGGGGCCTTACCCAGTCATAGCGCGAGTTGGGTAGGTAGCTTATGAGATAGAGTTACCTCCAAAGTTGCACAGGTTACATCTAGTGTTCCATTTCAGTATGTTGAGGAAAAGTCATCTAGATTCGGGAACAATGATACAATCAGTTGAGGTTGAGCTTGATGAAGATGTGACCTATGAGGAAGGTCCTATGGCGATCCTCGACAGAAGGGTCAAGAAGCTGAAAAGGAAGGACATGGTTCTTGTGAAGGTTCTTTGGCGGCGTCGTGGCATTGAGGAAGCCACGTGGGAGCTTGAGGAAGAGATGAGGAGGAAGTACCCCTCGCTTTTCTCTTCAGATTTCGGGGATGAAATTTCTTAAAGGGGGTTAGCTTGGAAGGACCATGACCTTCGTTTAGGGCTTACCCTATTTGCTTTGCTTAACCCTGGTGCTTTGGTGCTTGCTAATCACCTTTAATGGTGATTAGGGTTTGGTTGTGCTTTGTTGAGAGTTGGAGGTGCTACTTGCAACTAACCCACGTCTAGGGTTTTATGGACAAGTTTGCCACCTTGAGAGGTGTTTTTCCCTCTCTTTGCTTCCTCTTGTGTAGAGAGGAAGGCTTGAGCTCATTGCTTGAGTTCTTTGGGCCTTGGTTGAGCTTGTTTGGGCCTTGAGGTGCCTTGTTTGGGCTTGGTTGAGCCTTGTATTAGCCAAGTGGTGAGTGTATCGGCCTAGGAGTGCTTGTGTCGGACAACATGGAAGTGAGTCGCCCAAGTTGCAAGCTTGTTGTGTCGCCCATAGTGCTTGATCTAACCTTGACCTTGTTTAGTGGACACTTGGTGCATATCTTGGCCATGTGGATGGAGCTTGCTAGAGTAGTGGCTTGAGCTCTAGGACAAGTGTCCCTATGCAAGTGACACCTTGCCATGCTCCACCTTGTTTTCTCCTCCCTTTCCTTGTATATAGGCGTGTCCTTTCCTTCGCTTAAGGTCCCTTTGGTCCTTTGTTTCCTTCTCCACCTTGAGTACACGACACTCCCTTATTTCCTTGCTTGTGTCAGCCAACACACCCCTTGAAGGAGCAGCTTGGTGGCCGACACACCCTAGAGGAGCAAGTGGTGGTCGACATCCCTTGAAGCTTGGAGTTCTTCTTCTTCCTTGGAGCTTGGAGCTTAAGGCGGGTTGCATAACTTCTAACCCTAGATACCTTATCTCTTGCTATGATCTTGTTTACATGTTAGTAGCTTAGTTTCTTGCTTAGTACCCTTATTGTCCGATCACCATGTGGTCTAATGTCTCTTGTGATCTAGGGAGCAATACTCCTTTCTCCCCTTGGTCTAGAGGAGTGAGTTTGAGTTGCTAGTGTCATGAGCAACACCCCTCTTTCCCTTAACCGGTTGAGGTGAGCTTGTGTCCTAGTTGCTCAAGCAACACTCTCCTCTCACCTTGGGCTAGAAGGGTGAGCTCATTGGTGATGGTTGATGTGCAAAACCCCTCCTTCTTAGTCGATTGAGGTGAGCCATCTTCCTAGGGTTTTTGAGTGCCTTTGTGTTTGAGGAAGAAGATGACCTTGTGAGTGGTATCTTGATGAGTTGCCCGACATCCCCCTTACCTTAGCCTTGCACGTTACCAATGGGTGAGTGTGTGCTGGGCGACAGGCCTGATGGGCGTCAGCCCTTGTTGCTGTGACGAGCGCCAGCCCTCGTTCTTGTTATGGGAATCCCGCCCTTTGCTTTGCTTCGTGTTGGCCGTTAGGCCTGGACCAAGTTGTTGGCCGTTTTGTAGATTTATTCTCTCTCTCTCTTGGTTGTTATTTCCTTGAGATGACTTGGATGATAGCCCTGTGTCGGGCGTTGCTGAGCTCCTTGTGACGGGCGTCACATGTATCGGCTGATACCACTGAACCGAAACGGGCATCGCCCGATAGCACTATGTGAACGTTACACTTCCTCTTGATGTGCGTTACTCTCTCTTTTTCTTGAGACGCAGTGTTGCGCTGCTGCTGGTTGAAACACAACGTTGTGAGATGGCCGTGTGTGTTGAACCTTGGGTGAGGGCAGGTTGCCTGATACATCTCTTCTAGTGAGGGTTGTAGCTCATATAGCGAGGGTTCCACGATGCATAGAAGCCGACTGTTATATATTTCTTGTCCTTGCTTCCAAACGATGGTTACTCCTTGCTCATATAATGGTGATGATAATGGTAAATCTTGTCCTTCATATCTGACATGACTACATGCATTAAGTGATCATCTTGATTATCTACATAATGATGAGATGAGGATATGTATATAAATAGTTGCTTAATAATGTGTCTCATGCACATGATCACCAGTTGATGAATAAGTAATAAGTATAGCATCCTGAATATCCTCTCATGATAGTAAGCATAGTCCTTATGTTGAAAACTATGATTATTGAGTACTCTAACCATGCAGGTGATGATTAGCCATGAAAGGGCTATGAGAAATAGGTGGTGAGTAACATCACTTTAATAAATTACTCTTGTGGACGAGATTGCATATATGATGTGTTTGTTCCATGATGATGATGATGTAAGCCTTGAGAGGCAGTGGCACTATATGATGAGGGATTGAGACCCCATGGGATGTGATGATCCTTGTGATGGATCTAGATTGATGTGATTGTTGAGTTTATGTTCTTTACTTTCTATTATATCTTGTATGTTATACAACTTGGATGAATCCTGCAATCCATCTAAAAGATACTAATTAATTACAGTGAAATATATCATGTAGTTTGCCCTAGCCATAGATCCATCATCGTCAGGACTTGGTGATGGTAAAACAAGTTCTACTGCAGGTTAACCCGGAGCGCATATTTTTGAATATGCGAGGTTTCTCCTAGCCTCAAATAGAGAGGGAAAATGAGTGCAGCTGCGGTTGCAGACTCGGATGTGTGATGAGCATGGTGAATAGGCCCATGGCTCCGGATATGTGATATTATGAGCATGAATGCGTTCATGGCTCAGAGCACGGTGATCAGGCCCGTGGCTCAGTTTTACTAGCGCCGTGACCTGTACCGAGGCGGGCTAGGCAGAGGGTAGCCTGAGGAGCTGACCCTGTGGCTAAGACCACTTCAGCATGAGAATGCAGTCCTGCTTTGTTTCTCGTGTACTGACCACAAGGGGTGAGGTCGTGGATTCTGGCTCTTCCATTGACCTTGTATGGCACTAGTTATGGGCTTCGCAAACGAAGGTTGGATTTGAACGGTACGGTTTACTTCCTCAGGGCATAATAATACGTAATTCAGCCGAATAGTATTTACTGCTTAGGACACACACGAAACATTGGTTGAGGCCTTATTTGTGTAGTTGACTTTATTTGTATCTTGCAGTTGTTTGTACATTTCTCATATGTTGTAAGCTTTATACATCTTATCTTGTTAATCATGTTCCATAAGGGATAGTTGGATAAATGACTGAGTACTTTTGGTAAGCTTGATAGTATGAATAGTCTTATCTTATAACTACCCTTGTTATACTTTTTATCTACTTTGCATATACCTGAGGTTTTATAGTTTTGGCGGGGAAGTTATTCCTCCCGCTGGGACAATGTTCAATTGTCTCACTCTGCTGAGTTACACCCTTTTTAGGTGGTCGAGCTAGACGTGGTGGTTGTGGTGTTGCGGCCGAGCAGCAAGAAGACCAGTAGAAGGCAAGCGATGGATATGCTACTGTTTTGGATGTTTTGTGATAGAGTCTAGAGTCATCCCTGTACTCTCAGGTCCTTGGCGGTGTTTTGACGTTGTTTCATGAAGTATGATGGTTGATGTTTTGTATATCCTGCTGTTGGCCGGATGTGGGCCTTTATGTATATGAACAGATGGTGAACTCATGTGATGGATGAACAGCTGTTCCTTTAAGATGTGGACAGATATCAGATCTTGTATATGTATATATATGACCTATTTCTGTGCAGGATGAGGACTTGAATGTAATAGTTTTCAGTTTATCAACTTTCCGCTAACGGTTTAAATTAACTTGTGTTTTCGATAATTTGTGGTTATGGTGATTTCCGCACGTTTTCGTGTAACACCTCACTGTATGTGTGATAGTGGGATGTGTTGCCACAAGTTTTGGTATCAGAGCTTTAGGTTCGCTGAGTCTACAGGGATTTAAGACTAGGTTGTCTGTTCTTATGTGTTGTCCAGATTTTCTTACAATCGTCTTCTGCCCTCAGCGGAAGAAAAGTCAAGATGTCTGGAAACCATGAAGAACACTCTACTGAGTACAACGATGCTGCATCGGTTGATGGAGTAGCTGGACAGGCACATGAAGATCGGGTGCCTGAGATCCCCCAACCTAACCTAGCCATTCTTGAACCTCCTGTCTACCAACAGCTTATGGGGCAGATGATGGCTACGATGAATCTCATGGTTGAGCGATTGCCAGTTCCTCCTCCGCGAGCACATGTTCCCCATGGAGAAGCATCGAGTATTGGGAAGACCTTCGAGCAGCTTCGCCGAGTCGGAGCTTCGGACTATGCTGGAACGGTTGATCCAGCGGATGCAGATCTGTGGCTGACAAGTCTTGAGAAGGCTTTCCGGATCCTCGACATCCCCGAAGCAGACAAAGTAAAGCATGATGTCTACCTTTTGAAGGGTAGTGCTGGTCACTAGTGGACCATCAAGGAAGAGAAGCGACCTGGTGAGGTGATCTGTTGGGAAGTGTTCCAGCGCGAGTTCGTCAGCAGATACTTTCCAAAGATGTATCTAGATGAGAAGATCAGACAGTTTGAGATTTGAGACAAGGAACAATGAACATCGCCGAGTATGAGGCCAAGTTCATGGATTTGTTGAGGTTTTGTCCTCACATGGCAGCGACAGATAAGGAGCGGATCAGACGTTTCGAGAAGGGTCTGAGTGCTGAATTGACGACACCAGTTTCTGTGTTGGAAAACCGGGAGCGGTTTGCGATGTTTGTGGAATCCGTCTGAAGGATCGAATGATCTGTAAGGGAGAAGAGAGAGTCTATGGCTAAGAAAAGACATGCTCAGTTCCAGGGTCAGAGGTTTGGTGGCTTTAAGAAGCCCCGATTTTCATCGCCGGCAGTGATGAGAGGTTCTGGTGGACCGTCTCAGTGGTCTCCGGGTAAAGGAAGAGGTTATGTTTCTTCACCATCTAAGGCACAAAGTTCAGCTTCCGTGGCAGTGACAGGGCCATCCAGGCCACGAGTGGATGTTAGGACATGCTATGCCTGCGGTCAGATAGGGCATGTCAAGTCGAGTTGTCCCTACAGAGATGCTGAGGTGACACAGCAGCCGAGACAGAATCTTCAAGGATCAGATCGACAGCAACCCAGTGGTAGCAGAGGACGAGGACGCAGTCAAGTGTCTCAATCTGGATCATCTGCTCAAGAAAGCAGAGGTCGTGGATAGCAAGCAACAACTTGATTCTATGCTATGAATCAGCCGGAGGCGATAGTCAACCCACGAGTAGTGACAAGTCATATGGAGTTATTTCATTCTGATATGTCTTCTTCTTGCTTTATATCCGTTACGGTTGACCCGGGTGCTACACACTCTTTTATCGCCTATAGTATGCTTGAGAACTGTCGTTTACCTATTAGCTGTAAGAAGGATAGCTTGTTGTTAGAAACCCCTCTTGATGGTTCCTCTTTGCTTTGAGAAGAGTGTCCATCTTGTGTCTTGTCTTCCTCGGGACACCACATTCAAGTGGATCTTATACCGCTTGATATGCATGGTTTCGATGTTATCCTTGGGATGGATACCTTAGAGAACTATAAGGTTGTCTTGGACTGTGGTTCCAAGCAGGCAGTGTTTGATGATGCTGGAGAGAAGTGGATCTTCCAAGGAGATAGGAAGATTCTTCCGATGTGTCTGGTATCAGCTCTGGTGGTAGATAGGTTGTTGCGACAAGGATGTGAGGCGTTCTTAGCTCACATGGTGGATACCGTTGTGGTTGCCAAGGCGAAAAGTCTTAGCCTTGAAGAGGTGCCAGTTGTCCGAGAGTTTGCCGATGTGTTTCCTGAGGAATTTTCTGGTGTTCCCCCACCCCGAGAAATTGATTTTGAGATCAATTTGGTCCCAGGAACACAACCAGTTGCACAAACACCGTATAGGATGGCTCCAGTTGAGATGGCAGAGTTGAAGAAGTGGTTGCAAGAGTTGTTGGACAAAGGTTTTATCCGACCAAGTACGTCGCCTTGGGGTGCTCCCGTGTTGTTCGTCAAGAAGAAGGATGGTTCGATGCGGTTGTGTATAGACAACCGGTAGTTGAACAAGGTCACGATCAAGAACAAGTACCTGTTGCCGAGGATAGACGATCTGTTTGATCAGTTGCATGGTGCTACAGTGTTTTTGAAGATCGATCTACGCTCCGGATATCATCAGTTAAGGATCAAGGCGGATGACATACCAAAGTCAGCTTTTAGGATGAGGTATGGTCATTTCGAGTTTGTGGTTATGCCGTTTGGGCTAACCAATGCACCTGCTGCTTTCATGGACTTGATGAACAGAGTGTTCCATCCGTTCTTAGATCAGTTTGTTGTAGTCTTTATAGATGACATCTTGATCTATAGTCGGGACAGGCGAGAGCATGAGCAACATCTTCGATGAGCGTTGACTCTACTTCGCCAACATCAGTTGTATGCCAAGTTCAGTAAGTGTGAGTTCTGGTTGGAAGAGGTGACTTTCTTGGGTCACATGATATCTGATGAAGGAGTCAAGGTAGATCCGAAGAAGGTGGAATCCGTTGCAGAATGGGAATAGCCAAAGACGCCGACAGAAGTTCGCAGTTTTCTGGGTTTAGCATGATACTACCGGAGGTTCATCAAGGACTTCAGTGCGATTGCTTTGCTGATGACAAAGTTGATGAGAAAGGATGTATCTTTTGTCTGGGATGAATGATGTCAGCGAGCATTCCAGAGTTTGAAGGAGAAGCTGACCAGTGCTCCAGTGTTGATCCTATCAGAGCTTGGGAAGGGCTATGTTGTTTTCTGTGATGCTTCCAAGAAAGGTTTAGGTTGTGTGCTGATGCAGGAGGATCATGTATTTTCTTTTGCTGCATGACAGCTTAAGAAACACGAGGAGAACTATCCGACTCATGACTTGGAGTTGGCAGCAGTGGTTCATGCGTTAAAGATTTGGAGACACTATCTTTATGGGGAAATGTGTCAGATCTTTACGGACCATAAAAACCTGAAGTACATCTTTACGCAGCAAGAGTTGAACATGCGACATCAGCGATGGATGGAGTTGATCAACGACTATGACTGCACTATCGAGTATCATCCTGGTAAGGCGAATGTGGTAGCTGATGCGCTTAGTCGAAAGTCTTCTTTTTCTTCCAAGAAGGCACAATTGAGTTCCCTGGTATGCCATAGGCGGGATATGTTTGTCTCCTTGCGGCGGATGAATGTGCAGATGGAGGTTTCCTCGTTAGCTGGACTTCTAGCATAGATGCAAGTCAAGCCTACGTTAAGACAGCAGATCAAGGATGCACAGCAGACAAATGATGCAGTATAGTTGATCAAATCAGAGTTTGGCAGTGAAAAGCGTGATGGGTTTCATGAGTCCGAGGATGGGCTGGTCTCCTATCGTGATAGGATGGTGGTTCCTGATGATGAGCTGAGGAAGTTGGTGCTCGAGGAAGCCCACACGTCAATGTATGCTATGCATCCAGGTGTCACCAAGATGTACCATAGTCTGAAGGACTTGTATTGGTGGCCCGGTTTGAAGAAAGATGTAGCTGAGTTCGTAGCAAGATGTGCGGTTTGCCAGTAAGTGAAGGCTGAACATCAGAAGCCGGCAGGTACGTTGCAACCTTTTCCGATACCACAGTGGAAATGGGATCATATAACCATGGATTTCGTATTTGGTCTACCCAGGACAACTAGGAATCATGATTCCATTTGGGTGATAGTGGACAGATTGACAAAATATGCCCACTTCCTACCAGTAAAGACGACATATACAGCTGAGAAGCTCGCTCGAGTGTATGTGGACGAGATAGTACGTTTGCATGGTGTGCCAACAACGATAGTTTCGGACAGAGGTCCTCAGTTTATGAGTCATTTTTGGGAACAGTTGCACAAAGTGTTGGGAACACAGTTGAGATTCAATATTGCTTTTCACCCGCAGACAGATGGACAGTCTGAAAGGACTATTCAGATTCTGGAAGATCTCCTTCGAGCTTGTGTTTTGCAGTTCCTAGACAGCTGGGATGTACATCTGAGTTTGATAGAGTTTGCCTACAACAACAGTTATCAGCGGAGCATTGACATGGCTCCCTATGAGGCTTTGTATGGGAGGAAGTGCAGATCTCCTTTATGTTGGTATGAGTTGGGTGAGTATCAGTTGTTGGGTCCTGAGTTAGTACAGCAGACGACAGAAAAGATCAAGGTGATACAACAACGGTTGAAAGTGGCACATGACAGGCAGAAGTCTTATGCAGACAATCGCCGACGACCTTTGGATTTCCAGGTAGGAGACAAAGTATACCTCAAGGTATCGCCGTGGAAAGGTGTGTTGAGGTTTGGTCGGAAGTGAAAGTTGGCATCCATGTATATGGGGCCTTACCCAGTCATAGTGCAAGTTGGGAAGGTAGCTTATGAGATAGAGTTACCTCCAAAGTTGCACAGGTTACATCCAGTGTTCCATTTCAGTATGTTGAAGAAAAGTCATCCAGATTCGGGAACAATGATACAATCAGTTGAGGTTGAGCTTGATGAAGATGTGCCCTATGAGGAAGGTCATGTGGCGATCCTCGACAGAAGGGTCAAGAAGCTGAAAAAGAAGGACATGGTTCTTGTGAAGGTTCTTTGGCGACGTCGTGGCATTGAGGAAGCCACGTGGGAGCTTGAGGAAGAGATGAGGAGGAAGTACCCCTCGCTTTTCTCTTCGGATTTTGGGGATGAAATCCCTTAAAGGGGGTTAGCTTGTAAGGACCATGACCTTCGTTTAGGGCTTACCCTATTTGCTTTGCTTAACCCTGGTGCTTTGGTGCTTGCTAATCACCTTTAATGGTGATTAGGGTTTGGTTGTGCTTTGTTGAGAGTTGGAGGTGCTACTTGCAACTAACCCACGTCTAGGGTTTTATGGACAAGTTTGCCACCTTGAGAGGTGTTTTTCCCTCTCTTTGCTTCCTCTTATGTAGAGAGGAAGGCTTGAGCTCGTTGCTTGAGTTCTTTGGGCCTTGGTTGAGCTTGTTTGGGCCTTGAGGTGCCTTGTTTGGGCTTGGTTGAGCCTTGTATCAGCCAAGTGGTGAGTGTATCGGCCTAGGAGTGCTTGTGTCGGCCAACATGGAAGTGAGTCGCCCAAGTTGCAAGCTTGTTGTGTCGCCCATAGTGCTTGATCTAACCTTGACCTTGTTTAGTGGACACTTGGTGCATATCTTGGCCATGTGGATGGAGCTTTCTAGAGTAGTGGCTTGAGCTCTAGGACAAGTGTCCCTATGCAAGTGACACCTTGCCATGCTCCACCTTGTTTTCTCCTCCCTTTCCTTCTATATAGGTGTGTCCTTTCCTTCGCTTAAGGTCCCTTTGGTCCTTTGTTTCCTTCTCCACCTTGAGTACACGACACTCCCTTATTTCCTTGCTTGTGTCGGCCGACACACCCCTTGAAGGAGCAGCTTGGTGGCCGACACACCCTAGAGGAGCAAGTGGTGGTCGACATCCCTTGAAGCTTGGAGTTCTTCTTCTTCCTTGGAGCTTGGAGCTTAAGGCGGGTTGCATAACTTCTAACCCTAGCTACCTTATCTCTTGCTATGATCTTGTTTACATGTTAGTAGCTTAGTTTCTTGCTTAGTACCCTTGTTGTCCGATCTCCATGTGGTCTAGTGTCTCTTGTGATCTAGGGAGCAATACTCCTTTCTCCCCTTGGTCTAGAGGAGTGAGTTTGAGTTGCTAGTGTCATGAGCAACACCCCTCTTTCCCTTAACCGGTTGAGGTGAGCTTGTGTCCTAGTTGCTCAAGCAACACTCTCCTCTCACCTTGGGCTAGAAGGGTGAGCTCATTGGTGATGGTTGATGTGCAAAACCCCTCCTTCTTAGTCGATTGAGGTGAGCCATCTTCCTAGGGTTTTCGAGTGCCTTTGTGTTTGAGGAAGAAGATGACCTTGTGAGTGGTATCTTGATGAGTTGCCCGCCAGCCCCCTTACCTTAGCCTTGTACGTTACCAATGGGTGAGTGTGTGCTGGGCGACAGGCCTGACGGGCGTCAGCCCTTGTTGCTGTGACGAGTGTCAGCCCTCGTTCTTGTGATGGGTGTCACGCCCTTTCCTTTGCTTCGTGTTGGCCGTTAGGCCTTGACCAAGTTGTTGGCCATTTTGTAGATTTGTTCTCTCTCTCTTGGTTGTTATTTCCTTGAGATGACTTGGACGACAACCCTGTGTCGGGCGTTGCTGAGCTCCTTGTGACAGGCGTCACATGTATCGGCCGATACCACTGAACTGCAACGGGCGTCGCCCGATAGCACTATGTGCCTGTTACACTTCCTCTTGACGTGCGTTACTCTCTCTTTTTCTTGAGACACAGCGTTTGCGCTGCTGCTGGTTGCAACGTAGCATTGTGAGATGGCCGTGTGTGTTGAACCTTGGGTGAGGGCAGGTTGCCTGATACATCTCTTCTAGTGAGGGTTGTAGCTCATATAGCGAGGGTTCCACGATGCATAGAAGCCGACCGTTATATATTTATTGTCCTTGCTTCCAAACGATGGTTACTCCTTGCTCATATAATGGTGATGATAATGGTAAATCTTGTCCTTCATATCTGACATGACTACATGCATTAAGTGATCATCTTGATTATCTACATAATGATGAGATGAGGATAAGTATATAAATAGTTGCTTAATAATGTGTCTCGTGCACATGATCACATTTGATGAATAAGTAATAGGTATAGCATCCTGAATATCCTCTCCTGATAGTAAGCATAGTCCTTATGTTGAAAACTATGATTATTGAGTACTCTAACCATGCAGGTGATGATTAGCCATGAAAGGGCTATGATAAATAGGTGGTGAGTAACATCACTTTAATAAATTACTCTTGTGGACGAGATTGCATATATGATGTGTTTGTTCCATGATGATGACGATGTAAGCCTTGAGAGGCAGTGGCACTATATGATGAGGGATTGAGACCCCATGGGATTTGATGATCCTTGTGATGGATCTAGATTGATGTGATTACAATAATAGCATAATGTTGAGTTTATGTTGTTTACTTTCTATTATATCTTGTATGTTATACAACTTGGATGAATCCTGCAATCCATCTAAAAGATACTAATTAATTATAGTGAAATATATCATGTAGTTTGCCCAGGCCATAGATCCATCATCGTCAGGACTTGGTGATGGTAAAACAGGTTCTACTGCAGGTTAACCTGGAGCGCATATTTTTGAATATGCGAGGTTTCTCCTAGCCTCAAATAGAGAGGGAAAATGAGTGCAGCTACGGTTGCAGACTCAGATGTGTGATGAGCATGGTGAACAGGCTCATGGCTCCGGATATGTGATATTATGAGCATGAATGCATTCATGGCTCAGAGCACGGTGATCAGGCCCGTGGCTCAGTTTTACTAGTGCCGTGACCTGTACCGAGGCGGGCTAGGCAGAGGGTAGCCTGAGGAGCTGACCCTGTGGCTAAGACCACTCCAGCATGAGACTGCGGTCCTGCTTTGTTTCTCGTGTACTGACCACAAGGGGTGAGGTCGTGGATTCCGGCTCTTCCATTGACCTTGTATGGCACCGGTTATGGGCTTCGCAGCCGAAGGTTGGATTTGAACGATACAGTTCACTTCCTTATGGCATAATAATATGTAATTCAGCCGAATAGTATTTACTGCTTAGGACACACACGAAACATTGGTTGAGGCCTTGTTTGTGTAGTTAACTTTATTTGTATCTTGCAGTTGTTTGTACATTTCTCATATGTGGTAAGCTTTATACATCCTATCTTGTTAATCATGTTCCATAAGGGATAGTTGGATAAATGACTGAGTACTTTTGGTAAGCTTGATAGTATGAATAGTCTTATCTTATAACTGCCCTTGTTATACTTTTTATCTGCTTTGCATATACCTGAGGTTTTATAGTTTTGGCGGGGAAGTTATGCCTCCCGCTGGGACAATGTTCAATTGTCTCACTCCACTGAGTTACACCCTTTTTAGGTGGTCGAGCTAGACGTGGTGGTGGTCGTGGTGTTGCGGCCGAGCAGCAAGAAGATCAGTAGAAGGCAAGCGATGGATATGCTGCTGTTTTGGATGTTTTGTGATAGAGTCTAGAGTCATCCCTGTACTCTCAGGTCCTTGGCGATGTTTTGACGTTGTTTCACGAAGTATGATCGTTGATGTTTTGTATATCTTGCTGTTAGCCGGATGTGGGCCTTTATGTATATGAATAGATGGTGAACTCATGTGATGGATGAACAGCTGTTCCTTTAAGCTATGGACACATATCAGATCTTGTATATGTATATATATGACCTGTTTCTGTGCAGGATGAGGACTTGAATGTAATAGTTTTCAGTTTATCAACTTTCTGCTAACGGTTTAAATTAACTTGTGTTTTCGATAATCTGTGGTTATGGTGATTTCTGCACGTTTTCGTGTAACACCTCGCTGTCTGTGTGATAGTGGGATGTGTTGCCACAACTCTAGGCTCAACACGATTACTCGTAGAGTTCTTAGTGAGAGGCTCCTTGAAAAGGAGGTGCACCTTGGTGATATGGGTAATCCAATCATTTCTTTTAAGAACATTTTATCTGAGGCCTCAAATCCTAGAATGTTACATATCACCAATCATCCATTGGATCCAAACCCTAGGTTATATACACCATTGATTAATCCCAGACACTAGGTTAGGACTAATCATGTCCATCCATCAAAAAGAAAGAGAAATTTTCCAAGTTACTAATGACGTCAAGTAGTTACATGGAAAGTCATCCCTTCCCCAAAGGTAAAGATACCTTCAAGATGGATTGACAAATAATAAGATATCTAACAACCAACTATTTCATGGGTGTTGGAATGTGATATCAATACTTGACCCATCATACACCTTTTTGTTCTCTCAAATGTATAGAAACTAAGGATTAATTTATTACAAGAAGTTCACAAAGAATTTTTATGGCAATCACATGGGTAGTGCTTCCCATGCCAAATGCGTTCAAGTCACTCGATATTGGTAGAGCACAATGGGAGTATACTGAAAGAAACATTTTCAAAAATGATGACATTTCTAAATACATGTAGCTTACATTCACTCGTCACAGTCTTATCTCTACAACAGGTGATGTAGTGTCCATTCACGGTATGGGGAGTCAATATGATGACTGAAATATATCTGAAAGCCTCCAATGACCATTGTTTCATATTAATATCCATCGACTACTCCACCAAGTGGGTGGAAGTAGTTTCAATCTTGCTCGCATCAATATCACATGTCATCAAGCTCTTTCACAATAATGTCATCACCAAATATGGTAATACAAGGAAAACAATCTCCTACAAAGGTATTAAATTCATTACAGAACCCATACAAGAGTATCTTGTCTGTTTGACATCAAGAACCACACACTTCTCATTATTGGCATAATACAAATGAGGTAGATGAATTTTCCAACAAGAACCTCATTAGAATTCTTAAGAAGACCATTGAGTCAACTCAGGACTCTAATAAATAGGTCCTAGGGCATTGTGCGCATATAGAACTCCGTATGGAAATTCACAAGCATGAATCCATATTTCCTTGTTTGTGGAGTCAAATCCATGCTACTAGTGGAGTTGAATCCCTTCATTACGCATACTGCAAGAATCAAACATACTTGAAGTATATTGTACTTAGGATCACATATACATAATCAATGCGACTGAAGAATGAAGACTGTGCCTTACATCATGCACAATGTTACCGATCCAAGATGTCCACACCCATTTAACCTTGTATGTGGGCAATGGAACTACCAATTAGCTTTGCCCTTATAGCATAATTGGATGTCCATAATAAAAGTGTTCATATGCCCAATGTTATTGGGGTCAAAATCCACTTTTAATAATTGGAATCTCTTTTTATACCAATAAAAATCATCATGTAAACTTTGTCACAAAATTCCATCAAACAAGTTCAATGTGGAAAAAATAGTAAAATGCCAATATTGACCATTTTAGAAAAAAAATATTTTTTTGTAATTTTAGCAGCATGGTGGTCAAAGGATAAAATTTTCATTCTAGAACCATACAAAATAGCAAGAAGGGTGGTAATATGAACTCCCCATAGGTTTAGACAACCCCCCATAAAACTAACATCTTGATATCATCTAAAATATAATTAGTGAGATTTAGTGGTTGCATGCAGGAATTGCATCTCAAATAATACTAAATAGAGGCTAAACCACCCACCTTAGATGAAGATCACAATCTTCAACAAGAAAGATTAGAACTCTAGCTCCAAAGATCTTCCAAACAACCCAAAAATGTCATCTCATGCTAGCACTAGATCCAAATGAAGGTGAATAGTATACGTTTTAGGAGAAAAGAACATATTTTCACCAAGATAGACAAGAATTTTAGCCCATAGGATAAAAGGAGACATAGAACAATATAAAAAATGAGAAGATAAGGAATAAATTACGTTGATTTGAGCTATACTAGCTAAGGAAGGTGATTACTAGCTTTGATAATTAGGAATCTAGCAAAAATAGAACTTGCATCTAAGATGCACCTCCAAGATTGTCATCCTCTTGCTATGAACAATGTGCTATAACTTAAAACCACACCAACATAGCTCCATGGTCAAACTGATCACATGTTTATAGGATAGTTTGAGAGAAAATTGTATTTTCGGCCAAAGAAAATCACTTTGAACCTCCTAATGACCGGAGTGGCCCTCAAAATAGGTAGATATACCAACATTGGTTTCCAAGAATGCACATTGGACAAATAAAAACACACATCAGTTGCCCAACAATCACCCTAGGCTCCCGCCCTAAAGAGCATCGTTCATTAAGAAAGAAGAAATTGGAACAACTACATATATACTTTCGTGTCGAGTAGTTGTCACATATATATAGACGACTTCTATAAAAATATATATATAGACAACAAGTTGTTTAAAATTTCTAGATAGCGAAAAACATAGAAATCTACCTTCATTTTTTTAAATTGGTACATCTCATTGGGACACATGATATTATTGATATTTTATCTACTTATTAAATCACACTTAGAGCCTGTTTGTTACGATGAAGTTGAGTGCTGTTTGATGAATAAGAATTCACAGTGTATAGAACCATGCCTTTTGGGCTGTAGCGGTTTCGTTTAGTATTGCACAGGGTGACTGTACTAATTCTCTTGTGAATCATTTGGTATCCGATAGTCGACAACTTTTTACCCAACAACAACACATGACCAGGCTGACTACAACTGTATAAAACAGAACTACATCCGACCACACCCATTTAGTCGTGGTATAAACACCAGGAATTTGTCTCAAAACAAGCCATTTTGTGCGTTCAGAATCAATGTAACCAAATAAAAATAATGTCCTAACTCCTAGAGTTTAAAAACAATGAACTGACCCTACACTCTACACCCTACCAAACATGGCCTTAAGACAATACACATATAATGCACCCTTTAGAACAAATACTTATATAAAATTATTGGGACAAGGTTTATACCATGAGAAACGAAAAGCACAATTTAAATTGGTTACTTAGTATGTTTTCAGAATAATAATAGCACGTATATTCACTGTGAACTTTAATATTGCGAACTCGCACCACTACACTCAAATATATCCAACCAAATTAGCCCTATTGCTTCCTACCCGTTAGGCTGCGTTTGTTACATGGTGAATCATGGTGATAGGGAATGATGATGAAATAAAAATATTGTTTGTTTTCCATGGTGATAGGGAATGATGGTGAATCCATGGTGAATCTGTGGTGAATTTTGATCTATTTTTGTCCCCATGAAAAAACATGGTGAATCGTGGTGAATCATGGTGAAAGAAGTTTCCTGTCAAGACTCCACTACTTATTTAGACAAATGTGCAAAAAAACATTCTAATAAATATGATTCTTACTTGTGTAGGGTGTTTTTTATAAAAAAAATTCCCCTCCCCATCATTATAACCATGTAACAAACAACAATTTTTAAGTTTTTCACCATCACCATCCCAATCACCATA
The DNA here is from genome assembly GCA_963693085.1 of Alisma plantago-aquatica. Classification (NCBI taxonomy): domain Eukaryota; kingdom Viridiplantae; phylum Streptophyta; class Magnoliopsida; order Alismatales; family Alismataceae; genus Alisma; species Alisma plantago-aquatica. The sequence continues at coordinate 817,509,790 of OY856409.1, read as the reverse complement.
CACATGTTACCAAACAACATATTTTAATAATTTCCCTATCACCATCACAATCACCATACACATGTTACCAAACAACATATTTTAATAATTTCCCTATCACCATCACCGTCACCGTCACCGTCACCATCACCATCAATTTTATCACCACGTACCAAACACAGGCTTACAGGCTCTTCTTGCATAGTGTCGATTTCTTCTAACTAAACCCCTGAAGTTTTCTTTTGGCGCATTCCTCTCGGCCATTTACCCGCCCTTTTACAGTTATAGGGTTAAAAATCTGCAGACCCAATTCGGGGGAAAACTGGAGTCAGTGAGCTTGGGGGAGAAGGGAGTGTAGAGGCGGAGAGGTTGTGCACTCGGTTAGTGTGTGTATAGAGGGAGAGATGTACGGCGGTGAAGTAGATGGCAATGCCCTTTTTTCGGGCGGTGGGTTCATGCCGTCCCAGGCAACCCAGAGCGTGGAACCCGGACAATCTTCATCCAGGGTTCGGGAAGCTGTCATCTTACAACTCAGTGGTTCCAGCGTCTATAGGCTTTGCTTTCTGGCAGCTAATTTTTCCCATCTCGTGCAGAGCCGCGGTGCCCAGACGCTAACCCCATTGACGGTGAAGCAGTTAAGTGTTGCAACGCAGGGGAACGATGAAAAATCCACCTTCTCGGTGGATGGGACCGATGTTACAACTGTAAGCTTTCGCGTTATACTTTCTGGTCTTAAAAGTTGATGCAACTCTCCGATTTCGGTCTTCACCTTTTTCTTCCGCACCTTGCTGCTTGAGTTATAATGCTCGTGGTGGATTCAGGTGAAGCTTCTAGGATTGGTACAGAATAAGATGGAGAGGGTGACTGATGTGACTTTTACTTTGGACGATGGTACTGGAAAAATCGATGTCACTAGATGGTAGGTCCCTGCCTTCCTCGTCACCTTCTCAACCAATAGTCAGACTTCATGTGCTTGTTTGATCTCTCAGGGTAAACGATGCATCTGACACCAATGAAATGGCTAGAATTCAGTAAGTAGCATCTCCCCCCCGCTAGAGAATTTTGGTCGACATTTATCTCTGGCCTTTTATTTGGTGCTCCGGACGTTTCTTGGCTTGTCTTAGAGGTTCTACCTTGCTTTCTTTTCCCTGAAATTCTAGGGATGGAATGTATGTTAAAGTCTCTGGCCACTTGAAGGCATTGCAAGGCAAAATACAGATCACTGCTTTTTTGATAAGGTGAGATCATTACATTCCGTCATCACTGCCATTTGAAATTGTGCTTAAGTTTGTGTTGATAATATTTCTATCGTCAATATCTATTATGGTGTATGAAAACTAGAAATCTAGAAGGCATGTTATATGCTTTTATTGATATCGACCCATCCATCTTGTTTCTTTGCAGCAGGACGTACTCTGAATTCGTATCATTTCTATGTTTGGCTCAGAATCTAGATTTGTATTTTTTGCAGTTACAAATCTCTTAATTATTGGCACATTTTCAAATTCCTTTGCAAATGATGACCATTGTCTAGTATTCAAAGTAATAAGCAGTAATGTTTTCCATGTATAGTATAACATTGATTATCCCCTTATTTCCCGAAACCTTCCAAAACTTGAGTCGATATTCAATGTTGGCAAATTCTGATATATAATTGGGATAAGTTGTCATGTAGGATTTTACCTAGTAAAAAGTGGCAAGCTGACCCTTCTTTTGTAGCATATTTACAACCCAAAGAAGTAACTACTAACCTTATTGGGTTTGAGATGTACCACCCAGGTGTCTAGTGGAAGGTGGTAAGATGACCCATCTCCTTTGTTACATTTGAAGTTTTTATGTATTTTCCCATGGATGCTAAGTTTGAAAATGACCTGACACTTCATCCACCATATGTGCTGCATAAGCGATTTGGTTAAGTTTCCACCCCTCATTATGCAAATGCGGTCCAATACGTTGTGACCATAGTGAGAAATTAGGGATTTTTGGCAATTTTTTGACGGGCCGGAAAATATCAAAATTCAGAAAACATTACGGAAATTCGGGAAAAGTTCAATAAATATCGGTCAAATATTCAAATTAATCGAGAATAAGTCTTGTATATATACATATATGTAACTATTAAGGTCACCAGAGATACAATTTTATTGAATGAAAAAAGTAGGAAAATAAAAAAAATCATTACATAAAGAGGAGAGTGGGGGTTGGGAATTTAGTGAATATCAAGAGTTCTTTGTACATGGTTTTGTAAAAAAAGAGCACGCGACTCGAAAGATAAAATCGTAAAAATCATGAAGAATAGTAAAAATTGTATAAATGGTGAAAAGTGGGGAAGTTGGCAAACGACATAGCTGAACATTTGGGAGCCTATAAAATCACAAAAAATTACCTTTTTTTGTAAAGTTTGGAGATCGTTGTTACTATGGTTGTGACATGTACATATGCTATTTGCGTAATCTGATAAGAAGTTTGTGTTATGCAAGTTTTGCTGCTCAAAATCCGTATTTGATTACATTGATAACTACTAAGTAATATACATATTCTATTAGGAAACAATTCCCAATTTGGGAGCCTGTATCCACTACTAGAGATGATTTTATTGAGAGTACTTATACGTATAATAGAGAGAATGATGTCATGAGAGAGAGAACAACTTGATACCCTTTACACCTGAAAGGCAACCATAGAAGAACGATTGCATGGAGAGACGATCAAAGAGATTATGGACACTGGGTGAAACCCTAGGGCCGTCTTTGGCTTTAGGTCTTCATATTCTAACATCTCTTGATGTCTCTTCATGTTAGACAAGGTAGAAGGGTCTATACATAGGGAACTATCTTGTAAAACTTGGTCGGGGTTGCGATATGGCTAGGTTGGACCATGTACAATCAAAATGCCACGACCATAGAAGTTGTTCCCCATATCGATCATTAGCAGATGACCGTGTTTGGTCAGGTAGACCTTATGTGTCTAGGAGCGTATGCTGTCGTGTGTTGACCACATAAGTGTCTGGAGGTGTCAATATGCATGTATTGAAGTCTTGAAGATGCCGGTGCTCGTTGTAGATGTCCATATCTTAAAGGAAGCTTTTCTTGAGGGTTAAAAACACTCGCTCAACATTATGTTGAAAAATATAATAGCATCAATATATATCATGAATATGTGGGGATTAGTGTTACTGATGTATTTTTGGACAAGCTTATGTCCTAATTGCTTCAACACTTTCTTTTTATCTATATTTTACTCAAGTTTATGTTTACTTTAAGCATGGATTACTTTGTTTGGATGCTTATTTATCCTTATTCTCTTAGGAGTTTATTCACGTCATGGTAATATCAAATATAAAAACATTATATAGACTTATTTTATTTTAAATTAGTGTGTCAAAATTTATATATATGTATTTATTATATATCTACATATATGTCTTATATCAATATCTATATAACAACACATACATCTCTCTTTGTTTCCTCTGTGTGTGTGTGTGTGTGAGAGAGAGAGAGAGAGAGACAGAGGACTTCTCCCCTAAGAGCCCACAAACTACCAGGCTTGGCGTGGATGAGGTAGCAAATATAGGGAAGTCTTAATGGGTTCTCGTAGACCATTTCCCTGAATACCAAACTCCTCACTCTAAACCCCATGCATGCTCATGTGTGCTACAAATATTATTTGACTTTACATGGGTCAATCTTGTGATCTTTTGGGTTGATTCCTTACCATTACATAGCCCTTGTGGGCTCACATTTATGCACATTTGAGGCATGGTTATAAATGTTAATTCACTTGAGAGGAAACAATCGTCAAACCTTCTTGTGGGCGGGATTTGTTCACCACTATGCAACACCCTTATAGGCACAAGCATGTATATACACAACCCAAAACCTGCCCTCCCCGATGCTTACCACATACCATTTTCATAAACATAAATTTCGCCAAAACATTTACTTTTGAATCTATCGAAGAGTGTCAACTGTCAACTATGAACAATTGAACATGGGAGTATTTCGTTCTTGATTCCTTTTGAAGTATGTAAGATACATAGGCCAGAGAGCATGCATTGCATAATTTATGCTATAAGTTTTTTTTCTTCCAATAATTCATTATGCATTTGAGGTACAATGAACAAATTTTTCTTGTAATGATAACGCAAGGGAAACTATATTTTTGACCTTCATAGCTCATACTCGTTTGCTGTCCTTATTAAGATCAAGGGTGGCTTTTGGCTTACTAGTTGAAAATGTACTATGTTCAATTAACACAATTGTATGCTCTAAAAAGTAGAAACTAAAATTAGAATGTTACAGTCAAAAGGAAATGGTAAGAAAAGTAAGAATCTTTAAAATACCTCGTTTAGTTGGGGTCAATGGCAACACCCTATGATGCATGAGATAGTACCCATCATGAGTTAGGCATGTGCTCAACTCTACAGGGGGCCGCATTTTCTACAACTTTTGGCTCCATTCTCCTGTTATTGAAAGAGCACCCCATGCTTCATTTATACTAAAAGTCCTTGCAAGTCACTATGGGCAATTCAAGTTTGCACTATTTTTTTCTAATGTGAACATCAACAATTAGTCTTATTTCTAGTTGGCGACATATTGAACTATAAGAAAATCATTACAATATGTTTTTTTGGATTTGAGGATTTAAACCGCTTTCTGTAAATCAGGAGGGAGGCCAGCCTATAAGGCCCTGTTTGGGAATGGACTGAGATTATTGGGATTATGAAATCCGGACTGAGATTAGTCCAGTCATCATCCGGATTGGGATTGGTGTTCCCCACTTGGCCCTGTTTGGCAAACCAATCTGGCTTGTCTCGTAACTTGTGTTTTTCAGTCTGCTATATAAAACAAAATACACAAAAGACATAGTCTAATCCAGACTGGGATTCCTAATCCTGCTGCTGGCAGGACTGAGATAGTCCAGCTTTTGGGATTACGGAATCTCGAAACGGGGATTCTAGCCAAACGTGCAACTGCAGAACCGGACTGGATCAAGACTGGATTTGCTGCTGTGGCGCAGACGTGGCCTAATAAGACAAAACTCAATCCCATCCTGGTCCATTTCCAAACAGGGGCTAATAGTTTTGTGAAGAGGCTTTTGATATTTTTACCCTCTTGTAGTGCCCTTACATGATTCAATCCCGTAACTTGTGTTGCTTCAAATTGTAGGTTTGACTGACTGAGCTAGCTGGCAAGTGCATCATTATACAACTTCATGTAGTGCACCATTACAATATAATATGATTAATAACACTTAATAAATTGAATAAACAAACTTATCATGACACTAATAGAAAACAAGATTAACGAGATTTCCCTTGATTGAAAGTGAAACTTTAATTTTTTGAATTATACGACTTCCTCAGCTTAGTTTGGACCACTTTAGTGAATTGATGATTGCTCGAAATGTTAATTCACCTTGTTTAGAGTCTAACAGAAAAAGCATTGAGTTATATCATCCACATTGTTACACTGATCTTCTTGTTGTTGGACATGTTCCATCATCTTAATTTCTACATTTTTTTGATGCAATATGACAAACTTGTACATGTTTTGTTAAATGATCGGCTACACTTTGGTCGTAACATTAATTTTTGAAAGTTTAAACATGTATTAGAATTAAAACCTTGATTTCATTGTCCATTGACGTCCCTCTTAAGTTAATTGCTATTCTAGAGCAGCTGCACGCTTTGATAAACTTTGCAAAATCACGATAGATCCACCATCTCTGGAGGGGTAGTCTCTTTACGAAGGTATGCAAATTATGACGATCGAACTATGGTTTAAAATAATCTCCTCATGCATGGTTCAACAATCTGATGTCTGTCCTTGAATCCATGGGTTTTTACGCTCCTCAAGTGGTCACAACTTGTTTTCTTCCAAGTCTACATTTGGCTTATTCCAGCTCCACTAGGTCAAGATGTAGATGGATGCAAATGGGTCTTGTCTGTGAAATATAACTCTAATTGAAAGGCTTAAAGCCCAATTTACCTATAAGGGTTTCACTCTGACCTTTGGTGTTGATTTCTTGGGGACCTCTTTGGTTACCTGCTTTGCATCCTCTCATTCCGATTTGTTGTGCAACTACATGGATTGTTCATTATTAAAACTTGATATCAAGAATGTATTCTCGCATGACGAAGTCCGAAAAAGTTTTTATGGACCAATCTTGGGGCTTTCTCATCGAGGAGTCTTCCACTAATGTTTGGTCAATCTAAGGTTGTATAAAATCTCCCCGGACATGGTTTTAATAGTTGAGTGATGTCTTCAAATCCCTAGGGTTCTGATGCTCATCTAATGATCATAACTTGTTTTCTTCCAAGTCTATGTTTGGATTATTCAAGATGGGGGTCCACGTTGATGACACAGTCAACACTGAAAAAACCACTCAAGTCTTACATTCACACTAAAGACTTGGGACAACTTAACTACTTCTTAGGGATTTTGGTGCTTCAATTTAATGTTGGATCAATCACTCTCAATGCAAGTATGTTCTTGAACTACTCAAAAAGATGGCACTGGATAACTACAAGCATTTATCTTCTCTCTATGGACTACCAGATGAAATATATATCCGACGGGGAGTGCTTCCCCTGATCAACATAATTTTGGTGAGTGGTTGGCAAACTCATATATCTTGCAATCATTTTCCCTAGTACTTCTTTTGTCATAGGGATAGCCAGTCAATTCATGAGCAATCCACTTCAATGCCACTGCGCCAATATCCAGAGGATTGTGCTATCTTAAGGGGCTCTTGGGAAAGGGTTGTTATACATATGTTTATAGACCATATGAATATTTGTTACAAGCTGTGCAAATGTAGCTTGGACGAGATGTAAATGACCAAAGGTCTGCATCAGAAACATGTTTTGAGGAATCATTTGGCCAATCAAGGAATAAGAACCAATCTTTGGCGTCTCAATCAAGTAAAGATGAACATGACTATTGCCCATAACTGTTGTGATATTTAATAAGTGCTCTCTATTCTTCATAAAATTGGAATTCTAGTCTCGATAATTGCTTCGCATACTGAAGTGCAACAATGAAGCTGTAATTCATATACCAAATGATCTCGTATTCCCTGAGAGTACATAGCACGTAGAAGTGAATTGCCACTTTGTCATGGTTCGTAGCAAAGAAAATTGTCACACCTCCTGTGAAGATAGGAACACAAAATGCCGGCATCTTCACCAAGCCTCTTCCTCCTTTGCTTTTCCTTTATATATGTGTAACAAGATGGAACTCAACGACATATACTCTTCAACTTGAGGGGAGTATTAGAGAAGGTAATTAGAGTTACCTGGCCTACATGGTTTTGATAGGTACGACTTAACTTACTTTGTACTTGTGAAACATTATATCCACGTCCACCTCTATATAAGGAGCCTATTTTTACATGTTTAACACTAATCAAGAATTTTGCATATGCTTATCAACACTTCACACTTGTCCTAATCGACTTAACCATGCTTAAGGCATGTTCATATCTATTATCTATGTGTTGTCAACACTTTTGTGATTGTGAAGTGCATGCTCCCTCTCTCTACACACGCAAACATAAAAAGTTTTTTTTTATGAGTACTTACTTTGCCTCGGCTTTATAGCCCTTGGTTTACCCATCAGGTTTTTGTTGGGCCTATATAGGTTGTGGTTCGTGTGGGGAATTCTTTCCTCTGGACTGACATGTATGAGTGTAGACATGTAAGTGGATATCCGGAACTGCAGATTCAATCCATATTTTGAGTTTGAAATTCCAAAAAACAAAAAACTGATATCAGCTGGATTCAAATTGGATTTTGGATATTGAATTTTGGATCTGATATCGGATATTGCCGTATCCGGTCTGAAGAAATTCAAATTCGACAAATATATACATATATTAATAAAAATATATTATTAATATATAAAAATATGAAAATATAAACATCCTATCATATATATTTAATGTACTATTAATATTTCATATATATAATATATTTGTTAACATTGAATGTATGGTTTTCCATTCAAATCAGATACTTTTCTGAATTCGGATATTATCTGTAAGGATTGGATTCAGATGTGTTATCATATGATATTTGTTGGATATCATATCTAATGTCAAATTGATTTTTTTCCCCGGATTTGGATATTGGCTAGAGCAGTATTGGCTCCATATTTCATCCGTTTACAGGTCTATACGTGTGCATGTGTATGTGAATTCAAAGGAAGGAATTCTCCCCCTTGCTACCCACAACCTATGGAGGTTTGGAACAAGGGGGGTAGGTAAATCATGGACTATCCAATATGTTGGGTACTTGTTAGAAAATCTCGTAGTATGGTTTAAACATGGGTCCTCCAGCATGTGGCAATGATATGATCAATGCCACACCTCACCCTTGCATATGTGCACGTTTATATTAAGTCCACATGAAGGGATCCCCGATTCCCAAAAACTATGGAATTTAGATGTTGACAAGGTGGGTCAAACAAGGGTAGTAACAAATAACAATGAGTCAACATCAAACTTGTTTTTCGAACTCTAGAGCCACCTTAGGCCCCCACACCTAAGTTCTGTTCATGTTTGAGCTAGCATTTATGTAAGATAGCTTCTTGTTCAGTTCAGACCCCAAGACACCAGGAGAGCCAAGATACCATTGTTATTTTATTATGATGTAATTGCTTACTAGGACTTGTTTGCAAAGTTTTTAGTTTAATATTTTCTTTCATCTAGTGCAAATTTTAAGTCACCGGGGTTGTGAGTAAGTTTAGTTATATATAACCTAGCCAGATGGTTTTGTTAGGTTGGATGATTTTTTTTGCAAAAACAATTATGTTATTATATATCTTTCCATAAAAATGTATCCGTAAATTAGTATGAGAGCCTGCAATCTGAAATGTGGAAAATAAGATTAGAGGCTGTGAGATGGTTCTATTTGACAAAACCCTACTCATATAATTAGGAGAGGGGAACACTTAAAACTTTGACTCAAACACGAAGTGGCCAAACATGCTTAGGCCCATATCCATAAAAAACTCAATAAATAATAATTGTTACACCCCTGAAGTTGGAGCATGAGTAAAATAGATGCTAACTTGCTAAAACAGACTTAAAAGAAAGATAAACTACATAAGAAATAACAATAGGCCGCACAAAAAAAAGATCTCCCCTTAAATTTTGCAATACACTAACTAAAGCATTCAAACATCCCCCTTGAAGTTAGCACTTAGTCAGTAGTGAGTAGGTCTTCTTCCCCAGTACATGACATGGATTTTTAGCTCGCATCTAGAGCATTGGATGGTGGAGAGATTTGTAGCACGCATCTGAATCTAGAGCATTGGATGGTGGAGAGATTTTTTAGCACGCAAGCGGGCGCTCTTTCTCTTGCTCTCTGTAGGAGAGAGAGGCGGTGGCTAGGGCGGCGACATGCACAGAGAGGAGAGCGAAGTGAAGATGGCGTCTAGGGTTAGGTTCCCAGAGCACACTCTGATACCATCTTGACAAGTGTGTGGGACAATGTAATTGTTGTTGTTGATATGTACACCCCTGTCCTATATATATGAGAGGAGGCAATTACAAGGAAGCAGATTAAACCCTAATTGGCCAGGGCAAACATGCCCATGTACACAATAAACTAATTAACCTATTAACTGAATAGGCTAATACTTTATAACACTTGTATTACCTCCCCTTATACATATTGTGCCTATTACTAATCAGATCCTTAATTGGATCTGAATTTTGCTCTAATCAATACCACACACTAAGATCCACATGTTTTTATACTTGGATCTTGTAATCGGGTCATGTTGCACACTGACTCAAGCTGTCGGTTACCTCCTCCATATATTTACCTATGTTAATATATCTCTTTATATTCTATTATTTGTAATTTCTATATATTGCTGGACCTCTGTAATTTCTCCAGTTTCTATTAATAAAAGGGTGAGTAGTCTTGAACCCTCACACACTCTGCATTGCAAGCAGCTTTGCGGCATACGTTCACAACCTACATAAGCACTACCGTCTACCATTATTTTTGACTCCAACCCAACCGCTCGCAGCATTCTGGTCCACATAGCATCAAAAGCAAACACCACATAGTAGCAGCAACTGCGATGATGCCACTTACTTCAATTTGCTGCCATATGTTTCTGCTCCAGATGCCACTTCATACTGATCAAGAAGCTCCTGCTACCCGCCTGCATACCCGTTTTTGAGATTATTTCCTTTAAGGAGAGTATTTGACTGAAATATTGTAACATTGAGGGGGAGAAACATTCTTGTATGGGCTTGATTTATCCATTGTTTTTTGTTTTAGTCTGTCTGTCTATTTGCAACTTGACTTGGAATTCTCCCATGCTTCAGCTTGAAGGGGAGTGTTAGAGAATCTATTTAATTAAGTTATTTGAGTTTATTTATATATGGGCCCAAGTGTATTTTGGCCCAGTAGGGTTTGTCTTAAGTCTGTACACTTTCCCTTTATCCTATTTATGTGAGAGGGTGGCTGCCCTTCTATCAATAAGAAAGTATACACAAGGGGACTCTCCCATCATATCGTTTTCCTCAAGGACCTATAATTCTTTCTTTCCACCCTCCATTTCACGTGCATCTAGTCGCTAATTTCCTTCTTTGCTACTGCCTTCGTTTCAACTAGTAGAAGCTGATCATCATTCATGACCATGCTGAACCCCACCCACAACATGTGCAACCTGCTCTAGATACTAGCCAGAAATTCGGTCGACTTTAACTCAATGTCTCTTCCTTTTCCTCAGGGAACAAGGGTAGCATGTTCTTCGTCTACCACCTCTTGTAGGATGTCACACCCCTCTCTGTAGGGGTGAGCATCGGTCCAGAACTAGACCGGATCGGACCGGACTGCACCGAGGACCGACTTTGTAAGAATTTATGGACCGTAGACCGGACCGTTTTGTGGTAGGACCGGACCGGGACCGGACCGTAATCAACTTTTTACACATGTTTTACAACTTATTTAATTGTATAAAGTGATGATCTTAGTCACTTCTAACAATTATATAACAATAATAGCAAACATTTACACTACTAGTGCTTATATATGTACTTTATTTGTACTTGTTACATAATATACCTACAAATATATATGAATTTTATATAAAAGTCGGTCTACGGTCCGGTCCACGGTCGGACCAGTTTTGGACTTGGACCGAACCGAAAACCGAACTCACCAAAAATCCCGGACCGCGGACCAGACCGAACTCACCAACACGAGAGTCAACCCATTCAAGATCCTCACTAGTCCAGCCTCATGCCACCATCTGTGACTATGAATGAATAATAAGAATGCTGAGGACATCACTCAACTCAGGAGTGGCTTATCTTTTGTTGCTGGGGAAGTCGATATAGGACAAGCTGCATGTTCAACTTAGGCCTAGAAGCTACAAAGCTAGCTTTTTATTTTATTGTAGTTCATTTTCTCACTAGAATTATTTGTGAAGTGTCCAATTTTTGGTTTAATTATGTTTACAATGCTAAGCAAATAAAAGTCGAGTCAGTGAAGTGTAAATACCTAGTCATGGGGATTTATCTGGATAAATAATTATGTTTTTTTTTTGTAGTAGGTATGTTAGAACCCAAACAAATCTACTTGCAAAATCAATCACTTTCAAGGGATCAAACCTGATGCATCAACCTCACGAACGAGCTCATTCACTGGTGCACTAAACCCTAATTGCTGTATGTATGTATATAGGGAAATTGCATTGATAAAAGATGTACACAAGTTTGCAATATATAACAGTTGAGAACAGCAACAATGAATATTTCAATTTAGACATGCAATAGAGCAAATTGCTTGAGTTCTTAATACATTCACACTTGCTATGTGCGCCAAGACATTGTAGACATGTTGATTTGCTTGGAAGTTCATAAGATCAAATCCTGGATCTTGTGAGCATGAAGAAACTAGATTCAGAGATTGTGTTAAAGTTCTTGTAGAAAATGCTGACACTCTTAGTTTCATTATCACACATCTTAATTGAAAATTCTCATTTTGTGCTATCTTTGGTTAAATTCAAACCAGTATGGATACACACAGTATAATATATAACAGTAGAAATTACATTTTCGGGTTAATATCAGAAAAATACATAATGTTTGTGTATTGTTACAAATCTATCACCATGATTTATATTTTACATGAGTATACAGTTTAACATTTTCCTTTTCGATAAACCATACTCTTAACACCGTACCTACTGCCTTTCTTATTTCGTACTCTACTGAATTTTGCCTGATGTCACGTGCTGAAACTGATTAATTATTTTCCTTTTACCCCATCCACAATCAAAATCCTTCCTCACTGTCAAAACCCAGACCAATATGCTTTACCTGCAGATTGCAAGCCAGTCCTCTCTGAGCCCCAAAGTCTTGACAGCTTTGCCTCGTTCACTTATCTGATGAGATATAATGCGGTTGCAGCAAGGCAGACGAAGATCACACTACTTGGGTCTGCACCAAAAAAAGAGCAGGGAAACACATATGAGTGGCCAGACGCTTGAATATTCCGTTCAATCAAGCATCCACGATGTGCTGAAAGTCAAACACTGGCAATAATTAATATGACACATATTGCAAGACGTACGCTATTCAATGGTTCTTTCACCCAATCAATTAACTAGGTAGACCTTCTATGGATTGCATCAGGGGAAGAAACTACAAGGGACCTTCCATGAAATATATTTCTCCTGTGACAAGCCGGGGCTCAAAAAGGTGACTAGCATGAACAAGCAACGAGAGAGTTGTCACTTCGTATAACAGGAAGAGAACATAATAGGGGAAGTTGCTCTTTCCCCTAAATTATGGGAAATGTATAATGTTATAAATAGGCATAAATTTTGGTTTGATGGGTTGTCTTCCATGCCGCATTTTCCACATATGGGGGATAACAGATCTACAAATACTGATGTTCACAGATGACATTGATAATCTCTGCTAAATTTGAAAACTGAAAGTACCAATCATGTACAATCTTGAATTTCCAATAACATCGTGATAGATTTGTGAAAACACACAAACGTTCTGCACTTTAGTGAAAGTAACCCTACATTTTATTTACTAAATCACAATGTTGTCGGCTTCATTTGGTAAAATTTCGGTCAAAGTGAATATGTCTAATATATATAGCTTATTTCGATCACATATCATATGATAGACAAGTAAACTAGTCAGATTTACTTAGTTAAGATTTTTACTTCCCCGCACGCCGGTTGTGGGATGGATTTGCGTTCTGGTAGGGTAGTAGACAAGGAATGAGGTATCTAAAATGCCGCTTCGACAACGTGGAAATAGGTATTTATCAGTATATCGATGAAAATTTGATAGATGCAACCTTGGTCGTTTCAATGCCAAATGAAAAAATTAAATCATGAAATTTTGTAAGTGTAATCTATACATCTAAACACATCGTTTATGCAATAAAATTGTATATTCGATATGGGGTTGGGGTGGTCCTTCATGTGGGAGGTAAGGAGGCTGGGTGTTTCCTGGGGATTTTGATGTAGGATTTTGATAAAAAAATGTAGGAACTATGTTTTGAAATTTTGGTAGCACAATTCATAAACTTATATACACGCTCATGCAATAACTTCTTATATTGATATATAGGGAGTCCCTCATGTATTATATTTGAGTAAATAGAATGCCAAGTTTGAAGGAAGGCAACATGCAAATGTTACTCTTATTAGATATTCATAGTCTATTATAGATACATCAGTTAATTAGATGCTAGTTGATTTTAATGAAAAAAAGTCCAAATAGCATGGTGGATGTGGTGGTTGACCTTCCTTTCTTGGCGGTTTTTCTCTAACATGTGATGCTTGATGTGATTTATATATTGTTCTTGTTGAAAGGTGTGAAGGGAAAACTCACTTGTGATGTGTGTTATTAGATAGCACACCCCTGTCCTATATGTAGGAGAAAGGGTGGAGACATTATAGACTTGGGACTTAAGGCAGGCTATATGGGCCGAGCCACTTAAGCCCATTAACTAATTATCCTATTAACTAAATAGGCTAATAATACTTTCTAACAGTTCTCAACTGATTGAATTTCTATAAACCTAGGCCTATGTTTCGATATGCATCATATTAGATTATGAAAGAATCTCCACTAGGGACTTCTTGCTTTTCTTCAAAGTCAACCTATGACTTTGATAATTGACTTCACGACTTTGAAGGAAGTTGGGCAACATCATTAATGTGACACCATGCTTCTCGACCATCATCTATTACCACATGATCTTGATATGCAGAAGTGAGTTCCCCCATGACTCATTCTTAATAGTGGGACAAAGGTAAAAGGCAAAATTACCATGTCCACCATATGCATGTTGTGGGGATAGGATAATATAATATAAGAAGCGTAGTGTTATCTTGTCGACCAAGTCCATATTGTGGGACGTGTAGCAAGTGCCATATCTAAACAAATATAAGATCGGAAAATCACCAAATCTGCAATTCACAAAAAATGTTTGTCTATGTTGCTAACCAGTACATTGTTCCTTTGTATGCTAAATAATACTCATATTAAGAACATAAATATAGTAATTAGCTTACTACTAAAAAAGATTGCGAATGAGTATATTATATTCGTATTTAGTAGAGTATTTAGATATATATATGATTATAATGTTTATTTAGAGATATGGTGTTGTAATCTATGATAATATACTTCAAAAGAAATATAAAGAAGTAGATTATTTTAAGGCTTTTCAAATGAATTTATACTTTAATAAAATATATGAGGTGTAAGCAGTGTATCAGAAAGCGGGAGGCGTGCGGCGGGCGATTAAGCGGGCGATTTTTGAAAAAGCGGGTGTCTAAATTTTATATATTTTTATACAAAATTACATGTATGTGTATATAAAAAATATATTTATAAGGAACTTCTATACATATCTAATCAGCAAATCAGTAATTAACTAAGTATTCATCAATACTTACTATTAATCAGTATCTCTAATCACTAAAATCAGCAAACAGATCAGTAATTGTAAATAACAAACTATGAATTGTTGAATTAAAGTAATCACTAAAGTAATACTAACCAGTAGTACCAATCATTAATCACTGAAAGCAGCAAGGAAATCAGTAAAACTAATCATGCATTACTAGTATAATAGAGCAATAGGATATTTACTTAGATGCATTACAGCAGTACCCAATTATTACAGCTTACACACAAAGTATGCATTCTAAATTAGGACTAGCTATATCATAGAACATTTAATGTATACCAGTTTCATATATTATAGTCAACACTACTTGGACTATGTAATTAATTAATGTTAGATGCTTACACTAGGATTTTTAAACAAAAGCGGGAAAAAGCGGGTGAGGCGGGCAAAAAGCGGCGATTATGTTCAAAACGATTAAGCGGGCGCTTAGGGGTTAAATTAGGCGGATGAGGGTCATGGCCGCTTAAGCGGCCCGCCTGGCCGTTTTTTAATTCACTGGGTGTAAGTGAGAGTAAATGGCAGAAATTGTAAAACAGACTTTGCTTAGCCTTATTTGAGCTACAATTGTCGAAATCGCTCTCGCTCCCACCTTTTCTCCCAACTCACGCGTCTGTTAGACTGCTACACAATGTGGACGGATGCCTAAATTTAGCAATGGTATCTCAACAAGTACTGAAAGCTGTGTTGTCTGGGTGATCGCCCACGCGGCGCCTAGGCACCCTAAGCGCCACATGGGGTCCAGATCCCAGGTGCCCAGCCTAGTTAGGCCTCTGGGTGGCTTGGGTGACCTGGAGGGACGCTTGGGCGGCGCCTAGGTCTGGACTTTTTTTTTTTTGTTCTATCAAGCTGCTATATGACTGGTTTACTGTTGCTCCCATATTGCTAATTTAGTGCTGCTCTTCCATTACTCATCTACTATATGCTCCACAATTTTTTCCTTCACCAAGCAACAACTTTGCTAATTGACCAATTTACTGCTGCCCTCTATTGCTAATTTACTGCCGCTCCTCTATTACCAATTTACTGCTGCCCTCTTTTGCTAATTTACTGCAGCTCCTCTATTACCAATTTACTGCTGCCCTCTATTGCTAATTTACTGCAGCTCCTCTAGTACCAATTTACTGCTGATCCACCAAGTTAAAAAATGAAATGTCTACTTTTTATCATCTTTGTAGACTTGCTGCAGTTTTATTTCTGTTATTTCTTCTTCCCCTCCCGCTTTTTTGTACTTGTCTTCTTTTTCCTCCATCAAGCAGCAATGTTGCTGCTATGTAATGATTTTTTCTTTCTTTGTGTTCTTAATTCTTCCTATCACAATTCTCGGTTGTGTCTTTTTTTTTGCTCCACAAAGCAGTAAACTGGTTGCTACTTTGTTCTTCGTCCCAATGTTCCTTCTATTTTCATCCATTCCTTCCACATTAATGCTCCTCCCCAACTCCTCTTAATAATTTCTACTGATTCATATATTATAGGTTAATATATAACTATATGTGTCTATATAGTTATATTATACTATATAGTATATATATGTCATAAAAAACGCCTAGGCCTCCGTCTAGGCTCCTAGGCTGTCTGGGTGTCCCCAGGCAACGCCTAGACGCCTATACAACTATGACTGAAAGTCTGAATTTAACAATGGTATCTCACTCTTCTCTTTCTAATTATGCATTTTGAATTTGAATACATTAAATAGTCTTCATTGAAAATTGTTTGGATGTTTTATGACATTATTCACCAAATCTGGATTATTATATGATTGGATACATGCTTACATTAGTGGATTTATATAATGTTGTATATAACTATATGTACAATATTAATGTTATGTTAATATTATACCTACAACTGGGTGCCCGACTGGCCGCCTTGGCAACTATGCGAGTCATCAATGAATTATGTACATACCCGATACAACTCTCTTAGTGGAAATTGATGGTAGGGAAAATGGACCGGGTGTCTCCGAGCGACCGATCGTGCGACATTGTCAACCACACGCATGAGTAGGGTCAAAGTGGCGAATCTATATGTATCTCAGGAGTATTTGCTAGTCTCATTGACACTAGGGTGTTGTAGCCATCATCAATATAAAACCATCGATGTCTTCATGGCACACGATGGATGAAGACATTGTCGAGCAACTCGATGCAGGGTGATACCACCGTCTTCTAAGAGAAGCATAGAGGTAGGCTTTGACACAACATCAACGTTACTAGGCTCACTGGCGCCATCATCTATAGGAGGCAATAAATATGTATGTTTTGGCTCCGTCCTCATCTTTGTCTTCTTTTTCATCATCATTGTGCTTGTTGGAGGGGAGTACGTCCTCAAGTTTGATGTCGTCCTCATGGTGCTTGGCAATTGCTGGCAGAGCAAGGTTAGGGTACAAGGAGATTGAATTTTGAAGCTCTGCAAGTGTTGATCGATGTGCTCGATAATTGTTGACAATTTCGTCTCCATGGAGCTCTTGAAATCATCAAACCCCTTAGTACTGATCATCTCTAGGTGGGTCACATGTGGTGCAGTTGATCAATGTGTGGCATTGAAGTCTTCCTTATGTACCACTTGATGCATTAGTGATGTTTTCTGCCTTTTGTGGAAATATGAGTTAACCCCTGATCTGTGGATCCAACTCTATTGTAAGTTGGCCAAGGGTGGTAGGGGACCACTGGTCCCATGCTCGGGGGTGCGGAGGTGAGAGTCCCCATGAGTTCTTTTTGCCTATGGATACCCAAGTACGGATGTCTCTGCATGGCGCATGTCAGTTGGGCCAAAAGTAGGGAGAAGGCAATGCAACATGGAACAAGTAGTCTGAATTAGACGTGGGAAATGAGGTTGGGTGGGGTGTTTGCAGCTGGGTGTGGGAATGCCAGACTGGGTCCAAGGTGGTGGTTGCTTGCATGAAGGGCGAGTGAGGACGACAACTAGGGGTGGAAGGAAAAGTGGGATTGATTGTTGAAAAGAAGAGAAAAAGTGGAAAATGATTACCGGACAGGAAGGGGTGGAGACCAGGGTGGCATGGGTTATTAGGTTCCAGACAAGGATTTGCTGATAGTGGGCGAGATTAGGAGTGGCTGCGTAGGGGTAGGTGGGTTGGTTTGTGGCAAATAGAAAGGGGCCAGGAAGGGCTGGGTTAGGGTCGAAACTAGGGAGGGGGAGTCGACGTTCATAGGATTGTTGTTGGGTGCTGGTAGGGGAAGCAAGAGGAGAACAGCGAGAAGTAGGCAAGAGAGCAGGCGCGCAATGGACATGGAGAGGAAGGTTGACGGGGTGAAGAAGACTGATAAAAATTAGGACTGGGGAATGACATAGGGTTACATACAGGGAAAGGGAGCGGGGGTCTAAGAGAGAGGTGGGCGGGGGAGGAGGTCATGATTGGGAGGTCTCGCACTATGTTTCCATGTGTGTGAGCATACAATCTATGGCTCCTTTGGGGGCCTATGGATAGGTCTAACTCTTGGAATCCTAGGCCATCACGCTTCATAGGGCGACATTGGTATGTATAGTTGCAGTTGGGTGCAGAGTGAGGAGTGACATCCTGGTAGGGGGAAGATGACTCATGGATGGCTGGAAACGGTACATGGACCAACGATGGGAGGAAGAAGATATACCCTAGTAAACTAAGGTTTGGCTCTAAAACAAGTTGATGTGGAACACATCGGGAAAAGGGGGGAACAAAGAAGAAAACAAGAATTTCAATTTTCAATTCTTATTCAATTGCCTCGGATAAGCCCCTACGACTGATATTTATAATAAAAGATGTGAAGTCCCAAACCCGAGGCAATTGCATAAATTGTCAAATAATTATATAGAATAAAAACAAACTCTCAACACTTGCAACTAAGTACAATAATTACATAAATTGCGCTTACGTCCCTAATAATAAATGAAAGAAAAAATATAGAATAATATGTTGCATGCGCCCTACTCCTACATCAATGCTCTTGGGGTATTATGGTGCGTCCTTCTAATCAATTTTATGTCCTGTTTACAACAATAAAATTATGCTTCTTTTAAAGATATTAACAAAAACTCTACATTGAAACAAATCCATATCTAGACATGCACCTATTTTGCAAAATTTGACAGATTTTGGTGTTATTTTAACACAAGTATGACACTTTTATAAGTTTATTCAACACTGGAAAAATTGAATTGATGCAAACCATGTTGCAAATAAAACTCCATTCATATAATTCAACTCTCTGTCGTACAATACCCCCGTGTGTCTGTATTATTGATAACTTGCATGAAGCCCTGATTGGCTTATTTCCTTTTAATACCCAACTATAACAAGAATAAAAAACTAATTAATAAGAATTTACAAGTTCCTATCAATATATGAACTGGAATAATTGCATAATAAACCTAAAATATAATAAAAGAACTAATTAGCCCAATATGCTATCTGGCATTTGGATATGGAAATGGGGCTTCTGTTGCATCAGTCGATTCCACTGCGAATGATCTCCTCCTCAGATCAAACTTAGAAGTTGATGATGCAAGCCAATGCCATGTCTGTGGGCAAAGAAGACGGGTTGAACGTGATAAAGGCAAAATGAGAAACCGTAGGGTTACACAATGTGTATACCCAATATATATATATATATATATATATATATATATATATATATATATATATAGAGGAACAATTACAAGTAGGTCCATGTAGAAATGTAAAAAACAAACAAAATAAATAAATACATTATTTAACACCCCCTCAAGTTGGAGCATAGATATCGATCATGCCCGACTTGTACACAAGAGCGCTAAAATGCTTCTTTGCCAGTAGCTTTGTAAAAATATCAGCAACTTGATCTTCTGAGCGGGTAAATGGAGTACAGATCCATCCAGACAAGATAGTTTCTCTGATAAAATGGCAGTCAACTTCAATGTGCTTTGTGCACTCATGATAAGCATGATTATTAGCAATGAAGATGGCAGCCTTATTGTCACAATGCATAGGAATAGCAGTAGAAGACTCCATACCGAAGTCTTTTAAGAGAGATTGTACCCATAGCAGTTCACAATCAGTGTAGGCCATAGCCCTGTATTCAGCCTCAGCACTGGATCTAGCAACAACATTTTGTTTCTTGCTCCTCCAAGTAACAAGATTGCCTCCAACATATGTACAATAGCCTGAAGTAGATTTCCTGTTAACCTTACTTCCAGCATAATCAGAGTCAGAATAGCCCTTAAGAGAACAATGTCCATGCTTTCTATAACAGAGGCCTTTGCCAGGAGATTTTTTAAGATATCTCAGAATATTACACAGAGCATCCCAGTGACACTGTCTCGGTTTATCCAGATACCTGCTAAGAAGACCAACAGTAATAGAGATATCAGCTCTAGTAACAGTCAGATAAATCATCATACCAACCAGTCTCCTATATTTTTTATTGTCTGGAAACATAGGAGAAGCTTCATCATCCCAATTAACATTGGGATCCAGAGGAGTATCAACAGGACGCTCTCCAAGCATTCTAGTCTCCTATAACAGGTCAAGAACATACTTCCTCTGAGACAGGACGAGCACTAGCAGTTTTGGACACCTCAATGCCCAGAAAATATCGCAGCTTCCCTAAATCTTTAGTAGCAAAATGCTTGCACAAGTGTGTTTTAGTAACCTGAATTTCAGTAGTATCACCGCCAGACAGAATGATATCATCAACATAGACAATAAGAATAACAATACCAGAAGATGTCTTTTTAGTAAAGACAGAGTGATCAACATGTGATCTCAGAAACCCAAAAGTAGTCAGTATCTTGCTCAATTTGTCAAACCATGCCCGAGGACTCTGCTTGAGTCCATAAATTGATTTTTTATGCGACAAACCTTATGTGACTCCCCCTGAGCAACAAACCCAGGTGGTTGCTCCATATAGACTACTTCTTGAAGATAACCATACAGAAAAACATTTTTAACATCCAGTTGAATAAGAGTCCAGTCTAAATTGATAACAACAGAAAGAAGAACACAGACAGAATTAAGTCTTGCAACAGGAGAGAATGTCTCAAAATAGTCAATACCATAGGTTTGAGTGTACCCTTTTGCCACCAGACATGCCTTCAGACGTTCTACCATGCCATCAGGTTGATACTTCACAACATATACCCATATGCAGCCAACAGGCTTGCACTCAGGAGGTGGATCCACCAACTCCCAAGTTCCTCTATCAGCAAGGGCAATCATCTCCTCTGTCATTGCACTTGTCCAGGCAGAACTTTGTAAAGCATCATGAACATTCTTAGGAATAGCAATAGTAGAAAGAGCAGCAACAAAATTACTGACATGAATGCTCAGATGTGCAGTGGAAACATGATTAGCAATATTATGAGAGGTACAAGAACGAGTGCCTTTTCTGAGAGCAATAAGCAAATCTAAGTCAGAAGTTACCTCAGTAGGTGTAGGACCTTCTAGAGGAGAAGATTGGTGCTGTGTGGGGGGGTCTTGAGCAGTCTGTGACCTGTTCCCGCGTTGATACACAATAAGCGGAGGAGAGGCAATTTCAGCAGGTGAAGTATCAAATATGCAATCACTGATGACTGGTAATGGTGTTGTTATTATATCTGAACTCAGGGTATCTCCTTTAGCAGAATAAAAAGGTGTATCCTCAAAGAATACCACATCACTACTTGTGAACCATTTTTTAGCAGTAGGACTATAGCACCTATACCCTTTTTGAGTATGTGGATACCCAAGAATATGCATTTCTCAGCTCTAGGAGATCATTTGTCATAATTTGGTCCAAATAAGCAGGTAGATCCAAATATCCGTGGAGGTACAGAAAAAGCGGCACATTAGGTTGAAGAACCTGTACGGGAATCTTGTTCCCAATCACAGAAGAAGGCATTCTATTAATTAGAAAGCAGGCAGTCAGGATGGCTTCTGGCCAAAAAATGCCTAGGCACATTAGAATGTAGCATGATGGTTCTAGCAACCTCAAGTAAATGTCTATTTTTCCTCTCTGCAACTCCATTTTGTTGAGGTGTATAGACACACGATGTTTGGTGAATAATACCAACAGAACGACAAAACACCTCAACATTTTTCTAAATAAATTCCAAAGCATTATCTGTTCTCAGAATTTTAACAAGCATAGAATACTGGGTTTTAATTTCAGCAAAGAAGATTTTTTTGTAGATAATACTTGAGACCGATTTTTCAGAAGAAACAATCATGTGGCATGAGAAAAAATCATCAATAAACAGAATACAATATTTATTTTCAGATAAACTTGGAACATGACAAGGACCCCATACATCCGCATGAACAAGATCAAAAATATTTTCACTACTAATCTGAGACCGTTTAGGATAAGACAGTTCTAGACTGTTTTCCTAACTGGCACAACTCGCACTGAAAACTGTGCGTTCCTACACCAGAAATGACATGTTTTATTTTCTCAGATGATGGATGTCCAAATCTGTAATGCCACTGCAACGCTGAAACTGACGATGATAGTGCGGAAGCTAGAGCCAGGGTACCAATCTTTTTCAAATCATCCAGATAATAGAGGCCATCAGGTCCTTCATGCCCCCACCAATCTTCATCCTCGTGCGAAGGTCCTGAAAAGTACAAGTATCAGGAATAAAGATGAGACTGCAGTTCAGGCTACGCACAATTTTGCTAACAGATAGTAAGTTGAGTGGAAAACGAGGCATCACATATAGAGCAGATTTCAACAGAAATTGAGAAACAATATCTCCAATCCCAGATACAGCAGATTTTGAGCCATCAACAAGCATCACAGACGAATTAGAAACCGGTTTAGATAAATTTAAGAAAAGGGACCGATTTCTAGAAATGTGCGAAGCACCCGAATCAATCACCCATTTGTATTACCGGTATTAGACGAGGGTGCACTTAGAAAGACAGAATCACAACCAGAGTAGGTTGCGGCATGAGCTCCAGTAGTAGCAGTAGAGGACGATCCAGCACGCTCGAGCAGTAGGCGTTCCACCTCGGAACATATGAAGTCAGCAGTAGTAGAACTGGATGCGTCCGTAGCTTGGGGCTGGGTAGCTATCTCAGAGGTAGAATTGGCATCATTAGCAGCATTAGCCCAGGCAGGTTTACCATACTTCTCCCAACACTTTTCTTCAACGTGGTTTGAACGACCACAGAAATTGCAGAAGCGCTAACCAGACTGAGGGCGAGAAGCATTGGTAGGAGCAGAGGACGCACCACGTCCAAACGAACCACACCCCCTCCCAGCACCAAGAGGAGGGCGATTCTCCTTAAACGACCACGACCGCGGCCACGACCACCATCCGACATAGCAGCTAGGGCAGTAGTATCTCTAGTCTCAATAGGTAACTCAGAAGAAGAAGCAGGCAGACGTTGAAGGCGCTGAAAAACACTCTGCAACGTAGGCAGTGGATCACTGACAAGGATATGATCCACAACTCCAGTATACGATTCAGGCAAGCCACATAGGAACTGGACTACCTGCAACTCCCGTCGTTGACGTTGCATGGTAGCCAAGTCAGTCGATAGAGGGTGGTAGGTCTCCAGTTCACCCCAGAGTCCCTTGAAGGCAGAGAAATAATCAGCAATGTCTGGTCCTGTGAATTGTAGACGAGTCAGCTGTTTATTTATATCAAACACCTTCTTGGGATTTTTGCTGTAAGAGTACGTGCTAGCCAGCTGATCCCATATCTCTTTTACAGTAGGTAGATGTAGTAAGGTAACACTGATTTTGGTCTCGCTGCTATTGAGAATCCATGTCATCACAGTAGAGTCGTCTTTGACCCAGTCATCATAGGCCTTGATATCCTTGGAGTCGGCATTAGGAGCAGGCACAGGAGGTAGATCACGTGTCAGATGAGAATGTTTCCCCTGGGATTTTGCATAAATCTCCATGGAACATACCTAATGCTGGTAGTTACGCCCATCCAGCTTGATAGTAGTAACCTGACGGCGATGATCGTCATGTGAGGATGCCATGGCACACAGGGCAGAGCACCAACACTTAAGGTGAGCAGAAGAAAGCGGGTACAGACAACAAATGCCTAGATCCTCAACTAGGCGGCAGCAGGCACAGGAGACAGAACTGGATGTGGACCAGTTACATACGGGCTACGCTTAGGTGCAGCAAAAGACCCGGCGGCTCAAAGGCCTACACGGGCAGGCAGAAGACGGATCCGAAGAAAAACTTCACACCAGTGCCCGGGAGTTGCGGGATGCTCGGAGGTAATCGATGCTAGAAGGGATTGGCGGAGCGAACGACAGCTACTGGATCAAGCCAGCCATGCGGCTGCAGTGCCCAGCGGCGGCGGCGACCGGCTGCGGTGAGAGCGGTGCCCGCGACTATGGCCTGCACGGTGGGGGGGTGGCGGTGGCGGGTGGGAGAGAGAGAGAGGGAAAGGGAGGGAGGGGAAGAAAGGGAGAGGCGGCACCCGGATCTCATATCTGCTTCGGTACCATGAGAAAGGTATAGACAAACTGAGGCTTGTTTGTTGAGTGAATAAAACAATGTACAATGCAGTCTCTTATATAACAGAAGAGAATAGAGATCAAAGTAGAGGTGAATAATATGGGACTAAACTACAGAAGAGAACAACATAAGTGAGGCACATGCTATGCACATGACACTCAACAAAACATAACAGAACACAAACATATCTCTATACTCCCCCTCAAGCTGGAGCATAGACATCGAACATGCCCAGCTTGTCAACTAGAGTTTGAAACCGAGCTTTGGGAAGTATCTTCGTGAAGATGTCTGCAACTTGCATGTCAGTACTGAGATATGGAGTGCAAATCCGACCAGAGAGAACCGCTTCTCGAATAAGGTGACAATCGACCTCAATATGTTTCGTCCTCTCATGAAAGGTGGGGTTGCTCGCAATAAAAATGGAGGCTTTATTATCACAAAACATCGGAATAGGGCTAGAATAAGATATATCAAACTCCTGAAGGAGACTCTGAACCCACAACAGTTTGCAAGCAGTATGAGCCATCGCTCGGTATTTCGCCTCTGCACTGGATCTGGCGAGAACAGTTTGCTTTTTGCTTCGCCAAGTGACAAGATTTCCACCCATAAATGTATAGTAGCCTGATGTTGACTTTCAATTAGAACGACTTCCTGCATAGTCTGAGTCTGAGAAACCAGATAAGTTGCAGTGGCCATGCTTCTTATACATCAAGCCTTTCCCTGGAGAACTTTTAAGATATCTCAGAATATGGCATATAGCATCCCAATGACATTGTCGGGGTTTGTCAAGATACCGGCTGATGAATCCGACAACAGCAGTAAGATCAGCTCGTGTGACAGTCAAATAAATAAGCTTGCCTACCAACCTTTTGAACTGGTGATTATCAGCATATGGAGGAGAGTTTGCATCATCCCAGTCCATGTTTTGGTCAAGTGGAGTGTTAGCCGGTTTGCAGCCTAGCATACAAGTTTCCCGCAGCAGATCAAACACATATTTTCTCTAAGATAGACACAGTCCTGCAGATGATCTGGAGACTTCAATGCCTAAGAAATATCAAAGTTTTCCGAGATCTTTAGTGACAAAGTGCTTTTCTAAGTAAGTCTTAGTTTCCTGTATGCCCACAATATCACTGCCAGATAAGATAATATCATCCACATAAACAATCAGAATGACAAATCCATCCACTGTCTTGCGAATAAAGACTGAATGATCAGAATGAGAACGACGAAAGCCAAATGTGACTAATATCTGACTGAGCTTGTCAAACCAGGCTCGCAAACTTTGTTTGAGACCATAGATAGCCTTGTTCAACTTGCATACTTTGGAGGCAGACTCCCCCTGAGCAACAAACCCAGGTGGTTGCTCCATGTAGACTTCTTCCTGTAAATCTCCGTAAAGAAATGCATTTTTCACATCAAGCTGAAAGAGAGACCAATTTTTATTTACAGCAACAGAAATCAAAATGCGAATAGAGTTTAATCGTGCAACAGGAGAGAAGGTCTCAAAATAATCGACACTGTATGTCTGTGTGTAGCCCTTTGCAACAAGATGGGCTTTGAGACATTCAATAGTCCCATCAGGCTGATATTTAATAGTAAAGATCCAACGACAGCCCACTGTAGGGCAAGAAGAAGGGCGATCCACAAGCTCCCATGTCTTGTGATCACACAGAGCCTGCATTTTCTGGTCCATTGCCTTCTTCCATGCTGGAATAGTAAGAGCCTCTGTAGCATTTTTCAGAACAGTGACAGCAGAAAGTGCAGAAGTAAAGTAGGCAAAGTTGTTATGCAGATTGTCAGATGTGCAGAAATGACTGATAGGATGTTTAGTACAGGAACGAACACCTTTCCGTAAGCTGATAGGAAGATGTAAGTCAGAAGTTACCTCAGTGTTTATTTGATCATCCGCAGACACATGAATTAGTTGAGGAGGGGCCATGGAAGGAGTGCTTGTCTTCGGTCGACGTTTGTATACTTGCAGTGGACGTTGTTCAGGCTGGTCAGAGACAGACATATCTTCAACAATGTCCGGTAGAGGTGTTTGTGCCAACACATCATGAGATAGACTTGCTCCATCCTCAGAAAAGAAGAGCATATGCTCAAAAAAGACTACATCCGCACTGACAAACCACTGTCAGAGTATCAGATCAAAGCAGCGATAGCCTTTTTGAGTTCTGGAATATCCAAAAAAAAATGCACTTAGTAGACCGAGGGTCAAGTTTTGACATTCCCGGGTGCAAATTCTTAACAAAATAGGTACACCCAAAAATGCGAGGTGGTACAGAAAACAGAGCTGCATCAGGAAACAAAATAGAGTAAGGGATGCGATTTTGTAGAATAGAAGAGGGCATGCGGTTGATAAGAAAACATGCCGTAGTGACAGCCTCAGGCCAGAAACGGTGAGGAACTTTGTAATGGATAAGAAGAGTGCGAGCAACCTCTAAGAGATGGTGATTTTTGCGTTCAACAACACCGTTTTGCTGAGTATAGGGGCAAGTGGTTTGGTGTATGGTGCCATGATCAGAACAAAAAGAAGTGACAGAATTCTGCATAACCTCTAGGGCATTGTCAGTATGAAGAATTTTTATGGTTTTATTGAATTGGGTTTTTATTTCAGAAAAGAAAATGCGGATATTGTCCAATACATAACTCCGGTCTTTGAGCAAGAAAAGCCAGGTAGCACGGGAATAATCATCAATAAATGTCAAAAAATACTTAACACCAGTTTGACTCGGGACACTGCATGGACCCCAAATGTCGGAATGAACAATATCAAACATATCTTTAGACCCAAGATCATGCTTAGCAGGGAACACAGACCTCGTTTGTTTACTCAAAACGCAGGTTTCACAAGAGAGTTTATTTTTAGCTAAAGCGGGAAATAAAAGCTTCATCTTCGCAGCAGACGGATGACCCATCCGGAAGTGCCACTGAAGTCCTGAGACAGATGTAGATAAGAGAGCTGACGCTGCAGGTGGTCCATCCAAGTAGTAAAGTACATCTGGTCCTTCATGGCCCGAACGAATCCTCGTCTTCGTGTAGAGATCCTTCAAAACACAACCAGAGGGATTTAATAGAGCACTGAAGTTGTTTGACAGTTTTATTGACAGATAATAAATTAACAGGGAGCTGAGGTATATATAAAACAAAGTGAAGATTCATTTTGCGAGATAGCGGAACTGTGCTAACGCCATGAACAGGCGTTTTTGAGCCATTACCAACTGTGACCGATGGAATATGCGAAGTTTTAGATAGAGTAGAAAATAAGTGGATGTCACCTGCCATGTGGACAGACGCCCCAGAATCAATACACCACTTATGGTTACCAGCAGAGGGAGATGCAATCATAGCAGAAGAACCGGCCGCCGATGTCGAAGATAGTTGAGTCATTCGCTCCTGGAAGAATTTCTCGAACTCAGAGCGGAGCCAGTCAGTGGATGGAGCAGCTGGTGGATCGGATGCAACTTCAGTAGTAACTTCAGTGGAGGCCTGGTTTGCCCAGGCCGGGTTGCCGTGTTTGATCCAACACCTATCTTCAGCGTGATTGTCACGACCACACCAGTTGCAGTAGCGAGGTCCAGTGGCTTGACCTCGTCCAGGAGCAGTAGAAGTGCCTCTCCCTCCAAAAGGTGATGGACGTCCTCCACTGCCACGTCCTCGACCGCGACCACGTTCAGAATCAGTAGTGCGAGCAACCAAGGTAGGATGCTCAATAGTAGGTGTAGAGGATACAGATGGTGGTTGTTGAACTCGCTTTAGAACGTCGCGAAGAGTCGGTAGCGGATCATTTGATAGTATTTGATCAACCACGTCAGAAAAAGATGCAAGTAGGGCAACCAAGAACTGAACAAGTTGGAGTTCATTGCGCTGCTTATGAGCCTCTTTGATGTCAACAGTCAGAGGGTGGTAGATCTCATACTCATTCCAGAGAGCAGAACATTGGTTGTAAAAATCTTCAATAGACGCATCTGGGGAGTACTCCTTGGCTAGGTTTTTGAAAATTTCAAAAACCCTCTTCGGATTTTGTTGGTGCGAGTAGACATGAGACAACTGGTCCCACATTGCTTTGGCATCATGAAGGCACAGTCATGGTTGTATAGGCGGCCAGGCGTTCCAGGGGGACGCCCAGACAGCCTAGGCGCCCAGGCGGTGGCCCAGGCGTTTCCAGGCGTTTTTATTTATTTTTATTTTAACAGATATACATAAAATTCCTGAAAAATACAATCCTTACACATAAA
This sequence comes from Alisma plantago-aquatica, assembly GCA_963693085.1. NCBI lineage: Eukaryota > Viridiplantae > Streptophyta > Magnoliopsida > Alismatales > Alismataceae > Alisma > Alisma plantago-aquatica. Next base: position 817,481,159 of record OY856409.1, on the reverse strand, counting down.
TATACATGATAAATATGCAATCAATGTGCTTGCATCATATGAAGAAAGCAACAAAATCATTAGATATGGATTGAATTGTGGAAGTTTTACCTAAAAAAAATTGATATAGAAATCAGAAAGCTAAACATGTATTATGTTTGTTGCCAAAACATGTATAATACTAGTATGTAGAATTTAGGCTAAATTAAAACTAACAAGACCTAAACTAGAACTGTTTGGCCCTAATTTGAACTCATTTGATCCAAATTTGATCAAATTTGACCTAATTTACCCTAATTTTTGTCTAAACCAGACCTAATTTTGTATACCATGACCTAATCAATCCCAATTTCCCCAAAAAAATTCATATATTCAAGTAAATGAGACAAAATTTGGCCAAACAAGATATAGTCATCTAATTTCAAACAATTTCCCCCAAATCATACTTGTTTCCCCTAAATTAGACCTAAGTGCCCAATTTTGACATGATTTGGCCTAAATAAATCAAATTTTGTATATTATGATCCAATCAGACCTAATTTCCCCAAAATTTCCATATATTGACCTAAAAAATAACCAAATTGGCCAAATTAGACCTAATCTCACCATATCAGACCATTCCCTAAACCCAGACTTGTTTTCCCCAAATCAGACCTAATCTGCTCAAATTTGACATAATTTGGCCTAAAATCAAACCTAATTTGCATAACATGACCAAATAAAACCTAACTAACCCTAAATTTCCCTATGTTGATCTAAACGAGGACTTACATGACCCAATCAGACCTAATTCCCCTAAATTAGACCTAATTCCCCTGAATCAGGAATTTTCCCCCAAATCAGACCTAATTTACCCTAAATTGACCTTGTTTGGTAAAAATCAGACCCAATTTAACCATAAAATGACCCAATTTGATCAAATTCAGATCTAATTTATCCTAAATTAGCCTTGAATTGGCTTAATTTGGGCCTCAAAAGGCCTTAGGCGACAAGTTAGGTCAATTAGGGGGCCGGGAGCCCAGTTTGAGGCGGGCTGACTTAAGCCTAGGCGCCGCCCAGGCGGGCACCTGTACAACACAGGGCACAATAGAGACTGACTAATGCGCGGCTCGATGCTATTGAGAAGCCAGGACATAACTCCCGAGTCGTTTTTAGACCATTGGGCATAAGCTTGTTTGATCTTGTCGTCACCAGTAGCAGGAGTGGCAGGAGGCGGATCAGTGGTAAGATGTTAGTAATGGCCTTGAGCCTTCACATATAGTACAAAGGACACCGACCACAGATGGTAGTTTGATCCGTCGAGCTTGACTGTGGGAACACAGAGAGACCTGGGAGGCTCTACGGAAGCCATACTGAGCAAAGACAGGTAGTAGCAAGATGGTGGCGTAATAGCAACAGGCAGCAACGAAAGAACCCACTAAGGGCAGCAGCAGACAGTAAATAATGAACTTTCTATGAGGCAGTAGCAGTAGCAGGGATCTGACGCATCAGATCATAAGGACCCGTTTTCGGGCAAAGATGGATAAAAAGGACCTACGCCAACATAAGGAAATCAATATTTCTTCACGAGGCGCTGGCAAAAAGAGAGACAGAGACGTAGAGGACTCTCAACGTGAGAGAGCTATTGCTGTCCGGAAGAACGGATTAACCACTGGGAGAAGAGGAAGGGAGGTGATGGGGGAAAAACAAAGGAAGGAGATGAGCAACAGTCGGCAGGTATAGGAGTGGGAAGGAGAGAGGCGATGGTGGAGAGGGATGGTGTTGCGGCAGCAATAGGAAGGAGGGGCGGGTAGTGGGAAGGAGGTGGCGACAACGGGTGGAGGGGTAGGTGGCGGCGGCTGGTGGAGGTGAAGGGTTGGCGGGTGGAGGTGGAGGTGAAGGGTTGGTGGGTGGAGGTGGAGGTGGGGGAGGGCAGCGGGGGTGGTGAAGGGCAGCGGCGGCAGCTGCACTGGGCAGAGAGGCCGGCGGCGGGGGGGGGGGTAGGATTCAGGGCATGGGAGCAGGGAGGGAAGAAAAAATGAGGATCGGGCCTGCTCTTGATACCATATAGACAAACTGAGGCTTGTTTATTGAGTGAATAAAACAATGTACAATGCAGTCTCTTATATAACATAAGAGAATAGAGATCAAAGTAGAGGTGAGCAATATGGGACTTAACTACAGAGAGAACAACATAAGTGAGGCACATGCTATGCACATGACACTCAAAAAAACATAACAGAACACAAACATATCTCTATAAAAGGCAAAATGAGAAACCGTAGGGTTACACAATGTGTGTGCCCAATATATATATAAGAGGAGCAATTACAAGTAGGTCCATGTAGAAATGTAAAATAACTTACGGAATAAATAAAGACATTATTTAACAGAACGAACATCACGACTCTACTGTAAACAATCAATCCAATGACTGCCTTTACGTCAGAAGTTGAATGCATGAGTGATGGGAAGAACAGATCGTCATATGCTTGAAGAACTGTGTCGTGCTTTGCTAGTGATAGCGTCACTAGCGGTGGAGAAGCTGGAGCGACATATTCATTGTTTGATTCCTTAGGTATTAACTCTGGCAAGTGTAATTCGACTAGCGTCCTTAGCGATGCAGAGAGGTTGTCTGTTGTTGTGGACGTCGTGATACAAGTCACCCTTGCAAGTCCTCAAATGATGCCCGCATATTTTGCCGCATGCCTAGAACTAGAGCTTCTGAGTGGTCAAATCGCTTGTCGTTATGTGTCAATCTCTCTTCTAGTTTCTAGCATTGATATCCTTATTTTGTACCATGGTTGAAGTGGGTGAAATCTGAGCGCAATCCATAAAAACAAACCCGGGTTCGCGGGTGTGCGGATATCACAGCAGCTAATGTGAAATCTAATAATTTCAAGATGTCGTGGAAGAATCTCCAAGTCGTTGATGATGCACAAGGAAGAAAAAAAGCGCCAAAATCAAATTTGGGGGCAAAATCCCCCAGTTGCAATTTCTGTCGGGTTACTGTAAAACGATGTTGTAGTAACGGAGGCCTATAGATTGAATTGGATCTGTTGTTGCCAATGTTTTAAAAAAATGTTAAGCGGTAAGCATGCAGACAACACCTTATAACTTGTTAAGCGGTAAGCGGGCGATTTTTGAAAAAATGGGTTTTAGTTTCCTATACAAAACTACACACATGTATATAAATACTATACTGTTTGGAGTTTATATATATATATATATATATATATATATATATAGAGTCAGGCTAGAATACACTCGAGTGTACGGATCGCACGAATACACTCAAGTGTGTTTGCATATCAAGACTATTTTTTGCAAAATGTAAACCTTTGATCTTCACCGTCATTCTATAACTAGGCTACATACAAATTTTGAGCCCATTTGGATGAGGGTAAGTCACTCATCCAAGGGCAACAAAATCGACGCGCGAAACTAATTTGAAATACATAATTTTTGCGGTCTTCATAACATGAGCTATACATATCCAAATGTGCTCAAATTTTGCGTATGAGTTGTTCATGAGATGTTTAATAAGATCAACGGATTAGATTTTCAAAAAAAATATTGCATCATGAAAAACGACTTGAGTGTATTCCGCTCCGGATACACTCGAGTGTATTCTAACTTGACTCTCTCTCTCTCTCTCTATATATATATATATAAACACTCTACCCAACAATATAAAACACCCAAATAGTCTATAAGACAACTACAAAACAATAGTTATAGCTATAATATAGTAAACAATAGACTTGACATGGATAAAACACTCTACATAGATGATACAACAAAAAATTTGCATCACATGTTTACATAGCTAATCAGCAAACAATAGACTTATCATGGATGTCTTACTAACTTATTGTTATATGTGCATATCATTAATTAGTCATGCATTAGAGCAGTACATTTAATTAAAGTATGCATTCTAAAGTAGATAATAGTTACATGTAATTTACTTGTATACATTACAACAATAGCCTATTATCACAACTTACATACAAAGTATGCATTCTAAATTAGAACAACGACTTATCACAGAATATTTAATGTATATAAGTTTAATATTGTATAGCAAATAATACTTGGACCATAAAATTTATTTCAGTTATAGCTGTACAACAATATTTATATTTAAAAAAGGGCAAAAAGCGGGGAAAAGGCGAGCTAAGTGGCCAAAAAGCGGCCATTTTTTGTAGAAACACTAAGCGGGCGCTCAACAGCAAAATTAAGCAGTTGGAGGTCCTGACCGATTAAGCGGCCGCTCAGAACGTTTTTCAATACAGTGGCTGTTGCCGTCAATGGCCTCTGTTGGCTGTGAGACATAATCCGGAGGGTAGGGAGCTTCCAAACATCCTTCGGGGAACAAGTGTTAAGGCATAAAGATGTCCTAATAGCAGATAGGAGCCACTGGACTAGGCTGTAAAATCCTGCCGCACTTGCAATGGAAAAGAGACGGATCTAGGGTCCACCATTGGCCTAGATGGCACTGAGGATTGGCTCCTACAGGCAGCTAGGAACCTGAGCATGAGGTGGGAGGAGGTGGTGGCGATCCTCGGATTGATGGCTGCTTCTGGCGGCCGCCATAAGGCTTGCTGCGCTACAGTGCGATACTGTAGCAGATCTCAAGGCATCAATGTGAACAATTAATTCAATTAAAATGGAGATCATAAGAGATGCGAAAGGGTTGGATTGGTGAAGGAAATTTGGTGGAAGATTTGAACAGAAGAAGAAGTTTAGGGGATGAAGATGATCCGGAGATGGGGTGAACAGTTCCGACGGCACACTGTTCACAATAACAATATTTCTTCTTGATATGAGTTACATTGGATAGGATTAATCCTAGACATGCGGTTTAGGATAAATCAAGGGTGGATGGTGGGATTAATACTAACCTAGGTTTTGGATCCAATGGACGGTGGAGATGGCTCCTAGACCTAGAGTTTAGGAGACCAACATGTAGATGATAGGTGGGTTGGGCCGTACCTAGGGTTTTGGCCGTTTCATGGAGGTCCTATTTCTAGACTTAGAGTTTAGAACCAGGCTATGATACCTTTTGATGCTAACCATGTTGCAAACAAAACTCATTAATATAATTCAACTCTCTGCCGAACAATACTCTTGGAAATAGGTATTTATAGATAACTTGGAAGCCCTAATCACTCATTTCCACTTAAAATTCAACTAAACAAGAATAAAAACTAATTAATTAAGAACTTACAAGTAAGTCCCTAGCATCACATGTAGGTTTTAAAACTGAAACAATTGCATAATACCTTGAAACATAGAAACATAACAAACGAACTAATTAACCTAATATGCTATCTGGCATTTGGATATGGAAGTGGGACTTGTCCTGCATCATGGACATCAATGCATCTTGGTTATCGAACCTAAAGACAATTGCTTAAAATGAAGAAATTCCAATGAAGTTTGTAAATTATTTTAGCAACTACAAATGTTGATAATAATTCACACACACTATCCATATTTCCTATTAAGTAATGCTTCTTAAACTAGTTCAATATCAATGATTACAGCTTCAGTCTCTACTAGACCTTCAGACAATGAACCATATTTTATGTCAATGCATTCAACTTTTATCTAAGTATTTGTACATGCTCGATTTGACATTTAAATTTATGAAAAGTTAGTATTTCTTATAGTGAAAGTTTCATGGACATGTTATAACTTGTACATCTTTACTTATATTGTTTGAATTACTGTCCACATCTGAGGATACAGACAAATTTTCAACCCTGTGACCTCAATTGCACTCACCACACTGCCACTGTTGGTTCTTGCTTTACTTCAGATCCTCTCATCTATGCAATGCATGTAAACTATCCTTAAATATGTCTATATATTTGTTCACAATGTACTTGAGAAATAAACGGCAATATTAGCATCTCTTATCTTCACTATATATAAAGCTGAATACATAGGTTATATCTATCTAATTCTCGAATATACACCATTTGAACTTCAATATTTCTAATCATAAGCACCTAGCTTTTTACATAAAAATTGGACCCAACATCCATCGAGAAGTTTTCTAAACAGATCAGACAAGTGATCTTCTGATTTAAATTTTCTTAGTGTGACCGCTCTTCACAGAATGCTTGAAAAATTGTTCATGTTATCACTTTGGGAGGATATCATTACTTAAATTTTAATAAACTGAGTCCTGTAACTGGTATGATCTATTTTGGATAATGTTCTTGCACATCTATAGTGCTACTACCTTTCAACAAATTATAGTGGAAAGAAAACTAAATAGATTGCCCTTTCCTTTTCAGGCCAGTCACTGATTTCAATGAAGTTGCTTTGCATTTTATTGAGTGTGTTCATGTGCATCTTCTCAACACCAGGGTATCTTCTTTTGATATGCAATTCTTTTTCCACATAGAAAAGACTAAATATACTATGCTAAAAGATCTGCCTTGTCATCCTTACTATGTATTTGTAGAAACCAAGAATCAATGATAATGGGCCTATCTTTACAAATACAATGATGACTAATAATTCCTTTCAGAATGGAACTAATGGTGGATACCAGTCTCCACTTCCAAAAACAGTAAGTTGAAAAAGTAGGGTTTGCTTTCATGCAGATATCATTGTGTTTGATCAGGGCACATATTGATGATTCTGCTTTGACTATTGTAGCCTGGGTCAATTACCGGAGTGAGTGGGATTGAGGACTTACATCAGAAGGTTCTTTCAGTGTTTATGGAGGATGCTAGCCTGTAAGTTATTTCTCACCTCTATTTATAGGCTTTCTATTTTTATTTATCTGAACGGCATGTGACATCAATGTGGTTGATAAGTTAGGTTCATAACTTCATATATGATTTGGTATTGTATTCTTGAATCTCATTTTTTTGAATCATATCAATTCGGCTTGTATTGCAGCAAATTCTCTTGCCGTGGCAGGAAATTTTGGACATTATGGATTTATAACACATTAACAAAAAAGAACAAGTAATTAGGTCAATGAATATTGTGTACCAATATTTATCTTTTGGGGGTTAGGGCTGTATATAAACTGCCGGATAGATGACTATCAGCTTGAAAAAGCAAGCCGTAGACGTGAAGCACTAGATAGTAAGCTCTCCAAGAAGCATATAGCACTAGGCGTCAATAGCAGGAATCCACAAGTTCTTCAAGAAGTGCATAAAGATCCACAAAAATGTAGGGTAGCAGACTATAATCTTCCTCTCCTCTATTTCTCCCCCTCACACCAACCACATAAAAAATCAAGAGTGGTTGGGGTGGACAATGATAATGAAGCACTGTAGAAAAGAATAAGTCGTAGCACTGCCGGTTTAGGGGGCACGCCCCCCCCCCCACCCCCCACAAAAAAAAAACACACACACACACAATAATAATGAAGCACTGTAGAAAAGAATTAGGTCCACTGATTTTTGAAGAGAAATCAAGCACAAATCTTCATACAAAGTAATACATGATGGAAAACAATCCATCCAGATTTGCACTAGTGGTATCTTTTTGAAGTTAATACACTTGCACGACAACAAGGCTCAAGTCACCACAGATCATTGAAAGTCTTTTTAGAGCAAAATAGGACTCGAAAACCAAATTCAATGCTCAAAACAGTGTTCAAGCATAATAGGATTCTCTGATGGACAACAGTTAAGGGATAGGTAAGTACTAATGATCTCGACATATTGATTGGGTAGCTGTTAGCAAGGAAGCCGGCGACCTTTCGGGTGACGAGCAGCCAGAGACTAGGCGCCGGATGCGGCTGACAACAACAAATGGGCAACGACGGTGGAAGAGCTAGAAAATGAAGAGGCGATGCCGACGACGCAATAGGTTGTTGCAGAAGGAAGCAACACGACGGCAAGAGTAGTGCGGTGGCGTGACTAGGAGTGGTGGAAGTAAGGTAGTAGGCAGGCATAGCGGTGACATGTTAACTCCTGGGCAGCAGAACAGCGGGCCGATGCCATTTGAGCATGGGTTGGTGGCGGCGGTGGGGCTGATAGTGATAGCAACAAAGGGCGGCTGCTGGGCGGTAGCAACAGAAGAATACTACAGGGGCAACAAGTAGAGGCAAGGAGATGAAACAACTCGTGGGATGTAGGCAGAGTAGCAGGTAGGAAGTGGAGACAGGCGGGATGATGGCAACATTGGAAAAAGGCAAGGAGCAGTGGTAAAATGGGGAGACGAAGAAAAACAATAGAAACTATGGAACAACATGCGAACAGCTGACCCACAAGAAAGAAGGGTGGCCGCCTGCTGGCTACATCTTTTTTCTCTCTCTCACGACTAGGGTTTTCGATCCTGCTTTGGTACTTGTAAAGTAAAAGAAGGCTATTCCATATATTGATAAAAGGAATCCCCTCCTTTATATAGCAGAAGGGCAAGCATACAGACTTTAGACTAAACCCTGATGGGCCTAGACACACTTGGTCCCATATACAAATAGACTCAATTAACTTAATTAACTAAATTAACCAGACTCTAATATAAACAAACACTCCAACAATAGAAATTCCTTTGTTTTCAAGGCTTGTTTATGCATTCCTCAACATAGGAGGGTACTGAAGGACATCCCCATTTTTATTTGACTCTTTTCGTTTTCTTTCTTCCCCTCCTTGCTCAAACCCTCTCCCTTTGCTCCCTCTCGCTGCTCTACCCACCTCCACCACCACCCAATAATCCTCTGCCCCTCGCCCTTTTTGAACGACATCCCAAAAATGATCTGGAGGTAGCGGAGAATGGGGCAGAATCAACGGTCTCTCACAAGTATGGGGCCTATGGGCTTTGCAATTGTTTTGGCAGTAGTCTTGGGTGAGGAGCAAGGAATGAGGTATCCGATACTGATGCTGTTTTGACAACCTGAAATTAGGTATTTACCTGTATATCAAGGAAATATCAATATATGCAATCTTGGCCTTTTCGATGCCAAAATGAACTAATTAAATTATGAAATTTTACATGTGTAATCTCTAAACCTAAATGCATCATTTTATGCAATAAATTTTTATAAGGGGTATGTGGGGGGGGGTGTCCATCATGTGGGAGGTAGGGAACCTGTCCTGTTTCCTGTGGATTTCGATGACAAAATGTTAGAATCAAGATTTGGAATTTTACAAGCACAATTCATAAACATAAATACACACACTTATGCAATAATATCCAATTTACAACACTTGAATAGCATAGTAACTTACTAACTCATATCGATTGTATGTCGAGTTACACACTAGTTCTCGATATAGTACTGAGTTGATATGGTTGGCATATTGCTCCCATGACATGTACATTATGTAAGGTTGGTTGTAGGAAGTTAGGTGTTGCTCATACATATCATGTACAATGCGATGTGTATAATGCTTGTTTTTATTATGTTATCAAACATGATATATTTTAGAATTTATTTAATATGAGTTTCTAAAATAAAGTCTTGAAAACAATAAAGAGGTGTTATTTAATGATTAAAAACACTTTTAAAAGCTTATCGAATAATAATTTCAACTTATTCAACATTAATACACACAAATATATGGAAAATTAGCTCATCAATTTTTATTACTTTCAAAAATAAAAAATATATAGTTCCACTATACTTTCTTTTATATATGTTCACATTACTCTTTATTTGAACGTCTTCTAGTAAACATAAACAAGTAACTAGTTATAACATTACTTATTGTGATAGTACTAGTGATTGGATAAATTGCATGATGATATTAATTAATAGTGTTGTAATTTGGTAGATCTAGTGATAATAATGTAGATCTACATAATATACTTATAGATGTATGTGTAGTTATAGTTAGAATATTAGCCTATTTTAGTTAATAGGTTTATTAGTCTATTGTGTACATGGGCCTATTAGCCCGTGGCCCATTAGGGTTTAGTCTGCTTCCTTGTAATTGCCTCCTTTCCTATATATATAGGACAAAGGTGTACATATCAATACAACAACACAATAACAACGAATACACTTGTTCTCATGGTATCAAACCAATAGAGAGAGAGAGAGAACCCTAGCCGCCCCCTCCCTCTCTTCTCGGTGCCCGTTCCAGCCCTAGCCGTTGCCCCTTCTCTCCTAGAGAGAACAACAGGGGAGCGCCCGCCTACGGGCGGCTGCCATGATCTCCATGGCTTAGGTTGGCCGCCAGCTAGGCACATCCCGACCTCCATGGTCGCATCATCTTCCCCTTTCACACAGATCTTCATCTATGCGTCAGCGCCATCATTCCTGACAATCTTCATCTATCCTTTCTATCAGAGTCTTTGAACGACGCCATCCTTCCTGTCCAGATCTATCTGTCAGTCATCACTTTTCCTGAGATCCGTTAGTCAAGCAGCTCTAGCTGCCGCCATTGAAGCAACCTCGCCAAAGCAGATCCTCCTTCGGCTCTAGCAACCGTCTTCACCGCCTTGTTGCCCTGCCGTCTCCGCGTCCAACCGCCGTGCCAACCATCAAAGAAGCCCCATCATTCCATCCCTACACCACCTCTTAGGATCTTGGACGACACTAATTCCTGTCCGGATCTGGTCGTGGTCAAGCAAGGAGTCACCCCTTTTTATGATCAAAGGAGTATAAAAGACAACACTGATTCCCGTCGACCCATGGTTCTAATTCCAGGGGTACTTTGTCTCCCGACAGTGCAAATTCCCATCCAGATTGTACATCAGCCGCCATCGACACGGTGTGTTGCCCAACCAACACGGCGTGTTGCACTCCAGAAATTGTCTTGACGACGCAAAGATCTGTCCAGAACGCAATCGACACGACATGTTATATTCTAGAAATATTCATGACGGTGCAAATCGCAACATATATGGCGTGTCGCATCACACGGCGTGTTGACGGAGATTTGGTTTACGACTATGACATCACACGACGTGTTGCATCCTCACGACGTGTTGTAAGGAGTCGGTCACTTTCAAGTGAAGGAGCTACATGGTGTCATCAGGAGTCTGCCTCTCACCCTCAAAAATCAACACGGCGTGTCCAGGTAAAGACACGACGTATCAGAAACAGTCAGTTCACTTCTAGTTTCAGTTATGACGTCCTCCGAAGGTCTATCTCTCCTCCAATACTTGATGATAATCATATCCTATTCTTTTTTGTTGACATCCAAAATTTTTTTGCGGGGCTCCACCCCTTGCACCCCCCTTTTCGGGTCAAGAAAAGACCCATTTAATTTCTCTATCCAGATATTGATCGGGTTGTTTTGCATATTGACTCCGGTTATCGGTCTTCTACTGAGATCCATTTTGGTAGTGTTTATGTTTTTTCTCTTCTCTACATACTAGACCTCTCGTTTTACTTTTTCCTTTTCCCACTCTCCCATCCATCATGTGTGCATCTTTCCACATGTGAGGGGGTGTCATATTTTCCTTCTTCCACACCATCCACTCACTATCGTCGTATTTAGTGTGCGGGAGGGGGGATAGAGGAGAGAGAGAGGAGGTATGAGGAAAACATGAGAAAGAGGATATGAGGAGAGAGAGATGAGATGAGATGATATATTCCAAGCTATCTTTATGGAGCTTTGTATTCTTCAAAACATTTGCTTTACTGATGTCTTTGTGACGCGTCATTCCCCCTTAGCATCATTTTACATTTCAGACAACATTGAAGGATCTCACAATTGCAACATTGACACCAAACCTTTCGTTTTAGTACCACATTATATACGTTAGGACGACAGTTGTTGCGGCTAATTCCGGTCTCTTGCCCCTTTGGTGTTGATGATGTTCTAGTTGATCATTCATGCTACGTGAATGGTGTTCCAGATGGTTGCTTCTTCATCTCTGAAGCTCGTCATCTTCAAGCCTGTGCAAATTTTGTATCTGTAAGGATTTATCCAGAGCGATCTTCACGGAGCCACTTCATCACGTCTTCTCTGAGTTGCATCTGCTACTACGTTTTGAGACCACACCTCATCACCTCGTTCAGCATGTTTCTGCCACGTTATGCACCTTAATAGTTTTCTGCGCTAATTCCAGTTGGCTACACTTCTCAAACAATTCACAGACACAATTCACAGACACCTCTACTTAGGGGTGTAAACGGTGCGGGTATGACCATACCCAGAACCGTACCCAACTGTTTTTGCGGGTACGGGTACGGGTCCAGACCCGCATTTCTCAGTAACCAGACCCGCACCATACCCAGAACCGCATATAATGCGGGTACACGGTGCGGTTCCAAGGGTATACGGTTTTGTGCAAATTTTTTTTAAGCATTAAAATTGATGGCTGCACCTGTTTTTAAGCCCAAATTAATGTATACATTTACTGAAGTTCAAAATTTTCAGCATATAAGCTGCTAGAGAGTAACACAAAGCTGCTGTTTTGGGGGGCTTTGTGGACTTAAAATCATTCAAGTACCTACTTTTGGGCCAAAATCTTTATTAAAAAAACCATATCATACACGTATATGGTTTAATCACTAGAACGACGTTTGAAATTTCCAACATGTGAGCTGCTAGAGTAACACAAAGCTGCTGTTTGGGATGCTTTGTGCACTTAAAAACCATTCAAGTACCTAATTTTTGGCCCAAAATCTTTATTAAAAAATCATATCATACACATATATGGTTTAAGCACTAGAAAAACCCAATAATAGAACACAAAGAAACCGTTCAATGTATGAGTTGTGTGCTATAAACAGCCCAGCAAAACGAACAATATTACCACTCAATAATCAACTAGCAACTTCACAAAATTAAATACCATCAAATATGAAAGTTAAACATTAAGAAATTCACCAATAGTAGAATGAAATATTGTTAAATGATCAACGAGATTGTTAAAGATAGCTCAACACAGCAAAATTCATCATGGCCAATTGTCTATTGCCAACATTCATAACAATAAGGCTGTTACATCAATTTTCAGCAATCAAATGCACATCGCCAAATGTATAAAATGAATGGTTGTTCATCAAGATGACGTGATAAGGAAGAGTACAAAGCACCTACAAACAAAATGTAAACAATTTATCAATATAAATAAACAAGTATAAAGATTATTGTGGGCATAACATGTCAAAAACTTAAACTTAAAATTAACATACCAATCATTCCATCTCTATGATGACAACATCCCCAAGCTCTTGCTCATCTTCCAAATCATTTCTTACAGAACCTAGCATTGCACCTCCACAATCTTGTCCTACAAAAGAATTATAAAGTAAGAATTGCTTCAATAGTCTTTGCAATAAGTTAAAATAGTTTTAATAAGTAAGTCTTTGCAATAGTTAAAATAGTAAGAATTGCTTCAAGGCAAGGCCACTGCAAGCGCAACTCAAACTGATACTTCTCCTTAAAGTATTGTGCGACTGTCATCTCCTTGCCTTCTTGGTCGGTGAACTTCAACTGATGCGTAGAGAGAGATGCTATCCCTGTGATCCTGTGCCTACTGCCTAGTGCTCCCTGGCTGGTGCACGACCTTCACTTTGACGCCTCGCAGGACCTTCTTGGCCTATTATCAATTAGAAAACAAGAGGATTAGCATATAAACCGTACTTTAGACTAGCAGAATTCAAAGCATAAAAAGATGCTGATATGATAGTAGTGGGGCATGGTTGCTTACCCTGGTCCTCTCAGCATCAGACAGAGGCCTCATCTCGCGCAAGCCTAAATATTCCCAAACAAAGTCATGAACCATGATAGGTTCATAGAAGGCAGTGGCAGAGAGATATGTAGATTGAGAAGACCACCAGATTACAAGGTTAACTAAGAAGGAAAAAGAAAGAATAATCACTACACCAATACATAACAATCCATCAAATCGGTGTTTCAACAAGTTCTAAGCAACAATAATGGGTTTTGGCTTGTATGCGCCAGTACATTTAACTTGCTATAGAAACATACTAAAGTTAAGCCATAGAAAACATGATTAACGGGAAATCGTAGAGAGACAGAACAGGAAGACAGGGTGAAGAGTAGAAGGCTGACCAACGTTTAGAGACAGCCCCATCTGTGTAGGTCGGAGAGACTGGTAGTAACCTCTCCAACACTCGGCACCACTTCCAAGAGTGGTATGGCTCCTGACGTGATCGAAGAAGAACGATCTAGCAACTGCGACATGCCTGGATGGTAACAAACAGAGAAGGATAGGAGGATTGAGACAAACATCATCACTAGAATTATAACAATAACACAACAAAACAAACAAAAATTGTAGGGAAAAAACTGACAACAACAAACGCTGGAAGAACAAACAGGTAGGGAGATCCTCCTTACTTTGCTGATGGTGTCTCGCGCATGACGACGTCAAGTACGTGTATGACCTCATAAGGTGCGTCACACACCTTCCCAGCTAGAAACTGGCGAAGGAGCCCCTGGTCGATTTTCGCAGCGAACTTGATGGCTACAGTAAACTCCCTCTCCTTCCTGTAGAGATGTTCACATTAATGAGGACGAACAAAAACAAAATAAGACGACTGTGCACACTTTAATTTCACAAAACAAAATAAAAAGCCAGCAAGTTCCCCATACCCTGGTCTGGGCTTCTTCCCGTCCTCTTCATCCAGTGTGACGACAAACTCCTTAGACTCGAACGGTAATGGCGCCGTAGTATAGGTGTTCTTCCTGCCGTCATAGGCGATGAGCCTACTCGCCAGATGGGAGGCGCCGTACTTGGCGATGAGCTCCTTCAGGACAGCTCTGTTCACCCCTGCCGAGGTGACCTCCGGGGTGATGGCTACAGGGACCGAGGGACGACGCGGCGTCGGGGGGGCGACAACGGCTTGCGCGGCAGCGTGCTCACTGCTCAGATGAGCCTTGGGAGGCGGTGTCGCAGTGGATCTGGCTGGAGCGGCGGAGCGTGGAGCCTGGAGGGCCGCTGGTGGCTTGAGGCTGGCGGCTGCCCTTAGCCCTAGCGGTCCGCTCGCTTTGCGGATAGGGCTAGCGGAATGAGGATTGAGGGGAGCCGAGAGGCGAGAGGGGGAGCGGGGAGCCTGTAGTAACTAATAGCTCTAAACCCTAACAAATAATTTATATATATGTATTTTTTTTACCGGTACATGGGTTAGCGGGTATGGGTACAACTATACCCATTATGGGAACTGTGACAATACGGGTATGCGGGTACGCGGGTCTAGAAAACTGGACCCATGACGGGTTTTGGCGGGTACAGTTTTGCGGGTACACGGGTATACCCGTACCCATTTACAGCCCTACCTCTACTGCTACATCGACATTGATCCGCGTTTGTGCAATGTTATGTACGTGGGATTTGTTGACGTGCGCTTATTCCACTCCACACTCCTCTCCAGTGAAGATGGCATACTTGTGGTATTTGTGATTGTCTGCTTCAAATGTTCTTCGTTCTAGATGCACTTCAAAAGAAAGACCTTCTTCAAAGCTCGAGCTTTTTCAACTTGCAGAACACATCTCAAAGAGGCGTCATTATATCTTTTTAGTTAGAAAGGTATAGTTTAAGGGGGAGTAACAATTTTTGTATGGGGAGTGACACTTCTATCTTTCATTTATTGTTTATTTCTTATCATTCAATCGAGTCATGTAACTCCAAGCTTGGACATGTGTTCACCCATGCTCCAACTTGAAGGGGAGTGTTAGAATATTGGCCTATTTAGTTAATAGGTTAATTAGTCTATTGTGTATATGGGCTTGTTAGCCAATGGCCCATTAGGGTTTACAAGGAAGAAAATGTCCGCTTTCAATGCCGTTTCGCTAGCCACAGAAAAAAAATTTACAGAAATTTTGATGGAAAATTTGACAAATGCTTTCCTAACGTTTCGACGGAAAAATCAACTAATTAATTTATGAAATTTTATCAAAATTATCTACTAGTGTAGATCTACTCAAATATGCAATAATATATCATACTGGATATGTGGGGGTGGGGGTCTCCTCATGTGTGAGTGAAGGACCCTGAACTGTTTCAATGGGGATTTTGATGTCAATTTTCAATGGTGAAATCAATGAATTAAGTCATTGTAGTTTGCAAGCACAATTTATAGACTTAAAGACACAAAAGTGTGCAAAACAAAAATGTTCTAGACAGTCCATAGTACATTAAAAAGAATTTTTTTTTATGGACAATGCGTTTCAACAGTGCATTTCAATGTCTGATGGCCATCAATATGGAAATAAATGTGGAAATTTCCACAATTTTGTCAAAATTTTAAACTATGAGGGTTTAGTCTGCTTCCTTGTGCTTCCTTGTAATTGCCTCCTCTCCTATATATAGGACCGAGGTGCACATATCAATACAACTACACATTAACAATGAATACACTTGTTCACAATTAGCACCAAACATATCAAAATTTGGAGTAATACTAGGTTTTGGTGGTAGAAAATTATCTTTTAAGTGAAATTGGAAGAAAGTAGTAGGAAAAAGAGATAGAGAGGTTGCAAATGGTAAAAAATGGAAGAGATTAGTTAAAATCACCTTGATTTGGGTTGATTTGAGCTCCATTTGCTAAAAATCACCCAAATGCGCCTTCTTTTCTCCTCCCAGGAAGTAACAAGTCATTCTCGCAAAAAATGGTATACCCATTGGTATACCGTCGGTTGCGGCCGGTACAGTGAAGTCAATAGTGCATTGGTGATGTTGGCGGTATACCTGTTGGTACCGATATTTGCGAGCCTATCGACACGCCCGTATGTTTCCATATCTGATGGCGTCGTATCGACATTTCGGTCGAAATAACGCCTGTATCAACAATATCTCATTCCTTGGTGAGGAAGTGCTACAGGAAGTGGCGGGTTGATGGTAGGTCTGGTGAAGGCTCTGAAACATGGGTGGTTGTGTGCAGAGGAAGGCTTGGCTAGTAGAGGTAGCGTAGGAGCTACATGAGGATTTGGATAGCACAAAGGTGGGTCGTGTTAATTGGGGTGGAGACATTTTGGGTTGGAGATGATCGGAATAGAGGGTTTAAAGGTGGGTTGAACATTGGTGGCCAAGTTGGGGGTAATGATGATGGTGGGCAAGTGTATGAGTCGGTGCTGGAGGTGGCAAAGCCTAGAGCTGGAGTACATTTGTCACTTGGTGGAGTTGAAGACTGCATTTGTGGAGACAACGTGCCATGAGCTGGGATTGACGAAACACCAGGTAGTGCAAGAGGCATTGGTGGTGGCATCAATATGTGCAGGGCTTGGAGGTGGGGGGAAGGCACTTGAGGGGTAGGAGTGGATTCTAGAGGAAGAGGATTGAATGCAAGCAGGTTGAGGGAGGTAGCAAAGGGCCAAAGGCACCTGCGACAGACAGTGGTAGATGAGTAGCAGGTGGAGGAAAGAAGGTTCATGCGGGGAAGAAAGGATAAAAACAACATTTCGGAGGGATTAACGGGAATGCCACCCCCAAAAAATGTTGCCCTACTGTGTCTATATCCATATGAATAGGAGGCAGTCACATGCCTGCTTTCCCACCTCTATGTGCCCCTGCTTAATGTTCGTGATTAGTTTATTTGGCTGCGTTCCCACTTCCTTGCCTATCTTACATTTAATTTCATGCAATCAACGATCTCCACGAAAAAGGCTTGCGTGATGACAAATTAGAAACAGTGAACTTTACAACTCCGTGTTGAAGTAACCGGTTGTTCACTTTATGTGCATTAGCTTGCTGGCAGTCATCCGCTAAAGATATTGCATGATTATCCTCAACTAGAACAAGATTCACCTGCAAGTTCTAATCGTGCACATGTGCACACATGCTTTTCCCACCTTTGTGCCTGCGTGTCATAGACTTTCCTTATCTAGCGTCACATGTGTTAGCTTCACTATTTTAAATTTTCCCAGCCAATGAGGTTCGTATTCGGGAGACGGATAGCCACAACAAATTGCACTATTTTTCTTTGAGTAAAGTAAATGTGTAAGTAGCAACTCTCCATCGGGGTTCACTTTGACGGTTCTTTGTGCTGATGTAGATCCAGATAATTTTTAATTCTATATTTTTATTTGGGTTCTGTTTTAAACAACGTTGTTATTGGAGGCAGAGATGGTTAGGAGGGGTCTCGCAGCATGATATATATGTCATATCTATAATTATATCTGGACTAACCTATGAATAAGCACGAATATGCTGTGTACACTTCAACATGTCTGTGTATGTGCTTTCTATTGCATTTTTTTTATTTTTAAATAATAGTTCAAGCCGTCATTCTTTAGATAAGTTTGAAAGTTTACCGGTTCCTGTTTCAAATAAGTTCAAAGCAGAATCTTGAACTCGGGGTACCAGCTTTCAACCTACACGCCTGTGTGCTTGCTACTATTTTGTCTTTTTCATTTTTTTTGACCTGCTTGCCGATTTGATTTTTGCTTTTTGTCTTTTTTTGAGCTAAATAAAAAGATAGAAATGTTATACAAGTGTTAAGTTTTAGGTATGTGTTTTTCAGACCAGTCTGTGTTTTAACAATTTAGCTGTATGCTCATTGTTCCAATTAGTCTTTATTCCGATAGTTTGTCTGCATACTAATCAGTCCAGTATAATTATGTATTTGGTATCGTCAGTTTCTTCAAAGAAAGTTTAAGTAAATTATCTGCATTTGTGTATAGTATCTCAATACTAATTAGCTAGCTCAGTTTGTCCTTGTGTTAAACATTCTGTCTGAGCATTAATTGGTCCAATCTATATGTGTACTTACAATTTCAAAGGAGTAAATAGGCTTTTAATCAGGATGCTTTCTCTTGGTATGTATTATATGGATTAGCGCATGTTAATGAGTGGTTATCATGAGTCCAATGAAGAAATAGTTTTGGTTTAGATTTTAATAGACACATCGGAGGGAGTCAACTGACCAAACACATTTGCATGTGCTCATGTAGCTTGGCTATGTGCTCAATTGTCTATTCATTTCTTTTGCTCTACCAACATGTATGTGTGTTAATCAATCTGTCATGTCTATATGCGAATCAATTCAGTATGTTTGTGTGCTTATAGATTAGAATGAGTAAATAGATGGTAATTGAGCTACTCTCCTTAACGAGTGGGTCAGTTTTTTTTTAAGTTGACATTTTTTTGTGTTTTAGTTTTTCATTTTTGTTGTGCATATCAGAAGGAGTCAATTGGATATTAATCGAGTTATTCTCTTTTAAGAAGTTGTATATAATTATTGTTATTGCTATCCAGAGAAAGATCAATTTTCAAATTGAATTGAATAATCATCAAGTATCTTTATCATGCGTAATAATATACATTAGAGATTTTATTGTGCTAATTCAACCGCATTCACGTGCTTAGCATGTGCTTTTAGCTAGTAAATTGGAAGTGGTAAAGATTGAGCTAGATTAGTAAAATATTTAAAATGTTGCACTATATTTCAGTGAACATGGGTCGTTGGTGTTTTTCTTTGAAATTGACCTAAATACTTAACACTTTGATCCCTATTATGTATTTAAGCTTATGTAGATATGTTATTGAATGTGCTTATTGCAGTCTTTCAGAACATGGGATACATACTGATGTAGTTGCTCAGCGGTTGCGTCTTCCACTCGACAAGATAAGGTGACTGTCTTAAGCCCTTCTTTACCTTTTATTTAAAATGTTGACACCTGAATTCTAAGCTTAGTCCCCATCACTATCATTGCTGTTTAAACTAGATTTCTCTCTAAAGTTCATCATTGCTATTGGTGCAGTTCTGCTATAATGCATCTTGTCAACGAAGGGTTGATCTATTCAACAATTGATGACAACCATCATAAATCCACAATGAATGGTTGAACCAGACAAGAATAGGAGCTTTGCCTGACAGCCACAAGAGTGTCTTATTATCGTCTCTCACAGATGTAACTTCTGATCTCTAAAATCTGATCAGATATATGCTAACCCGATGGCAATTGAACCCGCAGTCAATGTCTGTTGCGATTTTGTGCCTATACTGTTTGTGACCATCTCATTAGGTTGTAGCATCTATCTTCAATCAAAAGTTATGCTTTTTAAATATGCAGCATTCATATCCTGCAGCCGGTGTGTGTGGCGACTTTTGCCTATGCCGTTGGTGACCATCTCATTACTTTGTAGACTCTATCGTCAATTAAAAATCATGTTTTGGTTAAATATGTAGCATTGATATGTTGGTGTAGTTCCATGTTAGACAACATGCCTGCTTGTCTAGCCGGAGATTGTATACTAGAATGTTCTTTTAAGACGCCGATGGTAGACCGTAAATAATTAATGATCTTTGTGCTCCGTTTCCAGTTTCTTGAATTCACAGATACAATGTCTTTGTTTTACTAAATTATAAGTTTTATATATATATATATATATATATATATATATATATATACATATACATATACATACATATACATATACATATACATATACATATACATATATATATATATATATATATATATATATATATATATATATATATATAGTCAGGCTAGAATACACTCGAGTGTATCCGGAGCGAAATACACTCAAGTAGATTTTTATGATGCAATTTTTTTTTAAATCTAATCCATTGATCTTCTTAAACATCTCGTGAACAACTCATACGCAAAATTTGAGCACATTTGGATATGTATATCTCATGTTATGAAGACCGCAAAAATTATGCATTTCAAATTAGTTTCGCGCGTCGATTTTGTTGCCCTTGGATGAGTGACTTACACTCATCCAAATGGGCTCAAAATTTGTATGTAGCCTAGTTATAGTATGACGGTGAAGATCAACTGTTTACATTTTGTAAAAAATAGTCTTGATATGCAAACACACTTGAGTGTATCCGGGCGATCCGTACACTCGAGTGTATTCTAGCCTGACTCTCTCTCTCTCTCTCTCTATATATATATATATATATATATATATATATATATATATATATATATATATATATATATATATATATATATATATATATATATATATATATATATATATAGGCTAGAATACACTCGAGTGTACGGATTGCACGGATACACTCAAGTGTGTTTGCATATCAAGACTATTTTTTGCAAAATATAAACCGTTGATCTTCACCGTCATATTATAACTAGGCTACATACAAATTTTGAGTCCATTTGGATGATTGTAAGTCACTCATCCGAGGGCAACAAAATCGACGCGCGAAACTAATTTGAAATGCATAATTTTTGCGGTCTTCATAGCATGAGCTATACATATCCAAATGTGCTCAAATTTTGCGTATGAGTTGTTCACATGATGTTTAAGAAGATCAACGGATTAACTTTTCAAAAAAAAGTATTGCATCATGATAAACTACTTGAGTGTATTTCGTTCCGGATACACTCGAGTGTATTCTAGCCTGACTCTCTCTCTCTCTATATATATATACATATATATATAAGTTAGATTAGAATATACTCGAGTGTATTCGGAGTAGAATACATTTTTTTCTTTCAAAAATCTAATCCATTGATCTTATTAAACATCTTGTGAATAGCTCATATACAAAATTTGAGCACATTTGGGCATTTATAGGTCATGTTATAAAGACCGCAAAAATTATACATTTTAAATTAGTTTCGCGCGTCAATTTTGTTGTCTTTGGATGAGTGACTCTCATCCAATGTGTTTGTGCTGTGTCTCTACTCGCTATATCTATGCGTGTCTGTTTGTCTGCTTGTGCGAGTGTCGTGTGCATCAGCTGCATTGTTGATGAGTGTGAAGTCACTTGCGAGCTTCATAAAATTATAACAAATGTTGTCTTTTTTTTTTTCCTGTGAGGATTTGCTACATATACCGCATTTTCTATGTGTACGCATGCAATATTGTCGATGATGTTTTTTAATAAAAGCAAGAACGTCGATCCCTCCGTAGGCTGTACACAAATTTAAGGAAAACCGTATGCTACATTCTCTCAAAACATGCTAAGGAAATGCACAGCCGTCACCGCTCAAAACAAATGCATCGCTGGAGATGGGTTTGGTGTTATCTTATCGTGTCCCATATCTAGTATATTAGTTGCAGCTTCCTTGGAGCTATGGGAACACTGTTACAAAAGTGGCCCTATTCAGCAGGACAACTTTTGCGCTACAGAAATGCCTCCCCCAACGTTTAATGGATGATTGGGTGTATAGGCACATTATCTTGGGAGTTGTCTTTCTTCTATCGGTATAAGGTACAAGGTGCACCTGAGTTTTGGACTATTGCTATTTTTGAACTCTGATTTGGTTAAACCCGAGTGTTAATACATGCATAATTGAGTAGTAACCTTGGATTCATGGTCGCTAGTGTTAGAAAGAATGCTGCATTTGCTACTGTTGCATTTATAATGAGTTAGCAAGATACTTGTGTCAAGTTGAACCAACTACCTTCCGTAGAGACTTCTCAGTCTAGGTACCTTCACCACAAGTCCCTTTGCTTGAATGCACGTTTCCTTTGATCTTTGAATTTGTGGCACTGCAGTTGGCTTTATATGACATTCTAGCTCTGCCAAACATCTTCTTCCACTTCTACGTCTCCATCACACACAAAGTGAACTTACTATATCCTTTTCTAGTGCATTTTTGGATATCATTAAGGTTTGCTTGAACCACTGATGTCAAGAGTTTTCTTATAGTGCTTATGCTTGTGGCTGTTATTTCTGTTTCTCTTCCATTTTTTTATAGAATTGCTTAGTGTGTTATTTCTTCTTCACTTAATGCTAGGCCGATGCGTGTTAACTGTTATTAACGGCCTTGTGTTTCAATGTCTAGTTGCTCATCTTCTTATAATCTTTGGGTCGATTCTATTGGCTACCACAAGCTTCTTCGAAAATTTACGTCGATTGTAGTGTTTTGAACCCATGTTTTAATGGTAACTTGGAGGTCCTAATCAATATATATGAGCTTCTTAAGTTTCTTGGAATTTCCTATGTCCATTATTCAATTTTGTTTGATCACATGGTGCGCCAATACGTCTTGGTCTCTCTTTTCGACATATTGAAATGTCCAATACATTCGATAATAAAACCACAAACTCAACAATCTAGAAATCTTTGGCTTTGATTGCCAAATTGAATAAAGATATAGACACACTAACGTTTCATAAATGAATCAAACATACATATAATTACAAATTAAGTTGTAGTCCTAACGGCGGACCAAAAAAAAGTTGTAGTCCTAACGGCTGCTGTAGCTCGACAAGTAATAAACTCTTAAAACACACACACACACACACACACACAACGGTGGTGACCCATCTTAGAAAAAAGTTGCATATCAAGACTATTTTTTGCAAAATGTAAACCGTTGATCTTCACCGTCATACTATAATTAGGCTACATACAAATTTTGAGCCCATTTGGATGAGTGTAAGTCACTCATCCAAGGGCAACAAAATCGACGCGCAAAACTAATTTGAAATGCATAATTTTTGCGGTCTTCATAACACGAGCTATACATATCCAAATGTGCTCAAATTTTGCGTATGAGTTGTTCACGAGATGTTTAAGAAGATCAACGGATTATATTTTCAAAAAAAAATATTGCATCATGAAAAACTACTTGAGTGTATTCCGCTTCGGATACACTCGAGTGTATTCTAGCCTGACTCTCTCTCTCTCTCAATATATATATATATATGTATATGTATATGTATATATATATATATATATATATATATATATATATATATATATATATATATATATATATATATATATAGTCAGGCTAGAATACACTCGAGTGTACAGATCGCACAAATACACTCAAGTGTGTTTGCATATCAAGACTATTTTTTTGCTAAATGTAAACCATTGATTTTCACCGTCATACTATAACTAGACTACATACAAATTTTGAGCCCATTTGAATGAGTGTAAGTCACTCATCCAAGGGCAACAAAATCGACACGTGAAACTAATTTGAAATGCATAATTTTTGCGGTCCTTATAACATAACCTATAAATGTCCAAATGTGCTCAAATTTTCCATATGAGCTTATTCACAAGATGTTTAAGAAGATCAACGGATTAGATTTTTGAAAAAAATATTGCATCATGAAAAACTACTTGAGTATATTCTGCTCTGAATACACTCGAGTGTACACTAGAGAGAGATAGAGAGAGAGAGAGTCAGGCTAGAATACACTCGAGTGTACCGGAGGCACCATACACCTCATTCATTTTTAAAGATGCAATAAGTTTTTGAAAAATCTAAACTGTTGATTTTTTTAAATATCTTAAGACCATACTATAAAATAAATTTTAGCTCATTTGGACACTTATAGGTCGGGCATCTAAAGGAGGCAAAAATCATGTATTTCAAATTAGTTTTGTGCGTCAATTTTATTGTCCTTAGATGAGTGACTTACACTCATTCAAATGAGCTCAAATTTTGCATGTGGGCTATTATTATTGTAACCATGAAGATCAAATGGATTAGATTTTGAAAAAATATGAACGGCAAACATCATTGTCATTGGGTGTACAAGTAGGCGTCTATTTCATCGAGCAGAGTATGGTTTGACAGCCGTTCACCTATAGGAGGACGAGGAGTAGGCGACATAGATGGAGAGCAAGTTACAAGGGCGAGGGGGAGGCGGCCACCGGGTCTTACAGGCAAAGACACGTACCAACGTGGCTCACGACGGCGCCCTCGACGTCGGCTCACCCTTTGAGGCACCTAGAACACAGAGGCGTCGACGACCCATGCCGACAAGCCCTGCTTTTGGTCTGCCTGAAGGAACCGCACCGCCTACTGCTCTGTTACGCTCAGCGCTCACCAGCGTCTGGTAAGGATCGGGCAGGCACAGCCAACCAAAACGCTCCTCTACCTAACACCAGTGAGATCGATCCACCGGCGTACGAATACTCTTTTTCAACACAATGGAAGCGATCAGTAGTGGCTATTCTCACTGCATCAAAACGAGGTAGTGGACATCGGCACAACAGACCACTTTGCCGAACACTGCATACAATCCACCGAACATCGTTGTTAAGATTCTGAAGCCACACAATCTTACAACCATTCTTTGGCGTCCTTCTGAAGTAGGAAACGTGTGACACCTATCGCGTCAAATTCTGAACCGGTGGCCCTCAAAGAACCACTACTCTAAACTAGCAGACTATGACAGTGGCAAGCGTAGAAATAAATATCAATGCAAGTTAATCATCTAAGTACATTCCATAGCATTAGAAGGACACAAAACCGCTGCAAATGCAGTCGTCAAGGTTACAGTACAAACCATCAAGATCAGACTTTTTTCATCTCAACTGTAGTAAGTAATCCACAATGATACATAGCTCCAATGGTTTTACATGTGCATCCAGCAGCTCTTGCAATGTGGATCTAGTCACTAGCACATGGATTTTACATTTTGGAAGTCCCAAGCTCATCTATTTCTGTGCCAGGTCTCCATGATCATAACTAAAACTCTTGGAAAACCATGTCTGTAGGTTTTAAGAGGCCGTTCCTGGTCAATCCAGAACATGCATAACTGATAATCTCCTTGCTGATGTCAATCTCATAGACGACAAGGCCTTGCCTTGTGTATCATCCACTTACAAGCACTTTAAAACGATTTGTCACATAAGCAGCATAACCCTCTTGTGCTGTAAGTTTCTACATGAATTACTCATATGGTGCAGATCGCACAAGAAGTTACAAGCCGTGGCTGAAGACATGGCAACTACATATTACCCAGCAATATTAAAACAAATATATGAACACAATACGCTTCCCATTTACTACCTCTGACAGTCTAAGGTAATAATCATAAGGAAAAATAAAGTCATAATCAGAATTAAGCAGGGTAGTTAACCCATCTTAGATATAAATGTCACCACCAGCTAGCTCGATTAGTTTGTTGCGGAAAGCACAGAGGCCATGAGCGTTGCGAGTTGCATCGACAAATATTAGTGATTTATATGAACTTGTGTGCATGCTTCTATATATGGTTGTTTGATTGTTGGGCAGCTAATAATTTAAGATGCAACTCAATTGCATAGAGATTTGAAGGAACAATGGCCAGATAGGAACATAAATACATCGTGTTTGTAGTAGGGAGTAAAGGAAAAGGAGCGCATTATCCTGAATTCTTTGTGTATTTAGTGTAAGTTTGCGGTCTACAAAAATGGGAAGAAAGAGGATGAGGCTGGAAGAGGATGAGTTTGCAAGTATATCGGAAAAAGAGGAAGAAACGGAGAATAGAAGGGATGGACGATCGATGACGGAAAAGGGATGAAGAAATGATGAAATCAGATGATAGGAAGAAGAAACTGGAGTTGAAGAGGTCATGTGATTTTCATTTTTGATCTGAGATAGGGTCTAACGGCTATAAAGTTGAGTGTATTCTAGCCCCTCTCTCTCTCTCTCTCTCTCTCTCTCTCTCTCTCTCTCTCTCTCTCTCTCTCTCTCTCTCTCTCTCTCTCTCTCTCTCTCTCTCTCTCTCTCTCTCTCTCTCTCTCTCTCTCTCTCTCTCTCTCTGTGTGTGTGTGTGTGTGTGTGTGTGTGTGTTGTGTGTGTGAGTTTATATATATATATATATATATATATATATATATATATATATATATATGGTTCATCTTTAATACCCGCACACCCTTCTTGTCACTTTTTTAAAAAAAATTTTATCTAGTTCCCCAAAAAATTTCATCCAAAAATAATATCATTTGCCCCACCAAAATAAAAAAATACGTCTATATATTTACTGACTGTATATTTTCTGCACAGTTACTTTTTTAGTCATATAGTTACTCTTTTATCAATACAGTTACTCTTTTGATTTTAGAGTTACTTTTGTGTACCATATAGTTACACTTTTGGATGTGCGGGTAGTGAAAAATCAGGCTACCCGCGCGGGTAACGAATAAATCCATATATATATATATATATATATATATATATATATAACGAATAAATCCCTATATATATATATATATATATAAGAGGAAAGAGAGAGAGAGATTGAAATGACCCCTTCTTGTTATCCCCAAAAGTGGACCAGGAAGGCAAGGACTATTATCCATATCTCTAAGATCCAAATTTATTACGAATGACAAATGATCATTGATAATTCCTCAAAATATGTATGTTATATAAAAGGGAAGATAAAGCCCTCAAAATGAGTTAGAATCATCTTGAAACTCGGGAGAGAAAAACATTTTATCAAACTCAAGATAAAAAAGAAACTATTTAAAATCCTCCTTGATTTTATTCCTTAGAATAATTCCTTTTTTGTTGTAGGGTGATTTAGATTTTCAAATCAACATATTAACAAATGTCAGCAAACAAAACACAGTTAGTACATAATCACACAAGCACATGGGTGCAACCAAAATGTGTGCATATACTTTTAACAACATAAATGACAATTCAAGTCAAGTAACTGCAGATAACACGAATTCCACAATTATATTTTTATTCAACCTAGAATATTGCTCATCTAACATGATGTATCAACATTTGATCCATTTTACTTTTTCAAGGTATATAATCTGTCATCAGGCTCATAGGTGTGTATCCCATCGATGGACTCTTCCACCTCACACCTTATTGGTCTTCAGAATACTCTTAGTGGTTGTTCTGCAGTTTATCCGAGGGAGTGAGTTTCTCCAAAAAACACCATTATGAGGCATTAATGGGTTGATGTTTTCTATTAATGATACACATAAGATCTTAATATTTAAATTGAAAACATTCGATGCATATATGTTGCAATTCAAACATTTGACAAACTTTGAGAATCCAAAAAGCTTAGTTAAAGTGAATACTCATTAATAACCCACATACCTCATCTTGAAGGACATGTGATGTCTGCATTCAGTTAATCTAGTCAAGCAAGCATCAATTTGAAAGTTAATATTTGGCGTATAAGTGTTACAAACTTCACAAAGTCCTTACCTAGGGTTTTAAGGTTTGATTTTAGGATTTGGATTGCTAATTAGGGTTTGGTTCCATAGATCCTTTAGGGTTAGAATCCCAAAATCTCATATTGAACCTTAAGTCCCCTTCGCCCTATTTTCAGTGTTCGTTTTAAGTGACACATACATTAGCATCATTGATATTTTAATATGATGAGCCCCATAGATCATGGATGTATCTAAATTGATAATGATGCAACTAGGGTTTTCTACATAATAATCCATGTTAAGAAGGTACCAAAGGTACTTTCTAAATTAAATTTGGAATTGGGTCTTAGTATTGGGTCCATTAGATTTCTCTTATTCTATTGATCATTTTGATATATAATAACACTTGTTTTTTATGAAAGATCAGTGATCCATCGATCGTCTGTATGGGATTTCTCAGTCCTAGATGAGAGTGGGCTAGCCCAAGAGCATGCCGATCAGTTTTCAGTCTTAGCGCTGCTCCATGCCATTGGATCGAGTCTTTGGTCAAATCTTGAGCAAACATCAAGCGGATGTCGCCTCGTCTTCTTGGCCCCTCTAGCATGATAGAGGTAATCAGTCGCATCGGAGCAACTTGCCAGAGTAAGCCAAAAAGGAGTTGGGGGATTCAAGGAAGTCCAGGAGGATGCTGGGCAAGATAGGATGGGTCCCGCAGACCTACCCATGGCCTTGGGTCTTCTTGAGGGTGCTCAGAGCTAAAGCTCTTCAGTGGTAAGCTGATGGAATTAGCAAGACATACTAGGGCATGGAGGAGTTAGGTTCAACATGAAATACAATGGAGAAGCTAGATATGGAACTGGGGTGGAGTTTTATAGTAGATGGGGTGGTTTTTATGGAGTTTAGGGGTCTAAATCTAGGGTTTGGAACTTGCTCCTTGCACATGTGAGAGAGAAAGGTAGGGAGATATTTTTTTCCCAAACTAGGGCCTAACATGTGGAAGACCCACCCTATACGTGTTTGGATTGGAGAAAGGGAGATGGTAGAGAAATTTTTGTGAGGTGAGAGGGGATAGAGAGAGATGATGATTGTGGTGGGAGAGTCATGACAACTAGACTTTTTTTTATTTTTTTTCAAGAGGTAGATGTCAAATCCCAGACCCTTGATCTAGGATCGAATGACTAGTTGGCACACAAGATGGCAAAAAGGGGGCAAGTTCTAATCCTGATGTCCCGCTTATTTAATATATGTACGCCAATCAAATAACAAATGTGGAAGCGTAAAATATTAGCATACATGAACAAATAACAACATAAAAATACCAACATAATCTCAACATTCAACAAAATACATTAAGCAACATTGTTTTTTACAAGATTTCAGATACATATTCAGGAGTCAAATCATACAAGTATGCTCATGTATACTAGGGATCTTATAACAAGTACACATGGCATAGATCACCAAGCCATCAACTCTCTTTTCATATTTGAACCTATATATATATATATATATATATATATATATATATATATATATATATATATATATATATATATATATATATATATAAGCTTTTATAATTTGAAAAGAGTTGTATAAGTAGAAAAGAAGGATAATCAAGTTAAGTATTTAGCAAAATGAGAGCCCATATTTGAAGTCATTTCACTCCATTATACCAACATTGTCATATATCATAAGTACTTTGACCAACTCCCATTAGAAGGCTCCCTAAGGTGCTCAAGATTAGCTAACCCTTTTCTATGAGAGGGACATCAAGGCCATCACCAAGAGCTAACCTTTTTATGACATGGTCTGCCCTACCTTGACAACTCAAGTAGGACACCTAGCCTGTGACGTCCCTAGATTTTTTTAAAACTTAATCTGATGTGTGACGTCCAAATTGAAACCCTCACCTCAACGAGAATCCCAATTTAAACACCCCACACTAGGCTAAGAAGAAGAAAATCAAGGGAGTCAAAAGGAAACAATCAGTAGCACATGTACATGAACAATAATAAAACCACAACACATGTTCACCATTCAACATATAATTACAACATGAATTGTTACAACATACTCTTCATAGGTCTCTACCCATGAAACATCTTACCCAAAGCTCTCTCATATACACCACTAGATTCCTATGTGGGAAACCACCAACCCGAGCATGAGGCTTCACAGAAACTGACATAGCTACCCCACTCCAGGGTCTTGGGATCTCTCCCTCACCCAGATGGAAGGCACTCAAATTCATATTCACATGCACATATATAACTAACCTCTCTCTATCTCGAGGGTTTTGGTCTTCCCAAGGAAATCTAGGGTTCAACAAGACTATAGGAATCATGCATAAAGTGACTCAACTCAATCACTCAGGAGTAGTCTAGTTTAGAACATATCACAACGAATATTTCTCAGAATTCTCATATCTTGGAGTTTAGGTTCTCTAACCTTCTCCCACTGGGTCTCACTCTCTCTAGAGCTAACCCTAAAACTGGTCCTAACACTAGAGGTCCTCCTTTGTAAAAGAGTTTGAGGCTCATGCTGACTCACAACTTGTCTTAACTTAACATATCTTATCTCATAAAAGCCTATTTACTTGCATCATCAAAACTTATCTCAAATCCTCAAATCTGAACTTAAGTCCTCAAAGAAAAACATAGATCATCATAACCATCTTATGTCATCTATATAAGACTTACATCATATCATCAAAACTTATTTCATCTATTCCATCCATCACATATATTCCAACAAGGCTCTAGACATCTAATCTAGAACTACTCTCTCTTCTAGAATGATGTCATTCACTTTCACTTAGGTTGCATGACCACCTCCTACTCGTACATGTGTGGGGACACCTTTTTGTAATGCATATACATAATAAAATATTATATAGTTTTTCTCCGATAAAACAAGCGTCAGAGAAAACTATCACGGTTCGATCTGGTTGGAATCCAAAACCAAATCTTGAAAACGAGTGTCCCACACATAGTAGAGATTATAGTGTCATGAAAACTAAGGAAAGGGGGGTGAGAACATGGTGTAGACTAGTGTAGCTACTCTAGACAATGTGTGCAATATGTCTGGGGTTTCTCTTCCCTTGATGAACGTCATTTCCAAATAGTGCAACGTCCCATACCGCTGCACTACAAGGAAAGAATGACATATAAGGACTTTCTACTCAACAAGCACCAGTCTAGACCTAGTTCTCAGACATCTAGGTGCTAACCTAGAGGCTAGGTCAGATCTAGTCTATAAAAGATGACTAATCTAACCCTTAAGATTATTAAGTTCAAAGTTCTTTAGTTTTGAGTTGCATAATGAGCAAATGTCAGGCTTTGCTATTGTTCATGCTCTGATACCACCTGTGACGTCCCCAGATTTTCTAAAATTTAATCTGATGTGTGATGTCTAAATTGAAACCTCACCTCAGCGAGAATCCCAATTTAAACACCCCACACCAGGCTAAGAAAGAGAAAATCAAGGGAGTCAGAAGAAAACAATAAGTAGCACATGCACATGAACAATAAACAAACCACAACACATATTCACCATTCAACATATAATTACAACATGAATTGTTACAACATTTGATATTACATATTGAACAACAAACTTATACATATACATGTACTACCACTAAACTACAGGATCTTAAGACAACAGGTCCACCTGTACATCAGCTCGCCATACAACTCTCACTATCCTGGATCTTCAAGAGCATAACCACAACCTAAACAAAAGATTACATGCGGTACACGTCAGCACAATATTCAAGAATATTGTACTGAGTACGCCTACGTGTCTTTTATATACCTCTCATCATATCTTGGCAATAAGATAAAACTAATATACTTGGCAGTAACAGAAGAATGTAAGAAAAGCGTATACTTGCACAAAGATATTCATTAATAAAAGAGAACACATATTTTAAACTTATTTTCCATTATATCTCAAGGCCTTTATGATCACTACCAAAGAGTTGGATCATATGTACAATGTGACCACTTCCAAAGAGTTGGGTCCAAGCACACTACCAAAGAGTTGGTGCTTCCATATGTACAATGTGACAACTACCAAATAGTTCCGTCACTTCCAAGCACACTGCCAAAGAGTTGGTGCTTTCATATAATGGAACAAATATATTATGTTTGATGTCTTCATCGCAGTAAGTATAGAAAACCAACCAAAATATCATACAAGAACAATCATTTCATCCAATACCATATGCCAAGTATTTTACTATGCATATAACACAAACACATTGTATATTAAGCCAAGTAAGAGGTAATGAAGTACCTTCCAAAGAGATATTCCTAATCATCACATATCCATAAGTCAACTATATCCTTGGTCAACCCTGATTAAGACAAGACCACATACCACCATCATGTTCTCATCATCTTATATCTCATCTTAACCCTAAGTATATCCATTTTAGGGTTTGCTTATCTCATAAGGATATGTACTTTATTACTTGCATTCTTGTCTTAGAACTATCTTACTGATGTCATATTCCATATTATAGTTCATCAACTAGATATACTCATGTGTCACATTATTATGTGAACATATTTAACATTATGTCACATTCATTAACCATATTAGGGTTACATCACATGTATTAAGGTTCTCCTCATATAATAAGGATTCTATGCATCATCATGATCTCATAATTAAAACTGGTGTTCCATATACTGATATGATCTTACTTTGTAAATTTCATCATTTATTAACCATGTATGTATTTATTGGATATTAATTAGGGCTATAAGCCCTAATTAGCCACATTAATCAAAATATATGCTTTAATGCATCAACCTGACCATATGTGACATCATGTGCACTATAAACATGATTATAGACTTACTGGTATTTTCTCATAATTTTAGGCCCTCGTTTGATATTTATTACACATGAACTAAGCATTTTACAACTTACATGATTTCATTCATTAACATGACCATATCACATTAGCATCATTATTCATGTATATGGTTAACCATTTATGCATAAAGATCTATCAAACCATCTCTAAGATTCCATCATATCATGTCTATACATCATGTCATTGAGATCATATTACACCTTTTTATCTTTGTTGTAGCATGTTTGGTTTGTGCTTATGTGGCTAGATCTTGTGTAGTTGATCACTAGTGCCAATGAGGTATACCTAATAACTCTAGACCAGGAGGGAAGAAAGAGTTTGTGCAAGTGATACTCATAGAGTTGAGTCATCTCAGAGAGACTGAGCATGTCATTACCCTCATGATATGGGTCAGGAGAACCTCAATTGGACTAGATGAAGTTTTGATATATGTTTTCGGAGCCACTTGTATAAGTTGGTCTAGTACAACCATGTTATAACAAAGATAAAAAGGTGTAATATGATCTCAATGACATGATGTATAGACATGATATGATGGAATCCTAGAAATGGTTTGATAGATCTTTATGCATAAATGGTTAACCATATACATGAATAATGATGCTAATGTGATATGGTCATGTTAATGAATGAAATCATGTAAGTTGTAAAATGCTTAGTTCATGTGTAATAAATATCAAACTAGGGCCTAAAATTATGAGAAAATACCAGTAAGTCTATAATCATGTTTATAGTGCACATGATGTCACATATGGTCAGGTTGATGCATGAAAGCATATATTTTAATTAATGTGGCTAATTAGGGCTTATAGCCCTAATTAATATCCAATAAATACATACATGGTTAATAAATGATGAAATTTACAGAGTAAGATCATATCAGTATATGGAACATTAGTTTTAATTATGAGATCATGATGATGCATAGAATCCTTGTTATATGAGTAGAACCTTAATACATGTGATGTAACCCTAATATGGTTAATGAATGTGACATAATGTTAAATATGTTCACATAATAATGTGACACATGAGTATATCCAGTTGATGAACTATAATCTGGAATATGACATCAGTAAGATAGTTCTAAGACAAGAATGCAAGTAATAAAGTACATATCCTTATGAGATAAGCAAACCCTAAAATGGATATACTTAGGGTTAAGATGAGATATAAGATGATGAGAACCTAATGGTGGTATGTGGTCTTGTCTTAATCAGGGTTGACCAAAGATATAGTTGACTTATGGATATGTGATCATTAGGAATATCTCTTTAGAAGGTACGTCATTACCTCTTACTTGGCTTAATATACAATATGTTTGTGTTATATGCATAGTAAAATACTTGGCATATGGTATTGGATGAAATGATTGTTCTTGTATGATATGTTGGTTGGTTTTCTATACTTACTGCTATGAACACATCAAACATAATATATCTGTTCCATTATATGAAAGCACCAACTCTTTGGCAGTGTGCTTGGAAGTGACAGAACTCTTTGGTAGTGGTCACATTGTACATATGGAAGCACCAACTCTTTGGTAGTGTGCTTGGACCCAACTCTTTGGCAGTGGTCACATTGTACATATGATCCAACTCTTTGGTAGTGATCATAAATGCCTTGAGATATAATGGAAAATAAGTTTAAAATATGTGTTCTCTTTTTTTAATGAATATCTTTGTGTAAGTATACACTTTTCTTATATTCTTTTGTTACTGCCAAGTATATTAGTTTTATCTTATTGCCAAGATATGATGAGAGGTATATAAAAGACACATAGGCGTACTCAATATAATATTCTTGAATATTGTGCTGACGTGTACCACATGTAATCTTTTGTTTAGGTTGTGGTTATGCTCTTGAAGATCCAGGATAGTGAGAGTTGTATGACGAGCTGATGTACAGGTGGACCTGTTGTCTTAAGATCCTGTAGTTTAGTGGTAGTACATGTATATGTATAAGTTTACTGTTCAATATGTAATATCAAATGTTGTAACAATTCATGTTGTAATTATATGTTGAATGGTGAACATGTGTTGTGGTTTGTTTATTGTTCATGTGCATGTGCTACTGATTGTTTCCTTCTGACTCCCTTGATTTTCTCTTTCTTAGCCTGGTGTGGGGTGTTTAAATTGGGATTATCGCGGAGGTGAGGTTTCAATTTAGACGTCACACATCAGATTAAGTTTTAGAAAATCTGGGGACGTCACATAGCCTCACGTCCTTACCCTGAGAATACAGGCAGACACACAAGGTTTGTATGATAGAGTTTCTATATGATGTTTCAAGTTATTAAACAACAATGACGAGACAAACATCGAGTACAACACTAGAATACTACAAGGCAATATTTGAGCAAGTAAAAAGCATACTGTGACAACCTGATTTTCTCTCATTTATCATGCTCATTCTCTCACTTCAAGACACCCATCCCACTCAATTTCATTTCACTCACAGTACTTGAGTGTGTTGATGACCCAATTTGATCACCTCGATGACCAATTTTGTATGATGTAGCTCTAATTTGAGAAATTGAACTAAGTATCATGCTATATCATATCACCATTTTGTAAGGTAAATTGAACCTTTTATATATGATATTCATGCTATGCAATGTATGTCATAATGTAGAGGATTCAATTGTGTATCCAAAGGCACAAAAATAGCCTAAGTTGGACCATTCTAGTCCAGAATATGAGCATTTGAAAGTTGGCTCAATTTATACACGTCTTAACCTTTTTGTTGAGTTTTGGGCCTTAATGGGCCTAATCAGGCACGCGACCCATGGTTGCCCGCTTAGCCGCCCCCTTTCTTCTTCGGGAAACTAACAAAGGGCAGGAGTTGCTTTTCTTCTTCCTCCCCAAATCGGGTAACAGAGGGAGCTCAGAACCCTAGCCCTTGCACTATTTATAACCCCCAATCTAACCCTAGTTCCGCTTCTTGTTTTCTTCTTTCCCCTTGCTTTGCTTACCACCCCTTCTCTCCAATGGACACCTGCCTTCGTCCTTCTTGGTTTCTGGAGCCGACAGTGGTTTGAGCATGTTGTGTCGCGGCTTCTCGGTAACTGAGAAGGGGCACACACACCGCCAACATGGCCAGGACGAGGGCAGACGACCGTTGTCTGGGCTGCTGCAGGCACCATGGCCGCAAGATTAGCGGGATGATATCCCCTATTCAGCCTTTGTTTTGGGTGTTAGAACAGAGGAATCCTGATATCGTCTGCATGAGCGTGAAGAGGGCTTCAGATTGGGGTCGTTGACCATGTCTAGTCCACGATGAAACTTTCGGCGGAGGGCTAAGATCGTGTGGGGGCAAGCGTGACCCGAATCAGATTGGGCTAAGAGGGAGGAGCGGTCCCGAATCACCTATACGCGACATGGGGAGTGAACGGGCAGCCCCCAGACGCATGTGGGCTCCTCTTTTGGTGCCAGACGGCAACATGCGATTAGCCAGGAAGGTAAAAATCATGGAAAAACTCCATTTTTCCTCATAAACTTTTAAAAAAAGCATCTCATGAATCCTTTAGCCAAAATAGTCATGTAATATATGGTTTTCGATTAGAAAAATACGATATATCCATAAAAAATACTTTCAAGCCCAAATTCTTAACGACAATATTTTACCTTTTTGTGAACTTTGAGCATAAATAGTGCACATGTAAGGCATGATCATGATAATATCAGATCCTTTTTGCTCAAATATACTTATTACTCCTCTAATCAGTAACCCTTTTGAACTTTGAGCACTATGACGACTCCATGAACCTTTCTTGCTCTTGGGTTAACCTAAACACCCATATATGAGTTGTTGAGAATACCGATAATGTATCATGCCCTATTATGTTGAGCTTGCTTCTTAACCACATCCAATGCTTGATCAACTTCGAAATTAGTAAATTTTACCCTCTACATGACACTAATATCATCCCTAAGGTACTTTG
This sequence comes from Alisma plantago-aquatica, assembly GCA_963693085.1. Classification (NCBI taxonomy): domain Eukaryota; kingdom Viridiplantae; phylum Streptophyta; class Magnoliopsida; order Alismatales; family Alismataceae; genus Alisma; species Alisma plantago-aquatica. Next base: position 817,444,655 of record OY856409.1, on the reverse strand, counting down.
ACTATTTTGATCTATATGACCCCTAATACATGTGTGTGCCCTTTTATGCAATACACCTTGGATCCTATGATTTACTTGGTCCAACTTATGCACTCAACTACTCTAGATCCTTCAAATAAATAATTTTATGAAGTCTCGTGATTAATTGTATAGGGCCAACCTCCTTTGTGATATTTTCATGTTTGGGACTCCAAAACTCCTAGTATTTGCCTTATGTGACTTATTTACTTGCTTGTCTTCCTTGTTCCCCAAATGTGAGGGAGACCTTGATCTCTTGTGTTTCCCATCTAAATCAGGAAATATCCTTGGCTTATGCCCCCTAGATGTGGATGTATCACATAAATCATATATTGGACTATATGACATAAGCGAGCTATTATGATGATCATATGCATGTTTAAATGTGGATACCAACTGTTGGTTATTTGATACCTAGTCCCTAGGGGACATCCACCCTACTCTGAATGTGATTCTTATGTCCATACTTTGCTGATATAATTTCACATCTAGTCCAAATATCATGTCTTGATGATCCCTGACCTTAGTTGCTACATTGTGAGTATTTTGAACCTAAAAATTCTCATGTCTTGATGATCCACGACCTTGGTTGCTACATTGTGAGTCTTTTGACCCTAAAATACAAGTAAGTGGCTCAAATCTTAGAATGTTCATATAAAATGAATGGAACCTCGAAATGACATGAAACTCAAACTACACTTTCTCAGTGACCTATAAATCAATGTAAGATCATCAAATATGTAATTAACTTATCTTGAACCTAACTTGGCCAAAACCCTAAAATGAATCTAACTAGGGTTAATGATGAGAATCTAATATATGTATGTCATCTTGTTGTTAATCAGGTGTTGCTTATGGCTAAGTGGAAAAGGATAGGTTATGAATCTCTGAATTAGGTATGAGATTTAATAATTATATAACTATGGATTTCTTGCTTGAAATATGATACATATGTATGCTTGTTTACTTGCTCAAATATTTCCATGTAGTATTCTGGTATTGTACCTGATGTTTGTCATGCCATTGTTTTATAACCTACAAATATAAGATAGAAAATCCATAATACAAACCTTATACACCTGCCTGTATTTTTGAGGTAAGGACGCCAGGCTGGGTGTCCTACTTGAGTTTTCAAGATAGGGCGGACCATGTCGAGAAAATGGTAGCTAATATTGAGCACCCTTACAGACTCTTCCAATGGGAAGTTAGTCAAAGTCCTTATGATATATGATGTTGTTGGTATAATTGGAGTAAAATGATATAAAATGCGGACTCTCGCTTTTCTAAATACTTCACTTGTTTATTCTTGTTCATTATTTCTGCAACTCTTTTCAAATTATGCAAATCTTATGTATATCTATCTTTTAGTCATGTACTCAACACCTTGTGTGCTTGGCCCACCTTGTTTCACATATTTTATAGGTTCAGAGATGGCTAGAAGTTGATGGACTTGGTGAGCTATGTCAGGTGTTCCTTTTTTAAGATCCCTAGTATACATGACCACACTTGTAAAATGATGCTCTTGAATATGTAATTGAAAGCTTGTAATAAACAATATTGCTTGATAATACTTGTTGAATGTTGAGATTATGATAGGTGCTTTTAGCTTGTTACATGTTCATGTATGCTAAGATTTACGCTTCCTCATTCACACTTTGATAATACCATGCTAGGAATGGACGCCTAGGTCCTATCGCCATTGACTTTATAGTCATTTAGAGTTAGGATTTGGGTAACAAACGGTTACGTAACAGATGGTACAGAAGCATGAACAATAAGTATACCAACCATTGCCCATATGAAACACAAACTAAACATAACCTTACATCTCAATCCTAGAAACTTAATAAGTTTCCTAATGGACTAAGTTGACTTAGTCTCTACGTTAGAACCTAGATGTTCTAGAACTAGGTGTAGATTTGTGTAATCCGTATAACCTTTCTTTTCTCCTCCTTCTATCCAGTATTATGGGTTGTAGGTTCAGGAGGGTGAGAAAAGGGAGTTCTTATTACCACCCAGACATATGTTCTGTGCATGTGCTTAGGATAACTACACAAGTGTGCACCATGTTCTTGCTAGTTCTCTAGGTGTCATGGTACTAGACTCCAAATGAGTGTGGTAACTTGTTTTGGTTTTGGTTTTATTTGAATGAAGTATGGTGGTTTTCATTGCCCATTTCAACATTGAAGAGAACTTATTTCAAGTATAAATATATGTACATATGAAAAAGGTTACCACACGCAAAAAGGTAGTGAGTGTCCATGCATCCTAAGAGAAAGAGATGTAACATCAAGTCTAGATGAGAGAGTTTAGATGATAGTTGTAGTCTCTAGAGTTGTCTAGAGCCATGATAAAGATTAGGCTAGTAAGTAGTTTAGATGACCTAAGATGTTGTTGATGATGATAATGATGATGATGATGGTGACAATGATTATGATGATGACAATGATGATGATGATGATTATGACAACGATGACAATGTTGATGTGAGGTTATGAGATGTTCAAGGTGATTCAAGTATGTTTGGCGATATGAGATGAGTTTGACCATACAACCCTAGCTAAACTTTGCACCTTGTACAAACTTGTGGCTTGGTTGATGTGCTAAACATAGGCAGTGGATTGGCATGTTTGCTTGTGCTTAGTCTTGTACATATTAAGATATGATCTATGATATATGGTCGGGGACCAACATGGGCCTCACTATCTTTACAAGAAGGACCTCTAGCATGGGACATATAAAAAGGGTGACCTCTTAATGTGAGTCGACCTGCCACGGGAGAAGGTCTGAGTACCTAAACTCTAAAATGTGTGAAATGCTAAAAAATATGCACGATGAAATACATGATGATGAGTCCCTAGCTAGAGTACTTCTATATATATGAGTTGAGTCACCTAGCGTATTGTTCCCTTGAAAATATTGAACCCTAGATTTCCTATGAACATACCTAACCTTAAAGAAAGAAGCAATTGAATATATTGTGTTTGCTATATAGGTGAGGGAGATGTCCCAAGACCCTAAGAGGATGTACATGATGTGTAATATCCATGATGAGCCTCATACTCAGATTAGTGATTTGATGTAAGGGAATCTAGTGGTTTCTCTTATTTGGTATGTTGGGTAAAAGTTTGGTATGCATAGATGTTGGTGGTTAACATATTTTTCCTTGACATAGATAGGTCTTAGATTGAGTGGCTTGAGCTTGTTGAGCTCTTTCTAGATACAAGTGAGATAATTACAAAACCTTGACATTGATGACAATGTTGTTCCTCAAATGTGCTTGATACATGAAATATCTCACTTATGTTTGATACTTGATATATGTACGTTAAGTCACTCAAATAAGCTAGACCTAGATATAAAACTGTACCATACATGAAAGATATAAGTTTGAAAACACGTACATGGTATGGTGATACCTTGATATCTTAGCTTGAATAATCATGAATAGAATGCTTAATTTCATACCTGAAAATGAAAAATGATGAACTTGATATGACAATGCTCGTGGGGTCTTAAATCTAATAACACAAAGGATAAATTGATTACTTTCAAACCTAGTGAGGGATAAAGGAGTGGCATAACTTGGGAAACTAAAACATGAATGAAATTTAGTATAATGTTGAAATTCAAGTTCAATGATAATCCCTTCGAAAGTCTTGATGATGAACATGTTCTCTTGAGATATTGATGAGAAATATGTTGATAAGACACCTTGGAGTTGTATGAAGTTACAAACAAAAGCCCTAATGTAGCAGGGAAAAGGGTGATCGAACCCTACTACCAATGATGATATCATAACATGATAAACCACCTAGTAATATGGGTATAATAAGGGATGGGAAAAGCCTAATGTCAAGATGATGTCATATTATGTTGGAACACCAAGTAATATGTATGAGTAAACCTTGATGATGATGACCTATGAGTGTGCCCTGTGATGGGGGGATGATTTGAAACCTAAGGTATGGTTAATGTCATATGATGTATATTGACTTTGACTCTTAACTATGATCTTAGACAAATTTTGAGGACGAAATTCCTTGTAACAAGGGAAGGATGTGACAACATGATTTTCTATCTCATTTATCATTCTTATTATATTGCTTCAAGAGACCCATCTCACTCAATTTCATTTCACTCATAGTACTTGTGTGTGTTGATGACCAATTTGATCACCTTGTTGACCAATTTTGTATGATGTAGCTCTAATTCGGGAAACTGAACTAAGTATCATGCTATATCATATCACCATCTTGTAAGGTAAATTGAACCTTTATATATGATATTCATGCTTTTCTATGTATATTATGATGTATAGGATTCAATTGTGAATCCAAAGGTGAAAAAATCACCTCAATTGGACCATCCTAGCCCAAGATATGAGCATTTGAAAGTTGGCTCAATTTATACATGTTTTAATATTTTTGTTGAGTTTTGGGCCTTAATGGGCCTAATCAGGCACGCGAACCATGGTTTCCCTTGTGCTTTGCCTCTCTCCTTTCTTCTTCAGGAAACTAGCAAAGGGCAAGAGCTACTTTTCTTCTTCCTTCTCAAATTGGGTAATGGAGGGAGCTTAGAACCCTAGAGTCTTGCTATATTTATCACACCCCCAATCTAACCCTAGGTTTGCTTCTTGTTTTTGTATTTCCCCTTTCTTTGCTTCCCACCTCTCTTCTCAATGGTTGCAACGTGCCTTCCTCCTTCTCAATTTTTGGTGCCTATGGTGGTTCAAGCATGATGTCTCATGACTTCTTGACAATTGATAAGGGGTGCACACCGCCGACATGGCCAGGAGGAGCACAGACGGTCTGGGCTTCTTCAGACACCATGGCTGTGGGAGTAGCGGGTCATGATCCCCTATTCCGCCTCTATTTTGGGTGTTGGAATAGAGGAATCCTGAGATCGTTTGCACATGTGTGAAGAGGGCTTTATATCGAGGTCGTTGACCACGTCTAGTCCATTATGGACCTTTTGGTAGAGTGCTAAGATCGCATGGAGCAAGCATGATAGAGGAGAGGGAGGAGTGGTCCCATATTGCCCAAATGCAACATGAGGGAGTGAGCAAAGGAGACAGGTGGTCCCCAGACATGTGCAGGCTCCTCCTTTGGCACCACATGGCAACACGCAATTGGCTAGGAAGGTAAAAATCATAGAAAAACTCTCTTTTTTCCTCACAAACTTTAAAAAATAGTATCTCATGAGTCCTTTAGCCAAAATGGACGTGTAATATATGATTTTCAATTGCAAAAACACGATCTATTCATTAAAAATACTTTCAAGCCCCAAATCTAAATGAAATCTCACTATTTTTCCTATTTCTGTGAACTTTGAACATAAATGGTGCACAGGTAAGGCATGATCATGATAATATTGGATCTTTGTTGCTCAAATATACTTTTGACTCCTTTAATCAGTAACCCTTTAGAAATATGAGCACTACAATGACTCCATGAACCTTTATTGCTCTTGGGTTCACCTAAATGCTCATATATGACTTCTTGAGAATACTAATAATGTATCATGTCCTATTATGTTGAGCTTGCTTCTTAACCACACCCATGCTTAATCAACTTTGAAATCAAAAAATTTTACCCTCTTCATGACACTAATATCATCCCTAAGGCCCTTTAACTATTTTTTATCTATATGACCCCTAATGCATGTGTGTACCCTTTTATATGATACACCTTGGATCCTATGATGTACTTGGTCTAAGTTATGCACTCAATTACTCTAGATTCTTCAAATCGGTAATTTTATGAAGTATTGAGATTAATTGGATAGGGCCAACCTCCTTTATGATATTTTGGTGTTTGGGACTCCAAATCTCCTAGTATTTGCCTTATGTGACTTATTTTACTTGCTTGTCTTCTTTGCGCCCCAAATGTGAGGGGGACCTTGATCTCTTGTTTTTTCCTTCTAAATCAAGAAATATCCTTCCTTATGACCTCCCCCTAGATGTGTATGTATCACATAAATCATATGTTGGACTCTATGACACAAGTGAGCTATTATGATGATCACATGTATGTTTGAATGTGGATACTGAATGTCAGTTTTTTGATGCCTAGTCTCTAGGGGGCATCTGCCCCACTTTGAATGTGATTCTTTTGTCCATAATTTGCTGATATCATCTCACATCTTGTCCAAATCTGATGTTTTTATGATCCATGACCTTGGTAGCTACAATGTGAGTCTTTTAACCCTGAAATACAAGTAAGTGGCTCAAATCGTGGAATGGTCATATACAATGAATGGAACTTGAAAATGACATGAAACTTAAATGAAACTTTCTAGATGACCTCTAAAGCAATGTGATATCATCAAACATGTAATTAACCAATCCTAAACTTAACTTGTCCAAAACCCTAAAATGAATCTAACTAGGGTAAATGTTGAGAATCTAATACTTGTATGCCATCTTGTTGTTAATCATGTCTTTCTTGTGGCTAGATGGTAAAGGATAGGTTATGAATCTCGGAATTATGTAAAAGCTTTCATAAATATATCATTGTGGTTTTCTTGCTTGAAATGCGATAATATGTATGCATGTTTACTTTCTCAAATATTGCCATGTAGTATTATAGTATTGTAGTCGATGTTTGTCTCGTCGTTGTTTTATAACTTGCAAATATAAGATAGAAACTCCATTATATAAACCTCATGAACCCACCTATATTCTTAGGGTAAGGACACGAGGTTGGGCATCATACTTGAGTTGTCAAGATACGGCAGACCATGTCAATGAAAGGATAGCCAATCTTGAGCACCCTTACAGACTCTTCTAATGGGAAGTTAGTCAAAGGCCTTATGATATACGATGTTGTTGGTATAATTGGAGTGAAATTATATAAAATATCGACTCTCACTTTGCTAAATACTTAACTTGTTTATTCTTGTTTATTATTTCTACAACTTATTTCAAATTGTGCAAAGCTTATGTATATGTATCTTTCAACCTTGTACTCAACACCTCATGTGCTTGACCCACCTCGTTTCTCATATTTTATAGGTTTGCATGTGGCGAGCAGTTTATGGGATTGGTGACCTATGTCAGGTGTACCTATTGTAAAATCCCTACTATACATGAGCGGACTTGTAAAACTGTGCTCTTGAATATGTAAATGAAAGCTTGTAATAAACAATGTTGCTTAATAATACTTGTTGGATGTTGAGATTATGATTGGTTCTTTTATCTTGTTATATGTTCATGTATGCTAAGCTTTAAGCTTCCACATTCATACTTTGATAATATCATGCTAGGGATGGACACCTAGGTCCTATCACCATTGAAGTTAGGATTTGGGTAACAAACGATTCCATGACACATACATATGTATCACATTTCAAGCAAGAAAACCATAGTCATATAATTATTAAAGCCCATACCTGAGTTCAAAGATTCTTGTTTATATTCTAGACCATCTAGATCTCTAATTATCACCAGATCAATATCAATCAATCATCATTAATAAAGGACTAAGATTATTCTTGATATTTAGGTCCTAATTAAGGTTTAGACGGTCCTAGGTCCAAACTCACCTTATGTTGGTTACATATATTTTTATACTGATCTATGTGTCATGAATAGGATTTGATTCAATTTTCATATTTTTGTGTTACTTTATCAATTTTTTAGAACTAATATGGATTTAAGACATGTGATTAGGCATTAATGAAAAAAGTCCTAATATAGATCAATAATACCCAATTCAGATTCAACGTATTATCTCAAAATGATATTAAGTTTCACTAGTATTTTTATCATATTTAATCTCAATCATTTTATATTTATACCATTTTAAAGATCATAAAATGGATTAAATGTCATCATAAAATTGTTTGAAAAGTCTGATCAAGAGGTTTCCCATAAAAGTGGACATTTTTATGAGTCTATGTGTATTTTTTTTACATTTTTGTGATATCAGATCTATTTTATATGCTCTAAGGAAATACTAATTTATTCAAATTAGTGTAAATTACCTTTTTTGGTCATGCCATGAACCAACTGAACCGACTGGTCTTCTAGCCACTGGGCCCAGTACTCTGGCCTTCACACATCACTGATAAGGTTCAAGACAATTTGTGAGGGATCAAGCCTCCGGATCAAGTAGCTTCTCAAGCCCTCGATATTCTAATCCTGACTACTTCATGCACCGTCACGATAGAAGACACCAACAAGGACAACATGAGATGTAAGTCTCATCGTCAATATATGGTGTGCCACACATACTTTCAGGTGGCGGGTGGATCTGATCGAATATCTCTCCCATCCACAAAGGCTTCTGATTCAGCATGATGAAGGGGGGTTGACAGGAAGCACCATGAAGCTGCTATAGAGTTGTAGCAACACAGGTGATCACAGGGAATCTAGAAGCTAACGTTGGATTTACATTCTGGTTCGAGGGGTTGACGACTACACATCGTGAAAGATACCATGCAAATGAGTACGTTCTTTATGTGGTTGGGACCCCTGTCAACACATGGAGGAAGCCCATGTCATGGTCTCTGACCTTGGTCACTTCTGGCTAGGTCTGCATCTTTGATTGAGCTCCTTGCACCAAACTAACTGCGGTGGCAATGGTGTACCACCTGGGAGTTTCCAAAATACATTGCACACCTCCATAGTCTTCAATTTGGATCTGAATCATGCTCTAAAAGGGTAGAGGATGCTCTAAAGACCCACCTTTCTAATGAGTGGAGATGCCTACTAGAAATCTAGGTCGCCCAACACCTCAGAACCACGATCAACATGTGCGAGTTCAGGAAGGGATCCCAAAACAATGTGGTCGTCTACCATTCTACAATGCCCACTTCCTTAGTGCTTGCCCCCTATTTGTAAAAGGCAATAGAGCTCCTCCAAGAATGATGATTATTGTCACTCATTTATACACCAAGAGGGGTGAGTGGAGAGTCAGTCTATCTAGGTTACTATGTAGATCATGTTTATGTAAAAATAGGTCCCTTTGGTTGCTCCACATTCATAGGATCTAGACGAGACCTCAGTTGTGTTTTGTTCCTCCTTTCTCATAGGTTAGGGGTGACATGTAGGGAAATATGGTGACAAAATAGGCATTGAAAACAAAAAATTAACTACCATATTCCCCTTTGACCAATGGAATGCGTCAATAATTGCGTAATGGGAAGGATGGTTTACGAGGTCATACTTGGTCCTAGAGCAAGTCTAATGACTATTCCCTTGTCGTGCTATGCATCTTTTTTTGAAGTGGCACTCAAACACCATCTACTTCAGTCTCCTGGTTGATCACCACAGATAGTAGGTTGACATTTTCCTCCTGGCGGGAAATCTCCACACCTCTAGAGTAGTCCACATGGACCACCATGAACTCTTGTCATTCTAGAACAACGAACAAGCAGGAGTTGTCCCACTCACACTGGCGTACTAGTCACCAACTTGATCTCTTACAATTTTTCTCCCTTGATTTCCCTCCCTTTAGCGGGTAGGACTTGCTCAACTTCTCTCAGTTACCAAAACCAAAAAAGAAAAACAATTATGATAAGAAATTGAGTTGTTTTTTTATAAGCCCCTAGTACCCCTCTATTTATAGGAGGGTCAGGGTCAGGCTTCCCAGTCTGAGTGGGAGTGGAAGGTACCAGAATTTCACGAATTTTCACAACCTATGAGCGAAAATTATTGGTTCACATGTGAACTGATGGGTTGGCATGTAAGTCAACCAGTTCAACCCTTGAACTGGTCATTTCATCATGTTTATCGATCACAATTGTATTGGCAATTAATATCTGATTTAATGCACAAAATGATGTCAACACAAATCCTTGAATCAATCGAATTGATCCACCAGCCTCTCAATTCACAACTTGAGCTGGACAGTTCATGGACCTAAGTTGATCGGTTCACTTCTTGAACTGGTCGGTTCATTGTCCATAATTGCCAAACTTTGTTCAATTGACCTAAAATGCTAAAACGGTATGTTCAACACTTGAACTGGTCGGTTCATTTGTCCAATCAATCAATGTTCAACCAATGTTATTTAAATTGAATACCTAACTCTTTAGTAATCAAGTTTAAACCATATTCATGAATGAATTCCTATTCCACGTGTATTCCTATATGTGTGACCCTACAGGTTCTAAGTTACATTGGTAGTGAATGTCCATAACCCATTTATGACATCACAAGTAAAGAGTGATGCCTAGTCACACATCATTGCTACCCAAGTAAATAGAAAGTTGGATACCAACTTCAACCTACAATCTCTGATAGGTGTTATAGTGATTGCATAATTCCTTTGTCTCTAATATTTAGATTGAACTCGAGGCATGGAATCATCATACTTATAATGTTCAATCCACGTTTGAGATATATGTGACCTCAATATCATATATTAATTCACATGCGCATGCGCATGCTTTTCTTAGTCTCACTTATCAAGTGGCCAGGAAATCAAACTCTAGTAGGAGGAACAAATGCCATCTACATCACTCACAGTCATCCCCATGTGTCACATTGAATATGATCATCACCTTATGGAAACCTTATTCAAGATTACAATGGATGATGTCAAAGTACACCGAACGACATATGATGGGTGTAGTGATTTTAGGTCTAAGAACCACAATCACCACCATCACTATGAGAGATGACTATGACCACCAATTATGATTTCTATGTGTCATTCTCAAGATGGGTCTGTCTGATACACTATTCTCTAACAAGTATCTATGTGCTTTTTTTGATATCACATATCATGATTGATGAGATTCTTCCATCAACCAACCCACACATGTGTGTTTTGTGTTATTGTTGTCTATCTGCCTTACACAATAACATGACTAGGGACATAACAAGAATGTACATACTATTAATATATGTATGATCTCATTGTTCAGGTTACACACCTTAAGACATACGTCATTGAGTGATGTCATTCATTAGACATTCATTTTGTTTCCTCATTATCTCATTAAGGAGTAAAACAAAATAAATTGGAAGCTTGACTTTATTATTTATCAAATTATTATTCACAAAATGCCATTGCAATCATCATATGATTGACTCTCTAGGCACACATACCAATAGACTCCCACTTGCACTTATAGCCAATCACCCTTGAATCTTATTTTTAGTGATATAGCATGCCCATCATGTTTTTGTTGTGTAAGTGATAATCTAGAGGGTTATCAACACTTCTCCTTTGGTTGGTATATAACATGTTTCACATCTCTTTATTGTACATAATTTTGTTTGAGATGAAATTGTCATAGTATGATATCTGATATTCCTTGCATAACTGTTGTTTCCATTGTTGTCATAGTAATTCTACTATGTCATCAATGGTTGGAATATCTCATAAGTTCATCTGTATGAACTTCTAGGTCAATACATTACTCACTCATGTGTTCACAACACCAGGACTTTTGGCTTCTATTGTAAAATTGAAATAATGGTTTGTTATTCGAAACATTTTCCAACTTACAACTTTTCTATTAAGATCATTCTCAGTCATTTTAGAATCTTGCATTGATGTGACCCTTTACATCAAACTCTTCCTTGTTACCATAATCTAGCAACTGATCCTTTAGTTAATCTCAAGTACTAATAGATGTTCTTTATGGAATTCCAATGACCTTCATTAGAATCTAACTAATATCATCCTGTCATGTCTAATATATACAAGATAATGGGATGAGTACACTATATTACATATATGTTAGATCCAAATGTGAACTCTTGTGTCATCTCTTCCATTCTTCACAAGAGTTGGAACACATGGTTCATGAGAGACTGATCCCATCCACGTAGACAAATTCTTCATAGATCTCAATTCCTATCACATAGGATGTTTCACTTAATCCTTCATATTGAGGATGATTTATGTGTCAGGTTTCAATACTTACTATTGAGATGTTATTCCTCATCAATATGTGGTATATTCATATGCTCCCACTAAATCTTTTGTAATCACAAATTTCATCTTTTATCTTGACTCAAGTCAATTTCTTTGACTTTCTTGTCAAATCAAGGATTTTAGTTCTGAGATGCTTGTTTCAACCTCTATATTGAACATTGTAACTTATACACTTTATTTACATTAATGGAGTTATAAAACCTTTAGGTTGTATCAAGTACACATCCTCTTAATTATTCCCAATAAGTAATGTAGCTTTAATCTCCATATGCCAAATCTCATAGTCTTATTAAGCTACAATAGTAAGTATATCGATTGGTGAAGGAATTTCACCATGTTCAACACTTTGAACTGGTTTGAAAACCTTTGCAACCAATTTGTCCTTTTAAGTTATCCATGTTGGTCTTCCCTTTTGAAAACCCAACTACACCTTATGGGTTTTACCCCTTTAGGTGGTACCATTAAGGTCATACCTTGTTTGTGTCCATGATTCCATTCTAGATGTAATGGCCTCAAGCCATTTCTCATACTCTGGTTCCTCAATAGTTCTTAGTTGATTGTTGGCTCATCATATTATGAAAAACCTCACAAATTATTTGAGTTATAGGATTCATAATATATTAACCTGAGACGTGTTCTATTAGAATTATGAGTTTTGTGTTACAGATAGAACTTGAGTTTCTACAAAAAATTGTGATTCTCCTTGTTCATATTGTACCTCCTTAGGTTGAATGTTTCTTATTGATCTTGAACTCTTTGATTTCTACTTTACTCCCACTGATTCTTTTGGAATTCAGCTATCCTATAAACAAACATTTTATAATCGAATTGAGATAAGTATTATTCAACAAATTAACATTTCTAAGAAATGATTTTCTTATATAAGTTTCAATCTTGAAGACATATCGGGACATTCCCATGCTAGATCTCATATGTTATTCATTAAACCATTTTAGATGGTACATTGTTTTAGTGATAAGCATGTGCTCGAAATGAAATTAGAAGATTATATTAGATGATAATCACAAAATGACTCATTAAGATGTGATACCCTCTTTTGATACATCATCATGCTTTAGGTGGAGTTCATTGTGATACACTATCACAGTCTCTCCATAAGGTCTTCAAATCTCTTCGTGTAATGTATGTCAACATTGATCATATCAAAGTATCTTAACACTTTTAATGAAGTTGTGTACTTCATACATGTAATCTATTTGAACACTTCAAGAGATATATATTTTATTGAACAAATATCACCATATCATCAGTAAATAGAATGAAGTACAAATAATTATATGTAGCATTTATTCTATAGGTTTATATACATCATTATGTACAAATCCTAATAGAATGCTTATTCTCCCAGTACACTCAGTGAGAGGTGGTTTGTCATGTTTCTCATATATAAAACTTGCATGTCTCTTACTAGTTAAAAAATCAAAGGAGGCTAGATAAACATCAACATGTTCTAAAAATGCATTTCCCATAAATGTGATCTAGATGACAATGATATAGATATTGGTTGTTTGAGTTTATCAATTGTAATCCTTTAGGTATTTACATTATAAAAATTCATCTTTAGATGCTTCATATAAAGATCATAGACATTTGGGGTATTGCCATACAAGATCACATCTTTGAAATAGAACCATTTACAACTCTTTATTTACAAACATCCTTGTCCATACAAGATGCATAAAGTAAAATGTTTCTATTATTGGAAGAATGAAATAGAGTTCATCTAACTCTATTTCATGCCCAATGGTCTAAGATAAATTTTAAATGTAGACTAAAGTTGTAGCAACTCTTGCTCCACACAGTCCATCCTTGTCCTTTCATAAAGGCTTTACTTCTTATCAGATCTACATCTGGTATCATATACCCAAGATGAAGAAGTACTACATTTATCTTATAACATTTATACCCAAATTAGAGGTTTCTATCCCCTCCTATTCTTCTTTAATTCCTCCAGGTAGATAGGGCAATTCCTTTTCCAGTATCCAGGTTGATGACAGCGGTGACAATTGCCTCCTTTATTTACTCCTCCCTTTGACTTGAATGTTGAAGACTTGGGCTTTTGGACAACTTTAGAACTCTTCTTAGCTTTGTCCTTGCCTTTAGACTTTCCCTTTGGTTTGATGATCATAATCACATACTTGGGCTTGTTTTTCTTCATTTGTGCCTCAATTGTTCTCATAATCCCAAGTAACTTTGTCAACAAATTGTCAAAGTCATTCATGTTGTAGTTCATGACAAACTGACTGTGTGACTCTAGAAGAGACTATAGATCTTGACCTAAGGGGAATCTCAGTCTAGAAAGGTTCTACACATACCCAATGATCTTGAGTACATGAGGACCTACTGGATCTCCTTTTGCCATGTTACATTTGAACAACGCCTTAGAGACATCGAATCTTTCTTGTCTTGCCTTGTCTTAGAACATGTGCTTAAGATGTGTGACCATCTCAATAACATCCATGTTCTCATGTTGTCCTCACAACTCATAGTTCATGGATCACATCATTAGGCACTTGACATTGAAAACATCCTTAGTATGCTTCTTTTAAGCATCCATGTCAGCCTTAAGTGCATTGGGAAGAGGTTCTTCTAGCTCTGGTGTCTCCAGGACATAGAGCTTGTGCTCTTGTGTGAGAACGATTCTCATCCCTGAACCAGTCATGGAAGTTATTCCCATTCAACTTATCCTTCGTAAGGACTGATCATAGAGAAAATGTGTTGTTGTGTGTTTCCATTTAATTCTAGAAGAGAAATTTGCAATTTTGTCAAAAACTAAATTTTGATTTGATTTGATTTGTATGAAATTGACAATGTTGATTAGGCCTTTAATTAACTATCATTCTCATTATTTTGTTCAAATTGATAACCCTCAATTATCAATTCGGAAGATTACAATGCACAAACTTCTAATGAGCCATGATCCAAAATAATTCAATTATTACCCGACCTACACCAACGTCCATGATCAATTATTAAGGTAGGCAACATTTGATAATTACATCTTATGGAATTATTAGATAGATGGTATACACAACTCCTTACCAAATTCATATGCATGCTTTTAGGTGCTTAATCTCATTAAGGACACCCAATTAAGCCCGACCCAAAAGCCAACACAATAGAATATGCACCCTGCTTTGGTAGATCTACATATCTACCATCACACTTTCATGAGATGGATAGTGCACCACGCATTGGCATAACCTATGCTTGGTCGATCAAGCTTTCCATGTGTGTTGCTAATGGAAAGCATATTAGTTTTAATATGTTTTATTGAGGGATTTATCTCTCTCTATATATATATATATACATATACATAATCTAATCACCACATATATATAATTCGTATCATATACATGTTATATCCCACAACATAAACATGCAATATAAAATATTAGCAATGGTTATGGCCATGCTACTATAAATACTTAGAGCCACAAGGGATTACTACCACCTAGGTCTACATCTCATGTGAGAACATGTTGTTGGTGTAGATCTGTGCCTGTCGATCTGGATTGATCGGTTCAACCCTTAAACCGGTCAGATATCCTCTTATCCGGTCAGTTGGTGGTTTGAAATGACTGTCTGGACTTTAGTCCAACCGATGTCTGGATGCCTTTAAACGGTCGGTTGGGACACCAGTTGATCGGTTCATCTCATGCGATCTGCCTTGCTTGGTCCTCTAGCTGATCGACATGTCTCGTGAAGCGGTCGGCTCACCTGACGCTAATCATCTTCTTTGTTGTAATAAGCAAAGAAACTATCATATTGCTATTGGACTTATTACATTGTAAAGAGAAACCTTGAGTTACATTCGAGGGGACATATGTAGGAAAGAATAGTACTTTTACATTGGGAAGAAGGTAGAGGCACGGTATGCAAACTGAGATATAAGAAAGAACAAACAAAGCATTCAACCACACACATATATTTGGGTTATTGTCCATAACCATGCTATACATCCACCATCAGAACTCACTTTTAGGGTGACACATGTAAATTGTATATATATTTATGTATATTACTTGGGATCTTAAGTGGTGTTTAATTGGATATGCATATTAATTTTTTTAAATATTCATATTGTATGCAATAAATAAATAAATAATGAAAACCAAAAATCCAATCATATCTATTATCTTAAAACATAGTAGATTGATAGAGCTCTGATACCATTGTAGGAAAATATGGCGACAATATAGGTAACAGAAATAAAAATTAACTGCCATATTCCCCTTTGACCAGTGGAACATGTTAATAACTATGGAATGGGAAGGATGGTTTATGAGGTCATACCTGGTCTTAGAGTAAGTCTAATGACTATTCCCATGTCGTGGTGTGTGCCCTTTCTTCAAGTCACACTCGAATAACATATGCTTTGACCTCCTGGTTGATCACCACAGACAACAAGTTGATGTTGTCCTCCTAGATGGAAAATCTACACGCCTCTAGAGTAGCCCACATGGACCACTGGGAACTCTTGTCGTTCTAGAACAACAGACAAGAAGGAGTTGTCCCCTCATGTTGGCGTAATAGTCACCAGCTTGATCTCCCACAATTGTTCTCCCTTGCTATCCCTCCCTTTAATGGGTAGGACTTGCTCTGGTTCTCTCAGTTACCACAACCAAAGAAGGCAAACAATTGTCAGAGGCAACTGAGTTATTTTTTTAGAATCCCCTAGTACCCCTCTATTTATAAGAGGGTCAGGGTCAAACTTCCTAGACTGAGTCGGAGCATAAGGAACTCGAATTTCACAAATTTTTACATCTTGCAAGTGACAAAATGATTGGTTCAACCCTTGAACTGGTCATTTCATCATGTTTCCCAATCACAATTTTATTGAAAACTAGTATTCAATTGAATGCAAAATATGATGTCAAAACAAATCCTTGAATCAATTGAATTGATCCACCAACCACTCGGTTCACAACCTAATCCAGTCAGTTCATGGACCTGAGCCGATCGGTTCAAGAAATAGTTCACTATTTAGAATTGCCAAACTTGGTTCAATTGACCTGACACACTGAAACTCTCAGTTCAACACTTGAACTGGTTCATTCATTTGTCTAGTCAGTCAGTGTTCAACCAATGTTGTTTAAATTGAATACCTAACTCTTTAGTAATAAGTTTAAACCATATTCATTAATGAACTCCTATTCCAAGTGTAATCCTATGTGTGTGACCCTATAAGTTCCAAGTTATGTTGGCACTAAATATCCATAACCCATTCATGACATCACAAACAAATAGTAGTGCCTAGTCACACATCATTGCTACCCAAGTAATTGGAAAGGTTGAGAACAACTTCAACCTACAATATGTGGTAGGTGTTACAATGATTGTATAATTCCTTTGTCTCTAATATTCGGATTGAACTCAAGGCATGGAATCGTCATCCTTTCAATGTTCAATCCATGTTCCTTGAACTAGAGAAATTTGTTTGAATATGTAACCTCAATATCATATATTAATTCACATGTACATGTGCATGCTTTTCTCAGTCTTACTTATCAAGTGGCCATGATATTAAACTCTAGTAGGAAGGACAAATACCATCTACATCACTTATAGTCATCCCTATGTATTAAAGTGCATTTAAGCATCACCTTTATGGCATCCCTTATTCAATATTACCATGGATGATGTCAAAGTACACCAAACAACATGTGATGAATGTAGTGATTTCAGGTGTAATAACCCCAATCACCACCATCACTATTGGAGATGACTATGACCACCAATTATGGTTTCCATGTGTCACTCTCAAGGTGGGTCTGTCTAATACACTGTTCTCTAACAAGTATCTATGTGCTTGGTTTAATATCACATATCCTGACTCATGAGATTCTGACATCAACCAAACCACACTCTTATGTTTTGTGTTATTGTTGTCTATATGCATTCCACAATATCATCTGAATAGGGACTTAACAAGAATGTACATATTCTTAACATCTGTATGATCTCATTATCTAGGTCACACACCTGAAGACATACGTCATTGAGTGATGTCATTCTTTAGACATTCATTATGTTTCCTCATTATCTCATAACTGAGTGAAATAGAATAAATCTGAAGCTTGCCTTTATTATTAATCAATTAAATATTCATAATATGCCATCGCAATCATCATATGTTTGGCTCTCTGGGCATACATACCAACATGACATGGTCCCTAGATCAGTGGCTGCAAGATGCTACATTGTGTAACAATGTAAAAGGCCATGTGACATTAGATGTAATCCATTTCCTATAGTTCTACATCTCCCTTAATTAGTAAACTCAAGTATCATAAAATAGGAGTCACTACAAAAAAACAATGATTTAGCTACGATTGGTTCGGTTACAATTAATTTATATGTAGCGAGAGCCATTTTTACTTACAAAATTTATTTGTATAGCTAAATTGATTGTAGCCACCTCCGTAAATAAGATGTAGCTACACATTTTCATTAATTTTAATTGTATGCAAAAGAAATGTACCCCCATATACTAAACACCCGATGGTTAACCCCCTCCCATTTTATTTTCCCGATCGTCGCCCGCCCCTGATCATCGCCTGACCCCCGCCCCCGATCGACGCCCGGCGACGCTGCGCCCTTTCTCCCGCACACGACCTTGTGCCCGGCCGTCTGTGGTGACTCCCTCCCTTGCTTCTGACGCCCTCCCTTGCTGCCGACGTTGACGCCCTCCCTTGCTGCCGAGGCCCCCAATCACCCTGTGCCCGATCGATGCCCTCCCTTGCTACCGACACGACGTTGTCTTGACAATATGATTATAAATCTTTTAAAAATGACTCCCAAGCTTTGATGATAGTGGACTCACGTGTCCTATTTTTTTTTGTTTCGCAGTGTGTTTGGACGGCAGCTTTCCAGCCTATCACATCCACAAGGGCTCCGACAACGGCACAAGGAACTGGATCCTATAGTTCGAGGTAATCCCCCCAATTGTCAAGTGCCTTGACTTCCTGATCGATGTCTGACTCTAACTGCCTGCCCTCCGACGCCAACACCATGTGATCTCCTCTTCGCGTCATAAGAAAGACCAAAACCTCTGCAAGTCCAAAGTCCTACGTCTGCTCTCCTCTATGCGCCCCCTACCCACGGCCGGTGAGGTTTTCCCCCAGCGGCAGGCCTTCTCCGGTAGTAGCCCTCTCCGGCGGTGCATCTTCCGGTCTTCTCTCCAGAGGCGCCCCTTTCTGGTTTCTCTCCGGCGGTGTTCCTACCGTTTTCTCTCCCGCAGTGCTCCCCTACTGTGTGCGTTGTCTGGCGGCGTCTCCCGTCTGGTCTTCTCTCCGGTGTTGCTCTCGCGTCCAACGGTACCTACCCTCTACTCTTCTCTATGTACATATGATATATATTTTAATGAGAGACTATTTTCATGTTACGATAACTTAGTTGTTTCAACATATTTACTCCTTGTATTATGTGATTAACAACCATATTTGTGGTGGCTAATTCAATTTGAAATACAAAATCAATCTTGTGCTGATTATAATGTCAAACTTTCATGACGTAGTTAGATGAATTACATCAATCCAGGTATTCTAGGTAAACCATATGCAAAAATAAAGAACAATCTAGAAAAGAAAAAAAAAGTTGTGAGAGAGATATTGGTGGGTGTGAAACGCTTGATGTCTGACAATGATCATCTCCACATTACTGTCATCATGCAACATTATCTACTCAGAGTCGTCGTCCATGGTTGTCGCCATTACGAACATATAAAAGATAAAAGCGTTGCCATGAGTCTATATTCCTCAATGTATATAAATTGTCCAATTGTTTGAGTTACAATTAATTTACATGTAGTGAGAACTATTTTTACTTATAAAGAAATGCTGTAACCACCTAGATTATATTGATGAGTTATGATGAAGTCAAAATTGGAACAGAAAATTGAATATGACAATCAACATTTTGATAGTTCAGAGGGCCCATGAACCAGGGAGAGTTGTGGCAAAACTACTAGGAATGGAAAAATAGTTAGGACCAAGATACATGTACTTCACATAATTCCGTATGAGGACTAGATTATAGAGCATTAAAGTTATGTATGTTATGTAGAGCTTATTTGGTATTTACTATATTCTGATGATTCTATTTATGTGTTGTATTGTTTCTAAACAAAAGGATGGTTATTTAAATTCCTAGTAAATTCTAGGTATTATATTTTGATAGATTTTACAACATATTCTTTTAACTAAGTGGAAAAGCAAGCCATGTAATGGTATCAATAGGTATATAAGATCTCCCTGCAATGTTAAACAAGTGGGATAGCTTTGGAAAATGAGTAGCTAATGCTTTCTTCATTGGTAGAGGTTGGACTGGCCTACGTGACACTGTCTGTCCTCAGAATTTGAAAATTCAATTTCTTACTGGTATGGGCAAACTCTGCCCAAGATCTGAGGAAGAGCTCTTAAACCTTATTGAAACTAAGTTATGTAACGAGTTTTAATACTTTGTATTCTTATCCTTTTTTTCTTAATTGTTATAGGTAGTCATGATAGATAAAAGTTGGATCCATGAGGAACACAGAACAAGCACGACATATTTACTTGGGGTGGTTAAATTTATGGAGCATGCATTTTCAAAATCCAGCAGGGATGGGACTATCTTATGTCCTTGTAAGCAGTGCTTAAATGTGCATAGGCAGAATCGACAAGTCGCAACTGAACACTTGTTATGGAATGGATTCTTGACCACCTACACAAATTGGATTTTTCACGGTGAGGGTTCATCTGATAGCTCTGAGGATTCACAAATACAAAATGACACCTCCAAAGATGACATGAGAGACATGTTGCGTGATGCGTATGGTGTATCACAGGATGGAGAAAATATGGAAGACGACGACCATCGATTTGTATTTGTTGATGATGGGGAAGCTGAGAAATTTTACAAATTGTTAGAGATTGTTGCACATGAATTGTACCCTGGAAGTAAGAAATACTCTAAATTGTACACTGTTGTGAGGTTGTTTCACATAAAATGTGTCAATAATTGGAGTAATAAGTCATTTTCTGAGCTGCTTGAACTTTTGAAGGAACTGCTTCCAGAGGGTGAGACGTTGCTCGACTCTTATTATGAATTCAGGAAAATAATCAGGGACCTTGGACTTGACTATGATAAAATCGATGCTTGCAAAAATAACTGCATTTTGTATCGAAAGGATTTTGCAGATAAGACTTCATGTCCGAAATGTGGTGCTTCTAGAAATAAAGAAATCAAAATTGACGAAGCTGGTGTAGAAAACATTCGTACGAACAAGAAAGGAGTTCCTTGTAAAGTCCTGCACTATTTTCCCTTGACTCCTAGGTTGAAGAGATTGTTCATGTGTTCGAAACTGTCACCCCTAATGCGGTGGCACGATGAAAGTCGTACCAAGGATGGGATTATATGACATCCAGCAGATTCTCCAGCATGGAAGACGTTTGATAATATGCATGCTGAGTTTGCTTATGATTCTCGCAATGTTCGCCTTGGATTAACTTCCGATGGATTTAATCCCTTTGGCCTCATGAGTCTATCATATAGCATTTGGCCCATCGTATTGATTCCGTACAACTTGCCACCATAGTTGTGCATGAAGTCTCCCAATTTTATCCTGTCGATGATTATTCCTGGTCCAAATCAACCCGGAATGGACATAGATGTCTACCTGCAACCGTTGATTGAGGAATTAAAAGAACTGTGGGAAGCTGGTGCTGATACTTATGATGTTGATCGTAAAGAGGTTTTCAAGTTGCATGCTGCCTTACTGTGGATGATAAGCGACTTTCCTGCATATGGTTATCTATCTGGTTGGCAAACTAGTGGGTATCTTGCATGTCCTTTCTGCAACAAAGACGCGTGCTCATGGAGACTACCATATAGTAAGAAAGCATGTTTCATGGGTCACAGGAGGTTCCTCCCAATGGATCATAAATTTCGTAAAGATGCTTCATCATTTGACGGAAAAGAAGAATTTAGAAGTGCTCCTAAGATGTTGTCTGGAAGTCAAGTTCTAGATCAAACTAGAGATGTAGATAATCTACCGTACAACTAGAGAAAGCAAAGTATATTTTTTGAGCTGCCATACTGGAAGCATAACCTTATACGTCATAATTTTGACGTGATGCACATAGAAAAGAATGTATGTGAGAGTTTGATTCACACACTGCTAGGGATGGAGAAGTCAAAGGACACTGAAAATTCTCGATATGACCTCGAAGAGATGGGCATAAGGAATAAACTTCACATTATCAAGGACGAAAATAAAAAAATTATCCCGCCTTCATGTTTTACTTTGAAGGAGGAGGAAAAAGAATTATTCTGTAAGATGTTGAAGTCTACTCGAGTTCCTTATGGGTATTCTTCTAATATAGCTAGAAATGCACGCGCCAAAGAAAGAAAGTTGATGGCATTGAAGAGTCATGATTATCATGTATTGATGCAACAGTTCCTCCCATTAGCTTTACAAGTAGCGTTGCCCAACAAAAATGTTAGATCTGTTGTAATTGAGTTGTCCAATTTTTTTAAAGACTTATGCTCTAAAGTCATAAATCCAAATACTTTTGAGAAGTTGGAATCCAGAATAGCAGTGACTCTTTGTAACCTAGAGAAGATTCTCCCACCATCATTCTTTGATGTGATGGAGCATGTGGTCATTCATCTTCCACGAGAAGCGAAGTTAGCCGGACCGATATTCTATCGTTGGATGTACCCCGTGGAGAGGTAATCTTTCTAACAATTAAATTTGTTCAGACTTTGCATCCGATTGTATGTGATGTTCTTACAGAGTTTTATCTTCTTATTAATGTAGACACTTGCAAACTTTAAAAAGATATGTGCGAAATAAAGCTGCTGCAGAAGCTTCTATAGCAGAAGGTTACTTGGCAGATGAATGCTTAACATTTTGTTCGAGATATCTCTCAGGAGTTGAGACAAGGTTCACTAAATTGTCTAGAAATGATGTGGAAGATGAAGATATGGATAATGATGAAGAGTGGTCTATATTCTTTCATAAAGGGCGTCGTCTAGGAAAGAAGACTCCTATTATGCTTGATAGCACAATGCTCAAAGCTGTGTATCAATATATTTTGGCAAACTGTGATGCAGTTGATCCATACGTGAAGTAAGATCGTTGTTTACTTTTCACAATGTACTTTCATATTTACGTCTAGGTGTGTCACAAGTATTTGTTAGCAGGGAGCACATCTGATACTTGAAGAAAATCAATCCACGCGCACGACAATGGGAAATCAGTAATCTTCATATGAACAGTTTCAATGAATGGTTTAAGAAACATGTAAGTTTAAATAAGTTATTTCCATTAGCAAAATAACAAAAATATATAAATAATAAAATTCATAATATTTTCAGATTGAGGACAAGGCAAAGTCGACAACTGTCTCCAAACCTTTTAGTGTTGGCTCGAGGACCGCAACAAATGACGATGCAATATGCGGGATATGTAACAAATGGTTATAGATTTCACACCAAGGATCGAGAATGCGGGAGGAAAATACAAAATAGTGGAATTATGGTGAACACTCACACCAAAAGTTTTGCCAGCTCCAAGGACAAAAATCCTCTAACGGGTCAGGTTACGTACTACGGGGTGTTAAGGGACGTTTTCGAGATCAGTTATTACGAGCAACTCAAAGTTGTATTGTTCAAATGTGACTGGGTCAATGCAAATAGAGGCATCAAAAAATCTGAAAATGACTTCACAATGGTCAATTTAAAACGTATTGATGTAACTGATCATCCATTTGCATTGGCCTCTCAAGCACAACAAGTGTTTTATGTGAAAGACATAAGTCAAAAAAATTGGAGCTTTGTTGTGCACACTACACCTCGTGATACTTATGACATGGATGAGAAGCTTCATGATAATTTCATGGATGGAACCTTCTTGTCAGAAGATAAATCTCTAAGTGATTTGGAAGATATCTTAAGTGACGTTTGTGATGACGTTAATTTAGTCATAGAAGACATGGAGGGTGTGACCTTTTATGAAGAGGGTCATGATCCCCATCATTGATCTTATGTAACTCTTTTTATTTTATTAGTTGGGTCAATTACTGGAAACACTCATGTTATCCCTTTATTTATAAAATGATCATTTATTCTTTTACATAATTATACATTTGGGTTAATCTGCTTAATGAGTTTTCTTGTTGGATGTTGGCTTCATCCGCAAAATTACAATATTATTGAAATTTGAAATTTTTAATTTTATTTGAGGAACACAATTAGAGAATGTATGCCATGATTTCAGTTTGTAATTTAATATTTTTGATATCAATTGTCTATTTAGGAGAATGAAAAGACACAGTCAGCTATTGTCTCCACTTACTGATGATGTCTGCAATGAAGGATTAACTCATGGGAGTATGACAGGTAAAATAAAAAATTACATCATTGAATATCTTTCTTAGAACCGCTCATATCATCATTTTAGTTGCAGGTACTTTCAAAAGACCAAAAGGAGGGTATCTTGGCTCAATAAATGCTGATTGGGGGTGTTCAAATTCAAAAGAAGGACTTAGAAATAGTAAAACCGTGGCGGGATCAGCTGCAAATAACAATAGAAGTTCTTCTTTGAACCTTGCAAAAGAAAAAAAATCTTCTGTGTCAAATGATGGAGTTGGTGTCGTTGGTAAAAGTCATGTGGTGGCAAACTCAAATATTGCTAGAGAAGAAAGTCATTCTAAAAGACACTTAGAAGAAAAAAGTCATCAAGGAGTGCCTGTAAAAGCAAGTATGCAACGTTTGGTAAATGATGTCAGTAACAATCAAGAGGTTGAAATTGATAAATTAGATAATGATCAACATTCTGTTGCTGAGTCTCCTACTTTTGATCCTGGGCAGAGTGAAGGTAAGAAAACTTAGATACGAAGATGCATTATATTTTTCACAAACGATTACTTAATTATATGTGTATAATATGTATATCCTTGTAAATGCTTGCATCATATTCATGATTTTGTAGGGGGAGCTACAAATAAAAAAACAAGGGGCTATTCTAAGTGTATCCGATTATGGGGTAAGACAGGGGATAAAAAGCTGCCAATTACTTTGGATGAGAATGGAGATCCAATAGGGCCACATCAGAATGACCTGTCTTCCTTTTTGGGAACTGTTGCTAGAAATTCTGATCTTGCACCATTAAACTATCTTGATTGGCGACAAGTACCTGTGGAAAACAAAACCGTTATATGGAATTATGTGGAGGTAATTCTAGTCTTAGAGATATAATACAATGTTGTGAATTTTTTATTTAAAAATTATTCTTTTGTTACAGACCAAGTTTGTTATCAACATAAAGGGGAAGAATTTAGTTTTGTGAATAGTGAGGGATTGTTGGAGAAACTTCAAAGCGGATATTAAAAAAACCACTACATGCGACACAAAGAAAAATCTGACCGACTTAATGATTGTCCCTCCCGTGTTGATCCTGATCAATGGAAATTTCTTGTGAATTTTTGGGATTCTGACGATGGAAAGGTAAAACAATTTATTCCTTAATTTTATAGAATTTAATAGTGTATATTGCATATAATTATATTATAATGCATTGTATGTAGTTAAGGAGTGCTAAAAATGTTATGAGCAGAAAGTTCGTAACGACAAGACATACATCGGGATCAACGTCGTATGCTTGTGTGAAGGCAAATGTGAGTTATCTTCTGGTTGAAATCTGCATTACACTTTCTTACTACTATGCTCAGATATGCTGCTACTGTTACAAATAGTTACAAGAGAAGAAAAACGGTGGCAATGTTAGCAGATTAGACTTGTTTAAGGCCACCCATTTGAAGAAGGATGGTACTGCTGTGGATGCAAAATCTGCAGAATTGATTCTAAGCAATCATTTAACAAATTTATTTTTTATTTAATGAAAATATTCTCATTAATATTGTATGTAGGACAAGATGAATGCGGCACTTGTAAGTAATGATGAAAATCTCGATGAAGATGAGATATTTGATCATATTTTGGGCCCAAAGAAGATTCATGTGAAACATGTGATTCATGTGTCTCATAATGTATATGAAAATAAAATCACAGACTTAGAACTGGTTGTTGATGCTCATACCTAGATATATGAGGCTCAACAAAAGGAGTTGTTAGAAATGAAGAAAAATTTTGAAAATCTTGAAGCTATGATGCTGAGAAATTCTAACCTGAGTGCTTCATTTCAGCCGAACGAGGTAAATCTTCAAATTCTTATAATGTGATTACATAATAAAATTGATTTTCTTATAGTAAACTATTTATTTTGTAGAATATCACGATGACCACCAATGAAAGACTACCCAGACCAAATCAATTGAGTAGTGAAACACCCATTACCGAAGGACAGGTTATTATATCCAAACATTTATTGCTTAATTTTTTCAATCTGATTTTTAGATATAACCAATGTTTGATACAATCTTTATAAATTTAAAGGTTGTTTCCTTGTTAAGTTTTGAGGATGGGAATTCAATTGTAGCACGAGGACACGTTACTTCTACAAGTCCAACTTATGTCATAGGAGGAGCAATGTTGGGGTCCTCATTTGCTGACGTTTCCATTACTGTACCAATCCAACCTCAAGAGCAGTTGATTAGGCCTTTTGGTCAACACCAAGTCATTGAGGATGTAATTGGGACAGTGATAGCTTGGCCAAAGAAATTACTCATTGTCAGGTAACATTTTATAAATTAATCTCAATACTTAAAGTGCACTTCTTGACTATTTATGCATCATTGTAGGTGAACCATTTGGAGACGTGGAAACCAAGAGTAGCAGTCATTTGATCAACATAGAGATTCACATATCATATGAATCCATAAGATTTAGTAAAAATAGAAGCCAACCATTCTTTATTATATTTAGTTGGTTTTCAATAAATGTGGATGTCACACATATTGTAGTACCATTCATTATTTCATTGTCTTGATTTTAAATTCAAAGGAAAAATTCGTATAGATCATTCACTATCTATTTCCCATGCATCAAATGATTGCCCTGTTATTATAGTTACTGAACAAGTGGCATGTATGGTTCTGGTTGAAGATCGCATATGTTAGTCATGCTAATGTTTGATACGCATATGGATGTATAGTCTCTTATAATCCAATGGCCAGTACAGATCCCTTTCCTTTATATTGTGTATGTGGCATGACATTTAACTTTTAACATATTTTTCCAATAGTTTCCAATGATTAGTAGCTTCTTCCTGTATTGGTTTGTCTTTCTCATCCACCTGTTGGTTATGCTTATTGTAGTCAGTAATTTAAACTTTAAAAAATTTAGCTATTTAGTCATCATAATAAGCATCTGCTCAGAAATTCTAAAACCATTTAACTTTCCAACTAGGCATTTGTATCTTTTCCTGTTTCCAGTTCCTCAGGGTTATGATGTGTGGTTCATGGCATCAACAGACCTTTTCAGTGATGTATAAGCATGAGTGGACAAGAAAACGAATGGTAAGCTTTGGATCATGATGTGTGGTTCATGGCATCAACAGACCTTTTCAGTCATGTATAAGAATGAGTGGACAAGAAAACGAATGGTAAGCTTTGGAATCATATTCTTAATCCTACAGGGACTTAAACTTTTAATATGGTTCTCTAAACTTTTAATATGTTTCTGTTATACATATTGGATTACAGTTGATATACATGTATCCCTTCAAGTTTTCTGCTATAGGGACATAATTTAAGTATATGGGTTTTGAAGACTCTTTCTATTGAGCATGGTTCCCTTGGTGATGCTCTATTCTAACTTTTAAGCATTACAGGTTCATGGTGATGTTCTTTTGTGAGTTATGCAATATTTTCTACTTATCACGGTTTTCTTTGGATTTTCGTGGAAATACTGTCTTACAGTTCATCGGTTGGTTTTTGGGGAGATGGGATCCATCTTGTCTCTAAAATGATTTACTGTCTTACAGTTCATCTTGGGATTCGTCGGTTGGTTTTTGGGGAGATGACATCTCATGAGCATAATACTCATGTTGAGCACATACATGAATGTGATATAGTTGTCATAACTCATTAACATCAACCAGGGAAGTATGTGTGCAAAGATGAGCTTTAAAATCCACTACTGGATGGAACCTGAATTTCATGTGAGACTGAGGTTTTGATTTTCTGCTATATGAAGCTTTGTGTTCTGAAGTTTCTAAGCAACTCTACAACTGACAGGAAGCAAGATTAGCACATACCATATAGGGATTCAAAGCTCACATGCATTCTTCAGCTTTATCTTGGTGGAAATGCGAGAACAGCGATTATATGCACCATGAGCCCTACTTTTAGCCATGTTGAACAGTCACGAAATACACTCTGCTTTGCAACAAGTGCAAAGGAAGTCACCAACAATGCTCAAGTGAATGTGGTATGTACTTAGTGATAGTAATTATTTTGCTAGACATTCGTCTTTACTGTCATTTTCTTCCAAAGTTAAGCTTTCTATCATTGCAAACAGGTGGTTTCGGATGAACAAATTGTCAAGCAATTGCAAAAAGAAGTAGCTAGACTTGAAGCTGAGCTTCGAACCCCTGAGACATCAAAAACCTCATGTTCAGAAGCACTTTTGATGGAGAAAGAAATGCAAATCAAGAAGGTACTAAGAGAGACATTGATCTTTCTGAACAAAATTAAACTGTAATTGTATTTAATTTTCGATCATGGTATCCCATGAATAAAAATTACATACAGATGGAAATGGATCTTCAAATGTCAGGTTCATGACCTCACTACTGCTTCTACCTGATGATGCCCATCGTCACTTTGTCAATATTCAGCTAGGGATTCATCTTTGGGTTGCTAGGATGGGCCAGTTGAGTATGCTGCCTTGTCACTACTGTGCTCGTCACCTTGCTCAACTGTAAAAGGACTGCCAACATCATCTTGAGAGTGCAGATATCTTGTACAAATGGTACATACCTTATACTATCAACAAATATTATTCATCAATATTGTTTATTCACAATCATGTGAATAATACTCATAGTTCTTAATTTGCTTAAGCTCCTCAGAAGAGATTACTGACAGCGTTTAGCTCCTCATAGGAGATTACTGACATTGGTAAGCTCCTCATAAGAGACTACTAACCATGTCAGTTAAAAATGGCACACATAGATCGAGATAGTAGTAATCTTTAGGTCTGTATCATCCATTAGGTATTCGTGGCATTATATCATAAGAGGTTTTGGACATACAAAATTTATCTGATATACGCCGCTCTATTTGAGATGTTAATGCTATATGAAATTCTTTTTGTTATGAATTCTGGTTTAAACATAGAGACTAAAGGTAGGACAATTATCTCTAAGATTTTATATAGAAATCTTACCATGTGTATACTAAATATATACATGTGCTTCCAGAGACATTACAACTGAAATGCCCTAATATGGAAACGGATCATGCTTCTGGATGCTTGGACAAGCTTGTTGGGGACAAGTTTGAAAGGGAGGGTGGTTGCACAAGGTAAGGTGTACGATTTTAGTGCCCTTTGCAGTTAATTTAGTCTTTGACAGACCCAAACTTGGTTGCTTAATATATATTACTCGAAAAGATATAATCAGTAAAGTTCATATGTCAATAATCTTTACCAAGGCAGCAACTTGAGCATCTTCAGGCAAGTCCTCCATAAAAACAGGACCCTTCTCTGGGGCTTTTACAATTTCATCAGCAGTTCCCATCATCATCAGCTTTTAGCCCTAGTGAATTAGAAAGAGTAAGTAGGAAAAATTCAAGCATAACGTTATACCACTATCTTCTAAATCATAAGCTGGACAAGAGATGTGTTTGATAGTAACATTTTTTACTCCAAGTTTTGACCAATCTGCATCGTCCTGCATAAAACACAGCTATTAGTGATCCATTATTATCATAGCCTTTGCTAGAAGAAATGGATTCAAGTAACAGTTAAAGTTTGGCCACCATAAATAAATTGGACACTAAGAGTTTCTGGAGTTCCCTAGCATTTCTGTAGCAAAGCAATCATGTATTGTACAAAGTTGCGATGTTCTCTTATATATGTGTTCAACCACACCTTCAGTAAACCACCTTTGACCATAATATTTTGCCTTTCAGGAGGTACTCCAGTCAGATCATATAATTGGCACTTGAATACAAATGGTGGTTGACTTGTGTCTATCTCTACAGCAGGAAACACTTCTTTCTGCCACTTGACGCTCACTGCCAAAACAAAGTAAAATCAATTAGATAAAATACATAGGATGTCTAGGCAAGATAGAGATGCGTTCACGCCATGACCAAATGGCCAACACTTAGATAAAATACATAGGATGTCTAGGCAATGTCCAAATCCTCATACATGTGCCCCACCAAGCTTCAGTGCAAGCATATGCACTACTTTAAGAAGTGACCTAAGCGGCCTAAGGGGCCAACCGGCCAAGGGTCTTGAGTGCTTAATTTAGGCCTCAGGCGCCAGCTAGGCAAGCAACTACAACTAAGCGCACACTCTTTTCTGCCAAGACCACTCAATGGGACAACTAGGCCACTTAATGAGCCGGTTCTTAAAAAATGATGTATTGTACACAATATATATACAGTTGTGCATAATACTATGTGTATAATCTAGTACATATGCTATAGCTTTATAAAAATGATGATAACAACCTCAAATATGCATGGTATCGGATATCCCATATGACACGTAGTCATATTTATGGATAGTGCAAACTGTATATTATTGTAAATTTATAAACATATATGTAACTATACACATTATGTATTTACATGCAAAATATGTAACTGAGGCTTAGATGATGATGATGATGATGATGATGTAAAATATGTAACTATATGTGCCTGTCCAGCTAGTACACTGTTATCTATCTACCATTTAACATTTTCTGATGTTTACATATGTATAGAAGTTTATATCACATGAAAAATATACAGGATATAAACTCAAAAGAAAAAGACACAGGCCTTGCTCATAAGCATTTACAAGGTCTCGTCTTCTTGTCTTCCGCTTCATGCTTTCTAATACATGGAGCATATCGAGTTAAATGATGTGTTTGGGTTATCCAGATTGTGTTACTACACAGCCAGTTGTGTTTTAATTTCTTAAAACGCTACTTTTGCTTCACTGGCCTTTATTCCAATCACAATCCACCCACCCCTCCACAGGGCGCAAACTCTACCAGAAAAATGACTTCATTTTTACTCCATATAGGAAACTGGAATAGGACAGGGTCATAATGACGTTGAATTGCTATACATAGAAACATAAAGATTCTGTAACGTATTGAATGTGCGACAAAGGTAGGGCCATAAATAGGGTAGAAATAGGCAGCTAGACACACATGAAGCATAATTCACAACTATGCTGATTCCATCTGCATCTGCAAAAAACGGTGTCGGCTGTCCGGATTGCTTACAAGCACTGTTGATTGCTGTGATGGTGATGTTGGTTTTGTCCGGATTGCTTACAAGCACTGTTGATTGCTGTGATGGTGATGTTGGTTTTGTCCTGATTTTTAAAATTTGTGCTCCATTGTCCATTCACTAGAATCACTAGAATATGCCAAATGTAAGAATTATCAATGATAATCAAGTTATGAATGTTAACATTATATGCAATCTATCTTATAATGTACCTAATATAGGATTTAGTTTACAGATTCTTTCATTATACCTAATAAAACAAAAGCATCACATCGCAGGTTGAGGGCATGCAAGTTCATGCTGATGAAGGTGGAAGCACACAAACTCGTGGTGGTATATATTGGTTGATCCTTCCTGGTGGATGTAAGTCAGTATGTCCTGCAAAATATGACATGTTGCACTATGATAAATGAAAAAAAAAACAGATCTCTGGATGTTTGTTTTATGTAGAATTGTAAATAATAACTTTCTAACAATTGAAGTTTGACTTTTTTATACCAGACCTTGGCTCGTCATTTTGGGGAATGGTTTTGATTCTTGTATCAACTAACTTGCTTACTGCAAGGATCGCTGCTGGATGTTTTGCAGTTGCATTGCTTGTGGTGCTTTTTGTTGCTAAGAATGTATGTGACGTTTGAAGTACTTGTTCTTCATTTTTCATTGTTCATTTTGTTGGTGCTGCATTATTCACCATTTCATTTTCTGATGTAGTTGAAACATTCAAGTAACTAACAAGCATTTCCCTCAAGTTTCATACTTTTCTTTTACCAGCATTCCTGGTCCATATCAAGTAAACCATGTAAAACTGTAGATCTTAGTTTCTGCTGCTATGAATGATTCCTTCGTAAATTGTACGCTATAACTCTGAACCTACAGTTATACAGAACAGAGTCAAATGAAGTAAAAACAAATTGGTTAAGTTATATTATTAGAATGGAGCCTTAGTAGTATTCCTGAGGTACAATAGAAATTGCGGTATTCAGTCTTTCACAAAAAATATTCAGAATCTGTCTGTGTTATTTTGATAAATGATTCTGCAATATCTAATCCATTCACTCACTGTACTTGTTGTTTATGCAGTGGTTTCTACGAGGATTGTGCATCGGTAATTAGGGACAGCAATTTGTGGGACATACATTGGAGGCATGAATTGCCGGTAAGGGAGGAAATTTGGAAAATGTGAAGGTCATGTGCCCTTTCAGTCTCTGGAATGCGTAGATGTGAAGGTCAGATGTGGATGTGAAGGTCATGTCCATTGTTGATTGTTGTGATGGTGATGTTGGTTTTGTTTAGCGGAAACATAGGGTCAGATGCAGATACACCTTCGTGCACAGAGTCCTTGTTCAACAAAGGTGGATGCTTGCATCCAAGATGCCAATTTTTCTGCTCTCAACCCCCGAATGGAACAGGGATATGCACAACTAGCTTTGAGTGTACTTTCATGTATTCATGCTGACAATTAAAGGCTCGTCTGGTTCCACGTAGTTGCAACAGTGTGTGTAGCAACTGCACATGTTTTACAATTCACAGTGTTTGCTACGGCGCAGCTGGGACCCCTAGTTGGAAAACCAACCGCAAGGCTTGTCCGAGTTATGCACAGTTTGCTGGAAAAGAGACCGCGCCCATTTAGGGCGCAGTTCAAGTTCCGCAGCCGCTGGTGCTGCTGTCCACGCGCCATGGTGCACGGTAAGAAGTATACAGTAGACGATCAGGTGTCTCTGCTTTAGTTCTGTATAGCTGTGTCATGGTGGTAACCCCACGGTGGTATCCTGATTCAAATTCTTACCTTCAAGCACGCAATAACTGGAGGAAAGGGTCTGCTGGCAGCTGCTTCATACCAAACAGATGACGTTGGGTTCAAATTCCTGTTTTCGTTTGCATGTTTTGAAGATCACGGTGCTACTTGCGACTGCTTACAACCAAATAAGTGTGTTTGCTGTGAGAAAAGAACAGTCGTCTTATGTTTAGTGAATTTATTTTTGTCAAAAAAAGGCCTTGCGACTATACAGAGCTGGCATAAATGGAAGATTTTTTTCTATTGAAGAGAACAGAGATTAGAATTCTATCATGTTTGGTATTGGAAGATTCACCACTAAAGCTGAGATTCATAAGGTTGTTGAACTCATTGTGAATTTGGTGGAGGAACTAAGGGAGATGAGCCCTCTTTATATTGTGCTTTGTAGTCTGCAGTGGATAGATGTAGTCAGAAGAAGATATTGTATACATGTGTCTTTTTTCATGCATATTGTAAAATAGGGGCCAGGTTAATGTCCTCCCCATGTGTACTCATTGTTCAAATATAAATAAAAGTATCATTGTTGACATTGTAAGCAAAACTCAATCTTGATTAACATTCATTTGTTGTCTAATTGGAAACCCCTCTATATTGGCAAGCAACTGACTGGCTACATAATGTTTCTCACTACATATGTATGTGTAGTACATGGTGCCTTTCACTACACACTAGCTATAATTACATGTGTAGCAAGTGCTAATTTTTGCTATACATGAACTACAAATACAAATTGTAACCAATGCCATCTCTCCCTACATAGCATAGGTACAAATTAAATTGTAGTCATACATTTGGCTACAATGGAAACTACATATTTATGTGTAAGGACATTTTTACCTACAATTAGGGTTACATATAAATTTGTAGCCAGAGGAATAACTAACTACAACTTTGAAAAATGTAGCCTAAACAATTAGCTACACGGGTATTAGTTATATATTATAAATGTAAGGATAAATGTAGCCAAAGCTTTTGGCTACAAATTTTGGGGTTTTCGCTACAATTTTTTTTGTAGTTAAAGACCATATTTTTCGTAGTGAGTACCTTTATCTAGGGAACTCAAGTTTATTTGGAATTCCAATTGTTCATTTATCATGGCCTAATGAAACTTTCCACCAAGTTTTCAGCTCAACACCAATGTTTGGACTATCAACTAGCACTCTGTAAGACACTTCATATATAAGAACATTATGGTCATATACAATTATCATTTGATCTCCACATGTAAACAAACAAATTTAATAAACTTATGGTGATCATATTATAAATCATGGATCATTATTCAACCATTCTTAGAATTATTATATAAACATTATGATCATATACAAATTATCATTTAATCTCCACATGTAAACATCATACTAGGATTTCATTATTATAAGGAATTATTTTTCATATTTACATATTAGGGTTTTCACCATATTGTGTGATTTATCACCAAGATGCATAGATTTAGAAGTATTGAGGTTAAGCACTATATGTTATGATCATATAATCTATGATCCAAAGATATCTTGATTCAAGTTCATGATTCCAAATTTATATCTTTCGTGTGAGGTATGATTTCATCTTAGATCTAGCTTATGAGAGTGTCTTATCATACATGTATCAAGTTTCTAATTAAGTGAGATATTTCATGTATCAATCATCATTTGAGGAACAAAATTATCATTAGCATCGAGGTTTCATAATTATCACACTTGTATCTAGAAAGAGATCCACAATCTTGATCCACTCAAATTAAGACCTCTCTATGTCCAACAAGACGTGCAAACAATAACCATCCACCCATAAAAAATTTCTACCCAACTCTCAAAACAAGGGAACCCACTACAGTCATCCACATAGGACTACTAAGCCAAGTATGAGGCTCATCATGAAGATCACACATCATATTTATCCTCTTAGGGTTTTGGGACATATCCCTCACCTAGATGGAAAACATGTGTATATTTGAATGCCTTTTTCTCTAGGGTTAGATCTTTTTGTAGGAGATCTAGGGTTCAAAATTATCATGAAAATCATACACTAGGTGACTCAACTCGTACACTTAGAAGTAGTCTGGATAGGGACTCATCATCATATATTTCATCAAACACATATTTCAACATTTCACATATTTTGGAGCTAACCTTCTCTTGTGTCAGGTTGACCCATACCACGAGTTCACCTTATCTTATGTCCCATTCTAGAGGTCCTTTTTATAAAGAGATTGAGGCATGTGTTGGTCTCAAACCATATATCATTAGCCATGGCTCAATATGTACACAACTAGACACAAGCAAGCACACCAACCCTCAAGCTATGTTTAGCACATCAACCAAGTCATATGTACCACACATAATGTTAAGTCTATCTAGGGTTGCATGGTCAAAACTCAACTCATGTCATCAAAACATACTTGACCCTTCCAAAACCAAACTTAGGTGATCATGAAGCAACTCATATCATCAACATCAACATCAACATCGACATCATCATCATCATCATCAACATCAACATCAACATAATCCTCATCCTCCTCCTCCTCCTCATCATCACCATCATCATCATCATCATCAACTTAGTGATCTAGGATACTTACTATCCTAACCATTATCATGGATCTAGACAAATCTAGAGACTACAACTATCATCTAAACACTCTCATCTAGACTTGATTTTACATCTTTTTCTCTTAGGTTACATGGATAATCATTGCCTTTCTACATGTGGTAACATTTTTCATATGTACGTATATACTAATAATTGAAATAGGTTTTATCTAACGTTGAAACAAGTGACAAAAACCATCATACTCCATTCGAATAAAACCAAAACCAAAACAAGTTATTACACTCATTAGGCAGTCTAGTACCATGACACCTTGAGAACTAGCCAGAACATAGTGCACACTTGTGTAGCTACCCTAAGCACATGACGCAAAAATATGTCTAGGGTTTCAATTATAAGATCTCCCTTCTCTCACCCTCATGCACCTACCACCCATACTACATGATAGAAGGGGAAGAAAAGAAAGAGTCTAATGATTACACAAGTCTATACCTAGTCCTAGAACATCTAGGTTCTAACCTAGAGCCTAAGTCAACTTAGTCTTCTAAGGACAACTCATTCAGAACCTAAAGTTGAAACGTCAGGTTGAATGAATTTGTGTTTCATGTGAGTAATGTTTGGAGTAGTTATTGTTCCTGCTCTGATACCATATGTCACAGAATCATTTATTACCCCAAATCCTAACTCTAAAGGACTATAAAGTCAACAACAATAGGACCTAGGCGTCCGTCCCTAGCATGGTATTATCAAAGTGTGAATGCAAAAGCATAAAATCTTAGTATACATGAGCAAATGAAAAGATAAAATCACCAACATAATCTCAACATTCAACAAAATACATTAAGCAACAATGTTTTATTATAAGATTTCACATACATACTCAAGAGTCAAATTGTAAAAGTCTACTCATGTACACTAGGGATCTTACAACAAGTACACCTACATAACTCAAGTCATCAACTCTCTATATATCCTTGATCCTATAAAATATGTCAAAAGATGTGGGTCAACACACAAGGTATTGAGTATATGGCATAAAGATGCATATATATATGCTTTGCATAATTTGAAAAGATTTGCATAAGTAGAGAATAAGAATAAACAATGTAAGTATTTAGAGAAATGAGAGCCCATATTTTAAGTCATTTTATTCCAATTATACCAATAACATAATATATAATAAGGACTTTGACCAAAATCCCTATTAGAAGGGTCTGTAAGGGTTCTCAAGATTAACTAACCCTTTTCTATACGAGGGACCTCAAGGCCATCGACAAGAGCTAACCCTTTTATCGACATGGTCCTCCCTATCTTGACAACTCAAGTAGGACGCCCAACCTCTCGTTCTTACACTAAGAATACAAGAAGGTGGACAAGGTTTATATAATGGAGTTTCTATATAATGTTCCAAGTTATAAAACAACGATGACAAGATAAACATCGAGTACTATACTAAAATAATTCATGGAAATATTTGAGCAAGTAAACAATCATACATATATATATCACATTCAAGAAAGAAATCCATAGTCATATAATTATTGAAGCACATACTTGTGTTTAGAGATTCTTATTTATATTATGGACCATCCAAATCTCTGGATATCATCTGATCAGTGTCAATTAATATCATTAATAAAGGATCATGATTATTCTTGATATCTAGATCCATATTAGGGTTTACCCAAACCTAGGTTCAAACTGACCATATGTTGGCCTCAAGTATTTTTATACTAGTTTATATGTCATAAGTAGGATTTGGTTCAATTTTCATATTTTTTGTTGCTATATCTATTTTCTAGAATTAATTGAGTTTAAGACATGTGATTAGGCATTAATGATAAAATGACAAATATAGATCAATAATAATTAGATAAGAATCAACATATTTTCTCTAAATGATATTAATTTTCAATAGTATTTTATCATATTTAATCTTGATCATTTTCTATTTATAGCATTTAAAGATCTTAAAATGGAACATCCACTTCTAAATTATATCTCATTATAAAACTGCTTCAAAAGTTTGATCTAAAGGTTTCAAATAAAAGTAGACATAGTTATGAGTCTACGGATGTTTTTTTGTATTTTCCTGATATCAGATCTATTTTCTATGCATTATCTATGGTAGTGCTAATTTCTGCAAATTAGTGTAAATTACCTTGTTGGGTCAGGTCATGAACCAACTGAACTGATCGGTCTTCTAGCCGCTGGGCCCAATGCTATGGCCTTCACACATCACTGACCCGGTTCAGGTTGGTTTATGAGGGTTCAAGCCTTCAGTTCAAGCGACTTCACAATCCCTTGGTTTTCTAATCCCGACTACTTTGTGCGCCGCCATGGTAGAAGATGCCAATGAGGGGAGCATGAGATGCATGACTCCTCGCCAGTAACTAGTGTGCCGCACATACTTGTGGGTGGCAGGTAGATCTGATCGGCTATCTCTCCCGTCCAGGAAGGCTGGTGCTTTAGCATGATGAAGGAGGGATGACATGAAGCGCCGTGAAGCGCCATGAAGCTCCTCCGGAGCTGTAGCAACTAACACAGG
Organism: Alisma plantago-aquatica; assembly: GCA_963693085.1. Lineage (NCBI taxonomy): Eukaryota > Viridiplantae > Streptophyta > Magnoliopsida > Alismatales > Alismataceae > Alisma > Alisma plantago-aquatica. The sequence continues at coordinate 817,406,420 of OY856409.1, read as the reverse complement.
TGATCGCGGGGAGTCTTGAAAATGGCATTGGATTCGCATTTGAGACAATGGGATTGATGACTACAAGTCATGAAAGATACCATGCCAAGGAGCACCTTCTTGTTTTGGCTGGGTCCCCTACCATCACAGGGAGGAAACCCCTATCGTGCTCTCTGATCCCAGTCGCTTCTGGCTGTGTCTGCATCTACGGTGGCAATGGTGTACCGCCTGAGGTTTCCAAAATCTGTTGCGCACCTCACAATCTTAAAGTTGGGTCTGAATCACGCTCTAAAGTTGTGTTGGGTTGGTGGTGATAAAATTGACGGTGACGGTGATATAAAAATTATTCAAATGTGTAGTTTGGTAACATGTACATGGTGATAGGGATGGTGATGGTGAAAAACTTAAAAATTGTTGTTTGTTACATGGTTATAGGGATTGAGATATTTTTATAAAAAACACCCTACACAAGTAAGAATCATATTTATTAGAATATTTTTTTGCAAACTTGTCTAAGGAAGTAGTGGAGTCTTCAAAGAAAACTTCTTTCACCATGATCCACCACAATTCACCATGTTTTTTCATGTAGAGAAAAATACATCCAAATTCACCATGGATTCACCATAGATTCACCATGATTCAGCAAACAAACAACAATTTTGTTTCACCATCAATCTCTATCACCATGATTCACCATGTAACAAACACAGCGTAACATGGTAGAGGATGCTCTGGAGACCCACCTTTCTACTGAGCGGAGATGCCGGCTAGAAATCTATGTTGGCCAACACCTTAGAACCACAACCTGCTTGTGCGAGCATCAGGAAGGGATCCCAGAATAGTGTGGTATTCTGCTTACACCACTTCCTCAGTCATTGCCCCCTATCTGTAATGTTGTGTTTGGTACGTGGTGATAAAATTGATAGAGATGGTGATGGGGATGGTGATGGTGATAGAGATGGTGATGGTGATAGGAAAATTATTAAAATGTGTTGTTTGGTAACATGTGCATAGTGATAGGGATGATGATGGTGAAAAACTTAAAAAATGTTATTTGTTACATAGTTATAGTGATGGGGAGGGAATTTTTTTATAAAAAACACCCTACACAAGTAAGAATCACATTTATTAGGACTTTTTTTGCACATTTGTCTAAATAAGTAGTGGAGTCTTGAAAGAAACTTCTTTCACCATGATTCACCATGATTCATCATGCTTTTTCATGGGGACAAAAATAGACCAAAATTCACCACAGATTCACCATGGATTCACCATGATTCCCTATCACCATGGCAAATAAACAACATTTTTATTTCACCATCATTCCCTATCACCATGATTCACCACGTAACAAACACAGCCTAAAAGGTAATGGAGCTAATGCGAGAGAGATGATTGTTCTCTCTTATCCAACACTGAGAGGGGTGAGTGAAGAGTCAATATGTCCATGTTACTGCATAGATCATGGTTATGCAAAAATAGTTCCCTTTGGTTTCTTCACCTTCATAGGATCTAGATGACACCTCAGTCATGTTGTGAATCTTCTTTCTTGGAGTTTAGGGGTGACTTGGTCCCTGTATTAGTGGCTACCAAGATGTCATACAATTCAACAATCTAAAAATCCACATGCCATTAAATGTAATTCATTTCCTATAGTTCTACATCTCACTTGATTAGTAAATTCTGATATAGGAGGAACTTTATCTAGGGAACTCAATTAAATTTGTAATTTCAATTATTCATGTATCACGACGTAATGAAACTTTCCACCAAGTTTTAGGCTCAACACCAATGTTTGGACTATCAACTAATGCTCTCTAGACACTTCATATATAAGAACATTTTGGTCATATAGGTTGAAAGATATTTTTCCCTCTATCATCGACAAGTGTTAGGCAACTTTTGTTAAATATAGGAGAATATTATAGGTTGTTTTGATTTCCAATGAGCTCGTCAATGGTTTTAATGGCTCCAATTATTCTACTAAGTTATACATTAAAGTTGATACTACTAAAGCTTATGATTCAGTCAGTTAGGATTACTTACTTGATGTTTTGAAGCACATGAATTTTCCTAATTGTTGGCATAATTGGATTTATGTTATTCTTAAATCTACTAGATACCAAATACTGGTACATGGAGAACCCATGAATTATTTCAACCTATGAATTGCCTTAAGTAAGCTGACCCTCTTGCTCCCTCCTATTTGTCTTGTGTATGTAAGGGTTTATTGCCATTGTGAATATCATTATCATCAAGGTTTTCTCAAACCCTTTAAGGCTTCCAAGTATGTCTACATGTCCTACTATCTTTGTTGATGACCTTATGGTCTATCGTATTTATGATTATCCTAATGCAAGATGCTTAATGATTTTAGTCGAGTTTTTGGTATTGTCATTAACTTTAATAAAAGTCTTGTCTATCTTCACAAGAATGCAAAGAGAGAAGAATTCATGAATATTATCGAAATCTAGAAGGGTAAGTTTCCTTCAAAGTACCTCGATGTTCCATTTTTAAGTGGTAAACTCACAAAGAATAATTACAATCATCTTATTGATAAGATGAAGACTAAGTTGGGCAGATGGAAAACTAAACTCTTGCCTTTTGTTGGTTGTTTGGAGCTTGTCAAGTTGACTCTTTCTGCTTATAGTGTTTATAGGGATGTTGTTTTTCCCTTCTCAATCTTTTGTTATTGAGGTGGATAGGATTTGTAGAAATTTTATTTGGGCGATAAGGAGGATAAGAAAGCTATTCACTTAGCTAGTTGGAACAAAGTTACTAATCCCAAGAATTAAGGTGCCTTGGGTATTATAAATACTGAATATAAGTATAATGCTAACCTTTTCTATAATATTTTTAGTGTTTCTACTAAGAAAGATAGCATCTGGATAAAGTGGGTCCGTAAAAATTACATCAAATATGATTCTATTTGGAAGCAAATCTGGAAACCATTCCATTTCTAGTTATGGAGGAATATTATGAAGGTCAAAGAAGATGCCCAAGATTTCACTACTTTTAAAGTGGAGAATGGGGATAGTAACTTGCTCTGGAGGGACTGGTGGATTCATGGAAACACATTCCTTAGGGATGTTGTTGATCCTAGAACTTGTCTTATGTTGGGAAAATGAAAGTTTATAAAGATAAGTTCCATCATTTATAATGGCTTTGGCTGATTCTCGACTCTAGAAGATTGATTCCTCTTAAGTCTTACCTTGATAAAAACATTATCATATCAGAGAAGGCTAACTGCATCTTGTTAAATGAGAGAGACAAAGTTAGGCTTAAAGATACCTAGATTATTGTAGAAGTAAAAGTCATATCTTAAATTGAGTGACTTGGCTTTGAAGCACAATGATCCTGACAATTTTAAGATCCTTGTTTGGAAGCTTGCTATTGATAAAATCTATGTGATGAGAAACCTAAAAAGGGGGGTTCGATTGCACTTTAATTTGCATGATGTGCGGTGGTAGGAAGATCAACCCATCATGTGTTCTTTGAATTCACTTCAACTTGTGAAATTCGGTATAAATCCTATCCATATGGATTCATTGATAAAGTCCACGACTCCTCTGATGATTGTTAGAATTATTATTATTTAGTTTATTATGTCATATAGGCCTACTTATCTTGGACCATTAGGTTTATGTTCACTTTCCTTGTACTTGTCTCATTTCTTATATATAGGAGAGGAGATTGTCCTCTATAATAATAAAAACATCTTATTAGTCTCTCATTTTATTTTCCACGTGGTACCAAAGCATCGATCCTAAGCCTAGAGAGAAAAAGTGAGAGCCTCCACATGTGGGCGATTTTCATCCCTTCTTGGTTTGGCAGCCCGCCAGATATCATCTTGGCCTCCACGGTCATCTTCTATCTTCTTATTTCATAAAGATCCAATCTTTTTTATCCCTACACCAACACTCTCCATCTCGACCGTCATCAATCTTTTATCTGCCTCCCTTAAGTCTTATTTATCAATTCATCACTTCTTAGCATCCTCCTTTCCTTGGCATGCGTGAAATATAACTCCCACAACCCACAACACCAAAAGAATTCTCCTTTTAGTCTAAGGTTTCATTTTGTCATTTTATTCTCCAATAAAAAAGGCAGTTATTCTTTTTTGGTTTGGTTTGCTCCATCTCATCATTATATGCCCGATCAAATTCTCTCCTTTGTTTTACTTTTCTCATGTCATTATTACTGGACAATATCTCCTTTTCTATCTTTTTTAAACCATCGCCAATTATTGTGTTCATTTTTTAAAACCTCGTACCAACAATCTTGAATTATTGTTATGTTGAACAAGATTTTTTCTAACATTCTTCTTTCTTATTGTTTTTCCATCTTCAATTAAAGATTTCTTGACCGGGTCAAAGGGATTGGTGAGGAAAAAAAGAAGAAATAGAAATAAAAGTTGATGGCTTGGAATGGAATAAAATGATTAGGAGAAAAATGAAACATATTGAAATGAAAAAATAAAATGATGAGAAAAAAGATAACACAAAAAAAGAGAAAAAAAGAACCCATTCTAGTTTAGAAAGAACCAACGAAAAGGGGTATTTATACATTAAAAAATCCTCCCTACCACCTCTCATGCATGCATCAATTTCCATGTGCATGGCGTATTGTCACTTTTTTACACCAACTACTCATTCATTTTCTAATTGGTGTGGGGGGGTAAAATATAGAAGAGAGAAAATATATGAAGACATAGTATGATAGAGACTGTGTATCAGTTCAAACAATTATCATCTCCTTAAAGTTCTTATTATACAGCACATCCATCTTTTTGATGTTTTTGTGGCACTTCATTCCCACTAAGCATCGTGCTTTCGGTATCATTGGTGCTTCATTCCCAATGATACTATGATTCTTCGTGTTTATGCCACAATATGCACATATGTTTGCTATTTGTGCTTCTTCCAGAACTTACCAATTTCGCGCATTGAAGGATCTCAATTGCAACATTAACACTATTTTTTTCACATTTGTACTGCAATATGTACATTACGACAGAGCTTGCAACACTTATTCCAGCCTCTTGTTCCTTTAGTGTTAATGATGTTTCAGTTGGTCATTCTTGCTATGCTCTCATGAGACAGATGGTTGCTTCTTCACATTAGATTTCTCAAAAGCTCATCATTTTCTAGCATGTACATTCTATCACTGTAAGGATTCATCTAGATTTATCTTCACTGATCTACTTTTTTAATGTATTCTCTAAGTTACATTTGTTGATCTACTTGGGTTCCACCTTAATGGTATTATTCATTCCTATCAAAGACCCCAAGGTTCATGTGCCAGATTTATGGAACATGTATGGCAGCCATCAACACCCTGTCAATCTTGTGTTTGTACCATATTTTTCATGTATGTGGTCTTCTATGCTAATTCCAATTGGCTACACTTCTCAGACAATTCGAAGATACATCTATTGCTATATTGACATTGTGCTTCCGCATTGGTATTGCATTTTATACGTCAAATGTGTTGATTGTGCACTTATACCACCAACACATGTGTCCCCAATAAAAATGGCATAGTCGGGCACTTTGGATCTTCTTCTCTAGTTTGATTGTGATGAGTTTTTTCTGTTGTGTTTTGATTTCATTTATCAAATGTCCTTCATTCCAAGTGCACTTCAAAAGAACTTCTTCAAAGTTGAGTTTTCAAGTCTGTAGAACATAAATCAAATGACGACGTCATAAAAATTATTTTTAGATAGTCATGTTTAAGGGGGAGTGAAAATCTTGTATAGGGGGTAACATGTTTATTTTCAGTTTGTCTTCCAAGCTGGGTATGCATTTCACCCATACTCCAGCTTGACGGGGAGTGTTAGAATTATTATAATTTAGTTTATTATGTCATATGATCCTACTTGTCTTGGCCCATTAGGTTTGTGTTTTCTTCCCCTGTACTTGCCTCATTTCCTATATACACCAAAAGGAGGTTGCCTTCTATCAAGAACAAAGATATCCCATAAGCCTCCATTTTTTTCCACAATGATATTCTAAGATTTTGTAGTACAATATCCTTTCTTTCTACCATTTTTGTACTCTACTATATCTGCTGCATCAGAAATAAGATCTTATTTTTGGATCAGAAAATTGATTTGAACATTTTATGGTGTATTACCAGAGTTGAGATTGGATTGCTTACCCACAATCTCTTAATGAATGAGGGGATATCCTTGGGAGATTTATGGATATTTAGCTCTATCTTTCTCTTGATGTGTTACTATACAGCTAATCTTTGGTTATCTGGATTTGTTTAGCTATATTGCCTCTCCTATTGGCCTCAAGCTTGTCTTTTGAAAAGATTGCAATCTAGATTATGGGCTCTCTATTTGGATCTTCCTTGAGAATGGAGTCCAAATAGCCTATATGGTTCTTTCTATTTCTTTTGGTTTTTTTATATCTGTTGATGGGTACTTTGATAGATCCTACATAGTTCTTGTATATCCTTCCTTGCCTCTTCTGTATTTAGGTTATATACATTTTTTTCTTTCTTTCTCCTCTTTGTATAGCCCTCCTTTTCTGTACGAGTGAAGAACTATTCTATGATGCTCTTGTCTTCTTAGAAATAAGAGGAAGTAACACACTTGTTTGACCAAAAAAATAGTAGCATCTTATATTTAGATGATCCCTTATCTATTGCCTCTAACCTCTCAGCCCACATTCAACCCCTTAATTTGCTGAATATCAAACATGTTCCATTCCCTAGAACATCTAGCCTGGAAGTAATGTTTGGTTTTTTTATTACAATTATAGAAACCCAAGCTATATGTAACACCCCACTTTTGCATACATATAATCACTAAGTGGAAGTATTTCACTTCTAAATGGGGGTGTCACATCACAATAATCATTGCAAATAAATAAATAAAGCATCATACATTATTTTTAGAAGATTTATACATTTGTGACATCCCAGGATTTGAGGCCATGGATAAAATGATCTTAAAAGTATTTGTTGGACTACACATATCACCAAGGTGCACCTCCTTTTTAGGGAGTCCATCACTAAAGAACTCTGTGGTTAAGGGTGCTTAACCCAAAGTAGTACTAGGATGGGTGATTAGTCAAGAAGTTTATCCTAGATTGTACGTGAGTCAAGACAAAGCATGTAGTTAAAGCTAGTGGTGATCTGTGGGGCCAGTCATCTTTCCTGAAACCCTACTAGATCCTTGGGTAGTGGGTCCAAGTCTACACTAAAACTGGTAAATATTATTAGGCCATATAGTTGAGTCTTGACGAGGGCGTCAAGATTCTAAGTGGGGCAGATTGTAACGTCCCCATATTTGAGGCCTTAGATAAAATAATCTTAAAAGCAATGATTAGACTACCCATATCACCAAGATGCACCTCCTTTTTAGGGAGCCCATCACTAAACTTTGTGGTTAACATGCTCAACCCAGAGTAGTACTAGAATGGGTGACAAGTCACGAAGTTTATCCTGACTTGCGTGTGAATGAGGACAAAGCGTGCATTTAAGGCTAGTGGTGATCTTTAGGGCCGTTTGTCTTCTTAAAACTCTATCATAGCCTTGGACGATGGGCCCGAGTCTTACAACATTATTCTTTTGATATGAAAATGACAACTGCTTTCTTTATCATGTCTAAGATCTAACATCCAGACATTGAATAACTAAAGCATAAAGGGAAACATTCTAAATATTAGGAGCATCTAAAATAGATGGCACCTCACCAAGCTTCACTAAGGTCTTCTCATCCTTGATTTTCTCATATTTTGTCCCTATTTGCTCCAATACCTAGGGACATGGCATCCCTGACCATGCAAAGGAAAAAAAACCAGTTAACGATACTGGCACTTTATTAAAAGAGAAAATACATATATACTTGACATGAAGAAAACTTGACATGAATCAACTTTATACATTATTGAGTCATTTAGTAACATGAAAAATTCAACAATAACTATATGCATCTCTCTATGGATCCCACTTAAGAGCACATGATTGCTAGGAAAGCCCTTGATGCTAAGAAAGCCCTTGATGACCTTTTGAGGTCTATGATTTGAGAGGCATATAAAAGTGATTCAATTCCAATTATCTTATATTTAAAATTAGCATTAACATTAACATTAACATGAACATGATAATTATATTAAACTTGAATCTTTAACACGATTATATTTCTCCCTCTTGAAGCTTGAACTTTACATTCATTAGTCATTAATCATAATATCTAGTCTTAGTGATCATGGTAAAGATAAGATATAAGATATAACACTCATCAAGTAAATGATATAATGAACATGATTTAGAACATTGAACTTGAAATCATAATTTCTACTTTATACATAACATCAGTCAACCATGAATAATTGCGTAGAGAAGCATGACCCAATTACTTGGAGTAAAGTACATGTTGAATTCGTTTCTTTGATCTTTATTCCACCTTAAATTTCCTAAAATTAATATGCTTTGTATTAATTATCACCTTAATTAACATCATGAAATCTAATCTCAAGTCATCAAAGAATTAATGTCTGCTATTATAAAATTTGGTTTGAAACTTGAAAATGAAAATTTTCAAGAAATACCCTTTCCAAAACTTATTTTTGGGTATTTTCAATGGTTAATTCATTACGAATTTTCAAATCTAGACCAATTAGAAACTCAAGAAATTGGTTAACAAAATTAAAGGAGAAATATATTTTTTTGGGGGCTGTCTAGCTGGCCCAACCAGATCTTGCTACATTGTTGTATCACTCACACAAACAATACTGACAAGCGATGCATCACCCAGGGCTCAAATACATATTTTCCCATAACCATGTTATGTATATCCCAAACATAAAAGGGTTAAATTTTGTCAAAATTTTTCTACAATAGCTTTATCCAACCGGTGATGAATCAGAGCTTCCCATAGTTCAACCAGGAGAGAAACTCACAATCAAAAGACCAAAGTGGCAGTCAGAGTTTGAAACAAAGTCATAAGAGTTATCTAGTTCAAGTTTCTATGGTCACGAAGACCCTTAGTTTGTGGACCTATGGTGACCATAACTAAAGCAGCTGCTCCACCATAGTAGCGACAAGGTGACAACCAACACTACAAAATGATAATTTGGCATCCAAACCAAGATCCCCAAGTGCTTCACTACACAAAACCAAATTAGTATGGAGCAAAAAGGGAGTAACAACCATTAGGCTCAGTGGGATTGCTTCATGTCATGTGGCAATACAGGAAACAATGAAAGGATGAGTACCTACAAAATTGGGTGCAAGAAAAAAATGGAGAAATTTTGTGGAGAGAAAAAGAGCCCTAACTAGATCTCCTTCTAGCATCACGATGGTCGAATTCACCGGGTCGAGGATCCTACAGATCAGTGGCAAAGGTGGTTCATAGTTAGGGATTGTAAGGGAGACTTTGTAGGGGCTTGGTCGTCCTTGATCATTTCTAAGGTCCGTATATATATATATATATATATATATATATATATATATATATATATATATATATATATATGACATGTATTTAATACTTGTACGGGTAGCTACCCGCCCCCTATTTTGGTTACTTTTTTGGAGTTTCTTACTTTTGACATGTAGAAAGTTACTTTACCTTGTAGACTATTATTTTTCATGCATAGATAGTTACATTTACAACAGCTATAATAAATATACAATTATATATATAGTGTATTCTATCCAAAATTACTTTTTTAGTTGTATAGTTATTTTTTATCATCATGGTTACTTTTTTATCCTACGAGTTAATTTTTTGGTAGTATAGTTACTTTTTGGACTAACGGGTATCAAAATCTAGGATACCCGCATAGGTATTGAATGAACGGTTATATATATATATACACACACACACACACATACGTATATATACATACATAAATGTGTATATATAATATACATATATATACATATGTATATATACATATATATATATGTATATATATATGAGCATGTATTTAATACCCGCCACCTATTTTGCTTTTTTTTTTGAGTTTCTTATTTTTGACATGTAGAGGGTTACTTTACGTTACAAATTGTTACTTTTTATGCATAAATAGTAACATTTACAACACCAGATTCAAAAATACAATATATATATATGTGTGTGTGTGTGTTATGTATTTTTTCCAAATTTATTTTTTTTAGTTGAATAATTATTTTTTATCAACATAGTTATTTTTTTGTTCACATAGTTACTTTTCTGACCAAATAGTTACATTTTTTACTTATGGGTAGTGAAAATCTAGGCTACCCGTCGGGTATTGAATGAATGACCTATATATATATATATATATATATATATATATATATATATATATATATATATATATATATGTTCATTCAATACCCGCACAAGTAGCCTAATTTTTCACTACCCGCACATCCAAAATTGTAACTATATGGTACACAAAAGTAACTCTAAGATCAAAAGAGTAACTATATTGATAAAAGTATATGAATCTGTAGTCAGTAAATATATGGACGTATTTTTTGATTTTGGTGTATTATTTTTAGATGAATTTTATTGGAGGGCTAGATAAAATGCTCCTCTACAATTGCAAATTTTAAAAAAAAAGTGACAGGAAGGGTGTGCGGGTAGCTACCCCACGGGTATTAAAGATGATCATATATATATATATATATAAAGTGTACAGATCACACGAATATACTCAAATGTGTTTGTATACCAAAACTATTTTTTGCAAAATGTAAAACATTGATCTTCACTGTCATACTATAGCTAGGCTACATACAAATTTTGAGCCCATTTGGATGAGTGTAAGTCACTCATCTAAGGGCAAAAAAATCGACGCGTGAAACTAATTTGAAATACATAAATTTTACGGTCTTTATAGAATAACCTATAAATGTCCAAATGTGCTCAAATTTTGCGTATGAGCTATTCACAATATGTTTAAGAAGATCAATAGATTAGATTTTTTAGAAAAACATTGCATCATGAAAAACTACTTGAGTATATTCTGCTTCGAATACATGTACTTGAGTGTATTCTAGCTTGACTCTCTCTCTCTCTCTTTCTCTCTCTCTCTCTCTATATATATAGAGAGAGAGAGTCAGGCTAGAATATACTCGAGTGTACGGATCGCACGAATACACTTAAGTGTGTTTGCATATCAAGACTATTTTTTGCAAAATGTAAACCATTGATCTTCACCGTCATACTATAACTAGGCTACATACAAATTTTGAGCCCATTTGGATGAGTGTAAGTCACTCATGCAAGGGCAACAAAATCAACGCGCGAAACTAATTTGAAATGCATAATTTTTGCGGTCTTCATAACATGAACTATACATATCTAAATGTGCTCAAATTTTGCGCATGAGTTGTTCACGAGATGTTTAAGAAGATCAATGGACACTACTACAGAAATGGCTTATAACGTCACTTTTCAAGGTGTCGGTTGTATAAATAAACCAACACCTAAAGTCTACAGCGTCGGTTGATAACATAAAGCGACATCCAATCTATGAAGGGCGAACAGACATGGGTACCGCTTTTATTCAGTGTCGGTTACGTAATAAAAAACCGACACCTAAAATTAACTGCCAAATCCAAAATTTCTAGCGAAAAAAATTACCTCCAAAATTTGACATATGACGTCGGTTGATAAATAAAAAACCGACGACTAAAGGTTATTTGTGAGACAGAAATTAGGCACATTTTGGTCGTCGGTTTTACTACAATTACCGACGCTTATGAGTTTTCCCGCGCTATCCGTGGGGGATTTTTCACACCCTTTAAGCGTCGGTTTTAGGTAGAAATCGACGACTATGGTCATAAATCGAGAACAATTTTTTTAATCGGCATATGTATATAGACGTCGGTTGTTTTTTAGTTAAAAACCGACGACTATAATCAAGTATTGGTGTCGGTTTTTGTTCAGAACCGACACTGCTAGTTATAGTTGTCGATTTTTTTGAATAACCGACGCCTATGGTACAGTTAATAGCCCCACAAACAAAACTTTTCTCCATTGTCTCTGTTTCATTGTGACTCTGCGCTAGGTCTGGAGATTGCTCCCCCGATTGCTCCCCGCCGTCGCCGCTGTCATTGCCTGGCTCCCCCGCACCGCCGTTCGTCTCCTCGCGCGACGTTCCTCTCCTCGCCGCCGTCGCCACCGCTCCGCCGAGCCGAAGTTCTCCTCTCCTCGCCGCCGGTGCTGCCAGCTCCACCGAGCCGAAGTTCTCCTCTCCTCGCCGCCGACGCTCCCAACTTCACCTCCAGCTGCTCTCCTCTGCTCTGGCCGGGCCTTCTTCCTCTGCCCTCAAGGTCCGCCGCCTTCTTCCTCCTTCCTTCCTCCGCCTAGGCTAGGTCAAGCCCTACAGGTGCCCTGGAGCAAAATCGTCAGGTTCCCTGCTAGGCGTTTTTTTATTTTTTAAAAAGTTATTTACTTATTGCATGGTAACTTGATAAGTGTTGAAACAGTCAATAACTATATTTTGTTATGTGATTTATGATTGTATATGTGTGCTAGCTAGAAACAGACTGACCTGGTCTTGAGGATCTATAAATACATTCTTACATTCTATAAACTGTGTAATCTTACATTCTATAAATACAGATATAACACAACATTGTTATGTGTGCTTGACAGCCCAAATTACTTCTCGTTATTCTTCTTTTAATAAGTAACTCATATCCATTGATGTTGAAGTAAGTTAGGAAGCCAGTTTATTGACAGTGATATCTGATTATCCATCTTATATTTTAATGTGATAGGGTGATCAATATGGTAGATAAAAAAATGATTATGTCTTTGTTAGAAAAACCTTAGCTATGACTCCTATTTTAATGTGTATTGGGTTTTCAAGAAAATTTCAGCAGCATTTCCCCGTTTGTTCTCTAAGTACATATGTACTTGGAGAACAGCGGGGAAATACTGCGGAAATTTTCTTGAAAACCCAATACACATTATACACTTACTAGTGAGATTAGGTGTTCAAGGATGGGATAGGTGGTACATGTACATTTATTATATATAAGAATGACATCACATGTATTTGTTAACCCTAGACCCTAATCCACATTATACCAATCTGATAGTCCATGATAGAACAAAGCATAATGATGTTGACTGCAACTTTGTGCGTCATGCTATTCTGAATTAAGTGTATATTTACTTCATAATTGAATGTTTAAGTAAGTTATAGATATCTTCACCAAACCTCTTTCGGAAACTTGTTTTATTGTTGAGTATATTGAGAATCCTAATCACCCTTCTTGCTTAATGATGAACTGTAATGCACACATGTGACATGCTTGGAATGTAAATGATGAACTTTTTACTAAATTGCCAATCATGCTTTTAAAGACATCAATAATCACCCTAACTTGAAGAACTAGGATTTTAGGTATAAGAATGACAACACATTATTTGTTGGCCTAGAAACCCGTCCAAGATTTACTCATTAGGAGTAAATCTTGGATAGTCCCCGGTTTGGGACTGTTCTTGAACACCTAATCTCGCTTAGGATGTAAGTGTATAATGTGTGTTGGGTTTTCAAGAAAATTTCGGCAGCATTTCCCCGTTTGTTCTCTAAGTACATATGTAATTGGAGAACAGCGGGGAAATGCTGCCGAAATTTTCTTGAAAACCCAATACACATTATACACTTACTAGTGAGATTAGGTGTTCAAGGATGGGATAGGTGGTACATGTACATTTATTATATATAAGAATGACATCACATGTATTTGTTAACCCTAGACCCTAATCTTGTTGTAATATATACTTGTTTTCTCTTTGATCATAGAGCTTTATAATTTTGTTGTGATATATACTTTGTTGTAATAATGTGAACTTTACAATGTGAGCTTTACAATTTGAATGTGAATTTGCAGATGGCTGACCATTCTCCTGATGACCGTGCTGATGATTACCGTGAGGGTGAGGACATCAATGTGTCGCCTCACAATGTAAGTTTTAAAAATATATCATATATTTATATCTATATGTCCATTTATAGTTATATCTTGTAAATGTGATTATTTTGTCAAATTTTAGGTTGATGATGCACAGGTACCATCTGAAGCACTTGAGGCACTTGATCAACAGCACCAAAAAGTTGACAAGAGAAGGGGCATCACTATGATGAAGAAGTTAATTGCGCAAAAGGGCAATGGATCCAAACTTGTTGTGGATTTTGATAATGCAGGAAATGCATGTGGTGTGAATCGCAATTCATTTATTTTATATATTGGGTTTGTTACTCGTAGCCATTGCGGTTGTCGCTTAGATTCTTGGCATAACGTTTCTAAGGAGAAGAAGGACTTAATATGGAGGGATTTATGCGTGAGTTATTATTAATTTGCAATTCTATTTTGTAGATTACTAAATTTTTGGATACTAGTTAATAGCAATTCTATTTTGCAGAATATATTTGAATTGGATGAAAAGCTGCATCGTAAATGCGTGATGCAACGCTGTGGGAGAGTCCTAAGGAACTATAGGACAAATCTCACTCGAGAATACATAAAAGAAGCTGACAAGAGGAAGAAGACAGCCACTGAACAGTGGAACTTCCTGGACAAAGAAGAATGACGCGTTCGTTGCTTCAAGACAAACTGATGAATTCAAGGTATTAGGTGTCAGTCTCAATCTCATTAATTAATATATGTTGTATCCACCTATTCAAGATTAACATTTAGTGTTACTAACCAAATCATTAATGTGCATACTAACTAGGCCCTCAGTGAGGCACAAAGATCAAGGCGTGCACTGAATGTGCATGACCACACAATGGGTCCAAAGGGGTATGCAGGCATTCGCCAAAGACTACAGTCTACTGCTACTCAGTCTATTGCTACTCAGTCTGCTGCTACTCAGGAGTCCTCTACCATAGGTAGCACACCTATGCCTCGCCATGATGTCTGGATAGCTGGGAGGTAAAATAAGAAGGGAGAAATGACGAAGGCCGCAACTGCTGAGGCGGCTGCAAAAATGGTAAAATACAACTCTTACAGCAATCATTCGAATATTGATTATTTGTGTTGTTTACTTAATTACAAATTTTTGTTTTGGCAATTAGCGGGAGCTGCACGAGCTGAGGAAACAAGGCAAGTTCATCCCTGAGGGCACAAGGGATGAATTGACAGTTGCTCTGGGTAACCCAGAGCATCCTGGACGTGTTAGGGCTGTGGGCGCTGGTGTGGGCATCAAAGCTATTTTTGGGCCATCCCAGCGCAAACATGTCCCAAAAGCGGGACTTTCACAAGAGGAGGTAACATATTCTTTCTTTATAATGTTACTGTAAAAGAGAATTCAATAATTAGAAGCTAACGTTTCTTTTATCCATGTATAGGTAGATAAGCTAGTTGATAGAAAACTAGAAGAAGCAATGAAAAAGTGGCAGGCATCTCAGACTGCCACTTACCAGACAGTACCTACTATAGGCTCTACTCCTCCTACTCCTACTGTAGAGGTTGGGAGTAATCCTGTAGAACCACCACCTAGCACATCCGCTGTAAGTATTTTTATGACATAGTAACTAGTTTTTTAATTCAAGATGATATGTATATATGAAATTGTAGTCGTTTCAAAAAAAGATGATATGTATATATGTATATAACATTCTTTACACAAAAATTTGTAGGGGTTGAAGCCATGCCGTCTAAAAAGTAAAGAATTTGTCGTTGCAGAGGCGTCGGCTTACCCATCCCTACCAGGGGAAACGTGTCACGGGTCTCCAGTACCAGCTGGTTGGATTCGTGTGAGCCTGATACATATATTCTTCCAGTGGATGGATCTTCCATTGCCATATGCCCACCCAGATTGTGAAACGCTTGGTGAGGCAGTAGGCGGAGTGATATTGTGGCTAAAAGCGGATGTCCTCTTTACTGAAAAGGTATGGTAAATTTACATTACGTTCAATTATTAGTGTGTGTATATGATGGCAGTTGATCTGAAATTATATATATATACAGGTTAAAAAGAAGACACCCACAGCATCTAGGCTTCCACTTCCACCTCCTACATTACATAGTTGGGTTCCACAGGACCTACCTGTCCTGTTAGGTCCTAACTGTAGGGGTATGGCAATATGGTTAGGCGAACATGATATAAACTCCCCTATAACTTTTTCTTCCGATTCAGATTCTACAGGTCAGTCATACGAAACAAAACTATTTATACAAGACATTTTGGAGTTGTTTCGATATGATTGGATAAATACATCTATGATAGAGCTATGGATAAGGTGAGATATTCTTTATACATCTATATACCTTGTGTATGATCTAGTGATCTGGTTTCTTATTTATTAATGCATGCATAATTAATACATATTTTGCAGCTACTTAGACAACATATGTGCAGATTTTGGATTCAAACATGTAGGGTTTTTTATTCCATCTTTGATTAGTCTAGTAGCTAAAGACCCTACGTCAGTTCAACAATACTGTTGTGAGGCTTTTTCAAATTTTGCTGTAAATAAGAAGATGGTGATAATGGCTCCATTCAATGTAGAGTAAGTTTACTTTGCTTATTATAATTTGGACTTAAGAAAATTACATTTTTATTGTGGATTTTGAGTTATTAATTTTTAACTTTTTTACCTCTAGGGGTAGGCATTGGGAGTTACTGGTTATTGCCCCTGAGACGTTCACTGTGTATTATCTAGATCCTAAGGGGAGTAAATTGAATACAAGATTTGGACACATAATGAAAATGGCATTATTCCGGTGAGAAATATTTCATTTTCATATCCGTTAACATATGTTATTACATTACTATTTAATTGCAATGTTCTGTGTTACATTAACATGTAGGGGTTTTGAGGAGTTCAAAAAGGTTGGAGGAAAGGTCCCCACGAAAAAGAACCAGCCAATAATTTGGAAGAACGTGAAAGTAAGTTCCCGACTGCAATATATGTATATATTATTTATGTGAACAATGCTTAATTAGTTGTATTTTTTAATATTTTGTATGTTTGAATTTATAGTGTGCTACACAAGACAACGGATGGGCATGTGGATACTATGTCATGCGATATATGCACATGATTATCAAACATGCCGCACTGGATATCGAGTGTATTGCTCAGGTATTATATAGTCTCATTAGATAATATGATCGAAATATATCAATCTTATTTATAACTCATTAATTATATATATACATCATTCTCTTTACAGGTGTTTAAAGCTGACCCCATTACAGGAGAGGCCTTACCAGATGAAAATGCTCCCTATACGATGGGAGAATTAAATGAAGTAAGAGAAGAATGGGCAACAGCCATACAAATAGTGGGGGCTTTAAAGTATAATTGGGATCCTGATAGCGAATAATGACTAAACAATGATATTTTGTAAATGAATTTCTGAATTATAATATATGTGTGAATGTTTCTACATGTCTGGATGTTTCTACATGTGTCTGAGTGAAAATGAATGAAAGTGTTGGCTGCTATATGAATGTTTCTATATGTGTGAATGTGAATGAATGGAACTACAGATTGCTAGCTACATGAATGTTTCTAAATGTGTGAAAATAAAATGGAACTACATGTTGCATTGATAAATGCATTTGTGAATAATTTTGTGGTTAATTTTGCAGGTTTGTGGCCTGTTGTCGGCTGATATCAATGGATGTCGTAAAACATGTAGTTCATAACTGAACTGAACATGTTTCTCATCCTGCGACCAGCCACAGCAGGTCTGCAGACTGACAGAAAAAAAAACAATAGGCGTCGGTTATTTGTAAACAACCGACACACAATGTTATAGTGTCGGTTTTATATAAATAACCGGCGTCTATTTCCTGTGGCGTGAAGATATATGGCGTCGGTTATTTGTAAAAAACTGACACTAATAGTGCCCAAGATGGCACCCTTTCTGTGGCGCGAAGGGTTTGGGCGTCGGTTTCTTATCTAATAACTGAAGCCTATAGTCCCATGATGGCGCGTTTTCGGTGGCGTGCGAAGAGTTTGGGCGTCGGTTTTGGAACTGACGCCTAATGGGTGAGCTTTTAGTGTCGCCCACACAGGTGTCTCTTAGAAACCGACACTAAAGGCTTTAAATAACCGACACTAAAGGTAGGTTCTGTAGTAGTGGGATTAGATTTTCAAAAAAAATATTGCATAATGAAAAACTACTTGAGTGTATTCCGCTCCAGATACACTCAAGTGTATTCTAGCCTGACTCTCTCTCTCTCTCTCTCTCTCTATATATATATATATATATATATATATTAATATATATATATATATAGAGAGAGAGAGAGAGTCAGGCTAGAATACACTCGAGTATACGGATCACACAAATACACTCAAGTGTGTGTACATATCAAGACTATTTTTTCCAAAATGTAAACCATTGATCTTCACCGTCATACTATAACTAGGCTACATATAAATTTTGAGCCCATTTGGATGAGTGTAAGTCACTCATCCAAGGGCAACAAAATCGACGCGCGAAACTAATTTGAAATGCATAATTTTTGCGGTCTTCATAACATGAGCTATACATATCCAAATGTGCTCAAATTTTGTGTATGAGTTGTTCACGAGATGTTTAATAAGACCAATAGATTAGATTTTCAAAAAAAATATTGCATCATGAAAAACTACTTGAGTGTATTCCTCTCCGGATACACTCGAGTGTATTCTAGCCTGACTCTATATATATATGGTGTTCATTCAATACCCGCGCGAGTAGCCTGATTTTTCACTACCCGCACATCCAAAAGTGTAACTATATGGTACACAAAAGTAACTCTAAGATCAAAAGAGTAACTATATTGATAAAAGAGTAACTATATGAATCTGCAGTCAGTAAATATATGGACGTATTTTTTTATTTTAGTGGGGCAAATGATATTATTTTTAGATGAATTTTATTGGAGAGCTAGATAAAATGCTCCTCTACAATTGCAATTTTTTTTTTGAAAAAAGTGACAGGAAGGGTGTGCAGGTAGCTACCCCCGTGGGTATTAAAGATGAACATATATATATATATATATATATATATATATATATATATATATATATATATATATATATATATATATATGTATGGGAGTTCATTGGCTGCCCGCGCGGGTACTTTTGTTAAACTACCTGTGTTCACAAACACGGTGGCACAAATAGTAATTATTGACCCCGTCCTCCTTTGCGGTGGCACGTGTTGTAATTAAATCTTGTACTAGTGCCAGCCGACCCGCATCGATCACGCCATACGCCAGCTTGGAGTGGAGTTCTACAGATCCGGCCCACAGTGTTCAAGTTAATGACGACAACAGCATCCACGCCATGAAAGGATTTTCCGCAGATTAAAATTTTTCGGCTTTGCAAGCGGCAAAGGTAACATGCAAGACACACGACGACGTGCTTCATCATGCTTTCCGACCCTAGACCTTTCTCTCAACCATATGCTTCTGAACCAAATGCTCCAAACATCTCAGCCATGCGGAACCAACTTTGTGTGGTTCTGTCCCATCAGTGTGAGTGACTTGAACTTCGGACCTCCTTGAGGATGGGGAAGCTTGGGACCGATGATGATGTGACGCTGACTCGAGGAGTTTTATAGCATCCAGACTTGAGCTTGGGATCCCGTACAGCCAGTTCTATGCACAACTAGAGGCGAAGGAGGTGGCTGATCCATAAGGCGAGCGTGGTAGTCGTGAAAGGGAAGTAAGTTACGAACTTCTCGATCCGAACTTAATTATTCTGTGAATGGCGTCGTCTATATGGAAGAGGTGCTTCCTCAGCCCAGGTGTTTGAAGGTGTTGCAAGAAAACAAGAAGGCGGGGAGGTATGAAACTGTGTTGCACCATGACCATGATATGCATGTACAAGCTAGTGTGTCCCTCATGCTGTACAAGGATTGGGATTTGGATGGTTCAATTCAACGCAGTCTCGACTCAAAACAAATGCATGGTGACGGTGAGTGAAGGAATGAATCGGAAGAGTGGCGATCTGCAATTACTGGGTAACAATCATGGATCTTTAATTAGTCTGCGGACATGGTTTCCTCTCGAGGATCAGCGTGCTTGCATAATGCTCACATGCCACTAGGATTTCTTTTGTTAATGTTTATCTTAATATTTTGTAAATGTGTGTCCTATTACAATATGAGTATCCATATTACAAAACTGTCACCTATATTACGATTGGCTCTTACCTATTACAACATGACTGTCCATATTACAGATGACACTTGCTTATTACAATATGAGTATCCATATTACAAAATTTTCACATACATTACGGTTGTCTCTTGCCTATCACAATGTGACTGTCTGTATTACATATGACACTTTTTTATTACAACATGAGTATCCATATTACAAAGCTATCACCTACTTACGGTTGGCTCTTGCCTATTACAATGTTACTGTTCATATTACAAATGACACTTGCTTATTACAATATGAGTATCCATATTACAAAACTGTCACCTATATTATAGTTGACCCTTAACTATTATAATGTGACTGTCCATATTACATTTGACACTTTCTTATTACATTACGGCATTAAAATTTACATGTAGCATTTACACTAAAAATCAAGATTCGATAACTAGAGAATTATATGTGAACACAAGACAAGGGAAGAATTTGTAGGTTTAAGAACTTCACATGCAAAATGGTAAGCTTATCATCCTGAATATTACAATATTGTTTTGCAAATTGAAAATACAATCATGTTTAACATTTTGTAAAAAGACTTGAGCAAAGACAATAACGATAAGGAGGAGAAAATTGCAACTAATGTAGATGTTTGATGATATAATAGATGACCCACAAGGTGTTAAAAAAATTTATGAGAATAAACTTTAGTACAGAATAAATTATAATAAGAAGGAATATTATGTAATATGAATAAATAAATTGTAATGAGAATGAAAACAATGTAACCAAAGTTCACGTCTTGTAATACAACCTGACTGTATCAAGAACTATATGCATATTATGTAGATGACAACTACGTGGAATATCTCCTAATTATGAGTCAACGGTGAACATGTGTTCAAAATGATTAAAGCTCTTGTCCTCAATTAATTTTTTATTCACCAAAAATGTATGCCCCAATGTCTCCAGCTATCTTTTCCACTATTGCATGCACTCATAATTCATTGTCGTCTAGCTACAAATAGTGGAATCATACACATCCACTAGTAAAGGATGTTGAATTAAAAAATACTACCACCGTGTTCCATGCAATACGTAGTTGATTTCTTCTTAATTACAAAATGTGCCACCGCTACTCCATGCATACGTAAATGAAATATGTGTAATTACAACAAATGCCACCGCTACCATGCAACCGTAATGGATTTTGATTTAATTACACATCATGCCACCGTGTATCAATGCACAGGTAATTAACTTGGCTACCCGCGCGGGCATCCAATACATACCCTATATATATATATATATATATATATATATATATATATATATATATATATATATATATATATATATATATATATATATATAAAGTGTACAGATCACACGAATACACTCAAGTGTGTTTGTATACCAAAACTATTTTTTACAAAATGTAAAATATTGATCTTCACTGTCATACTGTAGCTAGGCTACATACAAATTTTGAGCCCATTTGGATGATTGTAAGTAACTAATTTGAAATACATAATTTTTGCGGTCTTTATAGCATGACCTATAAATGTCCAAATGTGCTCAAATTTTGCGTATGAGCTATTCACAATATGTTTGAGAAGATCAATGGATTTGATTTTTGAGAAAAATATTGCATCATGAAAAACTACTTGAGTGTATTCTGCTTCGAATACATACACTCGAGTATATTCTAGTCTGACTCTCTCTCTCTCTCTCTCTATATATATATATATATATATATATAGTCAGGCTAGAATATACTCGAGTGTACGGATCGCACGAATACACTTAAGTGTGTTTGCATATCAAGACTATTTTTTGCAAAATGTAAACCATTGATCTTCACCGTCATACTATAACTAGGCTACATACAAATTTTGAGCCCATTTGGACGAGTGTAAGTCACTCATCCAAGGGCAACAAAATCGACGTGCAAAACTAATTTGAAATGCATAATTTTTGCGGTCTTCATAACATGAGCTATACATATCCAAATGTGCTCAAATTTTACTTATGAGTTGTTCACAAGATATTTAAGAAGATCAATAGATTAGATTTTCAAAAAAAATATTGCATCATGAAAAACTACTTGAGTGTATTCCGCTCCGGATACACTCGAGTGTATTCTAGCCTGACTATATATATATATATATATATATATATATATATATATATATATATATATATATATATATATATATATATATATATATATATCAAAGTATGAGGGTGCAATAGAGGGTAGAGTATTTGATTCATGGTGGAATTGGGAGAATCTTGTCGACCCAGCATTGCAATGGAGGAAACCCTACCCAAGTAGGTATGTACGGATTTGCCTCTCTGCATTGGTAATGGCAATGTGTTCTAATTGCATTGATATTGCATCGAGGGGAAGAGAGTCTAGTGGGAGGAGGATCCCTTGGGAGTCAGGTTCTTAGTGTCACAGAGAGAAGTTCGGGGACCGGGCGGTGAGATATTCGACCTGGATCTAGCTCCCATCCCATATATATATATATATATATATATATATATATATATATATATATATATATATATATATATATATATATATATATATATATTAGATGCCCTGATTAGGAAAGTATTTATTCACCTCACATGTCAATTTCTTTTTATCCATTTTTTTCTTCAATCCTAACTTTCATATTATCCTCATATAGGCAATATGTCAGAGCCAAACTGTTACATTAGGTATTCAAAATGTGGATTTCTAGAAAGACCGCATAATTTTTTTAATGATTACTTAGGTCGTAAAACAACTTAGAGTCTTCTAATATATTTTCCATGATCTCATATTTTATTTATCATTCAACCAAAATTATGATTGATTTTTTATATGTGCAAGAATTAGTTAAATTCAAAACTACATTCTAAGGACCTTTTCGCAAACTAAATATTATTCTAAGTAGACTTAAAATAGATTTTGGAGACCACGAGTCAAACTTAGACCCTCCAATGGATTCAAGAACTTTATTACATTCTTAATTAATCAACTGAGGTTTAAACACCATAATATTCTCAATTGAAGTTCAACATTTGAATTAAGTAGTAGAGAAATTGCTATAAAGATCCTAGACTTGTTTTAAATCAAAATGAGATGCTATATTATATTTAGAGAAATATTATATGATTCACAAACACATGGTGTTTTATAGGGCCCCCAAGAGTAACATCTGAATAGACTCTTCAATTCAACCACCTTTACGAATCTAAATGAGAGCTTCCTAGAAGTAACTGATGTGATAACCAATCATCAGATCTGATGGCTCCTACTAGCTCCAAATGATCTCAAGATAGGTTTTAGCTATCCTATGAACAAGTTCTTACGAACTTTACAAGTTTAGAATTATTGGTCTTGTATTGTGGAAGCGTCCACTCCCGTTGAAGATTTTTTTTCAAATTCTCAGACAGTTTTTATTCTACCCGTGACTGTTGTAACTAGTTATTTTTTCTTATCTCGCTTAGTGCCACCCACAATGCTTCGGGCTGCCCAATGATGTATTGTTCAAAACCTATGAATGAAGAAATGAATTATAAAAAAATACTAGAAATTGGTGTGGGTATCAACAAGATATAATAAACCATGAAGAAAAAGAGGCATAGATGGAATACTTGTTCAGATGAATTGGACGCAAAAGAAGGATTATGGGATTATGAAAAATCATCCCCAATCCTCAAAGAGGGTTTAAAATCTTTGGTGATCATATCGGGCTTTTGGCTGTTGTAAAACAATGCCAAACACCAAAACCATCAATGAAAGAGTTGAGGCCACACCACATTAGGGGTGAGCATTCGGTTAATTCATTTTGCTATAGTTAATTTGGTTCAGTTAAATAGTTAATTTTTGGTTTAATATTTTGACCATTAACCTAACCAAATTAGTGTTGATCAGTTCAGTTATGGTTAACTGGTTAATGGTTAATTTAGTTAACCAAACAAAACTCTTATAATAATATTGTATGAAAATAATTATAAAATTTTGAACAATTATTATATTATAGTAATATTACATATAAATATAGTGATATATAGTTCTGAAAAGCTTGATTAGTTTATAAACATGACGATTTTTTTTAAATAAAAGTAAAATTATATAGGTATATATATGAGCAAGATATTTTTTTTTGAATAAATTGTGACTATTCGGTTAATTTGGTTAACCAAACACAAAATAGTTCGAACTGACAAATTAACCATTTAACCAATTAACCAAAATAGATAAACCAAATTAAGAAATTGTTTAAAAAAATAACCATTCAGAATTAGCCATTCAGTTAATCGATTATTAACCAAATTCTACTCACCCCTACACCACATAGTTGTACATCATATATGTAACAGTCCATCCAATAGCTATTTTATGTAATTTTGACACCACTTCAAATTATTTATGCATAGATACTTGAGATTTAGAACCAAATAGAGAGACAAAAAAAAGATAAAAAATGTAAGACAATGACATCATCCAGACAAAAATTGGTCAAATTAATTAGTTTTCAGAATTAGTGGGGTGCGCCTGGCCCAAGAAATAGTGCAACGCAAGGGCAACACTCAAGACCCACCAGCAAGCTACCGTCTTGGGCCCTCCCCTCAAAAAATTAATTTAATATCATGTGGGCCTATGGCCCACGTATCATATATTAAACGGATAAGAACAGATACTACACTTGATCTTAGCCAAAAGGCCGAGAAAAGTATGGGCCCCTCAATGTCAAGAAATTGCCCCTTTTTATGAGAGTAGTTATGCCAATATGTTTTAAGTATAACGTGATATAATATGTGCCAATATTACCACTGTGTTATGATAGATGTGACCTAAATGCACAAGGTGTGATTGAAGTTTTTATGTAGGTCACATGTTGATGATGCCCGAGTTCTATAATCTCATTGACCTACGTCTGGTAGACTCTTAGTGAGTTCAGATAAATGTATTATCTTCTACATTGGGCTAACAACCAGGATGTGCCTAAATTTTCATGTAGGTCACATGTCAATGATGCCCGAATTCTATAATCTCGTTGACCTACGTCTGGTGGACTCTTAGTGAGATCACATAAATGTATTATCTTCTACATTCGGCTAGTAGGTTACATAGTCGCTAGATAAGAGTTTTGGTAGTACACCCCAACTAGTTAGTTTTTAATTAATAAAATTAATCAAACAACATATTATTGACTTTGTAGTTACTATAGAGCCTTTACATTTTTTATTGCTCAAATATATTTTATATAAGGCTCTCTTTAACATTGAACTATCAAATTCAACTATCTAAATCAATATATGTATTAGAGATTGCATACTCTGTTTACTTTGTGGATGCTTTTTCGCTTGTTAGAACTTTGGTCTCACTCTTGTAGTTTCTCACACTTTTAGGTTCTCATCGTATTAGCCAAGGGTTCTTTAGTGAGGAGTCTCCATCTCTAGGGAGGTTGTTAATAGAATGTGGGAGTTTAGCATATTGTCGTGTCTCGAGATGTCATTGTACTCTCAAGTTTCAAAATGGGTTATTTACACAATGATGTATCCACCACTAAATGTTTGGCCTTTTATGTATTACACATGTTATAAATA
Source organism: Alisma plantago-aquatica (assembly GCA_963693085.1). Taxonomy (NCBI): domain Eukaryota; kingdom Viridiplantae; phylum Streptophyta; class Magnoliopsida; order Alismatales; family Alismataceae; genus Alisma; species Alisma plantago-aquatica. The sequence continues at coordinate 817,380,748 of OY856409.1, read as the reverse complement.
TGATCAGGCATGCATTTTGTATAAAAAGGTTGTTAATTAGGTCAACACATTAAGCAGTGTGCAATGATACATCGACAAAAGTATATAATGGACAACTTTGTGATCATATTTGTGAATCGTGTTTCACTTTGAATGTTATTTTGTTCTAGTAATGCTTTCTTATATGATGATAATTAAGATCGATTCAACTCTTTGGATTTGGATTTTCTTCTCACAATGGCTAATCGGTCTTGGGGCATGCGTGCATTATTTCCTGCGTTGAGTGTCACACTCTTCTTCTGTTGTTACAATATGCAGGGAAGACACCAATATAATTCATTAACTCTATACAAACATATATTCATGCAAAGAATATGTAAGGCAACCAGGGAGGTAACGTGCAAATGAGCACTGAAGATAGGTGTCTCCCTTCCCCAATTAAGGAACCACTTGGGCGAAGAAACCTTCTTAGGTCGAACAACGAAGGCTTTCAAACACCTCTCAATCATTTCCATTATCGAGTGTGTTGGGTGCTTGGAACTCCTGGCATCAGAATACGAGGATAAGAGGAAGGAGTTGGATGGTCGATTTAAAGCCAATTGCTCTGACCCCAAAGAAAAATTGTCCTTTTTAAGATTTCCCTAAGGGCCCTCTCTCTCTCTATCTCCCATATGTGAGAGAATATAAGGCACAAGGATACATGGAGAGCCAAAAGTGCATGCCTGTCTTTGGGTATCCGTATTTGAATAAGAAGACAATGCCTCACTAGCGCCTTAATGCCTTACACCTAGAACCACCACTTCATTAAGGCACATCCCAAAGTATAGTAGAGACCTCATGAACATGCATTTGAATATCATATGTAACGGTATTGCTATTGTGATGTATGTGTTGATGTTGTATTACAACCTTATATTATAACATACTCACCAGTAATCATTCACAACCTTCTAAAGTGTACACAATTCTACAAAGATGTTAGTGTCTTTGAGAGTTCAGTTCAGGTGTGAAAATTGTGTTGCACGTGCACCATGTTTGAATAAGGTAAAAAGAAATCACATCGAGCCTGAAATGAGTCTATTTCTAACATCAAGAAATAAGACAAATATGAGTTCTATATGGTCAGATCCATTTTTGCTCATCTTTCAACTACGAAGAGTAAACATTATCTACATTTCATTTTGTAAGAGATCGTTAACATAATCATTTTTTTCAAACTGTCAGTGAAGAATGAGACCATTGGTGTCTAAATATTAACTGAGACCAAAATCTATACGCATGGATTCCGGAAAAGAGAGATTCAGAATTGGTTAGGAAATCGGCAGACACATATACATTAATAGCAATTAATTTCAAAATCGGTGGGGTGCGCTGGTCTCAACTAGTAGTGCAACGCAAGGGCTACTCCCCAGGACTCCCGCTGAAAACTACCGTGGTGGGCCATCTCCCTCAAAAAAAAAATTAATATCATGTGGGCTTATAGCTCACGTATTAGATGTTACGCTTATAAGAAAAAATAGTACCCTTGACCTTATATGGAAGTGGTTCAGATATTAGACTACGGAAGTCACTCCCTTCATGCATTGGATCTAAAATACTATCCTTCATTAGTGATCTTTTTGTATAATCACTTAGAGAGAGAAGCCCTCCAAGATAAATGTTCTTTAACCTATAAAACAATTTTAAAGTGTATGACGGTACAACTACATGGATTCAGTGTGGTGATTTCATTATCTCCCAAACATGGGAGTCATACACATACATTTGCTTAGATTGAGATAGTGTCCAGACGGACATAAAATAGTTTGAACTGACAAATTAACCAATTAACCAAAATAGATAAACTAAATTAACCAAATTGTCTAAAAAAATTAACCATTCAGAATTAGCCATTCGGTTAATCGGTTATTAACTAAATTCTACTCACCCCTACACCACATAGTTGTACATCATATATGTAACAGTCCATCCAGCAGCTATTTTATGTAACTTTGACACCACTTCAAATTATTTATGCATAGATACTTGAGATTTGGAACCAAACAGAGAGACAAAAAAAAGATAAAAAAATGTAAGACAATGACATCATCCAGACAAAAATTGGTCAAATTAATTAGTTTTCAGAATTAGTGGGGTGCGCCTGGCCCAAGCAATAGTGCAACACAAGGGCGACACTCAAGACCCACCAGCAAGCTACCGTGTTGGGCCCTCCCCCTCAAAAAAATAATTTAATATCATGTGGGCCTATGGCCCACGTATCATATATTAAACTGATAAGAACAAATACTACACTTGATCTTAGCCAAAAGGCCGAGAAAAGTATGGGCCCCTCAATGTTAAGAAATTGCCCCTTTTGATGAGAGCAGTTATGCCAATGTGTTTTAAGTGTAACGTGATATAATGTGTGCCAATATTAGCGCTGTGTTATGATAGATGTGACCTAAATGCACAAGATGTGACTGAAGTTTGTATGTAGGTCACATGTCGATGATGACCGAGTTCTATAATCTCATTGACCTACGTCTGGAAGACTCTTAGTGACTTCAAATAAATGTATTATCTTCTACACTGGGCTAACAGCCAGGATTTGTCTGAAGTTTACATGTAGGTCACATGGCAATGATGCCCGAGTTCTATAATCTCGTTGACCTATGTCTGGTGGACTCTTAGTGAGATCAGATAAATGTATTATCTTCTACATTGGGCTAGCATGTTACATAGTCGCTAGACAAGAGTTTTGGCAGTACACCCCAACTAGTTAGTGTTTAATTAATAAAATTAATCAAACAACATAACATTGACTTTGTAGTTACTATAGAGCCTTTAAAGATTTTATTGCTCAAATATCTTTTATATAAGGCTCTTTTTAACATTGAACTATCAAATTCAACTATCTAAATCAATATATGTATTAGAGCTTGCATACTCTGTTTACTTGGTGGATGCTTTGTCGCTTGTTAGAACTTTGGTCTCACTCTTGTAGTTTATCACACTTTTAGGATCTCATCATATTAGCCAAGGGTTCTCTAGTGAGGAGTCTCCATCTCTAGGGAGGTTGTGAATGGAATGTGGGAGTTTAGCATATTGTCGTGTCTCAAGATTTCCTTGTACTCTCAAGTTTCAGAATGGGTTATTTACACAATGATGTATCCACCACTAAATTTTTGGCCTTTTATGTATTACACATGTTATAAATATGATCAGGCATGTCTTTTGTATAAAAAGGTTGTTAATTGGGTCAACACATTAAGCAGTGTGCAATGATACATCGATAAAAGTATATAATGGACAACTTTGTAATCGTATTTGTGAATCGTGTTCGACTTTGAATTTTATTTTGTTCTAGTAATGCTTTCTTATATGATGATAATTAAGATCGATTCAACTCTTTGGATTTGGATTTTCTTCTCACAATGGCTTACCGGTCTTGGGGCATGCATGCATTGTTTCCTGTGTTGAGTGTCACACTCTTCTTCTGTTGTTACAATATGCAGGGAAGACACCAATATAATTCGTTAACTCTATACAAACATATATTCATGCAAAGAATATGTGAGGCATCCAGGGAGGTAACGTGCAAATGAGCACTAAAGATAGGTGTCTCCCTTCCCCAATTAAGGAACTACTTGGGCGAAGAAACCTTCTTAGGTCGAAGAGTGAAGGCTTTCAAACACCTCTCAATCACTCCCATTATCTAGTGTGTTGGGCGCTTGGAACTCGTGGCATCAGAATACGAGGATAAAAGGAAGGAGTTGGATGGTCTATTTAAAGCCAAATGCTCTGACCCCAAAGAAAAATTGTCCTTTTCAAGATTTCCCTAAGGGCCCTCTCTCTCTCTCTCTCTCTCTATCTCCCATCTGTGAGAGAATGTTAGGCACAAGGATACATGGAGAGCCAAAAGTGCATGCCTGCCTTTGGGTATCCGTATTTGAATAAGAAGGCAATGCCTCACTAGCGCCTTAATGCCTTACACCTAGAACCACCACTTCATTAAAGATGAGGCGAGTATCTCGTGTACATTGGTTAAGGCACATCCCAAAGTATAGTAGAGACCTCATGAACATGCATTTGAATATCATATGTAACGGTATTTCTATTGTGATGTATGTGTTGATGTTGTATTACAACCTTATATTATAACATACTCACCAGTAATCATTCACAACCTTCTAAAGTGTACAAAATTCTACAAAGATGTTAGTGTCTTTGAGAGTTCAGTTCAGGAGTGAAAATTGTGTTGCACTTGCACCATGTTTGAATAAGGTAAAAAGAAATCACATCGAGCCTGAAATGAGTCTATTTCTAAGATGAAGAAATAAGACAATATGAGTTCTATATGGTCAGATCCATTTTCGCTCATCTTTCAACTACAAAGAGTAAACATTATCTACATTTCATTTTGTAAGAGATCATTAACATAATCATTTTTTTCAAACAGTCAGTGAAGAATGAGACCATTGGTGTCTAAATATTAACTGAGACCAAAATCTATACGCATGGATTCCGGAAAAGAGAGATGAACACTTTCAGAATTGGTTAGGAAATCGGTACACATATTACATTAATAGTAATTAATTTTCAAAATCGGTGGGGTGCGCTGGTCTCAACTAGTAGTGCAACGCAAGGGCTACTCCCCAGGACTCCCGCAGCAAACTACCGTGGTGGGCCATCCCCCTCAAAAAAATGTGGGCTTATAGCTCACGTATCAGATGTTACGCTGATAAGAAAAAATAGTACCCTTGACCTTATATGGAAGTGGTTCAGATATTAGACTACGGAAGTCACTCCTTTCATGCATTGGATCTAAAATACTATCCTTCATTCGTGATCTTTTTGTATAATCACTTAGAGAGAGAAGCCCTCCAAGAAAAATGTTCTTTCACCTATAAAACAATTTTAAAGTGTATGACGGTACAACTATATGGATTCAGTGTGGTGATTTTATTATCTCCCAAACATGGGAGTACATGTCACATGTCATACACATACATTTGCTTACACGACATCATATACGCTAACAAATCGAACTGCAGTTATAGATTGAGAAAGTATCCAGACGGACATTGCAAAATCAATCTCGGACTGAGTAAATCAGTTACACATTTCACAAGTATTGCAATCATATAAATGAATAATAGTGTAAATTAAATTTGAATCAATAAGACCCGAACAATCACAGAGATGAGACTGGGAAAGGTAAACTGCTACTTGGAAAAGCAACTAAATTTTTAATTCCCCCACAGCTAATAATTAAGGTGAGAGAAGAAATTTCAAACAGTGCAAAATTCGAGCCATTCAGGCAATAACAGTAAATCGACGTCCAAGTATTGGTATTCAGAATTGGTGGGGTGCGCCTGGCCCAAGCCGTAGTGCAACGCAAGGGCGACGCTCGAAGACCCGGGCAGCAAGCTACCTGATAGGGCCTTCCCCCTCAAAAAATTAATTTAATATCATGTGGGCCTATGGCCCACGTATCAGATATTAAACTGATAAGAACAGATACTACACTTGATCTTAGCCAAAAGGCCGAGAAAGGTATGCTTTGGAATGGAGGCGTGGCATTGGTTTTATATGTTCGCGTAGATGCAGCTGCCTCTCCCTCCGCCGATGTGGGACTAAATGAGTTTGCTGCCTATACACATTCGGCACCGTAGGGGCGGCTCGGTGATAGGTCTAACAGGTTAGATAGCAAATAGGAGTAGCGAATCTCATGAATAGCAGCTAATAGGGCGATCTGCTGTTCAGGAAAGAATAGCATATGTCTAATTCTCTCCGGAAAGAAGTGATTATACGGTTAACAACGTAGAACAAAATTAGGAGCGACAAGTTTGCTGCTTGCAGAAGCCGTCGTCAACATAAATCCAGTCCACCAATCTCTTATAACCCGTTGACAATGGAAACAATGGCTGCTGATTTGATCTCAAAGTAGATTTTCTGCGTATACATACGTGAGATCAACGTGATTGCAAGCTTAGCCAGAACGACAGATTCGCTATTAGCTTGCTTCATTCGGCAGGCTCGTTAGCCTTCAACACAGTTTCCCAACCTTTCATAACAGTAACAAACCTGTCTTGCTTCGCAAGTCGAGTTTCTTTTGTCCAGGGATTATGTTGAATGTGTACGCATGTTGACTAGGCGATTGCACGCATTTCGGATAGAGCTTCTTACTTTTTCTCTGTACCCGGCCATGATTTGCTCTTTTTTCTAAGAAGGATGGGGCAATTTTTTGCTCAAACATGGTTGACTAATAGCTGAAATTCGTCTCTCACTCCATCTTTCTAATTATTTTCTTTGTTCATGCTGACTTCTTACTTAAAACACTCATGCGAGCCAAATGGTCAGCCCCTTGAGTTCACCACCACTTGCTCGATTGTATACTTGTAAACACTAAACAGTGGTGGAGCCCACCAATTTAATTCTGGGGGTCACAAAGCACGGTTGTCAAGTCACCTTATTTATCTCATGGGAAACATAGGTGTCTAGCTTATTTGAAGTATTTTTAATAATATGTTGTACTATAATGCATTCATATTCAATTTGGCTTCATGTCTGATGAAAGTACACTCCTAAAAGCGAAACGTGTAAATGGGCAAACACATATCATGTATTAGAGTAAGATTGCATATAAAATGATAAATAAATTTGGACGAACGGAGTAGATAATTGTCTAGAATTAATTATTCCTAGAGAATATATCACACTCGACTAGTACAAATCATTCTTCTTCACTTCTTTCCTCACGAACTTTGATGTGCCAACGGATTTATATATGCACATCATTCGTCAGATATGTCATTGTTGATGCACCAATGATATACCATCGACTGAATTGTGTCATTTGTTGATCGAGCAAACAGCTTTCGTTGTTGACTGTCAATCCTTACTTTCTAAAGATTCATCCATAAAAAAGTAATATTATCGATGCACCCAATGTACCATTGATGCTAATTGCTACCTAACCTTAAGGCAACGTTGTTGGTCATCTCTCATATATGAGAAAGCACCACCAATTACTCTTGTCCTGTGACTCTTCAACCACAAAAAGCGCTTAACTGGTGGATAATATCAATGACCTCCCCATGGATTAAATACATAGGCAACCATACCATGTGGTTGCAAATAAAAATTCATGTTACAAGTTGCAGTTCAATTGAAAACAATTATCCATGTTGCACTTAAGAAGACATCTTCTTTTCTTTTAATCTAACTCCTTTTAGGACAGGAAAAGCATAAGCTCAATTCTAGTAAGTCCTAGCCCAAATAGGACATGGGCTAGAATACTTTTACAATTCCAACACAATGTGTACTTAACATAAAATAGTTAATGACTATTAACATAAGACTATCAATTTAAGATTGACTTCTTCTTGTATACAAACAAGTATTGCATTATTACTCTATTGTGACAAACTAATTTGATAAGACTTCTCTGTCCCTTATACTTCAATTATCTGGTATGCTTTGGAATGGAGGCGTGGTGCTACTTTGATGTGCCAACGGATTTATATATGCACATCATTCGTCAGATCTATGTCATTGTTGATGCACCAATAATATACCATCGACTGAAGTGTGTCATTTGTTGATCGAGCAAACGACTTTCGTTGTTGATGCAACACCAGTGTGTCATCGGTTGAGATATGTGTGTCATCCACTAATTGGACATATCATTGTCATTATTGATGAACCTAATATGTCACCGACTGCCAATCCTTACTTTCTAAAGATTCATCCATGAAAAAGTTATATTATCGATGCACCCAATGTATCATTGACACCAATTGCTACCTAACCTTAAGGCAAAGTTGTTGGTCATCTCTCATATATGAGAAAGCACCACCAATTACTCTTGTTTTGTGACTCTTCAACCATAAAAAGTGCTAATAAGGACTACTTGGTGGGATCACACTTAACTGGTGGATAATATCAATGGCCTCCCCATGGACTAAATACATAGGCAACCATACCATGTGGTTGCAAATAAAAATCCATGTTACAAGTTGTAGTTCAATTGAAAACAATTATCCATGTTGCACTTAAGAAGACATCTTCTTTTCTTTTAATCTAACTCCTTTTAGGACAGGAAAAGCATAAGCTCAATTCTAGTAAGTCCTAGCCCAAATAGGACATGGGCTAGAATACTTTTACAATTCCAACACAATGTGTACTTAACATAAAATAGTTAATGACTATTAACATAAGACTATCAGTTTAAGATTGACTTCTTCTTGTATACAAACAAATATTGTATTATTACTCTATTGTGACAAACTAATTTGATAAGCCTTCTCTGTCCCTTATACTTCAATTATCTGGTATGCTTTGGAATGGAGGTGTGGCGCTACTTTTAAACTTTAGAGTAGACGCAGCTTCCTTTCAGTCCTTTGATATGGGACTAAACGAATTCGCTGCTTGTTCACGTATACCACTGTAGCGACAAAGTGCCCATATGTCTGGTTCTCCTTGCAGAAGATGTCGTCGCCACGTATCCAATCCAGCAATCTCTTACATATAACCTGTTGACAACTAAAACTAATGGCTTCTGACATGATTTAAGAATAGATTGTCCGCTAATATATATACAGGAGATCGACGTGATTGTAAGCTTAGCTAGAACGATGGTTTCCTAGCCTTCCATAAGAAGCTGATCTGTTTTGCTTTGCATGTCGAGTCTCGCTTGTCTAGGGATGATGTTAAATGTGTACACATGTTGATAACACTAACATCATAAAATAATTAAGCGCCACCGTATTAAACTATTAAATATATCGCTAAAAATATTAAGGAATAATGTAGAAAATTTTACTGAATGAATGTTAGTATTTGTGTTACCACTTAGCTGATGAGTCAGATATCCACGAGCGGTTAACAAGAAAGATAAGATGCACAGAAGGACTCTGGGAATAGATTTGGTTCAGGACGGCTTACCGTACAGCTTGAAGCTGATCTTGTAGTCGCTAGAAGAGGAAGGTCCTCGCCCATTAGCCCTAGCAGACCAAGCGAGAAAACAGAGGGCACTAAGGCGCGCTCCTTCGAGCCTCCGCCCCCTTATATGTGGGTTTTTTTCAGAACTCTTTTTATAAAGAAGTGCGCTCCTAGTTACGTAGGTCTCTTGCTCGATTGATGGATGAATGCCAATCTCACTTTCTGACTAACACTTGAAACTGCAAATGAGATTTGACATTCATATATATATATATATATATATATATATATATATATATATATATATATATATATATATATATATATATATATATATATATATATATATATATATATATAGAGAGAGAGAGAGAGAGAGAGAGAGAGAGAGAGCACTCGATTGTACAGATCACACTTTACATCTTATTTATACATTTTTAAATAAAATTTAAACCGTTGATCTTCATTGTCATAATAATAATAGGCCACATATAAAATTTGAGTGTGTTTGTATGAGTGTAAGTTACTCATCCAAGGATGATAAAATCATCGTACAAAACTAATTTGAAATGTATTATTTTTATTCTCTTTATATGCATGACCTATAAGTGTCGAAATGAGCTTAAATTGTATACATAAGTTATTCATTAGATGATTAAGAAGATTAATGGTTAGATTCTAAAAAATATATGACATGATGGATAACCATTGAGGTGTACAATGTCATGTATACACCCAAGTATATTCCAACCTGAATATATATATCTACACACACACACGTATATATATATATATATATATATATATATATATATATATATATTATTTTTATTCTCTTTATATGCATGACCTATAAGTGTCGAAATGAGCTTAAATTTTATACATAAGTTATTCATTAGATGATTAAGAAGATTAATGGTTAGATTCTAAAAAATATATGACATGATGGATAACCATTGAGGTGTACAATGTCATGTATACACCCAAGTATATTCCAACCTGAATATATATATCTACACACACACACACACACACACACACACATATATATATATATTTCCTTGCTAAAACATAACTGCATCACACTTTAACTTCTAAAAAAAATGTAAAATACATCTGAGCCAAAATAACTTGGTGTAATATAATACAATAAGGTCATGAGTGCATATAAATTTGTCTTTGCACCTTTTATATTTTAATGGGAAACCTAAGTACCTAATTTATTTTGGAAGTATCTAATATAATATAATACTTTACTCTATTAATTTATTGTTTTGTTGTGTGATAAAATACACACCTAAAAGGGAAAAGCATTAATGAGCTTACATATGTCAAATATGAAGTAAGATTTGCATACAAAAGAATTATTACGCACCCATACATGCATTTTTACCTTGTTGCCTTTATGTTAGTAGGCAAAGGCCTTACCGTCCCCTAGATGGATTACACGCCTAGACATCATGTAGATGACCTCCATATGGACCATGCTACAAAGTTTACTTGAACACACACAAAAACCGACAAGAATTACCATAACACCAACAATTTAAATTTGATGTCCTTTTGTATATAAGTAAGTATTGTATTGTTATTATATACTAACAAAGTAATTGCTAGGTCTTCATGAACCATAATACTAAACATTCTCTAGTGCAAGTATTGTCATGAGATAATAGGCCCTTTTATAGATATGATCTTCAAACTTTTATTAGTTAATTAATTAGATGACCATATATGTTAAGTCATAAATTGATTAGATCAACATATACTATTAAGGAAAGGCTTGGTTCACATTAGTCAAGTGTGGGTAATGGTTTTTCAAATTCATGTTAAGCTATGTTAGCTCTTATAATTTAATGTACAAGATGACTGGAACTAAATTAAACTATGGGACTAGATATGGATCTTCAAAATATATAGGAGCTTGACCCAACTAACTTGACATATAGTCAATGTGGGACTAAATCACAGACTTGACAAATCTAAAGTGAAAAAATTCAATAACCCCAAAAGTACAAAGAAAATAATGAAATGTTATAAATGCTACTCAAATACCAAAGGCTATGATCATCCTACATCGACTCTCCTTTGCCTTCAAAAGACTTGGGTTCAATAATATGGGGCCTAAAGAACTAGAGAAAGTCTATGAAGCATGTTGTTAGTGAGTCACATAGCATCACACCTACAAACTAGGTAGTGGTACAAGAGATTAGAAAATAACACCATTTGCATATATAAGGTAGACACACTGATGCTTGGAGGCTATGGAGGAGGAGCAAGCTCACAAATACTATATGTAGGATGTGGAGGAGGCCTGGAAAGAACAAGGTCAAATATTTGGGTTCATGCATGCGAATCATTCTAAAATCCCAAAATATTTGGAAAAAGTCATTATTTTGAATCCCAAAATATTTAGAAGAAGTCATTATTTTAAAATCCTAAAATATTTGCAAAAAGTCCTTATATGCATAACCCAAAGGGCCAAGTCCATTTTTGGTGTTGGGCTGAAGATAATTCATGTACCAATCGACAGCTCTCTCAATAAGGACATTGAAACTAGATATCAATCACCATGTGTGGTCCATGTTTTCTTCTCATCAAATCACGTCTCTAAGTGATTATTACCAAATTACATACAATAGAATCATATTCATCAAGTGGTAGAACTTGTTTACTATAAGTGATCAATGCAATGCCAACATTTTCAACAAGTGCATGAGGATCAAAGTTGGCCAAAGGGGATGTCCATCAAATTTCCATCTGAAGTTGAATTTCCCTATGAAGGTTGTGTTGGTATGGTATGCCCATAGAGCCAATCATGTGATGATTGACATGGCATATACCATAAAGGATTTGATTAATAATCATAAAGGCAAGCTTCTAGTTCATTATGTTCTATTCAGTTATGAGATAATGAGGAAACATTATGAATGTCTAAAGAATGATAATACTCAATGATGTATGTCTTTAAGTATGTGAGTTGGAGAATGAGATCATAAGCATGCTAAGAGTATGAAAATTCTTATTATGTCCCTAGCCAGTTGTTACTATGGGAGGTAGATAGACACCAGTAACACATAAGACTGGAAGGTAGATAGACACCAGTAACACATAAGATTGTAGTGTGAGTTGGTTGATGACTGAGTCTCATTAATCATGATATGGCAATATCAAACCAAGCACACAGATACATGTTAGGGAACAGTGTATCAGATAGACCCACCTTGAGAGTGACACATGGAAACCATCATTGGTGGTCATAGTCATATCTCATAGTGAAGGTGGTGATTGTAGTTCTTATACCTAAAATCACTGCACTCGTCAAATGTCATTGGGTGTGCTTTGACATCATCAAACATAGTCGTGAAACATGGGTTGTTATAATGGTGATGATTATATGACTTTGACACATGGGAATATACTATGAGTGATAAATATGGGATTTGTCCCTCCTACTGGAGTATGATATCTTGGCCACTTGATATGCAAGACTAAGAAATGCATGTGCATGCACATGTGAATCATATATGATATTAAGGTCACATTATCTCAGACAATCTGCTCTTGGTTCAAGAAACATGAGATGAACATTGAGAGGATGACAAGTCCATGCATTGAGTTCACACCAGACATCAGAGACAAAGGAATTATACAATCACTACAACACCTTATACATATTGTAGGTTGAAGTGTTCTCCAACTTTCCATTCACTTGGGTAGCACTGATGTGCGATAGGCACCACTCTTTGCTTGTGATGTCATAATCTAGTTATGGACATTCACTACCAACGTGATATGTGTAACACCCCTAACCAATGCTTTGGGATAAACCTATTTGTTTCTCTTAATTAAGTTCTAGAACCTTTCTTTAATCCTTTGATATGCTTTTAGAGCTTGTAGAGAGCTTAAGTTTTTAGGATCTTATTTTGATGATGTTTGTGATTTATGTGCTTGTTTTGGGTCAAATTTCAATTTACCCAAATGTGAGGGTTATCTTGCAATTTGCCACATCTAGAGTGTACCTTTCCTTCCTTGGCTTCATGAGAGAGAGAGATGCTTTGGGGGGCCTTGTTCGTGCCTTGGATGAGTGGTGACATCTCTAGAGTGATTAGGGTTTCTAGGGTTTGGTTTGGTGTTGACCACGTGAGCTTGGTTGAGTGTAGCTACACTTGTCTCAACCTTGATGGGTGTCTTGGGTATGTCTCGACCGAGACACCTAACTTGTCTTGGTTTTGTTTTGACCACAATGGTCTTGAAGTGTTTGGGTCGAGATGGTTTGTCCTTCTGTGGTGTGTCTCGACCTTGAGTGTTTGGTGACCTTTTGTCTCGGCCCAGACAAGTTGCTTTGGTGTTATCTTGACCTCTTGATGTGTCTCAACCGAGACCAATGTGTTGGTGACCTTAATATATCGATACCCAACATTCATTGTATCACCATCTCATGCATGCATGCATATAGTGATTGCATGTTGGTTTCTTTGGTGGACAAGTATCCCATTGGTGCCTTTAGGTGTTGACACCTCATCTTCACCCTACTTCTCTCCTTCTTCATGCATATAATGCCTCTCCTCTTCAAACATGCATTCTTTATTAGAGTAAGACTGCATATAAAATGATAAATAAATTTGGACGAACGGTGTAGATAACTGTCTAGAATTAATTATTCCTAGAGAATATATCACACTCGACTAGTACAAATCATTCTTCTTCACTTCTTTCCTCACGAACTTTGATGTGCCAACAGATTTATATATACACATCATTCGTCAGATCTATGTCATTGTTGATGCACCAATAATATACCATCGACTGAAGTGTGTCATTTGTTTATCGATCAAACAACTTTCGTTGTTGATGAAGCACCAGTGTGTCCTCGGTTGAGATATGTGTGTCATCCACTAATTAGACATATCGTTGTCATTATTGATGAACCCAATATGTCACCAACTGCCAATCCTTACTTTCTAAAGATTCATCCATGAAAAAGTTATATTATCGATGCACCCAATGTACCATTGATGCCAATTGCTACCTAACCTTAAGGCAAAGTTGTTGGTCATCTCTCATATATGAGAAAGCACCACCAATTACTCTTGTTCTGTGACTCTTCAACCACAAAAAGTGCTAACAAGGACTACTTGGTGGGATCACACTTAACTGGTGGATAATATCAATGGCCTCCCCATGGACTAAATACATAGTCAACCATACCATGTGGTTGCAAATAAAAATCCATGTTACAAGTTGCAATTCAATTGAAAACAATTATCCATGTTGCACTTAAGAAGACATCTTCTTTTCTTTTAATCTAACTCCTTTTAGGACAGGAAAAGCATAAGCTCAATTCTAGTAAGTCCTAGCCCAAATAGGACATGGGCTGGAATACTTTTACAATTCCAACGCAATGTGTTCTTAACATAAAACAGTTAATGACTATTAACATAAGACTATCAATTAAATATTGACTTCTTCTTGTATACAAACAAGTATTATATTATTACTCTATTGTGACAAACTAATTTGATAAGACTTCGCTGTCCCTTATACTTCAATTATCTGATGCAAGTATTGTGATGGGATTTTAGTTGCCCCTTTTACAAATGACACCTTTAAGATTTTATTAGTTAATTCACTATATGGTTGTATACTTTATTTCTTAATTTGATATATAGATCAACATATATTGTTTAGGAAAGATTTATTTCCTATTAATTGGTGGTGGGAAAGGATTTTTTTACCTCATGCTTGACATTGAGACTAAGTTGGATCTTGAAGTTAATATACTATACAACTAAATTTGACTGTAAATAAAAAAATGAGATTGCTACCAAGCTTCTTAACATTTTCTACATGCTTCATTAGCAATATGTTATGGATATTTTTATTCCCATGTCCTAACCTCGTAAAGCTATTAAGGTAGTAAGCTTAGGCAAGTTACATCTATCTCTCTAGAGGGAACATCACGCCTATAGAGTTACAACTTAGGAGAGTCCTATCCATTCGTGCAGTGGTCATATTTATATGTGTAAATATTGGCCTGGGTAGTTCACATTAATCCTTTTTGCAATATGAGTCCATGAACTATTGGAGGTGGTGTAGTGTGGCAACACATCCCATTATCATACAGATAACGAGGTGTTACGCGAAAACGTGCGGAAATCACCATAACCACATATTATGAAAACACGGGTTAATTAAAACCGATTGCGGAAAACTGATAAACTGTGAAACTATTACTTTCCAGTCCTCATCTTGCACAGAAACATGTCACATATATATACATACACGAGATCTGATACGTGTCCACAACTCAGGAACAGCTGTTCATCCATCACATGAATTCACCACCTGTTCATATACAGAAAAGGCCCACATCCGACCAACAGCAGGATATACAAACATCATCGATCGGTCATTGTGAAACAACGTCAAAACACTGCCAAGGACCTAAGAGTACAGGGATGACTCTAGACTCTACTACAAAACATCCAAAACAGCAGCATGTCCAACGCTTGCCTTCTACTGCTCCTCAAGCTGCTCGGCCGCAACATCACGACCACGACCACGTCTACCTCGACCACCTAAAAGGGGTTAAACCAGCGGGGTGAGACAATTGAACAATTGTCCCAGCGGGAAACATAACTCCCCACCGCAACTACAGAACCTCAGCAAGATATACTATTGTAACATCCCTGACCTGGGTTATGAATTAACCCTAGGTGTTTTGCCTAAGATATGTAATTAAATCCTTGTGATTATCTTTTGGCATGTAATTAAGTTCCTAAGGAACATGCATTTTCATTTCTGTCCTTTTTAAACAATGATTGTAGTATTGTTTGGTAATACAGGGACCTATGTGCAAATTACCCAATTAGAGGGGTTAACTTGCAAATTACACAGGTTAAGATGTTCCTATAATAAAGAGACATCATATGAAGGAATATGATGAGGTATGATGGATTTCCCAAGTCTGGGCACCAAGGTACAGCTTGTGGAGCAATCCTTGTGCTTAAACCCTAATTTTGGTGTAAAGTGCAATTTACCCAAAATGTGGGGTGCAACTTGTGCTATATACCTTCTAGTATATCTTTTATGACTCTTTACATCAATTAGAGAAGAAATGATGAGAGGGGCGCTTCAATTAAATAATTGGATAAGAAGGATGACCTTTGTAGTGAAAATACTTAGTATGAGTAAGAAGACCCTTCATATATGTACCTTAGTATGCATGTTGGTTTTATCTACCCTTAGATCTTGAGTTTTGATGAGCTTTTCATAAGATTACCATGCTTGGACGTGCCTTAGAAAGAAGAAGGGACTTAGATGAGAAATCTATGTTTTAGAGGTCCTTATGGTGGAAAATAACTTAAAGTATATAAGCCTAGTTCCTTGTAAAACAACCAAACATATTCCCTTCACTTCCTCACTTCTCATCTTTCTCAACCGACAAGGCAAAGCTCTGGAGCTCAGGGAAACGACCAACCTATTCTAAGGTAAGAAAGCACCATCTTCTAGCTTGAATTCATGGGGGAAATCCTTGTATAAGGTTGATTTCATGGTTAATTCACTTAGTTTTCTCTTCCTAGCCGATCCTTCCCAACCTTTCTTGAAGAAACAACCTTGGATGACCTGTGGAGCTCTATCCACCATTAAAGTCTCGAAGCTTGGAAGCTTGGAGCTCTAGGAACAATGTTTGAGGCGAGTTTTATAACTCTACACCTTGCTTTGTTATACATACTTTTATTCTTGCAAATAATAGTTAGTTCTTCTTCTTCCCCATCTTTCTTTGCACTCTTGCAAGCCTATTCGTGAAGAATAGACCTTGGTTTCAAGGTTGAAGATGAAGGGCGTTAATACCTATGTTGGTCCTTATCCAACTTTATCAAATGGGTTCAACTCGTTTCACCTCAAATGGGTTCAACTCGTTTCAACTGAAATAGGTCACACTCGTTTCAATCCAAACGGGTGCACACTCGTTTCAATCCAAACGGGTTCACACTCGTTTCAATCCAAATGGGTTCACACTCATTTCAATTCAAATGGGTCACACTCGTTTCAACTGAAATAGGTCACACTCGTTTCAATCCAAACGGGTTCACACTCGTTTCAATCCAAACAGGTTCACACTCGTTTCAACTAAAATGGGTCACACTCGTTTCAATCCAAACGGGTTCACACTCGTTTCAACTGAAATGGGTCACACTCATTTCAATCCAAACGGGTTCACACTTGTTTCAACTGAAATGGGTCACACTCGTTTCAATCCAAATGGGTTACACTCGTTTCAACCCAAATGGGTCACACTCGTTTCAACCTAAATGGGTTCAATTAAAGGATACCTTGTTTTATGTAAACTATAATGACATGATAGTGGTGAATTGGTTTATGTTAATCAACAAGGACTTAAACCAACCCTATCTACAGTGATGTAATCACCTTTCATTAGGAAGGAGAGAGAGAAAGTACCATTTATGGTTAAAACTCAAATAAAGTACCTTCAATGTATATGAATATGCAGGATTAGGGTATGATCCACTTATGAGAGATCATGAAAACCCTAATTAAGATAATTGATGAGTCTTAACCTAATTTGAAAGTATCAATAATGATGATGTTTCTCATTCATGATGATGCTATGAGTAATGTGAATAGTAAACCCTAATTCTAGGGTAATCATGAGTAATGTGAATAGTAAACCCTAATTCTAGGGTAATCATGAGTAATGTAAATAGTAAACCCTAATTCTAGGGTAATCATGAGTAATGTGAATAGTAAACCCTAATTTTAGGGTAATCATGAGTAATGTGAATAGTAAACCCTAATTCTAGGGTAATCATGAGTAATGTGAATAGTAAACCCTAATTCTAGGGTAATCATGAGTAATGTGAATAGTAAACCCTAATTCTATGGTAATCATGAGTAATGTGAATAGTAAACCCTAATTCTAGGGTAATCATGAGTAATGTGAATAGTAAACCCTAGTTCATGGTAATATGTAGAAATGAACAATAAACCCTAAACTCATGTTATTCCTTTAAGCATGAATTGTATTATCAAAGATATGAGATGAGGAATTATTATTCCCAATCATAATGAAAGGGGTGAATAACCCTAAATGATGTAAACAAGGGAATCTTACCCTTTGTAAGGACATAAAAGTATAACCTTTGAATTGAAGGGTTAATTCTGTCTTATTGACTGCTGATCTGATTATGAATTTTGATTATTATCAATTGATTTAATCATGCAGGTTCCTATAAGAAAATAATCATATCCAGATAAGGATCATGACATCATGTTCATTGAAAGCATGTCAATAGCTTATGAAAAGAAATAACTATGTTGCCTAAATGCAAGTAGTATCATATGAAACTGATATGCCTTAAGGGCCATGAATGACATCGAGGTCATTCTAATAGATGACTTGATGCTGACATGACATTTGATAGCAAGTGTTATGATGATATAAGGGTGTGAACACCTATGTTCCTGAATTATAGTGATAAGATGATTAAGAACTGACATCCATCTGATAACTGATATGAGTAATACCTATTACATTTAGTATTCTTCTGTTATAGCCATGTTTAGTAATTGAATGTTTGGAAACATGTATGATGCTAAAAGAATACTGAAATGTACCTAATAACCAAGTTTAATCATATAATGTAGAGCCATGATCATAGATCCATCATTGTCAGACTTTAAATGATGGTGAAACAGGTTTTCCTAAGGGAACTCCTGGATCACATACTTTAGAGTATGTGGGGGAATATGGATGTGTATATCCTTACATCCTGGTGTAGGAGTTGATGTTGATGTATCTTAATCCATCAACCCTTCACTATATGTTTATACCGGGATGATGTAACACTATTTTTCCAAGGGAATCTTTTATACCGCATCGATGAGAGATAAACATGAAATCTTTCGATGGCAAAGAGAGTGCAGAATGCTACTGTGACTCTATTAGCGAAGTACCAGAATACCCTAGTGAGCTATATTAGTAGGGACACTAGATGTCCTGCATGTTTATCCTCATTCCGACTGAGGTAGTTGAAGTTCATGAGAATCCGGCTCTTTCGATGACCTAGTATGATACCGATGCGACTTACTAGTGATCGGTTGGAGCATGAGCGGTATACCTCATCTCCGTAGGGCATAATGATGTTTGTAAAACATAATCAACCGTGTAGCATAACTGCTTAGGTTGAACTACGAGGAACATTGATTGATATTACATTGCTTGTTTTTAATATCATGTTCAAGCATTAGTATACGTGTTCTTCATATTCCTTAAATAAAGATGAGTATTTGTTATCAAGCCTGCTGTCAGTAACCTAAATTACCTGCTCATGATATCCCTTTGATTGCTTTTAACAAAGTTTCTGGCGGAGAGTTATAACTCTCGCTGGGACAATTATTTAAAATTGTCTCACCCCGTAGATTTCTACCTTTAGGTGGATGTCGAGGTCGAAGGAACCGATCTGCAGGTGGATAGTAGCAACAACAGCAAATTCAGGAGTAGCATTGACTTCAGGTGGAAACACTGTGCTGTCTAGTCTTATAGTCAGAATAGTCTTATGTCGTCTCTGTACACTCAGGTCCTAGGAGTTTGTTGATCTGAGAATTTTGAAATCTTGAGATTTTGTATCATGACGTATATAATCACTCGAGAAGTGATTTATCAGAGATGTAAACAGTTCATCTTACTTTTATAAAAGGAGTTTCAGGTTTTTAAGATCTCATTTTGGAAAAGTTTTAATTTCTCATGATTTTCATATTCCGCTGTTAATCGAATCGCTTCTGCTATGTTTATCTTGTGTTTTGAAGATCAGAGCCCACAATTAGTGGTATCAGAGCTCTAGGTTCGCTGAGTCTACAGAGACATAGGACTTAGAGTGTCAAGTCTATCCTTAGTACTTCCTTCTTAGCTAATAGAGTCTTCTGCTCCTCAGGAGAAGAAGATAATTAAGGATGTCTGGACCACAGGAGGAGTACGAGGCAGAAAGTAGTGTTGCTGCACCTCGAGAAGGTGCAAGGAACCTAGAAATAGAGCAACCTGTGCCGGAGCCACCTTTGGAGCCACCTCAGTTTGACCCAGCTGACATGGGAAACCCAGCGGTTCAGACCATGTTTGGGCAGTTTATGACTGCCATGACACATATCACCGACAGGATGCCCATGCCTGCACCTAGGGCACCTGTCCAGTCTGAGGGTCAAGGTATTGGTAAAACGTTCGAGCGACTTTGTCGGGTCAGAGAAACTGAATATTTTGGAACAGCTGACCCTGCTGATGCTGATCTGTGGTTAACTGAGTTGGAGAAAGCTTTCAGAATCCTTAACATCCCCGAAGGTGAGAAGGTTAGACATGTTGTCTATCTTCTCAAAGGTAGTGCTGGTCACTGGTGGACCATGGAAGAGCAGAAGAGGCCTAGAATAGAGATCTTGTGGGAAGACTTTCGTCGGGAATTTGTCCGCAGCTATTTTCCAAAGACCTTCCTGGATGAGAAGATCTCTCAGTTTGAGAGACTGAGACAGGGTATGATGAACATTAGCGAGTATGAGGCTAAGTTCATGGAGTTGTTACGATTCTGTCCGCATATGGCTACCACAGATGAAGAAAGGATAAGGAGGTTTGAGAAGGGTTTAAATGCTGACATGTCTACTCCCGTGTCTGCACTAGAAAACCGGGAGAGATTCTCTACCTTTGTTGAGTTAGTCCGAAGGATAGAGAGATCCGTAGTCGAGAAAAGACAAACCCAAAAGAGATATCCATAGTTCCAGGGATCTTCATCTAGAGACTTTAAGAAGCCTAGATTATCTGCACCTACACCTCCACCACCTAGATCTAGTTCTCAGACTCAGTGGTCCCCAAGTAGAGGTAGAGGACGAGGTTTACCGCCACGAGAGACTCACAGTTCAGCATCAATATCGGTCACAGGACAGCCAAGACCACAACAACTAGAGAGAAGTTGCTATAACTGTGGGAAGGTGGGACATCTGATGAAGGACTGTAGGTCTAGGCCTGTCAGTGTGACACAACCTCTGAGGCAGGATCAACAGGGATCACAGAGAAGGCAGTCTCAAGGAGAAGCTAGAGGACGTGGGCAAGCGTCTCAGGCTGGATCATCAGCACCAACTCAACCTCAGGCGACATCGAGGTTCTATGCTATGAACCCACCAGAAGCAGTAGTCAATCCACGGGTTGTGGCAGGTCAGATGGAACTTTTATATTCTGATATGTCTAAATCCTGTGTGGTATCTATTTTGATTGACCCGGGTGCTACGCACTCCTTTGTCACTCAAAGAGTGATTCGTAACTGCAATATGACAGTTAGATATAGGGCAGACAACTTGTTGCTTGAAACTCTGTTGAGAGGATCTGCTGTTTTGCAAGAGGTATGCTCTCCCTGCATCCTCTTCTTTTCTGATCATCGCATTCAAGTGGATCTTATACCACTTGATATGCGAGGATTTGATATAATCCTGGGGATGGATACCTTGGAAAGGTATAGAGTTGTCTTGGGTTGTGAATCTAAGCAGGCTGTGTTTGCTGATAAGAGCAACACATGGATCTTTTAAGGAGAGAGAAAGATTCTACCCACCTGTCTTGTGTCTGCTATGGTTGCTGATAAGCTGATGAGGCAAGGATGTTATGCATTCTTGGCCCATGTGATAGATACCACTATGAAGAGTCCTAACCTTGCTGAAGTTCCTATAGTTAGGGAATTTGAAGATGTATTTCCTGAAGAACTTCCAGGTATGCCACCGCCTCGGGAAATTGATTTTGAAATCAATTTGATCCCAGATACCCAACCTATAGCGCAAACACCGTATAGGATGGCACCTGTTGAGATGGCAGAACTCAAGAAACAACTTCAAGAGTTGCTTGAGAAAGGTTTTATCCGACCAAGTACTTCACCTTGGGGTGCTCCGGTCTTATTTGTTAAAAAGAAGGATGGATCAATGTGGTTGTGCATCGATTACATACAACTAAATAAAGTAACGATAAAGAATAAGTACCCTCTGCCTAGAATTGATGATCTTTTTGACCAGTTGCGTGGTGCAACCGTCTTTTCGAAGATAGACTTGAGGTCAGGATATCATCAACTTCGTATTAAGGACAGTGACATACCCAAGTCTGCTTTCAGGACAAGGTATGGTCACTATGAGTTCACAGTTATGTCGTTCGGACTAACTAATGCACCAGCTGCATTTATGGAACTCATGAATAGAATTTTCTGACCTTTCCTCGATCAGTGTGTTGTTGTCTTTATAGATAACATCCTGATCTATAGTAGAGATGCTCAGCAGCATGAACATCATCTTCGTCAGGCTCTAACTTTGCTAAGACAACATAAGCTATACGCCAAGTTTAGCAAGTGTGAGTTCTGGATGCCGGAGGTATCTTTTCTTGGACATGTGATATCTGCCTCAGGAATTCGTGTTGACCCTAAAAAGGTAGAATCTTTTCTACAGTGGGAACAACCGAAAACACCGACGGAGATTCGTAGTTTCTTAGGGTTGGCTGGCTATTATCGAAGGTTCATTAAAAACTTCAGTTCTATAGCCCTACCCTTGACAAAGTTGACCCAGAAAGATGTTCCTTTTGCCTGGAGTGATAAGTGTCAACAGTCTTTTCAGCTGTTGAAGGAGAGGTTGACAAGTGCACCTGTGCTTGTGCTACATGAGCAAGGAAAAGGATATGTAGTCTTTTGTGATGCCTCCAAGAATGGACTTGGATGTGTGTTGATGCAGGATAAACAAGTGATTTCTTTTACTTCCCGACAGCTTAAGAAACACGAGGAGAATTATCCGACACATGATTTAGAATTAGCTGATGTGGTTCATGCCTTGAAAATCTGGAGACATTATCTTTACGGAGAAACCTTCCAGATTTTCACAGACCATAAGAACCTTAAGTAGATCTTCTCTCAGCATGACCTTAACATGAGGCAACGTCGCTGGATGGAGTTAATCAAGGATTATGATTGTACAATAGATTACCATCCAGAAAAGGCCAATGTAGTTGCAGATGCCTTGAGTAGGAAATCAGCAACATCATCCTATGATAGGGCACAATTAAACTCTTTAGTATGCCCTAGGAGAGATATGCTTATCTCCTTAAGGCAAGACAATGTACAGATGAAGGTGTCATGGATTGCCAGGTTGTTGGCTGAGATGCATATAAAACCCACCCTAAGAGAGCATATTAGGGAGGCACAGCAAGTTGATGTTGCAGTTCAGCAGATCAGATCTGAGTATGGTGATGAGAAGCGAGAAGGTTTTCATGAATCAGATGATCAAGTAGCATGCTATCATGGGAGGATGATAGTACCAGATGTAGATAACCTGAGGAAGTTAGTCCTGGAGGAAGCTCATTCTTCAATGTATGCTATGCATCCAGGAAGCACCAAGATGTATCGAAACTTGAAAGATATGTATTGGTGGCCTGGGATGAAGAAGGACGTAGCTGAGTTTGTTCTGAGGTGTCCAGTGTGTCAGCAAGTTAAAGCTGAACACCAGAAGCCTGCAGGAACAATGCAACCTTTACCCATACCACAGTGGAAGTAGGTTCATGTAACCATGGACTTTGTTGTTAGTCTACCTAGAACAAACAAAGGACATGATTCCATTTGGGTAATTGTTGATAGGTTGACTAAGACAGCGCATTTCTTACCTGTAGAAACAACCTATTCTGCTGAAAGGTTATCCCAGTTATATGTTCAAGAGATAGTGCGTTTGCACGGAGTTCCTGTCACCATAGTTTCTGACAGAGGTCCTCAGTTCACAAGTTGTTTTTGGGAACAACTACATAGGGCACTAGGCACCCAGTTAAGGTTTAGTACAACCTTTCATCCACATACGAATGGACAGTCAGAAAGGACTATACAGACATTAGAAGATCTATTGAGAGCATGTGTTCTCCAGTTCACAGGAAGTTGGGATCTGCACCTAAGCTTGATAGAGTTTGCCTATAACAATAGCTATCAACATAGTATTGATATGGCACCTTATGAAGCCTTGTATGGCAGACGTTGTAGATCACCCTTATGCTGGTATGAGACTGGTGAACATCAATTGTTAGGTCCTGATCTTGTGCAACAGACTACGGAAAAGATTAAAGTAATACAACAACAGATTAAGACTGCACAAGATAGGCAAAAATCTTATGCTGACAAGCGTCGTAGACCGTTGGAGTTCCAGGTTGGAGACAGAGTGTATCTCAAGGTCTCGCCTTGGAAAGGAGTCCTTCGCTTTGGAAGGAAAGGGAAGTTAGCTCCTAGATTTATAGGGTCTTATCCAATCATTGAACGGGTTGGAAAGGTAGCCTATAGACTAGAGTTACCACCAGAATTACAAAAACTACACCCTGTGTTTCACATTTCTATGCTAAGGAAATGTCATCCCGATACCGAGTCAGTTCTACAACCTATGGAAGTAGAATTGAATGAAGATATAACTTATGAGGAAGGACCGGTGTCAATCCTTGATAACAGAATTAAAAAGCTAAAGAAGAAAGAGATAAGTCTTGTAAAAGTTCTCTGGAATCACCGTGGTGTTGAAGAAGCCACTTGGGAACTAGAAGAAGAGATGAGAAGGAAATATCCTACTCTTTTCTCTTAATATGTTTTATCGATTTCGAGGACGAAATCCTTGTAAGGGGTGGATAATTTGTAACATCCCTGACCTGGGTTATGAATTAACCCTATGTGTTTTGCCTAAGATATGTAATTAAATCCTTGTCATTATCTTTTGGCATGTAATTAAGTTCCTAAGGAACATACATTTTCATTTCTGTCCTTTTTAAACAATGATTGTAGTATTGTTTGGTAATACAGGGACCTATGTGCAAATTACCCAATTAGAGGGGTTAACTTGCAAATTACACAGGTTAAGATGTTCCTCTAATAAAGAGACATCATATGAAGGAATATGATGAGGTATGATGGATTTCCCAAGTCTAGGCACCAAGGTGCAGCTGTGGAGCAATCCTTGTGCTTAAACCCTAATTTTGGTGTAAAGTGCAATTTACCCAAAATGTGGGGTGCAACTTGTGCTATATACCTTCTAGTATATCTTTTATGACTCTTTACATCAATTAGAGAAGAAATTATGAGAGGGGCGCTTCAATTAAATAATTGGATAAGAAGGATGACCTTTGTAGTGAAAATACTTAGTATGAGTAAGAAGACCCTTCATATATGTACCTTAGTATGCATGTTGGTTTTATCTACCCTTAGATCTTGAGTTTTGATGAGCTTTTCATAAGATTACCATGCTTGGACGTGCCTTAGAAAGAAGAAGGGACTTAGATGAGAAATCTATGTTTTAGAGGTCCTTATGGTGGAAAATAACCTAAAGTATATAAGCCTAGTTCCTTGTAAAACAACCAAACATATTCTCTTCACTTCCTCACTTCTCATCTTTCTCAACCGACCAAGGCAAAGCTCTGGAGCTCAGGGAAACGACCAACCTGTTCTAAGGTAAGAAAGCACCATCTTCTAGCTTGAATTCATGGGGGAAATCCTTGTATAAGGTTGATTTCATTGTTAATTCACTTAGTTTTCTCTTCCTAGCCGATCCTTCCCAACCTTTCTTGAAGAAACAACCTTAGATGACCTATGGAGCTCTAGCCACCATTAAAGTCTCGAAGCTTGGAAGCTTGGAGCTCTAGGAACAACGTTTGAGGCGGGTTTTATAACTCTACACCTTGCTTTGTTATACATACTTTTATTCTTGCAAATAATAGTTAGTTCTTCTTCTTCCCCATCTTTCTTTGCACTCTTTCAAGCCTTTTCGTGAAGAATAGACCTTGGTTTCAAGGTTGAAGATGAAGGGCGTTAATACCTATGTTGGTCCTTATCCAACTTTATCAAATGGGTTCAACTCGTTTCACCTCAAATGGGTTCAACTCGTTTCAACTGAAATAGGTCACACTCGTTTCAATCCAAACGGGTTCACACTTGTTTCAATCCAAACGGGTTCACACTCGTTTCAATTCAAATGGGTCACACTCGTTTCAACTGAAATAGGTCACACTCATTTCAATCCAAACGGGTTCACACTCGTTTCAATCCAAACGGGTTCACACTCGTTTCAACTGAAATGGGTCACACTCGTTTCAATCCAAACAGGTTCACACTCATTTCAACTGAAATGGGTCACACGCGTTTCAATCCAAACGGGTTCACACTCGTTTCAACTGAAATGGGTCACACTCGTTTCAATCCAAATGGGTTACACTCGTTTCAACCCAAATGGGTCACACTCGTTTCAACCTAAATGGGTTCAATTAAAGGATACCTTGTTTTATGTAAACTCTAATGACATGATAGTGGTGAATTGGTTTATGTTAATCAACAAGGACTTAAACCAACCCTATCTACAGTGATGTAATCACCTTTCATTAGGAAGGAGAGAGAGAAAGTACCATTTATGGTTAAAACTCAAATAAAGTACCTTCAATGTATATGAATATGCAGGATTAGGGTATGATCCACTTATGAGAGATCATGAAAACCCTAATTAAGATAATTGATGAGTCTTAACCTAATTTGAAAGTATCAATAATGATGATGTTTCTCATTCATGATGATGCTATGAGTAATGTGAATAGTAAACCCTAATTCTAGGGTAATCATGAGTAATGTTAATAGTAAACCCTAATTTTAGGGTAATCATGAGTAATGTGAATAGTAAACCATAATTCTAGGGTAATCATGAGTAATGTGAATAGTAAACCCTAATTCTAGAGTAATCATGAGTAATGTGAATAGTAAACCCTAATTCTAGGGTAATCATGAGTAATGTGAATAGTAAACCCTAGTTCATGGTAATATGTAGAAATGAACAATAAACCCTAAACTCATGTTATTCCTTTAAGCATGAATTGTATTATCAAAGATATGAGATGAGGAATTATTATTCCCAATCATAATGAAAGGGGTGAATAACCCTAAATGATGTAAACAAGGGAATCTTACCCTTTATAAGGACATAAAAGTATAACCTTTGAATTGAAGGGTTAATTCTGTCTTATTGACTGCTGATCTGATTATGAATTTTGATTATTATCAATTGATTTAATCATGCAGGTTCCTATAAGAAAATAATCATATCCAGGTAAGGATCATGACATCATGTTCATTGAAAGCATGTCAATAGCTTATGAACAGAATTAACTATGTTGCCTAAATGCAAGTAGTATTATATGAAACTGATATGCCTTAAGGGCCATGAATGACATCGAGGTCATTCTAATAGATGACTTGATGCTGACATGACATTTGATAGCAAGTGTTATGATGATATAAGGGTGTGAACACCTATGTTCCTGAATTATAGTGATAAGATGATTAAGAACTGACATCCATCTGATAACTGATATGAGTAATACCTATTACATTTAGTATTCTTCTGTTATAGCCATGTTTAGTACTTGAATGTTTGGAAACATGTATGATGCTAAAAGAATACTGAAATGTACCTAATAACCAAGTTTAATCATATCATGTAGAGCCCTGATCATAGATCCATCATTGTCAGACTTTAAATGATGGTGAAACAGGTTTTCCTAAGGGAACTCCTGGATCACATACTTTAGAGTATGTGGGGGAATATGAATGTGTATATCCTTACATCCTGGTGTAGGAGTTGATGTTGATGTATCTTAATCCATCAACCCTTCACTATATGTTTATACCGGGATGATGTAACACTATTTTTCCAAGGGAATCTTTTATACCGCGTCGATGAGAGATAAACATGAAATCTTTCGATGGCGAAGAGAGTGCAGAATGCCACTGTGACTCTAATAGCGAAGTACTAAAATACCCTGGTGAGATATATTAGTAGGGACACTAGATGTCCTGCATGTTTATCCTCGTTCTGACTGAGGTAGTTGAAGGTCATGAGAATCCGGCTCTTTCGATGACCTAGTATGATACCGATGCGACTTACTAGTGATCGGTTGGAGCATGAGCGGTATACCTCATCTCCGCAGGGCATAATGATGTTTGTAAAACATAATCAACCGCGTAGCATAACTGCTTAGGTTGAACTACGAGGAACATTGATGGATATTACATTGCTTGTTTTTAATATCATGTTCAAGCATTAGTATACGTGTTCTTCATATTCCTTAAATAAAGATGAGTATTTGTTATCAAGCCTGCTGTCAGTAACCTAAATTACCTGCTCATGATATCCCTTTGATTGCTTTTAACAAAGTTTCTGGCGGAGAGTTATAACTCTTGCTGGGACAATTATTTAAAATTGTCTCACCCCGTAGATTTCTACCTTTAGGTGGATGTCGAGGTCGAAGGAACCGATCTGCAGGTGGACAGCAGCAACAACAGCAAATTCAGGAGCAGCAGTGACTTCAGGTGGAAACACTGTGCTGTCTAGTCTTGTAGTGAGAATAGTCTTATGTCGTCTCTGTACACTCAGGTCCTAGGAGTTTGTTGATCTGAGAATTTTTAAATCTTGAGATTTTGTATGATGACGTATATAATCACTCGAGAAGTGATTTATCAGAGATGTAAACAGTTCATCTTACTTTTATAAAAGGAGTTTCAGGTTTTTAAGATCTCGTTTTCGAAAAGTTTTAATTTCTCGTGATTTTCGTATTCCGCTGTTAATCGAATCGCTTCCGCTATGTTTATCTTGTGTTTTGAAGATCAGAGCCCACAACTATAACAGCAGATATCTAATAACAGGTATAACAAGAGCAGTCTATATAAAACAGATTATTCTTACTGACAAGCTTACCCGCTATACAAAAGCATATAACCAGATATATCTCAAGGAATATGATTAGCAAGATAATATGTATCCCTGTGTAACATGATTATCAGAATAAGATATAATGTCACATAACCTGCTTATCAAGATCAGACATATTATCACATAACCTGCAAGATATAACAAAGATATTACACAAACAAGGCCTCAACCAATGTTTCGTATTTTGATATGAACAGTAAATACTAAACGGCTGTGTTACATATTATTATGCCCTGAGAATTTGAACCGTACCGTTCAAATCCAACCTTCAGTTATGAAACCCAAGCCGGTGCCATACAAGGTCAATGGAAGAGTCAGACTCCACGACCTCCCACCTCGTGGTCAGTACACGAGTACAACACAAGCAGGACCACATTCACATGCTGAAGTGGTCTAAGCCACAGGGTCAGCTCCATAGGCTACCCTCACTCTAGCCCGCCTTGGTACAGGTCTCGGCACTAGTAAAACTGAGCCATGGGCCTGTTCACCGTGCTCTGAGCCATGAACGCATTCATGCTCCTCACGTCACATATCCTGAGCCATGGGCCTGTTCACCATGCTCTTCATATGTATCTGAGTCTGTAACCGAAGTTACACTCTTACCTCCTCATTTTCAGGCTAGGAGCAACCTACACATATTCAACAATATGCGCTTCCAGGTTAACCCATAGGAGAACATGTTTCACCATCACCAAGTCCTGACGATGATGGATCTATGGCCAGGGAAAACTACATGTTATATTTCACTATGATTAATTAGTATCTTTTAGATGGATTGCAGGATTCAACCAAGTTGTATAACATGCAAGATATAATAGAAAGTAAACAACAATATAGTATTATTTAATCACATCAACCTGATCCATCTCAAGGATCCAACATCACATGTTACCACTTAGACTCTTGCCAACCATCCAGATCCATCTCAAGGATCATCACATACCATAGGATCTCAATCCCTCATCATGTCACTACCTTTCCAAGGCTTACATTATCATTATGGAACTTAACACATTATACATATCATCTCATTAACCAGAATAATTATCAAGTGATGTTACTCATCACATGTGTCCCAT
This sequence comes from Alisma plantago-aquatica, assembly GCA_963693085.1. Taxonomy (NCBI): domain Eukaryota; kingdom Viridiplantae; phylum Streptophyta; class Magnoliopsida; order Alismatales; family Alismataceae; genus Alisma; species Alisma plantago-aquatica. The sequence continues at coordinate 817,350,974 of OY856409.1, read as the reverse complement.
AGCCCTTTTCAAGGCTAATCATCACCTGCATGGTTAGAGTACACAATAATCGTAGGTTCAATCATAAGGAATATGCTACCATCATGAAATGCTATTCAAGATACTTCTACTTATCATTCTTACACTATTTGTTGATCAAGTGTATAAAGTACATCATCAACAAGCCATATCTATACTTATCCTTATCTCAGAACTATATGAATAATCAAGATGTTCAAACATACATAACAAGTACTATTGTTACCACTACCATTATGTCACTATCATCATTATTATCATTATTATTATTCAACATTAATACTATCGTCCTCTTTATTATTAACAAATAAACATAAGGATCACATCATGCATCTTATTACCATGACCTTCCTCATTATCATCCCTACTACCATTATCATCATTAATATTATCAGCATTATCATCCACTATTATCTTTATTGCCATATCATTAAGCCAACTATTAATGTAACTGTCACTTAGCAACATTATTACCATCATTAATCAACATTATTACTTTCATTACTAGCAAAGCATTACCATCATCACACGACTATTAATATCATTACTATCAACAACATTATCATTGGCATTATTATTGTTTGCAAGGCATCATATTCATTGTTGTTATCACTAACATGACACCACCATCATTAAGCATAAACATCCACTTTCATAACACAAAGGACCGTTACTATAGGATTACAAGACTCTCACCATAACTCTTATCAACCCTCACTAAAACCTATCAAGGCCTATCGGTCGATACATACACCCAACCTAGGTTATCGCCCACCTTGGCTATCGGCCACTATGGGTGTCGGCCAGCATGGCTATCAACCAGCTCAATGCATGGCTATCGGCCAGCACCAACAAACCTCCAAAGAACTTAGGTCTATCGCCCACCATGAGGAAGAGGATGTCTCTCAACACAAGAAGGACCATCTCGCCCATTATGCTCACCATGACGCCCATCACAAGGTACCCATCTCGCCCAACACCAAGACAAGAGAGGGTCTCGCCCAACACAAGAACAAGGGTGTTGCTTATCATAGGAACCATATCGCCCAACATGGTTACCATGTCGGCCAACATGCATGCTAGGTCAACCTATCGTCCAACACAAGAGCAAGGATGTTGCCCAACACCAAGAACACCTTCCATGTCGACCAACACAAAGAACACCACTATGTCTCTCATCACAAGAACAAGGGTGTTACTTAGCACAAGGACCATGTCGCCCAACAAGGGTCACCTTCAACCTCCAACTTAAGGATACTCAAACCCTAGAAAGCAAGGTGCACAAAGGAACCCTAAACCCTAGAGGGGGATCGGCCACCAAAGGTACACAAGCAAGGTATAAAAGCAAGGAACTAAGCTAAGCTACTAACATGCAACAAGAACATAGCTAGAGGTAAAGGAGTTAGGGTTAGAAGCTATGCAACCCGCCTTAAGCTCCAAGCTCCAAGGAAGAAGATGCACTTCAAGCTCCAAGGGATGTCATTCACCAAAGCTGATCCAAGAGAGGGTATCGGCCACCACTGCAACTCCAGGAGAGTGTATCGGCCAACACAAGCAAGAAGGAGAGGGGTGTCGTGCACTCAAGGTGGAGGAGAGACCAAAAGAGCAAAGGAAGCTAAGGCAAGGGAAAGATCTACCTATATAGAAAGAAGGGGAGGAGAAACCAAGGTTGGTCCATGCTAAGTGTCGTCCACCCAAGGGACACTTGTCCTAGGGTTCAAGCCAACACACTAGCACACCAAGAGACACTTGTCAAGGATATACACCAAGTGTCCACCAAACATGGTTAAGGTTGGACCAAGCAACATGGGCGACACAACTAGCAGCTCCTCCGGGAGACACACACTACTCCACGTCGACACACCACCTCTAGGTCGACACACACTCTTCCTTGGGCGACACAAGCTGGTCTTGGCTGACACAAGGCTCAAGCAAGCCCAAACAAAGCACCCCAAGGCCCAAACAAGCTCAAGAAAGGCCTAAGAAACTCAAACAACAAGCCCAAGCCTTCCTCTCAACCCTAGAGGAAGCAAAGAGGGGAAAACATCTCACAAGATGGCAAACTTGCACACAAAACCCTAGACTTGGGTTATTTGCAAGCAGCCCCTCAAACTCTCAACAAAAGCACAACAAAAACCCTAATCACCACTCAAAGGTGATTAGCAAGCATCAAACCACCAAGGTTAAGCAAAACAAATAGGGTAAACCCTAAACGCAGGTCAGGGTCCTTACATGTAGCATCTAACTAAGTCTGGATAACATGTAGTGCAACCTCATAGATCCATGCTATATAGAATATTAATTCACATTTCTCTACTCAACACATTTTATTAGCAAATAATATTGATATTATAGCTGAAATGCCTTTGTGGAGGCACATGCCTTAGTAGAAACCCACTTAAATCTGTCAATGCTTGCAGATAAGGGTGGCAGGCGGTCTTACCACATGTCAGTGCATTATGCTTGCTACATTCAATGCCAACATCATATATGACTATAAATTCTTATTGGAGTGGGATAATTTTGAGATATTGTGGTGTTCAATACAATGATACCAACTTATATAAAAAAATGATGTGCAACATGTACATGTGAAGCTAGAAATATGATTGAGTATTGTATCATTGTTTGAGTTTCTTAAATAAGGTTACTACCTCCAACATCAAGATAAATAATTAGTCACAACCACAAACTTAAAACATTCCCCTTCAATCATTAATTAGTCTATGAGTCGAAATTGACTTTAATTAAGGATATACAAGCCTATTTATGAGTCAATGATTATCCAAAGTGACTAATCGAGCTTTAGTTAAACTCTATGTTGGTTAATTGAGCCTTTAAATGTGGTCCACTATAATTACCATCATCTAGTTGATCAAGGATAGTTTTTGTTTACTAAATATTAAAGTGTAAGGTAAAATGTCTAAAAGTGTCATCAAAGAAAATTGAGGAATCTTAGAAAAATGTAGGACATGATTGATTATAGGTCATTTACTTCTTTCCGATGATAATGTCCTCTTTTGTGGTTCTTTCAGAAAGTAGACATGATTTATGATTAATGATCTTATAGAATTTGGAATTCATCCAATAGAAGCACGTAAGATCCATTTTTTAAAGGAGTGCTTACTACGTGAAGAATGTTGCCACACCCCAAATTTTATAATTACTTACATGGATGATTCATTCTATTTAGGAAAACCCTATTTTGGTGAGATTGAGATAAACGACCCTCGTTACATAAGCTTCAATTTTATTGGGTCCATTTGTGAAATTCTAGGACAGAAGGACATTTTGGTGAATTGACCACCATCCCTTGCTATAATGATCACAAGAAAATTCTAGATTTGATTAATATGATGAGTATAAGGTTCTCCAAGATTTCAAAGACAATTTGACAATCAGAAGACAAGTGATGTAGGGCAAGGGGTATTTTGGGATTTTTCTAAAATTAGGCTCTCAAATGCATGAAGCAACAGAACTAGGACTTATATTATGTTATTTTTTATATGCATAAGAGGTGGTATGATTTTTGTAAAATAGAGTTGATTTGATGATCCAGCTTATTTATCTAATTTGTGGGACTAGTGAAATCATAAACACTATTCTAGAGTAGTTTAAGTAATGAACTAGGTCTTGGGAATTTTCTACAAGAAGATAATATTGGTATGATGTGTTGGCCAAATTATAGGTCTAATTGGTTTCAAGGAATAGCATGCAGAAAATTTTAAATTGAATTAGAAGGAAAGCATAATGTTAAGGACCTTTTATCATTGAACTAAGGAAATTGATGGCCCAAAAGTTGGTTCATGCAACCCACTGGTTCATTTGAGAACAAGATGGTTTAGTGGATGGGTGAACATTTAACAGAAAGAAAACAAAAGTCTCTTGGTCAGTGTGCTTTTAGGACTCCATCATAGACTAAAGGGGATTTGATCATATTCCAATAACAAGAAAGGAGGGAGGCTATAAAAGCCTCACATATTGGGCTCGTGGGGACACCCGAATCAATTAGGGTTTGCCTTAGAATATACTGAGAAGAAGAAGTTGGAAACCAGGAGGAAGAGGTTGATGGATGTGGTTTTGAGATGAGTCAACCATCAAGCCTCTTGGTTCCTAAACGCCGACAGTAGAGTATCGAGGCACTGTAGAGTTGTCGATCAAGAAAGCTAATTGGACAACCAATGATTGGGGGTCACTGCTACTACTTTGTTCGTGCTCTGGGAAATAGGGGATTAGCAGTTGCAAAGAGGGGGAGGGTTGGTGGTGGCACCTTGGGCGAGATCTGTGACCAGGTAGGAGTGTGAAGCAACTCCACGTAGACATGTCCAATTGTGCTTATGGTTTGCGGTTGGCTAAGACACGAGCAGTCTTATCAGAGAGCAAGCCACAGATGGCGTTGTGTTTCACAGCAAAACAGGAGCATCACGACCCTATGTCATGTCCCTATGAGAGAAGGAAAAGGTATCTCGAGCGTCTCATTGATGGACCACTGACTATGAGGCCCAATCCACTTGAAATGAATAGAAAATCAAGGTAATAAGAATAATCCAATTTTAGTTTGTGAAAATTGATCCGATTGTCAGAATAGGGTGTATGAGGGCTCATTGGAAAGATTGAGATATGAAGAACATCTTGAAGGAGATTCCAAACTCTAAAAATATTTAGATAAGGTAATTTTATTTAAGGAAAAATTAGATAAGTTTATTATGTGTATGTATGTTGATACCTTGTTAAATAAATACTATGGTGTGATCCTTATCATTGAACCTCAAGAAAGTGTTACTGCAAAAGTTTAATAGGATTTAGACTCGACTAGAGGAATCCAAGATGAAAATTTTGTTCTCTCTGACCCAGGTAAGTGATTCATGCCCATGAGTATTCATATTTATCAAACTCAACACATTTACGTGTTTCTTAAATAAGATTTTCACGATCCAATGTTCTAAGATTCTAAGGTCAAGATATGCCGGCAAGATTTTCTACACTTTAATGATTATGTATTTTTCTTATTCTCAATATCTCAAGTAGAGATATGGCATGCTTATATCATAGAATGTTTAAAGAAGAACAAAAGAGTATATGTTTATCGTATTTCTTAGTACATTTCATAGTAATGCTCAAGAATACATGACAAGAAATGCAAGTAAGATTCTCATACTCCCATGGTTGTTTAATATAACCATGTACTTGAGATTTCAAGTAGAAACATACTATCAATATTTCTTAGATAGCGAACTAAGAAAATTTATATATATTTCCTAGAATCATTGATATCTAAGACTTAAGTACAATATAAGAATATATGTTTCAAACATATTAAGATATGATCGAGTTTACAAGATAAAGATTCTATTGAGATTGGAATATGTTGAGAATTGAGTTCATTATAAGATTGGGATGTATTAAGTACAAGATAATATATAAAAGTATAATACATTTAGTAATGGCTAAGTTTGTAATATAAGATTTTATAAGATTCATGTTTTAAGATTTAAGACTTAAGATCATATCAAATGCATAAGGATTCATGTTAAGATCAGATTTAATTAGATTTGATTGAGCTTGTGTTATCTTGTCAGAAATCATATTTTAGATATTTGATACTAAAGTCACTTTCATATACTTAGTATTATTTCTATATATAGTTTAGATTATTTTCTTAAGACTTTAGACTCAGATGTCATATATCTGACATTAGAATTTAATTAAACCACTCTATCACCCACCTTCCCTAGTTTTACCCCCTTGCCGGGCGCTCGCTTCGCTCGTTCCATGTTGCTATTTTTCCCTTGAATCAATCAGAAATCAGGACACTCAGCCCGAGGACAATCTCTCAAATACACAGGGGGAACCCTTTTTATTTTTTTGTCTGATTCCTCTCAATGAAATTTGCCATGTTGCACTAAGTTACTTACGGATGTATGCATGCTAGAGCTTTAGATTAATATTTATCTAGACAATAAGAATATTAGGTTTTAGAATCAGATTTAGATTCAATTTAGAATTACAGAACATAGATATAGAGTTAGAGTTAATAGATTGAGATTTAGAGATAAGAAACTAAGAAAAAATTCAAAGATAAGAGATCAAGATTTAAATATATGAGATTAAGAGTCAGAGATAAGAAATTAAGAACATAGATAGAAAATGACATCAGAACATTAACTATATACATTGTAGGATAAGTCCTCACCAGAGAGTCTTGGTACGATTCAAAGGGCGCTCTATGCCAGCCACTATGAGTGGCATAGAGGGCTCGTTGTACCAATAGAGGATGTGTTGCACCATAGAGGACACTTTGGTGTCATCAGAGGGCACATTGTGCCAATAGAGGGTGTGTTGCACCATAGAGGACACTTGGGTGTCAATAGGGGGTACATTTCACCGTAGAGGACACTTTAGTGCCATAGAGGAGGAGTTATCGTATAATGGTGGCCATAATCAGATAAAAGTCATAGATAAAAGATGTATTAATCTAAAGCATATACATAATCTCATTTTTAAGTATATGAAAGAGATTAATATAAGAGAGACATGACTCAGGCCCTTTGTGCAAATCATGAGGCCCAGACCCTTAGTGCAGGCTGATTCAGATACATTACTGAGGCCCTATGTGCGGGTTATGTGACTCAAGAACCTTAGTGTAGGTCATGAGATCCAGGTGCCAACCAAAGTATGGGTCTCCAAAGAAATATAAAGTAAAAAAAATAAGAACTAAGTTAAAGAAGAGAGAGATAATCATGTTTCATATTTTATACAAAGTTTAATGTTAGTTTCATGCTTATAATGTTAATGAATATTTTGTAGCATTTTATTTCTTCAATAATGTATATATTAGAATACTCATACCACTTACGCTAACAATCATTTTTCCAATGCATGGATGGGAATGAGATGTCTGCATGTGAGAGCAGGAGCAAAGTAGATCCAAGAGACTTAAGCACAGGGATAGAGCAAGACCCAATCTGGTAGGGTGCTAACTATAAGACGATCCTTTGAATTATAGATTTAATTATATGTTTTCATATATAAATCTTTAGAGTAGATACTTAAGAATTTATATGAGTTTTCCATGTTGTAACATTTATGTTACTTCTGTAAGAATAATCATGAGAATGTTTTAATACTTCAGTTTGTGTGATTGATTATATTATTGTTATGAATGCTAGTTTTATGTAATGCCCCTTGAGTACACAAGTTATGGATAACTCAATGTTTCTTCCGCTATGTGCATGTGTGTACTTGGGGAGGGTGTTACGATATGGTATCAGAGCAACATTATAGTTGGTCACCAGATGAATTCTCATGTTCTTACTTTATGTTACCCAATAAGAAACTGAGTAAGAGTAAACTATATAGTTTGAAAGATACCTAGTAGACCTAGTATAGAAGAAGTAAGTAAAAAATATTAGAAAGCACAACAGATGACTAGTCTGAAGCTTAGATGAGGATTAGGATTATGTGCCTAGATGGTTTAGACTTTTGTGTTAACTCTAGAATGTATATAACATGCTCTCTCTCTTTCCCACATGTTTGAGGTATTGGATACAAGCTTATGGGATTTTGTAGAGAGAATGTTATGTACGTTATCATACTTGTCTTGTCCTTGTAGTGCATGTGGTATGGGACATGTGCATGAGGAAGGTGCTAAGATAAGTGTGATATTACATGTCATCTCTGAATGTATGACAGATCGGCATGTATCTAAACATGATAGAGAAACTAATAGGTAGAATTAAAAGTTTGAGACATATAGTCACCTAGCCTAATTAGATACATAGTAGGAGAGAGATATGTGAAAAAATTATAGTAAAGAAAAAATAATCATGTATGCTTAAGATTTTCCTACAGATTTACCATGTTGGTTGTACATGCTAGTTTGATAAGATTGTTACAAATAGTTAGTTATCCACAAGAAGGTCATACTCTAAAGGTGTCTAGGGGACTTTATGACAATCATTAAGAATCAATGTATATAAGGTATGTGAAACCCTAAGTTGGATAGACTCCCTGCATTGAAATGAATTTTAGGGACGAAACTCCCTTTAAGGTGGGTAGTATTGTCACACCCAAATTTTATAATTACTTACATGGACGATTCATTCTATTTAGGAAAGTCCTATTTTGTTGATATTGAGATAAATGACCCTAGTTACATAAGCTTCAATTTTATTGGGTCCATTTATGAAGTTCTAGGACTGAAGGATATTTTGGTGAATTGACCACCATCCCTTGCTATAATGATCATAAGAAAATTTAGAATTTGATTGCTTTGATGATTCTAAGGTTCTTCTAGATTTCAAAGACAATTTGACAATCAGAAGACGAGTAGTGTTGGGCAAGGGGTATTTTGGGATTTTGCTAAAGTTAGGCTCTCAAATGCATGAAGTAACAAAATTAGGACTGATATTATGTTATCTTTCATATGCATAAGAGGTGGTATGATTTTAGGAAAATAGAGTTGATTTGATGATCTAATTTTTTGATCTAATTTGTGGGACAAGTGAAATCATAAACACTAAAAAAGAGTAGTTTAAGTACTGAACTAGGTCCTGCAAATTTTCCACAAGAAGATAATATTGGTATGATGTGTTAGCCAAATTCTAAACCAATTGGTTGCAAGGAGTAGCCTACAAAAATTTTAAATTGAATTAGAAGGAATGTATAATGTTAAGGACTTTTTATCGATGAACCAAGGAAATTGACGAACCAATTGTTAGTTCATGCAACCCACTGGTTCATTTGAGAATAAGACGGTTTAGTGGATGCGTGAACATTTAATAGAAAGAAAACAAAAGTCTCTTAGTTCATGTGCTTTCATGACTTGGTCATAGACCAAAGGGGATTTGATCATATTTTGATAACAAGAAAGGAGACAGGCTATAAAAGGCTCACATATTGGGCTAGCGGGGACACCAGAAACGATTAGGGTTTGCCTTCAAATACTGAGAAGAAGAAGCTGGAAACCAGGAGGAAGAGGTTGAAGGCGGTGGCTTTGAGATGAGTCAACCATAAAGCATCTTGGTGCCAAAACGCCAACCAATAGGGTGTTAGACACTGCAGAGTTTCCAGTCGAGAAAGCTAATTAGACAAGCAATGATTGGGGATCATTGTTGCTACTATGTTTGTACGATAGGAAACATTGGATTAGCAGCTGTAAAGGGGGGAGGGTTGGCAGTGGTACCTTGGGTGAGATCTGTGACCAGGTAGGAGTGTGAAGCAACTCCAGGTAGACATGTCCAATTGTGCTAATGGTTTGTGATTGGCTAAGACATGAGTAGTCCTTATCGGAGAGCAGGCCACGAACGACATTGCATTTCACAGTAAAATAGGGGCATCACGACCATGTTTTGCACCCCTGTGAGAGAAGGAGAAGGCGGTCCAGGTGCCTACTTTCTAGGCCGCTGACCATGAGGTTCAGTCCACCTAAAATGAATACAAAATCAAGGTAATAAGAATGATCCAATTTGATTTGTTAAGATACTTAGGAATTCGTGAAAATTGATTTCATTTTCAGAATAGGATGTATAAGGGCTCATTGGAAAGATTGAGGTATGAAAAACATCTTGAAGGAGATTCCAAACTCTAAAAATATCTAGATAAGGTAATTTTATTTAAGGGAAAATTAGATAAGTTGATTATGTGCATATATGTGATACCTTGTTAGATAAATATTATAGGTGTGATCCTTATCGTTGAACTTAAAGGAAGTGTTACACCACAAGTTTAATAGGATTTAGACCGACTATATGAATCCAAGATGAAATTTTGTTCTCTCTGACCCAGGTAAGTGGTGAATACCCATGAGTATTGATATTTATCAAACTCAACACATTTACATGTTTCTTAAATAAGACTTTTACAATTCAATGTTCTAAGATTCTAAAGTCAAGATATGCAACCACGATCTTCTACACTTTAATGATTATGTAATTTTCTTATGCTCAATATCTCCAGTAGAGATATGACATGCTTATATCATAGAATGTTTAAAGAAGAACAAAAGACTATATTTTTATCTTATTTCTTAATAACCTTTCGTAGTAATGCTCAAAACTACATGATAAGAAACACAAGTAATATTATCATACTCCCATGGTTATGTGATATAACCATGTACTTTTGATTTCTAGTAGAAACATACTATCAAGATTTCTTAGATAGCGATCTAAGAATTAAGAACTTATATAGATTTCCTAGAATCATTAATATCTAAGACATAAGTACAATACATAATATACATTTCGAACATATTAAGACATGACCGAGTTTACAAGATAAAGATTCTATTGAAATTGGAATACGTTGAGAATTGAGTTCATTATAAAATTGGGATGTATTAAGTATAAGATAAGATGTAAAAGTAGAATACATTTAGTTATGACTAAGATTGTAAGATAAGATTTTATAAGATTCATGTTTTAAGATTTAAGACTTAAGGTCATATCAAATGCATAAAGATTCATGTTAAGATCATATTTAATAGAGATTGTGTTATCTTGTCAGAAATCATATTTTAGATATTGATACTAAAGTTACTTTCATATACTTAGTATTATTTCTATATTCAATTCAAATTATTTTCTTAAGACTTTAGACTCATATGCAGTATATCTGACATTAGAATTTAACTAAGTCACTCTATCACATCAGAGCTTTAGATTAAAATTGAAAAACCACTAGAGGGGGGGTGAATAGGGTTTTATAATAATTTTAATAATTATTTAACTCAAACAACCAACCACAAGAATATTGGACAAGGGGACAAGGATTTAGAGTGGTTCCAACCTTAGCAAATACTAAGGAAGTCAGTCCACTACCCGGTTGCTTACCCAACTGGGATTTTGAAAGAATTAAATTTTATTACCTCGCAAGGACTTTACATAAAATTACAATTCTTTCACCAAACCCTTCGAACAACCTTCACCTAGAAGTAATTGCACCAACTTTGAAGCAGCCTTCTTGAAGTAACTTCAAGCTCCCCCCTGAAGTAGCCTTCCTCTTGCAGTAGCTTCCCGTTGCAATAGCCTTCTTGAAGTAGTCCGAAGTCCACCTTCTCCACCGAGAAGAACCTTCTCCAAACCACAACCTCCAACCCTAGGAGTAGCAAGGAGAATATAAAGGATAAAAGGAACAAGAAAGAAAAATAGAAATTACAATACCACTTTGCAGCTCAAGGCTTGATTTCCTATATCAAGTGTTTTGATCTCCTAACCAATGTATATAGAAGTGTAATTGCTGTGGATAGGAGATGCTAGCCTATAGGACACAAAATTGGAGCAAGGAGAAGAATAGCCAATGCAAGTGTTGCTCAATTTCTCAAAACAGATTGACAATTGCAAGTGTAAGCTCAAATGTATCACAAGTGTAGCTTAGGTGAGTTTAGGTGTCCTAAGGCATGTCCTATTTATAGGAATGGCCTACAAGTGCTTAAGGACGTTCTAGACACTTTCTAGGGGGTTCTAAGTGCTTAGCTAGCCGTTAGGTACAAGTTGGTTGCATTAGCAACGACTAATTAATTAATTCTGCAGTTGCTGTCAGAGTCCATCTCGGTCGAGGAATTGTTGACCGAGATACCTACTCGGTCAAGGTTTTGTCGACCGACAGGCTCTCTGGATCAAGTGTTTGCAACGTTCATCTCCAACTGCCAACTGCCTTGTCAGCTGTGTCTAACGGCTACTTGGATCTTTCTCGGTCGAGAAGTTTGTCGACCGAGAGTGTCTCGGTCGAGGAGTTTGTCGACCGAGATTGCCCCTGTTTCAATGTTTCAATTTAAGGCATTAAGTGTGTGTATGAGTGTGCATATGTGACACTATTGAAGGGGATGACCTATCTAAGTGTAGTGATTGGCTAGAGGAGATCTAACGCTTGATTTACATGAAGTCTAAGTACTTGTACATTATATATTTGTACAAGTTTACAATTGATTACATTTCATGAAATTTACAAATATTCAAGCGTATAGATTCCCTAGTACTTTGTCATCCACCTTATTCATGCAACACTCAAGTAGCACGTTAGATCGACAAGAATGAAATGTTTGTCATCATCGAAACAAAGGGATTTATCATAATGTCAATTTAGCCAACAATCTCCCCCTTTTTGAAGATGACAAACATTTCCTAAATATAAAATAAGGAAATATAAAACATGTGAGTTTCATACCTGAAATTTACCTTTGTAGCCATCTTTGGTTTTGCAAGTGACTGCTGGCCAAGATATTATGAAACTCATTTTAATTTTATGTTTGTGATTTTATATTATTTCTCCCCCTTTGTCATTTCAAAAAGATATCCAATACAATCATTTAGTATGACTTTATGTCTTTCTTTTTAAGCTTTGCTCCCCCTTAAAGAGATATCCAATTAAAAGCAAGGGATTTTATTGTCAAATTTAGCCACAATTTGTTTCTCAATCATTTGCAAAGGATGTTAAGCCTTGAAATGATATGAGTTTTTTTTTAAGTTTATGGCTTATGTGTATTGATTTCTCACCCATTTTACAAGGGATGTTAAGCCCTGAAAATGATATGAGATTCCCTTAAGCTTATGATATATATTGATTTCTCATCCATTTTGTAAGGGATGTTAAGCCCTAAAAATGAAATGAGAATCCTTTAATCTTAGAGTACATAAAAATGTCTCTAACCAAATGCATGGGATGTTAAGCCCTGATTTGTTTAGAGAGTTCCTTTAAGAACAAGGTATATCATTTTTATGAAATTCATAGATTTCTTCATAACCAAGAGTAAAAATACTAAGGTCATAACAAGCTTCAAATGATGTTTACAATGTTTTTGTAAGCTTCTTAATCAAATAGTCCAATTTGTTTTTGTGAGATCCCCCTTAATCTTACAATTAATGCAATTTAAAGCTTCTAAGGTCACAAATGATTTTAAATTTTGATTTTGACCTTTATCAAAAGTATACTAAGATTAAGTACAATAAAATGATGTCCAAATAAGCATTTTTTCAAAGCTTATTTTAGGTCGACCTTGACTTCGACCATAGTGCCCCTTGGTTAAATTTAATTTCAACCAAGAGGCAATTTCTGCAGATTTCATATTTGAACATTCATTTGTGAAGTATAGTTTCTGCAGATAGATTAAATAAATAGCAATTTGAGGCACTTTGAGTAATGTCTATTATGAATGATGTCCCCTAATCTTTGCTATGGGTGCATGAATATCAAGTCCTATTTAGGATCATTCATGTATTACATGAGATGATATAATCCATGCACACAATAATCATTATCTATTTGTGCCATAGAGTTTTATTTTTATGCAACATAGCATCATCTTTATATGTAGAAAGTTGAATCATGAAATAGTGAAAGCATATCCATGATGTAATGATAGAACAATAGAAGCATGAAATTCAACACATGGTTTCTATGTAGATAGATCATGAAAGCAGTAATTTTCCTTGACTTAAATCAACATGGTTCATAATTTCTAGTTTTTAACCCAAACCATTTAGAAATAAAACCAAAATAATCTCATATAAGTTTTCAAGGATGGTTTCCAAAATTTATTCTTTGTTTTAATAACAAATAGATAGCAATTTGATCAATTGAAAACATAATCAGCAGATTTATTGCAGAATGGAAATCAGTAACATGCTCGGTCGACGATTTCTCGACCGACTGTTCTCTCGGTCGACAGTTTCTCGACCGACAAGGTTTCTGTACTATTTTCAGAACTGTTAATTGCTTCCAAGTAAAATAAAATTATGCAAGTTAGAGCTCGATTGTGTTGAGATATGACATTTGTATATCAAGAATTAGTTTAGGTCAAATCTCAACTAGTCAAACTTAAAATTTTTAAGTTTTAGGAACCCAAGCTAGATCATCATTCTTTTTCTTGTATGGGCATGAAAAAGAGTAGTGTCCAAGACGCAAGCAATAATGACAACTAATGGATTCAACTTCATTTCTCTTTTTAGGTACAAACATAGTCTTGGTCTTGGATGCTTTAGCTCTTTTGGGTTGACCTCTCTTTGGATCATATCCTAATCCTCTTCTTCCATTATAACTAGAGGAAATTTTCAGAATGTTCTCAAGGATGTCATTTCCTCTTAACTCATTTATTTTTCTTTGTAACTTAGCAATATCATCCATCTTCTTGTTTATATCTTTCTTTGCTTGATCTAAGTCAGATAATAGAGAGTTTCTTTCTTTTACAACCTCATCATAATCTAAATGTGAGCATAAAATAGATTGTCTTTGAAGATCATTCACTTGAGTTTGCAAGTTTAACTTTTCTAAGGAAAGAAGATTGCGATTAGCTTCTACAGATGTTAACTTAATATCATAATCTTCATTTGCCTTTTTGAGATCTTCATTTTCAGATGCAAGACCAAGAAGTTTAACGTTGAAATCATCATTTACTTTATTTGATTTCTTAAGTTTCTTCTCGCACTCAATATATTTCTCATGAGTATCTTGAAGACTAGCAATTAGATCTTCTTTTGGTAGATCAAAAAGACTTACCTCTTCTTCTTCTTCTTCATTTGTTGTTGCAATGAGGCACTCTACTTCTTCTTTTTCATCATCACTATCATCACTTGAATCATCCCATGCAGCTTTATATGCTCTTTCTTTCTTTTTGTGAGATGATTTCTTCCCTTTCTTGAGTTTTGGACAATCACCTTTCATGTGTCCCTTCTTGCCACATTCAAAGCACCTGGAAGAAACACCAGAAGTTTTATTAGTTTTAAAACTTTTATACTGCTTACCATTTACAATGAGAGTTTCTTCTTCACTATCATCTTCACTTGTATCATGATTATTCTTGGTTGATGCTTTGAATGCAATGTCCTTCTTCCTCCCTTGTTGAAGTTCACATTCTCTTCTTTCTTCCTCTTCTAGAGTTGCTTCATGAGCTTCTAGATTGCCAATGAGTTGTTCCATCCTCAGTCGGGTGAGGTCATTTGCTTCTTCAATGGCCGTCACCTTGGGTTTGTAAGTGGGAGGAAGTGATCTAAGGATCTTTGACACCTGATCTTCCTTACTAATAACTTTACCTAAAGCATTCAAACCATTTACAATAGAAGAGAATTTTGCATACATTTCACTAATAGATTCATTTGGATCCATACGGAAATGTTCAAACTTTTGTTTAAGCATACTAATTTTGGAATTCTTGACTTGAACAGTCCCTTCATAAGTTATGGAAAGTCTATGCCAAATTTCATAGGCTGTTTCACAGTTAGATATTCAATTAAATTCTCCTACTGAAATTGAACAATAGAGAATACTTACAGCCTTTGCATTCATTTGAGCCGATTTTACCGTATTGGTGTCCCAAGCTGCATATTCCATTTGAGGAAGCTCATAGGGGGTTGACACCATCCTCCATAGATCCCAGCTAATCCCTTGGAAGAAAAATTGCATCCTTCTCTTCCAATAGGTGTAGTTTGTCCCATCAAACATAGGAGGCCTAGTCACAAGTGTTCCTTCAAGATTGAGGTTGTTGAGCATCCCATCACCCATTCTTCAAGACCTGGTTAGGGTTCCTTGAAGCCTGCTCTGATACCAATTGAAAAACCACTAGAGGGGGGTGAATATGGTTTTATAATAATTTTAATAATTATTTAATTCAAACAACCAACCACAAGAATATTGGACAAGGGGACAATGATTTAGAGTGGTTCCAACCTTAGCAAATACTAAGGAAGTCAGTCCACTACCCGGTTGCTTACCCAACTGGGATTTTGAAAGAATTAAATTTTATTACCTCACAAGGACTTTACATAAAATTACAATTCTTTCACCAAACCCTTCGAACAACCTTCACCTAGAAGTAATTGCACCAACTTTGAAGCAGCCTTCTTGAAGTAACTTCAAGCTCCCCCTTGAAGTAGCCTTCCTCTTGAAGTAGCTTCCCGTTGCAATAGCCTTCTTGAAGTAGTTTGAAGTCCACCTTCTCCACCGAGAAGAACCTTCTCCAAACCGCAGCCTCCAACCCTAGGAGTAGCAAGGAGAATACAAAGGATAAAAGGAACAAGAAAGAAAAATAGAAATTACAATACCACTTTGCAGCTCAAGGCTTGATTTCCTATATCAAGCGTTTTGATCTCCTAACCAATGTATATAGAAGTGTAATTGCTGTGGATAGGAGATGCTAGCCTATAGGACATGAAATTGGAGCAAGGAGAAGAATAGCAAATGCAAGTGTTGCTCAATTTCTCAAAACAGATTGACAATTGCAAGTGTAAGCTCAAATGTATCACAAGTGTAGCTTAGGTGAGTTTAGGTGTCCTAAGGCATGTCCTATTTATAGGAATGACCTACAAGTGCTTAAGGACGTTCTAGACACTTTCTAGGGGGTTCTAAGTGCTTAACTAGCCGTTAGGTACAAGTTGGTTGCATTAGCAACAGCTAATTAATTAATTCTGCAGTTGCTGTCAGAGTCCATCTCGGTCGAGGAATTGTCGACCGAGATACCTACTCGATCGAGGTTTTGTCGACCGACAGGCTCTCTGGATCAAGTGTTTGCAACGTTCATCTCCAATTGCCAACTACCTTGTCAGCTGTGTCTAACGGCTACTTGGATCTTTCTCAGTCGAGAAGTTTGTCGCCCGAGAGTGTCTCGGTCGAGGAGTTTGTCGACCGAGATTGCCCTTGTTTCAATGTTTCAATTTAAGGCATTAAGTGTGTGTATGAGTGTGCATATGTGAAACTATTGAAGGGGATGACCTATCTAAGTGTAGTGATTGGCTAGAGGAGATCTAACGCTTGATTTACATGAAGTCTAAGTACTTGTACATTATATATTTGTACAAGTTTACAATTGATTACATTTCATGAAATTTACAAATATTCAAGCGTATAGATTCCCTAGTACTTTGTCATCCACCTTATTCCTGTAACACTCAAGTAGCACGTTAGATCAACAAGAATGAAATGTTTGTCATCATCGAAACAAAGGGATTTATCATAATGTCAATTTAGCCAACAAAAATTTATCTAGATAATAAGAATATCAAGTTTCAAATCAGAATTAGATACAGTTTAGAATTGCATAACATACATATAGAGTCAAAGTTAATAGACTGGGATTTAGAGATAAGAAATTAAGAACAAATTCAAAGATAAGAGATTAAGATTTAAATATAAGAGATTAAGAGTCAGAGATAAGAAATTAAGAATAGAGATAGAAAATGACATCAAAACATTAAATATATACATTATAGGATAAGTCCTCACCAGAGAGTCCCGAGATGATTTAGAGGGTTCTCTCTGCCAGACACTATGAGTTTCACAGAGGGCACATTGTGTCAATAGAGGGTGTCTTGCACCATATAGGATACTTCAGTGCCAACAGAGGACATGATGTGCCAATAGAGGGTGCATTGCACCATAGAGGATACTTCGATGTCAACAGAGGATGCATTGCACCATAGAGGACACTTCAGTGTCACAAAGAAAATTATTATATAATGGTGGCCATAATTAGATAAAAGTCGTAAATAAAAGTTGTCTCAATTCAAAGCATTTACATAATATCATTTATAAGTATTATGAAAGAGATTAAGATAAGAGAGACATGACTCAGGCCCTTTGTGCAAGTCATGAGGCCCAGGCCCTTAGTGCAGACCGATTCATATACATAACTGAGGCCCTATGTGCAGGTTATGTGACTCATGCACCTTACTGCAGGTTATGAGACCCATGTGCCAAAGTACATGTCTGTAGATAAAGATAAAGTTAAAAGATAAGAACCAAGTTAAAGAAAGAAGAGGAAATTACGTTTCCTATTTTATACATAGTTTAATGTTACTTTCATGCTTATAATCTTCAGGAATATTTTGTATCATTTTATTTATGTATTAATGTATATACTAGAATACTCATGCCATTTACACTAACAATCGTTTTTCCAATGCATGGTTGGGGACACGATGTTTATAGATGAGAGTGGGAGTAGAGTAGATCCAAGATAATTAAGTACAGGGATAGAGCATGACCCAATCTTGTGGGGTGCCAACTATTAGATGATCCTCAAACTTGTAGATTTAATTATATGTTTCCATGTATAGATATTTAGAGTTGAGACTTAAGACTTCATATGAGTTTTCCATGTAATAACATTCATGTTACTTTTGTAAGAACAATCATGAGAATGTTTTAATACTTCAGTTTGTGTGATTGATTATATTGTTTTTATGAATGTCGGTTGTATGTAAGTGCCCCCTTGAGTACATGAGTTATGGATAACTCAGTGTTGCTTCCACTATGTGCATGTGTGTACTTAGGAAGGGTGTTACAAATGTGAACACCAGAAATGAGGTAGGTATAATTAACAAATATAGGTAAGGAGCTTTTACTGATGTTAAATTAAATGTGACATATTATATTAAACAAGCAACCCTTCATAGTCATGGTTACCAATCAGTATTATGTTGAAATTGTGTTACTATGTTGCAAACAAAGTTTGTCATGTACATTTTTGTATGGATTTTGAATATAATGCATGTGGAGATCTAGATAAAACCACTCCTTAATATTCTTATATCTTCACACACTACAAAAGAACATTTTTTTACAAAAATAAAAAAGTGCCCAAATAAAAAATGATTTTGGATTATGATACATTTAACAAAACATTCAAAGTACACACATCAGTGAAGGGGGAGACTGAGAAGATAAATGAAATATGAATTTCTTGAATCATATTCAATTGCCTAGGAAAAGTCCCCATGGCTACTATTTATGTAAGAAAAATAGTTCAAACCCTAGACCCTAACAAAATATAAAGTCAAAATAAAACAAATAAAAACTACAAATGAGACTAATGTAGCACTCTGGGGGATGGCTGCATGATGGGGAAGTTTCAACAACCACATTTGGCATGGTCATAGTAGGGGCAGATGATGGTGTGTTAGAGATGACGACGTCGATTAGCTTAGTCCAGGGAGATTTATCACTACTACCTCTACTAATGGAGGCAATATCATAGGAGATTCTGATATGGTTTGTGAAGCATCCACTCTACCGGTAATAGGAGGATTACCTAAGGAAACAACAGATAATGATATCTCATCTGAAGAGTACGTATGGAATCCTCTATAGAAGATAGGATTTTAGTTAACTTATTGTGGCATGAAAGGAACCACAAACGATGAGCCTTATCAACAGTTTGGATATTATTCCCATGGACTATCATTACATCTGATACATGACTCTTTATTCAGGAAAATACACCATCATTTAAATTCAGAGTCTGGACCATCTACAACTTGCCTTTTCTAAGAAATTTTTGTAATACACTTATGAGCGATCATTCTACCCACTCTGCCCTTATAGATGACAAAACAGTTACCCCCATTGGACCAGATGATGTCTACATTGTCCATGAAAATAGTGTATATGAAGTATGTCTTATACTAGAAGTGAAAGCTTCGTTGCCCAAGCCTTGGCAATTAGTTGTGACTGTGAAATTAGTTGGACAGAAGTGTTGGATATCTAATCTTATGTGAAAGACTTAAACTTCTTTGGCGACCTATTGTTAATGGAAGGTCTGCGAACTAAGCATGAATACTTTTTAGTACAGTTCATTACAATTCTAACTACATCAATGCTCTTATCGGTGGACCTTGGTCCATTTATGGTCCTAAATCTCTATCTTCTCCAAGAAGCTTGAAGAGTATAATGAGAGTATGGTGTTTCTCCCGTTAAACATTATCACCGAAGATGAAATACTTATGCTCCATGATACATCCTTATGCTCATTACAAATGTATGAACTAGGCAATTTTTCTTTGTTTTTGTTCCATATCATTCATTCATCAACTTGATTATAGATACCCTTCAAGGGTATTATTGTCATATAATCCTTATTTCCTTTGTTCTCTCTATATGGATGGTGACAAGTTCCACTAGGAATGGGAAGTTTTAGCTAGGTTGTGTTTTGCAAACATACTTGTTCCATTAACAAGTCCTCATGCTAGTAGGATGTAAAGGTATATGACTTAGTATTGTATTCGTTGTTGGTATGTATTTTTGTCCAACCAATCTTGGTTTATTTATTATTGGAGGATTCATCATAACCTCCCTACAAATTTTTTGTGTAGCATTATGCTGCTAAAAACTAGCATCAATCTTTATTGGAGACTGTTGTTGTTCAATATCCAACAACATCTTGTTTAGAGAGACATGTGTTGTGTAATTAATCCTACTACTACATGTCTAATTTATGGGATAAATTTTACCCACAGGGTGATATTCTTTTCCACTTACTTTTGATACTCTTGAAGTACAAATATCATAAAACCTGGACCCACTTCCCAAGGCTCTAGTAGGGTTTTAAGAATGATGAATGGCTCCACAGACCACCACTAGCCTTAACTGCGTGCTTTGTCCTCACTCGCACACAAGTCATGATAAACTTCCCGATTGGTCACCCATCCTAGTACTACTCCAAGTTGAGCACACTTAACTATGGAGTTCTTCAGTGACATGCTCCTTCAAAAGGAGGTGCACCTTGGTGATATGGGTCATCCGATCATTCCCTTTAAGATCATATTATCTGAGGCCTCAAATCCTAAGACGTTACAATCTTCCCCAGTTAGACTATTGACATCCCCATCAAGACTCAATATATGGCCTCATAATCTCTTCCCCATTTTAGTACAGACCCAAAATGGCCTATGGACACCCAACTCCCATCACGACTACCAATGCAAGGGTGGATCCATCTCGTCTTAATGGATATCCCATCCATTTCTACCAGCGCAAAGGTGACTCCATTTCGCCTCAGCAGATATCCCTTTCCAACTTGTCTAGACTGCACTGCTTAAGACTAGTATGTCACATGCCCATGTGGTCTTCACCTATTGGAGGAAAATTGGCTCTGATATCATTTGTAGAACCTAGGCCCACTGCCCAAGACTCTAGCAGGGTTTTAGGAATGAAGACTGGTCATACATACCACCACTAGCCTTATCTGTTCTCTTTGTCCTCACTCACACGCAAGGCAAGATAAACTTCGTGTCTGGTCACCATCCTAGTACTACTCCAAGATGAGCATGTTTAATTATGGAATTAAATAGTGATGGGCTCCCTGAAAAAGAGGTACACCTTAATGATATGGGTAGTCCAATCATTCCTTTTAAGATTATTTTATTTGAGGCCTCAAATCATGAGACGGTACAAATATATTCTAATTCAAACCCACATAGATCTTGGTGAATCACACTCCATGAAGATGGTGTATGCTCATATATTATTTTTCAAGATATTTCTAATATCGTTTTGTTTGTAATTTTGAGATTTCCAACCACAAGTGTTGGAGAGTAACTTCCCAAAACCCCCTTCCCTTTATTATCCTAAAATTGAAAAAAAAATCTATATTATACCAAAACCTAAATTAACCCTAACTGTTACCACCATAGAAGGTTAGCAACTAGGTTGATTTTTCCTTTTTTTTCTTTCTCTTACCCCGTTGTTGCTTCTTTAACTTTGTTTCTCATTTATACATTTTTTTCTATGTAATTTTCACCGACTCTCCTCTATAATGCCAATCTAAAGTTATATAATAATCTGATGTTCGGGTTTGAGTCGGCCCCTCTTCTAATTTTCACAATCCACTCATTTATGAATTCAGACAATTTTGGTATTGGCTCAATTTAGGGTTTTAACTCTCAAATGCAAGCTTGATCATGCATTTGGGTATATCTGGGTTTGCAAAATATTTTTTTCAGAATCACTTTTATTTTGAGAGTTAGAACTCTAAACCGACAACCTTAGTTTCCATCGATAGAAGTGAATATACTTCACAACATAGATCTAGCAAAGTTTGGGGTCTATGCCGCGTCTAGGTTAGAAAAGACTGGCCTAAATAAGTGATAACAAGACCTACAATTAGATTTGGTCATTGTGTCATAGTTGGAAATTTGTTAAATTTCAGACCCACAATTATAACAATCCCTGATCTCGATCAACCTGTTCAACTCGGACTCAACCCAAAATCGTTAAGATTATAATTTATGAATTAGGTGTGTAAATATTCTAATTCTGCATAACATAATGTTTTTACTCTAACTCGTAATAGACACAACATGGATTTCACCATACTTAGAAATTGGCCACTGTGAGTTTGAAAGTTTGAATCGGGAACTAACCTAGACCGAGATTGCCCAAACTTAATACCAAACAAATTGTGAAAATTAGAACCAGGAGCTGACTTGAACCCATATTTCAAATCATTATCAAATATTGGGTTGACATAATGATGGAGAAACACTAAAAAAATACAAAGGAATGAAATATATTAAGTTAAAAGAGAGATGTAAACAAGTAGTGGGATTGAGGTAAGAAAATAGAAGATAACAAATTAATACAGCCTTGTCGGCCAAGGTGTTATTTAGTACTAGGCTAAAACTCATGCTACGCACATGCTTAGAAGTAATTCAAACATTTTGAAATATCAATATTGAATCCTCTATCAAGTTCATGCTAATAAATTAATATCCATCCGATACGTTCATACTAATAAATCAATATCCATCCAATACATTCACACTAATAAATCAATATCCATCCAATGACTACTTAAGAGTTTTATGAACCCCAAAAAATCCTCAACAATTCCAAAATTTACCATCATACATTACCCTTGTTGGCCAATGTCATGATTTTCCAACAACAATTGAGTAAACCAACCAAATGTTTCAAATACCAAGTGACATTTTACATCATTCAAGTCAATATTTTGATATATCTAGAAAACCCATATGAATTTAACTACTACATGTTGGTATGTATGCCCTGAGAGCCAATCATGGAATGATTGGTGGGATACATTAAGATTGATTTGATAAAACAACAAAGGCAAGTTTCCAATTCTTTCTGGTTCAGTCATATGAGATAGTGATAGAACAGATTGAATGTCTAGAGAATGACAATACTCAATGACGTATGCCTTCAGGTTCATGACCTGAACGATGAGATCATACGGATGCTAAGAGTTTGTACATTCTTGTTATGTCCCTAGTCAGATGTCATTGTGGAAGGTAGATAGACAGCAATGATACACAAGACTAGATTGTGGTATTGGTTGATGACAGAATCTCATTAGTCATGATATAGAGATATCAAACCAAACACATAGGTACTTGTTAGAGAACAAGTGTACCGGACAGACCCACCGTGAGTTTGACACATGGAACCATGACATGGTAGTCACAGTCAGTACTCACAGTGATGGTGGTGAGTGTGATTCTTAGACCGGAAATCACTGTACTCAACACATGTCGTTGGGCACACTTTGACATCATCAAACGCAGTCCTGAAACATGGGTTGTTATAAAGGTGATGATTGGGTGGCTTTGACACATGGGGCTTTTGAGGGGTGAGTGATAGATATGGGATTTGTCCCTCCTGAGGGAGTTTGATATCCATGGCCACTTGATGAG
This sequence comes from Alisma plantago-aquatica, assembly GCA_963693085.1. Lineage (NCBI taxonomy): Eukaryota > Viridiplantae > Streptophyta > Magnoliopsida > Alismatales > Alismataceae > Alisma > Alisma plantago-aquatica. The sequence goes on along the minus strand of OY856409.1, from coordinate 817,327,536 downwards.
TAGGATTGAGAAAGGCGTGCACGCATGTGTGAATCTGTATGTGATATTGATGTCATACATATCTCTTCCAATCTACTCTGAGATCAAGAAAGTGAATGAACGTTGACAGTGCTTCGAGTTCATTCGGGATATCAGTGACAAAGGAATTATACATTCACTATAACACCATTCACAGATTGTAGGATTGAAAGTTGTTCTCCAACTTTCTACTTTCACTTGGGTAGCACTGATGTGTGACTAGGCACCACTCTTTACTTGTGAAGTCATAAGTGTTATGGACTTTCACTGCCAACGTGAAATGGACCTGGAGGGTCACACACATAGGATTTAACCTGGAAGAGGAGTTTTTGTCCACAAGCTATGTTTAGATTGATTACTAAAGGAGTTTAGTTGTGCAATTAAACACTCAATTAATTGATAGCTCAATATCATATTGTTCAAGGTGTTGGACGCATTGATTGGAGTATCAGATTGATTGAAATCGCAATTGACTAATTCTGCACAACCTGCACTCCCAACCGATTGGTTCAAGTGTTGAACCGGTCGGCTGAGGTTGCTGAACCGGTCGGCTCAAGTGTTGAACCGATCAGCTCAAGTGTTGAACCGATCGGCTCATGACCAGAGTGAAATGAGCTGTTCAAGTGTTGAAACGATCGGTTCAACTGGTGCAACCGAGCAAGTTGGGAAAGTCAGTTCGGTGAGAATTTTCCTTTTGTTTCAATCACCCAATTTGATTGGGAATGGGATTGGTATTCGATACCAATTAGAAACAAAAGAAGGAAAGTCAATTTGAGTTGAGCCAGGATCATGAACCGATCGACTGGAGTGCCCAACCGATCGGCTCAAGGATCCAAACGATCGGCTGGAGTGTCCAGCCGATCGGCTGGAGGGTCCAGACGACCGGTTCAGGCTATGAGTTGGTTGCTTTTGTAGAAAATCTCGAACCCTTCTACTCTTGCTTTTAGTCCCGCATTGCCTGGGATGGAGAACCCTGTCCCATGACCCTCCTATATATATAGGGGTATTGGGGGCTTCTCAAAGTACAACTCAGTGCAACCAGTTGCTCTGCAAAGTTGTCCTTCTTTCTGGTTTTGGTAACCGAGAGAGAGCCCGAGCAAGTGCTTCCCGCAAAGGGAGGTGCAGCAAGGGAAAGACAACTGCAGTTGCAACTGGAGGCAGGAGAGCGTGTTGGCGACTAGTACGTCAATAGGAGGGTGCGACTCCTTCCACTTCCTTATGGGACAAGGAGTGTGGAGTTCCAGGTGGTCTGTGTAGACTACTTCAGAGGTGGGAGGTCACTACCGCCCAGGAGGACAACTGTCATCCGACAGTCCGGTGAGAGGAGGAGTCATCAGTCCCGGTGCGACCACGAGCTGCACAGACACCGTCCAAGATTGAAGGTGAAGACTGCGCAAGGCACAAGGTATTTTTGCCGAGCAAGCCTTAGGACAAGGTATGATTCCACAAACCATCCTTTCCTATTATATAGACGTTGACGCGTTTCCTTGGTCTGGGTTTGGGGGAGAAAATTTTGTTTCCGCTGCCTTCTCTGCCTCCCCTAAAAAGTAATAGTGGTATCAGAGCCACGTCAATTGTTCTATATTTTAGGAATATCGATATGATCGATTTTGGTTTGTCGCCTTTTATTTATTGCATGTGATGCGAATAAAATTGGCTTTATGCATGTCCAATCCTAAATCCACAAATCCCAATTACATATATGATATGTATTATTAATGCACTCGATACGCGTCGCCCTTAAACGAGTTTTGTGGTGGATGTATAGCGTGATTATGGCCAATAAACCCTATCTGTGATTGGTTGTGTGTGGTTGCTTGCATCTCGATCTGCACACCGATCTTCCTTCTCCCATTCCTGATGTAACTCAAAATAATTCGAGATTCTTTCCTACCTTTGCTCCCCCTGAATGTAACTCAAGGTTTCCTTTTTAAGCAATGTAATATTAGAATAGATTTTATTTCCTATCATGTCAAAGAACGGAGGACATCAAGACGACAGCTGAGACGATCGATTCAAGGCGTGAACCGATCAGTTGACATTCTAGAACCGATCGGTTGATGATCGGTTCAGGGAGAGAGACGAGCAGGTGGCGGCCATGAAGAGATGCATGATGACCAGGTGAACCGATCGGTTGGAGGAGCCAACCGATCGGCTGGTGGCACCAGACGACCAGCCAGAGAGAGCAGATCATTCATATGATGAGTTGATCAACTCGGAAGGCAAAGGCACATAAGTTCATCTTGTAAAGGTTGCATGTGATGTAGACCTAGATGACCGTGATTCCTCTTGGCTCGAGGAATCACATTAGGATGTCCATAATCATCGCTTTTTATCATTTGTGCATGTTTTCTATGGGATATAGCATGTATATGATACGTACTATGTATTGTGGTGATTGGATATGTATATGTATATAAAAACCAAATCCCTCATTAAAATATTAAGTTTTAGATGCCTTCCAAATGTGACACATGTGAAAAGCTTGATTGACTAAGTGTGGGCACGCCCTAGCGTGGTGCACCATCTATCTCATGGAAGCGTGAAAGATGAATGTGTGGGTCTGCCCTAGCATAGTGCATATTCATCGTGTTTGCTTTGGGTCAGACTTAACAAGGTGACCTAGATAGGATCTAGCACCTTGAGGCATGGAGATGATCATGGCAAGGAGTTGCATATGACATCTTATCAAGAGTTGCATATGATGCAATTGGCAAGAGTTGCCTACCTGAGAGATCTATGTTGTGGGTGACAGCCCTAGCTGGTCCATGGCTTAGAGGATTTCAGGATCTTGCCCACTAGAAGGTTGTACGCTGCAATATTCTGAATTGATGGTGAGGGCTATCAATTTGAAGTAAAATAGTGGGAGCGATAATTAATTAAAGGCCTAATTATATCGTCAAATTTTCAAATCAATCAAATAAGTCAAAAATGAGTTTTTGGACTAAAATTGCATATTTCCTTTTGTAGTACAAATGACGACAAACAACAATCACTTCTCGTTGTGATCGGTCCTTGAAAAGGACAAGCTAAATGGGACAAAATTCCACAACTGGTATCGGACATTGAGAATTGTTCTCACTCAAGAGCGTAAGCTCTATGCCCTGGATACTCCAATTCCAGAGGAACCCGCTCCTAATGCACCAAAGGCAGAAAGGGATGCTTACAAGAAGTATGCTAATGATGCCATTGATGCAAAGTGCTTGATGTTATGTTCTATGAACCATGAGTTGCAGAGACAGCATGAGAACATGGGTGTCATTGAGATGATTCAGCATCTCAAGAACATGTATGAAGATCAGGCACGACAAGAGAGATACAATGTTTCTAAGGTGCTGTTCAAGTGCATCATGACAGAAGGAGATCCAGTCGGTCCTCACACACTCAAGATGATTGGGTATGTGGAGAACCTACAGAGACTGGGATTTCCACTGAGCCAAGAGTTGGCTACTGACGTGATACTGCAATCGTTGCCAGAATCCTACAGTCAGTTTGTGATGAACTACAACATGAACAACTTTAATAGGCCACTGTCAGAGTTGTTGGGCATGTTGAGGACAGCCGAGATACAGATGAAGAAGGACAAGCCTAAGGCTGTGATGGTGATCACGAGCAAGAAAGGCAAGTCCAAGCGCAAGGGAAAGGGCAAAGCTAAGAAAGGTTCTAAAGCTAGCCAGGAGCCCAAGACGACTTCAGCTCTCAAGGCCAAGGGAGGCGTGACCAAGAAAGGAAATTGCCACCATTGTCAAAAGCCAGGACATTGGAAAAGGAATTGTCCTCTCTATCTGGAAGAACAAAAGAAGAAGGAGGCTACAGACGTCTCTACTTAAAGGTGTCATGAAAGTAAACTTGTAACACTTTTTGAGGTATATGATACCAAGATGTAAAGTGTAAAGCACTCATAATTGGGGCAAGTGTTGCCGCCATAGATAGGAGTACTTTAGTTTATTTTCAGCCTACAAGGCATGTAATACAGTTATGAACTGCTATTTCATATTTGCCAATAGATAGAAACACTTTATTCTTGCATATTGTATGACAATGATGGCAATTAATAAAGTTGATGTTTCAATCTTAAAGATATGATCTTTGTGGAAATGCCTTGTTTATCTTGTGGTATTTGATATGCATAAGATAAAATGATACCTAAAAGTTATAGATAACTCAAACAATCAAATTAGCATCAATCATGAGAAATTCATTTCTAGTTTCCATATGATGGATCAATCTAGACTCTTTTGGTTAGAGAACCAGTAAGAGACATGAACATCTTGGACATGATTAATCAATCTTCACTAATGGTAGTGGGAGAATGATTATCCAATTAGGTATACTACATGTGATGTATTTACATACCTATTGGAATAAATGCTAATACTTCTAATGGTGTTTAGAGAAATACCAATATGAATATTTTGAAGTGTTCAAGATTATCATAAATGAAGTGTAAATTTGGCCAAGTGTTAATTCTTAATGAGATCAATGAATGAAATACTTGGACCAAATGTTTGAGATCCTTTTGAGTGATTATGATAGTGTATCATAGTGAACTCATGATTAAGGCATGGTGATGTCTAAATAAAGAAGGAATCATACTCTAAGCAGTTAGAGAATGATTATCGAATAACTGAATTCTTCTTAATAAAAGAATACCCCACACTAATAAAAGAAATTAAGAATCACAAGGGTTGTGAGTTCTTATATCCTTAACAGATACACCTCAATTATCTATGTGATGAGTTGTTCATGTGATGAGTCAACTATCTAGATGAATATGAGGAATCAAATTTTGAGTTATGGTTTATGACCATTACATCCTAAATGACATCCATGTGAACCATAAGGTATGACCTTGATGGTAGCACTCATTGGATGAAATCCATAAGTGAAAATGAGTCTTAAGTGTTAAGACACATGGATAAAATTTTGAGAAGGATGATGCTTGTTGATTGCAACTTAATGACTAAGACATTCAACATATGGATACTAAAACCGCATTCCTATGATGAATAAAACAAGGATGTGTACATAACACAACCTATAAGGTTTATGAATCCACTAATGCAAATGAAGTCTATAAGTTATAATGGACTAATCAATGTGATTGATTGAGTACAAGCAACTCAGAATTGGATCTTTACTTTGATGATATAGTCAAAGGGTTTGACTGATATGTCAAAGATAAAGAAGGGATCTGTGATTTAGTGGGAGCATATTCACATTCCACATGTTGATGTGAAATGGAAATGTTCTAGAATGGAAATCCAAAAGTGGAAGTTATCTTTAAGGAAGATAGATATGTTTCTTATGTGATATGAATAGAGATCTATAGAGATAGTTCTCAAAAACCTCTTGACCTAAAAAGAGAAAGCATACATTGGCAATCTGTACTGAAGTGTTCAGTATGCACAGATTTAGTGGGAGAAAACTTGTCCATGTTACATGGAGTTAGTATCCCAAGGCCAAGTGTCTAATTCTTATGAAGAATGGGAACACTAAGAATAGATATAGATCTATCATGTATGTAATCATCCCATTATCTTGCATGTATGGACATGGAAAGAATAAAATGCATTCATCATCTTGTATGTACGACATGAAAATATGATGTGCTCATCCTAATAACTCGTATGTGGGACATGACGAGTGGATGTCTGTCTACTTCCAGTAAGGGTTACTGGAATACCATAAGAACTTGATAAGTACTAGTTCTATGGAGATAAGGAAGAGTTCAATGTAAACAGTTACATTGATGCGAACTTCCGAAAAAGACAGATCGTTAATCGCAAAATACACATAGGATGTATAAAAGTGAAAGTTTGTTGATAATTGGAAGTGTTCCAATAAAATCATTTAAAAGGGAAATGCTGAGTATCTATGTGTTAGAAAATAGCAGTAGATACTATATGGATCTGGAAGTTCATGAGATGAACTTATAGATATTCCGCTCATTGATGACAAGTTTGGAATCCTTGATCATGCAACAGACGAATACTAGATCGCATATTACAACAACTCCATCTCATACGTATGACGTACATTGAAGAGATGAGAGACATGCAATTAAAACTGACTTTGGCAAGGTGTTGCCATTACTCACTATGTTGGCACTAGGGCACAGTAACATGTGGGACATGTTTGAAGATCACTATGAATATGATTCAATGGTGATTGGCTAACAGTGCAAGTGGGAGTCTGTTGGTATGTATGCCCTGAGAGCCAATCATGGGATGATTGGTGGGATACATTAAGATTGATTTGCTAAAACAACAAAGGCAAGCTTCCAATTCTTTCTGGTTCAGTCATATGAGATAGTGATAGAACAGATTGAATGTCTAGAGAATGACAGTACTCAATGACGTATGCGTTCAGGTTCATGACCTGAACGATGAGATCATACAGATGCTAAGAGTTTGTACATTCTTGTTATGTCCCTAGTCAGATGTCATTGTGGAAGGTAGATAGACAGCAATGACACACAAGACTAGATTGTGGTGTTGGTTGATGACAGAATCTCATTAGTCATGATATATAGATATCAAACCAAACACATAGGTACTTGTTAGAGAACAAGTGTACCAGACAGACCCACTGTGAGTTTGACACATGGAACCATGACATGGTAGTCACAGTCAATACTCACAGTGATGGTGGTGAGTGTGATTCTTAGACTTGAAATCACTGCACTCAACACATGTCGTTGGGCACACTTTGACATCATCAAACGCAGTCCTGAAACATGGGTTGTTATAAAGGTGAAAATTGGGTGGCTTTGACACATGGGGCTTTTGAGGGGTGAGTGATAGATATGGGATTTGTCCCTCCTGAGGGAGTTTGATATCCATGGCCACTTGATGAGTAGGATTGAGAAAGGTGTGCACGCATGTGTGAATCAGTATGTGATATTGATGCCATACATATCTCTTCCAATCTACTCTGAGATCAAGAAAGTGAATGAACGTTGACAGGATGACTGTTCCATGCCTCGAGTTCATTCGGGATATCAGTGACAAAGGAATTATACATTCACTGTAACACCATTCACAGATTGTAGGATTGAAAGTTGTTCTCCAACTTTCTACTTTCACTTGGGTAGCACTGATGTGTGACTAGGCGCCGCTCTTTGCTTATGAAGTCATAAGTGTTATGGACTTTCACTGCCAATGTGAAATGGACCTGCAGGGTCACACACATAGGATTTAACCTGGAAGAGGAGTTTTTGTCCACAAGAAATGTTTAGATTGATTACTAAAGGAGTTTAGTAGTTCAATTAAACACTCAATTAATTGATAGCTCAATATCATATTGTTCAAAGTGTTGGACGCATTGATTGGAGTATCAGATTGATTGAAATCGCAATTGACTGATTCTGCACAACCTACACTCCCAACCGATCGGTTCAAGTGTTGAACCGGTCGGCTGAGGTTACTGAACCGGTCGGCTCAAGTGTTGAACCGATCGGCTCATGACCAGAGTGAAACAAGCGGTTCAAGTGTTGAACCGATCGGTTCAACTGGTGCAACCGAACAAGTTGGGAAAGTCAGGTCGGTGAGAATTTTCCTTTCATTTCAATTGCCCAATTTGATTGGGAATGGGATTGGTATTTGATACCAATTAGAAACAAAAGAAGGAAAGTCAATTTGAGTTGAACTAGGATCATGAACTGATCGACTGGAGTGTCTAACCGATCGGCTCAAGGATCCAAACGATCGGCTGGAGTGTCCAACCGATCGGTTGGAGGGTCCAGACGACCGGTTCACGAACCGATCGGTTCAGGCTGTGAATTGGTTGCTTTTGTGGAAAATCTCGAATCCTTCTACTCCTGCTTTTAGTCCCACATTGCCCCGGATGGAGAACCCTGTCCCATGACCCTCCTATATATAGGGGTATTGGGGGCTTCTCAAAGTACAACTCAGTGCAACCAGTTGCTCTGCAAAGTTGTCCTTCTTTCTGGTTTTGGTAACCGAGAGAGAGCCCAAGAAAGTGCTTCCCGCAAAGAGAGGTGCAACAAGGGAAAGACAACTGTAGTTGCAACTGGAGACAGGAGAGCGTGTTGGCGACTAGTACGTCAACAGGAGGGTGCGACTCCCTCCACTTCCTTGTGGGACAAGGAGTGTGGAGTTTCAGGTGGTCTATGTGGACTATTTCAGAGGCAGAAGGTCACTGCCGCTCAGGAGGACAACTGTCATCTGACAGTCCGGTGAGAGGAGGAGTCGTCAATCCCGGTGCAACCAGGAGATGCACAGACACCGTCCAAGACCGGAGGTGAAGACCGCGCAAGGCGCGAGGTATTGTCACCGAGCAAGCCTCGGGACAAGGTATGATTCTATAAACCATCCTTTCCTATTATATAGACGTTGACGTGTTTCCTTGTTCCGGGTTTGGGGGAGAAAATTTTGTTTCTGCTGCCTTCTCTGCCTCCCCTAAAACCCAACAGTGGTATCAGAGCCACGTCAACTGTTCTATATTTTAGGAATATCGATATGATCGATTTTGGTTTGTCGCCTTTATTTATTGCATGCGATGCGAATAAAATTGGCTTTATGCATGTCCAATCCTAAATCCACAAATCCCAATTACATATATGATATGTATTATTAATGCACTCGATACGCGTCACCCTTAAACGAGTTTTGTGGTGGATGTATAGCGTGATTATGGCCAATAAACCCCATCTGTGATTGGTTGTGTGTGGTTGCTTGCATCTCGGTCTGCGCACCGATCTTCCTTCTCCCATTCCTGATGTAACTCGAAATAATTCGAGATTCTTTCCTACCTTTGCTCCCCTCGAATGTAACTCGGAGTTTCCTTTTTAAGCAATGTAATATTAAAATAGATTTTATTTCCTGTCATGTCAAAGAACGGAGGACATCAAGATGACAACTGAGACGATCGGTTCAAGGCGTGAACCGATCGGTTGACGTTCCATACGATCGGTTGAAGGAGTGAACCGATCGGTTGATGACCGGTTCGGGGAGAGAGACGAGCGGGTGGTGGCCATTAAGAGATGCACGACGACCAGGCGAACCGATCGGTTGGAGGAGCTAACTGATCGGCTGGTGGCACCAGACGACCGACCAGAGAGAGCAGATCATTCATATGATGAGTTGATCAACTCGGAAGGCAAAGGCACAAAAGTTCAACTTGTAAAGGTTGCATGTGATGTATACCTAGATGACCGTGATTCCTCTTGGCTCGAGGAATCACATTTGGATGGCCATAATCATCGCTTTTTATCGTTTGTGCATGTTTTCTGTGGGATATAGCATGTATATGATACGTACTATGTATTGTGGTGATTGGATATGTATATGTATATAAAAACCAAATCCCTCATTAAAATATTAAGTTTTATATGCCTTCCAAATGCGACACACGTGTAAAGCTTGATCGACCAAGTGTGGGCACGCCCTAGCGTGGTGCACCGTCTATCTTGTGGAAGCGTGAAGGATGAATGTGTGGGTCTGCCCTAGCAGGGTGCATATTCATCGTGTTTGCTTTGGGTCGGACTTAACAAGGTGACCTAGATAGGATCTAGCACCTTGAGGCATGGATATGATCATGGCAAGGAGTTGCATATGACATCTTATCAAGAGTTGCATATGATGCAATTGGCAAGAGTTGCCTATGATGCAATTGGCAAGAGTTGCCTACCTGAGAGATCTATGTTGTGGGTGACAGCCCTAGCTGGTCCATGGCTTAGAGGATTTCAGGATCTTGCCCACTAGAAGGTTGTACGCTGCAATATTCCGAATTGATGGTGAGGGCTATCAATTTGAAGTAAAATAGTGGGAGCGGTAATTAATTAAAGGCCTAATTATATCGTCAAATTTTCAAATCAATCAAATAAGTCAAAAATGAGTTTTTGGACTAAAATTGCATATTTCCTTTTGTAGTACAAATGATGACAAACAACAATCACTTCTCGTTGCGATCGGTCCTTGAAAAGGACAAGCTAAATGGGACAAACTTCCACGACTGGTATCAGACATTGAGAATTGTTCTCACTCAAGAGTGTAAGCTCTATGTCTTGGATACTCCAATTCCAGAGGAACCCACTCCTAATACACCAAAGGCAGAAAGGGATGATTACAAGAAGCATGCTGATGATGCCATTGATGCAAAGTGCTTGATGTTATGTTCTATGAACTATGAGTTGCAGAGACAATATGAGAACATGGGTGTCATTGAGATGATTCAGCATCTCACGAACATGTATGAAGATCAGGCACGACAAGAGAGATATAATGTTTCTAGGGCGTTGTTCAAGTGCGTCATGACAAAAGGAGATCCAGTCGGTCCTCACACACTCAAGATGATTGGGTATGTGGAGAACCTGCATAGACTGAGATTTCCACTGAGCCAAGAGTTGGCTACTGACGTGATACTGCAATCGTTGCCAAAATCCTACAGTCAGTTTGTGATGAACTACAACATGAACAACTTTGATAGGCCACTGTCAGAGTTGTTGGGCATGTTGAGGACAACCGAGATGCAAATGGAGAAGGACAAGCCTAAGGCTGTGATGGTGATCACGAGAAAGAAAGGCAAGTCAAAGCGCAAGGGCAAGGGCAAAGCTAAGAAAGGTTCTGAAGCTAGCCAGGAGCCCAAGACGAATTCAACTCTCAAGGCCAAGGGAGGCGTGACCAAGAAAGGAAATTGCCACCATTGTCAAAAGCCAGGACATTGGAAAAGGAATTGTCCTCTCTATCTGGAAGAACAAAAGAAGAAGGAGGCTACAGACGTCTCTACTTAAAGGTGTCATGAAAGTAAACTTGTAACACTTTTTGAGGTATATGATACCAAGATGTAAAGTGTAAAGTACTCATAATTGGGGCAAGTGTTGCCACCATAGATAGGAGTACTTTAGTTTATTTTCAGCCTACAAGGCATGTAATACAGTTATGAACTGCTATTTCATATTTTCCAATAGATAGAAACACTTTATTCTTGCATATTGTATGACAATGATGGCAATTAATAAAGTTGATGTTTCAATCTTAAAGATATGATCTTTGTGGCAATGCCTTGTTTATCTTGTGGTATTTTATATGCATAAGATAAAGTGATACCTAAAAGTTATAGATAACTCAATCAATCAAATTAGCATCAATCATGACAAATTCATTTCTAGTTTTCATATGATGGATCAATCTAGACTCTTTTGGTTAGAGAACCAGTAAGAGACATGAACATCTTGGACATGATTAATCAATCTTCACTAATGGTAGTGGGAGAATGATTATCCAATAAGGTATAATACATGTGATGTATTTACATACCTATTGGAATAAATGCTAATACTTCTAATGGTGTTTAGAGAAATACCAATATGAATATCTTGAAGTGTTCAAGATTATCATAACACACCATATAGCGAGTAGTGGTAGGTGATCATTGATCTTCGGTCGACTGATGGAGTAGGTAGTCATGTGACTGCAAAATAGGAATTCCAGACTCCACTGCCAGACTTATTCTACTTCATGAAAAATTACAAACTGATTCACAAATTATTCCTATAAGGTTGTTTGTAGAAGAGAGGAAGGGAGGAACGAAATCCAAAAACAACCTAGTTTAAACTTATTCTTTCTGATTAGTGATTAGTAAGGCTAGAGACAAATCAATTGAGTATCTCATTTCAATTGAACTTCTTAACTCGATAGTGACATTGTCATTGGAGAGAAACTAAAAATCCGCCAGGCAAGAAGAGGTAGTAGATTTTCTATAGGCAAAAAAACACAACGATCAACACATTATCGGGTTAGCTTAGACATGCTGGAAGAACAGAATCCGCAGAAGGTGCGATGATCAGGAGCTTGCAATCCTAGCAGTTGAGCAGCCAATGCGGTACATCTCATGCTTTACGACCTGAACTCAATAATCCAATAACTTAAAACAAAAAATTGCACCAAAAACCCCCAACGGCCTTTCGTATATAGTATAGATTTGGCTAACATAGGAAGTTTTCTGGGATTCTAGGATCTTGGAGGTATATGTTTGGGAAATTACTTCAAGAAGGGTCATTTGTGTGAGAGTCAGTAACTCTAGCTCAACCCGAGTGGTGCTTAACCTCAGCTGTGATGAAGATTTTCAACGACTAGATCATAGAGCTTGACGTGAGTTTGGAAGTCAGCAACCCTCGACGTCACAGTGGGAACAACGGGTCGGTGCCACTTATTGCGTCGTCCCGTAGCCGGCCTAATTAAGGTTCTTTCTGATTTGATTTGATTTCAGCATAAGTTTGAAGGAATGGATCAGTTTTTGCTTGTAAATCGGCGGTCTCTCCCCTTCTTCAGGCTAGCTAGCTAGCTAATTGGGTTTAGGGAGTTTACGCACCTTGACAGAAACACGGAGATCTTGCCATTCGAGTAGGGCACAAGAGATGAACACCGGCAACGGCGGCGAGTATTCAGTGTGATTATAAAGAACACCTGCAGGAAACATCTCTCCTGGGGTGGAGTAGTGGAGGAGCGTCGTCGGGTGGTCATGTATCGTAACCGCCCATTCAATGCCACGCACATAGCGTGGCCTTCCCGTTCAAGGAACAAGTAGGGCGAGCAACCACACACAGCTAACACCACCACCAATACGTGTTTTTGTTTTAACTAATCAATTAACTGGTGGCAGGCAACAACACCTCAACGTCAAGAACGCCGCCCAGTCACGGCCCTAATATCTGGAACCCTTGACATTTGTATATAAAGATGCTCATCTGCATTCAAGGCACGATGAAGAGAGAAGTTGGTCACTCATCAAACCAAATCGATTGTTTTGAATGGGGAGAAGCCAGGCGACGAGTTCACCCTGTACGAGCACCACTTTCTCCACCAGCGGCCGGACGAGCTCCACGGAAGGAGACGACGTCAGTACGTGCGCGTCGACATTCCTGCCATGGAACTCCATTACCGACAGCAGCCAGAAGAAGCTCCTCTCGACGTGCCCTTCCACACTCCGTTCCTCCTCCCGGGCCTTCTACTACGCCGCTCCAGCGGCCGTGCCGTTCGTATGGGAGGCCGCACCGGGTACGCCCAAGCACAGCGTTCACGCCACCGATGGGCAGACGGGAACCGATGACGTGCTGCTGCTCCCACCCCTCAGCCCGCCGCCGGCGTTGGAGAGCAAGCTCCTGACATCCCTGCAGGCATCTCCGTGTGTACAACGCCGGCGTGGCAATTCGTCTCCGCTTCCGTGGTTCCGGAAAGTGGTCGAGAAAGGATCTGGTGATATTCGTCGGGGGGAAAGGGGTACTGGCTGTAGCCCGGCTGGTGTAAAGGATCGTTTGTGGAGGAAACCTGTCATGTCTCCTGCAGAGTCGCCTCACCACAGCGGGTTCTACTGGTTCCGAGAGGAGCAGGTCAAGGGAAACCTGGTCCCCGCAACGCAGCAGGTGGTTGTTGCAGGCGGAGGGAAAAGGAGGCACTGGAGCTTCTCCAGGGCGCTTGGATCCGTCATGAGGAGGGCAGGGTATAGCAAGAGGCAGTAGGTACGTAGGTGACTGCGCGCCACAGGGATGGGTCGTGAACATACATCATATATGCTTCTAACTACTATAGCTCATTCTTGATCCAATATATGTGGATTTTGTACTTGGGTAAAAAACCAAAATAACACACTTTAATAAAAATATGTACTTAAATAGCACCAAAGCCATGTTAATTCCCGGAGTAGTCCACTTTCTGGGAAAAACGCTAACAGTTTTAGTATTTTACCGAATCCGAAAGCAAAAGCGCCAACAGGTCTGGCAGCTGAAGGCGTTTGCCGTTTTGACGTTTTTATTTGAAAGCGCCAGAAAGTTGGCATTTTTACCTGAAAGCGGCAAAAAATTGGCGTTTTCTTCTCTCTAAAAGCGTCAGAAAATTGACGTTTTAATTAAAAGCGTCAGTTGCGTTTTCAGTGCGCGAAGTCGACGACGGTGTACTCGACGAAGCTGGAGACGCGGAGGAAGTTGGCGAGGGTCTCGCCGTTGGAGTCCAGGAAGCGAGACGCGGTGGTGTTGGGATCCCTTGGCATGCCGGAGAGGGAGAACCCCATCTCGTAGATGTTGCTCTCTTGTGATCGGCAGTCCGAGAAGTGCGTGCAGTTGCCGAGGAACGTGGGGATGACGGTGTCGCCCAAAGAGACCTCGTCCTCTCCGTCGCCCACACTCTCCACCACCCTGCATACGTGCGTTGTTCCAACGAGTGTGAGAAAACTATAGGCTGAATTGCGAGACCAGAATTATTCACGGGGCCGGTGGGGTATGGCTGTGTCGATGTCCGCAACGCAAATGGAACATTGGTGCATGCTTTGTCTTCTTCCCCTTTTCTTCCTACTCTTCCGCCGCCCTCTTCTACCAAAAGATGTGAGCTTTCATTTTCTTTTGCTCGCGCACTTGAAAACGCCAACTTTCTGACACTTTTTAAAATGCCAATTTTCTGGCACTTTTAGAGAGAAATTATTGCGCTTCCTTGAAAAACGGCAAAACCATGACGCCTTCAGCTGAAAACGCCAGACCTGTTGGCGCTTTTGCCGGTAAAACGCCAAACTGTTGGCGCTTTCTCCAAAAAGTGGGCTACTCTGGGAATTAATATGGCTTTGGTGCTATTTAAGTCCATATTTTTATTAAAGTGTGCTATTTTGGTTTTTATCCTTTGTACTTTAGTTTCCTTTCTAAGCACATATATTGCCGTCCGAAACACCGACATCAAATTTGCCGTAGTGTCATTTCACGATATGCAAATTAATTGAATATGTGGTTTGGAGGAATCCACTCAACAGAATCGAATCCAATTGACTCTCAACGTCACATTCACCTAGGCCAGGCAGTAAAAGCCATCCCAATCCTACCCAACTCCTAACCTAATGTTTGGGGATGAATTGATATATAGAAATCGGAACTAGGTTAATCTTGATGACATCGACGGGACGTGTAGCTTGGATTTGAATAAAAGGTTGTTTGAAAACTCAACACTGCTACCAATCACGATCTTGTGAGACACATCCGTAAACTCGGAGAGGTTTGTTCCCTATTTGCGTTGCCAAATGCCTTGAGCAATCATGTCATTGTATTTGCTAACTGTAGACAGCTGCTCGGATCAAGGTTGAGTCTGATACTATGGGGTAAAATCTCCCCACGCCTAGTGTAGGTCATGGCAACATCTGGTAACGGGATTCAAATCTTCTGTTCCGACTCCTATTAATCATGTTCTAGATAATCTCAGCCATACACAACACTTAATTATATTTTTCGGATGGTTTTTTTTTATGGATGAGTGACTAGGATTAGCTGGAACATACTTTGGGATGGAGTCAGAGTAGTAGATTTGGCCACGTAGCAACCAAGTAATGATGGACATAATTAACTCATTACCTATCACATATACTTTCTCTCACTAAGTAAGGACCGGTGGGAGAAACATAAGTGAAAAGAAAGTGAAATAGGTATTGGCATCACAAGGAGTGGCCTAAAGGCCTATCTAGGTAGATGGTGCAAGAGTCCACATTAAACCATAGTTTCATGGGTCACTCAAACAAAGTGGGACTGCCTCTCCTTTGTACAACTTAAAACAAAGTTGAATAAGTTGGTGAAAAATATTAGGAAAAACTTTATTAAAAAATAACAAAACATCTACCCCCCCAACCAAGGAAAGTAGGAAGAAGAGGCGAGCTAGGCTCTGACACCATTATTGTGAATCCTGAACCCTAGATCAAGGAAAACACAATCTTGGTGTCGAGATCACACAAAAAAAATCAGATAAAACCAATATACATCTTAGTCTAATCAAAATTAGTCCCATGTTCGATATGAAAACCACAGTAAGAAAATCCACATTTATGTAAACAAAACGCTCATCAATAAACAAAATCAACAACTAAAATTTAGCATTATCTCTACCTATTAATTGAAAATGAAGACAAGCATGCAATAGTATAGAAAAACATATACTTTACATCTTGTTCAAGTAGTATGTACACCAAAAAGTTCATATTACAACCCAGGAGAAGATGTAAAATATCCAAAAATTGAGTGGCCTAACAATCACTAGCGAGGACAATATCAAACCCCAAAGCACCTCCAAAAATCTTGAGGATTTGAGTAAAAATGGACGATTCTATTTCTACAAACCATACATGCGGACCACAAAATTGGAGTCCACACCTACTACTGGGCTCACTGTTGTAGAGACTTGACTCTGGGGGTATTTTGATGTTGGTGAGAATCTAAAAATATGTTTGTGGAAAATAAGATGAGAGTCTAAGGAGATGTTTCTCATTGGTAGACATCACACTCCTCTTCTATTTATAGGAAAGGAGGCAAGTACAAGGAACCAAAATTCAACCCTAATGAGCCAAGAAAATTAGGCCCATATAATATAATAAACTAAATAACAATGACTCTAGCACTTCCCCTCAAGATGGAGTATGGGTGAAACACATATCTAGATTGGACCTAGAAGACTCAATTAAACAACACGATAAATAGAAGAAGAAAAACTGTCACCTCATGCAAGATTGCCACTCCTCTATAAACATGACTCTCCAAACACTATTTAATGAGGCCTCCTTTGGATTCTATTCTGCAGCCTAAAAATACTTGAGATGTAGAGAAGACCTTCTAAAGGCATATGGAATGAAGAAAATCACTATCAATCTAGACTAGACGATCAAAACACCATTACTAAACCATCTTCTCTGGAATGAAATGCGCAATTGGTATAAGAACAATTTACAATCCAACAATCTAGTTGTAGATGTATATTCAACACAAATTTGATGAGGTGATGATTACTATCAAACTGGATTTGTCTACAGTGTGACTCCAGGGGTTTGATGGGAATGAAATCCACCATCACTAAATCCTAAGTAAATTTGTCAAGCTGGATCCATCTAAAGTGTGACTCTCAGGCCCTTAATGGAAATGAAAATCAAGAAGGCCCAAATAGATCACTACAACAACCATCTTGGATTTTAGAAAAGGAAGATGCAATTTCAAGAATAGATAAATAAAATAGCACACGGAAGATAAAATCTAGACGAATCATCAACCTTGTAGGTCTAGTATTTGTGGGTTTGATATTAATGAGCTTCTGAACAGTGACCATCCATTTTATGAGATGTAGTAGGATCAAAACAAACTAACACCAAAGGGAATATGAAGCTGGAATAAGCTGAACAAACTCTATCCCAACATGTATAACACATATATCTGAGATCCTTCAAGTTGCATGAAAGCAATAGCCAACTAGAATGAGTGAAGCGTAGATAGCTAGCCTACATGTAAAACACGACACAACACCAAAAAGCACAATGTTCTTGGTAAAAGATACACCAATGATGCATTGGAAGCATGATGTGTAGTGGGAATGATGCTCCATAAAGACATCAGGAGATGGGTGTGTGTATTATAGAATGTCCATGGAGATTTAGAGTAACATTGACTGACACATATCATCTCATTTTTTGTTTTCATACTCTCTCATTTTATTTTCTCTCTCCCCCTCATCAAACACCCTCTCTATCCTCTATGCCCCACACCAATTATAAAGTAAATGAGTAGTTGGTGCGAAAAAGATTCCATACCCCTACACATAGAAAGTGATGCACACATGAGGGGTGGCACAGGTTAAAATTGCCAAAAGATAGGAAGAAAAAATAAAAGTACCATGGTGTCCCCTTTTGGGGTGCTTTATAAAGGAGCATGGGGTCTTTTGTTTTATAGTATGTCATAGATATAATTGATACTTTTTTTATATAATTGATACTTCAAGTCAATGTGCTACATAAACCATTTAGATAAATCCAAATAGAAATATAAATGGATCTTTGTATGATATGAATGATGCAGGGATGGAGCCTCACAATACCTATTAGGTTAACATTCCAATTTGATTAAGGATTGAATCATAGTGTATAGAGGGGAAATTGGGATTAGGATTGGCACCATACATGTTGGGAAGATAGGTTAACAACACCCATTACAACTTGATCTCATAGATGGCCGACTAGGGCATGTCACCCACTTTCTCACTAATATAGATCACATGCTAGTAGGACGCTTTAGCTTGAAAGTGGAGAACAAAGACGAACTGCTCAAACAAAGGGAGCATCAAGAAGATATGGCACATACTCCTCTTCCTCTCACCATCACCATAATCTCATAGATGGGACAAAGATGGTTGTTGTCACTATACTAACATACACATGGAGCATCACACTTCTTGGCTGATTGCACAAGCATGGACAACACTTAGTAAAGGTCGACTATTGGTAAAGGTTGGTTGTTGGAAGAAGTTTAAGACCAACTATCTTGGGTAGCGGGACAGGGTTCCCTACTTGCCAAAAAGGAGTCAAATTTTTGGCTAAGCAATGTGTGAGGAAGATAACACGATCAGAGGAGCATAGATTTTGGAATTAAGAAAACATTAATGCATAAGAAAAAGGAAGTGGAGGTGGCGAGTGATGGGTTCTTAGGTTAGGATTTGTTTTCTTCTACTGCTCTAATAATCTAGCATGCTTGGACAAGTGGTTTGCCTAACACCACAATGGCTACTCACTGTATGTTCAGGGGGAGAGTTGACACTGGAGGTTGGGAGGACTAGGGAAGAAATGACTCGAAAAGACTTGGGGGAGGTATATAAACATAGTGATAGCTGAGAAGAAGAGCATTGGCATATGAATTCTTTTAAGGAAGAAGGGAGAAGGCGACCATGGAGGCTGGGATGATACTTGGAGTGTGTTCAAGTAAATAAGAGAAGCTCATAGGTAGAGTCTCTCTATTTTTCTCTAAGCTTAGGATTAGTGCTTTAATAACATGTGGAAAATAAGATGAGAGGCTAAGGAGATGTTTCTTTTTGAGAGGCAGAACACTCCTCTTCTATATGTAGTAAGGGATTAAAGTACAAGGAAAAGAAAATTAACCCTAACGGGCCAAGATAATTATTCTCATATAATATAATAAACTAAATAATAATATATCTAACAATATTAAAATATTCATGTGGGAGAAAAGTCCCAATTTGTGATAAAGCACCCAAAAATATAGAAATATGCTTAATTTTAAATATTGACCTATAAGTGATTAAAGATTGGTGAAATAGTTTCATCATGGTAGTTTAGACATATAGAACAATAACATGAAATTTTATCAGAACCTAAATAAATTAGACATATGTCATCCAATTTAAAAGTAAATTAGTAACATATAAATAATCTATATTGTTCATATCAATATGGTTAGATGATTATCATATTTTATTGTTTTATCATGATTAGATTGGATTGCACCTATCAAGCTACAATAGTAAGATTAAGTCTCATTGGTCCACCATAAAAGTATTTGGGTTACCATTACCATTAAGTTTAGACACCTTCAAGCTGAATGAGGTAACACTATAGGGGAAAAAGGAATGTGACCTACTAACAACCAATTTATATCAAGCTACTCAAGTCAGACACCATAAAGAAAAAAATGAAGTAAATTAAGAGGGATAATATTATTAAGACAGAGATGCCCTAAATTCTAAAAACTTGAGAAAATAACACTGCAACATTGCATTTCCAAAACACTCTCAACACGATTGTTATAGCTATAGCTGTAGGCTACATGTTGGTATGCATGCCTAGAAAGCCAATCATGTGATGATTGTAATCTAGTATGATGTAATTGATTTGATAATAATACAAAGACAATTCACTTTATTATGTTTTGTTTAGTTATGGGATAATGATGTAACATAATAAATGTCTAAAGAATGATGATACTGGATGACATATGTCTTCAGGTTTAGGACCAAGACAATGAGATCATATGTATGATAAGAGTTCATACATTCTTTTTATACCCCTAGTCAGATGTTGCTATGGAAGCAAAATAGACAACAATAATACATAAGACTATAATGTGTGTTGGTTAATGACAAAATCTCATTAGTCTTGATATGTGATATCAAACCAAGCACATAAGTACTTGTTAGAGAACAATGTACTAGACAGACCCACGTTGAGAGTGATACATGGAGAGCATGAAATGGTTGTCAGAATCATCTCTCAAAGTGATAGTGGCGATTGTGGTTCTTAGACCTAAATTTACTACACTCATCACATATCCTTTAATATATTTTGACACCATCAAATTTGACCTTGAATAAGGGTTTCCATAAAGATGGTGCTCGGGTACATTGTGACACATGGGGATTGATTGTGAGTGATGTAGATGGGATTTGTCCCTCCTATTGGAGATTGATATCCTGGCCACTTGATAAGCAAGATTGAGAAATGCATGCCCATGCTCATATGAGTCAATATATGATATTGAGCTCATGTGTATATCAACAGTCTGTTCTAGTTCAAGAAACACAAATTGAATGTTGAGAGGATGATGATTCCATACCTCAAGTTCAATCCAGATATTAGAGACAAAGGAACTATAAGATCAATGTAACACTGATAACAATTTTAGGTTGAAGTTGTTCTCCAACTTTCCAATTACTTGGGTACTAATGATGTGTTGCTAGATACTGCTCGTTGTTTGTGATTTCATAAGTTGGTTATGGACATTCACTGTCAACGTAACTTGGAAGCTATAGGGTCACACACATAGGGCGCACTTGGAAACGGATTTAACTCATGAATATGGTTTAACTTGATTACTATAGTATTTAGTTATTCAATTATAAATAACTTTGTCTAGACTGGAATTTGAACCACTCGATTCAGAAATGAAACAACCATTTCAGAATATGAATCTCCTGGTTCAGAAGTGAACCGACTGGTTCAAAATGTGAAATGACCAGTTGATATTGCAAATTTCCCAATTCAATGATTAGTATGAATGGATCAAGGATTGATGATGATGTCATGTTGTGCATTAACCATCACATTGAAAGTCAATATATTTGTTAATAGGAAATATTGTGAATCAACCTATTCAAGTGTTGAATCGACTATTTCACATATGAACCATCTAGTTCATAAGTGAACAACCCAGTTCAGGGTGTGAACTGACCGGTTTGTGATTTTCACAACAACTAGAAATTTGCACTACAACAAACATACTCATTAGTGGCCTTTCAGAAATGCCACTAAAACAAAGCCAGTAAACAGGTTTAGCGGCATTTGTTGACATTTAAAAAAATGCCTCTAGCGACAATGCCACTAGGAAGATAGTGGCTTAAGTTGTAAAAGCCACTAAAGGTTTGTCTTTAGTGGCTTCGAATAAATGCCACATAAAGGCCACTAAACCATCATTTGACATTTATAGGAAAGCCACTATCCATCATTTGGCTTTTATACAAATGCCACTATTTTGTATAATGTTGTTGTATAAACTAGTTTTGATTGAATGTAGTGGCTTATGAAAAAAAGCCAGTAATGACATACTAGTTTTGCATTACTATTTTTTTATGAATTTTAGTCAGTCAATTTGTAGTCCATGACCAAGTTTTCTAATTGAATGCCAATTGAAGCCGAACACATTTTTCCAAAAGTATTGAACTTTTTTATTTATAATTAAATGACAATTACATGGGGAGGACATTTTACCTTGCCCCTTATATTCAATACAACACCATCACATATGACTATATATGGTACATATTCTAGACATGATCACTAAATGGATATCAACTCAATTTGCACTTGGAGACCCCCCAAAGGAATACAAACCCATTTTCTTACAAAAACATACATCTCCATTCTAGCATTCCAAGTAGTTGTCAGCTTCTACAGGATTAGACCAGCTACACTGCAATGAAGGTTCATCCTTCTTATAAGCTGCAGTGATAGGATATGATAATTCGGCCATAAAGTCATCAGCTCAGTAGGTTCTTCCTTCTTCTCTTCCACCTTGGCAGCAGAAGCCGCAGGTGCAACTACATAGCCTGAAGCAGCAGTAGGGTCAACAACAACTGCAAACTTGCTAGGATCCTGCCATGAAGTGAGCAAAAAGTTGAGCACTTGCATGCAAATGTAAGACAAAAAAACTTACAACACTAGCATGCAATAAGATAGTATCAGGGAAGATAACACCATTGCCAAATTTATAAATAAGGTCATCTTCAGTAAGGTTAAGGACCTCAGGGCTAAATACAAATCCATTGTCATAAACTGACATCACAACCAGTCCATATGAGAAGGGCCTAATGTCGAGCTTTACAAGAAGGGCAGCCTCACAAGAACCCACCTTCTCACCTAATAAGTTTGATAGGGGTGATAATTTCAAATGTACCACTGACATTATGTCAGCTGAATAGAGTTTGCCACACAACAAAACTTTAGACATTTAGTTAAGCACACAACTAAGCAGATTATAGAAAGGGGGCAAAGCTGACAATCTTGACAATTATGTAAAAGTAAAAGATTATAATCAAACTCAATCTCATCCAGTGTTCCTATAAAACTATAGTTTATACATAATAAGTTGAAATAATTTTAGTAAGGTAAGAAAGCATAAAATGATTAATAAGAGCAAAACCTGGTGAAGGCTTTCATGTTGTTATAGATAGATCTCCCTTCGTCAACTGCAATAAATATTGTACTAAAGTTATCATCAGCAAGAACCATGTCTGAAGCCTCCTTGGAAACCTGGACTGACACATAAAAAGAGAAGAAACATCATTATCGATAATAATTACTAAAAGATAAGAAGATAGATATACAAATTCCCATAGCGAATATAATTATCTCAGTTCTAGAAATTCCCATGGAAATACCAATGTCTGCCATTTTCAGAGCAGGTGCGTTATTGACACCATCACCAGTCATGGCAACCACCACATGTAAAAAACAAGTAACTACAAAACATGCAAGAAGACTTTCCAGAGTAGGAAGCAAAAAGACATTTACAACCTTATCTCTCTAGAATGGCCTTTAATCTCTTAGAGAAACCATTCTTCCTTGAGGCTTCTTCGTAGACTTCTCCACCAGAGCATAGTTATGACATGTTGACAATGACTTCATGTACCTCTACAGAGAAATTAGGATGCAAAACTGCAGAGGTACACGAAGTCATTGTCAACATATCAGTAACAGTAGAACTAGCAGCAGTGTTAGTGAAGAGGATTGCATACAAATGAAACTCTGATTGCATAGACCTACATTAAGGCAAGGCAAAAGGTGATCATCATTGTTAGTAAGTTGGACATCAGAATTTAAGCAGAACATACTACTTTAGATACTACTTTTATATATCACTTTGGCTAGGCTGCAATACATCGAAGGACCTCAGGGCTGAATACAGATCCACTGTCATAAACAACAACACAACCAATCCATATGAGAAGGGCATGATGCCGAGCTTGGCAAGAAGGGCAGCCTCAGAAGAACCCACCTTCTCACCTTTCCTAATAAGTTTGACAATGGTGATAATTTCAACTATACCATTCACATTATGTCAGTTGAATAGAGTTTGCCATGCAACAAAGCTGTAGACATTCAACTAAGTACACAACTAAGCACATGATAGAAAGGGTGCAAAGCTGACAATCTTGCCAATTATGTAAAAAGCAAAAGATGGTTATCAAACTCAATGTCATCCATGGTTCTCATAAAACTATAGTCTATACATAATAAGTTGAAAGATTTTTATTAAGGTAACAACTAACAACAAAGTGAAGTAGTGAAATATACCTTATCCAGGAATCCTTAAAACAACCCAAAGCAAAACTGGAAACCAATGTTGGCTAGGCTGCAATACATCAAGAACATGTAAGCATGCACCATTTGTTGGATTGCATGTAAGACCAGTTCCAGGGCGAGGAATCCCATATTTGAGTCCTAACAGCAGCTCTGTTCTTGGAGATTAAAGGCCAATCACAAGAGCTGAGTTGAAGGCTTTCACAAGAGATGAGATGACAACCTTAGCTCTCGAGAGTGGCCTTTGATCTCCTAAAACATGCCTTTTTTAGTCATAACAGCAGCTATGTACTTGGATATTTAAGGTCATTCTCTGTACATGATCTTAGCAGAGGATCCTTACCATAGTTATTGGCTTTTAGGGCCTGCATCACAACCACATGTTACAGAAAGGGTATTATTCTAGATGTTGTTTTAACAATTAAGGGAACATGGAGGAACCGATATTACTAAGAGCACCCATTATTTCTTGAGGCTTCTTCCTTGACTTCTTAACCAAAGCAGAGTATGGAAATGTTGAAAATGACTTGTTGTACCATGGAAATGTTGAAAATGACTTGATGTACCTCTACAGAGAAATTAGGACACATAGAAGCATGTGACTAAAATATCTCAGTTACATTTCAGACATCTTAATAGCCTAAATATTGAGCAATCATAGAAGCTCAGCCACAAACCATCTTGAGGCAAATCACCACAGCAAAATATGTTGTGTAAATCTCACACACAAGATTCCAAAAACACTACTCATAGCTAAAAACCACTTTGGCAATTCTTTAGAGAAATATTGACTTAGTAAGCTATCATGCAACATGTGATCAAGTTATAAAAGAAAACTTTACAGAGAACTATTGACTTAGGAAGCAAAAAAAGACATTCACATTCAGTAGGTCAAAACAAAATATGTTGTGTAAATGTCAAACACAAGAAGGTAAGACACTGCTCATAGCTAAAAGCAAAATAGGATTGTCATTTGGCAACATTGTCTACGACAATAGACATGAAACAATAGTATCTGGATCGTTATGTACTAATAAAAAAGTGGACCAAAGAAACACAACTATAGCTTTCATCTCTCTACACAGTATCCAAGAATGTAATTATCTATCTTTACACTTCATGACTTGCAACAAATGGAAACGACTTTAGATACTAGTTTTGTTTTCAATTATGTCATATTATAAGCAATACTATATGCTCACTTTGGCAGTAAATGTGATTTCGGCCATGCTATGACATTGCCAATAACTTCATCCATATATTGATATTTCTCAGAAGGTCTGACTAGAGGTTCATTGGCCATCACCACAACCTCTACATAAACACCAACACATGATGAGCCTAAAATTGCACCTCCCACCATTTACAAGGGGTCAACCTCAGATACTCGACCGATTGCAACTTTATCATCTGCATCTGCGATACTCATCACATACACTTCCTATAAACAAAATACAATTTAAATAAAAAAATTATATAAACATAGAATGATGTGCAATTTACACAAATACAAACATACTTGTCCCTTATAAATTGTTGAATGTCTCATTCCGATCTGCACAATTATTTTATCTTTGTCATAAGGCCATCAAAATTCAACATGGAAAATAATTAATACCACACATCTCGTATAAAATGTATTCATACCTGGCCAGTGCGTACATGTTGTGCTGATTGACTGTTTCCTGCTCTAGACAAGGCTAGTATCTGCTCTATTTTTGCATTTTGTTCTTGAATTTTAGCTTCAAATTCCATCCGTTGTTGTTCAAGCTGATCCTGAAAATGCTTCCTTTGCGCTTCATCAGCTTCTCGGGATTTACAGTTCTTGCCAAAGATATCAGAAGGTGATGGTCCAAGTCCATAACCACGAACATATCCTGGTCTCTCTTCTCCCATAACCTGCCTATAAATTTCAGCCGAAGTAACATCAGGTTGGTTTCTTCGCAGCTCGTCACCTACCTCAGAAAATTTTTCCTACACACAACAGAACATAGGAGATGAATTTATACCAAACATATAAATGTTTCCATGTAGTAAATGTAACATAATACTATAGGATAGGAATCCTTGTACCAAAATTTTGGCGGATTCAATATCAACTATGCTCCCATCTTTTTTACGATGAGTTTTCTCAAAAAACTCAATGGGGTCAACTTCCCCGCCTTTTTCCTTCTCCAACTGTATCATTCAAACAAGGTTATTGCTAACATCATTTAAACAGATGTCTCCAAATTGTCCAATTGGATCACAATATTGACTAACTTACATCATGTTTCAGACAAGCAAATGACTTGGTTCCTGTTGTGTGGCTAACTTTTTGAAATTGTCTGCTTGTCTTGTTAGTTATACACTTCCTCTGTGAAAAAAAATTACAATATTGTCCATAGTAATTATCTGTGAGATAAATTAAATATCAATTAATAGATACAAAAAATTATCTTTCCTTTATTTCTCCTCCAGTAATCTACAAGAAATTTCCATTGAGATGTTTCCACGTGGGGAACAACTTGTTCAAGTTGTTGTTCATATGGACTATCTTCTACAAAGTATAGTTTCCGTAACTCCCACTTGTGGTCCTTACATTTCTTTCCCAGTCTCTTCATTGTACACTCCTTTAATTCTATGTCCATCACGAATTTACTCTACCGACAATAAGGATATCAATTAGAAGCTTCATTTAACCATTTAAAAATAAATTTTAATATTGTACCTTAACAAAATTCCATATGGATTCTTTTTTATTTGTTGGAAATTGTCTCCAATCCTCATAGTTTAATGGACAAAGATTGGGATCTCTTACAATGGTTGTCAAAAAACTTGATAAGTGACATTGGTTTTTACCCAATGGTTTTCCAAATTGATTTATCTCATTGGGAATTTGATCACCGACCTTTCTTTTCCAGACTTGCAAACATTGTGTTCGGCCACGTGTGCGATGTCTTTGACCTAAGCATTCATTTATATATCATTATATGTAGCACTATAAATGCAATGATATGAATAAACTGAATACCTAGCACATCAGTAGGTGTTGGTGTAGCATTCAGCGACTCATCATGGTGATCAGAGACGTCATTTTGCTCCATGGTTTCTTGAAATACATTGCTATTTTGGCTATTTCCAACTCTACTCTCTACTCTTCTTGATTGATTGGACACAGGAACATTGAAAGTAGACACCGGGGGTCGATGTCTTTGACCTGAGCATTCATTCATAAAGGATACAACATAAATGGAAATTATATATCACTAAAGGTAGCACTATATATGCAATGAATTAACCGATTACCTAGCCCATCAGAAGGTGTTGTTGTAGCATTTAACAACTCATCATGGTGATCAGATAGGGCATTTTGCTCCATGTGATCATGAAATGCATGGCTATTTTGACTATTGGCAGCTCTACTGTCTACTCTTCTTGAATGATTGGACACCGAAGCATTGCCATTAGGCACCCATTGTCGATGTCTTTGACCTGAGCATTCATTCATAAAGGATACAACATAAATGGAAATTATATATCACTAAAGGCAACACTATATATGCAATGAATTAACCGATTACCTAGCCCATCATAAGGTGTTGTTCTAGCATTTAACAACTCATCATGGTGATCAAATAGGCCATTTTGCTCCATGTGATCATGAAATGTATGGCTATTTTGACTATTGGCAACTCTACTGTCTACTCTTCTTGAATGATTGGACACCGAAGCATTTCCATTAGGCACTCGTTGTCGATGTCTTTGACCTAAGCATTCATTCATAAAGCATACAACATATATAGAAATTATATATCATTAAATGCAACACTATAAATGCGATGATATGATTACCTTGTCCATCACAAGGTGTTCTTGTAACAGCAGAGCTAGCAACAATATTATTGAATTTCCTTGGTCTATCATTTTGAACATTAGGTGGAAGGGAAGCTAATTTTTTTTGGAGCGATTACTGGATGACATGTTCAAAGCTTTCCAACAACCTTGTGGAGTAATTCTAGGTTAATGAGTCCCCGTACAAGAGTCAATGATGTTGTTCTGATCATTCCTTATAGCTGTCTTATTATGGAAGCTGTCACTTAACTGTTCTCTCATCCTGAGTATATCAAGTCACACAAAAATGAAGACACTTAAAACAAAATTGAACAACATAAAAGGTATTTACTACTCGTTTGGTCATCCTATGCCATCCAACAATTATCCATTCTTAAAAATAGTAAAAAAATATAACATTTATGAGTAAGTCTATCATACACACAACATATATAGTTATAATAAGGATAAAAGTAGAACATCACTTTGAGGCAATCCTTAAAGAAAAACATCACTCAAAACCACACCAGAGAAAAACATTTGCAACCCATCATCAAGATCACATTGGGTACCTTAAATTCATAGTACTTGATTGATTACTAATGTTCATTAAGTAATACAACACAAATTACATTTTTTGATTATTTCCTAATTTAAAAGTTAAAAAAATTCATCAACAATTGTGACAGACGTTATGACTGTGACGTGTCCGTTTTCTTGATGATGCTGTGTCGAGGATGGAGTCACTGGTAGACGAATCCGAACTGATGGTCATGGGGTACAAGGCGGTACCAACGGGAAAGGATTGCACCTCAGGCATGCCGAATTCATTGAATGACGACTCCTCAGATACGGTACAACCTGGCTCGTGCATATACCATCTCAGGTGAGAAGGCAAATTGTTGTTGTAGTTATGTATATACGCCTGTATGGTATTGTTGCCAATCGGATGAAGCAAAACCTGGTCCGTATGACCAATTCCCATTCTCCCAATCCACCCACAACAATTAGTTGTGGATACTAGATTGCCATCACCATCATACTGAACCTTGATTACATTTGTCGAGTTCGCAAACTTTAAGGTCATTTGACCAGCCGTGTAGCGTCTTCCGTCCAGATGACGCCAATGTCTGGGAATGGTGAGTTGTGCAAGTGTACGCTCGTCTAGGGTGATGTCCATCTTTTTTGCTTCAGGGAAAAGGAGCGGGGCGGGGGGGGTAGACGCCCAGGACATAGTGACTATTGTGGGTGAACAGAGACTACAAAATATTAGTACTAACAATTGTAAGTATATATAACGATATTATATAACGATAGTATATGGAACTGAAGTAACCATAATGCAACATGTTTATATTAAAGCAGTACTGAGATAAGATGTACACTCCAAAAAAAACATGAATCAACCATTATGTAAACATCACTGCATAGAAGCCATGCAATTCGTTCAATATAGAAATTAAGAGGGCAAACCAGACTTCCTATGGAAGAGAAAAAAATATTGTTGTTCCATAATGGAACCCCTGCATTTTATGCAATCATAGCTTAGTGATTTTAGCAACTTGTCTGCATGCCCTTGGTATCTTGCTTCATTGTTGCTTAAAGATCCTAATTTTTAGGGATGGAGAAGGTTTTTGTCAATTGGTAGTGCAGAAGAATATAGACCATTCAAGTTTACGGTAATCAAAGGAAAATTGAAGAAACCACACCCAAAAAAACATGTATACTATAAGTAATTATACAAAGGTCTTATTCTTCCTTAGACATTTCTAAATCCTAGAATATTACACAAGAAATGACCATCTCATAAACCTGGTTCTCTCCTTAGCCTCTTCCTATATACATAAAGATGAGTATCTCCCCCCTTCATTAGCCCAATGGTGGGAACCTCTGTTCTCATCAGAGAGCGCCAACCCACCAAAGGTGGTGGCCTAGGTAAGGATACATTACTTGTCTATTCGTTAATTATTTACATGAGCACCTAAGCGACCACTTTTTAAAAAGTGGATGCTTCATTTTCCTTACAATTTAATACAACAATACACACATTTTTATATGAATATACTAACATTTAGCAAACTTGTATACATAACCAAAACCAATGCGACACTGTAAAATAAAACAACGGAATCAACATATTTCAAGATTGTAAAATAATCCAAGTTTAAATCTAACAAAGAAGGATGGTTAATGGCTTGATATAAATGATTAAGGAAGTGATTGCTGGATATAAAATAACAAAATCATCATATTTCAAGACTATCTTCATAAACCGATTATCATATATACCTTGATGGAATGGAAAATGTGAGAATGGATGGGAAAGATCATGTGTGTTTATTATTTTGTGGGGTGTACTTACCTGTCGCGCACCGAAGCAGCAGGGTGGCAAACCGCCGCAGTCCTCACCGGAAATTCACGCGTCGAAGCAGCAGAG
The DNA here is from genome assembly GCA_963693085.1 of Alisma plantago-aquatica. NCBI lineage: Eukaryota > Viridiplantae > Streptophyta > Magnoliopsida > Alismatales > Alismataceae > Alisma > Alisma plantago-aquatica. The sequence goes on along the minus strand of OY856409.1, from coordinate 817,297,658 downwards.
TGGTAAACTGCCGCAGTCCTCGTCGACAAGTCGCGCGCTGAAGCAGCAGAGTGGCAAACCGCCACAGTCCTCGCCGGTAAGTTGGGAGACTAATCTCTTCCTCGGCGTCCCCTCCAACCCTTGGCAACGTCGTTGACACCTTGGAGAAGAGCAGAGAGTGTTCCAGCAGGTAGCGTCCACGGTCTGGCAGATTAGGGTGAAAAGGCTAGCTAGGTCGACTTTGCGGGTTCTGCGAGCAGAGCAAATGTCGGGAGTAAATGTCTCTACCCTAACGCGTGGAGAAGAGGAACCATTTTGCATGCCGGGGGAAGCTGCGTGGGAACAGAAAATTTTTACTAATTGTGGCCCGCTCATTTGATTTGGCAATTTTAAAATGCCACTAATTAATTATAAAAATGCCTTAATTGGTAAGTCTTTTCTATAAACTCCATAATACGTGGTTTAGAGGTATTTAAATTACAAATGCCACTGCATTACATAGATAGTGGCGTTTTTTTAGAAAAACCACTGGAATAAAAGCCACTAATGGGTATTTTTGTTGTAGTGTTGTGAAAATCCATTTGTTCGACTCCCAATTGATTCAGAAACGTTGCTCATGACCCTCCTATAAATAGAGGGATAGTCAAGGCTTTCAGACATAACAATAAGCTTTGACAATGTTTGTCCACTCACAATTTTGGTAGCGTCAGAGCCTAAGCAAGTCTTACCCATAAAAGGGAGAGACAACAAGGAGAGTAAGTCAACGCTAGCACATTGATGATTGAAGGGATAACTCCTCCTTGTTGGCTATGGTAGTATAGTATGGAGTTCCCGATGGTCAGGGTAGACTACGTATAAGTGTGGAGGTTGTTTCTACCTGCTAGGAGGATGCTATTAACTACCGTATGTGGTGCTACACCAGGAGGTTGATGCTGACAATCGTACGACCGCGTCTTGCAAAAGAAGCACACCACTACAAGAGTAGTCGTTGGACTTGATCCAGGACTATGTATATGTCTTACAACCTTCCTTTCTAATTCATAATTTTTGACACAATCCACTAGTAAAGGGGAATATGGCAAGACTTTTTTTTTTGTTTCCTTTGCCATCTCTTTCTCCATATTTTCCTACACTAGTATCATAGCTACGTTAGTTTACTATGTTTTTGGATTTAATCTATATGATTAGATTTTTGTTTTATCATTTATTTTATTGCATATGATGTGAATATTTAAAATGATTAATGTGTAATCTGATTATATTACCACATACGATCTCTCTCTCTCTCTCTATATATATATGATGTATGTATGATATGTATGAAATTTATACGCGTCACCCTAAAAAGTGTTTTGATGGTGGATGTAAGTGTGCTTATAGCCAATACCCTTGGATATGTGTGCATGATTAAATACTTGTATTCCTACCTTTTATATTTGGTTTGCATACTGAACCTCTCTCTCTTTTTCCATATGTAAGTTAATGCTTTCCTTTCTATACTTCCCTTGAATATAAGTCAAGGTTTACTTTTTTTAAATGTAATTATTTTAATAGGAATATGATAGTTTTATTTCCTATTTGGAAAAGAGAAGACGTTCTACATTGGGTGAGTCGACCGAATTAGAAGTCAAAACCGATCAATTGGAGGATCAAGGAGGCCTAACGATAGGAGGATTCGATCGATTGATTGGTGGCCCAACCCACATACTGGAGGAGTCCAGACACCGCTTGAACTGAGGGCCAGTTAAAAAATCTAAGAGACCAATCGACCGACCAGGTGGCCAATCGATCGACTCAAGTGTTGAGACGACCGACAAGAGTGGTTCCAACACATATTTCTATAAGTATAGGTTGTTACATATGATGTGGACCTTAGGTAGTAGTAATTCTTTGTGTCTCCAAAGAATTGCATAAGTGTGGCCATAACCATCACTCATATCTTTCTGATTGCATGTTTTTCACTTATGAATATAGCACGTATATAATGCATCCTATACGTATGTAGTGATTGGATATATATATGTATTTACATAAAATCCCTTAATAAATATTAAGTCCAAGATGCTTTCCATAAGAAACACACATAAAAATCTTGATTGATTAAGCATGAGCATTCCATAACATGGTGCACCATCTATCTTGTAGAGATGTGATGGTAGATATGTGGGTCTGCCCTAGCAGGGTGTATATTATATCGTGTTGGTTTATGGGACATGATTAAATAGGTGATTTTAATAGGATTAAGTATCTAGAAGTATACAGATGGACAATGACAAGGAGTTGTCCATACCATATATCCAAGAATTACATGAGATGTAATTGGCAAATGTTGCCTACCTTAATAATTGGTTATGAGCACCAGCATTGGATGGTATTAACTTAATTATTTTGGATATTGGCTCACTAGAAGATTGTTCGATATAATCTTCTGAATTGGTAGTGATGGCTATCAATTTGAAAAAAATAGTGGGAGCGATAATTAATTAAAATCCTAATTAATAACATCAATATTATCAAATAAAATGTAAAATGTGTTTTTAAAAAGTGCAAAATTTACTCTTCTAGATATAAATGGAAAACACACAATCATTGCGATTAGTCATGTAATAGCCTGGACTTTAATATCTTCTCATATGCATACTATTCACTTGATATTTTCATGAATTCCTTACTCTTGACTTTATTTTCCTGATTTGAGTTTTGTTTATGCCTTCTGAGCTTGTTCTATGTTTCCATGATGAGCGGTGACTTTCAATATGATGGAAAACTAAGGCTCCATCCAATTTATACACCATCCTCTTTCATCCACTTTTAAGATCATCATTATATACTTTATTATCCACAACATGTTTTATAAATATAGAGGGTACTCACACGTTTCCAATGCACCAAATTTCACTCAATTCTGAGCTTGTATCAATGAGATATGCTCTTTTGAAGTGCAAACCTTCTAAACCTAATTCTTGCCTTTTTATCCATGTTTTCTGTCGGTGGCCTATTGGGGCTTACTACAGGGCGCGTGGCCCATATAGCCACTCCAGAATCGGGGTCCCTTTACCTTGTTTTTGTGATCTGGAGCCCTCCCTGAGGACCAATCAAAGGCCTTAATGCAAGAGATGATGATCGTGAATCGTTAGATCCTTTTTTTCTGGATTCGACCTTGATCCAACGATCCTGGTACTTTCTTCCTCCCCGTACAGTACCAGCACCTTTGGTGCTGCAAATTCTCACCTACTCCTCCAATAGTGCCAAGCTATCCTCCCTACGCGCCATCCTAGCCAAAATTGGCATTGCCTTTCACTCCGCCTCATCTCTCTTTCTTTTTTCCCTCACTTTTCCCTCCGTTAGGAGTCCTAGCTCGTGTTCCTTTCCTTCCCCTTTTACCTTCCGGCCATGCCGCCGTTGTGACAGATTGCTTAGGGTTCTCCTTCTACATGCCCCACCACAATGATTTGAGGCCACGGATGACTCCAAGCCATCGAGTCGGGGTCGGACGGCGGTATTTCCAGGCCCTACGACCCCTCTGCCCCTTGTTTTGTGTCTGCATCGGAGAGCTTCTCGACCTGCCAACGACCCTGTCCAAAGGTAGGGAGAAGACGGCACACATGCCGTTTGATCAGTCGCCAACGGCCACGATGGGGCCCTCCTCGATGCTCACCGCTTGCCAACCTACTCGCACCGCTCGCCACCGCTCCAGTAGCAACTCCCAGATAGGAAGCCCGTGGCGCCTGATCCCTCGCTACCGCACAAAGTAGCAGTAGGGAAGGAAGCTGGACCGCTGCCAGACGCCGACCAAGCAACCACTTCTCAAGTCCTGGTCTTTCCCTTGCGGGCCGGCCCGTCTTTCCCTCTCTTTCGGCTCAATCTGGTTAAATTGTCCCCAAATACTCCTTTGATATCATAACTACAAACCTATATAACTTCTGGTACCCTAAACCAAACTATATGACGTGAAATATCATTTTGATCAGAAAAATGCCACCTATCACATGGTTCTACTTGTTGATCCTATTATAGTTCATATCTCCCCTGATTTACTATTTTATGGCACTTCTTAGTCTTTAGTCATCTAATCTTAATCATCTATGCTTTGATGTGACCCTAATGGTTAATAATCCTATTTTTGTGGTACCTCATCAATAAGTGCTCCTTTGGAGTGTGCTTGAACTGATCTAACTTGCCTACTTGCCCTCGAATGATATCCTTCATGTATCATGACTCACTAATTGCTTTTTGATATTAAAATGATGTGACTTGTACACTTGTGAAGTTTGGATCTCTAAATCCCAATGAAATGTTATCACATCACAAAATCAGTAGCCACTATTATGTCTTTTGCACTCTAAAATTAAGAATCTCACACTTTTATGCCATATTAACATCATGAGATCTTATGTGCTCACTCTAGTAGATGATTATGATCTAATATGACCTAGTGTGAAACCATGCTCTTAAGGATATAAATTTCCCCTTAATCACCTGGCTAAATTAGACTAGTTTTTGCCTTGATTATACTCTGAACATGGATGTTCTCTTAGCCTAAGGCACCCTATGATGTTGTACACCATGTAGTGTACTTTTGTGAATATGTTGATATGAATGGAACCATGCTTGTATAAAAAGGGGGCCTAATTGCTTGAGAATGTCCATGTGGGTACTCACACTCCCTACTAATATAAGATCTATCCTTGTACTCTAGGTTGACATTGAGGGCCTTACCTTGAGCTCTTGGTGCTAGGTTTTACTCTACTCTTCCAAGGTACACTTCTTACTCCTCTTGAATTATTGCTATTGTTATGACTTGATTTCTAGCTGTACATGTAGAGTCTAATTGCTTGGCTATGAATATTGTTTGACATAAGTGACCTTATGATATCCTTTTCATGCTTTTGATATATATTATATGTTGAACATCACCCTCAAACATAAATGTAGAATACCATTGTACAATAACCCTTGTGCCCTACCCAACTCATGGGATGTGAGCATAAGGCACAGTGACTCCTCCTTGAGTTGTCAAGAGGGGAGAAAAATACTTGGTTGAATATAGGGTGACTCTATGGGTTTTATCATTTGGGCCCCTCATGGTTGAAACGTGCAACTATTGGCTATGCCTTAGTTTTCCATATGGACTCTTCCTTTGGAAGTTGTCACACGAATATAAGGCCTTACGATGTTGTTAAGTACAATGGTTAAATTCACCTAAAAGATGTTCTTGAAAACTTTGTTACATGTTTCTTATCTTTGTTGTTCTTTGGTCCTTACTTCTTGTTATCTTGCCAAACTTATATTATGTTAATCTCATAATCTTGCTAGTTTTGTTTTGCAAAGTGTACCAATGCACCCACATTGAATTTGTGTCCTATTTTGTTCCCTATTAGGTGATCAAAAGGTGAATCAAGCTATATGAAGGAACTCCTACAACAAAGAACAACATCTCAACATGGGTCTTGTAGTACATAAATGGGTTTTTCAATCTCTTCATGTAATAGAATAGTCATGTTGAACTTGTAGTCTTTTCCCACGTTGTTTTCTTTGGATTACGTTGTACTTAAGACATGTTGGTTCTAAATATGATGTTGGACACTAGTTTGCTTTGCTTTACATATGCTTGTGTGTCTTGTGCCATTCTACAGACTGACGCCCCAATCCACTCACCTTTGGCTATGTAGCCATTAGGAGTGTGGACTTGGGGTAACAAATGGCACCGTGATAAGTCCTTGAGAAGGAAAATATAAATAGGATAAACTTCTATACTTGGTTCACGAGTTTGAGAAGCATTCTCTATGTCCCTGAAACACCACTGTCACTCCATATGTGCCTAAGGCTAAAGTGGATGCTTACTTGAAGCATGCTAATGATGTCGTAGATATCAAAATCCTTATGCCGGACTATATGAACTATGAGTTTCATAAGCAACATCAAAAGCAAGAAAGGTATAACGTCTCCAAGGCACTGTTGGAGTGCAAACTAACAGAGGGAGATCCAATAGAGCCCCATGTGCTCAATATGATTGGGTATGTGGAGCATCTAGAGAGATGGGGATTTCATTTAGGTCAAGAGTTGGCCAGAGATATGATTCTACAACCATTTCCTGATTCATATAGCCAATTTATCGAGTGCTATCACTTGAGTAACTTGGATAAAATGATGTATGAGTTGCTTGGCATGTTGATAAATGCCAAGTCTCAAATGAAGAAGGACATACCCATGATGGTGATCATAGGAACAGAGTCCAAGGACAAAGGTAAGGACAAGAAGACTCCTGAGGCTAAGCTGAAGTCCAATTCTTCTGTACTCAAGATTAGGAGAAGGGTAAGTGCAAAAGGAATATGTCCTTTTCACCCAAAAAGACTAAGGAAGATGAATCAAGGGATAGAGATCTCTATTTCAGGTATATATGTAATTGAGATTACCTTTACTACTTCTTGATTTTGGGTACTTGATATCGGATGTGAATCTCACATTTTCTTAAATGTGAAGGATCTGAGAAGAAGTAGACCTTTAATGAAAGGTGAGGTTGAGCTGTGAATTGCTAATGGAACAATAGTTGCTGCCAGTGCAGTTGGAACCTATGAGTTATCTCTACCAAGTGGGATTGTAATAGAGTTGGAGAACTGCTATTATGTACCTTCCATTAATAGTAACATCATGTTTGTGTTTTGTTTGGCCAAGAATGGATTCAAATTTCTTATAAAGAATGGTCGATGTTCTATTAGTAAAGATGAGATATTTTATGGCATTACCCCATATCTTATGGTATATACTTGGCAGATCTGAAGACAAGCATATATAATATAATTACCAAAAGACAAAAACTCGATAACTCAAACCAAACATACCTTTGGCATTGTCGTCTAGGGCACATAAATTAGAAGTGCATATCTAGACTCCATTAAGATGGCTATCTGGATTCTTTCAATTTCAAATCAATAGAGACATGTGAATCTTGTTTGTTGGACAAGATGACAAAGGCTCCTTTTACTGGAAATAATGAGAGGGAAAGGGATCTATTAGGACTCATACACACTGATATATGTGGGCTTCTTAGAACAAATGCTAGAGGTGGTTATCAGTACTTCATTACCTTTACTGATGACTTCAGTAGGTATGATTATGTTTACTTGATGAAACATAAGTCAGAAACCCTTGAAAAGAACAAGGATTTCATGAATGAAGTACAAAACCAACTTGGTAAAAGAATTAAGGCACTTCACTAATTGAGGTGGAGAATACTTAAGACAAGCGTTTGAGGACCTTCAGAGAGACTGTGGTATTGTATAACAATGGATTCCACCTGGAACAACAAAACATAATGGTGTCTCAAAAAGAAGGAATCACACATTACTAGAATGGTGTGATCAATGATGAGTTTTGCTGATCTTCAAATTTCTTTTGAAGGGCATGATCTACAATATGCAATGTTTATACTTAACCGCATACCATCTAAATCAGCTCAAAAAACACCATATTGGAGATGGTATGGGATGCCTCCTAATGTGCCTTTTAAGAAGATTTGGGGATGTGAAGCTTATGTTAGGAAAATGTTTCCTGACAAGCTTGGACCCAAATCTGATAAATGTTATTTTGTTGGATATCCCAAAGAAACTAGGGGATCCTAATTTTACACTCATCATGATAACAAAGTGTTCATTTCTAGGACCGGTGTATTCCTTGAAAAGGAATTTATTTCCAAAGAAATCGGTGGGAGAAAAGTAGAACTTGAAGAGGTTTGAGTCAACAAGAAAACATTGAACATGTAGAGGTACAGGAGGAACAAGGAGACTCACAAACTGTTGTTGAATCTCAAGTTCCTCATGTAACACAAAAACCTTATAGATCCAGTAGGACATATAGGTTGTAAAAGGTTTCAAACAAGTTCAAGGTATTAATTATGACGAAACTTTTTCACCACTTGCCATGGTTAAGTCCAACAGGATCATGCTTAGCATTCCAACATATTATGACTATGAGATGTGGAAGAAGGATGTTAAAACTACTTTGCTTAATGAGAATCTTCTCAAGGATGTGTACATGACACAACATGAGGGTTTTATAAATCCAAAGGAAGCCAATAGTGTATGTAAGCTACAAAGGCCAATCTATGGATTGAAGCAAGAATCTCTAAGCTAGACTTCATTTTGATGAGACAGTCAAAGAGTTTGACTTTAGTCAAAATAAAGATGACCCTTGTGTATACAAGAAGGTTAGTTGGAGCATAATCATATTCCTCATATTGTAAGTAGATGACAAACTATTGATGGGGAATGAAATTCCTATTTTATAAATGGTAAATAATAGGATGATAAGTACCTTATCTATGAAGGATTTAGGCAAAACATCCTATATCTTAGGAATCAAGATTTAAAAAGATAGATCTAGAAGGCTTCTTGGCCTAAGACAGAGTACATACATTGACAAAGTGCTAAAGAGGTTCAACATGCATGACTCAAAGAGAGGGAATTTTCCTATGTCATGGAATCAACCCCTCTAAAGCCCAACGCCCAATTTCTTGTGAAGAATGAGAACACATGAGTAAGACTCCATATACATCTACAATTGGATCTATCATGTATGCAATGTTATGCACTCGTCCCGATGTCTCGTATACCTTGAGCATGATGAGCATATATTAATTAGATCCCTTTGAGAGTCAACAAATTACTATAAAGAACATCCTTAAGTACTTGAGAAGGACTAAGGATTAATTTCTTATTTATTGAAGTGAGGAAGAGTTGGGTGTAGGGGGTTACACCGATGCAAGCTTCCAAACTGACAAATATGATTATTGATCATAATAGGATTTATGTTTTGCCTCGACAACAGAGCTGTGAGCTGGAAGAGTTCCAAGCAAGAGATAGATGCAAATTTTACAATAGAAGCTGAGTATATTGTTGAGATCTAATGTAACAAAGGAAGCTGTCTAGATCAAGAAGTTCATCCATGAATTTGGGGTGGTTCCAAGCATTAGCGATGCAATAGATTCGTATTGTGACAACAGTGGAGCTATTGCACAAGCTAATAAACCTAGATCACATCAACTTTCCAAGAACATACAATGGCGGTTCCATCTCGAATGAGAGATCATACAATAAGAAGATGTGTAGATTTGTTGAATACCGAATGAAGGCAATGTTGCTGACCCATTAATAAAAGAAATTCCACAACAGAAGCATGATGGACATGTTATATCACTTGAAATGAGCTCATGAGTGATGGGATCTAAGTGCAAGTGGGAGTTTATTGGTACGTATGCCTAGAGAGCCAATCATATGATGATTGTAATGTGGCATGATATAATTGATTTGATAATAATAAAAAGGCAATTCTATTTTATTCTGTTATGCAATAATGATGTAGCATAACAAATATTAAAGAATGATGATACTAGATGACATATGTCCTCAGTTATAGGACCTAGATAATGAGATCATATGTATGATAAGAGTTCATACATTCTTGTTATGTCCCTAGTCAGATTTTACTATGGAAGCAAAATATACAACAATAATACGTAAGATTACAATGTGTGTTGTTTGATGATAGAATCTCATTCTTCATGATATGTGATATCAAATGAAGCACATAGGTACTTGTTAGAGAACAGTGTATCGGAGAAACACACCTTGAGAGTGATACATGGACATCATGGAATGGTAGTCAGAATCAACTCTCAAAGTGATAGTGATGATTGTGGTTCTTAGACTTAAAGTCACTACACTCATCACATGTCATTCAATATATTTTTATACCATCTAACATGACCTTGAATAAGGGTTTCCATAATGGTGGTGCTCAGGTACATCATGACACATGAATATTTATTGAGTGATGTAGATGGGATTTGTCCCTCCTATTGGAGATTGATATCCTGGACACTTGATAAGCAAGACTGAGAAATGCATGGCCATGCTCATGTGAGTCAATATATGATATTAAGCTCACATGCATCTCAACTGTCTGATCCAGTTCAAGAAATATGGATTGAACATTGAGAGGATGATGATTCCATGAGTCGAGTTCAATCTAGATATTATAGATAAAGCAACTATACAATCACTGTAACACTGATCACATATTGTACATTGAAGTTGTTCTTCAACTTTCCAACTACTTGGGCAACAATGATGTGTTTCTAGATACGGTTCATTGCTTGTGATGTCATACGTTGTTTATGGATATTCACTACCAATGTAGTTTGGGACCTATAGGCTCACACACATAAGATGCACTTGGAAAAGGAGTTTACTCATGAATATGGTTTAACTTGATTACTGAAGTGCTTAGGTATTCAATTTGAACAACATTGGCTGAAAACTGGCTGAACTAGAATTTGGACCGTCTGGTTCAAAAATGAACTACTCGATTCAAAATATGAATCACCCTGTTCAGAATTGAACTGACTGGTATAAAATGTGAAATGAGCGGTTCAGATTGTGAATCGCCCGATTCAACGATCAGTATGACTGGATGTTGATTGCCTAAGGCAGATGAGTTTTAATTCTTATGTATCTCAACTCAACAATCACCTGCAAGTGTACGGGATCAATTTTAGTCAAGTTCAAACTACAGGGAGCAAGGCTAGCTAGGTGCAAAAGAGCTAGTGTTCAACAATCTAAGTCGGATTACAACAACAAAGTTTGATTGCAATTAGCAAAAAGACAAGTAACAACAAAATGACTTAAATTTAAAGGTTGAAATAAGATTTTAGAGAGTCTTGGACATAAGATTTCACTACCACACCATCACATTGTGTGAAACTATGAAATTAAAGCATGCTATTAATCTGCATGGAGGTTGCCATCATCATGCACCTCCCGGTAACATGACACAGTTCTCAACTTTGCATAACAGTTCTGTGTCTATGCTTAGATTTGAACACAACCTTGAACCCTCAACATTCTATAGCCACTCCTGTGATGAAGAGCATATTGCCATGAGACCTACTCCTTACTCCCTCATATATCCTCTTCAATAGCATAAGGAAGCATAAAACATGTATAAAAGGTAGCCAACCAAGCATACAAGCATTGAAACACCATAGGAACTCATGGAAAAGCAAACTAAATAGCATTCAATACAAATTCTGAGTTCACATGAGTAGTGGCATGGGATTTACTCTCACATGCCCAAGAAGAAGTTTCTACTCGCACATAATGGAGAAACACAAGCACATTGCATATCTTTTAGAGTTTTACATAGATAAAGAGAAGAAAGAGAAAAGGGAACCAAAGGTGAAGTCAAGAGGAGTAGAACTCCAGTTAGAGGATGAAATTCCACCTTTATAGCTACTTCAACTCAAACAATCTTCCCTCCCGGGAAGCTTGAATGAGAAGAAAAGCTCTGATGCACCTTTTGGAGAAGAAATGGTGAAGAATGGAGGTTCTTTCCCAAGAAACCTCTTCTTCCTCCCCAAAATCACCCCCTATTGCTTGAGAACTTCTTTTGGTTGAAAATTGTCTCAAATGACAAGTGATAACCGCCCCAAGTGGCTGCACTTGTTTTTAAAACAAGGGGTAGTTGCTACTGAAATATGCAAAAAACTGATGAAGACACGACATGTATTTGTGAAGAGACACCGTGTGGCATCGTGTAACTAGCTGCTGAACTGCTTCCTCGTGATAAGTACACGACATGTTCCAATACACGCCATGTAGCTGTTATTGGAGTCAATTTGGGAAGATAGCACATGTCGTGTTCTAATAAACACATGATCGTGTGCGTTGGCATAAAGTTGAAGTTGGCCTTTGAAACATGCAGACACGTCATGTCTTAATAAGAACACGTCGTGTTCTAAATCAGACACGGCGTGTCTCTTGCTATTTCTTCAGGATTAACTATGAGTCAGCTGTAACTCAATGAGGAATCCAACTAAGGTCAGATTTGGGTTGGATTATCTTCATTTTGTCATTTGTGACATGTACCTATGATCAACATCATGCAAAAAGTAAAATAACTAGAGGATGGCATGTTAAGTATGATTAGAGGATAAATGGAGGGAAAAGTGAACTAAATGTCTGTGAATGTGTACAAAAAGTAGATATGAAATGCACACATCAAATGCCCCTAAGCTTGAAGTATTGCTTGTCCTCAAGCAAAAAAGACATAGAAACACAGATGAAGGAATTGCCAAGTTCATGCATAGATCAAATGAATTGGAAGATGTAAATGAGGCCAAAACAACCATAAACATCAGGTTCATATTCATAGCCTTGATTTCAACTCAGACATACAAGAAAGAAAATTAAGTTCAGCAAGGGTGGTAGCACATTAAATGAAACAGTCAACTGGGTAACACTAAATGGAACTTGGATGACCAAACCAAACAATCAGTGAATCGACAACAAAACTTTCAGCTATTAGGGATGTAAAAGATGGAAACTTAGTTAATGTTAACAAATTTTAGCTTTCTCTCCTTATTTTTCCAAAAGGTATGATATCGAATTAGGAGTCCCGACACTCTACTGCTAATATAGGCCTATGCACACAAGGAGTGCCGATTGGGGTATTTTACCCTCTTTTTAGGACATATCACCTAACTGTCATGGCCAGATCGGACTAACACTTGGTTAGTATGGCATGTGGGCAGTTTTGGCCATCTTTTATGGGGTAATTAAGGTAAAGTGGACCAAAAGGGAATTTAGATTCATCATGGGTTTCACTTATTTTTCCCATAACAAAGGAGAGTTAACTAAATTGGAACATTAGCTAGATTCCATTCATTTGATTTAAAAAAATTTCACTGAAAAGGGTGGTTGTAAAATCACTATAGGTTTGGAAAAGGCATCCTGTGTTCTAGGTAGTGTTGCAAAGTTGGCATATTCACAAAATTTGTTACCAATTACATGTATTAGGAAATCCAAGATAAAAAGGTGAAAATTCAGGCTACAAACATAAATATAAAATTAATCACATGTTGGTGACCATGAAATTTCATTTGATAAATGCATGCTCTTTTGCAATTTTTTCAAATGATAATTCTTATAAGGGAGGTCAAGATAGTTCAAATTGGGAAGAAAAATAGTTCATTACATAGGATAAGCCTCACATCATACTAAACTTGCCATGAGAAAAGCAGAAACTAAAAACAAAGACTGAAGGAAAAGATGATGGAAATGACTAAACAACTACACTACATTACCGATCGATTGCACCCCCCTAAGCTTGAAATTTATACTATCCTCACTGCATCAATCAAATTTCAAGTAGAAGCAACCGATTACCTGTCATGGAGGATATCAATAAGAAGGGACAATGCCCCCGTTATCAGTAGTGAAATACTGATTGAGCAAATCATCATCATCAAGAATGTCAACTGGCATGGGATGTGGAGTAGGCTCTAGATACGGCTGGTGTGGCTGGTGAGGATGAGACATCAAATAGTGGCCCTGAGATATGTGTAGACCTATAAAGAGATCGAATACAGAGCAAATACTACTATATCCGAATCCGAAAAAAAAACCCGATCTAATATCTAAAAAAATCCTATCCGATATCCGAATCCGAAAAAAAATCCGATATGATATCCGACAGATATCATGTGATAATATCTGAATCCAATCTGACAAATAATATTTGAATTCGGATAAATATTCGATCCGAACCAAAAAGCATAAATGTATTGTTATTAATATATTATATATAGAAAGCATTGATATCACTATGAATATATATGATAAAATATCTATATTTTTATGTTTTTATATATAGATAATATATATTTGATAATATATGTATATATTTGTCAGATTTTAGATTTTTTTGGAGCAGATATAGCCATATCCGAAATACTATCTGACATTTTTGTATTTGAAATTTGATATCCTATATCTAATTCAGATTATGTGGATGTCGATTTTTTTTTGAAATTTTGGACTCGAATCCGGATCAAATTTGCGGATTCTGGATATCCATTTATAGGTCTAGATATGTGCCACATATCCATGTGATGGATCATCTCATGCATCACTGAGTATTGCTGACCCATCAGATCGAGGTGGCTATCCAAGTGATCAAAACGATGTTGGGTATAGCCATAAAGATGCCTAACATCATGCATAGCCCAAGTGTACTCATTCTGAGTGCTTATCGAGGATGGCGACAGGGCTATGTGTGGCTGAGCGGATGGTGCATTTGGAGTAGCTTGATCTTCAGGGGCAGCTGCATCATCATCTTAGCCACTAAGGTCAAACTTCCAGTTGTCTTTATTCATTGAAGGTAATGATCTCCAAGTCAGGCATCTCAATGTATTGATCATTATCAAAACATTGTCTAAATTTTGCATCATCATTGGGGACCTTAGCAATCAGACCTTCAAAAATTAGATATTGGATATCCACCAGGTTCTTAGATGGTGTAGCCTCTAAACTGGTCAGGTCTACATCAAGCTTTGTGTCTAGGTGAATGATTTATCCCCCACACACAATGTCCCCATATTCTCTCTTTTTGACCTTCTTAATGTCCAAGAACCTCCTCAGAATGAAGTATCCTACATTGATCTAAAAACCATATACCATAGCCCACAAGAGGAACAAATCCTACCTCCCACACATGCCTTGGGTTTCTTTCTTAGCAAAGACACATGTTCTAAGAAGGCGATGGATATATCTGAATATAGGGTTATGGATAGCCGTCTCCCTAGCCTTCTTGGCCTCATGGTATTCCTCATTAGTGATCTCACTCCAAAAGATATTGCTTTTAAAACCTAGAGGGTAAGACAATGCACCCTCATAATGGCATTCTAAGAGCTCATATAATATTTTGAAAGTAATTCTGAAGTTGTGCCCCAAAAATCAAAAAGTGATGATGGCAAAAGGTTCAAGCCTATTCCTTGGGTCATACTCAACCTTAAGAGTAGAAGAAATTCATAAACATGGTGAGGGTATGTGTTCATTACCGTGCAACATATGTACGGTAGACCAACTTCCTTCATATGCTTTTTGACCTCATTCTTGAATCCCAAAGCTCCCATTATCTGATCAAAAGAGAAATGTGCAGGGAGGACCCTACGAGAGATGAGGAATTGATATGTGGTGTCTTCCTCTACAGTCACCCCAAATTGGGTCATGGAGACATAGGCAGGGGCTGAGGATGAGCTTGGTCCATGCCTATGATTTGACGTTTGCTTAACTGACGACATTAGTGCTGAGAAATTGCTAAAACAACATGGGATACGATATGTCTTTTGACAGAAAGGCTGAAGAACAAAGGGGTGGACATGACATATCTTTGGGAGGACACAACGTGTACCTAGAGATCAGTGGTATCTGGAGGTTGGGGAAGGTGACTTCCTTGCATGTCATGACTTCTACTGCTCATGGCATGTCTTATGGATCCAATGAATATGTCAATCCTAACGGTGGAGGTGGTGGCAGAGTTGCCTTGCCCTATGGGGATGAGGGCAGAGCTTGGGCTTGCTTGGGAGGAGTAATGGAGAAATGGTGGCGGCAGATCTTCAGAGCTTCGTGGTTGCTTCAGAGCTATGTAGGGTGGCGGCGAAGCTAGTTTGAGGCGTCATGGCAGAACTTGTGTGGTGCGGTGGAGGAGCTTGGCTGGAATCATCACACACGGTTGAGGATGGTCACACACGATTTCAAGACACAGATGATTGTGAATGGAGTTGAGAGAGGCGGCTGGATATTAGGGCTAAAAACCTAACTTCTCATCTTTAGACACAGTGTGTCATTTTAAGGACACAATGTGTTCCCTTATACAAATCACCTGCTTCTTTTGAAACTTGCACTGACTAAAGAGGACACATCATGTTCTATTTAAAACACGTAGTATAACATTCCAGGGGCCTAGCTTGGAGTAAACAAACTGATAACAACAATGCATGTACAAATGAAGACACGACGTGTGTTCTTCCAGAAAAATGAAGCCTAAAAATGAATTGTGGTACACATCATCTTTGATTAAAAACACGTCGTGTAAACTTTCATATGCTCTCTTAATCTTCTCAACATGATAATGACATGAAGTATACAAATAAAGACACATCGTTTGTTTTTTCACAAAAACATATTGCATTAGAATGATCTAGAGGACATGTCATGGTTGATTAAAAAACATGTCGTGTGGGTTTCCAGCAGATGTCTTCTGTGATTGTGCACGTCATGCTGAAAATAGAACACACTATGTGCTCTTGAGTTTTTGCATAATTTCCCATCTGTGAGTGGAGGACACGACATGTGAAAATAAAGACACATAGTGTCTTCTTGAATTTATGTAGAATTTGTCTTCTTTTAGTCAACACTTGCAGAGACGATGATATGTATCTATGAGGGTATACATTATCACATTCATCCATGGCAAGTTTATTTTAAATGGAAGTGTTCTTGAAGTAAAACTAAATGAAGAAATCTATCCTCATGTGGGGTCAATTGCCACAAGTTCCTCCATTTCAAGTCTGGAGTGAGACTCATCAACTCTTGAATCATGCATCTTGAAGGGAGTAAGAGGCTCCCTTATCAATCTCTTCCCCATCAGTGTACAACTTGTATGTCTATCCATTAACCTTGAATGTTTATTGCTTCCCTTGTTGCTCCACTATCCCATAGGGATAAACCTTCAAGACTAAGAATGGTCCAGACCACTTAGATCTTAGTTTCCCTGGAAAGAATTTAAGTTTGGAATTGAACAATAGAACTTGGTCTCCTTCTTTGAATTCTTTGACTTTGATTCTTTTGTCATGCCACCTCTTTGTCTTTTATTTATAGATCTTTGCATTCTCATATGCATCAATTCTGAGTTCTTCAAGCTCCTAATCTTTTCTCCCCTACTTTCTTCAGATCATAGTTGAGGAATTTGATTGCCCATAGTCCTCTATGCTTCAATTCTTCAGGTAAGTGACAAGATTTTCCATAAACTATCTTGAATGGATTCATGCCAACTGGAGTCTTTAAAGTCATCCTATACACCCATAGTGCATTATCTAGTTTCAATACCCAATACTTTCTTGAGCTTGTGACTATGTTTTCTTATATAGCTTTTAGTTGCCTATTGGAGATCTCCACTTGACCCGACATTTGAGGATGATAAGGTGTGGACACCTTATGCTTCACTCCATATTTGTTGAACAGGTTGTTGAAGTTTATTTCATTGAAGTGACTGCCACCATCAGATATGATTTCTCTAGGGACTCCAAACCTGAGAAAAATAGTCTTCTGAAATAGTTTTATCACAGACTTGTCATCTTGTGATTGAGTGGGGGTTGCTTCTAACTACTTGGATACATAGTCACATGCTACCAGGATGAACTTGTATCACCATGAGGATGGAAAAGGGCCCATATAATATATGCCCCACACATCGAAGACTTCTATCTCTAGGATGGAATTCAATGGAATCTCGTCCTTCTTTGAAATCCCTCCAGATCTTTGACACTTAGCACAAGCTTTAATAAACGCGTGCACATCATGAAATATAGTTGGCTAATAGAAACCTCCTTAAAGAATCTTGGTTGTAGTCTTATCTGCTATAAAGTGTCCACCATAAGGGGAGGAATGAAAATCTGAAATCACACTTGCAATCTCTTCATTGGGAATGCATCTCCTAATAAGCCTATCTGCACATTACTTAAACAATAGGGGATCATCCCAATAATACAATTTGACATCATGAAGGAACTTTTCTTCTGTTGGTATGTGAAGTCAGGGGGAAGGCGTCTAGTAGCTAGATAATTTGCAAAATTAGCAAACCATTGCATAGAAAGAGAGTTTACTACATACAACTTCTCAATAGGCAAATTATCATCAATTGAAACCTTATCTTCAGAACTAGTTGATAGACGTGAGAGGTGATCAGCTACATTGTTTTTTGTCCCTTTCTCATCTTTGATTTCCAGTTCAAACTCATGTAATAGAAGTATCCAACAGATGAGGTGAGGTTTGGCATCCTTCTTGCTCATAAGGTACCTAGTTGTAGCATGGTCCTTGTACATAATGACTTTGTAACCCACTAGGTAATGTCTGAACTTATCAAAGCATAGACTATAGCAAGCATTTCTTTCTCAGATGTGGCATAATTGATATGTGCATCGTCTAAGGTCTTACTTGCATAGTGGATGGCATGGAGTTTTTATCTTTCCTTTGCCCTAAGACTGCTCCTATAGCGTAATCACTTGCATCACACATTACTTCAAAAGGAGCACTCCAATCCGGTGATTGGATGACAGGTTCTGAAATTAGAGCATCCTTCTAGTGTTTGGAAGGCTGTTTGGCATTCATCATCAAATAAAAACTCGACGTCTTTGGCTAGCAAGGAACATAGAGGCTTTGTAATCTTCAGAAGTCCTTTATGAATCTTTTGTAGAACCTTACGCGTCCTATAAAACTACGAACTTCTTTCACATTTGTTGGAGTCGACATCTTTTCAATTGCTTCTACTTTTGCTTTATCCACTTCAATTCCCCTACTTGAAAATCATGGCCTAGTACAACCCCTGTTTGCACCATAAAATGACACTTCTCCCAATTAAGAACGAGGTTGACTTGTTGACATCTCTATAAAACTTTATTTAGATTAAGAAAATAATGATCAAAAGAGTTTCCATAAACACTAGAGTCATCCATGAATATTTCTATAATCTTTTTAATATAATGAAATAATATTTCCATCATACACCTTTAAAAGGTTGTGGGTGCATTACAAAGACCAAAAGGCATCCGCCTATAAGCATATGTCTCATAGGTGCATGTGAAAGTGGCCTTTTCTTGATCGGGTAGGTAGATAGGAATTTGGAAGAACCTACTGTTGGGTTATATGGGAGACAGAGAAGGCAGCGGAAAAAAAATTTCTCTCCCCAAACCCAATATAAAGGAATCGTGTGAACGTCTATACAATAGGAAGGATGGTTTGTAGAGACATACCTTGTCACGAGGCTTGCTCGACGAAGTTACCTCGTGACTTGCATGGTTTTCATCTCCGGTCTTGGACGATGTCCATGCAGCTCCTGGTCTCATCGAGACTGTCAGGATTGACAACTGTCCTCCGAGTGACAGAAGTCTCCCACCTCTGTAGTAGTCCACACGGACCACCTGGAACTCCGATCTCCTTGTCCACAAGGAATCAAAAGGAGTCACACCCTCCTATCGGCACACTAGCCACCAACACGCTCTCCTACCACCAGTCACTTTTTTAATGTTGTCTTTCCCTTGTTGTGCCTCCCTTATCGGGTAGCACTTGCTCGGGCTCTGCTAGTTACCACAACCAAAGAGAACGACAATGTAACATCCCAGGATTTGAGGCCTTGGATAACATGATCTTAAAAGGAATGATTGGACTACCCATATCACCAAGGTGCACCTCCTTTTCAGGAAGCCCATCTCTAAAGAACTCCATAGTTAAGCGTGCTCAGCTTGGAGTAGTACTAGGATGGGTGACCAATCGGGAAGTTGATCCTAGCTTGCGCGTCAATGTGGACAAAGTGCGCAGTTAAGGCTAGTGGTGGTCTGTGGGGCCAGTCGTCATTCCTGAAACTCTACTAGAGCCTTGGGCAGTGGGCCCGGGTGTTACAAATGGTATTAGAGCCATAACCCCTCCAGTAGGTGGGGCCCACATGGGCATGTGGCATGTCAGTCTTGAGCCGTGCGGTCCAGGCAAGATGGAAAGGGCTATCCGTAGAGACGAGATGGAGCCACCCTTGGGCTGGTAGCCGTGGACGGGAGCTGGGTGTCCATGGGTCATTGTGGGTCTGCATTGAAATGGGGTCAGATTATGAGGCCATATAGTTGAGCCTTGACGAGGACGTCAAGAGTCTAAGTGGGGGAGATTGTAACATCCCAGGATTTGAGGCCTTGGATAACATGCTCTTAAAAGGAATGATTGGACTACCCATATCACCAAGGTGCACCTCCTTTTCAGGAAACCCATATCTAAAGAACTCCATAGTTAAGCGTGCTCAGCTTGGAGTAGTACTAGGATGGGTGACCAGTCGGGAAGTTGATCCTGGCTTGCGCGTCAATGTGGACAAAGTGCGCAGTTAAGGCTAGTGGTGGTCTGTGGGGCCAGTCGTCATTCCTGAAACTCTACTAGAGCCTTGGGCAGTGGGCCCGGGTGTTACAAATATACTTTAAATCGCTGTGTAGAGGGCGCGTGCATCCATGGCCACTGGATCCTCAGTGGATCCGCGGACCATGGATCAAGCGGCCCAGGATTCTTCTAGAAATAGCAAATAATTGATAAAATGAATTATCTTAGAAAAATCATATCTGGAGCTAGGAAGCTCAGATGGGGAAACTTAATACATGAGAAATGACCCTAAAAATATGAGGAATTTAATAAAAATGGTTTGAGATCCTGAATCTAACTCTTTTTTGTAAAAGTATATTTCTAGAATGGAAAAAAGGTTAATTTGTAGATAAAAACTCGAATTGTTGATAAAGAGTATAATTAGTCTTGCAATTAAGTTAATTCGAGTTTGGTTAACTTATTTTCTGTTTTTAGATGATTATTAACATGTTTTGATGATAGAATTACAAGTTTAGGGTTTGTAACTCTATATGTGGATTAAAATGTTTAGAAACCCTAAATTAGAGAAAAAGAAAAAGATATTGCAATATGAAAATTAGGGTTTATATGGTCCAACCTGATCTTTAGGACCTTAATGGAAGATAGGACGAGATAATTAGGGTAAGATGAATATTTGATAAAAGTAAGGTAAAAGTAATAAAAAGGAAATAAAACCCTAATTATGGTTAAAACCCTAAAAAGGGCAAATAACCTAGGAAACAATTAGAATTAATGAGTCATGATGACATGATTGATAATATAGAAATTGAATGCCTTTTTCAGGAATAAATTGTGTGTGTGAATTTGCTTGATTCCTGGTTGATTGAGTTTTTCTGCATTCAAGCCTACATAACAGGTATGTGGTTACGCTTATGACTACCCGAATTAGTTTTCCGTGATTTTGTCGCAGTTTCTATCGTGACTTGAATTAAACTGTTGGATGTTTCAATTCATGCAAATTTTAGTGTGAATATGACTATCACCTAAGAATTATGCCTACTAGCTCAGATCCCAGTCCCCTCTGTAGCTTAATGGGTTGACCTAGTAAAAGGCTACCAATGGGGTAGGCCCATCAGGTCACTAAATGACTTAGTAAATGGCTACCAATGGGGTAGGTCCATCAAGTCATATTGAGTTAGAGATTGGACTACCTCTGGGTAGTGCCATGCAAATCAACCCTAGATATTGGTCTACCTGTTCGGTAGGATCATGCGGGGTTTAATGAAGATCTACCGTATGAGAGAGGTAGTATCCATGTCCACTGCAGGGACAACATAGAGGAAGGGGATAGGAAGGGATTGAGTAGTACCGCTTAAAATGTAATTTGAATGTTAAATGATAATTGGTTGTTTACATTGTTAATATAGTTGCACAAAGTTTTGTAATCCCCCACATACCAGCTTTATGTTGATCGCGTATTTGTTTGTCGGCGTTTTAGGTACAAACCCTAAAGGAACAAACCGTAAATTGTCACCTTGCAAAATAAGAAGTAAAGTGCAAGGAGGATTAGATAGAGCAATTCCAGTAAGGGATAGATAGTTTTCCCAAAGTTTCAAAAGGTAAATAAAGTTTTAAATTTTCCTGCCAATATTCAGTTTTGTAGTAGAATTTCATAATTATCATTGATTATTTGCTGAACCTTTGATCCTGTAATTGATTAACGATTCCGACCTTCGGGTCTCCCTTGATTGGGGGTTACCGGGAGGCAGGGTCGTTACAATTGGTATCAGAGCCTTAGTAGCTGCAGAGAATGTAAACCCTAAGGATGCTTGTGACCTTTGTTATCAAGGTGTAGTTTCCTCCCATCTTGGGAGATCGACCCTTTGGTAGGGAGTTTACCAGGTTGGTTGGTGTTGAGGAAACCTAAGGAGGTTTCATAGGATCTGGAGAAGCTAGGGGAAGAGTACATGGCATGAGAATGAACCTATAGACCCATAGATAGCCATCTCTATGTGCATGCAGATGTGTTGCCATGGAGGTAACCGGTATGGGGCCTGACTAAGATAGGCAAGTCGCCATGATCCCTATGAAAGGATGAAAGTCAGTCGTGAATGTAGAGAGAGATGATGAAGGCTTGGGTAAGGTTCTAAGTTGGACATGTACTATGTTAGAATCCTAAGTCTATCCAAGGGTCAGGTAGGGATAAGACCGATGGAAGAAGGAGTCGCCTAATTCCCTAGTTGCACATGACCATGGGGTCGGGAGGTAACAACTATTCATTGTCTGAGGGCCATGGGTTAGGAGATTGATCACCTTCATGAACTCATCGGACCCAAAGGGTAGATGAGTAGGGCACTCTCTGATGCATAAGGGAAAAGGGATGACCCCAAAAGTGCCGGCTCCCTATGGACCTAGAGGAGATGACCTAGGATTATGCTTGGACCAAGTAAGTCCGAGACCAGTTTTCCCTGGAAGTAGTGTGGATATCATGATGTTTGTGATATAGAGACATAAGATGCATGTTTAAACTTGGATTTGAAAGTGTACGGGCAAGGTGGGCTGTACCATCTCTACTCTTGGAACAGGAAGAACTATGTATTTAGACTGCATCCAAATGCTTATTTCTTCTTGTTATGGGAGTGAGAGGTAGGACAGTATGCATGCCTTACACTGAGGATAAAGATGATGTAAGTTGGAACGTAGCTACAAGGTATGATGATAGAGATGATAACATACCCTGGTAAAGTGAATGATACATGGATGGTTCGCAAACACTAAGAGAGGTAGTGTAGTCAGCTTATGAGGATGTTTTATCAGGAACTATGTGGAATTTGCAAGTTAACCAAAGTCGAGTTCGATCACAGTGAGGATGAGCTCAGAGCTTCTTGATAGAATTAGAGTTTGAGAGGAGATGATAAGTATAATACATGGAGGTGTATGTTACCTAACACCTAAGAAGTGGTAATGAATGCTCTGGTTGAGATATAGTGCCTAAGTTTAGCTGGAAGCTAGAAGAAGTTGAGGTTGTTCGACTAACCCTATGTTTGGAAAGAGGATGTGTTTTGGCTAACACTCGGATGTAACAAGATATGTTGAACAAGTTAATGGATTGATGTAGTAAAAGGATGGTGATAGAACCTTAGATACACTTCTTTGGATAGGAAGGTAATGAAACCCTTTTGAGAGTGGTTTAGGGTTTTCGAGGTATCAAGCTTGAGGAATCATGACAATATAGGAGGTCATGATATACCTTGATACTACAAAGATAGTAAGTGATGGTAGCATTCTGGATGCTTAAAACAAAGTTTCATGTAGCATGTGGCCATGCAAGCCAAGAGGTGAAGTACGAACACCATTAACCCAGTGCATGGATATAAAGTATAAAGAGTTCCCGAGAGAGAATGGGAGTTCATCACTATGGATGTTGTGAGTCTCTCCTAGACCAAGAAGGTCAAGATACAATATGGGTTATGGTAGATCGCCTTACCTAGATGACATGAGAAAGGAAGAGTTCTGTCAAGGGACAGATCCGGTTGAACTACATATGAAATGAGATGGTTCAACTACACCATGATGCGATCTCAAAAGTTCTTGATGTGACCTAAAGGTTTACTTCCATGTAGTGGAAGTAGGTGCACGAAGAACTCGTCTTTAGTACTACTTAGCACCCCATACTAATGGTTAGTATGATCCAGACTAGAGAGTCTGATGAGAGTATGTGTGCTCATTCAGGGTGATACAAAGAGACAGTTCGAAAGATGTGATGTTAACCACCATAACCTTTATCGGGATGAAAGAAGTCTTATAGGAGGTTGTGTCGGTCACCACTTCATTATGATGATGTTGGTGAAGGAGGCCTCGTGAAGGTCATAAAAGAACCACAGTGTGTGCATATGAAGTCGCTTGATCGTGCAATGGATGAAAGAGAGAACCCAAGGGTGACATGAGTCACGAGCTGATGCAAAGCAGACTAACATGCAGTTCACTGTGGGAGAATATGTGATGTGAAAATCCGACCCCTCTAAGCTACGACTGATGAAGCTGAGTCCCTGATATATGGGTCCATTTGAGATGGATTGGTGGATATGGTTGTGTTTAACCTGACCCTCAGGATAAAATGATGTGTTTCATGAGACCCTATGTTCGGTACCCAAGCCATGTGTTGAGCCCTGAACCTATTCAGCTTTTGAGAGGCTGAAATGTCCTGAGTTACCTATGAGGGTGCAATATACCAAGGTAAGAAAGAACTCAGATGGAAGAATATGAAATTATGAAGGTTCTTGGGGAAGCACCATGGAAAGGGTGAAGCCACATGGGAGCCATGATGGACATATGAAAGGCTTATCCTGTTTGTTTGCTTGCTTGATGGAATTTTGAGGGCAAAATTCTTATAAGAGGGGAAGGATGTAACAACCCCAGTTTTGGGTTCATTTGCTGAGAAATGTAATTTCTCATATTAAAGATAAATGAACAAATAATAAATGAATGCATGATTTTCATTTAAAATAGCCTTGTTGATTTATTTGTGGGCTTTATTGGCTATTGGGCCCAATGACAAGGAAATTCAATTAATTAATGAATAATTGAGTTATTGAGAAAAGAGAGATGAGGTAGAAACCTCTAGAAGGCAAAGGAATGTAATCCAAGAATGAATTTCGTGCCTCTTGGGTTCCTTGGGTTCCAAGGAGTCCAAAGTTGCATAAAGAGAGCAATAAGAAAAGAAAAGATCAATTAAGTATTTCTTTATTAAGAAAGAAATTGAAAATATTGATGAAATGAGGAAAATAAGTGAAAAGAGGTATAATGGAGTAATCCTTGGTGGAATTTCTTATCCCAAGGGTTCCTAAGGTTGAAAGGAATACCAATAAGGAAAATAAAAGAGAAACAAAGAGAAAACTTCAAAAAGATATATTTTAATGAAGAAATAAACAAGATAATGTGAAATAATGCATTTAGATGCATCTAGAAAGATAATGAGTGTCCAATAAAATGGATTTCGAATTATTAGAGTTTCTTGGGATCCAAGGAGTCCCAATGAATAAAGAGGAAAGAGAAAATACCTATAAAAGAAAATAAGAGAATAATGTAATACATTATTAATGGATTATGTGGTTTTGCTAGAAAGAAAGTAATTTCTATTAAAGGAAAATAGGATTTCGTGCCTATGAATTGAAAAGCAAGAAATAAAGAAAGTGAAGGAGAAGAATTTCGAATTCCTAGTATTTAATGAAAATAGAATATCAAAAGGATGGGAAAATAGGAGAGAGAATCTTGCTTCCTCATAAAGGAATTGGATTCCCAATAGAAAAGAACCTTGTTTTCTTCTTGGCCAAGCACGTTAGGGCGTGGATGTCCTCCCTATATAAGGGGTTGAATCCTTGCCCAAGTCCAGAGGGACCCCAAGAAACTATCTCTCTTCCATCTTCTTCTTCACGTTTCTTGGCAACTAAACCCTAGTCTTGGAGGGTAGAGCAACCATGGAGCAAACCAGGGGCTGAGGAGTCACTTGGTTGGAGGTTGGAAACTTCTACGACAACCCCGAACACATCATCTGCCAACCCAACGCCTCTGGCGCCGCGCAACTCCAGTTTTGGGTCTGCAAACTGCAAAAAATGTAGCTGCTATTGCAGGCCTCTTTGCGCTCGAGTTTGGCCACTTTGGTCATGTCAAGAGGGCGCCTTGTGTGCGCCAAGGAGCAGAGAGGTCAGGGCGGCCATGGGCGGTGATGCTCGGGCCATAGGGGAGGAGGCAGCAGCCGTGCCAAGGCGTCTAGGGCGGTTGCTGGGGCGCCATCGAGAGGTTGAAGACGACATGTGCGCGTTGGACATTTTTACC
The DNA here is from genome assembly GCA_963693085.1 of Alisma plantago-aquatica. NCBI lineage: Eukaryota > Viridiplantae > Streptophyta > Magnoliopsida > Alismatales > Alismataceae > Alisma > Alisma plantago-aquatica. The sequence goes on along the minus strand of OY856409.1, from coordinate 817,271,895 downwards.
CCTACGGGGTGTAAAGAAGCGACGACTTAAACAGGGGCAATACCATAATTTAGTTATAAAATCAAAGATGGGCCGCGTTGCATACATGAGGTGATGTGGCACTTGCTGATTGGCCAAGTAAGTGTTTTAATGCAAAATTCATAGATAAATATTGGTAGCTCGGTTGGGGACATGTAATATATGAATCTTGCTTAGAAAAATGAGTGGAATCTAATAAAAATATAATTGAAGCCTGATTCCTTATGCAATTTAAAAAATAATGGAAGATATCAACTTTAATGTGTTAATGGTTAAAGAACCCTATTTTGGTATGATTAAAGTGATTAGTAGGGTTTAATAGATGATTAAAGTTGATCTTAGCCTGTTAATGATAAAATGAACATTAGGAAGAATAAGGATGGACTTTGCATATAATTAGTTAATTTAAAGTTTCATATGCATGAATATACTTTAACGAGCCTTGAAACCCTAATGTTCACTAATTCGACTATTAATGGCTTTAATTGATTAATTTCATGATTAAAGTTGGAATATGCTGAATCTAAGCTATTTCGAGCATTAAAGTTCCTAATTTGTGGATAAATATCCTAAATGTAGTAAATAGGGTTTTCACATGAATAAAAGGTGGAATTAATGGAAAATCGAGTTCATATGTGATTTGGATCATAATGAACTAGGAATTAATGATAAATACATATAATTAGTTAATTTAAAGTTTCATATGCATGAATATACTTTAACGAGCCTTGAAACCCTAATGTTGACTAATTCGACTATTAATGGCTTTAATTGATTAATTTCATGATTAAAGTTGGAATATGCTAAATCTAAGCTATTTCGAGCATTAAAGTTCCTAATTTGTGGATAAATATCCTAAATGTAGTAAATAGGGTTTTCACATGAATAAAAGGTGGAATTAATGGCAAATCGAGTTCATATGTGATTTGGATCATAATGAACTAGGAATAAGGATGGACTTTGTATATAATTAGTTAATGAACTAGGAATAAGGATGGACTTTGCATATAATTAGTTAATTTAAAGTTTCATATGCATGAATATACTTTAACGAGCCTTGAAACCCTAATGTTGACTAATTCAACTATTAATGGCTTTAATTGATTAATTTCATGATTAAAGTTGGAATATGCTGAATCTAAGCTATTTCGAGCATTAAAGTTCCTAATTTGTGGATAAATATCCTAAATGTAGTAAATAGGGTTTTCACATGAATAAAAGGTGGAATTAATGGCAAATCGAGTTCATATGTGATTTGGATCATAATGAACTAGGAATTAATGATAAATACATATAATGATATTGTCATGGATTAAGAGGATAAAAATAGTAGCTTTAATAAAAAGAGGCTTAATGAGCGTAATTAATGGTTAAATATGCTTTTAATCCAGAATGGAGGAATAGATGTGGAAATAATTAGGGTTTGTGATCAATTGTGTTAAATTTGGGCTTAAAATAATAAAAGATGAAGGGAAACCCTAATTGCAATGGAAACCCTAAAAGTGGACTAGAAACCCTAAGAAGCGAGCTAGATTTAATAGATCTTAATGACACGAGTAATAAAAAAGGAAATTGTATATTTGTTTCAGGATCTTATTGAATGCTTGCTTGCTCATTGTTGTTTGGACTATTCTTGCACCTGAATCTACATGTATAGGTATGTGGTTATGCTTATGACTACCCAAATTAGTTTTCTGGGATTTTATCGTTGTTTCCATCGTGGCTTGAATTAAACTGTTGGATGTATTTAATTCATGCAAAGTATAATGTGAATATGACTATCACATAAGAAATATGCCTACTAGCTCAGATCCTAGTCCCCTCTGCAACTTTATAGATTGACCTAGTAAATGGCTACCAATGAGGATAGGTCCATCAGGTCATTAAATGACTTAGTAAATGGCTACCAATGGGGTAGGTCCATCAAGTCATCATTTGTCAGGGATTGGTCTACCTTTGGGTAGGACTATGCGACTCCATAACCCTAGGTATTGGATACCTGTGTGGTAGGGCCATGGGGGTAAGGATCTACCATATGAGAGAGGTGGTATCCATGTCCACTGCAGGGACGTTACAGAGAAAGGGGATAGGCAAGGATTGAGTAGTATTGCTTAAAATGTAATCTTGGTTGTTAAATGATATTTGGTTGATTACATTGTTAACATAGTTGCACAATTATTGTTTCCCCCACATACTAGCTTCAGCTGATCGACGTTTTGTTTGTCGTCGTTTTAGGTACAAATGAAAGAACAAACAGTAAAGTGACATATGTGGAATTGAATGAGAAATAACATGCACAGGAGGATTAGTTAGACTAACATCTTTACGGATAGAAGTTTAGAAATCCCAGTTTTTCCAAGGTAAGAAAAGATTTATTTTATACCTGTTTTCAGTTTAGTTGGTAAAGTTTATTAATTATTAATGATTATTTGTTGAACCTTTTGATCTGTTAATTGAATAACGGCTCTATCCTTCGGGTCTCCCTTAATTGGGGGTTACCGGGAGGTGGGGTCGTTATTCAATTAACATGATCAAAGGTTCGACAAATAATCAGTAATAATTAATAAACTTTACCAACTAAACTGAAAACAGGTATAAAATAAAACTTTTCTTACCTTGGAAAAATTGGTATTTCTAAACTTCTATCCGTGAAGATGTTAGTCTAACTAATCCTCCTGTGCATGTTATTTCTCATTCAATTCCACATATGTCACTTTACTGTTTGTTCTTTCATTTGTACCTAAAACGCCAACAAACAAAACGTCGGTCAGCCGAAGCTGGTATGTGGGGGAAACACTAATTGTACAACTATTTTAACAATGTAATCAACCAAATATCATTTAACAACCAAGATTACGTTTTAAGCAATACTACTCAATCCTTGCCTATCCCCTTTCTCTGTAACGTCCCTGCAGTGGACATGGATACCACCTCTCTCATATGGTAGATCCTTACCCCCATGGCCCTACCACACATGTAGCCAATACCTAGGGTTATGGAGTCACATAGTCCTACCCAAAGGTAGACCAATCCCTGACTCATGATGACTTGACGGACCTACCCCATTGGTAGCCATTTACTAAGTCATTTAATGACCTGATGGACCTACCCTCATTGGTAGCCATTTACTAGGTCAATCTATAAAGCTGCAGAGGGGACTAGGATCTGAGCTAGTAGGCATATTTCTTATGTGATAGTCATATTCACATTATACTTTGCATGAATTAAATACATCCAATAGTTTAATTTAAGCCACAATGGAAACAACGATAAAATCCTGGAAAACTAATTCGGGTAGTCATAAGCGTAACCACATACCTGTACATGTAGATTCAGGTGCAAGAATAGTCCAAACAACAATGAGTAAGTAAGCATTCAATAAGATCCTGAAACAGATATACAATTTCCTTTTTTATTACTCCTGTCATTAAGATCTATTAAATATAGCTCGCTTCTTAGGGTTTCTAGTCCACTTTTAGGGTTTCCATTGCAATTAGGGTTTCCCTTCATCTTTTATTATTTTAAGCCCTAATTTAACACAATTGATCACAAACCCTAATTATTTCCACATCTATTCCTCCATTCTGGATTAAAAGCATATTTAACCATTAATTAAGCTCATTAAGCCTCTTTTTATTAAAGCTACTATTTTTATCCTCTTAATCCATGACAATAGCATTATATGTATTTATCATTAATTCCTAGTTCATTATGATCCAAATCACATATGAACTTGATTTGCCATTAATTCCACCTTTTATTCATGTGAAAACCCTATTTACTACATTTAGGGTATTTATCCACAAATTAGGAACTTTAATGCTCGAAATAGCTTAGATTCAGCATATTCCAAATTTAATCATGAAATTAATCAATTAAAGCCATTAATAGTCGAATTAGTCAACATTAGGGTTTCAAGGCTCATTAAAGTATATTCATGCATATGAAACTTTAAATTAACTAATTATATGCAAAGTCCATCCTTATTCTTCCTAATGTTCATTTTATCATTAACAGGCTAAGATCAACTTTAATCATCTATTAAACCCTACTAATCACTTTAATCATACCAAAATAGGGTTCTTTAACCATTAACACATTAAAGTTGATATCTTCCATTATTTTTCAAATTGCATAAGGAATCAGGCTTCAATTATATTTTTATTAGATTCCCCTCGTTTTTCTAAGCAAGATTCATATATTACATGTCCCCAATCGAGCTACCGATATTTATCTATGAATTTTGCATTAAAACACTTACTTGGCCAGTCAGCAAGTGCCACATCACCTCATGTATGCAACGCGACCCATCTTTGATTTTATAACTGAATTATGGTATTTCCCCCGTTTAAGTCGTCGCTTCTTTACACCCCGTAGGGGTAAAAACGTCCAACGTGCACATGTTGTCTTCAACCTCTCGATGGCGCCCCAGCAACCACCCTAGACGCCTTGGCACGACTGCTGCCTCCTCCCCTACGACCCGAGCATCACCGCCCATGGCCGCCCCGACCTCTCTGCTCCTTGGCGCACGCAAGGCGCCCTCTTGACATGACCAAAGTGGCCAAACTCGAGCGCGAAGAGGCCTGCAATAGCAGCTGCATTTTTTGCAGTTTGCAGACCCAGAACTGGAGTTGTGCGGCGCCAGAGGCGTTGGGTTGGTAGATGATCCGTTCGGGGTTGTCGTAGAAGTGTCCAACCTCCAACCAAGTGACTCCTCAGCCCCTGGTTTGCTCCAGGGTTGCTCTACCCTCCAAGACCAGGGTTTAGTTTCCAAGAAACGTGAAGAAGAAGATGGAAGAGAGATAGTTGCTTGGGGTCCCTCTGGACTTGGGCAAGGATTCGACCCCTTATATAGGGAGGACATCCATGCCCTAACGTGCTTGGCCAAGAAGAAAACAAGGTTCTTTTCTATTGGGAATCCAATTCCTTTATGAGGAAGCAAGATTCTCTCTCCTATTTTCCCATCCTTTTGATATTCTATTTTCTTTAAATACTAGGAATTCGAAATTCTTCTCCTTCACTTTCTTTATTTCTTGCTTTTCAATCCATAGGCACGAAATCCTATTTTCCTTTAATAGAAATTACTTTCTTTCTAGCAAAACCACATAATCCATTAATAATGTATTACATTATTCTCTTATTTTCTTTTATAGGTATTTTCTCTTTCCTCTTTATTCATTGGGACTCCTTGGATCCCAAGAAACTCTAATAATTCGAAATCCATTTTATTGGACACCCATTATCCTTCTAGATGCATCTAAATGCATTATTTCACATTATCTTGTTTATTTCTTCATTAAAATATATCTTTTTGAAGTTTTCTCTTTGTTTCTCTTTTATTTTCCTTATTGGTATTCCTTTCAACCTTAGGAACCCTTGGGATAATAAATTCCACCAAGGATTACTCCATTATACCTCTTTTCACTTATTTTCCTCATTTCATCAATAATTTCAATTTCTTTCTTAATAAAGAAATACTTAATTGATCTTTTCTTTTCTTATTGCTCTCTTTATGCAACTTTGGACTCCTTGGAACCCAAGGAACCCAAGAGGCACGAAATTCATTCTTGGATTACATTCCTTTTCCTTCTAGAGGTTTCTACCTCATCTCTCTTTTCTCAATAACTCAATTATTCATTAATTAATTGAATTTCCTTGTCATTGGGCCCAATAGCCAATAAAGCCCACAAATAAATCAACAAGGCTATTTTAAATGAAAATCATGCATTCATTTATTATTTGTTCATTTATCTTTAATATGATAAATTACATTTCTCAGCAAATGAACCCAAAACTGGGGTTGTAACAGACAACTTTGCAGAGCAACTGGTGTTCTAAGTTGTACTGTATGAGAAGCCCCCAATACCCCAATATATAGGAGGGTCATGGGATAGGCCTCTCTACCCCAGGCAATGCGGTACTAAAGTAGGAGTAGAAGGGTTCAGGATTTTTCACAAAATCTGACAAACTGCGCCAGTTGAACTGATCGGTTCAGCCCTGAACTGATCGTCTGGGCCCTTGAGCCGATCAGTTCAAGCATGAGACGATCAGTTCGTGGTCCTAGTCTAACTCAAATTGACTTTCCATGTTCGTTTCCAACTAATCATATATTAGTCCTTATCCAAATCAAATTTGATAAGTGAAACAAACTCAGTTGGTCATCCGACCAGTTGAACACTGTGAACCGATCGGTTCATTGACCTGAGCCGGTCGGCTCACCAGCCTGATCTGATCATTTCATCTCTATGAGCCGAACAGTTGGGGCAGCAGATCAGTCAATTACAGTTTCAATCAATCTGATACTATAATCATCTGATCCAACACCTTGAATGCTATGATTTTGAGCTATCAATTGACCGGGTGTTTAATTGAACTACTAAACTCCTTTAGTAATCAATCTAAACATCATTTGTGGACAAACTCCTCTTCCAGGTTAAATCCTTTGTGTGTGACCTTGCAGGTCCATTTCACGTTGGCAGTGAAAGTCCATAACACTTATGACTTCACAAGCAAAGAGCGGTGCCTAGTCACACATCAATGCTATGCAAGTGAAATAGAAAGTTAGAGAACAACTTTCAATCCTACAATCCGTGAATGGTGTTACAGTGAATGTATAATTCCTTTGTCACTAATGTCCTGAATGAACTCAAGGCATGGTGCAGTCATCCTTTCAACATTCATTCATTTCCTTGATCTCAGAGCAGACTGGGTGAGATGTGTGTGACATCAATATCACATATTGATTCACACATGCATGCGCATGCCTTTCTCAATCCTACTCATCAAGTGGCCATGGACATCAAACTCCCTTAGGAGGGACAAATCCCATATTTATCACTCACCCCTCAAAAGCCCAATGTGTCAAAGTTACCCAATTATCACCTTTATAACAACCCATGTTTCAGGACTGCGTTTGATGATGTCAAGGTGTACCCAACAACATGTGTTGAGTGTAGTGATTTCAGGTCAAAGAATCACACTCACCACCATCACTATGAGAGCTGATTGTGACTACCAAATCATGGTTCTATGTGTCACTCTCACGGTGGGTCTGTCAGGTACACTTGTTCTCTAACAAGTACCTATGTGCTTGGTTTGATATCACTATATCATGACTAATGAGATTCTATCATCAACCAACACACAATCTAGTATTTAGTGTTATTGATGTCTATGGTTATTTCCACAATAACAACTAACTAGGGACTAAACAAGAATGTATACTCTTAACATATGTATGATCTCATCGTTTAGGTCCTTAACCCAAAAGCATACGTCATCGAGTAAAACAATTCTTTAGACATCATCATGTTACACTATCATCTCAGAAACAATTAAAACATATAGATCGGAAATTGCCTTTATTATTATTCAAATCATTTACAAAGTACCCCATTACAATCATCACATGACTTGCTCTATGGGCATACATACCAACAGACTCCCACTTGCACTTAGAGCCAGTCACCTAGGAACCTCAATCCTTGTTACCTAGCATGACCATCATGCTTCTACTGAGAAAGGGCCTTAGTCAGTGGATCAACTATGTTGTCTTCATTTGGTACTTTGCAAATCTTCACATCTCCTCTCTATACGATCTCTCGTTTGAGATGGAAGCGTCGCAGTATGTGCTTGGACCACTAATGTGATCTGGGCTCCTTAGCTTGAGCAATAACTCCATTATTGTCACATAAAGCTCAATTGCATCATAGCTACTGGGAACTGCACCAAGTTCAGAGATGAACTTCCTGATCCACACAGCTTCCTTTGCTGCATGTGAAACAACAATATACTCGGCCTTTGTTGTAGAATCGACAACTGTTTCTTGCTTGGAACTCTTCCAGCTCACAACTCCATTATTTAGGCAAAATACATATCCTGATTGTGATCTGTAATCATCTTTGTCGGTTTGGAAGCTTGCATCGGTGTAACATCTTACAACTAGTTCTTCCTCGCTGCCGTATATGAGGAACTGATCCTTAGTCCTTTGAAAGTACTTGAGGATGTTCTTTAAGGCTTTCCAATGAGCATCCCCAGGATCTGACTGGTACCTGCTCATCATGTTGAGGGCATAAGAGACATCTGGGAATGTGCACAACATAGCGTACATGATGGATCCGATGACTGATGCATATGGGATCCCATTCATACACTCCCTCTCTTCACAAGATTGCGAACATTGAGCTCTAGAGATGGTGACTCCATGTTGCATGGGGATGTTGCCTCTCTTTGAGTTCTCCATGCTGAACCACTTCAACACTTTATCAATGTATGTGCTTTGACTTAGTCCGAGAAGCCTTTTCGATCTATCTCTATAGATCTTAATACCTAGAATGTAGGATTCTTCTCCTAAGTCCTTCATTGAGAAAGTATTCCCAAGCCAAGTCTTTACCTTCTCTAAGGCTGTGACTTCATTCCCCATCAATAGTATGTCATCCACATACAATATGAGGAATGTGGTCGTGCTCCCACTAACCTTCTTGTACACACAGGGTTCATCTTCATTTTGAATAAAGCCAAATACATTGACTTCCTCATCAAATCGAAGATTCCAACTCCAAGATGCTTGTTTCAATCCATAGATTGACTTTTGCAGCTTACAGACTTTATTGGCATTCTTTGGATCTAAAAAACCTTCAGGTTGTGTCATGTACACATCCTCATTTATATTCCCATTAAGGAATGCGATTTTAACATCCATTTTCCAAATCTCATAGTCATAGTAAGCCACAATAGCAAGCATGATCCCGATGGACTTAATCATGGCAACTAGAGAAAAAGTTTCGTCATCGTCAACACCTTGAACTTGTCGGAAACCCTTCACAAGCAATCTGCCTTTATAAGTTTGCACATTGCCATCCATGTCGGTCTTCTTCTTGAAGACCAACTTTCACCCTATGGGTTTTAACCCCTCGGGTGGTTCCACCAAAGTTCATACTTTGTTGGAATACATGGATTCCATTTCGGATTTCATGGCTTCAAGCCATTTCTTAGAATCTAGTCCTTTCATAGCCTCTAGATAGTTAGTTGGATCATCATCTATGATCAACTCACCGCCTTCCTGAGTCACAAGGTATCCAAACCTCTCAGGTTCAAGGCGTGTCCTATTAGATCTACAAGGTCCTTGTGTTACTTGAGGAGACTGAGATTCCACAACACCTTGTGAATCTCTATGTTCCTCTTGTACATCTACTGGTTCAATGTTTTCTTGTTGGGCTTGAACCTCTTCAAGCTCTATTTTCCTCCCACTGCTTCCTTTGGAAATAAATTCCTTTTCTAGGAACACAACATCCCTAGCAACAAACACTTTGTTTTCAGTTGGGTGGTATAAGTAATATCCCTTGGTTTCCTTAGGATATCCAACAAAATAACATTTATCAGATCTAGGGCCTAGCTTGTTAGGAAACATTTTCTTGACATATGCCTCACACCCCCAAATCCTCATAAAAGACATATTGGGACGCTTCCCAGTCCATATCTCATATGGTGTCTTTTGAACCGATTTAGATGGTACTCGGTTAAGTGTAAATGTGGCAGTTTCAAGAGCATAACCCTAGAAGGAAATCAGAAGATCAGCAAAACTCATCATTGATCACACCATATTAAGTAATGTGCGACTCCTTCTTTCAGACACACCATTATGTTGTGGTGTTCTAGGTAGAGTCCATTGTGATACGATACCATGGGCTCGCAGAAGGTCCTCAAACTCTTGGCTTAAGTATTCTCCACCTCGATCAGATCAAAGTGCTTTAATACTTTTACCAAGTTAGTTATGTACTTCATTCATGAAATCCTTGAACCTTTCAAGAGTTTTTGACTTATGTTTCATCAGGTAAACATAGCCATACCTATTGACGTCATCAGTGAAGGTAATGAAGTATTGATACCCACCTCTGGAATTAGTTCTAAAAGGCCCACATACATTAGTATGTATGAGTCCTAATAGATCACTAGCTCTCTCACCTTTACCTGAAAAGGGAGTCTTGGTCATCTTGCCCAACAAACAAGATTCATATGTCTCTATTGATTCATAATCAAAAGAGTCCAGATAACCATCTTTATGGAGTCTAGAAATGCGTTTCTCATTTATGTACCCTAGATGACAATGCCAAAGATACGTTTTGTTTGAGTTGTTTAGTTTTCGCCTTTTGGTGTTTACATTGTATACGCTTGTCTCTAGATCTATCAAGTATAGACCATAAGACATTGGGGCACTGCCATAAAGGATCCCATCTTTTGAAATGGAACATTTACCATTCTTTATGAGAAATTCAAAACCATCCTTGTCTAAACAAGAAACGGAAATGATATTCCTATTTATGGCAGGTACATAATAGCAGTTCTTCAACTCTATTATTAACCCACTAGGCAGAGTTAACTCATAGGTTCCTACGGAACTGGCAGCAACCCTTGCCCCATTGGCAACACATAGATCAACCTCACCTTTCCCAAAAGGACTACTTCTCTTAAGATCCTTCACATTTGAACAAATGTGAGATCCAAATCCGGTATCAAGTACCCATGACAAAGAAGTAGTAAAGTTAATCTCTATCACATATACACCAGAAGTAGAGATCTCTATCTCTCACTTCTTCTTCCATCGTTCCTTCCATCCTTTCCATGCAGAAGACTCTGACATTGGTTTGGCGAGAGAACCCTTCTCTCCCTCACCTTTGTCCTCAGACTTTTTTCCATTGATCTTCATCAATGAACTATCGTTCTTCTCAAACAACGCTTAAGCGTACATGGAGTGGATTCAAAGACTACCGATATATCTAGATTGTGCAGAACACTTCTCAGAATCCCCAACCAGTTATGGAATTTATTCTCAATTAATTTTCCCATAAAAGATGATTCTTTTTCCATTATACAAGAGAAAATTGATTTTTTCAAAACTCCTTTTGATTTGATTTGATTTGAATAAACTTTGACAATAGTTAATTAGGCCTTTAATTAATTACTGCTCCCACTATTTTGATTCAAATTGACAGCCCTCACCATCAATTCGGAAGATTGCAACGTACAATCTCCTAGTGGGTCAAGATCCGTATTTCATCAAGTCATGAGTCAAATTTGGCTGATCGCCCACAACTTGACTATTTAGGTAGGCCATCATGCCAATTGCATCATATGCAACTCTTGATGAATGAACATGTGCAACACCTTACCATGAACATTCCGTGCCTCTGGGCTTAGATGCTCTAAGAATCACCAGTTAAGTCTATCCCAAAAGTCGACACGGTAAACATGCACCCTACTTTGGCAGAACCTACATGTTTATCCTTCACACTTCCACGAGATAGATGGCGCACCATGCTTTGGCGTAACCTATGCTTGGTTGATCAGGTTTTTCATGTGTGTCGCTAATGGTAGGCATGAAAGACTTAATATTCAGATGAGGGATTTTGTTTTTATAGGTACATATAGATATCCAATCACCACAATATATAGTACATATCATATACATGCTATATCCCACAGAAAACATGTGAAAGGATAAAAGCGATGATTATGGCCATCCTAATGTGATTCTTCAAGCCAAGAGGAATCACGGTCATCTAGGTCTACATCACATGCAACATGTTCATGATGAAGTGCTATAGCCATCTGAGCTGATCAACTCATCACATGAATGACCTACTCGCTCTGGTCAGTCGTATGGGTGCCACTAGCTGATCGGTTGGCTCCTCCAATCGATCAGTTCGCCTGGTCATCGTGCATCTCCTCATGGCCGCCACCCGATCATCTCACTCCACGAACCGGTCATCTAGATTGCCAACCGATTAGTTCAATCCTTGAACCGATTGTCTCAGTTGTTGTCAGGTTGTCCGTCGTTCTTTGACATAATAGGAAATAGAAGATCTATCCTATTTTACATTTGTATTGAGAAACCCCGAGTTACATTCGGGGGGGGGGAGCAAAGGTAGGAAAGAAATCTCAAGTTATCTCGAGTTACATCAGGAATAGGAGATAGGGAATCGATGCGTAGACCGAGATGCAAGCAACCACATTCAACCAAGCACACATACATAGGGTTTATTGGCCATAACCACGTTATACATCCATCACAAAACTCGTTTAAGGGCGAAGCGTATCAAGTGCATTCATATTACATATCATATATGTATATTAGGATTGGTGGATTTAGGACTGGACATGCATAAAGCCAATTTTATTCGCATCGTATGAAATAAATAAAGGTGACAAACCAAAATCGATCATATCGATAATCCTAAAGCATAGAGCAGTTGACGTGTCTCTGATACCACTGTTGGGTTATATGGGAGACAGAGAAGGTAGTGGAAACAAAAATTTCTCTCCCCGAACCCAGTATAAAGGAATCACGTCAACGTCTATACAATAGGAAGAATGGTTTGTAGAGACATACCTTGTCCCGAGGCTTGCTCGACAACGTTACCTCGTGACTTGCACGGTCTTCACCTTCGGTCTTGGATGGTATCTGTGCATCTCCTGGTCTCACCGGGACTTGTCGTGATTGACAACTGTCCTCCGAGCGGCAGAAGTCTCCCACATCTGTAGTAGTCTACACGGACAACCTAGAACTCCGATCTCCTTATCCCACAAGGAATCGAAAGGAGTCACACCCTCCTGTCGGTGCACTAGCCACCGACACACTCTCCTACCACCAGTAACTTTTCTGTAGTTGTCTTTCCTTTGCTGTGCCTCCCTTATCGGGTAGCATTTGCTCGGGCTCTCTTGGTTACCACAAACAGAGAGAATGACAACTTTGCAGAGCAACTGGTGTTTTGAGTTGTATTGTCAGAGAAGCCCCCAATACCCTACATATAGGAGGGTCATGAGACAAGCTTCTCAACCCCGGGCAATGCGGGACTAAAATAGGAGTAGAAGGGTTTGAGATTTTCCACAAAATCTGACAAACTGCACCAGTTGAACCGATCGGTTCAGCCCTGAACCGATCGTCTGGGCCCTTGAGCCGATTAGTTCAAGAATGAGCCGATAGGTTCATGGTCTTGGTCCAACTCAAATTGACTTTCCATGTTCATTTCCAACTAATCATATATTAGTCCTTATCCAAATCAAATTTGACAAGTGACACAAACTCAGTTGGTCAACCGACCAGTTCAACACTGTGAACCGATCGGTTCATTGGCCTGAGCTGGTCGGCTCGCCAGCCTGAGCCGATCGTTTCATCTCTATGAGCCGATCAGTTGGGGCAGCAGATCAATCAATTACAGTTTCAATCAATCTGATACTCTAATCATCTGATCCAGCACCATGAATACTATGATTTTGAGCTATCAATTGAGTGGGTGTTTAATTGAACTACTAAACTCCTTTAGTAATCAATCTAAACATCATTTGTGGACAAACTCCTCTTCTAGGTTAAATCCTTTTTGTGTGACCCTGTAGGTCCATTTCACGTTGGCAGTGAAAGTCCATAAACTTATGACTTCACAAGCAAAGAGCGGTACCTAGTCACACATCAGTGCTACCCAAGTGAAATAGAAAGTTGGAGAACAACTTTCAATCCTACAATCCGTGAATGGTGTTACAATGAATATATAATTCCTTTGTCACTAATGTCCTGAATGAACTCAAGGCATGGTGCAGTCATCCTTTCAAAATTCATAAATTTCCTTGATCTTAGAGCAGACTGGGTGAGATGTGTGTGACATCAATATCACATATTGATTCACACATGCATGCACATGTCTTTCTCAATCCTACTCATCAAGTGGCCATGGACATCAAACTCCCTTAGGAGGGACAAATCCCATATCTATCACTCACCCCTCAAAAGTCCCATGTGTCAAAGTCACCTAATCATCACCTTTTTAACAACCCATGTTTCAAGACTACGTTTGATGATGTCAAGGTGTACCCAACAACATGTGTTGAGTGTAGTGATTTCAGGTCAAAGAATCACACTCACCACCATCACTGTGAGAGCTGACTGTGACTACCAAATCATGGTTCCATGTGTCACTCTCATGGTGGGTCTGTCCAGTACACTTGTTCTCTAACAAGTACCTATGTGCTTGGTTTGATATCACTATATCATGACTAATGAGATTCTGTCATCAACCAACACACAATCTAGTCTTTACTGTTATTGATGTCTATGGTTATTTCCACAATAACAACTGACTAGGGACTAAACAAGAATGTATACTCTTAACATCCATATGATCTCATCGTTTAGGTCCTTAACCCAAAAGCATATGTCATCGAGTAAAACAATTCTTTAGACATCTATCATGTTACACTATCATCTCAGAAATAGTTAAAACATATAGATCCGAAATTGCCTTTATTATTATTCAAATAATTTACAAACTATCCCATTACAATCATCACATGTCTTGCTCTATGGGCATACATACCAACAAACTCCCACTTGCACTTAGAGACAGTCACCTAGGAACCTCAATCCTTGTGACCTAGCATGACCATCATGCTTCTACTGAGAAAGGGCCTTAGTCAGTGGATCGGCTATGTTGTCTTCAGTTGGTACTTTGCAAATCTTCACATCTCCTCGCTATACGATCTCTTGTTTTAGATGGAAGCGTCACAGTATGTGCTTGGACCACTGATGTGATCTGGGCTCCTTAGCTTGAGCAATAGCTCCATTATTGTCACATAAAGCTCAATTGCATCACATCTACTGGGAACTGCACCAAGTTCAGAGATGAACCTCCTGATCCACACATCTTCCTTTGCTGCATGTGAAGCAACAATATACTCGGCCTTTGTTGTAGAATCGACAACTATTTCTTGCTTGGAACTCTTCCAGCTCACAACTCCATTATTTAGGCAAAATACAAATCCTGATTGTGATCTGTAATCATCTTTGTCGGTTTGGAAGCTTGCATCGGTGTAACATCTTACAACCAGTTCTTCCTCGCTGTCGTATATGAGGAACTGATCCTTAGTCCTTCGCAAGTACTTGAGGATGTTCTTTACGGCTTTCCAGTGAGCATCCCCGGGATCTGACTGGTACCTGCTCATCATGCTGAGGGCATACAAGACATATTGGCATGTGCACAACATAGCGTACATGATGGATCCGATGACTGATGCATATGGGATCCCATTCATACACTCCCTCTCTTCACAAGATTGCGGACATTGAGCTCTAGAGATGGTGACTCCATGTTGCATGGGGATGTTGCCTCTGTTTGAGTTCTCCATGTTGAACCGCTTCAACACTTTGTCAATGTATGTGCTTTGACTTAGTCTGAGAAGCCTTTGTGATCTATCTCTATAAATCTTAATACCTAGAATGTAGGATGCTTCTCCTAAGTCCTTCATTGAGAAAGTATTCCCAAGCCAAGTCTTTACCTTCTCTAAGGCTGTGACATCATTCCCCATCAATAGTATGTCATCCACATACAATATGAGGAATGTGGTCGTGATCCCACTAACCTTCTTGTACACACAAGGTTCATCTTCATTTTGAATAAAGCCAAATACTTTGACTTCCTCATCAAATCGAAGATTCCAACTCCAAGATGCTTGTTTCAATCCATAGATTGACTTTTGCAGCTTACAGACTTTATTGGCATTCTTTGGATCTACAAAACCTTTAGGTTGTGTCATGTACACATCCTCATTTATATTCCCATTAAGGAATGCGATTTTAACATCCATTTTCCAAATCTCATAGTCATAGTAAGCCACAATAGAAAGCATGATCCCGATGGACTTAATCATGGCAACTGGAGAAAAAGTTTCATCATTGTCAACACCTTGAACTTGTCGGTAACCCTTCACAAGCAATCTGCCTTTATAAGTTTGCACATTGCCATCCATGTCGGTCTTCTTCTTGAAGACCCACTTGCACCCTATGGGTTTTAACCCCTTAGGTGGTTCCACCAAAGTCCATACTTTGTTGGAATACATTAATTCCATCTCGGATTTCATGGCTTCAAGCCATTTCTCAGAATCTGGTCCTTTCATAGCCTCTAGATAGTTAGTTGGATCATCATCTATGATCAACTCACTGCCTTCCTGAGTCACAAGGTATCCAAACCTCTCAGGTTCAAGGCGTGTCCTACTAGATCTACAAGGTCCTTGTGTTACTTGAGGAGACTGAGATTCCACAACACCTTGTGAATCTCTATGTTCCTCTTGTTCATCTACTGGTTCAATGTTTTCTTGTTGGGCTTGAACCTCTTCAAGCTCTATTTTCCTCCCACTGCTTCCTTTGGAAATAAATTCCTTTTCTAGGAACACAACATCCCTAACAACAAACACTTTGTTTTCAGTTGGGTGGTATAAGTAATATCCCTTGGTTTCCTTAGGATATCCAACAAAATAACATTTATCAGATCTAGGGCCTAGCTTTTCAGGAAACATTTTCTTGACATATGCCTCACACCCCCAAATCCTCATAAAATACATATTGGGACGCTTCCCAGTCCATATCTCATATGGTGTCTTTTGAACCGATTTAGATGGTACTCGGTTAAGTGTAAACGTGGCAGTTCCAAGAGCATAACCCCAGAAGGAAATCAGAAGATCAGCAAAACTCATCATTGATCACACCATATCAAGTAATGTGCGATTCCTTCTTTCAGACACACCATTATGTTGTGGTGTTCTAGGTAGAGTCCATTGTGATATGATACCACGGGCTCGCAGAAGGTCCTCAAACTCTTGGCTTAAGTATTCTCCACCTCGATCAGATCGAAGTGCTTTAATACTTTTACCAAGTTGGTTATGTACTTAATTCATGAAATCCTTGAACCTTTCAATAGTTTTTGACTTATGTTTCATCAGGTAAACATAGCCATACCTATTGAAGTCATCAGTGAAGGTAACAAAGTACTGATACCCACCTCTGGCATTAGTTCTAAAATGCCCACATATATTAGTATGTATGAGTCCTAATAGATCACTATCTCTCTCACCTTTACCTGAAAAGGGAGTCTTGGTCATCTTGCCCAACAAACAAGATTCACATGTCTCTATTGATTCATAACCAAAAGAGTCCAGATAACCATCTTTATGGAGTCTAGACATGCGTTTCTCATTTATGTGCCCTAGACGACAATGCCAAAGATACATTTTGTTTGAGTTGTTGAGTTTTTGCCTTTTGGTGTTTACATTGTATACGCCTGTCTCTAGATCTATCAAGTATAGACCATAAGACATTGGGGCACTGCCATAAAGGATACCATCTTTTGAAATGGAACATTTTCCATTCTTTATGAGAAATTCAAAACCATCCTTGTCTAAACAAGAATCGGAAATGATATTCCTATTTATGGTAGGTACATAATAGTAGTTCTTCAACTCTATTATTAACCCACTAGGCAGAGTTAACTCATAGGTTCCTACAGAACTGGCGGCAACCCTTGCCCATTGGCAACACATAGTTCAACCTCGCCTTTCCCAAAAGGCCTACTTCTCTTAAGATCCTTCACATTTGATCAAATGTGAGATCCAAATCCGGTATCAATTACTTATGACAAAGAAGTAGTAAAGTTAATCTCTATCACGTATACACCAGAAGTAGAGATCTCTATCTCTCACTTCTTCTTCCATCGTTCCTTCCATCCTTTCCATGCAGAAGACTCTGACATTGGTTTGGCGAGAGAACCCTTCTCTCCCTCACCTTTGTCCTCGGACTTTTTTCCATTGATCTTCATCAATGAACTATCGTTCTTCTCAAACAACGCTTAAGCGTACATGGAATGGATTCAAAGGCTACTGATATATCTAGATTGTGCAGAACACTTCTCAGAATCCCCAACCAGTTATGGAATTTATTCTCAATTAATTTTCCCATAAAAGATGATTCTTTTGCCATTATACAAGAGAAAATTGCATTTGTCAAAAATCCTTTTGATTTGATTTGATTTGAATAAACTTTGACAATAGTTAATTAGGCCTTTAATTAATTACTGCTCCCACTATTTTGATTCAAATTGACAGCCCTCACCATCAATTCGGAAGATTGCAACATACAATCTCCTAGTGGGTCAAGATCCGTATTTCATCAAGTCATGAGTCAAATTTGGTTGATTGCCCACAACTTGACTATTTAGGTAGGCCATCATGCCAATTGCATCATATGCAACTCTTGATGAATGAACATGCGCAACACCTTGCCATGAACATCCTGTGCCTCTGGGTTTAGACGCTCTAAGAATCACCAGTTAAGTCTATCCCAAAAGTCGACACGGTAAACATGCACCCTGCTTTGGCAGAACCTACATGTTTATCCTTCACACTTCCATGAGATAGATGGCGCACCACACTTTGGCGTAACCTATGCTTGGTCGATAAGATTTTTCATGTGTGTCACTAATGGTAGGCATGAAAGACTTACTATTGAGATGAGGGATTTGGTTTTTATAGGTACATATAGATATCCAATCACCACAATATATAGTACATATCAGATACATGCTATATCCCACAGAAAACATGTGAAACGATAAAAGCGATGATTATGGCCATCCTAATGTGATTCCTCAAGCCAAGAGGAATCATAGTCATCTAGGTCTACATCACATGCAACCTGTTCATGATGAAGTGCTATAGCCATCTGAGCTAATCAACTCATCACATGAATGACCTACTCACTCTGGCCAGTCATATGGGTGCCACTAGCTGATCGGTTGGCTCCTCCAATTGATCAGTTCGCCTGGTCGTCGCACATCTCCTCATGGCCACCACCCGATCATCTCGCTCCTCGAACCGGTCATCTGGATCACCAACCGATCATTTCAATCCTTGAACCGATTGTCTCAGTTGTTGTCAGGTTGTCCGTCGTTCATTGACATAATAGGAAATAGAATATCTATCCTATTTTACATTTGTATTGAGAAACCCCGATTTACATTCGGGGGGGGGGAGCAAAGGTAGGAAAGAAATCTCGAGTTATCTCGAGTTACATCAGGAATAGGAGATAGGGAATCGGTGCGCAGACCGAGATGCAAGCAACCACATTCAACCAAGCACACATACATAGGGTTTATTGGCCATAACCACGTTATACATCCATCACAAAACTCATTTAAGGGCGACGCGTATCGAGTGCATTCATATTACATATCATATATGTATATTAGGATTGGTGGATTTAGGACTGGACATGCATAAAGCCAATTTTATTTGCATCGTATGCAATAAATAAAGGCGACAAACCAAAATCGATCATATCGATAATCCTAAAGCATAAAGCAGTTGACGTGTCTCTGATACCACTGTTGGGTTATATGGGAGACATAGAAGGTAGTGGAAACAAAAATTTCTCTCCCCGAACCCCGTATAAAGGAATCACATCAACGTCTATACAATAGGAAGGATGGTTTGTAGAGACATACCTTGTCCTGAGGCTTGCTCGGCGACGTTACCTCACGACTTGCACGGTCTTCACCTTCGATCTTGGATGGTATCTGTGCATCTCCTGGTCTCACCGAGACTGTCGGGATTGACAACTGTCCTCCCAGCAGCAGAAGTCTCCCGCATCTGTAGTAGTCCACACGGACCACCTGGAACTTTGATCTCCTTATCCCACAAGGAATCGAAAGGAGTCACACCCTCCTGTTGGCGCACTAGCCACCGACACACTCTCCTACCACAAGTTACTTTTCTGTAGTTGTCTTTCCCTTGTTGTGCCTCCCTTATCGGGTAGCACTTGCTCGGGCTCTCTTGGTTACCACAAATAGAGAGAACGACAACTTTGCAGAGCAACTGGTGTTCTGAGTTGTAATGTCAGAGAAGCCCCCAATACCCCTATATATAGGAGGGTCATGATACAAGCTTCTCTACCCCGGGCAATGCAGGACTAAAGCAGGAGTAGAAGGGTTCGAGATTTTCCGCAAAATCTGACAAACTGCACCAGTTGAATCGATCGGTTCAACCCTGAACCGATCGTCTGGGCCCTTGAGCCGATTGGTTCAAGAATGAGCTGATCGGTTCATGGTCTTGGTTCAACTCAAATTGACTTTCCATGTTCGTTTCCAACTAATCATATATTAGTCCTTATCCAAATCAAATTTGACAAGTGAAACAAACTCAGTTGGTCAGCCGACCAGTTCAACACTGTGAACTGATCAATTCATTGACCTGAGCCGGTCGGCTCGCCAGCCTGAGCCGATCGTTTCATCTCTACGAGCCAATCAGTTGGGGCAGCAAACTAGTCAATTATAGTTTCAATCAATCTGATACTCTAATCATCTGATCCAACACCATGAATACTATGATTTTGAGCTGTCAATTGACTGGGTGTTTAATTGAACTACTAAACTCCTTTAGTAATCAATCTAAACATCATTTGTGGACAAACTCGTCTTCCAGGTTAAATCCTTTGTGGGTGACCCTGTAGGTCCATTTCACGTTGGCAGTGAAAGTCCATAACACTTATGACTTCACAAGCAAAGAGCGGTGCCTAGTCACACATCAGTGCTACCCAAGTGAAATAGAAAGTTGGAGAACAACTTTCAATCCTACAATCCGTGAATGGTGTTACAACAAATATATAATTCCTTTGTCACTAATGTCCTGAATGAACTCAAGGCATGGTGCAGTCATCCTTTCAAAATTCATTCATTTCCTTGATCTCAGAGCAGACTGGGTGATATGTGTGTGACATCAATATCACATATTGATTCACACATGCATGCACATGCCTTTCTCAATCCTACTCATCAAGTGGCCATGGACATCAAACTCCCTTAGGAGGGACAAATCCCATATCTATCCCTCACCCCTCAAAAGCCCCATGTGTCAAAGTCACCTAATCATCACCTTTATAACAACCCATGTTTCAGGATTGCGTTTGATGATGTCAAGGTGTAACCAAAAACATGTGTTGAGTGTAGTGATTTTAGGTCAAAGAATCACACTCACCACCATCACTGTGAGAGCTGACTGTGACTACCAAATCATGGTTCCATGTGTCACTCTCATGGTGGGTCTGTCCAGTACACTTGTTCTCTAACAAGTACCTATGTGCTTGGTTTGATATCACTACATCATGACTAATGAGATTCTGTCATCAACCAACACACAATCTAGTCTTTATTGTTATTGATGTCTATGGTTATTTCCACAATAACAACCGACTAGGGACTAAACAAGAATGTATACTCTTAACATCCATATGATCTCATCGTTTAGGTCCTTAACCCAAAAGCATATGTCATCGAGTAAAACAATTCTTTAGACATCTATCATGTTACACTATCATCTCAGAAACAGTTAAAACATACATATCGAAAATTGCCTTTGTTATTATTCAAATCATTTACAAAGTATCCCATTACAATCATCACATGACTTGCTCTATGGGCATACCAACACCTACTATACCCGTCAAGATAGCGAAAGTAAGAGTGATGGGCAAGTCTTTCCCACATCAAGTCAATAAAAGCAAGGGGAAATGATCCTTTCTAGTGGCTTTATTTAATTTTCTATAATCAATACACATTCACCATCTAGTGATTATTCTTGTTTGAATTAATTCATCATTTTCCCCTTTTGTTACAATAGTTTCTCCCTTCTTGGGTACAACATGTATATGTCTCACCCAAGGACTATCACTGATGGAATATATAATTCCTGCATGTTTGAGTTTGAAAATTTCCTTTTTAACAACATTGATCATATTTTGATTTAGTCTTTTTGGAGGATGTATGCAAGGTTTGGCATTTTCTTCTAAAGATATACGATGCATAGAAATAGATGGGTTAATTCCTTTAAGGCCATTAATTGAGTAACCTATTACATCTGTATAGCTTCTAAATTCATTCAACAATTTTTCTTATTGTTCTTCATTCAATTCAGAATTTATAATGACTGGAGAGGTGGAATTTGGGTCTTATAAAGTGTACCTCAACCCCGGTGGGAGGGGTTCTAATTCTACCTATTTATTTGGAGTAGTAGTGTTTCTTTCCTCATTCTCCTTTGATTCTTCCTTAGTTGTTGGAATCTTCAAGGCTTCAGAATCTCCTCATTGAAGGTGAATTTTGTGTCTTCTTTGTTATCTTCTCTTTCAAAATCATCAAATATAGTCTCAATAGAATTCTTTTCTTCCTCAAGAAGTGTATCAATGGTATCTATAAGACAAAGATACTCCTTCGATCTGGGTGCTTTTGTAGCATCATAAATAGTGAACACATGTTCTTCATCTCCAACTCTGATGGCCAATTTTCTTTTCTAACATCAACAAGACATCTTGTAGTACAGAGGAATGGTCTTCCAAAAAGAACTAGGTTTTCTAGATCCTCTTTCATGTCCATGACTATAAAATCACATAGAATGAACAACTTCCCTATATGTCAGGAACGTCTTCAATCACCCCTCTAAGATGTTTGATTGAGAGATCCGCTAACTGAATTGTCATTGATGTTGGTTTCAAGTCTCCCAAGTCAAGATTTTCCCATAGAGAAACAAGAATCAAGCTGATGCTAGCACTAAGATCAATAAGCCTTTATCAAATGTTGAATCTCCAATCTTACAAAATAGAGTGAAAGCACCTTGATCATCTAGTTTTTCAAGCATACAGTTCTGGATGATAGAGCTTAGTCTTTAAGATAACATAACAGTTTCAACTTGACTGGATCTCTCTTCTTTGTTAGAATGTCTTTCAAAAACTTAGCATTCGAGGGCATTTCAGCTATGACTTCAACTAAAGGAAGATTCACACATATCTTGTTCAATATGTCCATAAACTTATTGAACTTAATATCATCTTTGATATTAGAAAACCTGTGAGGGAAAGGAGCATTAGGCTTGCAAGAAGCATCATCTTGATGTAGGTTTCCAGTAGATTTCTTCCTTTGGTTTTCAACAATCTACTCCATAGTGGTGTCAACAACTTCTTCAGATTTCCTCCTAGAAGGTGGTGTAGACCCTCATACTACTCCCCCACTCCTTAAAGTCACAAATTCGCAAGTCTCCTTGGGATTCATAACCAGTTGATTGAGGAAGGAACCTGAAGGTGCTCCTTGGTTGGCTAAAGCTTGTGGTGATATGATTCTCCAACATCTTGGTATGGGTGACAATCCCATCAACTTTGGAAGAAATTTGTGTGATGGAATCCTTCAAGAGATTGCCATGTGCCTAGAACTCATCGTTCTGATGAATCTGTGTATTCACAAAAGTTTCAAGAAGACTCTCCAAGATGAACTTTTGTTGTGGTTGAGTCATTTGCTAAAGTTAGTTGAAGTTCCTATTGTTGTTGTTGCTATATTTTGGGAATTGTTAACAGTTGGGATTCATTGGATGGCATTTGCTCATCAGTTGTTGACCATGAGCTTGACCTTGTTGTTGTTGATTTTGACAATTGTTGTTCCTATAATAATAGTTAGGACGGTCCCTCCATCTTGGATTTTAGGTCTCTGAGAAATGATTGTAGGATTGTCTATTATTGAAGTTGCCTACAATATTGACCTGCTCTGGTGTCTCCATGGAATTCATCTATGGTGCAAAACAAGAAGAAGGATTGTGACCGAATGCTCCACATGCCTCACACACTTGCTCAACTACTTGATCAGAGTGAGTGGTCAGCTTGTCAAAATGTTGAGTCAAGGCATCAAGTTTGGCTACAATGAGATCTATTGTGCCTATAGTGTGCCTCCCACTAGATTTCTCACTTGAGCTGGTGGAAGAGAAGGGTTGGCTGGTCCTTTCAGAACTCCACTTACTGTGGTTGAGTGCCATATCTTCAATTATAGCATATGCTTATGTTACAACCCCAATTTTTGGGTTCATATGGTGGGAAATGCAATTTCCCCCAATAAATGTATAATTATGGGAATTGTGTGAATTATATGTATTGAATGGATTCCCTTTGCAATATTTCCTTTTTGAATGTGATTTTGGGGATCATAATATATTAAGGAGTCCAACATGATATAAAAGAGTAGTAGAGAAATAGAAGAATAACCTAGAGTCGATTATCCAATTTGTGCCATGCTTTCCTTTATGGATTTCGATGTAAGAGTTACAGACATAAAAGTCTCTCTCTCTCTCTCTATATATATATATATATTGAGAATCTTTTAAATGTGTTCCTTTTGACAATTATACATACTTTTTCCATAAAAGACTACGTGAGAGGAAGAAATAAATTTGGAAAGGAGGTAATGGTAAACGAAGGGAACCGTCATAATATTCTTTGCCACTTTTGAATTACTTGAACCCCAAGGAGAAAAGAAAGAAAAAGGAAAGGATATTAGTAGGGGTACGTAACAAGGAGTATATTAGTCGAGTATATAGAAATAAATGAAGAAGTTGGAAAACATTTAAAAGAAGGAAGAGGTAATCGACAAGGAAACAAGACTAGAGAAAGATGATTAGAGGAAAAGAATCCCGGACTTAGCAGTCTGCAGGTGTATCGCAGGACTGAAAGTTATAGACCCACACCCTATATAAGTCACCATATTTGAACAGTCGAAGGACAACATTTTCCCATCCACCTTCAAGTCCCTGGGTGTAGCCCGAAAACTCTTATCATCGGTCTGATCTCAACCCGACTCCCTCCCTTCTTCCCTGAACGCGGCGAAGGGTTTAGCAGAGCTTCAAGTCATTTCCTAGCCATGGCAAGGAGTGCCCACGTAGCCAAGGTAGTGTTCCAGCCCCTGTTAGATGTGTTGACCATTGGGATGAGTTCTCAGATCTACCTCGCCTCCCCTCCCTGATGCACAACTGTCTGTGGCTCTTGGAACAAACAGCGGCCAATCAGTCCTTGTTCCTTAACATCGCTGGGGCGATCAGGAGTTGCCAATGTGTAGGATACTGGGACAAACTCCCAATTTCTCTCACGTAGTCGAAGCCCACTGTCACAGCTATGGATATGGTGCTCTATAAGGAGTTGGAACTGGAACGGGATGGTGGAGACCTGGCGGAAACCTGGCGGAGAAATAGTCTGGAGTGAGCAGTATCAGCGGTGGCCTCACGTGTAGTGGTCCCGAGGATGGGGGTGGCGCACTGATGTCCCTCCCTTAGGTAGTCCAGACTGGGCCGAAGAAGAGGGTGGGGCTATGGCGAAGGGCTGATGGCGCGCATCCACGTGGGATCCTATCGCGGCTCTGGCGACGTATGCTTAGCAGAATATGCCTGCGTAAGAAAGGAGAGGATCACATCCAAAAGACTAAAGTGTTCCTTCATGCACGTTAAAGAGCCAAGGGTGGCAGGGTCATTGCCATCTAATTTTGTGTTGGATTCTGGTAAGTTAATAATATGGTATTAATGCTGACGTGGTGATGTTCTATTGGTCGAGTTCCGTTAACATTGTAAAATTCGTAACTACTTACCGATAGCTCAGATTTAGATAAGCTTTATATGAAAATTTATCAAAAAAACGAGGGGAATCCAAATAAAATACTTTTAGAATCTAATTATGCTTGCAGTTATAAAAGTATGGCAACATGTGTTAGAGAGAAGACTAAGGACATGAAAAACCATGATTTTAATAAGATTGAGTAAAGTGCTATCGGTAATTTAAGATGATATTACCCTATTGTTGATAAAAATGATGATTTGAATCTAAAAGGATGATCCATGTGTTTAATTGGTTAATTTAGAGCTCCATACGTTTAATATGCTTTAATGGGTTTAGAAACCCTAATCTAAGTGTTAGTGGGCTTTAATGGGATATAATTGGAAATCCTTTGTATAGAAGTGATGTTAGGTTAATCCCAAGCTTAATAGATGATAAAAGGGCTTTAATATGTTTAAATATGTTTAAGTTGAATAATTAGGGTTTTGCACCTAGAACTGCTGTTTTAGGGTTTTGTGGATATAAATGAGGAAAGTCGTAAAAAGATCTAAGAGAACCCTAATGAAACCCTAATTTAGATTAAAAACTCTAGAAAGTGAATCCAAGTCAATTAAATAGATATATTCTAGATAAAGTGTAGTAAATAGGTTATGTATGCTTTTTAGGAATTCTATGATTGTTGAACTGCTTCTTGGATTACTTGCTTGCTTGGAATTATTATTAGCTTGTTGAATATGCAAATCAGGTATGTGGTTATTTATGAGTACACACTTTAGTTTCCTGGTGTTTCTTGAGGCTTTATCAATTATACTACAATTAAACTGCTTGGATGTTTCATTACTACAATCTTTAAAGTGACTATGTGTATAACAATTTAAGTATAAGTGTGACTTGCTCGAACCTACATACCCCTCCGGATGTAAGATAATGGACCAAGCCCTAGAGGGAAGGTTAAAGTGAGTCTAGCCCCAGAGGGAAGACCACATGGCACCTAGAGAGGTGACCCCAGGTACCAAGCATAGGATGGAGAAGGTAGCCTTAAAGACACTTGCAAGGACTTAACCCTAGAGAGGGTATCCGAAAGGTGGTAAAAGTGGTTGAGGAGTCATACTGAAAACATAATCTTGCATTGTTAACAACTATTTGCTGTGATTATGTTGTTAGAAATTATGTGCATTGTTTTGTTTGTCCCCACATACCCACATATTTATTTATACTGATCGACGTTTTGTTTGTCGGTGTTTTAGGTATTATCTAAAAAGGACAAACAATAAATTGGAATCTGTGAAGATATAGTAAGTAATCCAAGGGAGGATTAGATAGATAGATTTCATCTACAGATAGAAGTCATATATCTTATTTTGAAAAGGTATGCAAAAGTTAGATTTTATTCCAGCTTTCCAGTTTAGTCTTTTATAGAATTTATTAATTATTTTTGATTTTTTGCAAAACCATTGATCCTGAAATTTATGAGTGACGATTCACAACTTTAAGGTCTTTTAGACACTCAAAAGTGTGGGTCGTTATAGCTTCACTATAGGACTTGTTCATTAGAGCTCCGTTTGTAGCAACATCAATACTGATATGGGTGTTGTAGAATAACTCATTATAGAATGTGTGAAGTTGCAACTAGTTGGTCAAACCATGATGAGGAAAAAGGCGTTGCAGATACTTAAATCTCTCCCATGTTTCATAAAGTGTCACCTTCTTGTTGCTTGAGTTGGTGATTTGGTTCCTCAATTGAGCTGTCTTGCTAGGAGGGAAATACTTAGTAAGAAAAACATTTAGCAACTTATCCCAACTCTTAATGGAATGCTTGGGCAAAGATGAGAGCCACACCTTGGCTTAGTCTCATAAGGTGAATGGAAACAAGAGTAGACATACTCCTTCATCTGGAACACCATTGATCTTGAAGATGTTCATGTACCACAAAAACTTTGCTATGTCAAGATTTAGATCTTCCATAGGAGTTCCTCCAAAACAATTTTGTTGGATCATATGCATGATTGTAGGGCTAATTGAGAAGTTAATGGCTTAAATGGCAGGATGATCGATGGATCCACAAATGTTGATGGAAGCTGACACAACAAACTCTTTAAGAGGGTGGTTGTCGTCCATCTCTGATGCTTGATAGTGATTGGGTGAGGACAATGGTAAAGGTGTTGAATGAGGTGAAGGTGGCTGTGATCCCTCCAAGTTTGTGGAGTCATCACCTTTCTTTTCTCTCCTTCGACTGTAAAAAGTTTGCTCAATTTTTGGGTCTAAGAAGATTGATATCTGAAGACCCCTCATAGAGCGACACATGCAACCTACAAAAGCAATACATAAGTGAAAATTACACTAAAAAGGTATCACAATATGAAAGATGGAAAATGATGACTTAGTATCGAATACTAACTAGCACTTTTACTCTAACTAAAATACCGATGCTCCCCGACAACGATGCCAAAAACTTGTTGATTTCCTAAGGCAAATGAGTTTTAATTCTTCTATATCTCAACTCATCAATCACCTGAAGTGTACATGATCAATTGTAGTCAAGGTCAAATCACATGGAGCAAGGCTAGCTAGGCGCAAAAGAACTAGTGTTCGACAATCTAAGTCATATTACAATAGTAGAGTTTGACTGCAATTAGCTAAAAGACAAGTAACAACAAAAGGACTTAAATTTAAAGGTTGAAATAAGATTTTAGATAGTCTTGGACATAAGATTTCACTACCACACCATCATATCATGTGCAACTACAAAATTAAGGCATGCCATTAATCTACAAGGAGGTTTTCATCATCATGCACCTCCCAGTAACATGACACAGTTCTCAACTTTGCATAACACTTCCATGTCTATGCTTAGATTCGAACACAACCTTGAACCCTCAACATTCTCTAGCCACTCAGGTTGTCAAAAGATGCTATGAGACCTACTCTTACTCCCTCATTATCCTTCCAAATAACACAAGGAAGCATAAAATATGTATAAAAGGTGGCCAGTCAAGCATACAAGCAGTGAAACACCGTAGGATCTCATGGAAAAGCAAATTAACTAGCATTCAATATAAATTCCAAGTTCACATGAGTAATGGCATGGGAGTTACTCTCCCATGTCCAAGAAGAATTTTTTACTCGCACATAATGGAAAACACAAGATCATTACAAAATTTTTAGAGTTTTGCATAGCTAAAGAGAAGAAAGAGCAAAGGGAACCAAATGTGAAGTCAAGAGGAGTAGAAATATGGCTAGAGGACGAATTCCACCCTTGGAGCTGCTTCAACTCAGACAATCTTCCCTCTCAAGAAGCTTGAATGAGAAGAAAAGCTCTACTGCACCTTTTGGAGAAGAAATGGTGAAGAATGGAGGTTCTTTCCCAAGAAACCTCTTCTTCCTCCCCAAAATTTCCCTCCTCTTGCTCTGGAACATCTTCTGGTAGAAAATTGTCTCAAATGATGAGTGATAACTGCCCAAGTGGCCACACACATTTTTAAAATGAGGGGTGATTGCTACGGAAATATGTAGAAAACTGATGAAGACACAACATGTCTACGTGAAGACACGTCGTGTGGCATTGTGTAACTAACTACTGAACTACTTCCTCGTGATAAGTAAACAACGTGTTCCAATAGAGACACACCATGTAGCTACTACTGGAGTCGATCTGGGAAGATAGCACACGTCGTGTGCTAAGAAACACACGACCATGTGCGTTGGTAGAAAGATGAAGTTGACCTTTGAACGTGCGGACACGTCGTGCCTTAATAAGGACACAACATGTCATTTTCTCTATAGTTCGGACTTGAAGGCCTCTAGAAACTTATACGGATGTGTGTTAAATAACACACGATGTGTTCTTTGCTTTGCGAGTCCTTTTTGGAAAGTTACACTCTATGTTCTAAATCAGACACATCGTGTCTGTTGCTGTTTCTTCAGGATTAACTCTGAGTTAGCTCCAATTCAATGGGGAATCCAACTAAGGTAGGATTTGGGTTGTATTATCTTTATTTTGTCATTTTTGATGTGCACTTATGATCAACATCATGCAACAAGTTGAACATCTAAAAGATGGCAAGTTGAGTATGATTAAAGGCTAAGTGGAAGGCACAAAGTAGATATGAAATATGCACATCACTAGATCAAGGATTGATGCTACATCTTGTTCTGCATTAATCATCAAATTGGAATCCAATCTATTTATGAGTAGGAAATATAGTGAACCGATTGATTTAAGTGTTGAATTGACCATTTGACATATGAACTGACTGGTTTAGAAGTGAACCACCCAGTTTAGGGTGTGAACTAATAGATTTAGAAGTGAATCAAATGGTTTGTGAATTATGCAGCCAGAAATTCATAAAAATCCATCTCTTCAACTTTCGATTGATCTTTGCACCTTGCCCATGACCCTCCTATAAATAGAGTCATAGTTAAGGCTTTCAGGAAAAACAATAAGATCAGACACTTATTGTCCTCTCATAGTTGTGATAAAGTGAGAACCTAAGCAAGTCTTACCCAGAAAAGGGAAAGACAACAAGGGAGAGACAACAAGGGAGAGCAAGCCAACACTATCATGTTGACGTTCGGAGGACAACTCCTTGCCGTTGGGTATGGTAACACAATGTGGAGTTCTCGTGGTCCGCATGGACTATGTAGAGGCATGGAGGGTGTTGCCACCCACAAGGAGAATGTCTTCAACTGCCGTATATGGTGCTACACTAGGAGGCTACCGCCAAAAACTATTCGGGTATTACTTGCAAAAGAAGCACTTTGCTGAAAGGGTATTAACTGGACTTGCTCTAGGACCATGTATATACATTGCAACCTTCTTTCCTAATTAATAGTTGTTAACGCGATCTGCTGGTCAAGAGGAATGCAACAAGACTTTTTTATTTCCCCTTTCATCACTATCACCATATTTCCCTACACTACCTCAAAGTACATGAGGTCCCATGCTCCACTCTTGATTTCTATGAAGTGGTGACTGTCCCACCAAGTGAGGTCCGACAACTACCACATACATTCCCAAATGCAAGATTCAAGGAACCTTTTCACACCATATGGATAACTACATGAGATCTAGTTTTCTCTTTCCAACAACCCAGACATTGCAAAGAACTAAGATGATCATGACTTCTCAAGACTAAAATGAAATGGGATTACACTTGATTAATAAGATATATTAATCATCTTAAAAACTTCATGAACCCTAAATAGAAAATAAGAAAGGCCAATTATCCACTTAGGTATTTCCATTTTGAAGTCCAAATTTCAAGCATCAACTGTATTGAAGAGGTGATCAAATGATATACATGTTAAATCACATACATATTGTCCAAAAAGTATATTTGTATTGACTATGATTGTGAGACCCCTAACCTTGCTTAAAGTGTTGAACACGCTTAATTATCATAATTGAATTATTATAACACTAATATAACCTTTTGATATGCTTTGAAATCATAATACAATCTTAAGTTTCAAATTTGATCCAATTTGGACACTGTTTGAGCAAGTTATGCAATTTTATGCATATTTTGGACTTTTCTACAATTTACCCAATTGATAGGTTTTCTTTGCAATTTATCACTTTCATTATGTTCTTTGGATGTTCTCTCATCATTCTTTATCTTTTTGAGCCATGGGTATCCTAGTCAAACCTTGGTTTGAAGGTGTTTTCTCCAAGGGTATTTTAGGGTTTACCCCTTCATGGATGAGCTACCTTTAGTAGCTATCAACTAATGAATTATTTGATTGGTTTGGAAATTATAAAAAGGAGAGCTAATAAGGTCTATATGTACGGTGGGGGATCTTCTTGTGTGTGTGCTTGTATATTCTTAATAGTTTAAGGCCATGGACACTTGGAAGATACTAGAACTTCAACATTTTCTTTTTCTTTATCTTAAAGTTTCATATACTTATCCCTAAGCACCCAAACGAGCCATTTTCTCTCTAACACTTCCCTCCTTCTATGAACCTCGTTCTTCCTCTGTTCTTATATTAATTACCTATCCAAGGAAGAAGAAAGAAGGGATCTTCTTGGAAAAAGAATCTAGGGTTGCAATTGATTTCCTTTTAGGGTTTAAAAAGCTTCCTTCTAATGATCTTGACCTAAAAGAGTAAGAATCCCCTTCTTTCCTCCATTGATTTATTTTTTTATCCTTCCTCCTACCTTTATCCAGGTCAAAACCTTTCTATTCCATGGTAGATATTTCTCTAAAGCTCTAAAACCCTACCTTTCTTGCTCCTTATGCTTAGGGTTTTCTCATTTGATGAAGAAATGTGCTAGATGGACGAGTTCACAACTTATGCTTGGATTTTCTACCCTACCTTCTTGTGTATTCTTATGTTTGGGGGTTTATATTCTAATTAGAGGCAATTTTTATAACTTGCTCTACGTTTATTGCTTACCATAAGCTTGCTAGCTCATGTTCTTGCTTTTAAATGATGATCCATGCACTAAAAAGCTATGCTTGACTTGGATTTTGATTTTTATAATGTTCCCTATTCTTATTTCAATTCTAGATGAACCTGTGATCATGTGTACATTATTCCTAAGGTATAATATGACTTGGATCAGGTTGGTTTGACAACTATGGTGCTAAGCACCTATCAACCAATGGTCAATTTTAGGGTTTAAAGTTGATTTCTTCTATAAACCCATGACTCGATGGTGGTACCATTGCAACAACCCTATGGTGTTGTTTTCATGACAACTGATGGTGGTGACCAAGGGTATCAACTGAAATTCACCCCTTAGGTCAGGTGTTGGCCTAATTAGAAGCCTAGTGATTAACAACTAAGTACCCTAATGATGCTATCAATCAATGGTGATATTAGTTTGATATTCGATGGTGATTAATGAATATAGTGCTAATATAACAAACTATGGTGACTTAATGGTCACTACTGATGGTGAATCAGGTCTCCAAAACCTATGGTGATTTAAACTTGTAGTTGTAGCATCAATTAAGCCTTCAACCAATGGTCTCTTGTGTCATTTGATGCAATGGTCGAACCTATACTTCAATTGATGGTTTTAATATATGAACTTGACCTAATGGTTGATATCTAATGTTTCTTCATGCAATAAATTGGAATGATGCTAAATGTAATATTTTGGTCCTAATAAATTGATTTAAATGGTTTCCTTTATGAGATCAACTTAAGAAGCTCAGTTACCGATAGTTTTTTTTAGATAAACAATCACTTGTTGGTTTTACCCTACTCTCAATGGAACTTTTTATGTTGTTAATCAAAGGATGTCTAGGGTTAGATTGTGACTCTCTCTAGAGAACAACTCAATGACTTCGTAGGTGGTTTGTTCAAGATGTTTACTTATGTATACGACCAATGGCTTTACCTTTCAACATTTAATGGTTAGAAGTTGATGCCTCAATATTCCCATTGTTCTGGGTGAAGTGTGTAGTGTAATGTTATGATTCTAATGATGAGAATTTGATGGTTCAATTCCTTAAACTTGTAGTCTTACCCTTGTCCTCGTATGATTATGATTGATAATCACCATAATGAATTAATGGGTAACCTTAATGAGGTATAGCTTGTTATACCTAGCTTTAATATAACTAAATGATGGTAATTGGGTATGAATAGTCCTTGAATGATTAATACAATCATGGAGTACTCTCTTACTGTTGTTGAAACCCTAGTATGCTATAACCCGGTGGTTACACCTTGATTTATGTGTGGGTTCATACTTGAGAATAGTATGGAATGTGATGATGATACTTCACCTTATGTATCCATGATCCAATGGAAATGCCGTGAGTTAGGGTTTGGGTATGAGTGCTGATTAGTAACATTAATATAATTTATCTTGTTGAATCTAACTCTAATGTAAATAGATAAAGATGAGTATTTATGTTTAACCTTCTTATATGATGGCATGATGGTTGAATAATCTCCTTATATGATCATAACCTTAATGCATTAATTGGTGGTTATCATAGCCACATGGTTGATACTTTCTTATGCTAAACCTGTGCAATATGAATATGATGAGGGTTAATCATATCTAGATTCCTTGCATGTTGAGGTAATAAAAGAATGTTCGTAATGTTAATATAACCATGCTATGATTATTTATGAATATCTCCCAACG
Source organism: Alisma plantago-aquatica (assembly GCA_963693085.1). NCBI lineage: Eukaryota > Viridiplantae > Streptophyta > Magnoliopsida > Alismatales > Alismataceae > Alisma > Alisma plantago-aquatica. The sequence continues at coordinate 817,238,545 of OY856409.1, read as the reverse complement.
CATTAATGCAATATTGTGTTGATCCAATGTATTATATGCAAGTGATGTTGTTGAGCCTTGTTATAAGGCATGCAAAGATAATGATGATCTTACAGGGAATAGTATGATGGTCTTAATGACCTTTGGGAATGGTTGAGCAATGAATGAGGTATAAACCTCTTGTGTTAATAAGGGTTGATACCCTGTGATATTGTGGAAAGGATTTATATCTTGTGATAGTATGATGACTAGTGTAGTCTCATGAATTGAAAATGAATAGTACCATGTGATGATAAGATGAGAAATTATGTTTCACACATTTTATATCTTTTGAAGTTGTGATATTTATATGCTTGTTAGAAGTGAACTAGGGTTTGTATGTCCACTTGTTTGATGCATCCTTGATTAACCCAATTGGCATAACTAATCAAGTGCAACTCTAATCATGCAGTACCATATGCCGTAGAGCCATCTTCAATGTCAGAACTTGCTGGATGGTGAAATGAGTATTCCTAAGGGAAACTCAGAGCACATACTATTGATTATGTGGGGGTGACAAGTTTAGGATATATCCTTGTCATCCACAATGTAGGTTATGGAGTATGGCTATGGTCATGCCTCAGACATTTGATGTGAATGAGGACAACTGGGGTTGTACCTTGGATTAGAGGGTTTTGAATACCTTGGATGCTAGTGTCGTGACCTATACCAAGGTGGGCTAGTTACATGACTATATGCCACTATTTTGTAGTTTGACTATATGTCACTGCCTTTTACTCGTACTGACCGAGGGGAAGAGATCTTAGGATACTGGCACTCCTAGATCTTATACGGAACTGAATATCCCTTCGCATGGGTTGGTTAGACTTTGGATGGTACGATTCAAATTCCCCATGGCATAATAAAAGATGTAAGACAGCCATGTAGCATGTTTGTTTAGGGTTATACACAATGCTTCATATTGGATGATAACCCTTGTTTGCTTTCTTTTCATTGAGATCATGTTTAGTACAATAAGAGATAATACATATGCTTATGTTTTATGCTCATGTGATGTCCCCAGATTTTCTAAAACTTAATTTGATGTGTGACGTCCAAATTGAAACCTCACCTCAGTGAAAATCCCAATTTGAGCCCCACACACTAGTCTAAGAAGAAGAAAATTAAGGGAGTCAGAAGGAAACAATGAGTAGCACATGCACATGAACAATAAACAAAGCACACAACATATGCTCACCATTCAACATATAATTACAACATGAATTGTTACATCATTTGATATTACATATTGAACAATAAACTTATACATATACATGTACTACAACTAAACTACAAGATCTTAAGACAATAGGCCCACATGTACATCAGCTCGCCACACAACTCTCACTATCCTGGATCTTCAAGATCATATGTTCACAACCTAAACAAAAGATTACATGTGGTACACATCAGCACAATATTCAAGAATATTGTACTGAGTATGCCTACGTGTCTTTTATATACCTCTCATCATATCTTGGAAATAAGATAAAACTAATATACTTGGCAGTAATAGAAGAATATAAGAAAAGCGTATACTTGCACAAATATATTCATTAGCAAATGAGAACACATATTTTAAGAACATTTTCCATTACATATCCATGCATTTGCCACCTGAGGGAATAATGCATCATCTCAGCTACCAAAGAGTATGAGATGTAAGGCCTTATGATATACTACCAAAGAGTTAGATCATTGTACAATGTGATCTGCTACCAAAGAGAATGATCACTTTCCAGCACTATGCTACCAAAGAGAATCAATGCTTTCATATAATGGAACAAAATATATTATGTTTAATGTATTCATAATAATAAGTATGGAAAGCTCAAGCAACATAGCATACAAGAACAATCATTTCAACCAATACCATACGCCAAGTATTTACTACCATATAACACAAGCATATTGTATAATAATCCACGTAAGAGGTAATGGTGTACCTTCCAAAGAGATAGATCATTCTGTGACATCCCCAGATTTTCTAAAACTAAATCTGATGTGTGACATCCAAATTGAAACCCTCACCTCAGCGAGAATCCCAATTTAAACACCCCACACTAGGGTAAGAAGAAGAAAATCGAGGGAGTCAGAAGGAAACAACAATAGCACATGTACATGAACAATAATAAAACCATACACACATGTTCACCATTCAACATAATATATCTGTTCCATTATATGAAAGCACTAATTCTTGTTGGTAGCATAGTGCTAGAAAGTGATCATTCTCTTTGGTAGAAGATCACATTGTACAATGATCTAACTCTTTGGTAGTAGATCATAAGGCCTTACATCTCATACTCTTTGGTAGCTGAGATGATACATTATTCCCTCAGGTGGCAAATGCATGTATATATAATGGAAAATGTGGTTAAAATATGTGTTCTCTTTTGCTAATGAATATCTTTGTGCAAGTATACACTTTTCTTATATTCTTCTATTACTGCCAAGTATATTAGTTTTATCTTATTGCTAAGGTATGATGAGAGGTATATAAAAGACACGTAGGCGTACTCAGTACAATATTCTTGAATATTGTGCTGATGTGTACCACATGTAATCTTTTGTTTAGGTTGTGGACATATGATCTTGAAGATCCAAGATAGTAAGAGTTGTGTGGCGAGCTGATGTATTGGTGGACCTGTTGTCTTAAGATCCTGAAGTTTAGTTGTAGTACATATATATGTATAAGTTTGCTGTTCAATATGTAATATCAAATGATGTAACAATTCATGTTGTAATTATATGTTGAATGGTGAACATATGTTGTATGGTTTGTTTATTGTTCATGTGCATGTGCTACTGATTGTTTCCTTCTGAATCCCTTGATTTTCTTATTCTTAAACTAGTGTGTGGGGCTCAATTTGGGATTTTCACTGAGGTGGAGTTTCAATTTGGACGTCACACATTAGATTAAGTTTTAGAAAATCCAGGGACATCATAGCTCATGTTTTAAACATGCTTATGTTATCAAATATACTGACACTGATGGTTAAGATGATGTCGCTAGCTATGTTTAATATTGCTAGCCATGCCTATGTAATTATAGATGCTTAAACTTTTAAATATGCCTATGCAGTTAATCGTGCTATGATGTTAGTTCGACTTATGATATAGATCTATTCCCTTTATTTGAGGTGCCAATATTGATAGCAATGTTATGTTACTAGACATATTCATGATGTCAGGGATGCTTATGCTACTAGATTGCTTGTGCTGTTAGCAAGGAATATGATGATAGTCAGATTAATGATAATGATTGTAATTAGATGCAATTTGATGATATTTGAGTGGATATCTATCCAGAGAAATGGATTTATTTGTTATCTATATATGCATTGATGATCATAATTGTTGCTAAGATTATTTGCTTAATCTATTTAGCATACTTAAACTATTCAATCTGTTAAATTGATTATTAAATACTCCAACTACTCAGTTATCTACTATTTAAAATGTTGTAATCAATAAGCATTGTTGGAGGTTATATCTCTTGCTGGGACATGGGCCTCACCCTTGTGGTTTGTCATATCTTTTTAGGTGATCGACAGTGATGACAATAGAACCGTGGAAGTAAAGAGGAGCTATAGCAATGAATATTTGAGAAAATTTATTAGATGTCTAGTGTGTCCTAGAGTCATCCCTGTACTCTCAGGTCCGGGCAGGAAAAGTTTGTATATCGTGTTTCAAACAAATCAGAATTTTGTTAGCATGTTAATGTTTGTTGTATGGCATATACAAATATTTTTCTCCTGTGTATATATGTTGTATCTAAGGTGATAGAACAATTTGTATCAAATTTTTGTCATAGTATGGATATAGGAAAGATGTTGGGCTCTTATGAAAATGTTTTTAAGCGGGTGCTGACGTTGAAATCAGTTTTAATTTACCCATATTTTTGGGTATGTGGTTAATTGGTGATTGATTGTGTTTTATGTTTTGAGTAATCTCGTTTAGTGTAACAGGTTCTCACAATTATTCAATATTGTAAGAATAAACAATTTTCCTCATCAAATCAACAAAAAGTATAGTTCATACAGTCTTATCTCATTTTCTATATGTAGGATAAATTTGCAAGTAAGAGCTTTTTAAAATCAGAAAAAAATGTAAACATGTTACTGCAATGTAAATAAATCACTACTACAAATTTCATGTCAAAACAACCTTCTGTGAGGTCATTCCACCAAAAGTTAGCATAAATAACCTAAAATGAATGAATTTTGACAAAGAAAGCATTTCAAATTTGGATAAAGGTTATCTCATGTCATATAAGTCATGGTGGGCTAGTGTGTCATTTCTCATCTCATAATTTGAAGCTTTGATCTATCCTCACCCTAGATGACCAAAACCTACCAGATTAGGGAAAAACTAGAAAAACACACACTTTCATGAAAATGATTTAACAACACAAGAATAATTGAAGTGAATTTTTACATTAGAAAATCATTGTTATATCTTCAATACCATATTTCATAATACAATTCCCATTTTACAAAAGAATAAAAATAATTATCTAAATACAGCTAAATTAGCATCACCAAACTAAAATTGGGTTCAAGGAATACCTATTTATCTACAAGGGGTTTAAGTCATTCACTCTTACTATAGTAAGAATGTTAGTTATTTTCTCTCATTTACTAAGAAGGTGAATTCCAAAATTTTATTCAAGATTCTACCCACTTCTTTCAACTTATAAATCATTACAAAAACCCTAGCTTAGGATATTCCTAGATCAAAGAATGAGAAGGAGAAAGAAGATTGATATATTAAGATTCTTTCTCAACATTTAGAAATATTCAAAAGAACCAATAGCTATAATCAAAATTCAAAAAAAGAAGGTAATAAGTAAATAAATCACTGAGATTCACTCTGATTTTCTAGAAGAACATTATCTTGATCCACTTTAGGGCAAACTCCATCAAAATCCACAACAAATCACCTATATAACTTCAACCACAAAGTTTTAAAGCTGAATGGTGCTTTGTAAGGCATTTCAAGTTGTCTTACTCTTAAAAGGTCATTGATGAGCTTGGGGAATTTTGCAAAAATATCTATAGATGAAATTTTTCTTTAATTTTGCTTTTTAGAAAACCAAATTGTCATATGTTGAACATTTTACATATAAGCCAAATTATATAAAATGATATGGTTTGAATCTTAGTATAGGGTAACTAATAACTAAAATTCACCTGCGTATAGTAAAATTTAATTCTCCAGATTTCTTTGTAATAATTAGGTCATTTTAAGCTTATTTTAGGGAATTCAAGCCAAAAGGCTTGATTCCAAACAATATGTCGATTTACGTACCCAGTTGTATTTAATCAACCCTAGTAAGTGCATAGCATGTTAATGAGATAGTAAAAATAATAAATATGATATATATACAAATTTGGAAAAAAACACACTATGAAGAAAGAAATATAGAACAAAGGTTGAATAGGGTTTATGATCTAACTATTGTCACCATAAACACCATTATTGAACATGAAACTAAAAGATAAAACACTGACATGCTCTATTATCTCCTCATACACCTAGAAGTCCCTATAAGGTTCTTTATTCTTAAGGTTACAACTACATTACCTAAAACACAAGGTTTCCTTGATCAAAAACTAGATTTCATTGAGTCAAACATAATCCATTTCTTGGAATATTTTATGGTTGGTAGAGCACATGCCTAAAGATATACTTTTATATGGGTCATGGGTAGTCTAGGCCTAAATAATGTAAAGAATCTCGAACATACATGACTTGTGTAATAAATCTGGGCTTGGAGTTGGGTCCCAGCCAGCCTAAACAACATGATGAAATAAAGATATTTTGGAACATATACATATATACACATTATTCTTAATGTTAAGGAAGTGTTTACTAACCATATTTGTAATGCATTTGTGCCAGTCATAGTATTACTATGCCTATAAGATATCTGCTAAATCCACCATTATGAATCAAAAAGATATTTTTTATATTAGAATTGTTTAAAGTATTACAATCTTATTCCATGCATATAATGAGACATAAATTAAGTTCTACATTTTTTTTGTAATGTATTATTAACAACTGATTACACAATTATCTTTTAAACATTGATCCATAAATGTCTAATTAACATGATTTTAGTAGCACATATAATGCATTTTATTATACATACAATCTATAAGGTTAAACTATGCTCTTGATTATGAAAAATATGTTAATAACCAAGTGGGTACATAGAATCATGCATGCGAATATTTCATCCTTGTTCATATGAGTGGCCCAACATATCTAAAATAAAATGTGATTTCAACTTGTAGCTAAATTTATCTTACAAAAGATACATATATTAGATAATTGAGTGGTCAAATATTCACATTTATAATGAACCCTAGTATATGGTTTATAAACTTGGTTTTACTTATTCTAGACCCAACTCATATAAAATATATATGAATTCTTAGGCTAACCTATCCATGTAAGTTATACATATTGGGTCTGGGTTGGGTTCCATGGGCTGAGTTGTAAATTGGATTAGGCTGGCCTGATTTGATGCACATTATTACTAGTGTTTTGGAGGAATATTGTAGCATAGGCAGTCAATGAAGATGCCAAAAACCCATTGACTTCTTTTCTATATGTCTAATTTAAGAAATAAATACATTTCTAGAACTCTAGTGTTGGAAAACTACTACCTGCAAGAAATCCTTACCACATGAATATATGCAAGTGATTGATATCAAATCTTTTAGAATAATAATAAATATAAATAAATCACCCATCACTTAACCTATCATCCATACATAACCCAATACTCAAATTGAAACCACTCAAAACATCCACTAACAACCCTTGAATTTTATCATTTAAGAGTTTAATCAAACTTCAACTTATGAATTGTGATTTTTCTCCCAAAATCACCAGTCATTTAAACTCAAAGTTTCTTTTTTTAAATTATAGTATTCATTTATGTATCCCACATGCATCTTTGTTTCTCAAATCCAACTACTTCCCATAATCATCTTGATTGGATTGTAACAAACTCATGAGATGACCAAATACGCATGCATATATCCAAAATTCACCTATGATATATTATGTTGGAATTTTTTATACTAGCTCATGTAAACTCATTTTGAGAATAAAAAGTGGGTGCCCAAAATTCAAATTAGACCTTAAAAGGACTCAACATATATAGAAAGTTCAACACCACAAAAAGGGACAAGATCAATAGGGGTGAGTTCCAGGGTATCCATAACAGTAATCCAAGAAAAAACTCAACTCACTAATGCTACCTTAAAACATAGTTTGCCATCATCTCAAAAATTTGATAGAGATTAAGCTAAAACCACTACCGACTTTTATTTCCTTTTCTGTCAAATACTTATACTTATGAAACAATTATACTCAAGATACCAGAAGACACCAACATGTTACACATATTAATAAAAAAAGATATACCATAATTTAGAAACTAAGAACCAATACATCTTAATATAGTTCTAATAATACATAAGTACAACATGATAGGATACAGATTATATATATATATATATATATATATATATATAGAGAGAGAGAGAGAGAGAGAGATAGACTGATAGAGAGAGAGAGAGGGATAGAGAGAGATGCATGCACACACATAGTGTGAGACACATAATTTCACCCATAAAATTTTTCTCGTGCCTTAAGACCCCAAGTGGATAGGGTCAATTATAGAAATAGTGCAATAAACTTCATACATAGTCTCCCATCTCAATAGAATATTTTTTCTCATATATATCTTATTGTTTTCTAAAACAATATATAATGAGAACCTAAAAACAAAATGGTTCATGTGAGAGAGAATTTTCTATATAAGTTATAAATCTTCCACTTTATAAAAAATATGTTTGTCAAGATATGAATGTTAAACAACAATTATCAAACAATATTTATTGCATGTACGCCTTAATGATCCTTGGTCTTGTCATGCATGTCAACCTCTGTGTAAAATTTACCTATTCCCCCTCATGCGTGGGTAGTTGGGGAGGGGGTTGCACTGTTGGGGGTGGGTCACTAATGTGGATCCACCTCAGGGGTGTTTCCTAAATCATAAAAAAGCAACATCTTTCCATAAAATACACTCTTTACTTTCAAGAAATTGTGTACATATTATTAGAACTCAAAGCACACAAACGACTATGCAATTGTAGAATATAGATAAATAAATAACAAGATTTCAACTTTTGTATGTACATATGATTTTTCAATATAGATATATATTGATATTGGTCATAAAAACATGTTGCTCTTCTTTTTGTTGATTTTGAATAATTAGATACAATAAGGGAAAAGAAGAAGAGTGTGGCACACAACGTACGCATAAAAGAGATAGGGTGGAGGAAAGAAGTGAAGTCTATCTTATGGATATCTATAAAGGAGTATGATTATATTTCTTTGCAAACATCCAAAATCCTCATGAATCGACAACTTTGTTACAAAAACCCATATATTGAATTACATCCAAATGTGAAAAAGAATTAATTTTTTTAACATGTTCTTTCATTTATTTTTTCTCAACTATATGCATTAAGGTGCTCGATATAGGAATATGCCCCTATGCAAGACTCCATATGCCCTTGGTGTAGGAACAATCCATGCATACATTCTCTACATCAAAACAACATCGAGAACATCTGAATATAATAGACATGCCCCATATTCTCAATTCATCACATCTTGAGATGGTTCAAGCACATATTCCACAACATAATGTTATACATATATTTATATGTATATATATAAATATAGATATTATATATATGTGTGTGTGTGTGTGTTTATATATGTATATATATAAGTTAAACTGGGTTATACCGATCAATCCATATCACTTGGTAGGGTTGACAAAGTTCCAATTTAAACTAAGAACTTGACAAGGCCTGGCATGAAGAAGAACAATATTTGAGTTTAGATTTTGTCAATCTAGGCCTATTTTGAGTTGAAAATTTAGGATAATGTAAGACCCTTGACCTGGCCTAGCTTTCTATTCCTATTTTTTTTAATACAATCACCTATTTAGATGCTTGTTGATGCATATTTTGGTTCTTTTCTGATTAATTAGTGCTTTGTTGAGGGTTTGTGTGAAAACTACCCCTATTTGAGTATTTCTTTAAATTTACACATAACATGTTCCTTTCCTCTCTTTCTTTCTTCCTTAGACTTGGTGGATGCACTTATTTGTTCTAATCAAGGCTTTCTATTTTTCTATAGGTTTAGGACCAATGGATGTGCTATTCCTTTCCATCAGTCAAAAAATTAACTGAAGTGTATTTGGTTCTTTGTCGGTTGAGGATCGACGAGGTTCTTCTATTATTTCTTAGTTGAGATACATTCTCCTTTCATCAAGTGAGGATTTATAAATTTTCTCTGCCCCCCACTGGTTGAGAACTGATGGAAGTGGCCGGTCTATAAACAACATCATTTACATTGGTTGGATATTGAGAAAGCATCTGATAGACTGAGTGGTGGGTATCTATTGGTTACAAAAATAGAAAGCCTGCATAGAGTACCGATGGTATCATGGTATGCTCTAGCGATGATGGCCCTCGGGTATGCATTTTGATGGTTTTTTAGGAGCTTGAACCGATGATGGTGCTTAAAAAGATCTTTATTCATGTTTACAAGTGACATGTCAAGGCAATCTACTAATGGAGTATCTAGTCTTATGTACTGATGGATGATTGAGTTATGTCCTATGATGAGATGAAAGACCAATGAAAGTAGAAGTTCTTTGACTAATGTTAGGATATCTTTGACCACCTTTTATCTTTCTCCTTTGGTGCTATATACACCTCCTTATCCTTCCTTCTCACCTCACTTGTGAAAGATAAATCCCGAAGTGCTGTAGCGGAGAAAAATGCCACTGGCTGACTTGTGCTGATAGGATTTCCACTTCCATTTCTCTTCAACTCCATCATTGTTTGTATTCGTTCTCTTCTCTTCTAATGCATGTCAAGCTTCTTCGTGATTTCTAATCCTACATATATGTAAGTACAACTCTAATCCTTCATTCTCTTACCAATATACCACTTTCTTGCTTCTGTGGATGTTTTCTAGGTGGTTTTTCTCTAGGGTTAGTCTTACACCCTATTATCCGTTCTGCATCCTTTCTCAAGTTGATTCTAGGCCATGGATTTATTACTGTAAAGCATATTAGGGAAAAGGAACTCAAATCTTGTAGAGTTTTCCATTAGTTTCAGAGTTTATCAAGAAGATCAAAGCTTCACTACCTTTCCCTTCTAGTGAATTTGTTTTCGCTCTCATCAGGCGAGTGATATAACCTTTGAATCAACTGTTACCTACTACATAGATGCATGATGAGATCTTGTTGTGATACTTCCTAAAAGTGCTAAAATATGGTATCTTGATGTATCTTGAACCTAATATGTCAAGAATATGAACTGCATTACTATAAAAGATGTTTGTTTAGACCTTCTTGGTGTAGTTTTAACTTCTTGACCATATAAGTTGAAAGAATACCACTTCTGTGCATGAATAGGACCTCCATGTCTATAAGTTTCTATCTATATGTTGATATCTTCACAATTACAACCTTGTGCATGTTTCTTCAGCGTTTCTCTAGCTGTTATGCAACTAAAATGTCTAAAGATGTCTCCTTTATAAAAAAATGATATGGTTCTAATTATTTATTTTACTACCATGTTGTAAGTACCTAGTAGTGTTGTACCCTGTAATGACTTCACAAGGATTTCCAAGAAGGATTACTTAACCTTCCTTAACATTGATGTATGAGTTATATGGGAAGCCTCGACTAGAATTGACATGTAGCATATGCCATGCTTTGAGAAGTTAGATTCTGATAATTATACATTTAATATTTTCTGAAGTTTCTAGTACATGAATACTTATCTTTCCTTGATGGCTAAATTTGTATACTTCTTATAACCATGGTGATACATATATTGGGGGTTTTCCTCTTAACCATATATACATGGTGGACTCAGCTAATGGGTTCTCTTCCTTTATGCTTACCTCACTTTGACCAAAGGTTGTGTGGAAAGATTTAGGGAATTCATCTATCCTTATATCTTGTACAAATAGCTATGATTTCTTAATAGCATCTTGCTAGCCGACTTAATGGTACACCTTAATATACTTAGGGTATTATGAAATATATCCCAACGAAGTAGCATACCTCTTTAGGTTTGATTGGCATTAAAAATGGATATGCATGATGTGACAAATATATATAAGATTGGATATGAATATACTGTCTAACATCTCATACAGGTTAGTCAAGGGTACAAGTGTGTAAGGGTAAGCATGTACTCTGAGTAAAATTACAGTCTTTATACATCTGAATGATTAACTGTTCCCTTTAACTATTTGTTATCTGGTAAGTAATAAGTCTCTCATACTGCTCTATCATGTCACTGGGATTTGGGGTCTCACCCCATGGTTTCCCCATATCTTTTATTTGAGCGACTGAGTAACCCCAAAAATGGTGGATGAGATCAACAAGGAGGAAACTAGACCTAGAATAGGGGTAGGTGATGTCTATGTGAAGGGATTTCAAAGGTAGGTAATGTTTGTGTGACCTCCTCCAGTTTTAAAGCGTATAGGAGTGGAATTCTAGATTTGGCCATGCACACTCAAGTCTAGAAGGCAAGTTATGTGATATATGTTTTCCGACTTTAGATCATGATATGCATGCATGGCCTCTACAGTTGTAGTTATATTATTTAAGATTTTACAAGCATGCTCTATAGTAATGGCTTTTCCCTTATGTAATGGCTAAACATCATGCATTTTGATGAGATATTGTGTAAGTGGATCATGGGTGTATTGTGAATCAATGACTTGTAATTTGCACAAAATGTAATATTTCATGATGAACTTTCATAAGAACCATATATTTTTGTTATTATTATTTGTGGTAAAAAAAATTTTTTTGACTTGATATCTCAATGTGTATTATTCTGGATATTGATGATCATTGTTTTAAATTTCGTTTGATTTGTGTAATCTTGCTCTTGGGGCAATGGATCCTTAAAGATAACCAAGATTCTCACATGGAGAAAAAAATTTATATCAACATTATAGAAGAACATAGAATCCATATTTAGCTATGGGTTAATATTACAAAACTTGTTTGGTTTTGGTATTACTACTTTTCAAAAGAACTGTATTTTATCTGGTTCTTGGTTGAATTTTTTTATCAACTCGGTTATAGAACTAAACTAGGACTAACCCTAAACTAATCTGTTCACAACTCTAAACTCAAGTCAAAACCCTCAACAACTCATTTTACATGCCTCTATAAGACTCTTAGGCACCTAAGTATGTCATGAGGTTAAAAGTAGCATTCTAAAACCTAGATATAGAAACCTTGAAACCCTAATAGAATCGTTAGATTGAGAATGAGTTAAGGGCTAATACTTAACTGAATATAGTTAAAATGAACCCTAAAATCTATGTAGATACACTTAGATGATTTATATATGTGTACTATCAACCTAGGTGATAACCTTAACCATAAGTATAATATATAAAAGCCATGCAATTCAAGGTGATACTTTTATTGTAAGAGATGAAATGACATATAAAAAAATGTATGAAATAAGTGAATAAATGACCTCAGAGTAAGGGTAACAAAAATAGGTACCCCTAATTTCCATCTTATATATATATATATATATATATATAGAGAGAGAGAGAGAGAGAGAGAGAGAGAGAATTCATTAATGTACTCAACACAAATAAAGTATGGACGTGGATATATATTCTTGAACATGCTTAAATTGTTTACATATCTTAATTACCAATTTTTGTTTCATAAAAGTGCAATAAGTTGTCTTGCCTTTATTCAAGTGAACTTTTAGTGAAAGAGTTAAGGAAGATTATGACTTGTGTATATGGAATGTATGAAAACACCCTCATTATAATTTAATGCTAACATCAGATTCTACTCAAAATATGGTAGTCAAATATGAATTCTAATAACATAAACTAAGACAATAACAATAAATTAAAATATACAAAACATTTAGATAATGTTCCCAAAATGATTTCGTCCCTTTTGTTATTTAGAACATATAAACAAATAACATAATCAAATTAAATAATCATAAAGAAAACAAGTACATATAATGTAGTTACAATCCATTTAGAAGTAAACAAACTTTCTCAATTATCCCTAAATTGATGAATGAGCCCAAATGGGAAACACTTATAATCTTGGTAAGGCCTTCCCTAAAAAATCCCTCTTCCTCCACTATAAAGAATAAAATCAAAATAATTTAACAAACAATCTCACAATACCCTAATTTAAAACTCATGGAGTGATAACATCTAATTGTATTGACCATAAAATAACAACATTGATTTAGCTTATAATTGTAACAAATTTTGTAAGAAATGGTTGTCAAAGGTGGAATCTAACTTTCAAATAACTAGCTAAATGACTTATTAGAGTCGTGCTCTTATTTTAAACTCAAATGAGCTTCACTTTAACCCTATAATTAATTAGGAAATAAATATCCTTTAAAATCTATAAATAGATAAAATATACATCTAACACATTATTTCAAATCTTGAACCATAGAGTGCGTGTTCAGTCAATATATTATTTTATTTGATAGACATTGAACTTGTGATTTCACCTCTCTCCCTCACCCAACTTTTTGCCTTTTGGGGTGTGCACCAATGTAAGATTTCTTCTTCACCTATTACCCTCTTTGATCCTCCTTTGACATCACTTTCAAACTCGTTAGCTTCTTTATCTTCCTCTCAGCTAGATGAGCCCAAATTTTACATGTTGTTGTGTCCTATTATGCTCTATAGAAACTTGTCTCCTCTAATAGCCCTATTTCCTTATCCATTGAAACACTAACCGCTACATGTCTCCACACATATGTAAATATTTCCCAAAATCATTTCTATACACACAACAACATGTGTGTTCACACATGATTTCTTATAATCTTGGTAAGACCTTCCCTAAAAAATCCCTCTTCCTCAACAATTGTAAAGAATAAAAGCAAAATAGTTTAACAAACATTCTCACAATACCCTAATTTAAAACTCATGGAGTGATAATATTTAATTGTATTTACCATAAAATAACAACATTGATTTACCTTACAATTGTAATAAATATTATAAGAAATGGTTATCAAAGGTGGAATCTAACTTTCAAATAACTAGCTAGATGCCTTATTAGAATCGTGCTCTTATTTTAAACTCAACTGAGCTTCACTTTAACTCTATAATTAATTAGGAAATAAATATCCTTTAAAATCTATAAATAGATAAAATATACATCTAGCCCATTATTTTGAATCTTGAACCATGGAGTGTGTGTTCAATCTGTATTTTATTTTTTTGATAGATATTGAACTTGTAATTTCACCTTTGTCTCCCTCACCCAAATTTTTTTTTCCTTTTGAGGTGTACACCAATGTAAGATTTCTTCTTCAACTGTCACCCTCTCTGATCCTCCTATGACCTCACTTCCAAACTCGTTACCTTCTTTATCTTTCTCTTAGCTAGATGAGCCCAAATTTTGCACACTGTTGTCTCCTATTATGCTCTATAGAAACTTGTCTCCTCTCATAGCCCTATTTCCTTATCCATTTTAACACCAACTGCTACATGTCTCCACAAGTATGTAAATCTTCCCCAAAACCATTTCTATACACACAACAACATGTGTGTTCATACAAAACCCCCTTAATCGGTCCATAGATACGCCCCCAAAAATCCACATTTACATGTTACACATAGGAGGTTCAGAATAACAACTTAGTTGATTGTAGTCATCAATGAGACCTTAGCATGCTGTCACACCTCCAATGGACTTTTAACTCTATTAGTTTCACAACAATTCAAGGTAATGGTTTATCCCCTCATTTACCTTTTTTCTAACAATTGTACTAATTCTAGTGCTCTTGGTCATGATTTCTCACATTTTCTTTGCAAAAAGGTCATTGTGCTTGTATTAAACTTGTTTCCTCTCTTGTCTTCCACTTCATTTCAGCCTCTGAGAGTCACCAACCTTGCTACTTCTTCAAATATTGGTAAAAGAGCCCATCTGATCTCTATGTTTCAAACAACTCAACTTTTAGATTGTTGAGGCCATTTAAGACAAATGAATATTCCGAGGTCGGGTGTTTTAGAATCTCTCTATTATTCAGGCATTGGACGTGTTCTTTAACCACTAGTGTCCTGCCTCTTAGTCTATTATTCATTATTTATTGATTGCATAATCTCATAGTGATTCCCCTCCATTGGTGTTTGGTTTTGTATCATGATATGATGTAGTTTGGTCCCATTTGTGCCTACTTTGCTTTGATCATGTGTGTCTTTGTGTGTCCTAAATGACTAATGTGATCTGTCATTTCTAAAGTATCATTCCCTAATGTAGGGGGTACATCGATGCATTTTATTTTATAGAATGCATATAAAAATCAAACTTATATTATACATAACTTTAAGCTACTAGTAAGAAAATTATGTTTTACAATCAAGAACACATTCCATATGTATTGGTGTTTTTTCTAACCTAATTCAAATGTAACTAAAAAATTCTTTAATTAGAACTTAACCAGAATATGTCAAAAATGATCTCAGGTGATTTGTTCTACACAAAGGGTTTAAAATTCAAGGTATTTGCATCCTCTAAATTTAAATTTGGATATTACCCAGACTCCGATCTTTCCTTAATGATGCATAAAGTCTACTTTATATAAATTGAATTTTGTATTGAAATCCAAAATCAAAAATCATTTTCACTCTTCAGTGTTCCTCTTGTGAGTACAAAAATTTATTAAATCTCTTACTTTTGGGTCCTAAATTGATTGAACCTATTTATGAGCAATTAAACCCAATTGCTATGCTATGGTTGTTTACACCCACTTTCTACTAGAAAATTTTGGACTTGTTATCTTGCATGCCCTATTAGGCATGTTTGGTTGCTTGGATAGTATTATACAGTAGTGCTGTATTTGGGGTACAAGCCTAATCAATGACCATACACATTTTAGAAAATGAGATTTTCTCCTCCTACTAGGATTTTATGATTTTGTCATGAAACTATTTATTACCCAAATCCTCACTCCTAATGACTAGAGATATAAAGATGAGAGGACCTGAGTGTCCATATGTATAATGGGTCACATAACATATGCATGAATAAAACCACAAACAATAACTAAGGTATGTAATAACAAAGCATAAAAGAAGCTAAAATTGTTACCTAGTAAGATCTTAGGTCCCATATATCAACAATGTGAATTTCATTTTCATTTTATTACATATCATTAGAGTAATATATGATTATCATACTAAGTAGAGGAAGTAATCATTGTAAGAGATTCATAGTGTACATTACCTAAAATTATGTTATGGGTACATGTCAGCACGATTGCATTCAATACACTATACAGACATATAAAATCATAAGTGATAACATCCAATTTTTTGGACATTATGTGCTTATTTCATCTTTATATTGAACCACTTTTTGAGACTTGTCTAATTAATTCTAATTGCTTTTGACAAGACTTGATGTGACTACCTAAACTCACAACCCTCTTTGCTTTATGAAGAATTCTCATCGGGCGTTACACATGAAGACAAAACCCCTTTATCGATGGTATTTAGAGAAGTTGTGGTTGTTAGAGTTTGTGTAGAGACTAGAATGTAAGTATACATTTTGACCAAAGCCGAACCCATTTCAGTCACTACAAAGTCACCAGGCCCTATGACCAAAAGGAGAAGCATGCATGGTAGTCGCTACAGGCTGATAGCTCTTGTGACTGATGTGTGTGGGGAGTCTACATTCCTAGCTGTCAAAGAAATCCCATTCACTCTGGAGATTGATGACCTCCATGTCCCTTGTGGTCGCTACTAAAGATGTATTGTGGTCAAAGGAGTTAACCTCTAGTACATGATGACACCTACTTAACATAGAGGCTTCTACAACCAATTAAGTATGTGGCTAACACCTATAAATAGACCCCCACCTTGTCCATTCAAGGGGTTCAGATCATCAGAGATACGATGAAGTGATTCTGCATTCCAGAGTCACTTCCATTCATATCCAAAGATTTCTACCTATAAAGACGAAGGCCTAAGGAGAGAGAAGGTCACCATCATCTTATTTGAGAGAAGGATTTTTGGTCCGTCCACTACACCGATGCTAGATCTAGATCTGAAGGAGTATTGTTGATGTATCACCTTCACACTTCTTTAGATCTATCATCCCTCTCATGTTGTTCATCTATCACTTCATCTATCTGGATGTATCTTCACCTTTATAAATCTATAATGCAACTCATGAACATGAGTAGCTAAACTCATTGCTTGGGTCGGGAGTAGCCACTAAGGCTATCCCAACATATATATACTTACATCCTCTTGAATATATATGCTCTTATCAAAGATTATCTCCATTCGCTTGGTGTTAATGTTTTGCTTGTATGATTAGCTACCATCTTGTGATGTTTGATTGTTAGTGTCTTGAAAGAGTAACACCAACTTTATATAAGTGTTTGGAGTTACATGAATGCATGAAAATGTTGGAATGTTAAAGCTAATTGTCATATAGCTATATTTGTGATTGTTTGTTTACCATCTCAAGAGAGAGGCAACCTTATAATCTAGATATATTATAAGATCAAGAGAGGACATAATAGACACATATGATTATTACTTGTAATCTTGATAAGGGTATACAAAAGGTGTGGATATTTCATGTTGGGGAGAGATCTTAGCATGTGAAACCCGATCCAAGTTCCCATTCATATATTGTTACAACATTCTTATTTGATCTTATTCTCTTATTTTGTTTTCTTACTTTTTCTTTTGCTTGTTTTGTTTTGGTTGATGTCATATTGTTCCTTAGGGAACACCATCTTTATCTACATTTTTGGTAAGTGTAACTGAGATAAAATTCTACATTCTTAGCACTCTCCACCCTTGTCCCTATGGATCAAACCTGATTACTACACTGGACCCCGTATAATAGTTGTGGGGGCCTGAGTGTCGAGATATAAATTTAAGAGTTTGACTACTCTAGATCTGCCCCATTTTGGACATGTGATTTAGACCGGTCAACTTTTTGACACTGTTGCCGGGTACAAGGAAAAATGGTACTGTTAAGAATACAATTCTACTCGCCATACACTCATGCCTCAAGTTTAGCAATAGACTTGATTGCATAATTTCTAAATTTATTGCATCTAACTGCTTTGAATACTTCATTTCATACATCCAATTTTTTGACTCGATTCTACAAACTGTTTAGGTAGGTTTTAGAGAAGCAGATTTAAATGACACCTTATTCACTTTTCACGTCAATGTCACCCTGTAGCAGAGGATATGCTGGTGGACGTGGTAGAGGACATGTTGGAGAACATCAGAATGCAAGGGTGAATGATATGTAAAATCCACTGGTAACCAAATCCAAATGTGATGACAACTACTCTGATGGAACTAGACAAGAGCGTATTCTGATACCTCACTACATACCTCATGGAGAAGATGAATCAGAAGAATGCCGCAAAGATAAATGTGAAGAATGCCATGAAGATGAGGAGTGCAATGAAAGACACCATGATGACCACCGTCACTATCGAGCAAGAAGAAATTAGAGCAACCATCATGACCACAAGGACAATAACTACGAGAATGAAGATGGTGAGGAAGTGGAAGAAGAAGGTCGATCCCTAAGAGAATTGGATACAAATAGAGCTAACAAATCTAAATGCCCCGTCATTATTCCCCAGTTTCATGCTGCAAATTTTGAGCTGAAACCAGTTGTCATCTCCATGATACAAAAAAAATGTTCAGAGGTAAAGCAAGTGATGAGAATCCCTATCATCATCTTGACACCTTTAAGAACATCTACGACACTATCAAAATGAAGAGAGTGTCGCAAGAAGTTATATACTACAAGGGATTTGTCTTCTCTTTACAGGATAAGGCTCTATCATGGTATCTTAGCCTACCTCATAGATCCATTAATGGATGGAGACCTCTATCTGATGCTTTTGTCACAAAGTTCTATCCCCATCGAGAAAACCATCAGAAATAGGCACAAGATTATTGGATTCTTACAAAAACCTGGAGAGAATCTCCATGAAACATGGGAACGATTCCAAGAATATCAGAGGGATTGTCCACAACACAATTATGACAAGGGTTTTCTTGTGACAACAAATTACATTGGGCTAACATCTACAGAATAGACTTTGCTGAATGCCAATGCTGGAAGTGATTTCCTAGACAAGAAGATGAAAAAGACCATGATGATTATTGATAATAGGGCTGTACTATAAGCAAGAATGGATTATGAAAGATGTTATAGGGGATCAACAAAGA
This sequence comes from Alisma plantago-aquatica, assembly GCA_963693085.1. Classification (NCBI taxonomy): domain Eukaryota; kingdom Viridiplantae; phylum Streptophyta; class Magnoliopsida; order Alismatales; family Alismataceae; genus Alisma; species Alisma plantago-aquatica. The sequence goes on along the minus strand of OY856409.1, from coordinate 817,219,153 downwards.
AAACGAACTTTGAAGGATCTTTTGCTGAGGTAAAGGCTCTAGAGAATATAACTTCACAAATTCAAAAGATTGCTCTGGATATTAAACAATTGAAGGATATGGAGGAAAGAGCAAAGGCAAGACTGAGAAAGTTATGAAATGTGGCACCTATAGTGAAAAAAGACAAGGTGTGGATAACTGTATCTACACTCAACTAGAGGATGATGATGAAAGTAAAGAAGAGGAAGAAATCGAGAACATATCATATGTAAATTTTAAAAGACCAGATCACAATGGTTTTAATTATGAAAATAAAGACATTTTTGAGAAATGCCATAAACTAGGCGTTTCATCTAAACCACCACCATGATTTGGAAAAGGAGGTGGAAAGACTCAGTATACCAAAACTAAAACTTACTAGGAAAACAAAAACAATTACCAAGGCCAAGGACAATGTCAGGGACAATATCATAACAAGAATATAAATAGAAAAAACCAAGATCAAGGCCAAACTAAGAGCAGAAACCAGCCGGACATGATGCCTCAACTGTTTGATTCGTGAAGAGACAAGTCTCTGTGAATCATCATCTCACCCAAAGTTCCATCACTAACTCAGGTGTCTTAACCATGATGCAAACCAAAATGGTTGACATGCAAATACATCAAAAATAGATTGACTAGCAACTCTGACAACTTTCTAAACTAATAAAGAATCCTCAAGGAAAGATCCCCTCTAACACAGAGATAGTGAAGATGGCTACTCGTCTCTTAGGAAAAGTTGTGAAAAGGAAACAAGAATAAATTCATCAAGAAGTAGAAACTACCACCAAGCCACAACCTAAACCCACTATAGTAGAGGAGGAATCTGAGAAGGAAAAGTTCACAAAGAAGGACAAGAGTAAAGGAAAAGACCAGGAGAAGAAAAATGCCAAGACTAAGAAGCCATATGCTACTGAAGAAGTCTTTACACAAGGAGATTCCTACTCCCCAAGAGTTCCCTTCCCTTATAAATTAATTAAAGCACATCTTAAGAAAAGATACAAGAAGTTCATGAAGGCTGTGAAAAAGTTGCACTTGGACATTCCTTTCCTTGATGCTATTGAAGAAATGCCCACATATGCAAAGTTCTTCAAGGATCTTATCACGAAAAGAAGAAGAGGAGATCATATAGAGATAGTGAAACTAGCTAAGATGTCAAGTGCCCTTGTCCAAGCTAAATTACCTACAAAGAAGAAAGACCAGGGGCATTCAATATACTCTTTTGTGTTGGGGACAAAGTGTAAAGGAAGGGGCTAGCCGATTTGGGAGAAAGCATTAGCCTCAAGCCACTGACACTAGATCAAAGGCTCAGACTAACTGACATGGTCAGAACCAACATGAGAATTTAGTTGGCTGACCATACTTTCACTAAGCTGGTGGGAATAGTGGATATGTCCCAATTCGTGTGGGAAGATTCTTCATTCCATGTGACACAGTGTTGATCGACACTATTGAGGACCCGACATGTCGAATGATCTTTGGAAGGCCTTTACTTTCCATAGGAAGAGACATAATCGATGTGGCAGAAGGTATGATAACTCTTCATGTCAGAAACAATCATATTTATTTTCACATGCAAGATGCTATGAGGGGAAGCTCTCTATTTGAGTCGGTCTACATCATGGATGGGTACACTCAATAGTGTGAAGAGGTACAACAAAACAACTCTATTGTTGGCCCAGTTATGAGAGCTATGAACAACCTGGATCCTAACATGGAAGACCCTAAAGTAGTAGAGATTTTAGATTACTTGAATCAGTCCGAAGAAGAGCTCAGTAACAAAGAAGATATACTTATAGAAACAACAAAATATGTTTCGTTGGAACAAACACCCAAGAGAAAGCTACACCAAAACCAAACTTGAGTTAAAGCAATTATTGAAGGTTTGAAATATGAGTTTCTAGATGATGAGGAAAGGAATCCCATTATTATAAACTCCACTTTAATAGAAGATCAAGAGGATAAGTTGTTAAACAAGCTCAAGCATCATAGGAGAGTGATAGGGTACTCAGTAGATGATATTAAGGGTCTGAGTCCATCCCTATGTATGCACCACATTAACCTAGAAGACACTGCCAAGCCTGTAGCTCAACCACTGAGGAAGCTAACTTAGATGCTCAAAGAGGTTGTTAAGAAGGAAGTAACTGAGTTGCGAGACACTAGAATCATATATCCTATAAGCGATATAAATTGGGTCAGACCAATTAATGTTGTACCAAAGAAAGGGGGGATGACTATTGTAAAAGGGGAAAATGGCGATGAAGTGGCAACGTGAACTGTGATAGGTTGGCGTATGTGCTTAGATTACTAGAAGCTGAATGTAACTATGAGTAAATACCATTTCCATTTACCCTTTATTGACCAGGTGTTGGAAATGCTGGCACATCATTCATACTTTTGTTTCTGAGATGGACATTCATGATTTTATCAAGTACCAATCCACTCGAATGATCAAGAGAAGACCAACTTCACCTGTATTTATGGCACCTACACCTTTCAAAGAATGCCATTTGGATTATGAAATGCACCCACCACTTTTCAAAGATGCATGATCTCCATGTCTCAAATTTCTTAAAAGATATAACGAAAGTCTTTATGGATGATTTCTCTATATATGTCACCAATTTTGATAAGTGCCTCACAACATATCTCTAGTATTACAAAGGTATGAAGAGAAACACTTAGTCTTGAATTGGGAATAATGCCATTTCATGGTCCAAGATGGCATCCTAAGGGGACACAAAATTTTGAAGAAAGGAATCGAGGTGGATCTGAGTAAAATAAAAGATGTATCCAAACTTCCACCCCCAAAAACTGTAACAGGGGTAAGAAGTTTTCTTGGTCATGCTGGGTATTATAGGAGGTTTATTAAAGGCTTTTCAAAAATCACCAAGCCTTTTTTGAATCTTATGGTGAAAGATGTAGAGTTCAATTTTACAGATAAGTGCCTTGATGCCTTCAACACTCTGAAAAATGCTTTTACTACAACCCCAATCCTACAAGCACCTGATTGGGAGCTACCTTTTGAAATCATGTACGATTCTAGAGACTATGCCATAGGTGCTGTTCTTGGTCAAAGAAAAGACAAGAAACACCATGTTATATACTACGCTTGCAAAATGTTGGATGATGCCCAGGTCAACTACACTAACAAAGAAAAGGAAATGCTGGCGATAGTGCTAGCCTTTGAAAAGTTCAGATCCTACTTGATAGGGTCTAAGGTTAAAGTGTATATAGATCATGGAGCTATTAAGTACCTTATGCAAAACAAATATACAAAGCCAAGATTGTTAAGGTGAGATTTACTGTTACAAACGTTTGATCATGAGATCATCGATAAGAAAGGAATAGATAATGTGGTTGCTGACCACTTATTAAGGATCATGGACACAGAAGAGAATCAAATGCCAGTTCTTAACAATTATCCTGATGAAGCCTTGATGATAGCCAAACTTACCATGGTTTGCTGATATCTGAAACTATTTGGCATGTCAACAACTATAACCTGACATTACCTATAATCAGAAGAAAAAGTTATTTACCAATCTGAAGAATTACTACTGGGAAAACCCACTCTTGTTTAAGAGATGTGCTGACAACCTATACCGAAGGTGTATACTGGAGGAATAAGTACCTCAAATCTTGCAGGAATGTTATTCTTCATTTTATGGAGGGAACCTAGGAGGAGAAAGGACTACAAAAAAGTCCTATAGTCTGGATTCTACTGACCCACCTTATTCAAGGATGCTCAAGCTTTTTTCAAATCATGCAATGAATGCCAAAGAACATGAAATATTTCAAGGAGGAATAAAATGCTGATGTCGGTCTGGATTGAAGTAGAAATTTTTGATGTATGGGGGATTGACTACATGGGATCTTTCCCATCCAAAGAGGAAATCAATATATCATGGTTGCTATGGATTATGTTTCAAAATGGGTGGAGGTTGTTGCTACCCAAACCTATGACTCAAAGGTAGTGATTAAGATTTTTGAGAAAGCTATATTTCTGAGATTCGAGGTCCCATGCACCATCATAAGTGCCGGGGGATCCCACTTTGGGGAGAGATATTTTGAAGCTTTGTTGAGAAAATATAAAGTCAAGCACAAGGTGGAAACACCTTATCACCCACAGAAGTCTGGAAAAGTGGAGGTATCAAATAGGCAAACAAAATAGATCCTAGAGAAAACAATTAGCGGAACAAGGAAGGATTGGTCCATGAAACTCGATGACGCACTATGGGCTTACTGTTCTGCATACAAGACACCAATAGGGACTACTTACTATAGGCTTATCTACAGAAAGTCTTGACACCTTCCAGTGGAATTTGAACATAAGGCCCTTTGGGCTATTAAATTCCTAAACATGGACCTTGACCAGGAAGACAAGAAAAGATTTCTACAATTGTAGGAGCTGGAGGAACTTAAGCTACATGCTTATGAAAATACCCATATTTACAAGAAGAGAACCAAGGTGTGGCATGATGCCCATATGAAAAGCAAGGATGTGTTCAAAGGGGACAAGGTTCTCCTATTAAATTCCAGTGGACTATTTCTAAGAAAACTCAAGTCCAGATGGTCTAGACCTTTCTCTATTGTGAAGATCTATCCATCAGTAATGATGGAAATTGCTAGTGAAAAGACTGGTACCTTCAAGGTGAATGGACATAGGGTCAAGAGGTACTATGAGGATGAGGCCTTTGTGAGGAGGTCAGAACTCCACTTGGGAGGGCCCAACCCTGCTCCACCTGAAGAACCATGAAATTCCAGACATGAGAGTCACACTAAATACTATAATTTAGCGCTTCTTGGGAGGAAACCCAAGGATTTCCTACTTCTTTTAAATTTGCAATTTTTCTCTTTCATTAATTAAACTCTAGACTGTATATATATCCCCTAGTCTTAATACCAACTGCTCTATCCTAAGTAGTAAAAGTTGGATTTTTTTTTTCAATTACATCTATACATCCTTAATCAATTTGAATATGCAAAGAAGAGAATCTTAATCCTAATAGTTTAATAATTTTAGTTTTGGAATCACACTTGTGTCAACTGCTACATGTCACTAATGTAGAGACCACTACTAAATTTTGGCCTTAATCAATCATGGTTTACAAGGGTAGAGATAGCTACAAACATAGTTACTGTTATAAATGTAGCAACCACTATTTCTTTTAATTTGTTACAATCACTACACTTTCTTTTAGAATGTAGCAACCACAATGTTGGTTTTCTTGCCATGTATAAGATACCATATCAAGAACCCTAAACCCCACCTTCTATCTCCCTTGCGATGAAGCTCTGATGAATCTTTGCATAGAAGCTCTAGTGACCTAGTGTGTAATCAAATCTACACTTAAGGTGAAGGTTGGACAACAACAGTGATGGCGATTTGCCACCACCACAGTTGAGAAACGATCACCATTACTCAAGCCGTCCTGCTTCTCTATTTCCTCTTCACTCTATGACCTTTGACGAGTGTGTTTCCCCATCCCTAACCTTATTCTCCATCTAAATTTGCGATCCACTCCTTTTTGTGCTCTCAGTCGTGTGATTTGATCTTACCTCAATCACCTTTCAAACCCATAGAACCCCCTTTCTCTACTCTAACCTTGCTCAGACCTTTCGCCTTCGCTGATTTGATCAAAGCCTCATGGGCCAAGACCCCTGAGTATGGGTGAAATCAGAAAACCACCCTTGTAGCGACCGCTACACTTGTAGCGCTGCTACATGGCAACATTATGTTGGGACCAAAACCTCATGATGTTTTGACCTTTGTACATGTTTCAACCACAACACGACGCTCCTCTGATTTTGTCACTATTTTTTTATTTCAAATCATATCTCTCACCACTTCCTTCTGAATAAACGATCCCTTTTCGATCACAACAATTGTTGACGTTCAATCACATCACCTATTTAGTTGTCATGATCGCTATATAACCATGACCTTAATCAATGTACTAGATTTGTAGTGATCGCTAAACCTGACACCGGTTGTAACCACTATGTCTTATCCTCGTTTTGACTGATTTGAACTGAACCATGTAGCGAGCACTACATCCAAAACCTATTTCAACCGCTATGGGTAGAATTCCATTTCATCCGCTACCTTTGCGATGGGTCCGTAGAGACCATTACATTTGTATCGACCTCTACACTTGTAGAGACTTCTACATGGCATCCTTCTATTGCGACCATGAGTAAGCTTTTTCCTCTACACCTTATCTTTCTATTTCAACCGCTACACATGTGTTCATGGCTAGATTCCATTTATATTTAACAAGTCAATACAATATTTATTGAATATGTAATTAAATGCCTGACGATTATACACTGCTCAAACCGCATGATGTCATCCTTGAACTGTAATCCCTTAGATAGGAAAGCAATGATCCTAAAGGGGATTCAAGAGGTGATCACAACAATTGACAAGGCAGTGAATGATAATCCCAACATGTCACAATAGAACAAACTCCGCTTGTAGCTCATCATGGAAAAGTATGAAATCATACTTGGACATGAGTCACAAGGGGAAATAGAGGTGTCTCAAGGCACAAAAGGATCAAATACGTCTGAGTATGTGCCATCAGAGGAAGAAAAATTAAAAGGAAAGCAAAAGGCACCTGTACTAGATGCACCACCAACCAAAAAGAGGAAGGCACCAATGGAGTTAGGGTCACAAGCTGCACCAACTGGAGAAAACCCAACAACAAGCATGGCACCAAGCTCTGATACAACATGGGAGAACACAACAACAACACCTATAGAGAAACTAGAAATATTTATACCCAAAGATGAGGTTCACCAGTCAAATTACAACATGATCAAGAGAACCAAAATCTTCAAGCCAACGAGGTACATGGATATCCCAGACTTCAAAAGATTGAGGATTTACGATAGAGTGATGGAGTTCCTAGGGGGAGCAAATATATGCACCCTATGCATGAGGAATGTTTGCTCACTGATAGAATTGACTGTAGAGTTTATGTCCTCACTCGAGAAGGTACCACTCAGTGACAATTAAAGAAAGGAGATTGGAGGAGAGTTTAAACTCCAAGTGCAGATGTAGGGCAGAGATTACTATGTCACTGAGCTTATTCTGAATACGACCTTCACATAATTTGAAGAAGAAGCTAAAGATTGGACAACAACTCCTAGTGAAAGGGAAATCATACACTACAAAATCCACAAGATGAGGGAACAACTGACGGGAGAAACTATACACTACTTGAGAAAGTTCAAGGAAACTCTTATCACCTCAAGCTTCAAAAGGATGATTCAAAAGATCAACGCAAACTCAATATTTGTGCGGTTTGAGATTGGAGGTGTATCCAAGGGGGATTTATTCCTAATTTGGTCAATGTTGATGACTTCTCATCGACAAACTATCATTGGCAGTAGGAAAAGAAGCTAAGAAGACATGAATTTCTGCATGGGGGGCCAAATAACAATTATTGCGTCTCACTTCTTGAAACTGGAGCAATTAAGAATCTACCTACCTAGTGAGGGATACATGAAGATTGAAACCAAGTCTTTGCTGATTAGCAACACACTAGCACAGAAAGGGGAGAAATTCTTCTATAAGAAATTCCATTCCAAACTACTACTTCCCCTCTTGGAAATGGCGTATGTTGACTCCAATAAATTGCAACCCAGCATGGATGAAGTTGACAAAGTGTACTCCAGTACTATTCTTTGAATAACAAACCCCACTCACCTACTAGAGTCCAACAAGTGTCAGAGACAATGCAAGCACCCACAGAGAAGAGGAAGAAGTTGGCAATAAGGTCCCGTAAGGCCATTTCAGAGGCAATGTCGCAGGCACCTCAGATCTCCCAAGCTAAACAAATCAAGTAAGAAGCTATTAAACAAAAAAATTTAGCAGATCAAAGCATACAACATGATGATGAAGGATTACAAGGTGCCCCACCACCTCCCCTAGTCATCCAAATACTACTAAGTTGAAGAACCAGGTGAACCATTGAGTATCCCTGCCGCCTCTAGAAAACAAACAACAACAATAGAAGAATAACCTGTGGGGCATTTTGTAGAAACTCGGAAACCAACCCCACCACTAATGACAACTGACATAGCACTAGAAATACCAGCTAAAAGGATGGAAGACCCGCCCGCACCTTCAAGTGTCAATCAAGATGTGGGTGCAATGCAAAAAGGCGTACAAGAAGAACCCTTACCGTCATCACAACAAGAGAAACAACCCTAGCCTCGATCAGAAGTTGCAGCAAGCACCCACCCACAAAAAAAAACATCTGATAAGAAGACAACTACAACTACAACTTCTATAAGTTAATGAATACTACCCCCACAAACTTTCAGCGAAGAAATTAGACATTGATTTGATGCCATATGAGCGCAAATGAATAATTCCTATTCAACAAATATTCTTATTTCTTCTAGCCTAGATGCTCTAATAGTGAAGGTACAAATACTTGATAATAGAACAATGACGCTTCTAGAATTCATGACCAATGTCCTCCTCAACCAAGCAACAATGCTAAATACAATGTAAGCAATGACAACGAAGATGCCAAAACCTAGATAGGAGTGAGAGGCAATGAGAATAGACATGGATGACATGTGCCAACATCAAGAGCAAGCTATCAAGGCTATAAAAGAAGAATACAAGAAGCTCAAAGAAGAATGGAAAGAAATGGAAGATGAACTCCAACTATTGGAAGAAAGGCGGACAAAGAAGAGATCAAGGAGAACTGCCAAGCCTTCATCATGTCAAGCGTCTTCAAACCCGATACCTAGAGCAGATATTTCAAGTTCACCTCAGGAGCCACAAAAAGAATCGTCCAATCAAGAAGTGCAAGCACTCATGAGGAACCGACCGTTGAATGCACAAACAACAACATGCAAAAGTTTGATTTAAACCCTCAACTACTAAAGATGAGCTGATCTTAGAAAACCAACCCACCAGATGCATCATTGGGAAGGAGGCCGGTAGTGTTGAGAAGTTAACATCTGGTGAGATATTAACACTCAATTGTATCCTAGATGAGATGAACATTAGCATGTATATCTGTGACATCTACATCTAAGAGCCTGTCCACAATGAACACAAAGATGTTGTGTATGATGGCAATATGACTGCCACTTTAGCATCACTCAATGAAGCAGTGCTTGGAATGCCATCGAATGCAAGTCAGCTTGTAGAAGAGCCTGCTGACACAGTTACAATTGAGGATAAAATACAAGCAGATCTAAGTAAGACTACTGAAAGCCTTACTCCCATCTCTTTTCCCACCACTACTGCCTAAGCCTCACCTATGCAATTAGCTAGAGAGGGGACCTCAGATGATGATGAAAGAGGTCTAGCATCATTCTTTGTCGGTGTACTAGAAAGGGAACAACACCCAACCATAGAACAAGACAAAATAGTTGCAACACCGACACTTTCATGAAAATTAGTCAGAATGGAAACGTCATCAGTCTCCAGGATAACATGTAGAGATGTCCATGTACTGGATGACATACTTGATGAAAATCTTCCAAGCATCGACATTGTTTACCACAATAAAGGGAGATCACTGACAAGGGAGAACTTCAAAGGAATATTCTCAAAAAGAGCACGGGTGCACAAAAGCCTATTCAAGGTGCTCTATGCAACCCTTCTAGAAGAATTCCTCCACCCTGATAAGGTACAACCTGTGTTAAATGGCACAACACATATGGAAAGAATGTTGTATGAAGACAAATATGATTCAAAATCTATGAAAGAGCTGCTATGTGTCACGAACATGGTAGAAACCCATTTGGTCACATTGCTAATTAGGACCATTAAGAACTGGGTATTAATCATTGTAAATCTATACGATCGACGTACTACTATTTACAACTACTGTGCTGTAGATCTACCCAACATCACTTATTTTAAAAAATAAGGAAGCACATGATATCTTGAAGGTACCCATTTATCTTCAATGTACTATACAAATGACAGGACCTCACCACAAGTTGAACTGGAAAAATTTATCGATGTCTACCAAAGTCCCTCAAGAAGAACAAGGGTTAGGGGATTTTCACTTTTATAGTACTCTGAATGATAGTAAGTGAAAAACAACGACATCCCTATGTAGGACCTTTTTCTTAAAGATATGCATAGACTGCATGGTGCGTATGCCATGGACGTCATATATGATCATCGCTTCTTCAATGACCTGACAATGCATCTTGATGCGGTACCACACAGATTGCATACTGAAGTCCCTCTGCCTGAGAAAGAGTCTTGGAGAGAGAAATTAAAGACGCTATGGCTCGACCCATCTGAACAAACACAGGCAACAACATGAAAGGCAAGATGGACACCTCGTGAAGCATAAAAAGATAGCAAGCAAAGTGCACAGAAGGATCCTCAGGAAAAGAGGGTTGATGAGAAGCCAAGGGGCTCAAAAGAAATAGAAAGAAAAAATAAACAACCAATGATCAACTAGAAGAAGGAAAAATTAATGAGTACGGACCACAAGAAGTAAAGCTAGATGGGACAACTAGACTGATAGAGTCCTCATTTCCTGATTTCTATAGGTGGGCTTGTAAAGATCTATCCTAGGACTCTCTGCTACTGATAATGGATAGGCTAAAAGAGGATAATAATGCGGGGGATGTGATCTTCGAAAGAGAAGGAATATGAGTGTTCAAAGATGACCTCTGTGACACTTTGAAGATAGGAGGCTACTAATATATGAGTCTAATGTCTGCATATCAATCACTATTAGGAGATAATATGTCGAATGTGTACATGGCCTATTATACTTGTGGAGGACATTTTGTATAACAAAATGCCAGGAGAGGAGTGTCTAAAACTCCGTCTTATAACTTCCTTACCCGAATATATATTCCTACCCATTCTCCACGATAGTCATTGAACATTGCTAGTGATTAACATCAAAGTAAATACTGTAATATTATATAACAGTTCTAACTTGACGTTCTCTTTTAATAAGTACACAAACATGACTACGCCAAAGACACTAGCAGAAGAGAAGGCTAACACGTGTGTGGAGGAAATAATAGATATGATCCGCAAGTTTGGAAAAGGATATAAATTTGGTAGTAAAAAAGATTTCAAAAAGATGCAGTTCTTCCATAGAAGTCCCAAAAAAATCATTAACTCAAATGATTGTGGCTTCTATTGTCTTGAGTGGATGTCAACTACAGCTCTGAAAGAAGCAGAAATAGAAAGCTTCCAAAACAAATGTTATCATGTGTTGCAAGGGGGATTTGCCGACATGCTAGTACAATCAAAATGGGATGTCTTTGAACAGCCACAACACCATTGAAGCTAGCCCATTTATTCCTAACCTTCATCTTTCACACTCCAAGACTGAGTGTATGATAAGTTTGGAGGGAGTTATAAATGGGAATGAGAGGTACATTTTTGTCATTTAATTCCAATTTTGAAGGCTTTGCACAACTTCGTACTTTACCCCTACATTGTAGGAAATTTTGAAAAATTTTGAACTTTGAACTTTCTTTCATAAAATGAACCATTTACTATAATTCATAGTTTTGAGATCTACCCTTCCAGGATTTATTTACTTCTCCCACCTTTGGACTTATTTGCCATTCTACTATTTTATAGCGTAATCATTTCAAGAGTGGTATCCAAATGAGCTACTAATTTACATAAAAGAAAATGACACAATAGTACAATCTTATTCCATTCTTTTTTTTGGTCAGCTAAACTCGGGGTGTTTTTTTTGTATTTTTGAAAGGTGTCTGTACAAAACAACTGCTTTCAAAATGAAAACAGAAGAAAAAAGAAAAGCTAACTATACAGAACTCTATAGAACATGAATAAAGTCGTAAAATCCAGCTAATCACCATCAGCGCCCAAGAGAACATCAACAGTAAAGCAGCTCCCGAGAAACCTCAAACTCAGAAAGAAAGAGGACCCTCCATCCTGAGAAAATAAACTGAAAGAAAAGCAAACAATAGCTCCAGCCAGAACCTCCAAGACTGCAGAGGAAATCGAAAACAACTCCCCAACAAGATAAAAAATTCCTTCCTTCAAACAGCCAGATAACTTCTCCAACAGAAAAGAAGCATACATAACCAAGCAGAAAGTTCAACATACAAAAACACAGCAAACGATCCAACACCCTCAACTCAAGAAGCAGCTCCATAACAGGCAAGAAACTTGACCCTCCAACCAAGAGAGCCGCAGCAGTAGGACAGAGAAAAACTACACCAGATGGAACAGAGACCCCCCAAACAAAACAAAACAAGGGAGCCAGACAAACCAGATAGCCACAGCTAACAAGAGCACTACTTGTACAAGATATTGAACTCATCTTCTATAATACTCCAAACAGAATCAATACTCTTCTGAACATTGTCATGAATTCTTCTATTTCTTTCCAACCAAGAATGATATAGGATCAAAGAACAACTAATGCCATCCTTCCTTGATTTGAGAGCTTCCAAATCATCCCAACTACTAGGGATTTGCGAACATAGACCTTTGTTTACAGCCAAGTCCCATAGCCTTTTGATAAAAGAGCAACATAAACTGACGTGATCAGTGTCCTCGTACCCATACATACAAAGAATACAGACTGAGACCACAGTGATCCCCCTTCTCCTTGAGTAATCATTGGTGGGAAGTCTTTATGCATAGCTTTCCAGACGTGAAACTTGCTATTGAGATGAGCTTTATTCTTCCAAATCCAAGCAAACTTCGCATTAACAACCTTCTTCTCCCTTATATTATCCCAAATAAATTTAAAACCAGGGTCTTTTCTTCCTTTGAACACCCAATGATCATCCTCCCGATCATGGATGACAACATCATTCAGAATATTGAGCAGAAAATTAGAGCATCTCGACTCATGGAGGGACCACCTTCTATTACAAATAATATTGTTAAGATAAGCATCAACCGGAAGACCAACTCTAATGACAAACTTTTTATCCATCACATCATGAAGAAAAGAACCATTAACCCAAGGGTCCTTCCATATATAAATCTTCTGACCAGATCCCACATTCAGAAAGATAAGTGTTTCAACTTCTCTTTGCATCTAAGCATAGTATTGAACATCCAAGAGTGATTAGGGGATATAACACTGCTCCATAACGTATCCTTCTTTATATACTTCTCGTTAACCCACTTCACCCATAGAGTATCCTTCTTCCTCATAACATCCCACACATTTTTAATCAAATAAGCCTCAGCTACCTCCTTGCTCTTTCTAATACCCAAGCCTCCCTCATCCTTAGGAAGAGAAATTAGATCCCAACTAACAAGATGGAGGTTTTTTCTATTATCGGATAGGCCCCATATGAAATCTCTACAAATCTTGTCTATCTCCTCCAAAGTAGATTTAGGAATGGGGAAGGCCATCACCCAAAATAGATGCATCGAAGATAATGTTGACTTGACTAGCTCCACCCTACCAGTAAGAGAAAGCAATTTGGATTTCCAACTCTCCATTCTTCTCTTGATTCTATCAATCAGAATTTCACATTATTTCTTCCTTATCTTACCAGAAAATAGAGGAATACCCAAGTATTTTGTATCTTCATAGTTACCATAATGCATCTCAAGAATGTCTGCCACATCCTTACATTGTTTGTTCTTATTAGCAAAGATAGACCTTTTCTCCTTATTCACCTACAAGCCAGATAAGGATCCAAACTCATGCAAAATAGAATTGATACCAGTAGCATTAGATGAAGAACTCTTGGAAAAGATCATCAAGTCATCCACGAAGATTAAGTGAGAACAGTGAGTAGTTTTAGAAACAGCAATAGGAGAAATCAAATTATCATCAACAACCTTCTTAATTAACTCAGAAAGTCCTTGCATAACAATCACAAACAGGTAAGGAGCAATAGGATCACCTTGTCTCACCCCATTAGATGGAAAGATAACATCAGAGGGTTCTCCATTCACCAGGACTTGATAAGATGTAGTCATGAAAATAGTTTCAGTCCAACTTATCCATTTGATAGAGAAACCCATCTTGAACATAATAGAGAAGAGAAACTTCCAACTAATAGAATTATATGCTTTAGAAATGTCAGCTTGAAGACACATACCAGAACAATTGGCCTTACTGAACTCACTAAGAATTTCATTGGTGAGAAGGACCACATCCTTAAGATTTCTTCCTTTAACAAAAGCACACTGATTTAAGTCAATGATGCTGGGAAAAACAAGTTGAAGCCTATTAGCAAGCACCTTCGAGATGATCTTGTAAAAGACATTACATAAGGCAATAGGGCGCCAGTTCTTAATGAGAGAGGAATCATTACCTTTGGGGATGAGGGTGATACAAGTTCTATTTGCTTCTCTCAGAAGCGTACCATTAACAAAGAACTCCTTAACAGCTTCAAAGACATCATCTCCAATCACATCCCAAGCGAATTTATAGAAAAAATTATTAAATCCATCAGGGCTAGGGAATTTATCTGTGTTGAGATTCTTAACAACCTCATCAACTTCAGATCTGGTAACAACACTAGTAAGAATAGAATTTTGACTTCCAGAAACTTTGGCGCCTCTCCAAACCCCTTTCCAGACATCACCCAAAATTTCCTTACAAAATAAATCTGTATAGAAATCAGCAACACTGCTTTTAATAGTCGCTAAGTCTCTAGTGATAATACCATTAATATTAAGGCTTTTGATGGAATTTCTTACTCTTCTAGTTCTCAAAGATGCATAGAAGAAGTTAGAGTTAGTATTGCCCTCTTTTAGCCATTGCACTCTAGATTTCTGTCTGAGAAGGATCTCCTCTAGATCAACAACAATTTTTGCCTCCTTTCTCAAAAGGTTAGCTTCTTGTCTAAGAACCGTGTCAGCAGGATTAAGGTCAGCCTTTTTTTGTGCTTCCATTGTAAGAGATTTTGAATTCAAATGATTGTCATGCAAGTTCCCAACAATTTCCTTATTCCACCTATAGAGGTTTTTATTTAAGTTCTCCAACTTTCTGTACAAACGAAACATAGCATAACCAGACGAATCCATGTTCCAACTATCTTTAAGAATCTCAATAAACCCTTTGTGTTTGGTCCAACTGTCAATAAATCAAAAAGGAACCATCTTATTTACTTGCTTCCCCAAAAAAAGACCAAGTCTTCTATGATCACTAACAAGGTTCGTAATACATTCACCATGAAACTCCTCAAAGCTGGATCACACATCATAATTAAACAAGACTTTATCAATTTTTGTTGCCACAAACCTGTCCCCCTCCTGTTTTTTATCCCAAGTAAAAAGAGGACCATTTAGGTTCAATTCAAATAAACCATTATCTAGCATGAATTTATTAAAGTCAGCCATCGACTTGGCAGAAGGAGGGTCAACACCCATCTTCTCATCAGCCTTCCTCACAACATTAAAATCTCCCATGATAAGCCAAGGGCCATCTAAACCATTGGAAAAATCATCAAGATTCTTCCACAGACCTTCCCTGTCGTAGTCTCCATTGTGTCCATACACAGCTGAAAGAAAAAAGACTTTATCATCCACAGAGATTTTGTCATTCACAGATTGATCACACTCATTCACAACATTAATCTGGCAAGCATCATCTTTCCAAAGAACAAAGACTCTCCCAAGAGGATGAGATTTAGAGTTCGAAACCCATTTATATCCATCAAAATATTTCCTCATAAGCTTAGCTGCTTTCTTTTCCCCAATTTTAGTCTCATTGAGGATAACTATATCAAAGTTAGCCCTCCTTATTTCCTCTTGAATGCCCAGAATCTTGTTGTTGATTCCTCTGACGTTCCAAGAGGTAATATCAATCAGTTGAGTCATTTATCACCTGGGGCTGTTGGACTGACAGCCTCAGTATTTTCAGAGTTAAGTTCCAATTCCCTTTGGCATCGAGAGTACCCAGACCTGTCCGAATTTAGATTAGCAACTAAGTTCAGTTTGGACTGGAACTTAGGATTGTCTCTCTTCGATGAGTCCCCCACAACAAATTTAACAGAATTTGAAGAAGCTTGTGAACTCATCTGACTAACTGGGGTCTTTCTAAAGCAACCTGGAGTAGAAATGGGAGTCGAAGGAACATACATCCCAAAATTTGTGCCTTCTACCACTTTCTGTTGAGCAACAGATCGAAACATCTGAGAATTCAATAGTCCTTCATTGACCTCTGTAGAAATTCATATATCTTCATTACATAGTTCCTCCAACAAAGTCTCAGCAGAACTTTTCTCCTTCTCCCCTGTGAGATCAATTTCTTCTAGCACAGGGGATCCCTCCTTGTCTTCGCATAATGTTCTTGGCATACTGTCGAGTAGGTTGGTGTCAATCTGCTTCTTTGGTTCCCAACCTTTAGTCTTCCCTCCGAACCTCCTAAAGTTCTGGGTACTATCACTCTGATTCTTAATACAGTTGTTGTCATGACCCAAGTACCCACACCTCCTGCATTTGTGAGGAATCCAGTCATAATCCAGGCTGATCGTTCTATCTTCACCATCGTCGCTCCTCATCACTAGCCTCCGGGGATAAGCAGCATCAAACTTCATCAGAACATGAATCTGAGAAAGATCCAGGCGTCTCCAAAATAGAGTAGAGTCATCCATTTTAATGGGAATTCCCAAGAACGACCCAATCCTCTCGAAGGTCCTTCTATCCCACAACTCTAACGGTAAGTTCCTAATATTAACCCATACTGGGATGCTTGACAAAACCTCCTTCTTCAGCTTATCACCGGGTTTCCATTTCTTCAATACCACTGGCCTCTCAAGAACTGACCAGTTTCCCTTCAAAACCGAATCCAGATCCTTTTGCTCTGCAAATCTGACGATGAAGAATCCATCACCTCTATCAAATAACTCAAATGAGCCATGGGTGTTCCAGATAGCTTCGAAATGAACACCAAGAGTCGGCAGGTGAGGCTGGAAATCAATGACATAGCCAACCAAACACCTACTCCATCTATTCGCGTTCTCCTTTGCTTCCTTCTTAGGGTAGATGATCTTCCCGTCGACAATCTGAACTTCTGTTCGCTTCAGATCTGATGCCCCCCACTGGGAACGGCTTGAAATCTTCCCAACTCTTCAGACCATTAGGTTCAGCATCTGGTATCGGATGTGGATCTCCATTAGGAACATAGATTGGTCCTTATTCAGGCGAGGTTTGAGGCGGAGGATCCTGGGATGAACCAGTTGCCCTTCCGGTCACCTTGTCGCGCATGCCAGCCGGGGGATCGGGCGATACCATTGTCAATATGGGATCTCTTATTCCATTCTTACAAAAAAATATTGTGTAAAACAAAAGAACACTCCTGAACATATGAAATCCCTAGAAATAAGGAGGACTTAATGATAACGTCTAATTTTATACACTTTTTGCACTTATTTTATACCTCTCCAAACATATCTTTTATAGACTTCTCCACTTATTTTAGCACTTTTATGATGAAAATCTTAATTGCACACTTTTCCCATCCTTGCAGGGTCACATCAAGCCACGACCGTGGTCAACACCTCGACTGTGGCTCATCGACCAAAGAGGACCCTCACACCACAACCGATGCCACCAATCACATCAATGACGCTGTGACCACAGTGTAGAGCACCCCTTTTGGTCGTGGCCCACCACACATCCACCTCAACCTCGATCGACCGAGGCGATGGAGTGCCACGATCGAGGAAGGATCGCGACTGAGGTGGTGCAATACCTAGATCGAGGTACTGACTCGACCAACTGCTGTGGTGACCTTGATAGGGGAGAAACCTCAACTGATACCAAGCCTCGACTATGGTGTGAGTGGTTAAGTCAGTGGGAAACAACTATAAATAGGCCACCCACCTTGACTTGTCACATCATCAGATCATCAAGGACCACAACGTGCTGTAAAATTTAACACCCACTCTCATCCATCCGATCAGTCTTGGATCTCCAAAGGTGAAAGATGAGAAGAGAGAAGACTAAAGGCCCCTCTTCCTTAAAAGAAGGAGAGATTCTGCACCGACCATCCAGATCTAGATCTGAAGGAGTATATTAGAGTATTGCCATTTTCTCTCTCTTCTAGATCTATCACCTCCATTACATTATACCCCTTCCCTCTTCATGGTTATGATGTTTCTATCATTTTGTAATGCTGTTATGCTGCCCGTTAACACGTGCGGCTAAACACTTAACTCGGGTTGGGAGTTTCTACTAAGGCTCTCCCAACATATATATTCTTTATCCCCTTATATATATATATATATATATATATATATATATATATATATATATGCTCTTATCAAGATTGTCTCCATACATTTTCTATTAATGCTTCACTTGTATGCTTATCTACCATCTTGTGATGTTTGATCGTTGGTACCTCAAAAGATTAGTATCTTCTTTATCTGGTGTTTTGGAGTAGTATTAATGCATGAGAATGTTGGATTTCTAAGGCTTATGGTCATCTGGTTTGCTTTGTGGTTGTAAGGTTGCTATCTCGAGAGGGAGGCCACCTTAGATCCTATATCTATCTATATCTCAAGAGAGGAGGGAATAGACATTTATATGACTGCTTGTAAACTTGGTAGGAGCATACAAAGGGGAGTGGGTTTTGCATGTTGGTGAGAAACCTTCGTAAGTGAAATCCGATCTGAGTTCCCTTCCATATCTTGGTTTCTTACCGTCCATTCTTGTTTTCTCTTGTTGTTTCTTTTCTTTATTTCTTTTAACTTTCTTGTTTTGGCTTGAGTACTATCATTACTTAAGGAACATCCTTTTTAAAACCATCTGCTTCTCTGAAGTATATGAGTGTGAGACCGTGTGTTCTTAATACTAGCTAACCTTGTCCCTGTGGTTCGACCTTGATTACTACGTCAGACCTTGTATAATAGTTGCAGGGGCTTGAGTGTCGGGTTAATATCTTAAGAGTCCAACTACTCTGGATCCTATCCATTTTGGATGTGTGATTTAGGCCGATAAACTTTTTGGTTTTGTTGCCGGGGACAAGGAAAAATAGCATTGTGAAGAACTTGAGTCCACTCACTATACTCCCGTGCCTCAAGCTTAAGTAATAAGCTTGACTGCACAGAACCTTTAAATCTTCTACCCTGCGTTCATGTAGAATAGTTCATTTTAACCCGTCTAATTTTCTTACTTGACTGTGTGGTCTATTCAGGGAACCTGGAGGGAAGCAGATCCATTCAATCTTTCACCTTAACCTCAAGTCACCATGCCACCTTGCGTGGACTGTACTCTCACCGGGGACGAGCAGAACGTGAGAATTCAACATGACCCTCCACCACCTGTGACAAATGAAGATAGATATGGTTGTTACTCAGATAGTTGTCAATGTGAGGAAGAACGACATGAAGAAGAATGACATGAACATGAACAATGCGACGAAGAATGACACTACCATCGCCGTAGAAGGCACCATCGCAATCACCGTGACAATGAATGTGAGCGCGATGACCGGGATAGAGAAAGCAAAGATGATGAAGAAGGAAAGACTCTTAGAGAGTTGGCATCAACTAGGGCCAATGAATCTAGATGCTTGATCATCATCCCACACTTTAATGCAGCAAACTTTGAGTTGATGCCAGCTATAATCTCGATGATCCAGAATTAACCTTTCTATGGGAATTCAAGAAGTGAAAATTGTAACATACCGAAATCTACTAGGTAATTCTTTGTACTCTTTTTCTATTAGATTTGTCCTTCATTTTCGTCCCATATGTCTTTGGAAGTGGTTTAATGGAATTATGATGGTTATTGGATAAGTATTTCCCATATATTCTTAATACAGAGTTTTATGCACAAACACCTCAGTAGGAATTTAAGTTATGGGTCTGAAGTACAATTTGTCCACTTAAGTAATAAAACTAATAAAATATTTCATCCTAGAACTTTCTCGTACTTTTAGAATAAGGAAAAGAAAAGAAATTCCAAAATATATATAAAGGATATGATAAATGCAATAATTGGAGATAATACAGGATACATTAGATAAAAGTAGATAATGAGGAATATATTGTTCCAAAAATCATAAATGAAAACCCACGAAGATAATTTGACACTCAATCTCTTTTTCTTTACCTCAAAGAAATTAAGGGCCAAGTATCACCTAATTTGGAAAATAAATGCATATATTAAAGTTTTTATTAAAAGAAAATAGGTGATAAACCAATAAAGTGAAATAAAATATCTAATGTCCTCAAATTAGAAATATAACTCCAAATTCATAATCTAAACATAGAAATAAGCCTTTGGGAAAATTTGCAACTAATTTGGATAATGAGTAAAAATAGGAGAGAGAAAGTGTGTAGAATCTTCTATATATTAAATAAATAAGGAAATAATCTCAACATGTGAAATTAATAATAAAATCATATCCAAGCCATTAAAGAGACTTATGGGTGAAGTTTCACAAAATTTGAGGAATCTTATCACCATTAATGAAGGAGGAAAGAGAAAATGATATTTGAATTATTTACCTATTAAAAGTCCCCAAAAGGCAAAACTAATTCCATATTTGGATTCTACAGATCAAAATCAGTCAGGGTGTTAATTTTGGTTAATTTTGGAAATTGTTTGAGCCTTCAAAAGAAGAGGGAGAAATTCATTAAATAATGCATATGTCACTATAGTTGAAATCATAATTGGATAAGGATTTAAATGTGCAATATTTGGCTTTATTTATGTGGATCATTGACCATAGATCTTGGATCCAATGGTGGTTGGTTATCTCCTACCTTGGTTCGGATTAGTAAACAGGGAGGAGTTTTGTGAATTTTTGTTTGGCAATAACTTGATGTACACTCAACAAAATCGAACGATTTTTGGTGCTACGAATTCCTCTCGAGATTCCACTTCCAACTATCCCATATTTTTCATGTTTTGGTGAAGGTTTGAGAAAACCCCAAAGTTGCCGCAACTCTTCTCTCACCCGGGTACCAAACCCTATCCCATGCTCCCTTGCCTATAAATACCAACACCCTATGCACCCCCATCGTCTTTGCAACTCAACACACCCCTTGATTTCAAAATTCATCATCGTTTGACCCTCCAAAGAGAGGCTTAATCTGCAAGGCTTGTGACACATCTCTCTCTCTCTCCCCCCCTCTCTCTCTCTCTCTCTTCACTTCGTCTCCAAGCAAATTGAAGGCATCCTCAGGTTCGGTTTTGCACCCTCTTTCTTCCACATCTTTCCATTTTGCATTTGGTTGTGTATAGAGGTTTTGCCCAAAATCACAACAAACTACTGGGTGTGGGAAAAGGGAGGGAGACAAATCCCTACAAGTTTACCAAATCACCCCGATCAGGTTCTTTCTTGATGTGTTTTAGTGTGAGGGTAATATGGTCTTTCGATTTTGTTTTGTTCCCGTTGACTCGACTTTTATCCCAAACCACTCTGACAGCCAGAGAGGGTGGGCGCCTTCTTGGCCATCGCCCATTGGGCCAAGTAGCATACCTAACCCCACTCCCTTACTCTCTCACTCTCTCTGTTTGGACGAGGTGCATACGTGACACGATATGATTGGTCGATCTTCAAAAATTCACATCTCTTAAACCGTGCATCCAAAAATAAATCTAAACTATATTCTAAACTTAGAAAAATACCCTCTATCCATTAAAAATGTTTTTAAAGCCTAGTTTTGATTTTTTTGACAAGATGTTTTTGAGAACGAATTAATTAGTTAAAAATCACTAAAAATACATCTAAAATTCCATATCTTCAAATCATATCAAATTATATGTCATTTTGATTAGAAAACCCTAACTAAGATAGTCGTGATATTTTTAGAGTAATTCAAAGGTTTGTGGATAAAGTTAGTAACTTTAGGGTTTTAAGGCTTTAAGGAATATACCTAGTTCTAATACATGGACATAATCATGATATTAGGACAAGTGGACTCTGATTTCGTTTAAAGGGTTGGAAAGTGGTTTCTAGAACTCTGAGGCTAAGGTATGTGCATTTACACCTTAAGTTGGGAATATTTATGCCTTAACCTAGTTCTCCATTATGAGGCTTAATTGATCCTTAATCTTCTATTCTTGAAACCCTACTTTTCTTGTGCCTCAAATCAAATTATTGTATCTTATTGTTTGGGTTTTAAACCCCACTGCCATGCTTATTTGTTCATAAAATTATTCTTGCCATAACTATTTCCTAGCATTTAGAATTATGTTCTATTTAAATTAAAGTAGCGGTTCATTTGTACAACCACCCGCAAAGGGCATGCATTAATTCACCCTGGGGAAGTTATTTATTCTCCCCATAATATAATAGGTGAATGGGAATGTCTTATTCTCACCTCACCAAAGGTTAGAGGTATGGTAGGTGCCTCAACCCTACTTAGTTAGGTAGACATAATAATCTTACAT
The DNA here is from genome assembly GCA_963693085.1 of Alisma plantago-aquatica. Taxonomy (NCBI): domain Eukaryota; kingdom Viridiplantae; phylum Streptophyta; class Magnoliopsida; order Alismatales; family Alismataceae; genus Alisma; species Alisma plantago-aquatica. The sequence goes on along the minus strand of OY856409.1, from coordinate 817,196,811 downwards.
GCAAAACCCCTTTTTAATATAATTGTTATTGGCAAGTTTCTTTTGATGTAGCCTCATACTTTTGTTATCTTCATCTTATGATGAACCCTAGCCTGTTTATACTTGCTTTACCTATCTTATTATCCTAGACTAGTTTTCTTGACACATACTTTTTCTTCCTTTTCCCTCTTGTTGGGTGCTTTCCCAACCACCCAGGTGCTGGTGCTGTGCAAGGAGAAGGATATGCTTGAAGGAAGATTTCTCAGGAGTTGATCTCAAGCTTTTGGAAAGGATGACTAGGTTTCTATAGCTAGATCCTATTTCTCTTATCTATTTATTTTGGGAATCAATAATGTAGTGAACAATGAAAGCAATGTGAAGGCTTAGTATTTTTATTTCCACTGTTATTGACATTTTTAATGTATCTGGAATCATGCTTATTTATTTGGAATATTATGCAAGCATCCTAAATTCTCTATTTTTATGAAATGTGTGGATGTTTTGTATTTACTTTAAATTTTAGTAAGGAGGTGATCTTGCCTCTTTACAGCATGGTATCAGAGCCTTTAGGTGACTATTAGGGCATGAAGTTGAAGCAAGGGTGTCTAGAAAGGATCAGTGTTTCGGGGGCTGGCAATATTTTCCTTCGCGCCACTAGCTTGGTTTACGAGGACTCCCATGCTCATATGATACCGTCCTGGCCAGAGCTAATATGAATTGCCTGAAATAGTATGCTTTTAGGCAATATCATTCTAGATATCCTTTTCTCATATCTATTTCTATTCTTTTCTCATCTATGATTCTATACTCCTAGGAACCTTATATGACAACCCTACCTTTCAGGAGAGGTGACTTGTTCAACAACGTGAAACAGGAGAAGGAGTCGAACCATAATGACCCCAACACTTCTGTGACTCCTGCGGTTAACCATACTACTCTGGGTACCCCCACCTTCACACTGGAGTAGGAGTTGGCAATGATGTGCCAGGTGCTATCTACCACCCTAATGGGGTAGCTCAACACAATGGCCGCCAACGTCAACAAGTCCAGGGAGTTCACCCTCACTGACTTCATAGAGATGCAGCCACCCTACATCAAGGGTCAGAGTGAACCCAACATGGTGGACAAATCCAACGACTATGTGTTGGCTCTAGATCGGACCTTCAAGGGTATGGCGTGCCCTCCTCACCAGAAGGTCCAGTTCACGGCATATGTACTGGATGGACCAACACATGTTTGGTGGAATGGTGTTGCCCACACTTGGGACACCTCTACCATGGAATGGGACCAGTTTGTGAAGCTCTTCAGAGAAAAGTACATCTGCCCTACTTTCCTGAGAAAGAAGGAGGCCGAGTTCTACAACCTCAAGCGGGGAAGCATGAGTGTGACCGACTACGTTAACGATTTCTACTGTTGGAGCGTTACGTCATCAACCTTAGAGCTGATAGAAGAGCAACCTTATTCTTGGAGGTCCTGAACTACCAGGTGGGCTGAAGCCTCGTCCCGTAGCTTCCACTTTCGTTTCAGCAAATGGTGGACAAGGCCCTGGCCATCGAGTCCTATCCAAGATTCCAAGCTTCTAATGGCTATAACAATAAAAGGAAGAACCGGAACTAGTATGAGAACAGTGGACGTGACCGGTGCAATAGGTGCCCTCACAACCATCCTCTAGGGAGATGCCCTATCGGTAATGCACCTACTCAGAAAGACAACCGACCTCCAGTGACCTGTCATGAGTGTGGCCAAGTTGGGCACATTTGACCGTTCTACCCTCATTTCCAGTAGGGAAAAAATAATGCTCAGCAGAACAAGGCCCAACAGCCGCAACAACAAAGACAGAATCTGCCTCTACGGAACAACAACAACAACAACCAGAACCCAAGGTGTCTTCCAGTGGAGAGGTGGAATGGGAGAGTGTTTGCTCTCAATGCTGAGGAAGAAGGTGAAGATAATGAAGTGATTGAAGGTATCTTGCACCTTAATATGCATCCTTTAAAGGCACTATTTGATTCTGGCTCATCCAATACCTTCATATCTTGTCAATTTGCTTCTATACTAGAAATATAATATGAGTTTATGGATCATGTGTTAGACGTAAAAACCCCTAGTGGTAAGATCTACTCTTTGTACCTTCAATCTATGACCATGGACCTCTATATATCTTGAATAACGTTTCCCACAGATTTCGTCCTACTTGATATGAACACCTTTGATGTCATCTTGGGAATGGATTGGTTGAAGAAGTATAAATCACTTTTGTTCTATGAGGAATCCAAGGTTAGTTTGTTACATCCTGTTGAGGGAAGAATGTGTGTCAAGGGTAGGAAGCGAGAGGAGCGACAATTTGTTATCTCCGCCATCAAAGCTGAAAAGCTTGTCTCACAAGGGTGTAGAGATTTCCTAGCTTCTATAGTTCTCGATGCTACACCTCCTTCTCTCGACCACATTGATGTGGTGAAGGACTTCCCGGACATCTTTCCCGAGGAGTTATCTAAGTTGCCACCAACTCGTGAAGTGGAATTCTCCATCGAGCTTGTACCCAGAACTTTGCCGATATCGAAGACACCTTACCGCTTGACCCCTACCAAGCTGACTGAGTTGAAGAAGCAGCTTGAAGAGCTTCTTGACATGGGTTTTGTCTTCCATAGTGTTTATCCATGGGGATCCCCTGTCCTATTCATGAAGAAGAAGGATGAATCAATGTATATGTATATGGATTACCACATGCTTAACTAAGTGACAGTGAAGAACCATTATTCTTTGCCTCACATCGACGACCTGTTCGATCAGCTAAAGTCAACCACCATATTCTCCAATATGGATTTGTAGAGTGTCTACTACCAGATACGTGTGAAGGATGATGATGTCCCAAAGACAGCGTTCTAAACTCGCTATGGGCATTATGAATTCATGGTCATGCCTTTTGGTTTGACAAATGCCCCTGCCGCCTTCATGGACTTGATGAACCGAGTATTCCTCCCATACCTTGAAAAGTTTTTGGTGGTGTTTATCGACGACGTTTTGGTTTATTCTGAAACATTAGAACAACATCGTGAGCATCTGTGGATTGTTCTCAACACACTGCGAGAAAATCAACTCTATGCAATATTCTCAAAGTGTGAGTTCTGGATAAAGGAAGTTATGTTCCTTGGTCACGTGATTTCTGCTGGACATATAGCTATTGATCCTGCGAAGGTAGACACTGTGACAAAGTGGAATTCTCCAAAGAACCCATCTGAAAAACATAGTTTCCTCAGATTAGCCAGTTACTATTGAAGATTTATCAAAAGCTTTTCTGAATTGACCTTACCTTTGACCAAGTTGACACGAAAGGAGGTCAAGTTCTCATGGACACCTAAGTATGAGAAAAATTTTCAAAAGTTAAAGGAGTGTTTGGCTTCTTCTCCCGTACTTGCTTTGCCTTTTGAGGGCATACCCTATGTCATCTACACCGACACATCCAAACAAGGCTTAGGGTGTGTCTTGATGCAAGATGGAAAGGTGATCACCTATGCTTCTGTCCAATTGAAACCTTATGAAGCTAATTGGGCTACACATGATTTGGAGCTTGCTACCATAGTTCGTGCTCTGAAGATCTAGTGACACTACCTTTATGGCAAAAAGTTTGAATTGTTTTTTGATCACAAGAGTCTAAAATACCTATTGACTCAGAGGGATCTGAATCTGCGACAACATAGGTGGATGGAATATCTCAAAGATTATGACTTCACCATCACCTATCATCCTAGTAAAGAAAACGTCGTAGCTGATGCTTTAAGTCACAAGAAGGATGATGCTTGTGCTGCTCTGAGATGTTCAGTGTGGGAAAACCTTGAACTTGTGACTATCTGGCGACCTCAGCCTATTGATTCAATGGATGAAGACAAGTTGTGTGTTCATATGGCTAGTTTGACTATTACACTGACCTGGATCTTGAAAGTCATTGCTGCATAGTTGGAGAGTTCTGAGCTGGAAGAGATGAAGGCCTTGACTGAGAAACTACAATATGAATTCTCTGTCGGAGTGGATGGTGTTGTCTTCTTTAGACAAAGGTTGTGGATTCCCGACGTAGGTGATCTAAGAAAAAAGATTCTAAGTAAAGCTCATGGGTCCAAGTACACTATTCATCCTGGCACAACAAAAATCTACAAGGACTTATAACGAAGTGTATGGTGGAAGAACATGAAGAATGATATAACTTTGTTTGTCGTGAAGTGCTTGACATGTTAGCAAGTCAAGATCAAACATCAATGACCTAGTAGTCTTCTTCATCCTCTCAAAATTCTGGAATGGAAGTGGGAGAAGATCACAATGGACTTTGTTACTGGTTTCCCTAAGTCCAAGAAAGGTTATGATGTTGTTTGGGTGGTTATTGATCATCTTACAAAATCTGCTCATTTCTTGCCTTTCAAAACTACGTATAAAGTTGTTGAGATGGCTCAGTTATATGTGGACTGGATAGTACGTCTACATGGTGTGCCTACTATGATAGTTTCTGATCAAGACCCAAAATTCACTTCTCACTTATGGGGTCAGATTCAGGAAGAGATGGGTACTGATCTGCAATTTAGTACTGCGTACCACCACAAATTGATGGTCAGTCCGAGAGAATAGTTCAAATTTTGGAGGACTTGCTACGTGCTTGTGTGATGGATTGTGGTGGTGCATGGGATCGATATCTGCCATTAGCAGAGTTTTCTTACAACAACAACTACCAAGCTAGTATTGGTAGGCAACCTTTTGAAGCTCTCTATGGTAGACCTTATCGTTCACCTTTGCATTGGGATGATGTGAGTGAATGGTCCCTGGTGAAGACCGATGATATGCAGATGATGCTCGAGAAGGTACAACTGATAAAGAAATGGATGAAAGCTACTCAAGACCGACAAAATATGTATGCTGATAAAAAGAGGTCTGATGTAAGATTCTTAGTGGGAGACTATGCTTTTCTGAAGATGAAGCCTATACGCTCAATTGTGAGATCTAAAGTAAAAGGCAAGCTGAGTCCCTGCTATGTTGGACCATTTGAAATCATAGATAAAGTTGGAGACTGTGCATACCGCTTAGCCTTACCTCGTTCATATGATAAGATTCACAATGTGTTCCATGTCTTTGTGTTGAGGAAGTATGTGAAAGATCCTTCTCATGTACTCACGATTGAACCTGTGGCGATTCATGAGAATCTGACTTATGAAGAGCTACCTGTGAAGATCCTTGACTCCCGAGTAAAGAGGCTGAAGAACAAGGAGATAGAGCTGAAGGTTTTGTGGAGATATCATGGTTTGGAAGAAACCACTTGGGCGTTGAGAGATGAGATGCTACGTACTCATCCTTCGCTTTTTCTTTGAAATTTCGGGGATGAAATCCTTTTTAAGGGGTGGAGTGATGTAACATACTGAAATTTACTAGGTAATCATGTGTACTCTTTTTCTATTAGATTTGTCCTTCATTTTCATCCCATATGTCTTTGGAAGTGATTTAGTGGAATTATGATGGTTATTCGATAAACATTTCCCATATATTCTTAATATAAGGTTTTATGCAGAAATACCTCAGTAGGAATTTAAGTTATGGGCCTGAAGTGCAATTTGTCCACTTAAGTAATAAAACTAATAAAATATTTCATCCTAGAACTATCTAGTACTTTATAGAATAAGGAAAAGAAAAGAAATTCCAAAAAATATATAAAGGATATGATAAATGCAATAATTGGAGATAATATAGGATATATTAGATAAAAATAGATAATGAGGAATATATTGTTCCAAAAATCATAAACGAAAACCCACAAAGATAATTTGGCACTCAATCTCATTTTCTTGACCTAAAAGAAACTTATAGGCCAAGTATCACCTAATTTGGAAGATAAATGCATATATTAAAGTCTTTATTAAAAGAAAATAGGAGATAAGCCAATAAAGTGAAATAAAATATCTAATGTCCTCAAATTAGAAAAATAACTCCAAATTCATAATCTAAACATGGAAATAAGCCTTTGGGCAAATTTGCAACTAATTTGGATAATGTTTGGATAATGAGTAAAAATAGGAGAGAGAAAGTGTGTAGAATCTTCTATATATAAAAAAAATAAGGAACGAAATTTGAGGAATCTTATCACCACTAATGAAGGAGGAAAGAGAAAATGAGATTTGAATTATTAAACCTATTAAAAGTCCCCAAAAGGCAAAAATAATTCCATATTTGGATTTTACACGTAAAAATCAGTTAGGGTGTCAATTTTGGTTGATTTTGGAAATCGTTTGAGCCCTCAAAAGAAGACAGAAAAATTCATTAAATAATGCATATGTTACTATAGTCAAAATCATAATTGGATAAGGATTTAAATGTGTGAGGTTTGGCTTTATTTGTGTGGATCGCTGACCATAGATTTTGGATCTGATGGTGGTCGGTCATCTCCTACCTTGGTCCTGATTAGAAAATAGGGAGGGGTTTTGTGAATTTTTGTTTGGAAATAACTTGATTTACACTCAACCAAATCAAACGATTTTTGGTGCTACGAATTCCTCTCAAGATTACACTTCCAAATATCCCATATTTTTCATGTTTTGGTGAAAGTTTGAGAAAACCCCAAAGTTGCCACAACTCTTCTCTCTCCCCAGGTACCAAAACCCTATCCCATGCTCCCTTGCCTATAAATACCTACACCCTAAGCACCCCTATCATCTTTGCAACTCAACACACCCCTTGATTTCAAGATTCATCGTCATTTGACCCTGCGAAGAGAGGCCAAAGTAGAAGGGCTTGCGGTGCATTTCTCTCTATCTCTTCGCTTCGTCTCTGAGCAAATTGAAGGCATTCTCATGTTCAGTTTTGCACCCTCTTTTTTTAGCATCTTTCCTTTCTGCGTTTGGTTGTGTATAGAGGTTTTGCCCAAAATCGCAGCAAGATGCTACTTGCCTTCTCGCCACCATGGCATGGTAAAAGGGAAGGAAACAACTCCCTATGAGTTTACCAAATCGCCCTGATTGGGTTCTATCTTACTGTGTTTTAGTGCGAGGGTAATATGGTCTTTCTGTTTTGTTTTGTTCCCATTGACCCAACTTTGACCCAAGCCACTCTAACTGTAACATCCCTGACCTGGGTTATAAACTAACCCTAGGTGTTTTGCCTAAATATGTAATTAAACCCTGGTGATTATCTTTTGACATGTAATTAAGTTTCTCAGGAACATATACTTTCAATTTTGTCCTTTTTAATCAAAGTTGTAGTATTATTTTTGGTAATGCAGGGGCTTATGTAAAAATTACCCAGTTAAGGGGTGTAACTTGCAAATTGCACATGTTAAGATGTTCTTTTGATAATAAGACATCATATGAGTAAATATGATGAGACATGATGGATTTCCCAAGCTTGGGCATCTAGATGCAACTTGTGGAATAATCCTTATGCTTAAAAACCCTAATTTGGATTAAAGTGAAATTTACCCAAATGTGGGGTGCAACTTATAAAATACACCATCTTGAACATCTTTTATGACTTTTGACATCATTTAAACTAATAATGATGAAGGGGACACTTCCTTTGAATAATCATATAATAAGGAACACCTTTGTAATTAAATCATCAAGATGTAAGTAAGGAGACCCTTATGTACATATGTACCTTAGTGATAAGTTGACCTTCCTTGCCTTTAGTTCTTGGTTTTAGAAGGAGTTTTACCTTAGAAAAGAAGAGAAGGGACGTGCCAAAAAGAAAGGAAGGACCTAGTTGTGAAAAGGAGGAGTAAGTTGTCCTTATGATGAAAATAACCCCAAAGGTACTTATACCCTTTCCTTTGCAATCAAAGGCAACATTTTACTTTCACTCTTCACTTATCTCTTGCTGTGGCTGACTAAGAAAGGAGCTCTGGAGCTCAGGGAAATGACCAACCTATTCTAAGGTAAGAGAACACCACCTTCTAGCTTAGATTCATGGAGGAAATCGTATTACAAGGTTGAATTTCTAGTTTTCTTACTTAGGTTCCTTGTTCTAGCCAACCATCCCCATATTTTCCTTGGAGAAACACCCTTGGACGACCTGTGGAGCTCAAGACACCATTAAAGACTTGAAGCTTGGAAGCTTGGAGCTCAAGGAACGACCTTAAGGCGGGTTTTATAATTCTAACCCTTTTGCTTTGTTATGCATACTTTTATTCGTGTAAATAATAGTTAGTTCTTCTTCTTCCCCATCCTTCTTTGCACCCTTGCAAGATTTTTCGTGAAGAAAAGACCTTGGTTTCAAGGTTGAAGACAAGGGGCGTTAATACCTAGGTTGTTCCTTATCCAACTTTACTAAACGATCTTGGACCAATAGGTCAAACGATCTCACACTCGTTTCAATCCAAACGGGTTCAATAGGTCGGTTTGGCCAAACGGGTTCCAACCCGTTTGAGGGCATTGACCAAGCGTTGACCTTTGGGATTTCCGTTCACAATTTTGTAGGCTAATGACCCACCAAATTTGAGGGGTTAAATCCAAAGGAATCGTAGGTTGAAGGCCAATCAATTAGGTAGTTGAATTGAATTAAGTGCTGTTTTCTAAACTGATTTACTTAAATCTTTGGGAAAACGGGTTCCAACCCATTTGAAGGAGTTGACCAAGCGTTGACCATTTGGGATTCCTGTTCATAATATCTTGAATTTCATTTCTACCAAGAATCATGATCTAATTCCTAACCAATTAAGAGTTGAAGGTATTTCAACACCCTAACCCTAATCGGGTTAAATTTGCTGATTTTCATATAGATTGTGGTGAGTGTTGGGTTGAAGGACCCAAACGAGTTCAAACCCGTTTGGGGGTTCATCCAAACGACCTCACACTCGTTTAGTGACACCCCAAGACCGTTTGAAGGCCTAGGGTTAAAGAAATGTGATGGTTTGAGGGTCCAATTACAAGATATTGATAGATTGATGAAAAGTGCTGATTTGTAATTTAATTAGGACTCAACCCTTATCAAATCAACTTAATTTTTGGTCAAACTTTAGGAAAACGGTCTCAAGACCGTTTGGAGATCATCCAAACGACCTCAAGACCGTTTGAGCCAAGTTTGGGCCCAATTAGAGGTCAATTGATAGGTTCAAATCTGATTTGAATTATATTGTTGAACATTGATGATTAGCCGATTGGAAACCCTAATTGAGTTAGACTAAACCCTAATTGGCTTTCAATTGAGGGTAACATTGGAGTCCAATTGATTGAGGTTCATCCTAATTGACTCAAATTATAGGTGGTTAACATGTCCTTGATCAATTAAAGGCTTCAACATAAGAAACCCTATTCAAATATAACCTATGTGTCACCTTTATGATCATGCGGTTTGAACCCAAGTTGGTCCACACTCGTTTGAGTCCAAACGAGTCCACACTCGTTTGAGTCCAAATGAGTCCACATTCGTTTGAGTCCAAACGAGTCCACACTCATTTAAGCCCAAACGAGTCCACACTCGTTTGACCTCAAACGGGTTCACACTCGTTTGAACTCAAACGGGTTCACACCCGTTTAGACTCAAATGGGTCCACACCCATTTGGATTCAAATGGCTCCACAACCGTTTAAGGTCAAGAAGATCCACACTCATTTAAGGCTCAAATGGGTCCAAGGTCGTTTGAGGTTAAACGAGTTCAAGGTCATTTAAGAATCAAATGGGTTGAAGGTTGAAGGTTAAACCCTAACCTAATTGGAGACCTTCAAGGTTGATTATACTTAATCACTTGAAAGTGTAAAAGGTTCAATGATGATCTAATATAAACCCTAATGGTAACCTAAGATGTTAAGGGACCAAATGATTAATGAATTGACCCATGATGATGATCAATGGGTAAATTACCAATATGCCCTTGAAAGGTTCAATTGAGTGATACTTTGTCCTAAACCAAACCCTAATCCCACAATCATGGTGATTTGGTCTATGTTAATCAAAGAGGACTTAATCTAACCAAATCTAGAGTGGTGTAATCACCATGTATTAGTAAGAGGAGAGATAAAGTACCAATTATGATAGAAACTCAAGTAAAATACCTTCAATATACATGAATGTGCATGATTAGGGTATGATCCACCATATGAGATCATGGAAACCCTAAATATGATAATTGATGAATCTTAATCTTATCTGAGGACTTTAATGATGATGTTCTCATACATAGTGATGTTAAGAGATCAATTCACCAATAGGTGAATAGTAAACCCTAATTCTAGGGTGAAGACATGCAATGTGAATAGTAAACCCTAATTCTAGGGTGAAGGCATGTAATGTGAATAGTAAACCCTAAGTGATGAAAACCAGTGAAACCTAGCTCTTGTATGAGTAGGGAGATACAACTTCTTTAAATAAGTTATTTACTGTTATCAGTTGATTTAACCATGCAGGTTTCTTTATAAGAATGATCATATCCAGGTATGGATGATGATACTATATTCATTGAAAGCATGTTGTTAGCTTTATGAATAGTGATATATCCTGATGCCTTGTTAATAGCATCTTATGAGATTGATAGGCTGTGAGGGCCATGAATACCATCAAGGTCATGCTTTAAGAGATGACTTGTGATGAAAATATCGAGAAATGACAATTGATGAGAGTTAGGCTTGTTACATTTAGTATTCTTCCTTCATAGCTGATATGCTAATGATTAATGTTTGAAAACATGTATGATGATAAAAGAATACTGAAATGTACCTAATTAATCAAGTATAATCATACCATGTAGAGCCCTGATCATAGATCCATCATTGTCAGGAATTAAATGATGGTGAAATAGGTTTTCCTAAGGGAATTCCTGGAGCACATACTTTTGAATATGTGGGGTAATATGGATGTGAATTTCCTTACATCCTAGTGTAGGAATTGATATAGATGTATCTTTATTCTATCAATCCTTCACTATGTGTTTATGCCGGGGTGATGTAACACTAATCTCCCGAGGAAATCTTTTATACCGCATCGATGAGAGATAAACAAGAAATCTTTTGATGGTGAAGAGAGTACAGAATGCCACTGTGACTCTAATAGTGAAGTACCAGAATACCCTGGTAAGCTATTGTAACAGAGACACTAGATGTCCTGCATGTTGATCCTCATACTGACTGAGGAAGATGAGGTCATAAGAATCTGACTCTTTTAATGACCTATGTATGATACCTATGCGACTTAATAGTGATCGGTTGGAGTATGAGCGGTATACCTCATCTCCGTAGGGCATAATGATGTTTGTAAAACGTAATCAACTGCGTAGCATATCTACTTAGGTTGAACCACGAAATACTTTGGTTGATGATACATTACTTAGTATACATGTTTTTCATATTCCTTAAATGTTGTTGTTCTAATTGATAACAATCTGCTGCTGATTACCTTAGAGCTTTTATTTCCTATGTTATTCTTGGTTGCTATAATAAAGCTTCTGGCGAAGAGTTATAACTCTCGCTGGGACAATTATTTAAAATTGTCTCACCCCGTAGGTTTCAGCTTTTTAGGTGGTCGTCGAGGACGAAGGAACCGATCTGCAGGTGATCAGTATCAGCAACAGCAGCACCGGGAGCAGCAGTAAAATCTCAGGTGGAGATTCAGACTGCTGAGTTGTGTAGTTAGATGGTCTTATGTCGTCTCTGTACTCTCAGGTCCTTGGAGTCTTTTGGTCTGAGATCTTGGGTTTTAAATCTTGAGATTTTGTATCTGGCTGTATATAATCACTCATGAAGTGATCTAACAGAGATGTAATCTGTTTACCTTGTTTCTTATAAAAGGAGTTTCATGATTTCAAAATCTTGTCTCAAAAAGTTTTAATTTCCGGTGATTTTCGTATTCCGCTGTTGATCGAATCGCTTCCGCTAAGTTTAATCGTGTTTATCTCGGGTTTTGGAGATCAGAGCCCATAATTAAGTGGTATCAGAGCTCTAGGTTCGCTGAGTCTACAGAGACATAGGACTTAGAATGTCAAGTCTATCCTTAGTACTTCTTTCTTATCTAATAGAGTCTTCTTCTCCTCAGAAGAAGAAGATAATTAAGGATGTCTGGACCACAGGAGGAGTACGAGGCCGAAAGTAGTGTTGCTGCGCCTCGAGAAGGTGCAAAGAACCTAGAAATAGAGCAACCTGTACCTAAGCCACCCAGAGAACCACCTCAGTTTGACCCAGCTAACATGGGAAACCCAGCTGTTCAAACTATGTTTGGGCAGTTTATGATTGCTATGACACACATCACCGACAGGATGCCCATGCCTGCACCTAGGGCACCTGCCCTGCCTGAAGGATAAGGTATCGGTAAGACGTTCGAGCGGCTTCGTCGTGTCGGAGCAACCGAATACTTTGGAACAGCTGATCCTGCAGATGTCGATCTGTGGTTAACCGAGTTGGAGAAAGCTTTTAGAATCCTCAGTATCCCAGAAGTTGAGAAGGTTAGACATACTGTCTATCTTCTCAAGGGAAGTGCTGGTCACTGGTGGACCATGGAAGAGCAGAAGAGGCCTGGAGTGGAGATCTCATGGGAGGATTTTCGTCGGGAATTTATCAATAGATATTTTCCAAAGACCTTCCTAGATGAGAAGATCTCTCAGTTTGAGAGATTGAGGCAAGGCATGATGAACATTAGCGAGTATGAAGCTAAGTTTATGGAGTTATTACGGTTTTGTCCGCACATGGCTGCCACAGAAGAAGAAAGAATCAGAAGGTTCGAGAAGGGTTTGAATGCCGACATGACTACTCCCGTGTCTGCACTAGAAAACCGAGAGAGATTCTCTACCTTTGTTGAGTCAGTCTGAAGGATAGAGAAATCCATAGTCGAGAAGAGACAAACCCATAAAAGATATCCGCAGTTCCAGGGTTCTTCATCTAGAGACTTTAAGAAGCCTAGATTCTCTGCACCTACATCTCCACCACCCAGAAATAGTGCTCAGACACAGTGGACACCGAGTAGAGGCAGGGGACGAAGCCTACCACTACAAGAGACTCACAGTTCAACATCAATGTCAGTTACAGGACCACCCAGACCACAACAACTGGGGAGGAGCTGTTACAACTGTGGGAAGGTGGGACATTTGATGAAGGACTGCAGGTCTAGGCCTGTCAGTGTGACACAACCCCAGAGACAGAGTCAACAGGGATCACAGAGAAGGCAATCTCAAGGAGCATCTTGAGGACGTGGACAAGCGTCTCAAGATGGATCATCAACACCACCTCAACACCAGGCGACAACAAGGTTCTATGCTATGAACCCACCTGATGCAGTGGTCAATCCACGGGTAGTGGCAGGTCAGATGGAACTGTTATATTCTGATATGTCTAAATCCTGTGTTGTATCTGTTCTGATTGACTCGGGTGCTACACACTCCTTTGTCACTCAGAGAGTGATTCGTAACTGCAATATGACAATTAGTCATAGGACAGATAGTTTGTTTTTGGAGATTCCGTTGAGTGGGTCTGCCGTTTTGCAGGAGGTATGCTCTCCCTGGATCCTCTTCTTTTCTGATCATCGCATTCAAGTGGACCTTATACCACTTGATATGCAAGGTTTTGATATAACTCTTGGGATGGATACCTTGGAAAGGTATAGGGTTATCTTGGATTGTGAATCCAAGCAGGCTGTGTTTGATGATGAAAGCAACACATGGATCTTTCAAGGAGAGAGAAAGATTCTACCCACCTGTCTTGTGTCAGCGATGGTTGCTGATAAGTTGATGAGACAAGGATGTTATGCATTCTTGGCCCATGTGGTAGATACTACCACGGAGAGTCCTAACCTTGCTGAAGTTCCTGTAGTCAGGGAATTTAAAGATGTATTTCCTGAAGAACTTCCAGGTGTGCCACCACCTCGGGAAATTGATTTTGAAATCAATTTGATCCCAGATACACAACCTATAGCCCAGACCCCGTATAGGATGGCGCCTGCTGAGATGGAAGAACTCAAGAAGCAGCTTCAAGAGTTGCTTGAGAAGGGTTTCATCCGACCGAGCACTTCACCCTGGGGTGCTCCAGTTTTGTTTGTTAAAAAGAAAGACGGGTCAATGCGGTTGTGCATTGATTACAGACAATTAAATAAAGTAACAATAAAGAATAAGTACCCGTTGCCGAGGATTGATGATCTTTTTGACCAGTTGCGTGGTGCAACAGTCTTCTCAAAGATAGACTTGAGGTCTGGATATCATCAACTCCGTATTAAGGATAGTGACATATCCAAATCTGCCTTTAGGACACGATATGGTCACTATGAGTTCACGGTTATGTCGTTTGGACTAACCAATGCACCGTCTGCATTCATGGAACTCATGAATAGAGTTTTTCGACCTTTCCTTGATCAGTATGTTGTCGTCTTCATAGATGACATTCTGATTTATAGTAAGGATGCTCAACAGCATGAACAACATCTCCGACAGGCTCTAACTCTGCTAAGAAAACATAAGCTATATGCTAAGTTTAGCAAGTGTGAGTTCTGGTTGCCGGAAGTATCTTTTCTTGGACATGTGATATCTGCCTCGGGTATTCGTGTTGACCCTACCAAGGTAGAATCTGTTCTACAATGGGAACAACCGAAGACACCAATGGAGATTCGAAGTTTCTTGGGATTAGCTGGTTATTATCAAAGGTTTATTAAGAATTTCAGTTCTTTAGCCTTACCCTTAACCAAGTTAACCCGGAAAGATGTTCCTTTTACCTAGAATGATAAGTGTCAACAGTCTTTTCAGCTGTTAAAGGAGAGGTTGACAAGTGCACCTGTGCTTGTGTTACCTGAGCAAGGAAAAGGATACATAATTTTCTGTGATGCCTCCAAGAATGGACTCGGATGCATGTTGATACAGGATAAGCAAGTGATTTCTTTTGCTTCACGACATCTTAAGAAACACGAAGAGAATTATCCGACACACGATCTGGAGTTAGCTACTGTGGTTCATGCCCTGAAAATCTGGAGACATTATCTCTACAGAGAGACATTCTAGATTTTCACAGATCACAAAAACCTTAAGTATATCTTCTCTCAGCATGAGCTTAACATGAGGCAACATCGCTGGATGGAGTTAATCAAGGATTATGATTGCACAATAGATTACCATCCAGGAAAGGCCAATGTAGTTGCAGATGCCTTGAGTAGGAAATCAGCAACATCATCCTCTGATAGGGCACAATTAAACTCTTTAGTATGCCCTAGGAGAGATATGCTTATCTCCTTAAGGCAAGACAATGTACAGATGAAGGTGTCATGGATTGTCAGATTGTTGGCTGAGATGCATATCAAACCCACCCTAAGAGAGCAAATTAAGGAGGCACATCAAGTTGATGTTGCAGTTCAGCAGATCAGATCTGAATATGGTGATGAGAAGCGAGAAGGTTTTCATGAATCAGATGATCAAGTGGCATGCTATCATGGGAGGATGATAGTACCAGATGTAGATAACCTGAGGAAGTTAGTCTTGGAAGAAGCTCATTCTTCAATGTATGCTATGCATCCAGGAAGCACCAAGATGTATCGAAACTTGAAAGATATGTATTGGTGGCCTGGAATGAAGAAGGACGTAGCTGAGTTTGTTCTGAGGTGTCCAGTGTGTCAGCAAGTTAAAGCTGAACACCAGAAGGCTGCAGGAACAATGCAACCTTTACCCATACCACAGTGGAAGTGGGACCATGTAACCATGGACTTTGTTGTTGGCCTACCTAGGACAAACAAAGGACATGATTCCATTTGGGTAGTTGTTGATAGGTTGACTAAGACAGCGCATTTCTTACCTGTCAAAACAACCTATTCTGCTGAAAGGTTATCCCAGTTATATGTTCAAGAGATAGTGCGTTTGCACGGAGTTCCTGTCACCATAGTCTCTGACAGAGGTCCTCAGTTCACAAGTCGTTTTTGGGAACAACTACATAGGGCACTAGGCACCCAGTTAAGGTTTAGTACAACCTTTCATCCACAGACGGATGGACAGTCAGAAAGGACTATACAGACCTTAGAAGATCTGTTGAGAGCATGTGTTCTCCAATTCACAGGAAGTTGGGATCTGCACCTAAGCTTGATAGAGTTTTCCTATAACAATAGCTATCAACATAGTATTGATATGGCACCTTATGAAGCCTTGTATGGTAGACGTTGTAGATCACCCTTGTGTTGGTATGAGATTGGTGAACATCAATTGTTAGGTCCTGATCTTGTGCAGCAGACTACGGAAAAGATTAAAGTAATACAACAACAGATTAAGACTGCACAAGATAGGCAAAAATCTTATGCTGACAAGTGTCGTAGACCGTTGGAGTTCCAGGTTGGAGATAGAGTGTATCTCAATGTCTCGCCTTGGAAAGGAGTCCTTCGCTTTGGAAGGAGAGGGAAGTTGGTTCCTAGATTTATAGGGCCTTATCCAATCATTGAACGGGTTGGAAAGGTAGACTATAGACTAGAGTTACCACCAGAATTACAAAAACTACACCCTGTGTTTCATATTTCTATGCTAAGAAAATGTCATCCCGATACCGAGTCAGTTCTACAACCTATGGAAGTAGAATTGAATGAAGATATAACTTACGAGGAAGGACCAGTGTCAATCCTTGACAACAGAATTAAAAAGCTAAAGAAGAAAGAGATAAGTCTTGTAAAAGTTCTCTGGAATCACCGTGGTGTTGAAGAAGCCACTTGGGAACTAGAGGAGGAGATGAAAAGGAAATACCCTGCTCTTTTCTCCTAGTATGTTTTATCGATTTCGAGGATGAAATCTTTGTAAGGGGTGGATAATTTGTAACATACCTGACCTGGGTTATAAACTAACCCTAGGTGTTTTGCCTAAATATGTAATTAAACCCTGGTGATTATCTTTTGATATGTAATTAAGTTTCTCAGGAACATATACTTTCAATTTTGTCCTTTTTAATCAAAGTTGTAGTATTATTTTTGGTAATGCAGGGGCTTATGTACAAATTACCCAGTTAAGGGGTGTAACTTGCAAATTGCACATGTTAAGATGTTCTTTTGATAATGAGACATCATATGAGTAAATATGATGAGACATGATGGATTTCCCAAGCTTGGGCATCTAGATGCAACTTGTGGAATAATCCTTATGCTTAAAAACCCTAATTTGGATTAAAGTGCAATTTACCCTAATGTGGGGTGCAACTTATAAAATACAACATCTTGAACATCTTTTATGACTTTTGACATCATTTAAACTAATAATGATGAAAGGGACACTTCCTTTGAATAATCATATAATAAGGAACACCTTTGTAATTAAATCATCAAGATGTAAGTAAGGAGACCCTTATGTACATATGTACCTTAGTGATAAGTTGACCTTCCTTGCCTTTAGTTCTTGGTTTTAGAAGGAGTTTTACCTTAGAAAAGAAGATAAGGGACGTGCCAAAAAGAAAGGAAGGACCTAGTTGTGAAAAGGAGGAGTAAGTTGTCCTTATGATGAAAATAACCCCAAAGGTACTTATACCCTTTCCTTTGCAATCAAAGGCAACGTTTTCCTTTCACTCTTCACTTATCTCTTGCTGTGACCGACTAAGGAAGGAGCTCTGGAGCTCAGGGAAATGACCAACCTGTTCTAAGGTAAGAGAACACCACCTTCTAGCTTAGATTCATGGAGGAAATCGTATTACAAGGTTGAATTGCTAGTTTTCTTACTTAGGTTCCTTGTTCTAGCCGACCATCCCCATCTTTTCCTTGGAGAAACACCCTTGGCCGACCTGTGGAGCTCAAGACACCATTAAATACTTGAAGCTTGGAAGCTTGGAGCTCAAGGAATGACCTTAAGGCGGGTTTTATAATTCTAACCCTTTTTCTTTGTTATGCATACTTTTATTCGTGTAAATAATAGTTAGTTCTTCTTCTTCCCCATCCTTCTTTGCACCCTTGCAAGCTTTTTCGTGAAGAACAGACCTTTGTTTCAAGGTTGAAGACAAGGGGCGTTAATACCTAGGTTGGTCCTTATCCAACTTTACTAAACGATCTTGGACCAATAGGTCAAACAATCTCACACTCGTTTCAATCCAAACGGGTTCAATAGGTCGGTTTGGCCAAACGGGTTCCAACCCGTTTGAGGGCATTGACCAAGCATTGACCTTTGGGATTTCCGTTCACAAATTTTTAGGCTAATTTTTGGTCAAACTTTAGGCAAACGGTCTCAAGACCATTTTGAGATCATCCAAACAACCTCAAGACCGTTTGAGCCAAGTTTGGGCCCAATTGGAGGTCAATTGATAGGTTCACCTCTGATTTGAATTATATTGTTGAACATTGATGATTAGCCGATTGGAAACCCTAATTGAGTTAGACTAAACCCTAATTGGCTTTCAATTGAGGGTCACATTGGAGTCCAATTGATTGAGGTTCATCCTAATTGACTCAAATTATAAGTGGTTAACATGGCCTTGATCAATTAAAGGCTTCAACATAAGAAACCCTATTCAAATATAACCTATGTGTCACCTTTATGATCATGCGGTTTGAACCCAAGTTGGTCCACACTCGTTTGAGTCCAAACGAGTCCACACTCGTTTGAGTCCAAACGAGTACACACTCGTTTGAGTCCAAATGAGTCCACACTCGTTTAAGCCCAAACGAGTCCACACTCGTTTGACCTCAAACGGGTTCACACTCGTTTGAACTCAAACGGGTTCACACTCGTTTGAACTCAAACGGGTTCACACCCGTTTAGACTCAAATGGGTCCACACCCGTTTGGATTCAAATGGGTCCACAACTGTTTAAGGTCAAGAAGATCCACACTCGTTTAAGGCTCAAATGGGTCCAAGGTCGTTTGAGGTTAAACGAGTTCAAGGTCATTTAAGAATCAAATGGGTTGAAGGTTAAACCCTAACCTAATTGGAGACCTTCAATGTTGATTATACTTAATCACTTGAAAGTGTAAAAGGTTCAATGATGATCTAATCTAAACCCTAATGGTAACCTAAGATGTTAAGGGACCAAATGATTAATGAATTGACCCATGATGATGATCAATGGGTAAATTACCAATATGCCCTTGAAAGGTTCAATTGAGTGATACTTTGTCCTAAACCAAACCCTAATCCCACAATCATGGTGATTTGGTCTATGTTAATCAAAGAGGACTTAATCTAACCAAATCTAGAGTGGTGTAATCACCATCTACTAGTAAGAGGAGAGATAAAGTACCAATTATGATAGAAACTCAAGTAAAATACCTTCAATATACATGAATGTGCATGATTAGGGTATGATCCACCAGATGAGATCATGGAAACCCTAAATATGATAATTGATGAATCTTAATCTTATCTGAGGACTTTAATGATGATGTTCTCATACATAGTGATGTTAAGAGATCAATTCACCAATAGGTGAATAGTAAACCCTAATTCTAGGGTGAAGACATGCAATGTGAATAGTAAACCCTAATTCTAGGGTGAAGACATGTAATGTGAATAGTAAACCCTAAGTGATGAAAACCAGTGAAACCTAGCTCTTGTATGAGTAGGGAGATACAACTTCTTTAAATAAGTTATTTACTGTTATCAGTTGATTTAACCATGCAGGTTTCTTTATAAGAATGATCATATCCAGGTATGGATGATGATACTATATTCATTGAAAGCATGTTGTTAGCTTTATGAATAGTGATATATCATGATGCCTTGTTAATAGCATCTTATGAGATTGATAGGCTGTGAGGGCCATGAATACCATCAAGGTCATGCTTTAAGAGATGACTTGTGATGAAAATATCGAGAAATGACAATTGATGAGAGTTAGGCTTGTTACATTTAGTATTCTTCCTTCATAGCTGATATGCTAATGATTAATGTTTGAAAACATGTATGATGATAAAAGAATACTGAAATGTACCTAATTAATCAAGTATAATCATACCATGTAGAGACCTGATCATAAATCCATCATTGTCAGGAATTAAATGATGGTGAAATAGGTTTTCCTAAGGGAATTTCTGGAGCACATACTTTTGAATATGTGGGGTAATATGGATGTGAATTTCCTTACATCCTAGTGTAGGAATTGATATAGATGTATCTTTATTCTATCAATCCTTCACTATGTGTTTATGCCGGGGTGATGTAACACTAATCTCCCGAGGAAATCTTTTATACTGCATCGATGAGAGATAAACAAGAAATCTTTCAATGGCGAAGAGAGTACAAAATGCCACTGTGACTCTAATAGCGAAGTACCAGAATACCCTGGTAAGCTATTGTAACAGAGACACTAGATGTCCTGCATGTTGATCCTCATACTGACTGAGGAAGATGAGGTCATAAGAATCCGGCTCTTTTAATGACCTATGTATGATACCGATGCGACTTAATAGTGATCGGTTGGAGTATGAGCGGTATACCTCATCTCCGTAGGGCATAATGATGTTTGTAAAATGTAATCAACCGCGTAGCATATCTGCTTAGGTTGAACCACGAAATACTTTGGTTGATGATACATTACTTAGTATACATGTTTTTCATATTCCTTAAATGTTGTTGTTCTAATTGATAACAATCTGCTGCTGATTACCTTAGAGCTTTTATTGCCTATGTTATTCTTGGTTGCTATAATAAAGCTTCTGGCAAAGAGTTATAACTCTCGCTGGGACAATTATTTAAAATTGTCTCACCCCGTAGGTTTCAACTTTTTAGGTGGTCGTCGAGGACAAAGGAACCGATCTGCAGGTGATCAGTATCAGCAGCAGCAGCACCGGGAGCAGTAGTAAAATCTCAGGTGGAGATTCAGACTGCTGAGTTGTGTAGTCAGATGGTCTTATGTCGTCTCTGTACTCTCAGGTCCTTGGATTCTTTTGGTCTGAGATCTTGGGTTTTAAATCTTGAGATTTTGTATCTGGCTGTATATAATCACTCATGAAGTGATCTAACAGAGATGTAATCTGTTTACCTTGTTTCTTATAAAAGGAGTTTCATGATTTCAAAATCTTGTCTCAAAAAGTTTTAATTTCCGGTGATTTTCGTATTCCGCTGTTGATCGAATCGCTTCCGCTAAGTTTAATCGTGTTTATCTCGGGTTTTGGAGATCAGAGCCCACACTAACAGCCAACAAGGGCAGGACGCCTACTTGGCCATCACCCATTGGACCAAGTAGCAGACCTGACCCCACTCCTTACTCTCCCGCTCTCTCTATTTGGACGAGGTGCATACGTGGCACCATATGATTGGTCGGTCTTCAAAAATTCATATCTCTTAAACCGTGCATCCAAAAATAAATCTAAAATATGTTCTAAACTAGGTAAAATCCCCTCTATCCATTAAAAATGTTTTCAAAGCCTGGTTTTGAGTTTTTCAACAAGGTGTTTTTGAGAACGAATTAATTAGTTAAAAATCACTAAAAATACATCTAAAACTATATATCTTCAAATAATATCAAATTATATGTCATTTTGATCAGAAAACCCTAACTAAGATAGTAATGATATTTTCAGAGTCTAATTTGAAGGTTTGGGAAAAATTTAGTAACTTTAGGTTTTTAAGGCTTTAAGGAATATACCTAGTTCTAATACATGGACATAATGATGATATTAGGACAAGTGGGCTCTGATTTTGTTTAAAGGGTTGGAAAGTGGTTTCTAGAACTCTGAGGCTAAGGTATGTGCATTTATACCTTAAGTTGGGAATATTTATGCCTTAACATAGTTCTCCATTATGAGGCTTAATTGATCCTTAATCTTCTATTCTTGAAACCCTAATTTGCTTATGCCTCAAATTAGATTATTGTTTCTTATTGTTTGGGTTTTAAACCCCACTACCATGCTTATTTGTTCATAAAATTATTCTTTCCATAACTATTTCCTAGCATGTAGAATTATGTTCTATTTAAATTGAAGTAGCGGTACATGTGTACAACCACCCACAGAGGGCACGCATTAATTCACCCTGGGGAAGTTATTTATTCTCCCCATAATATAATAGGTGACTAGGAATGTCTTATTCTCCCCTCACCTAAGGTTAGAGGTCTGATAGGTGCCTCAACCCTACTTATTTAGGTAGGCATAATAATCTTACATGAAAAACCCCTTTTTAATATAATTGTTATTGGCAAGTTTCTTTTGATGTAGCCTCATACTTTTGTTATCTTCATCTTATGATGAACCCTAGCCTGTTTATACTTTCTTTACTTATCTTATTACCCTAGACTAGTTTTCTTGACACATATTTTTTCTTCCTTTTCTCTCTTGTTGGGTGCTTTCCCAACCACCCAGGTGCTGGTGCTGTGCAAGGAGAAGGACTAGCTTGAAGGAAGATCTCTCAGGAGTTGATCTCAAGCTTTTGGAAAGGATGACTAGGTTGCTATAGCTAGATCCTATTTCACTTATCTATTTCTTTTGGGAATCAATAATGTAGTGAACAATGAAAGCCATGTGAAGGCTTAGTAATTTTTTTTTACTGCTATTGACATTTTATAATGTATCTGGAATCATGCTTATTTATTTGGAATATTATGCAAGCATATGAAATTCTCTATTTTTATGAAATGTGTGGATGTTTTGTATTTCTGTTAAATTTTAGTAAGGAGGTGATCTCACCTCTTTACAAAAATCCATACCATCACTTTGATGCTTTCAAAAATTTTTGTGATACCATTAAGATGAGGGGAGTTGCTCAAGAAGTGATATAATGTAAGGGGTTCAACTTCTCTCTTGAAGATACGTCTCTATCCTGGTACCTCAACCTCCCCACCAGTCTATATATGGGTGGAGACCCCTTGCATATGCCATTGTTACTAAGTTTTATCCTATTGAGAGAACTATCTGCAACATGCAGAAGATCACTTCTTTTACACAAAAGTTGAGAGAAAAGCTTCACGAGGCATGTGAATGCTTTCAAGAGTATCCAAGGGATTGTCCGCACCATAACTACCGTAAGGGGTTCCTAGTGACCACCTTCTACAATGGGCTGACTCCTACTGAGAGGACTTCGCTGAACACAACTACTGGGAGTGACTTTCTTGGAAAGAAGCCGAGTAGAACTATGAAGATAATAGACAACAGGGATGCACTACAAGAAGGCATGGATTATGACAGGAATGGTAGAGGATCGGCAAAGAAAGTAGGGTCTGAAGGACCATCTATTGAATCCAAAGCCTTATAAATTATTACAACCCAAATTCAAAAAATCGCCACCAATGTCAAATAGCTGAAAGATACTAGAGCCAAGGGCAAGCAACATACTGAGAAAGCTATGAAATGTGTTACCTATGGAGAAGGAGGACATGGAATTGACAACTGTATCTATACCCGACCAGAGGAGAGTGACGAAAGTGAAAGTGAAGAAGAAATTGAGAATGTATCCTATGTTAATTTCAAATGACAAGACCATCTTGGGTTTAGTTATGGCAACAAAGAAGCTGTAGAGAATGCACATCAATTGGGTAGTTCATCTAAACCTCCTCCAGGATTCGAGAAGAAAGAAGGGACAACTCAATACACCAAGACTACTAATTACCAGACGAACAAGAACAACTATCAGGGTCAGAACAAAAATGTAAGTCGACAAGGGCAAGGACAAGGCCCAAGGATGAGCCAAGCCAAGGAAAACAACCAAGAAGATATGATTGCTCAACTGTTTGACTTCACAAAAAGGCAAGCTTCAGTGAATGATCAACTTTCTCAAAGTGCTCTCACAAATTCAGGAGTGTTAACTACCATGCAAACTCAAATGGTGGACATGCAAACTCACCAGAGACAGATTGATCAGCAGCTTACACAACTAGCTGAACTCATGAAAAATCCTTCAAGAAAGATCCCATCAAATACTAAGACTACAAAAATGGTCACTCTTCGATCTGGGAGAATGTTGGAAAATCCTAATACTAACAAAACCAAAGAAGGAGGAAGCCATGTTAATCATTAGTCCAAGAATGAGGAGGCAACAAAAGAATCAAAAGGGAAAGAACAAGATGCCAGTAGCAAAGGAGTAGGGTCACAAAAAAAGAAGAAGGAAGAAGAGAAAAAGAGCTCGAATCCTATAGGAGACGTCCTTTCAAAGAAAGTTCCCTATGCCCCAAGAGTTCCTTTCCCCTATAATTTAATAAAAGCTCACTTGAAGAAGAGATACAAAAAGTTCATGGAAGCTGTGAAGATGTTACACTTGGATGTGCCCTTTCTCGATGCAATAGAAGAAATGCCAACCTATGCAAAGTTGTTCAAAGACCTGATTATGAAGAGAAGAAGAGGTGATCACATTGAAACTGTCCAGTTAGAAAAAATTTCAAGTGCTTTTGTTCAAGCTGAGTTACCTACCAAGAAGAAGGACCCAAGATCATTCAACATACCTTTTGTCATCAGAGATAATGTGGAGAGAAAAGGGTTAGCTGAGTTGGGAGAAAGCATCAGTCTAATTCCCTTGACTCTAGCCCAAAGGCTTGGGCTGACAGACATGGTAAAGATAGGGATGAGGATCGAGTTAGCCGATCATACCTTCATGAGGCCAGTGGGAATAGTTGAAGACGTTTCGATATAGGTTGGACGATTTTTCATACCGTGTGATATAGTGGTAATAGACATAGTGGTAATAGACACGGTTGAGGATTCTAAATGCCCAATGATATTTGGGAGGCCTTTCCTTGCAATAGGGAGAGCCTTAACAGATGTTTCTAAAGGAATCATCACACTGTGAGTAGGGAATGATCACTTGGATTTTTAGGTACAAGATGTCATGAGGGGACCATCTCTATCTGAGTCAGTCTACTTGATGGACATCTACAATCAGTATTGGGAAGAGGTATAAGAAGATAAAGCAATTGTAGATCCCCTAATGTGAGCCCTAAATATCCAAGATCCTACCATGGAGGGCCAAGAGGTTGTAGAAATCTTGGATTACTTGAACCAACCCGAAGAAGAATTCAACAATGATGAAGAGATAATTGAGACAGTGAAGTATGCTTCGTCGGAGCAAACAACTGAGGAGAAGGAAGCGCCGAAGCCCAATCCAGAATTGAAACCTCTTCCAGATGGGTTGAAATACAAATTCCTAGACAAAAAAGAGAGGGATCCAATTATTGTCACTGCCAACTTAATAGAAAACCAGATGGAGAATTTGCTAGATGAGCTCAGGCTGCATAGAAAAGCCATAGGATATTCTATAGAAGACATCAGAGGTCTTAACCCAGCTTTATGCATGCACAAAATTCTCCTTGAAGAAATGGCCAAGCCCCTAGCTCAACCACAAAGAAAGCTAAATCAAGTGGTAAAAGAGGTTGTGAAGAAAGAAGTTATAAAGTTATGAGATGCTGGGATCATCTACCCAATAAGTGACAGTAATTGGGTTAGTCCTATCCATGTGGTGCCCAAGAAAGGAGGAATGATGATCATACAAGGGGAAGATGGAGATGAAGTAGCAATGAGGATAGTGACAGGCTGGCGCATGTGCATCAATTATCACAATCTAAATACAACCAACAAGAAGGATCACTTCCCTTTGCCATTCATCGACCAAGTCCTAGAGCGACTGAATCATCATGACTACTTTTGTTTTCTGGACGGATATTTGGGATTTTACCAAGTAACTATTCACCCTAATGATCAAGAAAATACCACCTTTACCTACATTTATGTCACTTATGCCTTTCAAAGAATGCCGTTATGCTTATGTAATGCACCAGCAACTTTTCAATGCTGTATGATATCCACATTTTTAGACTTTCTAGAAGACATTGTAGAAGTCTTCATGGATGAATTTTCTATATATGGGAAAGATTTTGAAGCTAGCTTGAGGAATCTATCTTTGGTGCTGCAGTGCTGTGAAGAGAAGCGCCTTGTCCTAAATTGAGAGAAATGTTACTTCATGGTTCCGGAAGGTATCATGTTGGGACATAAGGTCTTAAGGAAAGGAATTGAAGTTGATTTAAGAAAAATTGTAGCCATATCAAAACTCCCACCACTAAAGTCAGTCATAGGAGTGCAAAGCTTCTTGGGACACACTGGATACTATAGAAGATTCATAAAAGACTTTTCTAAGATCACCAAGCCATTATCAAATCTACTGATATAGGATGTTGAGTTTGAGTTTACCACTGAATACCTAGATGCATTTAATACCCTAAAAAGAGCATTAACAATGGCACCTATCCTACGTGCACCAGACTGGGAGTTTCCTTTTGAAATAATGTGAGATGCTAGCAACTACGCCATTGGGGTAGTCCTCATACAGAAGAAAGAAAAGAAACATCACATGATTTGCTATGCAAGTAGAACCTTGGACGAAGCCCAAGTGAACTACACTACCACCGAGAAGGAAATGTTTGTATTTGCTTTTGACAAGTTCATGTAATACTTGGCAGGATCAAAGGTAAGGGTGTACACTGATCATAGGGAAATAAAGTACCTAATGCAGAAAAAGGACACCAAGCCAAAGCTTTTGCAATGGGCCTTGTTATTGTAAGAATTTAACCATGAGATCATAGACAAAAGGGGAAAGAAAATGTGGCCACGGACCACCTGTCAAGAATAGTTTTTGATGAAGAAAACCAACTTCCTATGAATGAAAACTATACTAACAAAGCTCTTCTAATGGCTCAATTGGAAGAGCATAGCTTACCTTGGTTCACCGACATCTGTAATTATTTAGCGTGTGGACAACTTCCACCAGAGATAACATATAATCAGAATAAGAAGTTATTCTCTGAGCTAAAGAACTATTATTGGGATGACCTGCTACTATTTAAGAGGTGCTCTGACAACCTATACCGTAGATGCATCCCTGAAGAAGAAGTGTCTCTAATCCTCAAGGAGTGCCACACCTCACCTTATGGAGGGCACCACGAAGGGAAGATGACGGCTGCAAAGGTTTTACAATCAGGATTTTATTGGCTCACGCTCTTCAAAGATGCTGTGCTGTTCATTAAAACATGCAAGGAATGCCAACTCATGTGGAACATAAGCTGAAGAAATGAAATGCCTATGTCAGACTGGGTGGAAGTGGAAATCTTCAATGTATGAGGAATCGACTACATGGGACCTTTCCCATCATCGAAAGGAAACCAGTACATTCTTGTTACTGTTAATTATGTTTCCAAATGGGTTGAGGCCATTGCTACCCAAACATGTGACTCCAAAGCAGTCATTAAGCTTTTTGAGAAGACTATCTTCCCAAGCTTCGGAGTGCCACACACTGTCATAAGTGATGGAGGGTCGTTTTTCAGTGAGAAGCAGTTTGAAGCTCTACTAAGGAAGTATGGAGTGAAGCATAAGGTCACAATTCCATACCACCCCCAAACATCAGGAGAAGTGGAGGTATCAAACATGAAGATCAAGACAATTTTAGAAAAGGCAGTCAGTCATACAAGAAAGGACTGGGCCATGAAATTAGACGATGCGCTTTGGGTGTACCGCACAACATACAAAAGACCAATATGTATGACACCCTACAGGTTGATTTATGGAAAGTCTTGTCATCTATCGGTCGACACAAAGCCCTGTGGTCTATAAAGTTTTTGAACATGTATCTCAACAAAGTGGGTTAGAATAGGTTCTTCCATCTCCAAGAGCTCAAAGAGTTGAGGTTGCACACCTATAAAAATGTGAGAATTTATAAGCAACAGACAAAGGTCTGGCATGATGCCCACCTAAAGAACAAAGATGTGCATGAAGGAGATAAGGTCCTTTTGTTCAACTCTAGTACCAAGTTATTCTTAGGGAAGTTGAGAGCCAGGTGGTCAGGCCCCTTTTCTATTGTAAAAATATACCCATCTGGGGTAATGGAGATAGCAAGAGAAGGGATATGAACCTTCTAAGTGAATGGACAAAGAGTGAAAAGATACGATGAAGACCAAGACTTTGTAAGAAGAATAGAATTTAGTTTGGGGGAACCAACTCAACAACAAATGGAATGAATGAGGAAACAACTGCCCCTATGGAAGGAGAATGAAGACAAGATGAGAGAGAAAGTTGAGCTAAGGACTTTAAATAAGTGCTTCTTGGGAGGCAACCCAAGTTCTTACTATTTTCTTTAGTTCATGTTTTTCTTTATCTCATACTTAAGTACTATGAGCTATGAACCTCTCATTTTCCTATATCGTAGTTTCCCTTTTTCTAGTAAGAGTGTATATATATCTTGGATTTTTATCTTTCTCTACTTAAGAGGGTTGTATGGAAGAACACAAATTTGCTTTATTTGGTTTCATGTTATTTTGGTCTGGAAGGACCGCGGTCATGGACAGGATTGCGGTCGCGGCTTGAACACCAATCGAGGAGGGGTACACCACGATCACAACACCCGCTCCTTGCAGCTATGTGCCGCGGTCGCGGCACATGTAAACAAGGACCAAGTATGCGAACGGCTACGAACCCTTCGGAATAGAGTTTTTCATTAGCTCAATCTTTGAGAATTCTTGAACTGTTGAAAGAAGATCTTCAAAGTGACTGTGCAAATGACTACGAACCCGATTCCGACCTCTGCCATCAAAGCCATGCTTCCGCCATGGCAAGCCCCTACCTCTGCCTTCGACGCTATTTAGCGTCGTTTAACTTAACCAAGGTATTCACTTGATGCTTTCTTGACTTCTATCGATTGCTCGTCAGCATTTTTCTAGTGCCTCACCATTTTCACATGCATTCATCAACCTGTCGGTAAAAGAACACCGCGACAACCGTCATGGCTCCGCCTCATTTGGCTCAACAATGTACACCTACATCTCACCCCTATTCATGACTTTGGCGACGCTAATTCAACCTAAGTTAGCATTTTAGAATGTAATTTGATCGTGGTACCGACCGCCTTGACCTCGGCCGATGGTTTCTCAAATTAGGTTTTGGACCTATCATCTTCTTCACTAGAATAATCACTTCAGTGCCCCGGTCACGACACCCTGTCCTTGGCCGCAATCGCGGCATTTCTTAAGAATAAAAAAATGGTTGAGTGATGACCGCGGTCGCGACACTTGTCACAGTCGTGGTCCTTCTCGACTGCGGTCGAGGTACCCCTTGTTGCTTCATGGCTACGATCGCGACATCTATCATGTTAGTGTAATCCACCACAGTCGCGGCTCTCCTCTTGTTTGAGGCAGCGGTCGTGGTCCAATGAAAAATTGAATTAGAAATATATAAGCACATATACATATACATGATAATAAAATAAAATTAATGATGATTAATTAAAAGCTAATTCAATTGTGCTAACAAAAAAAATTAATGTGAAACTTTCAAAATGTCGACCTCAACTGAAGATACCTTGATGTAGAAGGAGAATTCACTGAAGGGGTTAGAGGAAATCCTCGAGAAGATCTCAAATGCCCTAAAAGACAATCTAGACCTCTACCTAGCGAAGAGACTCCAGCTACAACTGCTGAAAAAGAAATACTACTACATCTTGGCCCACAAGACGCCAGATTAGTCGGAGGAGTCCCCTAGCACATCAAAGACAGAAAATTCAGAATGCCAACCTTCAAAAACTGAGTTGAGGAAATTGGAGAAGAGGAAGGCTAAACCCAAGGAAGTAAAGGGCAGAAAAAAGTGGAAGGTGACTGCTGTAGAGAAGATGAAGGGGCAAGAGAAAGAAACATGCCATGAGGAGGTGGCCCTAGATGGGAAAATTCCAACTTTTGTGCCTAGAGACTATGTACACCAATCATAGTTTGACTAGCTGCTGCAGACCAAGGGGTTCAGGCCTACCAGATACCTAGATGTCAAATAATTCAAGAAGATGAGAGTCTATGACAGGATAGTCAACTTCTTGGATAGTGTGAATCTACGTACCTTATGCACCTCTAAAGCCCCTTCATTAACACAACTGATGACAGAGTTCCTGTCATCCTTAGAGAAGTTCTCGGTCAGTGATGGGGAACACAAGAATGGTGGCGGCAACTTCAAGCTGGAGGTTAGACTCGGGGGAAAGTCTCACATAATCACAGAGGCCATGCTGAACACTATATTGTCAAGAACGACTGAGGAAGCACATGCCTACTCCACTGCGCCTGGAGAGAAGGACACGATCGGGTACATCAACCACAAAATGTGGGAAAAGCTGCCAGGGGAGTAGGAACACAACTCTAAGAGCTCCAAGGCGACCCTCATCACATCGTGCTTCATTCGGGTGATGTAGAAGATCACTACCAACACCATATTTACAGGATTAGAGACTAGAGGTGTGATGAAAGGAGACATCTTCATTATCCGGTCAATTCTGAATAAGAAGCCAGTGAATATAGGCATAATTCTCATTGAACGACTATCTGCAATAGTGGGAGGGGAAGCAAAATAGACAAAGGCATTTTGCATGGGAGGTCAAATCACTAAGATTGCATATCATTTCATGGATGTAGACATGTTTATGAGGTACAAAAAGATGAAGGGGCACATGAAGATCGACATAAAGTGCCTCATCAACATGGGAATCTTGGTGCAGAAGGGGAACAAGCTCTTCTACAAGCAAAGCTGCTCCAAGATGCTCCTCCCTCTCCCAGAAATGGCGTACTATGACACCCACAAGCTGCGGTCCTCTCAAGAAGATGTAGAAAAAAATGTATTATGAGGCTATCTGCACTATAGTGGACCCATCATCTACTGCCAATGAGAAGGGAGACAAAGCTAAATCTCTAGATATAGAGATAAAGAAGCCAGAAGAAAGAAAGAAGCTAGCGATAAGAAAGAAGAAGAAAAAGATAACTAAAAAAACTATTGCCCTGAGCCCACCCTCACCACGCTTCGCAACCGAGACGACAATGAGTGAGGGGCGTCAAAATAAAGCCACAGTCATAGAAGAGGTTGAACATGCACTCCTTGAAGCTACAACAACATAACAACATGTTGAGGCCGAACAAGAAACCCACCAAAGACGCAAGGACTCCGAGGCTATACCAGATTATGTGATCCCAAAAGAAATCCTATAGATGTCGGGTCAGCCAGAGAAGAGTACCCCCAGCCCTGCCATACCAGCTCCACCACTGAAGGAGCTAAGAGCATCTACAACACATGTGGAGCTGCAATAGCATTTCCCGCACACCTTCAGTGATATATTGGGCAACAAGTTTGATGTCATGTGGCAACACATTCATCAAACTTCTGAATTAAATGAAAATATTACCTCCACCTTATGTATGCTGACAACGAAAGTACAAGTGTCGAATGATAGGACTGAAGTGCTTCCCCAGTTCATGCAAGGGGTGTTGATCATTCTAAACATGCTAATGGGGGCGCTAAAGACTTTCACCGAGGAGATGGCAGACCTCAGGTAAGAGAGGGACGCCATTCGTACAGACAAGGAGCTGATGAGTAAAGGATACGAGGAGGTGCTAGATGACCTCAAGAAGGAGCATCAATGCTTAGACGAAGAACGCCGTCAGCTAGAAGCTAAATGCCAAGAAATTGATGGCTGGCGACAGAGGAAGAAGACCAAGCATCTGATGAGCCCTTCAACATCACATGCTTCCTCAAGCCCTGCGAGCCCCGACAAAGATGATGATGACGTAGGGGGAGACGATACAGGAGCAACATCGAAGGAAGAAAGCATCAACGTAAAAACTTCCCCGATGGCTAAACCATAAGAGAAAGAAGCACCACCACAGTCAGACACTCATAAAGACAATGAGACAAAAAAGAATAACATGTTGTCAAGGGCTTTTGATCTGAACAACAACCCAGATGAAGACAAGGCTGCACCAGAAGATCCCACGCAGGCCGTCATCGCCAGAGTAGAGAGCATAGTGACACAAGATCTCACGTCAAGAGAAATCAGAGATCTAAACAAGTTCTTGGATGACCTGACATACGGAATGGACATCTGCAATGACTTTTTGAAGGACCCAAAACATTATGATCAAGATGACTCCTTCTACGATGGAAAGATGGTTGTGACATTAGGTACACTCCATACTGCAGAGCTAGAGCAACCACCAGAAGTGAGTCATACAATAGAAGGCGTAGCTACAGAGATGTCCACAAAAGACGAAGGCAAGGTGATAACCCAGATATTGACAGAAACAAGGGTTCAACCTCCTACAATAGAAGCACTACTAGTAGAGGTATAAGTAGCAGAAGAAAGCACCTTAGAAGATGAGGAAAGTGGGCTCACTTCTTTCTTTGTGAACAGGCCGATCAGGAAGTAGAGCACACCAGTCAATGAGATAGAATTAGGTGTGGCTCCTCTACTGCCCTGTAAGATGGTGGGTATGGACATGACTACATTATCAAGGATAACATATAGAGATTTCCATATCCTCACCAATATACTAGATGACAATCTACCCAGAGCTGACATCATCTATCACAACAAGGGCACGTCACTCAACATGGATCACTTCAGAGGGATTTTCCAGACAAGAGCATGAGTATACAAGAAGCTATTTAAAGTGATGTGTGCTACCCTCCTTGAATAATTCGTACATCCAAATAAAGTACAACCAATGTTCAATGACACCACATATCTAACATGGCTCCTATATAAACACAACGACAAAGCTTCTGATGTGATAGAGCTACAACACGTAGTAAGCATGGAAGAAACTATGTTTGTAGTCCTGCCCATAAGAACTGTAAAGCATTGGACTCTGATTGTCGTCAACCTATATGAAAGACAAACAACGGTGTTCAACTAGTGCATAGTTGAACTAGATAACACATCCCTGATCTATAAGAAAAAGGAAGCGAGAGATATCCTAAAGGTGCCGCTACGTCGGCAAAGAGTTATACAATCAGCAGACAACAGATACAAGGGGATGTGGAAACAATTTTCTATCTAGAAGAAGGTCCCTCACGAAAATGTTGGAATAGGGGACTGTGCCTTCATCATGCTAAGGATGATGGAAGCTATTAATAAGGGCATCCTACTGGAAGATCTCTGCATGGAAGATCCGAATGGACTGCACGGTATGTACGTAATGGAGGTTATCTATGATCTCCACTTCTTCAATGTCCCGATGATGCCTCCAGATGCAGTACCGTGGAGGCTTCATCAAGAAATCCCCCTCCCAGAAAAGAAGACATGGAGGGAGGAACTCAAAACACTCTGGGTTGACCCTACAGAGCTAGCCAGAGCAACATCTTGGAAGGAAGGCTGGACAACTGACACTGGTGTGACTGCAGAAGGAATACAAGAAACTAAGCCGGAGCAGCCTCCAGTGGTAGGAGACAAAGAAGAACAACCTCTACCGGGCCAACCAGAAGAAGGAAAAATTGACAAGAAGATCTTCCCGAGGATAAACAAGATGGGCTGTTTGGGGAAATAGTGCCAACCTTTAAAGATTTCGACAGATGGAGCTGCGTGAGTCTATCTTTAGAAGCCCTCAATACAATAATGAAATCCTTGAAGGAAGATGATGCACCGACAGAGGCAGTCTTTGAAAGGGATGACATCTGTGTGCTGAAAGATGACCTCTGAGATACATTGAAAATAGGAGGGCACCACTCAGTCAGTACCATGTCTTCTTACCAAGCTCTACTAAACAACAACATGCCAAATGTGCACATGGCATATTTTCTTTTGGTGGATGACATCCTACAAGACAAGAGATCAGGTGAAAAGGAATACCTATAACAATGCCTGGCGACATCTCTCCCAGACCGCATCTTCCTACCGATACTTCATGACAACCATTAGACTTTGCTGGTAGTCAATATAATCAAAAGGACTACATTATTATACAACAACTCAGATGCAGCCTTCACTCTAAACAAGAAAACAAATATGACTACTGCAAAGACACCTATAGAAGAGAGGGCAGTCATATGCATTGAGGCGATTGTTGAAATCCTGAAAAGTCACGACAAGGGGTTCAAACATAAAGAAGGCAAAGACTTCAAGAAGATGCAGTTCTGCCACAGGAGCCCTCAATAGGTGCCTCTATCAAATGACTGTGACTTCTAATGTCTAGCATGGATGATGGCCCTAGCCACTTTGAATATGAAGGTTGAAGGAATGCAGTACGAGCAATACCACCCACTACACAAAGTGTATGCTAGCATGCTCCTCGAGTCAAAGTGAGCCACCAAGACCAGCTAGCAGAAATAAAGCAAGCCCGTTTATACACCTAACTCTAAATTTAACACCCCGAGTCAGGGTAAATGATAAGTTTGGGGGAGGAGTTATAAACGGGAGTGAGGGGTACAATTACATCCCAAAAATTTACAAAAAATTGATTTTTTTTTACTTGTACATATTTTAGTTATAAGTCACAGTTTTGTGTAGTTACCTTTGAGTTTGTCTGTTCCCTTGCTAAAGGCGGTAGTGCTATCATTTCTAGAGAGGAATATACGAGAAACTAATGCATATAAAAGTATAAAAAGAAGCATAACAATACAGTTTTATCCCATTCTTACAATAAGATGTTGTGTTTGTAACAATCCTAAACTTACGAAATCCTTGGAAATTGGAGAACTTCACTGAGCCATACTCTTGACCAAGCACCCTAACCTGATGGTTCTAGCCTAAAAATCCTCACCTTCCCTGAGAAGGAAATAGCTACCCCTTTCAAGTTTAAGTATCCCCACTTTGGGATGAAAAGAGGCTTGGCCGCCCAGAAGACCACATAAAAACCCACTCACCTAAACCAGAGAGGAGGTATAAAAAGCCAAAAAGAAATAAAATATATATAATGAGAGTTGTGCCCAAAAGATGCCAAGGGGTTCCACACGGTCGATGTATTGCTGCACTCATGAATGCAAATATGTCATGTCCGTAAGTGGAACCTTGAAGCCAAACTCACCCACCTTCAATCCTAAATGAACCTCAAGAAACTGCCTGACTTAACGTCATAAGCCGCCATGGGCAACACTGTCATTACAATAGTTGTGGGCGAGGGAAGTTCAAGAGAAAAGGAAAACACTTTAAGGCAAAAGGCTACCCAGACACATCAACATAGGGCCAACTAAAAATAAAGGAAGAGTGTGAAAGCTACCCCTCAGGGAGATGTGGTACTAGTATGGCTAGTAACCTAACACTGGAAGGGGTGATACATTGAGATGGAGAGACCTTTTACTACCAAAGGCTATGGAAAGAACTCAAAGTTGTGCAACTCTAGTTGTGAAGGGGGAGGAATGAGATTTTAGAATTGAGTGAACATACCAAAATTGTTTTGGTGTAAGAATGAGATAACTCGGTAATGTTAAGTTTCACAAAAATTTCGTCACAAAATTGCTCTTCTCTCTACGATTTTGAACCTACCCTTAGCATGAGGACAGACTTGATTCTAAGTTTGGGGGAGTTGATAACGTCTAATTTTATACACTTTTTGCACTTATTTTATACCTCTCCAAACATATCTTTTATAGACTTTTCCACTTATTTTAGCACTTTTATGACGCGAATCTTAATTACACACTTTTCCCATCCTTACAGGGTCACATCAAGCGACGACTACAGTCAACACCTCGACTACGGCTCATCGACTAAAGAGGACCCTCATACCGTGGCTGATGCCACCAATCACATCGATGACACATCAACCACGGTGCAGAGCGCCCCTTTTGGTTGCGGCCCACAACACATACACCTCAACCTCGATCGACCGAGGCAATAGAGTTCCGCGATCAAGGAAGGACCATGACCAATGTGGCACAATACCTTGACCGAGGTACTGACTCGACCAACTACTGTGGTGACCTTGACCGAGGAGAAGCCTCGACCGATACCAAGCCTCGACCGCGGTGTGAGTGGTTAAGTCAGTGGGAAACACCTATAAATAGGCCACCCACCTCGACTTGTCACATCATCAGATCATCAAGGACCACAAAGTGCTGCCAAATTTCACACCCACTCTTATCCATCCGATCAGTTTTGGATCTCTAAAGGCGGAAGCTGAGGAGAGAGAAGACTGAAGGCCCTTCTTCCTCAAAAGAAGGAGAGCTTCTGCACTGACCATCCATATCTAGACTCAAAGGAGTATGTTGGAGTTTTGTCATTTTCTCTCTCTTCTAGATCTATCACCTCCATTACGTTGTACCCCTTCTCTCTTTGTGGTTATGATGTATCTATTATTTTGTAACACCATTATGCTTCTCGTTAACATGTGTGTCTAAACACTTAACTTGGGTTGGGAGTAGCCACTAAGACTCTCCCAACATGTATATTCTTGCTCCCCTTTGAATATATATATATATATATATATATATATATATATATATATATATATGATCTTATCAAGATTATCTCCATATGTTTGTTATTAATGCTTCACTTGTAAGCTTAGCTACCATCTTGTGATGTTTGATCGTTGGTACCTTGAAAGAGTAGTATCTTCTTTATCTGGTGTTATGGAGTAGTATGAATGCATGAGAATGTTGGATTGCTAAGGCTTATAGTCATCTGGTTTGCTTTGTGGTTGTAAGGTTTCTATCTCCAGAGGGAGGCCACCTTAGATCCTAGATCTATCTGTATCTCGAGAGAGGAGGGAATAGACATTTTTCGGACTGCTTGTAATCTTGGTAGGAGTATACAAAGGGGAGTGGGTTTTGCATGTTGGTGAGAGACCTTAGTAGGTGAAATCCGATCTGAGTTCCCTTCCATATCTTGGTTTTTTACCATCCGTTCTTATTTTCTCTTGTTGTTATTTTCTTTATTTCTTTTAACTTTCTTGTTTTGGCTTGAGCACCATCGTTCCTTAGGGAACAACCTTTTTAAAACCATCTTCTTCTCTGGAGTATATGAGTGTGAGACCCTACGTTCTTAACACTTGCTAACCTTGTCCCTGTGGTTTGACCCCAATTACTACGTCAGACCCCGTATAATAGTTGTGGGGGCTTGAGTGTCAGGTTAATATCTTAAGAGTCTGACTACTCTGTATCTGCTCCATTTTGGACGTGTGATTTAGGCTGGTCACTTAATCAACCACATTCCCAACCAATCACCCTAGCCTTATGGTACTAGTTGGAAAGTATACACCTCCCGACAAGATGGAAATAGGTACCCCATCCATTTCTAAAAATCCCTACTTTGGGATTGAAATAGGCTTGGCTGCCCAAAAACCTTACCAATCCTTTTCCCAAGCCAGTGAGCAAAATAAA
The DNA here is from genome assembly GCA_963693085.1 of Alisma plantago-aquatica. Classification (NCBI taxonomy): domain Eukaryota; kingdom Viridiplantae; phylum Streptophyta; class Magnoliopsida; order Alismatales; family Alismataceae; genus Alisma; species Alisma plantago-aquatica. The sequence continues at coordinate 817,159,933 of OY856409.1, read as the reverse complement.
AAGCCAAAAGAGATAAAATCATTAGAGTTGTGCCTAGAAAGATGCTGAATGATTTTACATGGCTGGTGTATTGTTGCACTCAAGAATGTAGATATGTCATGTCTGGTAGTGGAATCTGAAAGCCATATTAACACACCTGCATTTTGAAGCGGACCTCACATAGCTACCTGACACTACATCAGCGCCCAACTAAGAAACACTATCTTTACGATGACATTATGGTTGTGGTAAAGTAGAAATGCAGGAACACACTTAAATCCTAACCTACCCAACACAATAGCTTATACACAACCAAAATAAAGGTAAGGTGTGAAAGATACCCCTTAGAGGAACCGTTTATGAGTATGAATAGGAAAAAAGGAAGGGAGGATATTGTAAGGGAGAGTCCTTTACTACTAAATATTATGGCAGGTGCATAAAGTCGCACAACTTTGGAAATAAGGGGAGAGAATAGGACCTCAGTAAGTGGACCAAGCCTGTCACAAAGGTTTTGCTTTAAGGATGGTATAATTCTATGGTGGTGTGTTTATCAAAAAGAAAACAACTATAGCTCATAACTCGATGCTTTGAATCTATTTGTTAGCCTGAGGACACACTAGATTCTAAGTTTGGGGGAATTGATAACATCCAATTTTATGGACATTATGTGCTTATTTCATCTTTATACTGAACCCCTTTTAGAGACTTGTATAATTAATTATAATTACTTTCGACAAGACTTGATGTGACTACCTAAACTCATGACCCTCTTTCCTCTAAACAAAAAATTCTCATCGATCATTACACAAGAAGCCAACAACCCTTCGAATGATGGTATCTAGAGACATTGCGGTCATTAGAGTTTGTGTAGAGACTGTAACGTATGTTTGCATTTTGACCAAAGAGGAACCCGTTTTGGTCCCTACAAAGCCACCATACCCTACGATCAAAAGGAGAAGCATGCATGGAGGCCGCTATAGGCTGATAGCTCATGTGACCGATGTGCGTGGGGAGTCTACATTCCTAGAAGTCAGAGCAATCACATCCACTATGGCAACTAATAACTTCCCTGTCCCTTGTGGTCGCTACTAAAGATGCATTGCGGTCGAAGGAGTAACCACTAGTATCGACCAACACCTACTTAATGTAGATGCCGCTACAACCGATTATGTTAGTGGCCAAGACCTATAAATAGACCCCCACCTTATCCATTCAAGGGGGTTAGATCATCAGAGACATGACGAAGTGCTGCCGCATTCCAGAGTCACCTCCATCCTTCTCCAAAGATCTTCTACCTCTAAAGACGAAGTCCCCAAGGAGAGAGAAGATCACCATCATGTTCTTTGAGAGAAGATTTTGTCATACTTCTGCTACACAGATGCTAGATCCAGATCTGAAGGAGTACTGTTGGTGTATCACCTTCACACTTCTTTAGATCTATCATCCCTCTCATGTTGTTCATCTATCACTTCGTCTATCCTGATGTATCTTCACCTTTGTAAATCTGTAATGCTACTCATGAACATGAGTGGCTAAACTCATTGCTTGGGTTGGGAGTATCCACTAAGGCTCTCCCAACATGTATATACTTACGTCCTTTTGAATATATATGCTCTTAGAAAAGGTTATCTCCATTTTCTTGGTGTTAATGCTTCACTTGTATGATTAGCTACTATCTTGTGATGTTTTATTGTTAGTGTCTCAAAGGAGTAACACTAATCTTATCTAAGTATTTTGAAGTTATAGGAATGCATGAAAATGTTGTAATCTTAAAGATAATGGTCATATAGTTATATTTGTGATTGTTTGTTAGACATCTCGAGAGAGACAACCTTATAATCTAGATCTATCCTAAGCTCTAGAAAGGAGGGAATAGATACATATGATGATTGCTTGTAATATTTCTAAGGGTATACAAAGGGTGTAGGTATTGCATGTTGGGGAGAGATATTAGAAGGTGAAACCCGATCCTAGTTCCCATCAATATTTTGTTACAATATTCTTATTTGATCTTATTCTCTTATTTTGTTTTCTTACTTTTTCCTTTGCTTGTTTTGTTTTGGTTGATGTCATATCGTTCCTTAGGGAACACCATCTTTATCTACCTTTTTGGTTGGTGTAACTGAGATAAGATTCTACATTCTTAGCACTCTCTACCCTTGTCCCTATGGATCGACCCTGATTACTACATCATACCACGTATAATAGTTGCAGGGTCCTGAATGTCGGGATATAAGTTTAACAGTCTGACTACTTTAGATCCACCCCATTTTAGATGTGTGATTAAGGCCGGTCAATAGGTTTAAGAGAACATATATTGCTTGGAAAAAGCATAAAGTAATAACAAGAACAGAAGCAAAAACATTTAAAGACTTTTTTTATTAACATGTAATGTGTTTTACGTTCATTTTTATTATACCAACAATATCAATAGGCCTTTGACCAGTTTCTCAAAGCAAGGGGTTCATGATGTGGTCAAGATTAGCTACCATATTTCAATGTGAGGGACTACAAGACTAAGAGTCATGAGTTAACCCTATTAATAAGGGATGTCAAGACCATCACCAAGAGTTAATACTTGTATCAACATGGTAAGCCCTATCTTGACAACTCAAATAAGACAACCAACCTTATGTCCTTACCCCGAGAATACAGGTAGGTTCACAAGGTTGTATAGTGGACTATATCATTATGTTTCAATTTTGTTCAACATATGTAATAAAGACCAAAACATCATAGTTGCAAGGAGCATGTAGCTCAAACAAGTATAATGAATCCAAGCATTTTCACTACAAAGATACATGCAATTTTCAATACCACTAGTCTGGCCAATAGGAGGATAAAGCGTACCTTGATACGAGTAAAATAGAATTAAGGACAAAATTTGATCTTCAAACACAATCCACCAAAGAGGTCCTGACATCACAAGCATTAACATCACAAGACTCAGGTCATCTTAAATATATTCATTAAGGGTGGATGTTTCACCTAATCTAAGTTTTGTATTTCTTAAATATTGATTTTGGCATCTCCAATTTTCATACAATATTGATCGTCAAGATGCATATTAATCATATATCATTTTGATTTAGTTTAAAACATCCTAACAAGATAATGGATTTTAGATATAGGGTTTCATGATATAAATAGGGAAGTCATAAGATTTGAATAAGATTTAGAGCTTATTCATCATATCACCATTTAATTCATATTGAGTCATTTTCATGCAATCTAGTCATTACCAGAGTACAAAAGAGATAATCTTGATTTAGTATCACAAATATCAACATTTTACTAATTTGAGGCATCAAATAGTATGGGTGGCCATTAGGATGAAATGCATACAAGAATATTTTAGATTTTGCAACACACACATTTAGTCAGATTTTATGTCATGTCTAGGTCACTTGGTCATAATAGTGAACAAGGGTGCATCATATGATATTTCATGTTACAAGTTGTCACAAGGACTGGTTTAAAGGCTAAGTTGTAGATTTTACCACATTTTAGACATATTAGCTCAAGTTTAAAGATCATCATCTAAAAGTCAATAGATGCTCATTTTATGTCACTTTCCATAACATTAAGTTGAGATAGAGTTCAACTATGGGAAAATTATATTCTTGGCTCAAGTATTCATTAAACATCACTGATATAGAGTGATTATGAAAATTCTAGGATCATAAGATCATATTAATTTACAAATTTCATGAGTTTAGTACAAAAGATCATATTAAGTGATATTAGAGGAACATTTAATAAAATAGGGTCATTCAAAGGGCCAATCATTATTAAGTTTGACTCAAATATCACAAGATAGCATGTTTCATTGATTATGTTCAAAAAGATCAGGCGAGGTCATGATGTGATCAAGGTTGAGCATTTTATTTCATTAATCATGTAAAAGAGATGCATTTGATGCCATTTTCAACAAAATAAGAGCTATCAGAGGAATTAGGCTATGAAATTAGGTATATTGGATATATCTTGTTGACTAGGTCAATTTCTATATATAACATATCATATTTTGTCTTAGGAATCATTTTAAACTAATTTTGCAAGATATATCTTATATATGCATGAGAGAGAATGATCTACCATGGGAGAGGCGATGTGGTGCTTCCCAATTGGTGGTCTAGGCCACGATGGTGCCATCAAGCTATTTCTTGACCCTTTGACTAGTCAACCATGAGCAAGGAGAGAGGGGGATACCTATGAGATCATGGTTGTCTCCCAACCATTCAACATCCCAAGTTTTGTCTCCCTTGTGGGGACTTTCCCTAGAGCCCTGCTCATGACTACGGAGGCACCAAGCTGTGGAGCTCGTTGGAGGCACGGGGCCAAGGAGATGGAGAGAACCACAGATCCAGGGAGCGTGTCGATCAGGTCCAAAGAGAGGTCACAAACTTAGTGGTGGGCTTTCCCTCCACCAAAAATGCGTGGAGAAGAAACGCCCAAAAGATCATATGGCGGTGGCACCATGGAAGGAGCTTCCTCTAGAGCTCGCAAGAATTGAATGGGTGGGAGGGAAATAATGCAAAAATGGGTGGACATCAAAGAATAAGAGGAATGAGAATGAAATGTAGGATAGTTGGGCATGAAGCATGGACAACCATGCCCAAAATTGCCACATGTACCCACCTCCTTGCCCCTAGAGGGAAAGGTCTAGGAGATGATCCTACAACCATTTGATCAGTGTAGATGATATGGATCATTGGATCAATGGTCCAGAGCATGTTGCAAGAAGATTCTAGCTGAGCGTGCAAATGGGCATGACCCAAGAGCAAAGCAAAGGGTCGATGCCTATGAAGGAGAAAAAATAGGAAAAAAGGCTAGAAAGTGGCAAATTCAAATTGCCAAAAGTTTGTCTCAATTATCCAATTTGAGTGAAATATTCACCATTAGGTCAAAAATTTCACCCTCTTTCTAATGTTCAAAGTCTGAAATCAAGGATTAGCATGTTTAGTTTTCTAAAAATCCAGATCCATCCTCAAATCTAATTGAGTCACTCAATATTATACTATTAAGTTCAAAATTGCAAATTAGCCATCATAAATAATAAATTGAGAAACATGTAGCTCCAAAATATCCAATGATGATGAAGAAGGTTATCAAGTCAAATTGAGTTTATTATGAGTCAAGCCATGCATAGTTGGAGGACAAAGGAAATCTAGGATGTTACATCCCCCACCTTAAAAGCAAATTTGTCTCCAAGATTAAATCAAAACCTCAAAAGACATTGGTAGTTCATAATCCATATCATATCCATCATAATACTCAACATATATGTCATCATCCTTCAATCAACAAGATTATTCCAAAATCAAGATCCAAACATCAATGTCCATGTATAGACACATAGATCACAAAAATATCACAATTTTTTGAGATAACCATTTAGGTTGACACATGTAAACCGTGCGTTAAACACAAGTGTACGTATCAATGTAATATATGCCTTGTGAGGCCCAAGTTGAACTCAGGTAAATGTGAATTTTAGAGGACTACTACTAACTGGTTGCGATTAGCTAGACCGAATGAAAGAGTTGATTGCTTTTTGGAAAAGAAAATAAAATAAAGAGAAAACAAAAGAGCGATGATTAAATGTTGGTTTAATCAAATGAGAATGGGAATCCTTAGGATTACTGTTTTACCACAAGGTCTTGCTGTGTACAGATTCACATAATTAGCATAAATTGTCCCTTATCCCAGATAGAGGCCTATAGTTAGAATTGCTCACTTCCGCGATGCAATCCACTACCTAGTTCTAGGTTAGTTCCACGCCAGTAGTAACTTATACCCTAGACCTAAGTGCATTAATGAATCCTCTGGGTATCCACCATTAACCGTACATTACCTCATCTAAGGAATTTATAGGTTAATGTGTTAATCATGCCTTTTCAACCACTAATCCTATGTCAAGAGAAATTAAAGGTATTAGAAATTAACTATGGTGATCAAGCATAGCAATTACGATAGAGTGCCCGATAAAATATCCAAGAGAAATGAGAAGAATTATACTAATCCATGCAAAAATGTCATACAACGATTCCCCGAGCTACTCCCGGGTCCTTCGGATCAAAGGGAATTAGCCCTGCATGTTCATCTTAACAGAATACATGGGGAAGGAAGAAGAAAACATGGGAAACAAATAGAAATATCGTGCAACCCCTGGAACGGTAAAGAGCCAGATGATCCTCAGTGTGAGACGCCCATTCTGTAGCCTTCCAGCGGTAGAATCGTCTGTCTTCAGTTCTCGAATCCTCAAAGACATTGATTTCGGCTCCCTTCTTTCCTCTCCTCCTTCGAGACTCATACAACAGAATAGAATGTGATCCTGGGGTCTGGGCCATCCTCCCTTAGGTCTAGGTGTGACTTACGACCGCCAATAGAGAGAAAAAAGTGCCTAAAAAGAGAGAAAAACACAAGTCAGTTCGGGGAATTTCATAAATCATAAAAATATTATAGAATAAGATCAATTTGATGCATAAAGTGTTTATAGGATAAAGAAAGTGAATCATGCTATTATAGTCACAATAATGACAAATAACCACACAAAACAGGTGTGAAATCAGCCAATAAATACGACTCAAAATCCTTCTCAAGGACCTCAAAAGCATTCAAACATTTGTCATTAAAATAAAAAACAATGTCCTTCTCAAGAAACTCAGATTAATGGTTTAGCAATCTTAGAAAAATATTTTATAAACTGAAGGTAGAATCCAGCATGACCAAGAAAACTCCTAACTCCCTTCACCAAGTTTGGTGGAGGTAATTTAGAAATAACATCAATTTTTACCGGATCAACCTCCAGTCCCTTGCTGGACACCTTGTGTCCTAGCACAATGCCTTCGCTTACCATCATATGGAAGTTTTCCCAATTGAGGACCAAATGAGTGTCCTCACATCTCTGTAAGACCTTATCAAGGTTATAGAGACATTTGTCAAATGAAGCACTGTAAATTGAGAAATCATCCATAAAAACCTCTAAACAACGTTCAACCATATCAGAAAAATGGCAAGCATACATCGTTGAAAAGTGGTCGGTGCATTACACAATCCAAACAACATACAACGGTATAAAAAAGTTCCATAAGGGAAAGTGAAAGTGGATTTCTCTTGATCCGTAGGTTCAATCGATATTTGATTATAGCCAGAGTATCCATCTAGGAAACAAAAATGGGAGCGACCAGCCAGTCGCTCCAAAATTTGGTCAATAAAAGGCAAAGGAAAATGATCCTTTAGTGTCGAAGTGTTCAACCTACGGTAATGTATGCAAACTTTCCACCTAGTGACCAACCGAGTAGTAACTGGCTCATTTAACAAATTAGTAGTTACCATAATTTGCCCCCTTTTGGGGACTACCTGTGTCGGGCTTACCCACGTTGAGTCTAAAATTGCGTAGATAATTCCCACTAAAAGTAGCTTTATCACCTCCTACTTGACGACTTCCATCATAATAGGATTTAGGCGGCGTTGGGGTTATATCATAGGCTTTTCCCCCTCCATGAGTTTGATCTTGTGTTGGCATAGAGTAGGAGAAATCCCCTTTATGTCTGAAACTGACCACTCGAAAGCACCACAGTGGTTTGTCAACACAACCATGAGTTGTTCTTCCTCAAAGGCATTCAGATGTGCTGAGATAATTACCAGTAACTTCTCCTCCACTTCTAAGAACACATATTTTAAATGTGGGGGAAGCGACTTCAACTCCAATTCTGGTAGATTCACCAAAGATGGCAACAATGGTGGTGGTAGTGGTCCCAGATCTTCAAAGTGCCTAGCATAGTAACAAGGTAGGACTCATAGAATCTTCACACAATCCTATAGAGATGTGCTCCTCATCCAATCATCCACAAAATTAAATAGACAAGCTTCTAAAGGTAATTGAGGATATGATTCCAGCATTGAGATCTCCACATCATCTTCCACAGTAGAAAGGTACACTTCTTCATCTTCATCATTAGGATGTCCCACAGTTTTTGCAAGAGAGACCACTTTAGTTTGCTCCATGATATCCATAGAAAGAGTTCCTCTGTCTACTTTCGTCATGACATGAGCCATGTCGAGAAAGGGTTTCCCTAGACAAATGGAAATGTTATGATCAAAGTGTTTAACTTTATTGCACTGTCCTTGTTCCTGTGATGACTTTGAGCTAGTTGGAATTATTATTTCAAACCTATCATGAGCTATGCCCATAGTCAAATGGCCTCTTCCCATTTCCAGGATCATGTCAGCTGTTGCCTGGAAGGGTCTACCTAGTAGAAGCTTGTTTCCTTGGTCATCTTGCATTTCCATTACTACAAAATCTGTAGGAAAAACAAACCTGTCCACCTTGACTAGAACATATTTGCAAATCCCATAGGGCCTTACTACTGAATTATCTGCAAGCTGGATGGTCATATTGCTCCTCCTAGATTCCTTGAGATTGAGCTTTTTGAAGGTTGAGGAGGCATCATGTTGATGCTCGCTCCTAAGTCACATAGGGCTTCTCCAAACTTTGTCTTCCTGATGTAGCAAGAGATCTTAAAACACCTGTGATCCTATCTCTTAGGTGACAGTGTACCCAAAATAAATGCGCTCACTTGTTCTTTGAGCACCACCACTTCAGTGTCTAGAATTTTCTACTTCTTGGTTATGATGTCCTTCAGAAACTTACTGTATGATGATATCTGTTCAATTGCGTCAATTAGTGGAATGTTGACAGATAATTTCCTAAAGCCATCCATAAACTTCTTAAATTGTTGATCTACCTTCTTTGCTTTCAGGCTGTTCAGATATGGAACCGAGACTGACTATGCCCTCTGATGTGGTGGCACATATGGTGTTCTCTTATCTATGTCTTTCCCATAATTTGTCTCCTCCGCTGCAATTTGTGCACTGTCCTCAGCGGTTTCTGTGACTTCTGCTTCCTCTGCGGCCTCACATGTAGCTGTTGGTTGTGATGTGTGTGGTTCATCAACTTTAGAGTTTAAAATCTTCTTGCCACTCCTTAGCAAGATAGCTTTGGCTTGATGGGTTCCTCCTGGAGTATCAGTGTTCCCTGGGAAACCCTACTGTGCTGGCTTCTTCAAGTTTGCAAGTTCGGCTGCAATTTGTGAAATGGACATCTCAAGCGTCCTCATCTGTGCCCCATGGATTTGTAAAGTTTGCCTGATCTGATTCATAAACTCACCTTGTGACTGAATTTGCTTGCCAAATGTGTTCATTAATTCTTGATTTTTCTTAATCACCTGGTTGAGCAATTCATTGCTCTTGTCCTATACACTGGGTTGTGGCTTTTGATCTGGATCATGCAGAAAGTTATTTGGATCCTTCCAGGTAAATTTCTTGTCCTTTCTCCATGAATACTCATTATTCTTATAACCTTGTTGACACATGAACTTTGCCTGTGCTTCATCATCAGACCCATTGTCATCTTTCTCTAGGAGCTTCTTGGCTAGTAAGTCCATCTTCTCATTCAAAGCTTGAATGGCCTTTGCATCACCTGTAGATTTAACCTGTTTTGGCCTATCTCTTTCAACCCAAGCTTGATTTTTAGCCATGTTCTTCAAAATCTCCCAACACTTGGAGCCTTTGTTGTTCAGGAAGAAATCAGTACTCGCTAAATCTAGAATACCCCGTTCATGTTGGTTTAGGCCAAAGTAGAACATCTTTGCCGAATTTTCCATATCTATCCCATGATTTGGGACTCTCCACAGCATGATTTGGAATCACTTCCACGCCTCCGTGTATGTCTCAACTGCCTGTTGTTTGAAATTGTGTATCTTCCTCACAAGGTCATTGGTCTTCTCGGGTGGGACGTACATTTCAAAGAATACCTTAATCATCTGATCCCACATCTCAATGGATTCTTTTGGCAAGTTATAGAACCACTCCCTTACATTGCCTACTAAGGATGATGGGAATAACTTTAGATAAATCTGCTTCTGTGGGAACCTATCTACCTTCACCATATTGCAACTTTCCACAAAGCTGCTAATATGGGCTACTGGGTGGTCATGTTGAAATCCATTAAATGCCTATGTCTTGACCAATTGAATGAGCCCTGGATCAATCTTGTAATGGGCTATATTGATGGCCTACTTTTTGATTGGCCCGGTTTGTGCCACCGAAAAGGATGCTTTGATATTCTCCCAGATAGTCTTCTCTTCAACTGCTGCATTTGCATCACCCATTGTAGAAGGTTCAAGTATTGGTTGGATGTCCTTGGGTGGTGTATTAATCAATTCATCTCCGTCACCCGATTGTGGAATGTCAGATGTTGATTTGTCGTAGTTTGTACTTCGCGTACTCACCATGAACTAGTATCTGAAATATGAAAAGTCAAGTAAGCACAGTGCTAGAATGAATGAAAATCTAAAGGATAAGCAATTGAGTTCAAAAAGAACAATTAAAATTTCAGTAAAAAGTGGCCTAGAGTGGCCGCTCGCAACACTTTTAGTGCTAAAATTCGTTGTTTCCCCAGCAAAGGCGACAAAAACTTGACACGTGTAAACCATGCATTAAATGCAAGTGTACATATCAATGTAATATAGGCCTTGTGAGGCCCAAGTCAAACTCAGGGAAATGTGAATTTTAGAGGACTACTACTAACTAGTTGCGATCAGCTAGACCGAATGAAAGAGTTGATTGGTTTTGGAAAAGAAAATAAAATAAAGAGAAAACAAAAGAGCGATGATTAAATGTTGGTTTAATCAAATGAGAAGGGGAATCCTTAGGATTACGATTTTACCACAAGGTCTCACTGCATACATATTCACATAATTAGCATAAATCATCCCTTATCTCGGATAGAGGCTTGTAGTCAGAATTGCTCGCTTCCACGATGCAATCCACTACCTAGTTCTAGGTCAGTTCCACGCCAGTAGTAACTTATACCCTAGACCTAAGTGCATTAATGAATCCTCTGAGTATCCACCATTAACCGTACATTACCTCATTTAAGGAATTTATAGGTTAATGTGTTAATCGTGCCTTTTCAACCGCTAATCCTCCATCAAGAGTAATTAAAGGTATTAGAAATTAACTATGGTGATCAAGCATAGTAATTATGATAGAGCGCATGATAACATATCTAGGAGAAATGAGAAGAATTATACTAATCCATGCAAAAATGTCATACAATGATTCCCCGGGCTACTCCCGGGTCCTAAGGATCAAAGGGAATTATCCCCACATGTTCATCTTAACAGAATACATGGGGAAGGAAGAAGAAAACATGGGAAACAGATAGAAATATCATGTAACCCTAGAACGGTAAAGAGTCGGATGATCCTCAGTGCGAGACGCCCATTCTGTAGCCTTCCAGTGGTAGAATTGTCCGTCTTCGGTTCTCGAATCCTCCAAGACATTACTTTCGGCTCCCTTCTTTCCTCTCCTCTCCTTCGGGACTCATGCGGCAGAATAGAACGTGATCCCAGGGTATGGGCCATCCTCCCTTAGGTCTAGGTGCAACTTACGACCACCAATAGATCCCAACCGTTAGATCATGATGATATAAACAAAACTCTGATCCGATTACGTCGATACCACCGACGAGGCTGTCGATAGTATCGATAGCTGCTTACTTCACAACGAGATCCATCTGATGACATCTCGATATCATAGACCAAGGTGTCTATAGTATCGATGGATGGGATTTTTCCTTCTGGGTTGATTTCACTACCATCGACGCTGGGGGTCGATGGTATCAATGGGGTGCTTTTCTCCAACTTGACCACCCGATGCAATATCGATAATATTGATGACCTATCGATGGTATTGATAGGTTCTGGAATAAAAGTGTCTGAAAAAGAGAGAAAAACACAAGTCAGTTCGGGGAATTTCATAAATCATATAAAATATAATAGAATAAGATCAATTTGATGCATAAAGTGTTTAAAGGATAAAGAAAGTGAATCATGCTATTATAGTCACAATAATGACAAATAACCACACAAAATAGGTGTGAAATCAGCCTATAAATATGAATCAAAATCCCTGCATCATAGGTCAAATGAATAGGGATCTTTGTTGTAAGACTAAAGTATGACTTTCAATACCAATAATTAGGGTTTTAGCTTCTACATGGGGTTTGTTGGTATGTATGCCCAAAGATCCAATCTTAAGATGATTGTAATATCATATCTTATATTGATTTGATTAATAATAAAGGCAATCTTCCAATTTATTCTATTTTATGTAGTTATGAGATAATGATGTAACATAATAAATGTCTAAAGAATGGTATTACTCAATGATGTATGTCTTAGGGTTGATGACCTAAACGATGACATCATACGGATGTCAAGAGTGCAAGAATTCTTGTTAAGTCCCTAGTTGGATGTTATTTTGGAAGGCTAATAGACAACAATAACACCTAAGACTAGAGTGTGTGTTGGTTGATGACATAATCTCATTAGCCATGATATGTGATATCAAACCAAGCACATAGATACTTGTTAGAGAACAATGTATCAAACAGACCCACCTTGAGTGTGACACATGGACACAATGATTGGTATTCAAATTCATCTCTCATAATGATGGTAGTGATTGCGGTTCTTAAACCTAAAATCACTACACTCATCACATGTTGTTCGGTTTACTTTGACATCATCCACAATGATCTTGAATAAGAGTTGCCATAAAGGTGGTGCTCGTGTGCACTATGACAAATGGGGATGAATGTGGGTGATGTAGATGGGATTTGTTCCTCCTATAGGAGTTTAATATCCTAGCCACTAAATAAGCGAGACTAAGAAATGCATGGCCATCTGGTGTGAGTAAATATGTGATATTGAGCTTACACATATCTCAGACAATTTGCTCTAGTTCAAGGAACATGGATTGAATGTTGAAAAGGATGATGATTCCATGCCTTGAGTTCAATATGGATATCAGAGACAAAGGAACCATGCAATCACTATAACACCAATCACATATTGTAGATTAAGTTGTTCCCCAACTAGTCCAATTACTTGGGTAGAAATGAAGTCTTTCTAGATTCCAATCATTACTTGTGAAATCATAATATGATTATGAATATCACTGCCAACATAATTTGGAGCCTACCAGATCCTACACATAGGATGTATCGGAATATGAGTATAATTGTGGATGTGATTGGAAATGTCTGAATCAAATTGATTATGAAAATGTTTAGGTAATCTACTAGAATAATATTGGAATATAATTTGAGTTAATTGGTTTAAATGTTTAAGCCAATGAATTAGGTTTAAATTGCTAGGCCGACTGGCTAATCCTGAGCGATTCACTAGAGCCAGATGATAAAATTAGTTAATCAATTAATATGATTAATTGATGAATTAATTGATTCTAGAATATTCTTTAATAGTCCACAAGCAGTTTGTTTTAAATGCAACCACAAGCTTTTGTTTCATAGGAGTTTTGGGAAACCCTACTTCCTTTGCTATGTTATTTATAGGTACATGACAACTAGATTTTTAGAGATGCTCAAACATGCTTTTGTATGTGAACCCTAGCCGTCATCGTCCCCAATAGAGAGAGAAGGAGAATAATTGTGACTCTAGTATGATGTTAAACAGAAGGTTATTCCTTCCCTATGGCTCAGGAAGCGTGATGTGGAGTTCTAGTCCATCTGCATGGACAAAGTAGAGACATAAAAGTTGAGTGCCTGCATTCGGAGGACAGACAAGGACCATCTATGCATGCTAGGAGTGACACACATCACTACACAAAGGGATGTCGCCACACTTGCTCCGTGACATGGTATATCCTGTACATCCTCTTTCCAAATATGTTGTTATGGATGAGATCTTCTAGTAGGGTATGTGGAAAAAAAATTATTATTTCTGCTATGCTTGTTGCCTCCACAAAACCTAACAGGGTAATACATGCTTAATTGATATATTGTATTTACACAATTTGAGACAAACATCATATTTCAATATCATGGTTTTGTATCAAAATTAATGGAATGACCCACCCTAGTTCACATGAGATCTCATAAAAAAGTTATAAATTGAGAAAATCAACATAATCATCATTTCAAAATCTTTAATATTTGGAAACATGAAAGTCATTAATCATATATCAAGGTTGATCTCAAGATCCAAATATGGTGATCATAGGAGTCAAATCAATACCAGGTGAATTATCAATCATCAAGATTTTACAGATCAATACCGAGAGTCACGATTCTGGACAAAAAAAGTTACAGGTCCAAAAATTTTGAGGCTAGACATAAGATTACTAATTATACAATTGGTGTGATCATTCATCCATAAGAAACAATCAAGTAACATTTCATGGTATCTACATCAATTTCAATATCATGGTATTCAAGGTTGATGAATGATCTAAACCTAGTTCTTTCTAAGAACTTCACCACAAGCTAGAGTCAACATCATCGTATTTTATGATCATTATCAAATTGAGATCCAGTATCAAGTTCCAATATCATCATAACATTTGACCTATTTGAGAGTTATGTCTGGAAATCATAATCGTGTGAAAGGGATTACCTTTCCAAATGCTAAATAATCAATAAGATGAAAATTTAGAGGCAAACATAATAAGGATGTGGCTTGGGTTAGGGGAGTTATTAAATAAACTAACACCCTAAGCTAGCACATTTATCCTCATTAGTCATGAAGTAGAAACTCTATAAAAATAGGAAGAGTGTCTATTATTGATTTGTATTTCATAAGGTCATGAGAGGAAAGACAATTTATCATCATAGAGAAACCAGGGTTTGAGATTTCATGTGTTCTAGGTCATAATATTGATCCCTTCTCTTCATATGTAAGAGTAAGGGGGTATAATGGAAAATAGAGAAGTCAACATAGGCTCTTTTGAAAATTGAGCATTTTAGAGTATGATAAAGATCTCATATTTGTCATATGATTCCAAATCGATTTTTATAATGAGGCATTATAATCAATAGGGGATTTGCTTCTTTTATCAAATTCTTTCATCATGATTGCGAGAGTCCAAAGTCATAGTCATTTCAAAGCATGATCATAATTAATATCAAATAGGGGAAAGGTTTGCTTAATCATGTTTGAGCTTTAATCAGCAATACGGTCAACATGGACTTAATCCATAAGGACCTCATCAACAATGAGATATAACACATGAGTTCTCCTTATTTCATCATATTAAGGATCATATCATTTATCTCCACCATATGATGTACATGGGTCATATTTGTTAGAATTGAGTTT
Source organism: Alisma plantago-aquatica (assembly GCA_963693085.1). Lineage (NCBI taxonomy): Eukaryota > Viridiplantae > Streptophyta > Magnoliopsida > Alismatales > Alismataceae > Alisma > Alisma plantago-aquatica. Next base: position 817,144,763 of record OY856409.1, on the reverse strand, counting down.
ACATGATCTGAGATGTTTCACATGAGTACTTAACTTTAAGAATACTTTCATTAATCATAATCGACTTTTCAAATTAAGATCATTACATGACTTCATTACCATCTTAATAAAATTTTACCAATTCCTTCTAGGTTGCAAGCTTAGTGGCAAGCTTTCCCGCCATCGACGATGCATGGGGAAGAAACACCCAAAAGAGCATACGGGGGTGGCGCCATGGAAGGAGCTTCCTTTGGAGCTTGCAAGAGAGGAAGAAAAGAGAGGTTAAAGAATGAAAAAATAGGTGGACATCAAAGACAAAGAAGAATGGGAATGAAAGGGCATGTTAATTGGGTGTGAGGCATGGCCAAACATGCCTAACATGGACTCCTGTACCCACCTCCATTCCCCTAGAAGGCTAGAGCTAGGAGATGATCCTACAACCATTCGATTGGTGCAAATGATTTGCCTCAATGGAATAATAGTCTGGGGCACACTGTGAGAAGGGGCTACCTAAGTACACACATGGACCATATCCAATAGAAATGCAAAGGGCCGAGGGCTATCAAGGAGAAAAAAATAGGAAAAAAGTCTAGAAAAAGATTCAGATTCATATCGCCATAACTTTGTGCTCAATTATCTGATTTGGGAGAAATCTTCACCATTGGATAAAAAATTTCACCGTCTTTCTAATTTTGAAATATTTAAATCCCTATAATCACATTAAGTTGTATCAAAAGTTCAAATCCATCCTCAAATATAATTAAGTCACTCAACATTATACGATCAATTTCGAAAAATAGCAATTAATCCATCATATCTCATAAATTGAGCAACATGTAACTCCAAAGTATCCAATGACAATGAAGAAGATCATGAAGTCTAATTGAGTTAATTATGAGTCAATATATGCATAGTTAAAGTAGAAAAAAAATCCATGATGTAATATTTTAGCCATCCTATAAAATTTTATTATTAGGCACTAGGATTTTAGTCCTTCCATCATTGCTCAAAATGTAATGGTGTTCTGGCCATGCTTTTAGATAGTCTTAGCCTTCCTTATAATATTTTTGCAATTCATTTATTCTTGTTGTTATGAAATGTTTAAAGGAAAAAAACCATACTTATTAATTGTACCAAATTTAATAAATGTCTCATTCTCTTGACAATTACTTATTCCTTATTGTTTACCTATCTTGTCATACTCTCTTTTTTAATGGGAAGAACTCTCTGTACTTTGGCATTCATAATGTGAAAGTGTAAAATCTTACTATACATACCAATTTTTGTACTAACACACACTCAATTTCTTCGGTATTGTACATAAAATCACATTGACATATGTTATTTAGAGAAAATGACTCAGGTGGAACCTACACGGTGACTTGGGAGTTAAAGATACCTTGAGATGGGAAGGTTTCCCTATGTCACTTGTCCTTTTGTATACATTAGTTTCTACCTTGCCCTTTCCAATATGCCTCCTTTTTGGGTGAGGAACAAAACCGTGATTGAGATAATACAATATCTTTATTTTCCTTTTCTATAATAAAATGACTTGATATATCATACTTGCAAAATAAAAACAACTCTTTTCCATCATACACCTTGGTGTGTTGGTTTAGATGTGAATTTATTACTCTAGTAATGAATGGACCTTCTCTCAGGTTTGACTCGTTATTAGTATGGTATTAGAGGTTTACTACCGAGTTAATTTGACTGCTTCAAGTTATCTTCTTTTTTCATATACCTACCCTTGTGTAAGGTGTTAGTATCGATGTTGAGGGTTCTACCATTGAGCCACAAAATTCTAGTTAGTGATTGACCCATGCTTGACTTGGTCCCTCTGACTTCGCATGACACCCAAAAATCATGTCTCATGGAGGATTTCTACCAAAAATATTTGGTAAATAATTTTCGAGCATAAGCTGAAACAATAGAAGTACAACCACCTAGGTAAATGGGGACTAAGGATCACTAATGTATCACATTTCCATATACAATCTCATTTATGCAACTATCTTGTTTAAGTATATTAGTTAGTGGTTTTCAAGTTATAAACACTATATTATGAGCTTATTATCCCTCACAAGGCAGATCTTTTTCATTCCAAATCATTTCATTCAACGAGAACAAGGGTTTAGATTATGACCGTTTTGACCTAGATCACTATCGATGCTCCTTTCTTTACTGCCGAGGGCTATCTTTTCCTTCATCATTGCCCTCATGTGTAGTTTTTGTTTGTACCACCGTTAGCGCATTCATTAATAGCACTGAGAGATGACTTTACCACAAGTTATATCTATTTTTGCTCTACTTACTCTATCATATATAACCTTTGCCTCCTCTGTCTACTTGCTATCTTAGCCTTGAGCTCTGCCTTTACTTGTACTAGGTCATTTTACAGTCACCTTTCCTAGTCTTCTTCTCGATCCCTATTGTTTCCTCCATTTGGCTTTAGTTGGTAGAAACTTATCTTTAAATCATACACATCTATATTTTTTACTGGTACAATGACATGCATTAACTTAACAAACATAACATGCATTTATGACCTCATGTAATCCTAAACTGGTAGTTTTAACCAATACAACCATAACAAGATTATTACCATTTATGTTTATATCCTATTTAGACTGCAAGTTGTATAAAGTTATATGAAATGATTTTTTAGGATTAGTGCTTTAGTTACTCATTGTTCATGTGAATAACCTCTCAATGGAGAAAGTGTTATTTATTTTAACAGATTTGAATTAATTGTAAGGAAATGTGGTCAACTATAAAGATGTATTCTAATGTATACTTTACTTTAAATTCTTAAAAAAGTTAACATGGACATGTGAAGTGTAATTTATTTAATAAAAAAACCAAGTAATCGAGAATGTAGGAATATGCCATGTCCCTCCCCATTGAAACCCCCTTCGACATGTTGTAAAAAACCAACAATGATGAGTGAAGATATTTTTGTGATTGTCAATTTATAGCTAAATATCAATTTTATGACATTTCAATTATTCTTCTATTTATGAAACTATTTACAAAAAACTAGTTTAGGAAATAGATAACATGATGCATGTATAGTAATGTGATATTGTCTACATGGTTAGAGTGTACATGGATGTTATTCTAGGTAGTATTGGCCGGTACAAAGACAACTACCCACATCTACAATATTGTACATGTTGAGGAGAAGCCACTCCATATAAATGTCATATGTTGGTACCAATGCACTGCCTACAACATAACTTGATTACATTAATTGCATTGAGAGACATAATGATAACACAACTCAAGTGTGCAAGAAATGAACACTAACAATGGTCAGTTGGTTGTGACTATGTAACATATTCAAAAGTAGACACTTACAAACTCATATTAGAAATTTATACTCTTAGAAGAAGTCACGTCCCAATCGATAGTTGTACATCCACGAAGGAGGAGGGATGTATAGTAGCTAGTGTTTCATTCTTACTTATGTGTATTGTCACAACTATTGTGCAAGAAAAATTGGGTCAGGTTTTAAAGTAGCTCACTAAGCATAACAAATTTAACTGATGATTTAACAAATAAAATATGTTATTATTTCATAGATTGTAGGTAGTGTAGTAGATACTTTTCATGGGAAAAGTTTTTTGTCTGGTAAATCTGCTGCAACAAGGATGAACCCATAGGATGTAGGTCTATACAAGTTTAATCACTTGAGTGAACAGTTGGGAGAGTTGTATTATATTTGTATATCTGGAAAGGTAGATAATAAAATATTACATTATTTAATATAAGTTGTGTTCGTATGTCACAATTGATAACAAATAAATCTATAGGGTAAAGATCAATGACACTTCTTTCACTAGGTAGTCGATGTAACACCTATTCAAGAGTCACTTTAGGATGAGTTCAAGTCAATGTGGGCCAAGGTAATGACCTTAAAGGACATGACTGAAATGAATCACAATGCTAAAGCTATGCACCAATCGTATCTAGTAGAATATGATTCTCTATATACATAAGTCAATACGATGAAGGACAACAATCAAATTTTGGATCCAATATCACCTTGACTTGATCCACGTTAGTGATGAAAATAAATTTATGACCTAATCTAGTGTAAGTGGATCTAATTTTTCAAAAAATAACCTAATTTGGTTTTATGTAATGTAGTCTATTTTTTGTTGTCAAATAAATTTTTCTAAGTCTTTGTAATATTGGCCATTTATGTATCACTCTATCTTAAATGTAGTCATTTTATGTTATCATAAAGAAACATTGCTTTTGCATGCATGAGCTTGAAATAGTTCTTGCATGTTCTATGTGTAAAATTGACAACCATTTTGGAGATAATCATTTTTTGGAGAGTTATTTACAATTTGTTGTACATCCATTAGATATTCATGGTCTTTCAAGTCTATCAAGACATATCATTAAATGTGTCATAATGGGAGTCTAGTACTCTATCTTGTAACAATAAATTTTTTAGTTAGTTTTGAGGTATCATTTTATATCCCATCTTCTCCTTTTATCTTATCGATCTTATGCAGGATATGTACGTCTATGAGAAAACAATAGTTGATACATATATACACATATTCCTCATGAACACTCAATATATGTTTAAGGTATCACATTAACTATGTCAAAGGTTTACAATTATACATAAGATCACATGGGTTGTCATTCTACAATCACGCACAAGAAGCTCATATGGTTTTTGATAAAAGATGAGGGTGTATTACTTGAAATCCCTAAAACCATCGACAATTGGGACAAATCTAGGTTGCAATGCAACTCTTGTTCCAGCACAATGACTGAGGTTACCTTAAAAGAGAATGAACCACCAGTGGTCGTTGGTATGGAGACTGTCAAACACACTCAATATATATGTTGTCTGGATCAACATTTAATTTTTTTGTCATTTAAGTATATATACTATATTTTCAATACAAAATTTGATTTTAGTTTCTAAATATCGTTCTTTTTTCTAAATTTATCAACACATTGTTTACGATATTCCTAGTTTTTAGAAGGTTGGATAGAGTTTGCCATGTATCCATTTGAGATTCATAGTCTTTCAAGTTAATATAGCTCGATCATTAAATGTGTCAGAGTGGGAGTTCAATATTGAAACCTTGAATAGTCATAATGTTAGTTGGTGTTGTGGTTTTTTTGATACCCCAACCTCACCTTTTATCTGACTCCATTGGATCTTCTAGCTTGTGTTGGGTTGAAGGCTACCCGATGCAATATTTTGTGGGAATATAAACATATATGACACCATTATACATGACATATATACAAGTATTTCTCCAGTTTGCTCAAAATATATGTCAAGTAATACCTTAACTATGCCATATAGGTTCATAGGTTTTCATAATAACACATAAGATGACTTGATTTCCTACATACTAGAGAAGATTGTATGGTCTAGGATAAAATATGAGGATGTGTTACATGAAGTTCCCCAAAATAGATACAATTGGGGATGGTACAGATAGCACAATGATTGAGACTGACTTGAAAGAGAACAAACCTCTTCTAGTTGCTGGTATGAAGAATGTTGACAAAGTTCTCAAAAAATTATGTTTTTCGGATCAAACATTTGGTTGGCTATGATGTAAGTATATCTACTCTATTTTTGATACAAAATTTTTATATCCTTATATCTTTATTATACTAAATAAATCAATGTTCACATGTAAGGGTCCACGCTAGCAACTTATTTCTAAACATGTCACTATTTTGTTATTATAAAACTATTTTGTTGTAAACTTGTAGTCTTTCATTTAGTGTAATATGATGTGGGTGACGTTAGAATTGATTATATAGTTTTTATGAAAATTAAATATATCCATGGATGTTTTGTGGCATTCATTGTTGTGTGAAGTTAATGAATGACTACACAAGATGTGGTATATAGAGATTGTTTGTTTTTCTATAAATATATTCATTGCAAGATTGATGTTTCTTTTTATATATATATAGGTTTCTAGTGGTAGGACTATCAAACTTTACTTTTGTAGTTATACAAGTTATACAACCTCCAATATATAATCTAAACCACCCATTCATGTTGGTTAATTAATAATGCCACCACTTTGTAGATTATGTAACATTAGTTACAGGTTAGAAAAACACTGACACAAAGATACAAGACAATAGTTTTAATTCTCAAATTGTCACCAGAAACATTTTTATGATGGTTTTTTAATCAAAATGGAATGTTTGGTTTCTTTTAGTGCCCACTTGGGTTGTTGGGCATCATATATAAACTGTCACCAAGGTCATTTCTAACTGCCACAAAAGAATATGTTTACATTAGTGTCCAAATCACTTTTTTGGTTGAGATTCATCCTCTAATATCCATATTTATGCATACCCTCTCTCTAGTGGTGGAAAATTACCCTAGGTAAGAGCTATCCACTTTCAATAGTAGATTCTATCTTTTGTAGGAATTGGGAATTCTGATCAATGACTATAGAGTGTAGGCTCTCTTGAACACTCTTACTTAGGTTAAGCCTCAATTCCTGTCTTGACTCTCTTCTTTGTTGTCTTTCAAGATTCTTCTCAACTATGCTCACTTTGAGACTGAGCATGCTTAAAAATTTATTAAATCTAGATCAAAGTTAGATTATGTACCCCTTTACAAAAATTCACTCCATTATGGTTAGTTATGCCTTGTTTTCAAATTGGAGTTATTTCAGTATAATTTTGCCTATACCCTTCTACATTGGGGACTAGATACCCTTTTCCTCAACTTTATATTCCTCATGTACTAGGTAGGTTGAGAAATGTTTTAGGTCATCCAATGACCACCATAATGAGTCCATGTATTTCATCCCTAAGTAAGTCCCCCTTTGTGCCATATGAAGATGAACATAGGATTACCTAGTTAAAGCAAATGATGAATGCATGTATCATGTATTATAAAGACATTAGGGTAGTATACCATCACTAATGGGAAATCTAAAATACTTTCCTATGATATTTAGGTGACCATGTGAATTCTCAAATCTCCATGATGAGATAATATGTCCCTATTAGGACAATTCATGACTAGGATGAAGCATTACACAGTAGGATAGGTACCCAATTAGGATATTGGAGAAGTTGGCACTTGTAACTAGAATCCTCATCTCTCTCTCCTAGGTTGAAAGTTAGACATGCTTATGATAGGAATTTCTAAGTGATGGAGACTAGACAATACTGATTAAATAAATTGATAATGAAAGGGTTAGTAAAGGTATTCTATGCTAAAAAATTTGCTGACTTGGTTCTTGCATTCGTACTGGAGTCATTTTTAGATTTACATCATATCGTCATTAGTCTCATTTTAAATTACAATACTAATTTATATACAAGAAAAGTTTTAAATATTAATGGACGATTTCTTCGACCGAGTCACCACTTCCAGTAAGTGTGAAGTAGTAACAAAACCCATAGAGAGATGATTTGATTAGTTGGATCACATGATAAAACCATAGACCTACATGTGGAGAATTGGGGAAGAATAAGTTCAAAATACACAAAGCTTAGTTTAACTACCTCTTTCTAACTCTTAGGTGATTAATTGGGCTGTAAAATAATATTTTCAATGGGTGGTGTTTTTCTAGTTTACTTTTTTTAGAATACAATCTCAACTTTAAGGTTGTCTAAACTTAGAAATAGAAGCATTAAGTAACTTTTGAGATTTTCCTTAGTTAATGCCAAAAAAATTATTGATACTCTCTACCTAGCGTAAATGGATAAATTTGGATAATGTTAGTATCATGAGCATTAATGGAATAATTAAGACAAATGTAGATGATATATTTGTACTTGTTAAATACTTGGAAATATAATCAAGGTAAATTGTCATATTAGGTGAAAATAGTTGATTGATAAATAAGGAGGATATTTAAGAAAAAAATTAAGTGACTAAGCATTTGAATTTTTGAACTCTATACATGCTACTACTTATATCAGAGTTGGTGTGAAGCCATTTAGTCTAGAAGCTAAGCTAAACACAAGATTATCGAACCTGATAATGGAAATGCTGGCCCCATGTGAGTGTGATAAAATGGAATGATAAACATTTGAGTAAACCCTAATTACAAAATGACCCCATGCACATGTTTAGTTAATAGTGAGCTGGGATTATAATAATTAGTTGATTAATGCTACTTACTATGCCGCATAATACTATGATGTGGAGAATAATATATATTTGATCATCAAACTTAACTCTGTGTAACAAATAGAATTTACCTAATAAGTTTCCTTTGATAACTTAGTCATGAGAGATAGTTTATTTAACTCCATCAATAAATCCTAACACAACTCTTGACACAATATGTAATTTAGCTCTGATGTAGTGAATGAGTACTACATGTATAGTCTCAAATTATAGGTAGCTATAGAAAGAATGTAGTCCATGATGAGGTTGGTGTCCCTAATAGAATTGAGATCATAAACCTTGACAAATAAAATCTTGCAATTATATCAAATATGAATAAATTAATAATTAATAAATAATCTCAACTTGAACCTATGATTATATGTATATTACAACATATGGAAGTGTTTGTGGAATATTGATGTCCTACATTTATGTGGTGTAAGATAACGAGACTTAACAAATAACCTAGAAGCAATGTGTATGAAATTACACCATTTTAATAATTATTATATAATTAATATTAATAGTGGAAAGACAATAAAGAATCCTTCATCGCAAAATGAGGTAACCCTTATAAGCACCATAATGTTAACAACACCCTATGCTTGAGTATCTATCCTAGCTAACAACTAGTAAAGAAACATATACATCATGTTTTTAGTAACATAGTACCATTCTAAGAAGTAGAATATAGAGTAGGGGTGTGGGACTGTGAAAAGATCCTAAGCTATCTCAATTCTTGTAGTGAACTAGAACCCCGTAATTGGTATATGATGTATAGCTTAGGATTGTAGGTTACAATTGGTTAGAAAACTAGATTTTGAGAAGGAAATCCATTTTAAGGGGTGGAGTGCTATAATGTACAAAAAATTATGCACATCCATGATTTCTTGATACCATGGTTGGAGTGAAAATGAATTTGAGGGCTTATCCTTAGCCCAATACTATTCAAATGAGCCATGAAATCCATTAAGGTAACCTTGAACGTTTTGTATATGCATGGAGTATCATATTAAATGCTAACCATAGCTCATGCAATGTATGAGATATATAAAAAGTTGACCATGGAGTAATGGGTAAAAAAACAGGTAAACCGTATCTCTATATATTAATTTCTATATGTCCCATAATTCATTTTTTTTTATCATTAAGCGTGCTTCCTTATATATTCTATGTCCCATAATTCATGAGTACATTCAATAATACAAATAAATATGCATGTGGTTGAATATTCCTAGACATGCTATATAATTGTCTATTATATATTTAATACATGTAGAATAATATATCTTGCCATTTCAATGTGAATATTTAATACTACATAGTTACTATACAATTAAAGGGAAACATTGTTTGTGTGTGTATAATAAATGTGTGAGCGCTCTCATGATAATATAAGTCTAATAAAGGATTCCATTCCAAATATTATACAAATATATGGATTCAATATCAAAAGTGGAGAGAACGATAATAAACTCTAATGTACAAACCAAAATCTAATCACCTATATGGTTTCCTCCCCTTTATGCTTTAGAGAAAAAATAAGTAATATAGTCACACTAATTTATCAAAATAAAACCAGTATAGAATGTAGCCACAATACATTAGGAACTAACTAAAAACCTCAACTATCCGTTTTGACTAATGATCCCAAATAGGAAATGCTTACAACCTCACCTTAATGCCTCCCCTAAAAGTTTCTCTCTTTCCTTCAACTCCTAAAAATAGGAAATGTGATTTGAAAAGAAACCTATTCATCCTCAAATATAAAATATATTAGCATTAGATGATCAAATTTATTTATGGAAAATGGATTGCCAAAGGTGGAATCTAAATTCCAAATAGTCAATAAGTTACCTTGTCATATTTGGGATCAACTTTTGTAGTTAGTTGGGATACATTTGTACCCCTCTATTTCATTGGAAAAAATAGCCTCTAAAACTTAAAAGTAGCTAATGTACTAATGTGTACAAATCATATCATATTTTCATGCCATTTTAGTTTCACATTTCACTCAATTTAACAACATTTCTACTCCAATTCATTATAATCTGTTTGTTTATTGTTGAGCTTACTCATGTGATGGTTTGAATTGCAGGTGCTTCATATTTCAATATAAATGAAAGAAAAAGGCCCAATTTCCCATTTATTCGGCATTCCCCAAAATGTCCCAGATTCTGGAGTCCAGAAGTGCAGTAGATTACTGTCCTTACACTATGTTGACTACCTTACACAGTGTGTGACTCTTAGGTGGAAGTATGACTCTACAACAAACACTCGTTATGACGTGTTGACTACTTTACACGACGTAACATATGAAGCCCAGAATTCAACAGAATATATCTCTTATGTCGTGTGACACATTTCACATGGCGTGTCACTTGCAAATGCTATTGCTATTTAGACAAATCAAGACTTACACTACATAACACATGTCCCTTATGCCGTAATGGATGTATTTATGTAAATTTCTTATTTTTGAACACTTATTTAGAAACATAAAAGAACTGCCACCCCATGAGAAACAAACCATAAATCATTTGGAGCAGTTAGAAACTGGAGACGAGGCCAAAGCTGCAGAGAGGCGACCTTGGAAAAAAAGCTAGGGTTTCATGGGAGAGAATCCATTACTAGACCCATTTGTCTTCTCCTTTACTTCCCAAAGCCAAAAAGAGATGGTTGCTAAAGTGATGAGTGTTTTCAGAGATAGATCTCCATCTATTGGATAGATATCTCCATTTGTTTTTCACTGCCACAGATCCATTTGTTATTCTTATCTCTTTTCAAATGTTTATTTCAATGATTCATCATTTGTTCCTATATTTCCTCATCATGAGTGAGTAAACACCAATTCTTGGATGTGGGAGAGTAAATCCCACATCATAACTGAATGTGACTTGAATTTCATATATAATATTAGTTGATCTTCTGTTTCAAAATGAATTATGGTGTTTATTTACTTACATGCATGGCTGGCCATCATGTTTACATTTTTTATGCCTCTTATTCTTTTTGGGAAGACATATTAGGAGGTAAGGAATAATCATTTTGATAGCACATACTTGACCAAGGGAATGGCTTGGATTGATTGAAGGTTTTAGGTTTTAGTTCGAATCTGGATATATGCATGGTGATGCTATATGAGGGTAGAACTATCTTAAACCATTAGGAGATGTATTAGATGTTATCAACCTACCTTAGAAGATTAATTAATGTTGTTGAAATTTGTAATTTTTGTTGAGTTATTATGTGGAGGTGAAATCCCATTTCTAAGATCCTCATAATCTAATTTTAATCTCTCTCCAAGTGATTTGTGTTTTCTTTTCTTTTATTTATTTTTCAAATTAAATTGATTAAAACCAACCCTCTTATTATAACTAATCTAGATTGTACAAAGTAAATAGTTTTTTCCTAACTAGCCTAGCTCCCTGTGGTTCTACCTCGACTATAATTGATCCTATACATTGCGGGTGATTGATGAGTTGAGAAAATTAATTATTTAAAACTCGCTTGCCTTTGAAAATCAACACATTTTTTACTCCTTGTCGGGGAGATATGATAATTCTTAGTTAGAGTAAAAATGTTAACTAGTATTCGAGACTAGGTCATTATTTTCCACTATACATATTTGTGATATCTCTTTGTTTTGTGTTCTCACTTAACTTTATTCTTTTCAAGTTGCATGCGTCATTCTAAGAGGGGTCTTGAGACATCCATCTTCTTAGACCAAGAAATTGAGTGAACCTTTTGCAGCTGAAGGAGAGCAAAGAAGAGTGATAACTCTTCAAGCTTGGAGGGATCTCAACCATCACCATCTCATTCAAAACCTTAACCACTGCCTTCTCCCAAACATCATCAAGAACTGAAGATGGAGGAAAACCACCCGCTTAAATAATTTCTTGTGTTAGCTGCCATCAACATATGTGGAGCCATTGATCATACAACTATTGAGGACAACAATTTCTCTATTAGTCCTACCATTATGCAGATGATCCAGTAGAACCATTTTGGAAGAACTCCTAAGAAAGATCTAAATATTCACATAGATGAGTTTTTACAGTATATGAACACCTTTAAGATTAATGGTGTTCCATCTGAAGGAGTACGTCTACTCCTATTTCCATTCACTTTTCGAGACGCTCTCCACTTTGCCCAAGCAGTCCATCAAGAGTTGGGATGAGTTGCGGAATGCTTTTCTTACCAAGTACTTTCCTCCTAGCAAGAAAGTTCAACTGAGGAGCCAACTCAACAATTTTAAGCAACAAGAAGGTGAAATGCTTTGTGATACATGAGAGAGATTTAAGGACATGCATCACCTTTTTCGTCACCACAATTTGACCAATTGTCTGTTGTTACAATCCTTCTACAGTGGGTTACACTACAACACTCGTATGACTGTGGATGCTGCTGCAAATGGAGCACTTATGAACAAATCCTATAGAGAGACATATGACATCATAGAGGATATGACAATCAATCATTATTAGTGGAGTTGTAAAAGAACCAACCATCCATACTCATCAAATGATACTACTGAGAAGTCAAGTAGAAAACATACCATTGATGTAATTTATCTAATTGCAGCCAAACTAGTGCATACCATAGGAGATTGAAAAGTTGACTACACACTCTGTCCAAGCAGCTGAACAAGTATTTGAAGCATGTGGAGCCCCTGGGCATGACTCTTCTTCTTGTTTGACCCACAAGTTAATGTCAGAGAGACACATAAGCAAGCTAATGGAGTAGGAAGTCCTCCTAACAAGCAACTCTACAACCCTTAATCCAACACTTATAACTTATGATGAAGATATCATCCAAAGTTGTCTTACAGGAACACAAATCCTCATAACCAACAATCAAGTCGACATGACCATAACCAAGTATAGGATTATCAACAACAAGTGAGCAAGCGCCAGCCCATGAACAATAACCAACCATCGGGATTCAACACTAATAGGAACTACAATCAACCTCAACCTAAGTCCACTTTGAAGACTATGCTTGAGACTTTTGTGTCAACAAAAATTTAGAAAAAAAATGCATTTCGTGAACATGGGATACTCATGAAGGATGCTTTCACTCAACTCTCTTATAAGTAGATGGGATTTGTACTCATGCAAAGATGCTAGAAAACCAGATTGCCCAGCGAACTCTAGAAAATCAAAGAGCCTCTTCCAGTTCATTGCCAAGTCAACCGGAGATGAATCCCCGTGAATGTAATTCCATTTCCATGAGGAGTGGGAACATTATTGAAAGACCCTCAATGGTAGATGCGAAGAAAGTTGAAGATGGAAAGGAAATTGACACTAAGAAAGATCAAAAGAAGAAAGGTACAACAAAAGAACAACTATCTTACAATCCCACTACTCCATTTCCTCAAAGGTTTGCATGCCAGAAAGAAGAAGGAAAATTTCACAGGTTCATGGACATTAAAAATAAATTGTATATCAATATTCCTTTGGCAGAGATTATTGCTGAAATGGCTACTTATGCAAAGTTTCTAAAAGACCTCTTGACCAGAAGGGGGAGGACAGATCAAGTGGAAACAATCATGTGGTCTGAGAGGACGAGTTCCATCATTCAAAATAGATTATTGGAGAAACTTGATGATCAAGGTGCCTTCACATTTCCATATAAGATTGGTGATACAACATTTGACAAAGGTCTGATTGACCTTGGAGACAACATAAGCCTTATTCCATTTACATTGTGGAAACAACTTTATATTGGAGACTTGAAGCCAACCAAGATGGCCATTCAAATGACCGACCACACCATCTTGTATCCTAGAGAAATTGTTGAAGATGTTCCCATTCAAGTGGGCAAGTTTTTAATTCCTTTGTGATTTCGTTGTGATTGATATGAATGAGATTCCATCCAATCCTATTCTCTTTGGAAGACCCTTCCCCCAAACAACTGATTGTGTAGTTTATGTACGTGAGGGCAAGATCACTCTTAGAGTAGGAGGGGTGATAATGGATTTCTCTATCCTAGACGCAATGAATGCCCCAAGCAAGATGGAGAATATTTTTCTGGTAGATTATATTGACAAATTTTTGGAGGAAGATGAAGATTTTTATGACTTCCTTGTTGACTATTGTGATGAAACTGAGTTGGACACTACCATGGCCACATAAAATCTGGATGTTGTTTCTAGTACCACACCATCCTTGTCTCATGAAGATACTTTATCATTGAAAGATGATTCTGGCAAGCTCATCAAGGAGAACAAGGTAGAACTCAAACCCCTTCCACCGGGGCTAAGGAATGCCTTTCTTGACCCTAATTCCATATCTCATGTTATCATAAACAATGATCTAATTGATGAACAAGAAAACAAATTGCTAAACTAATTGCATTTGCATAAGGAAGTAATTGGTTATTCGATTCATGATTTGAAAGGCATCAACCCATTCATTTGCATGCATAGAATTAATTTGGAGGAGGATGCTAAGACTTGTGTAGAACCTCCTAGTCATTTAAATCAAAATGTGCTTGAGGTTGTTCAGAAAGATATTTTTAAACTAAAGGATGCATGGATCATTTATCTGATTAGTGACAGCCCCTGGGTGAGTGTTATGCATGTAGTACTCAAAATGTGAGGGGTGCAACTTTCATGAAAGGAGACAATGATGAATTGATTCAGATATGTGTTGCCATAGGATGGCACATGTGTATAGACTATAGGAGATGAAACAAGTCCACCCTTAAAGACTACCCATTGCCTTTTATTGATTTAATGTTTGAGAGGCTAGCCAATCATTCTTATTTCATCTATCTTAACGATTAATCATGATTTCTCTAAATACCTATTTATCTGCCAAATGAGGAAAAAATGACCTTTACATGCACTTATGGCACCTATGCCTATAGGCACATGCCCTTTGGTATTTGCAACACTCCTGCTACATTTTAGCGTTGCATTATGACTATTTTCTCAAATTTTATTGAACACTCTATGGATGTTTTTATGGATGATTTCAGCATCTATGGAAATTCTTTTGATGATTGCCTGTCTAATTTATCTAAAGTCCTTGATCGCTGTAAAAAGGTTAACCTAGTACTAAACTGGGAAAAGTGCCATTTTATGGTACAATCCAAAGTAGTACTAGGCCATGTGATTTCTAACAAGGGTATTGAAGTTGATAGGAAAAAATTGGAAGAAATGAGAAGATGTCATCTCCGTCTCATGTCAAATACATCATCTTCCATCATCTCTCCTCTTGTCAGGTAGTCCCGACCAGGATGCCAATGAAATTGCTATGCATGATCTTGGAATTCTAAATGAGATTAAAGAATATCTAGATTTTCTCAGACTGAGTTATTATTGTTTTAATGTGGAACCCACGTACCCCCACTTATGAACTTTTGTCCAACCTCAAAATGGAAAAGGACCCTCAATAAAAATACAAACCATTTGGAATGATTACATTCCAGATGATGAACAAACCATTCAAATTAACTTTCAAATGGTTTTATGAACTAATGGAATTTGACTATACATGCAGTACCATCTTTCTCAAAGAATTTGTTCCACATGCTTTCTGGAGTCAAACTTCTAAGGAATCAACTTATAGTGATTCCAATACCCATGCCTTACATGTGTATAATCCTATCCCACGTTACATACACCACCTTTTCAACACATGTATCTTAGCCAAGAAGGATACATGGGTTCATTGGGAAGATAGACCTATTTTTGCTATGGGTTATGTTGAACAAATTTAAATTAATTGTGGGATACCACTTCCTTGGTAGAGTCTTGAAGATTAAAAAAGAACAAAAGAGTGACATCATGATAGGTGGTATTTTCAGCAAGCTTGCTATCGCCCTGAGGGTGAATTTGACTACCACATACTCTCTGGATGGAAGTACTTCTGTGGATTGTAATGCTCTCATTTCTAGTGTGCTGCTATTTAAATACAATAACGACAAGTTTTATCAAAGAGTCTATAAGAAAACCTTAAATCCCCAGTTGCCCAACCCCATCTTGACTACACTAAAGAAGAAAGAGAACTAGAAATACTTCCCAAATGAAGCTACAACCGAAGGTGAGAAGACCGAGCCCTCTTCTACTAGATCAGATGTGCTATCCCCTACACCTTCTATAGGTACTTAAAGTGATTTCACCTTGAGGTATTCCGACATGTGGCAGCTATACGACTATGTGCAACATAGAATTGATGACCAGGACACCCAGATTGCTCAACTGTTATAGCAGTACGCCGCCCTATCCCAGAGTGTCTAGGACATCCACAACATGGTTACCAGGATAGACTCTTGGAACATTTCCCAGGGTCACTATAGCTACCCGCCTCAGTCACCTTCACCCACAAAATCTAGTGACCCCATGAAATTCATCGATCCCAGCATGCTACAGTAGCAGTTCCCACCCTCGGGAGAGGGTTTTGATTCACCACTCTAATGGACATGAGGTACCCGGTTGTACACCTCTTGAATTTGTTATGAGTAGTGAGAACACTACAAATTTCAAGCTTGGGGGGTGCCAGTAATTTTTAGTTTTTCTTTTCATGTCATTTGTTTGTGTCATTTGCTTACGTCATTTAGGTAGTTAATTACATTTTCCCATTTACTTTCACATCATTGCATGAATATTGAGTGATTTTTTTATCAATTCTCCCTTTTGCTTGAACCAATTGCTTTCATTAAGATAAAGGCTATATGATGAAATATTTGGGCATGAATCGTCCTTTTTGAAATTCTTGGCTATTCATCTACATATTTAGGTGTTTGGCTAAACATTATTTCCAATTCTCTCACTTATGATCTTAAAACATGTAATCATTCAAATGCTTTATATTTTTCAAATTTAGAGCTTTCAGTAATGTTAAAGATGACTTTGCTATTCTTATAAAGCATTTTTCATTGCTCTACTTGAAAATTCTTACAAAATGAAAATCTTCCTATATGATTAAAATTATGAAGGGTGAACTACCATAGGACTGCATGGTTCCAAAGTGGAGTCTAAATCACATAAAAGGGTGAACTATGATCTTCAATTAAAAATCCTAACCCCACAAAAGATGGCTAAGTCACCCATGTTTCCACCAACCCAAAAAGGTTGAGGATAATGCCTGAAAGAGGGAAATTAATCCCCAAACAGTATTTCACGTGCGCGTAAGCCTAAATTAGCAGTCGAGTAATGTACACTGAAAAAAAATCAAAATAACATTGTCATTGTAGTAAGATAGATATTTGTCATTTTTGGGGAGCTTTGTGGTAGATCATTATGTTTGTGGCCCTGTCATCTTAATTATACTAATTACTCTTTTGTTGATTTTTTCAAATAAAATTGAATATCTATTTGAACTTAAAATCTTATCTTGAGAGTTAGAATTGACATCATGTTCAGTCACATATCTAAATGATAAAAATTTCTATTTTGAGATCTATCAATTCACATTCAATAGGATTTGATTTGTGCCCAACTATTCATTTTATCCATTTATCCAGTTCTTTTTGTTTGTGGACAAGCAATGATTCAAGCTTAGTGGGATTTTTTTTGAAGGAAACAAAGTGCATTAGATTAAATGAGTCATACGACATCTACATGACAATGGTTAACAACATAAGAGGAGGTGGCCAACAAAACAACTCTAAGATGAGACTGGAGAGATGGGGGCACTTCTGCTTAAGATCCGTATACAAAGCACATACATGGCTATTAAAATAGATACCCACATCAATCTTGATCACAAATCTCTTGGAGGATCCATCAACCACCACCACTGGCATCGCTAATGCCATCAACGTTGCATTTTCCATACAAAACCCTATCAATATAAGGCAACACCTGGGATGTTAGAACAAATAGGAAACCTAAAGCAAAAATAGAGAAAGAAATCATAGGATCATTGAGTGTTGGCAAGGGAGGGCACCAAACACTACCACACCCTAGAAATTCCCCAAAAACTGACTAGGTTGGCCCTTCTCCAGAAGTCGAAGAACCCACCAAAATGCCAGACCAAGCAAGGGCAAAGAAGGGGAAGACAAAGAACATCAACCGCTTCTACCCCAGACACTAAGAACGACCTAGCTTGACGCAGTTGAGGATTGAGGTGCCGATAGAGAGGAGAACTCGAACCGACCACATAGGGAGTAGAGCTACCCAAATGCCTTGACATCGAGCACCCAAAACACCATCCGCCCCACCTAGGACACCGAGCAAGAGCCACACCAGCTCTAGACAACCCACCACCACACAGAAAGCAAAGGAGGGGGACGGAGGGGAGATAAGAGTAGAGGCCCGGGAGGAAAAGGGGATGGGAGCACCCATCTGCCACCCCCCTCTTGTGAGTGGGGAGGGAGACCTCGTGAGCCCTAGATCACCTGAGTGATCGCCAGAGTGGAAAGACCTAAGGAAGAGGGAGATGACTAGTCAAGCTTAGGCTTTAGGATTTGATGTGCACAAATCATATCATAGTTTCATGCCATTTTACACATTTCACTCAATTTAACAACATTTCTACACTAGTTCATGCTAAGTTGTTTGTTTATTGTTGAGCTTACTCATGTTATGGTTTGAATTGCACGTGCCTTATATTTCACTCTGAAAGAAAGAAAAAGACCAAATTTCCCATTTATTTGGCATTCCCCAAAATGTCCCTGTTTCCGGAGTCCAAAAGTGTAGCAGATTACTGTCCTTACGGTGTGTTGTCTATGTTACATGGCGTGTGACTCTCAGGCGAAAGACTGATTCTATAAAAAATTTCCCTTACTACGTGTTGACTGCTTTACACGGTGTAACACAAGAAGCCTAAAATTTGATAGAAAACATCTCTTACGCCATGTGACATGTTTCACTCGGCGTGTTACTGGGAACACTATTGCTGTTAAGAGAAATTGATACTTACACGACATAACACATGTCCCTTACGTAGTAACATATGTATTTTCTACATATTTCTTATTTTAAACACTTACTCAAAATATAAAAGAAGCTTCACCCCTTAGGAAATGGACCATGCATCATTTGGAGTGGTTAGAGACTAGAGACAATACAAAGCTCTGGAGAGGCAACCTAGGGGAAAAAATCTAGGGTTTCTTGGGAGTGAATCCATTCCTGGCCCCATTTCTCTTCTACTTTCCTTCTTAAAGTCGAAACGAGAAGGTTGCTGAAGTGAGGAGCATTTTCAGAGAAGGATCTCCATCTCTTGGACAAAGATCTCCATATGTTCTTTACTCCCACACATCCATTTGTTGTTCCCCTATCTTTTTTCATGTTTATTTCAATGATTCATCATTTGTTCCTATATTTCCTCACCATGAGTGAGTAAATTCCATTTCTTGGATGTGGGAGAGTGACTCCCATGTCATAACTGAATGTGACTCGAATTTCATATATAATATTAGTTGATCTTCTATTTAAAAATGAATTATGGTGTTTATTTCCTTGTATGCATGGCTAGCCATCATGTTTACATGTTTTATACCTCTTTTTATTTCTGGGAAGACATATTAGGAGGTAAGGAGTAAACATTTGACAACACATTCTTGACCATGGGAATGGCTTGGATTGGCTGAAGGTTTTAGGTTATAGTTCGAATCTAGATATATGCATGTGAATGTTATATGAGGGTCGAACTATCTTATATCATCAGGAGATGTATCAGATGTTATCAACCTACCTTAGAAGATTAATTAATGTTGTTGAAGTTCATAGGTTTCATTGAGTTATGATGTGGAGGTGAAAACCCATATCCAAGATCCTAATAATATGATTTTAATCTCTCTCCAAGTGATTTGTATTTTCATTTCTTTTATTTATTTTTAGAATTAAATTGATTAAAACCAACCCTCTTATTATAACTGATATATATTTTAGAAAGTTAACAATTTATTGCCTAACTAGCCTAGCTCCCCGTGGTTTGACCTTGACTACAATTTATCTTGTATAGTTGCGGGTGATTGATGAGTTGAGAAAACTAATTATTTAAAACTCGCTTGCCTTTGGCAATCAACATGTGTACACACATAAAAATACACACACACGTACATATACATACATACACACACAAACACACACACACACACACACACACACACACACACACATATATATATATATATATATATATATATATATATATATATAGAGGGAGAGAGAGAGAGAGAGTCATGATAGAATACACTTGATTTCACAAAAATCATACATTTAAGTTGTGTTTACATACCCTGACCAATTTGTTTTTATTAAAAACCATAGATACTCGAGGTTACAAAAAGTGTAGTCTACATGTAGAATTTGAGCTCATTTTGATGTTTATAAGTCACTCATCTAAGGTCTAAAAATTAAACGTAACATAATTTCTTTTGTCTTTAGATGCATGACCTATAAGTGTCCAAATAAGCTCAAATTTTAGAAAGTCTAATAATATGATATTTAGAAAGTCATTGGTTTCTATTTATAAAAATGTTGCATGATGTAAAATAACTTTATTGTGTTTTGCATCTCTGGCTGAGCATATTCTAGACTAACTAAATAACTAACTATATTTTTGTTTATATTCTTTATTTTGGTTGTGCACCACTAAACGTGAGGCTCAAATCTCCATGCCGATTTATTTTCTATAAATTGAACTCAATAGAAATTTTTTGTTTGTTTCTCTCAACAATTATATCTCATGTGAAGGACGTAAAACAATTTGTATTTCTTAACCACCTACCTCTCTCTTTGATAATCCCCCAACCTTGCATCCAAAATTGTTTACTTTGTTATCTTCCTATGAGTTGGATGGTCTCAAAAATCACCAGCTTTCATGTCTTATAATTCTCAATCAAACATTGTCTCATCTCATGCCCATGTTTTATTGTCCATTCAATCATCCAACAAAGGTGGGCCTTTCCGACTATGTAAATTTTCCCCAAGACCATTCCTACACACAAAATCATGTCTTTTCATCAAAAGCCCCCCCCATAGATTGTCCTTGGATATATGCTGAAATACACTTTTACATGTTTCCTAATGGAGGTTTGTGACAGTAATTTAGTACAACATGGTCATCACTGAGATCTTACTTTGTCTCCATAAATATTCAAAAATATTGTTTATGCCTATTACTTGAGCAGTAATCCAAGATAATGGCTATCCCACTTTTTTTCTTCTTTGTAAAACCTATACCTCTTATAGTGTGTTGGGTCATGATTACCCATAGTTTCTTTGAAGAAAGTTTGTTTTATTGATGTCAAACTTGTTATCTCTCTCATCTCCTTATTCCTTTAAGAATTTGAGAGCCCCTAACCTTGCGCCTTCTTCTGGTAGTGGTGTATGCATCTGACAACTTGAGTTTAAGTCATTGAGGATTTGGAATCCTCATAATGAGGTTTTGAGTTTTGTTGCTCTAAACTCTCTCTATGATTGAATCTTTGACCATGTTCTTTCATCACTGCTATTGTACTCATCAACATCTTCTACACTATCTATTGATTGTATAATTTCAAGGTGATGCCCATGTGTTAGTTTTTGGTTTGTATCATGAAGAGGGGATGCATGGTCTTTTCCGCAATATGTTTTGCTTTGGTCGCATAAATTTTGTGTGGCCCAACTAATTAATGCGTCCCTTCATGCTTTAGATATTAGTTATGTAGCACAAGATTTGATGATCATTTGAACCATTTTTATATATAATATGCATAAACACATTCAAAAAGAGAATTCACAACCAAATATTTACTAAATAGAAAATTTCATAACTCTTTTTGTAATGTTCATATTTTATCTATTCATTAATGTTGGTCCATAACCTGATTGAAAAGAAATGAGATGGTTTTTAAGGATTTAGTTATTTAAATAGAATTAAACCAAGGGTCCATGGTGACTATCTTGGTGACTCTGTTAATGCTGTTCTCAGCTTACGAAGTGGTTTGGAAAAGAACCAGAAGCTAAGCTCCCTGATTCACAGCGGTGCCTGGAGGCTTCCTAAATTCAGGGGTAGCTCTGCCATCACTAAGATCTGTAGTAACATATGTATTGATAAAGAAGACCTGTGCTATTTTGATGGCCTAGAATCCGTCACACTCAAGGGCGCATGGGAGCTGTGTAGGGAATGTCTGCCTGAACAACAATGGGCAAAGTGGTTGTGGAGGAGTAAAACACCTAACAAAGTTAAACTTTTCGGTTGGAAGTACTTCAAAAGCAGATTAATAACTGAAGATTACCTGCAGAATAGGGGCTACAACCTGGCGTCGAGATGTGCCCTCTGTAAGCAATCAAATGAAACAGAAAATCACATCTTTTGGGTCTGCAATTTTGCCCAAGAAATGTGGGATAGAGCAAAGCCGCATTTCATCCAAGAACCAGAAAACAAAGATTACATAACAAGCATTACTGCAGTAAAAGAAAAGCAGCTGATAATGCTTGTACTCTACCATATCTGGAGTGCTCGTAACCTGACAATTTTTGAAGAGGCCAGTATCACTCCGAAACAGACCTAGAATAAGGCTTTCACAGACCTTTGCTGCATGATATAGATAGATATGCATAGATAATCTTTCTATTTTTCTTACATATACATACCCACTTGTAAATGTTGGTTTTGATGGAATATATAAGGAAGCACGCTTAATGATAAAAAAAAATAGAATTAAACCAAAATCTATCTTTAATGGTATTAGGTAATTTGAAACTCTAACATGGACATAGAGTTTGATAATGGATACCATTAGGACTAAGACTCATGTATGTGCATCCTCTCTATATTTTACCTAAGTATTAATACTTTTAGGACAAAGTGTGTTGTACGTGCATCCTCTCTATTTTGCAATCTATACAATTCTTGTAACGCCTCGGCCCACTGATTAAGGCTCTAGTAGAGTTTTAGGAATGATGACTGGCCCCACATACCACCAATAGCCTTAACAAGGCATTTTATCCTCACTCACATGCAAGTCAAGATCCACTTCCCAACTGGTCACCCATTCTAGTACTACTCCAAGCCAAGCACACTTAACTATGAAGTTCTTATTGATGGGCTCCCTAAAAAGGAGGTGCACCTTGGTGATATTGCTAGTCCAATCATTCCTTTTAAGATCATTTTATCTGAGGCCCCAAATCTTGGGATGTTATAATCTCCCCCACTTAGACTCTTGACATCCTCATCAAGGTTCAACTATGTGGCCTCATAACATTTCCCCATTTCAGTGCAGACCAAACATGGCCACGTATACCCACCTCCCGACCACGACTACCAGTGCAAGGGTGGCTCCATCACCATGGATAGCCCTTTCCAACAGGCCCAGACCGCATGTCTCAAAGATCGACATGCCACTGGCCCATGGGGGCCCCACCTACTAGAGGGGTTATGGCTCTGATACCATTTGTAATGCCTAGGCCCATTGCCCAAGGCTCTAGTAGAGTTTTAGGAATGATGACTGGCCCCACAGACCACCATTAGCCTTAACAAGGCATTTTGTCCTCACTCACGTGTAATATAGGATCAACTTCCTACCTGGTCACCCATCCTAGTACTACTCCAAGCCAAGTACACTTAACTATGAAGTTCTTAGTGATGGGCTCCCTAAAAAGGAGGCGTGCCTTGGTGATATGGGTAGTCCAATCATTCCTTTTAAGATCATTTTATCTGAGGCCTCAAATCTTGGGATGTTACAATTCTCTTTTGGAACCACATTAAAATATTATTTGTCATTATCTTATTCCCCTATTCTAAGTATTGAATTTATTGAATCTCTTATTATGATATTTTGGCCAAATTTCTATGCTATGGATGTTCACATCCCTTCCATACTTAAAAAACATTTTGTGATGCCCTTCCAAGATTAAACATGGATAGAGTGCTTTCCATTTCCCCCCCATAACATGGGGTGCTTGGATTGGAAGGATGTCACAAATACGATGATCGTTACACATAAATAAACAAACACTTGCATTAAATTGAAAATATTCATGCATAGTTCATGGACAGGGAAAACTACAACTTATTTTCTTCAAGTCTAAGATCTAATCAGCTGGCAAGTAGTAGCTCAGGTGGTCAAAAAATGGGTGCCCCTCAAGAAGGGTCCCGTGTTCAAATCCCCCTAGAGGCACTGCCTGGAAATGAATTGCTCATTGTGTAGGCCGGCCAACTATGCAACTTGTTCAGTCCTCGGTGTGCGGGCCACTAGAGACCCAAGGGTTTACCCATATCACCAAGACGCACCACCTTTTTTAGGGAGCCCACCACTAAAGAACTTTGTAGTTTAGTGTGCTCAGTTAAGAGTATGATGGGTGACCTATTGGGAAGTTGATCTTGGCTTTAGCATGAGTTAGGACATAGCACATAGTTATGACTACTAGTGGTTTGTGGGGTCAATCGTCATTCCATAAACTCTACTAGAGACTTGGTCTGTGGGCCCATGCATTACAAATGCTATCAGAGACATAACCCTTCAAATAAAATAATCTTAAAAGGAATGATTGGAGTACCCATATCACTAAGGTGCAACTCTTTTATAGGGATCCCATCACTAAAGAACTCTGTAGTAAGCGTGCTCAGTCCGAATTAATACTAGGACAGGTGGTCAGTCAAAAAGTTGATCATGTCTTGAACATGAGTGATGATAAAGTGCACATTTAGGCTAGTGGTGGTCTATGAGGCCAGTCTTTATTCCTAAAACTCTAATAGAGCCATGGGCATTGGACCCAAGCACTACAATCCCTCATTTTCTCCAAATCCTAGGGATACTGTGTCTCTAAAAATGTAAAGGAAACCATTGAATCAGTAAATAAACTTGGTATGCCATAAATGAAGTAAAGTAACTATACTAGAGATTAAGAAAAACTTGACTTCATCATTAACTTGTAGCATTCTTGAAGTATTTTTTAAACATAGAGGACGAAATAAGAATTATATGCATCTATATATAATGGGTCACTTAAGGGAACATAAGGCTATGAAAGTCCTTGAATTCTAGGAAGACCAAAACGACCTCTAGAGGTCCATAGTCATAACAACATATATAAATTAAACATTTATCATTACTTAACATGAACCTTAAGCTTTATCATAACATTAACATGTACATAATCATGGATTTTGAACATAATAGAATTCTATCTCTTAGAAGATAATGTGATTTCCCCTTCTTAAGCATGATGAGATTACTCCCTCTTAATAATGAAATTATCACTTTCATCATTATTTCATGAACATAAACATAGCTTTAGTGAATGTGATAATTGTAACTCTATTACATAGCAAACATCAAGCCATGAGAAATATAAGACATCAATTGAAATAATTTAGAAAAAAATTTCTATAAATTTTGCAATAAATACCAATCATAAAACAGGAAAGTATGGGTGAAATCTATTTAACCCAAAAATACAATCGATGCAAATAATAGTAAAAAGATGGAAAGACTTTGACGCATTACACATATAAATTGATATAGCATGGGTAAATTTGTAATCAAATTAATGTAATCTCATGTGTTCAATAATCAATGATTCATTTGAAACTCAAAAACATCCATTCCTGATACATTTCTCAATCAGACCATCATGGACAACAAGGTCATTGGATGACCTGGCTTCTACTCTTTGAGCCATGACGTCATACACCCCTCATTGGAAGAGAAAAATCCAACAAAATTTGGTAGAAAGCCATTTCTTAAGGGAAAACAGAGTTGCACACACAAATTCTGGAACAAGGTACAATCATTGAGCCCAAGCTAGAGGGATGAAGTGCACCAGAGCATCAACTCTAAACCATGTTCATGGACAAGGGCTATTAGTGGAGGGAAACTCCTCGACTTGAAGGAAAGAAGGAAGACAGAGGCATGAAATATTACAAAGAATTCTAATGAATTTGGGGAAACATGCATGAAGAGAAAAGGACCAATGTGTCTTAGAACTCATCCAAAAAATAGAGAAATAGGATAAATGGATCAGGAAAGCAAACATATAATATATTGTGGAAAGTGATCAACCAAGGATAGATAAGAATTCTAGGAGGAAAGGTGAATCCAACAAGAGAATTTATGTAGATGGAGAGGCACTAGGCATGTCCTATAATGAATGTCACAAACAACCAGGAGGAACTCTAAGAGACAAGAAAATATGGTGTAAAGAGGGAAAAACATGCAATTGGAAAAGCACTAGAGGTCATCACAGATGGTTACTGGTGGTGGCTGGGACATTTGAGACTACACGGTGGTTGCTGGAGAAGAAAGTTGAGTAGTAGTGGTGACTTCAGTTTCTGTGTGTGAAATTGGAGGTGGAGGAGGAAGAATTTTGTCTTAAGGGTGCTTTTGGGTCATTTACATAGGTGAAGGAGATACTATGGTGGTGTTTGAAACATCAGGTGGCGAGTGGCCATAAATCCCGAATTTGGTGTTCCATCAATAGTTAAAGAGAGAAGGTGATTTAGAGATTGTTGAATCTAGTTTCAATGAAAAAAATATCAGGGAATAAGACGGAGAAACGGAGAGAGAGAGAGAGAGATCACAAAAGAAACACATTGCAACTAGTTCCTTTTATTGTGAGATTTGTAGGGAAGAATATGAATCAAATGGCATTCGATTAGGTGTGATTAAGTCACAATAATTAGACCGATGTGAAAGAAAAGGAAAAGAAAATCAAAGGTGCAAATGACAAAAAAATATCCAAAACTTTGGAACAAGTAGGTGTATCAATTAGTTTGATTAATCTCTTAATTAAACTATATTAAGTATTTCCTAATTAGTTTGAAGGGTCAAACAAATTCATAATGACTTAAAATTGGAATATAAGCTAATGAGAGGGTCTAGAATATTCCTAGATCATAGATTCATGTTTTGACTAAGGGCATGTTTGGTGTATGGTGAATGGAGAAGAGGGGAAGGGAGGAGAAAATTCTTGGACTATTTGGTTGGATAAAATGATGGTGAAGGGAACGAAATGGAGGTGAATGGAGGGGTACAAGCCAAGTATATTTTCAACAACTTCTCTTTCATTCTCTACTCCACCAACTCAGAGAGAGACAAATGGAACTGAAAAGAATTGACAAGAAATATATGAAAAAGGTCATAGTGGAATATAGAATGTGAGAGGGAAAATATGAATAATAAGCCAGATATAGCCTCCAACTAATTGGAATAGAGAAGTAGTATGTCATGTATATTTTACGTCACTAGTAGGGACCTATCGAATGTTGGAGGATTGTTTGACAATATTTGAAATATTTTTTTGTGATAAAAATAAAATGAAACTAAAATAATTTGTATAAATATAGAAGGAAACTTAAAACATTGTTATCCTTTCTTTAAAAACTCGAGAAGTTTGATACAAACATAAAAGTTAAATAAATATAGATAATTGGAGGAAATACAATGGACTGTGGAAGGAAGTACTTAAATCATGAAGGATAAGTTATTGAAAATACAAAAATAAGAAGTCAAGTAATTCTATAACCATAATGAATAAAAAAGAACTTGTACCCTATCTTATAAAAGAATTCTTCCAAAACACCTACAACACATAACTAATATACGCCTTACTCTACCTTCGTCTACATCTTAAATTTTATTTTAAGAGGCTTTTCAGTCCAAAAAGTTTGGCAATCCAATTTTTTGCTCGCACCTGAGTGAAGGATTTTTATAAAGTAATTTATTAAAATATTAAAATATAATTATTATATATAAAAGTAATTTTATATCACCAACACTCCACATCACTACACATTTTTTCCATAGTATTATTTTTAATATTTTCCATCCCCTCTCCTCTTCATGTTAACCAAACAAACTAACATAAGTGTTCCCTCCCCTCTCCTCCCTTCCCCTCCCTTCATTCACCATGCACCAAGCATAACATAACCAATATCCATTATCTCTATATAAGGATTATCTTTGATTTTTATGTACTTTAAGATTTAGATGATTTGAAATTACTGGCCTTTGTTAGTTATTTGAGTCAAATTTATGGTTAACAATTATTTTCTACTCAAAGGACTTTGTTGTTACTTTTTCATGTATCTTGGGAGAGTTATCTAGATGAGAGAAAAATAAAGAAACAGGATTCATTTCATCATATATTTTGAGGTAAAGGGAAACTTACAAATTCATAAAGGAAAAAATAAAATTTATTTATATTATTTATCTTCTATCTCATTATTTGCACAATATAAATTATATTATTCCTATTTGCATTAGGTCCCAAACGTAACTTCTATAAATAAAACTTCATGAAGAACTCTAAAATTTTATATCTAAATTTTGGAATGTTAGAGATATATTCTGAACTTATAATCTTTCCTATTGTATTATGCGTGTTTGATTGTTTAACTAGTATTATCCAAGAGTAGAAGTATATGTGAAATATGGGCCCAATACACAACCATGCAAAATTTTGTCACTATGGATTTACTCCTCTGATCATGTTACTAAGGTTTCAATATTATTAACATTGTCTAATATATTAAGAACTACACAATTGCACAATGTTTGGACACTGCAGATTTACTCCTTCTTCCATGTTACTAAGGTTTTCGTCCTCCTACCATTCTTTATATATTAGGCACTGGGGCTTTAGTCCTTCTATTATGGGATCAAGAGAGAAAGATTTCTCCCCCCCTCTCCCGCACCCGTGGCAGAGGCAGAATGCCCAAGAGGATGGTAAATCAAGGTAGAAATTGAGATTTGAACATGGGTCCCTTTTTTAGGGGACATCATGTTTGACCACTTGAGCCACTCCTTGTCGGATTAGTCCTTCTATTATGATCTGGAATGTGATGGTATTCCGACCCTATTTCTGAGCAGTCCTCCTCAACATTATAATCTACATGTATTGATTTATTGCTTATCATTAATCCACATGTACTGATTTATTGCTTATCATTGTGAGATGTTTAAAGGAAAGAAATACTACTAATTGAATATACAACTTTTTGATAAATTTCTCACTCCCTTGACTATCAACTCCATTGTCTCTTACCTACTTTTCATACCCCCCTTTTGATGAAAGAAACTATGTTTACTTAAAATTTATAACTACCATTTATGCACATTTGTTGCAAATCATATTCTTTATACTGACACAAACTTTATTTTCTTCCTTTTACGTGTTGTTCTCAAAATCACCCATGCATTGATAAACTAGATAATATACCTCAAAAGGAACCAAGACTTGGGACTTAACATATAGTTTGAGATGTCCTGGTGGGCCTCAACAAATGGTCTCTTTGTATAAGTTGGTTTGTTCCTGTTTCATTGATAATATACAACCCTTATGGGTGAGAAACAAGGAAGAACTTGATATAACACAATAGATCTATATTCCTGCTCTTTAATATGACTGGCTTGATACATCACATTTGAAAAATAAAATCCCTCTTTTTCATCATACATGTTGGTGTATTTGGAATGGATGTGACTTTATTCCTCAATCATGATGAGTGGATCCCATATCAAGTCACCGTTGTTATATTAAAACTCATTCTAGTACCACATAACTCGAAATGGGATATGCAGCTACATGGACATATTATTGATTTTAGAAACAAGCTAAAAGGTAGATCGAGGGTATATTGGGTAGTGATATGGATGCATTTTTTATTGTTGATGGTGATTTCATGAAATGGGATGACTAGTAAGGCAAATCACATTTGACTGTTGAGCAAAAAGTTATCGATGATCATATCCAAGTAGATACTTTAGAAGATCCAAAAAGGGATGTCTACATATAGACAACCACAAAATAAATGTGTATCTTCACTCTTTTTTGGGTTAACAGAGGGAACATAAAAGTTTGAATGGACCATTTTTTTCTTTTTGAATGGACCTTTTGACATTGCCTTACACGAGAATTACTCAAAAAGGAATTTATCATGGATATTAACACATTGTAAAACATTACACTGGCTAACAAGTCCTGATTCTTACATGGAACAATATATTCTTGGATTAAGTAATTACTAATTGGCATATATTTTTTTGAAGTTAAATAGACAAATTTCATTATGGAGGAGACATACGGAATCTACATGAGAAGAAAAAGAAACTAAAAGACCACACAAAGATCAGGAACACATACAAACAACCACAAAAAATCATATCGGAATCTGATAAGAACAATGATGTATAGATCCATCTTCTCCTTCACTGGCTAACGTAGCTTTTTATGAGGAATCCGTTCAATCTAAGTATGTATATGTGGTAGAGTACCTACACCAAATCGGTGTTCTAAAAGAAGTGCTGATTAACAACGAGAGAGACAAAATAAGAGAACAACCTAGTCTAAAAAGAAAGTAAGTAAATGAGAAAGGAGGTAGGAAACTCGTCGCAGCTGGGCTCAATGACAAGGAGGAAGAAGACCGCTTCCTCCAAAGACAACATGCCCACGTGCCTCCCGAAGAAGAGACCCTACTGAAGACGTGCGAGAAGAGACTAAGGGGGAGCGGGGCATCGCTTTGCGGCGGCCAAATCCCCCTCCCCCTAGCCAGCCACCTCTGGAGGAAGAAACCTTAGTGGCACTAGGGTGAGAGATTAGTCGCACCGTCCCTCTCTCTCACTTGATTGCTGTCGTGAGAACTATTACTAATTGGCATATTGTTTCCTACTATATGTTTCTCTCTATTTCAATATTTTCCACGAACATCAAAGTTCCATGAACTTTTCTAATACAAAGGAAGTTGGCCTTTTCCTACCTATACATCAAACTTGAGTAGTATTTTATATCAATATATGTTGTACATACAACTAATCATATTTATACATATTTATCACATTGTATTTGTAACATTGCTCTCTTAAAACATGTATGCCACTTTGCTTATTTTTGAAATTTTTTCATTGATTTATTGGTGAGAGGGTGTGTGTTTAGTTATGGGAAGAGTTGAGCTATTGTAGAAGAAGGAAAGAATGTTGACAGAAGAGATAAGGTATTCAAGTTGTTGTGGAAAATAAGAAAAGAGTATGAGTATAAACATGTTTTAAGGAAAATAGACATAGGAGAAAATATAGAAA
Source organism: Alisma plantago-aquatica (assembly GCA_963693085.1). Lineage (NCBI taxonomy): Eukaryota > Viridiplantae > Streptophyta > Magnoliopsida > Alismatales > Alismataceae > Alisma > Alisma plantago-aquatica. Next base: position 817,113,682 of record OY856409.1, on the reverse strand, counting down.
AAATAGAGAAGAAGAATACAGATGAGGAGTCATGGAATAAAATATAATTCAAAATTTTCAAAGAAAAACTATTTAAACTATTTTAAAAGCAAAAAATAAATAAATAACACAACAACAAATAAGAAAGGAAAATAATATCAATATACTTAGAGTAAGAGATAGTCTCCAATTTGATTTCGTATCTCTTAGTTGACTTCTTCACCTCCTATATTGATTTAAGTATTTTATATATATTACTATTTGTGTTTCTGTATTTAATATGAGTTGTGTGTCTTATGTTTTACTATTAAAATTATTTGGAAATTTATGGATGCAAGTGCGTGAAGTAGAAACATCATAGTATGTGTGAGTAGCATCATAACCCAATATACACACCCCACCTTAAAATTTACACTATAAGAGACAATCGTATGCTTACTTTTCTCCTTTTTGGTCAACTACTTCTCCCTCTTTTTTGTAACAAATGAATATAAGGCTACAAAATGCCTGCAAGCAAAGACCTCTAGGATCATGAAAGTGCCACATCACTTCTTGTTTCCTGCTTTTTCGAATAACATTGTAAGTGTTTTTTGGTGAACTCAATTCTTCTATTGCTATTTTTGAATTTTCTTTTATGTACATACATATCTACGTACAGTCTTGGGAAAACAAACTCTCACCAAAAGTATTGTCATAGGGTATAGAAATAGGGAAAAGAATGTGCAGACCCAAAAAAAAGGACAAACTCAATCATATAGCAACCAGACATCCATCAAAGCCTTATTTAGGGAACTCGAACCTTTTAAATGTAATTGGGATAGCAGGGGAACCATAAAACTCATAAGCTTTTCCATAAAATCCTAAACATCTTCCATGACAAGAACTGAGATAGAAAGATCCAATCGAGGACTACTCATAAAAGAGTTTGAAATCTTTCTAAATAATGTTCAATAGCTGCCTTTTGTCTTTCTCAACATCCTGTGGACTCTATCATTCTGTTCTCACCAATGATAATGCATAATACAAATACTAATAAAGAGATAAGCCTTTCCTAAAAAAACTACAAAGATCTACAATATAATTAGGTATATGATCATCAAAATAACAACTAGGAAAGTCCCATATTTTTGAAGAATATATGCAACTGAATATAACATGCTTCACTTCTTCCTCATTGCTTTTGCATAAATAATAGATAGAAGTCAAGATGATTCCAATAAATTTAACATAAACTAAAGTTATAAGCCTATGATGGCCTATCTTCCACCCAACAAACTAAAATCTTTTTGGAAAATTGAATTTCCAAAGCCACTAAGAGTAAGGAACAATATAATGCTTGGATCAGACACATTCCAAAAAGTGTCTTAACTTCATCTCTGACCTGTCTTCAAACATGATATCTTCATAGGAGCCTTTAGGATTAGGTAAATCTTTAAAAAGATCAACTAGACCACTATGTAGTCTAGTATTTTCAAAAAATCAGTTCCCATCCATGATCAAACTGCTCACCTTCACAATAATATCCAAACCAAGTTGGATGGTACTTTGTCTTCACAAAACATTGACAAAAAATTTCACACCAAGGAGCCATGGATCATTCCAAATGAAGATATTGGAACCATCTCCAATCACAAATCAACATACTTTCTCAAATAGACCCTTTCATTGAGAATTCTATTAAAAACCCATGAGAAGGAATCATTGCCATGCAGAGACCATTAGAATCATGGGACATCATTGTTATAAAGTCTACACGAACATCATGATTTTCATTTTTGTTTCATCTGTCAGTGAGTGTTCATGTAGTGCAAGACCATGACACATATGATTGAAATATTGTGGTTATGGAGAGCCATTGTGGGGGAAAGACATCAACTATATGTACATTTCTTCACTAGTATGTGTTTGAAATTGCTATTTTCATGGATTTATGCATTTCCTAGATTAAACACCATATATGTCAAATATGATCAACATGACAAAGAAAGCCCATAGGTAGAAACGAATAATAATCTATGGATTGAAGCAAGAATCATCTACATTTTGGTGAGACAGTAAAAGATTCTAGATTTATTCAAAATAAAGATGATCATTATGTTTACAAGATGGTCAGTGGAAGCATAATTTAATTCCTCATATTTTATGTTGATGACATACTATTGATGGGGAATGGCACCCCTAATACACACTTTGGTTAAAATATGGTTGGTAAATACCTTCTCCATGAAGGAATTAGGCAAAACATCCTATATACTAGGTTCCAAGATCTATAGAGATTGATCAAGAAGGCTTCTTCGTCCAAGTCAAAGTGCATACATTGATGGTGTAAAGAGGCTTATCATGTATGCTTCTAAGAGAATAATCTTAACCATATGACATGGAACAAGTTTCTAAAATTCTAATTTCTCAGATCTTTGGAAAAGTGGTTACGCATGAGTAAGATCCAATATTCCTCGACAATTGGATCTATTATGGATACAATGTTATGTGCACACTCGGATGTCTTGTATGCTTTGACCATGAAGAGCATGTCCAGTCAGATCCTGGTGATGGTTACTAGATAGATTTAAAGAGAATTCTTAAGTACTTGAGAGGAATTAATGATCAACTCCCAATTTATTATGGTGAGGTTGTAAGAAGCTACATCAATGCAAACTTCCAAACTGACAAGGATGAGTATTGATCACAAATATGATTTGTATTTTTTCCAAATAGTTGAGATATAAGCTAGAAGAGCTTAAAGAATGAGTCAATGGATGATTTTACAATAGAGGTCGAGTATCGTGCCACATCCAATGCAGGAAAGGAAGCAACATGGATCAATAATTTTATTAGTGAATTTGGGGTGGTTCTAACCATTAAATGTAGTAGCAAAATATAGTGACAATAAATGGAGCCACCACGTGTTAAGGTACTGATATCGTATCAACATTCCAAACACATACTCACACATTACCATCTCATATGAGAAATCATGTAGCAATGAGATGTTAAGATATGTAGAGTACCAATTAGAAGCATCATTGATGATCCCTTTGATGAAAGCACTTTCTCTGTAGAAGCATGATGGTTATGTTATATTACTTGGAATAAGATTCATGAGTGTTTGACTCTAGTAAAAGTGGTATATTGTCAGTTCTATGCCCTGAGAGCCATCATGTGATGACTGTAACATGGATACTTTTTATATGATACAATTATTAATGGAAGGAAATTCCGCTTATTATGTATGTTTTAGTATTGAGATAAAAAATAAACCTAATAATGTACAAAGAATATTTTGACACAATGACATATGGTTTGGGTTAAGGGCCTGAACATAATTTCATATGTATACTTGGAGTATTCATTCTTTTTATGTCAATAGGTGGTTACTATTGTGAGATTATAAGACAACAATAATACACAAGAATAGCATGTATGGTGAGTGATGACTATGTCTATTTAGTAGTGACATTAGATATCAACTTAGATACATGGGTACTTGTTAAAGAGAAAGTTGTACTGGATACTTACCTTGAGAATGACACATGAAAGTCATGCAATGACATGTCAGAGTCATATCTCAACGTGTCAATGGTAATTGTGATCGTTTGACTACAATAATCACATGTTGTTCTGTATACTTTGAATACCATCCCAGAATTCTCTGAATCAGGGTTTCCAAAAAGGTATTGATTTGGTTCACTGTGAAACTTGTAGATATTGTGAGTAATGTAGAGTGAATTTTCCCATCCTTCATAGTGATATGCCGACCACTTGATAAGAGAAACTATATAAATTCATGTCCATGCTTATATGACTCGACATATGATATTGAGATTACAATATCTCAAATAGTCTTCTCTAGTTCAAGGAAAATAGATTGAATGATAAGGGGTGAAAACTCTACACCTAAGTTTCAATCTAGATATTCATGATAAATGGATTATACGGTCACGGTAACATCGATCACTTTATAGGTTGAAGTTGTTGTCCAAATTACTCCTACTGCTTGGGTGGAAATGGTGGGTGGCTAGAAACTAATATTTGATTGTCAGGTTTTGAACATCACTACCAACGTAATTAGGAACCTATAAGGTCACACACATAAGGATACATAAGGGACTTGAAGTTCATAATCAAACATATGATTAGAATGGTTCTACATCATAAACATGCTGATTTCTTATCCAAAAGGGTGACTGGAATGTCTAGTATGCCGATTGTATTGGTTGGGTCAATGGCTCAATTGATTATCAATTAATCAAGTGGAGTTTACTCTAGACCAGCCCTATGACCAATTGGGAATCCCAACTGAGTGATCAGAATTAAATAGGAAAGTTTTCACTTTGAAAACCAACTCATATTTGGATCTCGACTGACTCAATCTAACCAAAAACCTTAGTCGGTGATTGGAATTCAAGATCTAGATCTGGACTGAACCAAGTTTTCCAATTGGGAGCCTTATTTGGCAGATTGGAATGATAGTCCAAGTTTCCAATTTTGAGACTTTTCTTGAGATTGAGATTAGAAAAGGATTGGAATTATCAAATTCCAAGACCGTTCATCTCCTATATAAAGAGGTTCATCCCATTAGTGTTACATATATGAGACACAACTTGTGAGACAACTTGGTTGTTATATTTCTCTCTTGAAGAGAGAGGAAGTTTCCCAAAGGATGACTACCAAAGATAAGAGAAGTAAGGGAGTTCCAAGATGACTAGTATGTCAAGAACTCCTATTCCACTTCAACCTGGAGGCCAAGATGGTGCAGCACATTCTTCCTCATCCATGTGGATGACGTTGAGGTGAAAGCACTCGTTCAAAGACTTGAAGATGTTCCACAAGAAAATAACAAGTTGATGCAAGGAAGGCAATCATGTAGCAACTTAGTGGACGATTCAGATTTCTTGGTGGCATATTTGGATTTCTTGTCATTGATTCAGATCTAGATAAAAAAGCTCAAGTTCTTCACTGACAAAGTTGTGTTTAGTTGTTGGGCAACTAGTGTGTGCAATAGTATAATATTTATCTTTCCTACATCTTTTATTCACTAAAGTTTTATTGCTATGATATATTTGACATCTAGGGTAAAATGGGAAGATATTTTTTTTGTTATTCCTCTATGCTCCCTTCTCAAAAGCCCTAAAGTGGTATCATAGCTGACATTGTTCACTTTTAATGCCATTTTGGGTTATAAACCACAATTAACTATTTGTTGGGCAAATTTTGTGCAACTTTGTATCCATATTAACCACCTGATATCATATATATATATATATATATATATATATATATATATATATATATATATATATATATATATGTGTGTGTGTGTGTGTGTGTGTGTGTGTGTGTGTGTGTGTGTGTGTGTGTGTGGTGTGTGTGTGTGTGAGTGAGTGTGTGTGTGTGTGTGTTTGAGTGTGTGTGTGTGTGTGCTTGTGTGTGAGAGAGAGATTACTTCCCTAAAACTTTCCTCCCTAAAATGCAAAAATTGGAAAGCCAATAGTCCCGCTTCTACTGTTATGTTAGAAGGAAAGTATGTGTGTGTGAGTGTGTGTGTGTGTTATAAACCAATGTGACATACTGAGAATCATTTTATTTGGAGGATGTGGATATGGAAATTAGGTCATTATTGTATGATCTTAAATAGGTAATATTGCTATTTTGATTTTGATCAAAATTTATATAATATGTATATGGCTTATAGTGGCTTGCCTCTCTCTTTACATTTTCCATGTAAATTTTAATTACAATTAAAATAGGATGATTTGATGAAATCACCAATGGATCATGATTTAGAGGAGGAGATGGTCAGAAGCCCACACCAAAGAGGATGGTTCTTTGTGGGTTCATGATAAAAATGATATGACAAATCAATCAACAATGCAAAACTGCCAAAAATAGGAACCACCAGTCAGTCCATTTGAAATCTTATAAACTAAAAATTTAGGGTTACATTATATGTGATTCTCTTGGTTTTTTTATATAACACTTGACTCAAGATGTTGTACTAGTTTCCATATCCTATTTTTTGGATGTGGTGATTGTTATAGTATATGATACATATAGTAACATATTTGTAATGGTGATTGGATACATATATATTTATATATATATATATATATATATATATATATACATATATATATATATATATATGTATCAATATAATATCAATGTTGTAGATTCCTTACATGTGCGGTACACATGAAAACCTTATTCGACTAAGTGTGGGAACATTTATTGTTGTGCATTGTCTACCTCAGGGAAGTGTGATAATAAGTATGTCGATCAGCCCATCAGGGTGTATATCTTATTATATTGACCTTGGATTGGACTTAACTATGTGATCTTAACATGCCAATCACATAGAGGTATAAACATGGCATATATTTCTCATAATGATTTATTGAGACAAAGTCATTCATCCATCTATCCAAGAATTGCATAGGATTAAATTGGTAATATTACCTACCTAAATAATTAAATTGTAAGCGGTCAACCATAGTTGACTCATGACTTAATGTATTAAGGATCTTGACTCACTAAAAGATTTATCATTGTAATATTATAAATTAATAGTGAGGGATATTATTTTCATTAAAATAGTTGGATCATAATTAATTAAAGGACAAACTAATTCTGCTAAATAATATTTTTAAATCAAAATTAATACTCAAATCAATTTGTTGATTCGTCAAATTTTAGATCAACACCAAACAAAATCAACAATCATTTTTTACTGCAATCAGTCTTTGGGAAAGAAAACCTAAATGAGAATAACTTCAATGATTGGTGTAGACCCTGATAATTGTTCTCATGAATGAGCATAAGCTCCATGTCCTAGACACATCGATACCAAATAGACCAACTTCAAATGTTCCTAGGGAGGAAAGGGAATATCGTAAGAAGCATTTATATGACTCCATGGACATAACGTTCCTCATGATATGATCTATGAATCATGAGATTCAGAAGTAACATGAGAATATGGATTTTATTGAGATGATAACACATCTCAAGAACATGTATCAAGAACAACAAAGGAAAGATATATCTGATGTTTCCAAGGCACTATTTAAGTTGAAGACAGTGTAAGGTGATCCAGTTAGACCCCATGTACTCAAGTTAATTGCATACCTAGAAATTCTAGCAAGAATGATATTTCTTCTAAACCAAAATTTGACCAAAGATGTGGTCTTGCAATCATTGGTAGATTCATACATACAATATGCCAACATGAAATTTTTTGTTAAGACATTGACGAAGCTACTTGGCATGTTGATAACTGTAGAGAGACAAATGAAAGACAACCCAAATATGTGTGGATGATCAACAAAGGAAAACAAAATTACAAAGGCAAAGGCAAAGCCAATAAGGGTTCTAAGTCTGGCCAAAATATTCTACACTTAAGGAGAAAGGAGGGTCGGCTAAGGGAGGCTTGTCACCATTGTCACCAACATGGACATCGAAAGAGAATTTTTCCTCTCTTCCTTAAGGAACTGAAGAATAAAAAGAAGGGGATAGAGATCTTAAATGTAGGTATATATGCTACAAATATAAAATTATCTATTTTTTAATATTGGGTATTAGATACCAGATGTGGATCTCACATATGCTCGAATATGTTGGATCTATAAAGAAGTAGACCACTGAAGGAAGGGGAGGTGGAACTAAGCATTGCAAACAAAGTAAGAGTTTCTTCCACTTCTATAGGAACTTACTATTTATCTCTATCCAGTGGGCTTGAAATAGAGTATGAGAATTGCTACTATGTACCTACCATTAATATAAATATTATTTTTGTATCTTGTTTGGACAAGAACAATTTTGAACTTTTAATAAAGAATGGTCAAATTTCTATTTCTAAAGATGAGATATTTTATGGTAGTTATTGTATTCCTTATGGTATTTATTTATTAGATCTTGAGACACATGTATATAACATAAATATCAAGAAGTTAAAACTCAATATCTCAAACAAAACTTATCTTTGATAGTGTCTTCTAGGGCACATAAATGACAAGCACATTTCTAGACTCCATAAAGTTGGTTATTTGGACTCTTTTGATTTTGAATCAATAAAGACATGTGATTCTTATTTACTGGGCAAGATGAAAAAATTACCATTCACTTGAAATAATGAGAGATCTTGTGACTTATTAGGACTTATACATACTTATGTTTGTGGACCTTTTAACAAAGTCCTAGAGGTGGATATCAATACTTCATCACATTTATTGGTGACTTCAGTAGATTTAAATATGTGCATATTATGAAACACAAATTTGAATCACTTGAAAAGTTCAAAGAATTCATGAATGAAGTACAAAACCAACTTGGTAAGAATATTAAATCACTATGATCTGATCATGTGGTGGAGAATAACTTAGCTAGGAGCTTGAGGCCCTTCTCAAACACCATGGTATTGTATCATAATTTACTTCTCACGGTACCCCACATAATGGTGTGCCAAAAAGAAGGAATAACACCTTGTTGGATATGGTACAGTCAATGATAATTGTTAGCTAATATTCCAATTTCCCTATGTGGACATGATCTTAAAACTATTGTGTTTACACTTGACCGAGTACCTTTCAAGTCCGTTGTAAAGACATCACATTTGATATGGAATGGGAGATGTCCCAATGTATCTTTCATGAAAAGTTGGGGATTTGCAACTTATGCCAACAAACAATTATGTGAAAATCTTGGACCCAAATTGGGTAAATGTTTCTTTGTTGGATACCTTAAGGAAACTAAGGGTTACTACTTCTATACTCCATCTGAAAACACAGTCTTGTTGTAAGAATTATTGTATTCTTTGAAAAGAAATTTATTTATGAAGGAACCAATGCGAGGAAAATAGAACTTGAAGAAGTTCAAGTTCAACAAGATAACATTGAACATATTAAGGTTGAAAAGGAAAAAGAGGAACCACAAAGTATTCTAGAATCTCAAGTATCCATTGTGGTACAAGAATCCTAAAGGTCCAGTGGGGCGCATCTTGAGCCAAAGATATATGGATTTCTTGTGACTCAACAATATGATGTCTTGGTAATTGATGATGATGAGCCAACAACTTACAATGAAGATATTTAGGGACCAAATTATAATAAATGGCGTGAATCCATGAGATTTGAGATGGATTCCATGTGTACCAATATGGTATGGACCTTGGTGGATCCACCTAAAGGGTTAAAACCCATAGGGTGCAAATGGGTCTTCAAGAACAAGACTATAATGGATGCTAATGTAAAAACCTACAAAGTTCAATTCATAGCAAAAGGTTTCAAACAAGTTCAAGGTGTGAACTAGGATTAAACTTTTTTGCAAGTTTCCATGAATTAGTTTCTCAGGATCATGCTAGCCATTGTAGCTAATCATGACTATGAGATTTGGTAAATGGACGTTAAAGCTTTTTTCCTTAATGGGAATCTTCTAGAGGATGTGTACATGAAACAACTTGAAGGCTTTATCTCTTCAAATGAAGCCAATAAAGTATGTATGCTACAAAGTCAAATCCACCAAGAAACTTGAAGTTGTAATCTTCATTTTGGTGAGACAATCAAATAGTTTGGATGTATTCAAAACTAAGATGAACCTTGTGTTTACAAGAAGGCCAGATAGAACATAATTGTATTCCTTATATTGTATGTTGATAACATATTGTTCATGAGGAATAACATACATATTCTATATTTGTTTAAAAAATGGTTGAGATATACCTTCTCCATGAAGAATTAGGCAAACCATCCTATATACTAGTAATCAAAATCTATATAGATTGATCTAGAAGGCTTCTTGGATTAATATAAAAGTAATTACATTAACAAAGTGTTAAAGAGGTAAGTTATATTGAGGTTTAGCATGAAGGATCCTCAAAGAGGAAGCTTACCTATGTAACATGAACTAATTCTCTATAAATACCCATATCCAAGCTTTTTGGAAGAGTAGGCACACATAAGCAATATTGCATATTCCTCAACAATTGGATCTATCATGTATGCAACATTATCTACATGCCCAAATGTCTCGTATGCTTTAAGCATGAGGAGTAGATTTTAATTTGATCTTGATGATGGTCATTGAATAGATGTAAAGAACATTCTTACTTGAGAAGAGATGAGCATCAATTCCTAATTTCTGATGGTGAGGAAGATATAGTTGTTAACATTTAAATCAAAACAAGATTTCAAACTGACAAGGAGGATTATTGATCATAGTTATGATTTTTTTTTCTAAAAGATAGAGTTGTATGTAGGAAGAGTTCTAAACAAAAGAGATTGGTTGATTCTACATTAGAGGCTAAGTATATTGTGGCATCCAATGCAGCAAAGGAAGACATATGGATCAAGAATTTCATTAGTGAACCTGGGAAGATTCCAACTAGTGAAGATGTAGTAGAACTATACAATGATGACAATAGAGCCATTGCACAAGCTAAGGAACCCATATCACACCAACATTTCAAACACATACTCAAGCATTACCATCTCATATAAGAAATTGTACAATGAGGAGATATTGACATTTGTAGACCACCAACTTAAAGTATCATTGTTGATCCCTTGAGGAAAGCACTTTCTCAGCAAAAGCATGGTGATCATGTTAGATCACATGGAATTAGATTCATCAATGATTGGCTCTAGTATAATTGGAAGAGTGTTGATTGTATGCCCTAAGAGCCATCATGCAATGATTGTAATAGGGATACTTTATATATGATTTGATTATTAATGAAAAAATGTACTTATTATGTAGAATTATGCATTGAGATAATGACTAAATCTAAAAATTTCCTAAGAATGTTTTGACTCAAAAACATATGGTTTGGGTTGAAGATATGACCTTGAGATCATATGTATATTTAGAGTGTTGATTATTGATATGTCCCTAGTAGGCTATTATTGTGGACATTATAAAACAACAATAATACACAAGACTATAATGTATCGTCAATAATAACTATGTCTAATTAGTCATGATATTAGATATAAACTCAGATACATGAGTACTTGTAAGAGAACAAGTTTTACTATACAAACCTACCTTAAGAGAATCATGGAAGTCATGCCCATGACATGTTAGAGTCATATACCATTGAGACATTAGTGACTATGATCCTTAGACATGAAGTCACTACAATAACACATGTTGTTCTGTTCACTTTGACCACTATCCCAACATGCACTAAAAAAGGGTTTCCAAAAAGGTAGTAATTAGGTGCAATGTGAACTTGTGGATTATGATGAGTGATGTAGATGGAATATGTCCCTCCTTGAAAGTGATATCCTAACCACTTAATAAGTGACACTATGAAAAGGCATGGCCATGATCATGTGAGTCAATGTGTGACACTAAGCTCAAAATATCTCAAATAGTCTACTCTAGTTCAAGGAATATAGATTGAATTTCCACACCTCTGTCTCAAATCCAGATATCTATAACAAAGGATTATACATTCATGGTAACATTGATCACTTTATAAGCTGAAGTTGTTCTCCAACTTTCTCCTATAAATTGGGTGACAATGATGTGTGGATAGACACCAATATTTTCTTGTGAGGGTTTGATCATCACTACCAATGTAATTAGGAACCTACCAGGTTACATGCAGAAGGATACATAAGAAAATTGAAATTTGCAATCAAACCTATGATTAGAATGGTTCTGAATCATAAACAAGTTGATTTCCAACCCAATGAAGAAATTTGAATGTCCACTTTTCAGTTGCATTGGTTGGGTCAATGGATCATTTGATTGTTGATTGGTAGACTAGATTTCACTCTAGACCAACTAATTCAGATGATTAGGACCCAATCATTTGATTGGAACTCAACAGGGAAGGTTTAAATTTGGAAGCCAAGCTAGAGATGTATCAGGACTAGCCTAGTCGGCCGATTAAAACTTAAAATATAGATTTGAACTAAATGAGACCACCGGTTGGAAGTCCCTGTGGACCAATGAAGATGACACTCCAAGTTTTTTGAGACTATTTTTGAGATTGCAATTAGGAAAGAGATTGGAACCAAGAAATTCCAAGCCCATGACTCTCCAGTATAAAGGGGGTTTGTCCCATTAGGGTTACATACATAAGACATTACTTTTGAGACAAGTTGGTCATCATATTTCTCTATTAAAGAGAGAGGAAGTTGCCCCAAGGATGACTACCAAAGATAAGAGAAGAAAGGGAGTTCCATGAAAAATACAATATTGAAAAAAACTTATTCCTCTTAAACTTGGTGGCCAAGGTCATGCAACACATTCTCCCTTATCAACATTAATGAATTAGATGTTGAGACACTTGTGTGGAGGCTTGGAGAAGAAGCTCCAAAAGACAACAATAAGGTGCAGCAAGGAAGAAAACCCTAGAGTAGCTTGGTGTCCGATTTGGATATCTTGGTGGCATATTTAGATTTTTAGTGGACATTTTGGATCTAGATCCTAAAGCTCAAGATCTTCAGAAACAAAGATGTGCCTAGTTATTGGACAAGTATTGCGTACAACGATATAATCTTTATACTCTCTATGACTTTTGTTCACTGCCATTTTATATCTACGATAAATTTGACAGCTAGTCCAAAATGAGAATTCATTTTCTTGTTATCTTATTGCCCCTTACTGAAAATATTACACTTGACTACCTCAGTTTATAGTATTTCAACCCAAAATTTAACATGAATCCAATACAGTTCATTAATTTTTTTTATTTGACCCTATTATGGCCTGAATCACATAAATTTGTGGTGCAGTAAATGTAAATGAGGAAGATATAATCATTTTAGAATTTATCTAGCTTATTTATTTTTTTGTATTGAATAAAATACTTTAATTGAAAAATAAGTAATATATGTTTAAAACTAGAATTTTATTTTGGACCAAAATTGTAACCAATTTTTCAACCTTAACCGAACCCAACTTGGATTTTGATAGCCCTAGGATCAACACTCATGTACATTTTAGGAGAATTTGTATCTGGTAGGTAGCCAATATGATGAAAGTTTGAAGAAGCATATACCTATATTTTCATTTTCTAATTATCAAGTATTTGAATATAGGAAATAACTTTTTCTTTATACCTTTCCAACTTGCCTCTTTATAGTTGAAAATATGATTATACAAGATTAAAATATTTATGCGTATAATGTTTGGTTAAAAAATCGATTTAAAGCACAAATGTGAATAAAATTTTGAAAGGTATTTTGAAAAGGTGAGTCTATGATAAAAGTTGGAATTTTATACATTTTAAATACTAATAATGCAAGAATTGATTTCCAATATGTACTAAACGTTTTGGAACATGACATTTCTATTACACTTATAGTTATTCTTAAATATCAAAAACATTTTTCACTAGGTTGGTTTTTAGTAAAGTCATGTTGCAATAGGGTCTTGACTTACCTACATCGAACTAAAGTGAGGAATCTAAAGTCTATTTGGGGCTACATTTTTGTTAAAGTTGTATTGTATTCATTGGGTCAGGATTCAAACTCCACCTACCTCTAATAGAAATGGCCTAAAGTTACATAATTAATATTCTTAATATGATTCTAATATATGCAGGTAATGATAAAAAAATTAAAATAATGAACAAATGATTGTGATTCCTTCATCACATGGGTTTGGAATTTGTATATGCTTAGTTGAACATATTTTTGCAATTGAAATCATTGTATTCCAATAAATTTTCATTTACTCACTAAGTTTATATTCAAATTAAGATATATAAATATGTATATCACAATCACACTTTATGTATTACTTTTAAAACTACAAATTTTTCTTCCAAAATTTGAGTAGTTCTACCAACCGATGCTTTAATGTACCCAACAATGTATTACAAAATTGTTAATGAAGTTCTAGACTTGTGTTAAAATAAATATTTTCTAAGATTATTTGTTTATATATTGTAACTATAATTAAATATCGATGTGGTTTCCAGTATGTATTAACTATGATGTAATTCATATCATGTATTGTTTTTTTGAACAAATATGTATAATAAGTAGACTGAAATAAGATATGATACCTTGAACTTAAAAAAATGTTAATGTTCACAAATGGGATCTTAATGCCATTCCAATTCTTGGTCATCTTTATATGCACATGTATGGGAGAGGGAAAGACATGAAAAACCACCATATAAAATATTATATAGAATGATTAACAATATGTGTGACTATTGATTCCATCAAGGAGGGGAAATAAGAGAAGGTGAATTTGTGATATAACTGTTGGATCCTAGATGGGTGATTAGATGCTCTAGAGGGGGGGTGAATAGAGATGAAAGCACTTAAACAAAACTCATTAAACCTTCAAGATATATGACAAGATAAGGTTGCTAAATAGGTAATTTGAGTGCAACTAAAACATTCATAGTAAGGGAGAGAGAGATTGAACATGCACCAATTAGACAAGCTATTTAGAGTGGTTCCACACTTCAAACTAGAAGTGTGTCGGTCCACTTGCCTAGAGAGGTCAACCTCTAGGACTTCCAAACTATTGCACTCTTATATTCATTCATAAGACATACAATGCATGACCAAACAAAAGACTTACCTATCCAATACAAAGAGTCTTCAACCTTACCAAGGACTTACCCACTTTGTAAGAGTCTTCAGCCTTCTCCAAGGACTTACCCACTCTTGCACAAGTCTTCAGCCTTGCAGGGATCACCCACTTTTCTTGGATCTTCAGCTTTTGACTTCACCTTCACTCAGAGAAGCTTCCACCAAGGACTTACCCACTTGAGTAGGGAGTCTTCTGCCTTCACCAAGGGCTTACCCACTCTTGCTCCAAGTCTTTAGCCTTGATCTTCACCAAGGGACTCCTTCCCTTGTTCTTCTTCACCTCTCTTGGACAAGAGAGAGAACCTTCATCTTCATGATTGAAAATGAGAGATGGGGGAGGTGGTGGAAGTGAGATCCTCACAAGATATACATGTAGGACTAGCTCTCTTATAGATTTCCTACTCACTCTAATGGATGTAGCAAGTGATTAAGCTTAGAGAGAGAGAGGAGGTTGTAGGAAGCACTCAACTATATGATAGGAACCTCACATAGAGTTTGCAATGAATGCTCAACCTTGGAATGAAGCCCAAGGGGTTCTATTTATAGCTGGGGATGCCTCTTAGACTTTGGGAACACTTGTGAATGAAAACTAGCCATTTTGTGGCTTGCAACAGATCTATTTTCACTTGTTGCAACTCCACAATGGCTAGAAGCACTTTTCTGCATTTTTCCATGCAGTGCAATCGGTCGATTTTCTATAAGGGTAACTCAACCGATCAAGTAAACGACAAGGCCGATAGTCAAATGATCAGTCGAGTTTGTCCTGACAAAACTTGGCCGACCATTAGGAATCGAAATGGTCAGTTACTTGATCAGTCGAGTTCTGTGTAAACACAACTCGACCGATGCAATCTCTAGAAAATTGATCAAGGATGATCGGTCGAGTTTTCAGATTGGGAAACTCGACTGACAAAATGCCTGTAATCAATTTTCAAAGTTGCATCTAAAGTGATCTAACATTCGATCTAAGTGCTCCTTATATTTTTCTAAGCTTAATTACAAGTCATACAATCATTACAAGTGATTTACAACATGATTCTAATGGATATACATCATATTACAAAAATGTGCACTTGTATGACTTTGCCTTGTCTTTTCTCCAATTTGATATGTGCAAGTTAGGGCATTTGGAGTGTGTCTATACCTAATCTGAAATCACTCAAGTAGAGACATTAGACACCAATATGTGGAATGGTTAGTCATCATCAAAACATGGGTTTAGTCAATTTAGACGTGAGTCAACATTGACCTAATTGACCCTGAGTCAACATTCTCCCCCTTTTTGAAGATGACAAACCATTCCATAAATGTATTGAAAGCTTTTAAGTAAAATCATACCTTCGGAGAAACCTAGGGGTTTCAATAGGATTGAGCTCATATGCTCCCCCTCAATTGATGTGCGTGGAGTTCTCATACTCCCCCTCAATTGATGCTATTTCTCCTGCATGGTTAGCTTTCATAACATTTATAGAATACTATGTCTTCTACTCATATATGTTCTACACATATATGTCTTCTCCCATTTACATGGACATGCTTATCCTCTTCATGTAAGACATGCCTTCTTCGGCTTTTAAAAGAAGACATACCTTTCTCCCCCTTTGTCATTTCAAAAAGTGGGGTTATGAAGAAATAAGAAACATCACTTGTTAAAGATAAAGGAGATAACACAAATATATAAGGAGAGTAGAAGAGCACAGATAGGGGCTTGTCCAAGCATAGAAAGAAAAGCAAGTTAAAGCATATACTTGAACAACCCAAAATGCAAGATAAAGTGTTGCAGAAAAATAATAAAACACAATTTTGATCCTCAAGATGACAGAATTTGACCAAAAACCATCAGAGCTCATCGCAAAACAATGAGTCTTGCTTAGAAGGTTGTTTCTGCATGAAAAACACTAGTCTTGCACCAAAAACTGAAATTGGACCAAAATCTGCATAAAATCCAAAAATACTCCAATTTCTACATATAATGTAGATCTATGTACCCTGCATCACAATGTTATGCAAGCAACTCAAGAAAGTAGATATCCAATTCAAGGAATAGGCTTTAGCATGTATGAAACAAGATACAAGAATAGCATATAGATGAGGAAAGATGCCAATTATAAACAAGGTTAGAACTACATGTATATGAACTACTAGTAGATGATATCACAAGTTAGGATTACTAGTAGGATCTAGATCATAGCAAGAGATACCAAAAGATGCACAAGATAAAGAATGGCTATGAGTAGATGAAGAGATATATCCAAACAAAGAGATAAGCATTTTTAGAAGCATGAAAGGATATAACTCACTAGATATGCATCCTTACCAAAAGATGATTACCACTAAGAACCTCAAGGTTGTATCAAAACAAGATATACACCTAGATAGATGTAGCAAGTTAGAGCACAACAGAAGCAATTTAAGACACAACCAAGAGATCCAGAGAGATCATCATCAAAACCTGCAAAACAACTCAAAGCAAGTAATTGCAAGATATAGATATACCAATTTAAAGCAATTAGAGAGATAGAGTTGTAAGCAAGATAGGCAAGTTAGAACATGGCAATATGCATATATAAAGGTACCAAATGAGAGTGCCAAAGAATAAGGCTATTGGCTGAGAAAATCTAGTTGAGAGAGAAATTCTCATTCAATAAGCCAAATGTATATTCTATGCACAGTGTTATCGGTCGAGTTCTGTGCATTGACAACTCGACCGATGATAGTTGTTGGAAACACCCATTGGTGCCTATCGATCGAGTTTCAAATAGGAAAAACTCGACCAACAAACCAGCTGTCAAAAAGCACATATATTTCATAAAAACATATTCAAAGGCATGCTAGATATACAAACCATATCCAAACATGTCTAAGCAAGTTAGTAATGCACTATAGAAGCATTAGAAACTGTTTTTGAACAAGAGTGTGAAGAGATACACAAAATACCACTTTTGACTCAAAAACCATATCCATAGTGCACACTAACTTGACAAAAATAAGTTAGGATAGGTTATAAGCAAGAGAAACATTACCTTTGTGCTTACCATTCCTTTTCCACTTGTTGTCACCCTCTACACATCTCACCTTTCTTCTTTCATGTGGATTCACAAGTCAATTTACAATTCAATAGCTCAAGTCAATCCATTTGCAAGTACCTACAAGAAGAAATATGAAATGGTCCCCAATCATGTTTTTGGGTTCGGAGGGGTTAGTTTAGCAACCCAAGTTCTATTGCTCTTGGTTGCTTTCCTAAAAGGACAACAAGTAGAATAATGACCAATTTCATTGCAATAGTTGCATGTGTCCATAGTCTTGGAACTAGAGGATTTTCCATGGAATATTGGAGGTCCTTTATCCTTGTTGTTCCCTTGACTACTGTCATACCCTAAACCATGTCTACCAATTTGTTTAGTAGTATGGTGTAGTATGTCATTAAGGGTCTTCTTACCAACTAAGAATCTTTGCAAAGAAGATCTTA
The DNA here is from genome assembly GCA_963693085.1 of Alisma plantago-aquatica. Taxonomy (NCBI): domain Eukaryota; kingdom Viridiplantae; phylum Streptophyta; class Magnoliopsida; order Alismatales; family Alismataceae; genus Alisma; species Alisma plantago-aquatica. The sequence continues at coordinate 817,095,676 of OY856409.1, read as the reverse complement.
AACTATCATTATCATGCATAAGAGAAGTAATAGTAGAAGACAAATGATTGATATTATCTCTAGCATGCAGGAGATCATTTTCTAAGCAAAGAGATTTAGTTAAATAAGAATCTCTATCAATATGAAGAGCAGCAACATCATTCTCTCTACTAGTAGAACTAGAACAAGATTCATGAACATTGATTTTAGCAAGCAAGGAGGTATTTTCTGTTTCTAATTCTTGCAAAAGAAAATCTTTGTCCTTATTTTCATATTTAAGAACATCAATATCATGCATGAGAGAATCAATAATTAAAGTATGCTCTTCATTAGAACTAGACATGAGAGGTTGAGCTTCTAGAAATCTAATTTTATCAAGCAAACTAGCATTTTCAAGTTTAAGAGAATCTACTTGACTAAGACAATCATTTTTATCATCAAGTAAGCAAGAATTATCATGTTCAAGATCATCTAGTTCTACATGCAAATTATCAACAATTTTAGCAAGCTTTTTCTTTTTCCTTTTAGAAGACTTAAGAGAGGCACAAATATCATGAATAATAGCAATTAAAGATTCTTTATCTAAAGAGTTTAGATTTACCTCACTCGAGTCTTCACTTGTTGATGTTATAAGAGAAAAATGGCATTCTCCTTCATCACTAGAGCTTGAGCTTGATCCTTTACTTAAATCTTCACTTGAGCTTGAGTTGGAGGAGCCACTTGAGCTTGAGTGTCATTTCTCCTTCTTGTGAAGATGGGTCTTTTTGCCTTGTGGGCAATCTTCCTTGTAGTGAACCTTCTTTCCACATGTGAAGCACCAGATGGAGGAGGACTTGCCTTTGTAGAGTCTACCCTTGGAGTACATGGCATCTTCTTTAGCTTGAGAGGATGGAGAGACTTGTTCCATAATAGCTTAAATTTGAGCCTTCATTTCAACCTTCTTCATTCTCTTTAGCTCTTTCTTCTCTTGTCTTTCTACTTCCTCCCTCTTGTCAAGTGTGGCTTTGTGTGCTTGTAGATTTCCAATGAGCTCTTCAATAGGAATATCCCTAAGAGACCTTGCTTCTTCAATGGAAGTCACCTTGGGTTCCCTTCTCTTGGGGAGAGTTCTAAGGATCTTTGAGTTTATCTCTCCACTAGACATAGGATGTCCTAGAACAGCAAGACTATTCAAAATGGTGTTGAGCCGTGAGTACATGTTGGCTATACTCTCCTCCTTTCCCATCTTGAAGTTCTCAAGCAGCCCTTTGAGCATGTAGACTTTGCTTTCCTTCACTTGATCTGTCCCTTCATAAGTGATGCAAAGCTTTCTCCATACCTCATAGGCTGTTTCACATGAAGAAATCCGGTTGAACTCGGTGGGGGTCATGGAGTCATAGAGGATGTGCATGGCTCTAGCATTCAAGGTTGCTTTCTTCAAGGTATCTTCATCCCATTATTCAATCCTTGTCTTTGGTAGCATGTATGGGCTATTCATCATTTGCCACATCTCAATACTTGATCCTTGGATGTAGAATTGAAGCCTTCTTCTCCAATAGAGGAAATTGCTCCCATCAAAGATTGGAAGGCTGGTCGAGTATCTCCCTCCTAGGTAGTCACCCATCTTCTCCTACTTGTTGAAGTATGCTTGGAGAAGACCCGCTCTGATACCAATAGTTGGATCCTAGATGGGTGATTAGATGCTCTAGAGGGGGTGAATAGAGCTGAAAGCACTTAAACAAAACTCATTAAACCTTCAAGATATATGACAAGATAAGGTTGCTAAATAGGTAATTTGAGTGCAACTAAAACATTCATAGCAAGGGAGAGAGAGATTGAACATGCACCAATTAGACAAGCTATTTAGAGTGGTTCCACACTTCAAACTAGAAGTGTGTCAGTCCACTTTCCTAGAGAGGTCAACCTCTAGGACTTCCAAACTATTGCACTCTTATATTCATTCATAAGACATACAATGTATGACCAAACAAAAGACTTACCTATCTAATATAAAGAGTCTTCAACCTTACCAAGGACTTACCCACTTTGCAAGAATCTTCGGCCTTCTCCAAGGACTTACCCACTCTTGCACAAGTCTTCAGCCTTGCAGGGATCACCCACTTTTCTTGGGTCTTCAGCTTTTGACTTCACCTTCACTCGAAGAAGCTTCCACCAAGGACTTACCCACTTGAGCAGTGAGTCTTCTGCCTTCACCAAGGGCTTACCCACTCTTGCTCCAAGTCTTCTGCCTTGTTCTTCACCAAGGGACTCCTTCCCTTATTCTTCTTCACCTCTCTTGGACAAGAGAGAGAACCTTCATCTTCATGATTGCAAATGAGTGATGGGGGAGGTGGTGGAAGTGAGAGCCTCACAAGATATACATGTAGGACTAGCTCTTATACAGATTTCCTACTCACTCTAATGGATGTAGCAAGTGATTAAGCTTAGAGAGAGAGAGGAGGCTGTAGGAAGCACTCAACTATAGGATAGGAACCTCACATAGAGTTTGCAATGAATGCTCAACCTTGGAATGAAGCCCAAGGGGTTCTATTTATAGCTGGGGATGCCTCTTAGCCTTTGGGAACACTTGTGAATGAAAACTAGCCATTTTGTGGCTTGCAACAGATCTATTTTCACTTGTTGCAACTCCACATCAGCTAGAAGCACTTTTCTGCACTTTTCCGTACAGTGCAATCGGTCGAGTTTCTATAAGGGTAACTCGACCGATCAAGTAAACGACAAGGCCGATACTCAAATGATCGGTCGAGTTTGTCTTGATAAAACTCGACCGACCATTAGGAATCAAAATGGTCAGTTACTTGATCGGTTGCGTTCTGTGTAAACACAACTCGATCGTTGCAATCTCCAGAAAATTGATCAAGGATGATCGGTTGAGTTTTCAGGCTGGGAAACTCGACCGACAAAGTGCCTGTAATCAATTTTTAAAGTTGCATCTAAAGTGATCTAACATTCGATCTATGTGCTCCTGATATTTTTATAAGCTTAATTACAAGTCATACAATCATTACAAGTGATTTACAACATGATTCTAATGGATATACATCATATTACAAAAACATGCACTTGTATGACTTTGACTTGTCTTTTCTCCAATTTGATATGCGCAAGTTGTAGGCGAGCAGTAGCTCAGGTGGTCGCGGCACGAGGCCCCTCACGAAGGGTCCCGGGTTTGAATCCCCCTGGTGGTGCTGCTCGGAATTGTTTCTCCCGTAGCGCAGCCGGCCTCTGCGCGACTTATTGGGCTCCACTCCTTACGGGATGGGGTTGAGCTCCCCAGGTTGGGCTCGGCGCAAGCCTTACGAGTCTCCTAGGTTACCAAAAAAAAGATATGCGCAAGTTAGGGCATTTGGAGTGTGTCTATACCTAATCTAAAATCACTCAAGTAGAGACATTAGACGCCAATATGTGGAATGGTTAGTCAGCATCAAAACACAGGTTTAGTCAATTTAGACGTGAGTCAACATTGACCTAATTGACCTTGAGTCAATAATAACATACCATAATCTGTTATCCTAATTTTAGAAACCCTAACTCCTTCGATTGGATGCTAGTAGGATTCATTCTTTAGAAACTACAAAATGAGGTGAAAGATGTACCTAGAGATACCTCACTTGCCACTTATCAAGCTTGAATGAACATATATTGAGTAAGTTAGATGAAACCCATTACTTTACTTACATATTGCAATGAGCATTGGATCTATAAACCAATGTGCACAAACTTTATGAACCAAATCCTAGACTAGGAAGATGTCTAATGGAGCATCATTTGTGAATAGTGATGAACTAGACCTAAAACCTATTTCTATTAAACTAACCCTAAAATGAACATTCTTGGAGATCGATATAATAAAACAATGAGCTAGGATGTTTTAATGCCTTAACATCATGTAATAAACACCCTTAAATAGACCTTACACTGTTATGGGACCTAATGTGTAAGTTAAGTTCATAAAGTATAAAAAACATGTCACATGATTCATTAACATACATATGTTTTTATGTGAGGGTTAAAGATAAAAATATGTGAATAAAAATGTATAACTAATTTATATGCATTGAATATGTTTACAGAATGTAAATGTATACTTGTGGATGTTTTACATAAGTTGACCTAATTAAAGTATCCATTATATAAGTATTATTTGATCAAATGGGCTAATGTCAGAGATAGTCACACAGAAATGATAATGACAACCAACAAGAACAAAACAAACTAACCTCAATGAGTTAAAACACCAAGAAAAACTTCAAGGGAGAAATAAAAATTTTGAGAACCCTAGATTCACCCCAAAATAGAAACATATACTTTTAGGGGGTAGGACTTGAAGAAATTAACTAATGCTCATGATTTAGAAAGTAAGGGTATTTTTATAGATAAGTGGAAAAGGTTAAAATGGCCTTGGACCTAACAACCTACCAACTCCTAAATGTCAGACAACCTTTTGAGTAGTGACTCAACCTTTCTATGTTGGTTTGAGTTCCTAAGTTTTTCACATGAAACCCATGACTAAGGCTGCAACGGTTTCCACATCAGCCCCAAAAGTTGGTCCAACCTAGTGAGAATTTAACATGACCTTTTCAAAAGTTGGATTGACACATAGACCAAACTTGATCATAGGTCATCCTATATACAACCAACCACCATAGGTCACTGACCCTAAAGGTTGGTCGACCTTTGGGACATATCAACCAACCAATGATCATGTCCAATCCATAGTCTAAAACACACTCCTAAAACCTAGCTAGACCCCTCCAAAACACTAACTAAGGGCCCTAGATCCAAATAAGGGCTCAACTAAGTCTAAAAAAGATATATCCACATTTGCACAAGACCAAAAAAAAATACATCAAGACATGAAATTTACCCAGAAACCTATAATAATAAATCATTCCTAAGAATTACGTTCCAAACCTGGTACAAATTTTATCAAACATCCAGATATCGCGTACCATGATACATGTGTACACAAATATATCACATCAACATAGCAAATATTAACTAAAAAATCCAGAACACACACGAAACTAGATTTTTTGGAAAATGTATGATTATTCATATACTTAACTAAAAACGTAAGCATATTGTGGCACTCTAGTACTTGAGTTCACAAAAACCATAAATTGTAGTGTGGAATCCACTAATATGGAAGGAAAGGACAGCCAAAACTAAAATTCTATCCATTATAATAATTAAAGCTCACCAAGAACAAAGAAATTAAACCAATATACTTGTATGATGAACATTGAACATTACTTTCCTAGAATAGGACATGGAGATTCCATCACTTCTACGGTCAACATAGAGGAAGAAACCCAAACAAATAACAATATGTGAATGAAACCAAGCACAACCCAAACAAATTGCTCAAGATATTACAACTAGCATATAACATTCCTTTTGGTTTCATATTGAAATTGTTCAAAAAAATATAAGTGGTACAACTAAGACATACTTAGTAGCATATCACATGTATCTATTCATACAAAAAATACTTAGATTGAACTACATCCATATTATGTGAGAAGACTAAAGCACACATCATAACAAAAACACAAGTAATCTCAAAACCTTGCCCAATAATCGAATGTGCAAAAATGACACTAAAATTTATCCACATTTGGGAAGAATTTCATAGAAAATCCTTGACAATAGGAGGTCCAACACATTGGGATGCCAAAGATTTTGTATGATGAAGCCTATAGTTTTAGGTAAACAAATATTAGAATTAGAAGATAAAATAATAAAATTTGTGTTAGTTACATGTTGACGACACTAAAGAAGAGAGGTCACAAAATAGGAAAGCACACCAAAGGTATCAAAGGTGAAAGGAAAAAAATCATGAAAATATCCTTCACAAGTTGTGTCATGCTTGCAGACCTTTTGTGCAGCGACATCAGAGGCTTTTTGGCCTTCTTCAGATAACTTGAATGGATGCCTATCAAGGGAGAGACTACATTGAGGACAACACATGTGTGTCTAGCATATATCCAATCAAATAACAAGATATTAGGACGATGTTGGGTGTGGAGACCATCAAACACAGTAAAGATGAAGGCCAAATGAGCTTCCTTCAAGACCTTTAACCCAACATGAGAGATAAGTCAAAAAGAGTACCATAAGCAACATCATGATGAAACTTATAACCAAATCATGTGTGATGATGCACAACATTGTACCAAAGGCATCAAGGTCTTGACATTGCAGAGTGGGAAATGCTCATCACCGGCTAAAAGAGGGCCATGAGACAATATCAAAGGATAGCTCAATACTCGATAGGTTACATGGACAAATAAAGGCTTTCATTGGGAACAACAAGTAGAAAGTCATTTGCATAGAAAGCTGGTAAAGAAGCAATAATAGATAGTTGATGTTGGAAGAGTCCACTTGCAAGAAATTTCTAGATGACTATTTTGTAGTATGCACCTTCCAAAATAGACTAGGCCTTTGGGGGTGGCAGAAGGTGTATATGATAACCTAGACAAGAAAAATGACAACAATATATTAGAGATGATGGTATATGTAGTGAAGTTGATCTCTCATAGAATATGGTCTTAAAGTTTCTAAGTGTGGAGTGATATAAAACATAGGCAAAGTTGCTAACATCATGGTAAGATATAATGCCCAATCCTCCAATATGCATAATAAGTGTGACCAAGCACCATTGTATATTGTTGAATCTCAAACTATCAACAACCATAATATATGCCAGACTTTGATGAAGTCCACAATCATAGACATCCATCATAGAGAAAATGTAAGTTGGGGTGTGATTATGAGTAATACAACATCTCTGGAAATCCAACACATGATTGAAGAAGAAGAAGCTCACACTATGGGTCCTAAAGAAAGGCAAGCAGTCAGTTTTGGCAACATGTCGACCACGTTGAAGGAATTGTTGAAGTCACCAAGAGACATTGTGAGGTCAGTTGAAAGATGTTGGTCATGGACAAGACTAGTAACAATTTGTAGAAAGTATTCAGACCCCTATATATACCAATGCAAAACTTGTGGTCCTTAAGATAAATGATTGCATTGGGCAAGAAACCAATTGTTGCATCCTTAGAAATGAGATGAAGCAAAATCATACTCATAGTCATAGGATGAATACCATTTTATATATTTAAAAGATGATTCCAAGAATCACTTGTGGCATAGTGTTCTATAGCTGAAGCATAATAACTAGCAATTCAAAGGTTGAACACAACCACATCTGCATTAAAAAATTCATCTTTAACAATTTTTGCTACCCCAGACATAGAGTCAAGAAGGTGTAGTGCATGGAGATCATCATATGCACAAGATTCCCCTTTATCAAAGGATAATATATCCTCTTAAAACATAGGTAAAGAAGAAAAAGGGGGGGAAGGAGATATCTGACAGTGGTTGCACCATAAGTGGGGGGAGTTGGGGTTGCTTTGCTATAAGATATGTACAAGTAGAAGAGCTAGACATGATAACACCATTGGAGGAAATAACTTGGATGAGAGCAAAATACATACTATACTTGATATTCCACTTGGTGCGAGAAATTATAGATTCAATAGATTGTTCACAATGAAAAGGATGTTGATGGGCCACAATATGGGCAAGGAGTTGCTAAATACAACCATGACCTGATTATATGTTTCTAGTGCTTTAAGGATCATAAACTGTTGAAGCAGGACATTCGAGCAAGTAGAGTGTTCTTGAGAAAATTCATGAAAGAAGCAATATATAACACACACTGGGAGGTATATAAGGTGAACACAAGTGTATATGGAGGAAGGACAAAAATCCACTACATGAAACATAGAAGACATGGGTTTAGTGAAAGGAAACTAACAAAGAAATAGGTTAGTCTTTAATGTAGGAATACATGCACAAAATATAGAATCAATAAGATCTACACTGTATTGGTTGTGTTCTATAGGAGGATGTAGTGTCTCAATACACTAATAGTTGTTAGGGTACATGGAACATGAATAGGAACACTAGGCGCGATGGGGCTGCACAAAACAATTATTGTTGACCTAACAATTATACATTGTTAATATTTTGATGATGACTTAACCATTCCATTTACATTTATTTCATGTATTTATTTGAGATCAATTTTAGGTATTAGGCACATGAAGAGGATGAAATTAGCAAACCCTAGATTGTTAGAAATCAAGTCAAAGTCAATGCAAATCCAAGCTTTGAATATCAAATAATATATCTATTAAAATCATGTTGTAAATCATTTGTAGTGAATGTATGACTTGTAAGTAGGCTTAATGGAAGATTTGTAGCACTCAATTCAAACATTTAAGCACTTTTGGGAATTTGTCACAAGTAACTACAACGTTTCTTGTTGGTTGAGTTTGTCATGGGGCAACTCAGCCGACAATGACTCTGGCTCTTGGCAATAACCAAGGTTGACTGAGTTTGTCATGGTGGAAGCTCGACTGACACCCTGCACTAGCAAAACAAAATTACAACCATAGAACTACTTTCATCCTAGATAAACTCAACCAAAAACTGCACATTATTTTATCATATAATGTTGTTAGTCAAGCTTTTGAAAGATAACTCAGATAACAACATTATACGGTAAAGTACAGACTAGTGTTTCTAATCGTTAGAATGTTGCAAAACTAAAAAATATATATGTTGCAACACCCAAAACAACTATAATTTGTTCACACATGTCTTTATTGGCTAGTAGGAAACCTCAACTATAATTGGTTCCCTAGGACTTCATTCTAAGTTTTCCTTCTATGCTCCCTTGTTATATTTGAGTGTTTTTGCCTCTAAGAGCCCCAAATATCTCTCAAACTTATTTACTATTCTACATATAATTTGAGTGAGTTAGGATCATTGTAAGAGAGTTGCTCCAATATACATCTTGTGAATCCCTCCACTCTCTTTCCAAATATCTCTCTAGCAAATTGGTGATTTGAAGGTGACATACTTGAAGAAGGAAGGGTTGATCAAAGGCTGAAGATCTTCTACAAGAATGGGTAAGTACTTGGCAAAGGCAGAAGATTCTTGGTAGGTAGATAAGTAAGACCTTTGTAATGGTTATTGTCTCCATGAACCAAAAAGGAATGCTAGTTTATCCGTTGTGCTTGAAAAGGATGGTCTATATGTCATAACCCTTATGATGGAATATAAGAAGTGTGACATGGTTGAAAATCCTAGAGATTTATCCCTCTAGGTATTCGATGTACATCTCCTAGTTTGGAGGTTGGAAGTACCATACATCGAAGCCTTGTTTAGGTGTTTGCACAATCTTCTCTCCCTTGCTTTTAAATATGACCATATCTTTTAGAATATATCTTGAAGGTCTAATGTGTTTTGTTTAAGTGATTTAGCTCTATTCACCCCCCTCTATAACCCATATATCCAACAATTGATATAAGGGCTTGGTCTTCTCCACCTAAGTACTCCAACAAGTAGAGAGTGAAAATCTATTGGGATCTCTCAACATTGAGGGTGGCTTCTACATGCATCCACCTATTTTTATGGCATAAATTTCCTATATTGGGAGAGGAGAATACAATTGTACATCCAAATCATGAGATGTGATATGTGAAAGATTGCTGGCTTTCCCTACAATGAGTCAGAGGGAGAAAATGCTTCATAGAATGAAGCTTCCTTGAAGAAAGCTCAACTCAATGCTAAAGCCATTAGCATCATCTTCTCTGCCCTCACTCCAAACAAGTTCAACCAGATTTCTTATTCAAATACAACCTATGACATTTGGAACAAGATATGCGTCAATTATGATGAAACTAAGAAAGTAAAGAATCCAAGGTGTATATGCTCAATGGTCTTCTTGAAAACTTTAAGATGGGAAAGAAGGAAAGAGTTGTTGAAATGTATTCAAGACTCTACACAATTGTAAATGGGCTTGTAGCTTTGGGTGATACTATGGATCAAAGTAAGATCAACTCAAAAATCCTTAGATCTGTTCCCAAATGGTGGCAAAAAAGGTGACTACCATTGAAGAAACAAATCCACTTACCGAACTTCCTATTGAAAAGCTAATAGGAAATCAACAAGCCTTTAAAGTGAGACTTGACAAGCAACAAAAGAATCTAGAAGTGAAAGAATCTAAGAAGATGAAGGAGAGTGCATTAAAATATCAAATTGAAGCTATTGTGCAACAACACGTCTTTAGCCAAGATTCTTCATCCTCAAGAGAAGATGAATCCCCTAGTGATCATGAAGCTCATTACTCAAATGGAAGGCACTTCAAGGGTGAATCGCCCTCCTCCTCTTGGATTTCTAGATGCTATGAGTGTGGTGAAAAGGGGAGTTTCAAAACTAAATGCTCAAAAGACAAGAATTCACACCACAAGAACATACATAGGAAGAAGGAGGACTCTGAAAAAGACGGTTAATTCAAGAATAGGGAGAAGAAAGAAAAAGAGGCAAAGATGTAGCCTATGTTGCTTGGGAGGAGTCTTCCTCTAGTGATTGTAGCTCAAATGAAGGTGAACGCCAGATGTTTCTCATGGATAGAACAAGTAATGAAGTAAGTGAGGTAAGTCGAAATGAACTTTCAAAAGATGCTCTTATCAATATGATTCACATTTCCCATTCTTCTTATTCAAAGTGTAAATATATAAAGAATAGGTTATGGAAAATCATATATCATTCATATGTTAGTATAGAAGTTCTTGAACAAAATGAGAGAACTCATAATGATAGCATATATTCTTTGCAAGAGAAATTCCTTGAGCTTGAACTTCAATATAATGGTGTTGAAACTGAAAATGGTATTGATCTTAAGAAAATGAATGACATTATAGATGAAAACCAAACTTATATTAACGAATTTGTCATTCTTATAATTGGAAATGCTAGGATTCTTGCTAAGTTAATGATATTGAATCTATAACTATCTTGCTTAGTAAGGAAGTAGATAGCTGAACTCTTGAAAATGATTCTTATCTAACTAAAGCCCTATATTTGGAGGCTGACTTATTGCATGCTCAAGATGATCTTACTAGTCTTTCTTCTACAGTTAGAACTCTTAGTGATCATAACCATATTCTAAGAGCATCCTTGAAAAAAATTCCTCGAAGGGAAAAAATCCCCAAATGAAGTCCTAGATAACTCTACTCAACAAGTGGGTAGTAGTGGTTTGGGATATGAGGGAGGCCCAAAGAAAAAGGGAAAATGTAAAAGAAAGAGCAAATGACCTCCAATATATCATGGAGAGACTTTCAATTCTTAGACATCAATGGTTTGTTCTCATAATAAGAGTTCTTATCACTAATATACTTTTTATCCTTAAAATAAGAAGGGCACCAACCCAAACATAAAATGGGTCCCCAAGCTATCCCCAGATCTGAGAGTTTAAATTGGGCACCATCCTCTTCTTTTCTCATAGGAAAAAGAAAACTGGATCGTTGATAGTGGTCACTATATGCACATGAATGATGAGATGAGCCACTTCAACACCTTTATAAGAAGGGAAGGAGGTGCGGTGACTTTTGGGGATAGTAAGAAAGGTAAAGTGGTATGATGTAAGTGATTCACTCTGCATAAGGAATGTTCTTCTTGTGGATATAGCCAACATCACAATGTAGCTAGTGTTATTCAACTTTGTTATAATGGATGTCTTGTTCTCTTTACCTCTCTTGAATGCTTGCTTTTAGATTCCTCACTTACAATGTTATATATAATGGAACTAGAATTGGAAATCTATATACTATTGTTCTTAAATATCTTAAGCCTATTCTTGTTGAAATCCTAGTTGTTGATAAGAATGATATATCTTAGTGGCACCACAGACTTGGTCATATAAATATCGGTTAATTGAAGAAGTTGAGCAGAAAGGAGTTTGACGAAGGACTTCTTGAATTGTACTTTGAAAAGGATGAGGAATGCCAACCTTGCACATAAGGAAAGCAAACCAAGTCCTCCTTTAAAATCAAAGGAGTCCTTAGCACCAAGAGATGTCTTCAGCTTATGCACATTGATCTATTTGGACCTATGAGAACTCAAATGATTGGTAGTAGCAAGTATTTCTTGGTAATTTTTGATGATTTCTCTTTCTTTGGTTGGACTTTCTTCTTGATTGCAAAGAGTGAGACACTTGATGTTTTATCAATTTTCTAGAAATGAAAAAAATCCTATATATTATCTTTATCCATAGTGACCATGGGGGAGAATTTAAAAATAATTTGTTTGAAAGTTTTTGCATAAAATCTGGTTACCATCATAAATTTTATTGCTCCCGTACACCTCAACAAAATGTGTAGTAGAGAGGAAGAATATATCATTATAAGAAATGGCTAGGACAATGCTTTTGGAGTATGACACTCCCAAGAAGATTGGGCCAAAAACGTTAGCATCGCTTGTTTTGTGAAAAATTAGGTTTTCACACTTCCTTTGCTTAAGAAAAACCCCTACGAGTTATGATGTGGTAAAAAGCCTTCTATTGACTTCTTTCATATCTTTGATTGTCCATGTTTTGTTTTGAACACCAAAGATTCTCTTGATAAGCTTGATGGGAAATCTGACAAGGCTTTCTTTATTAGAAATAGCACTACTAGTAGATCTTATAGATTATTTAACTTTGAAATGTCTAAAATAGAAGAATATATCAATGTTAAATTTATTGAAACAAACCCTTAAATTTCCAAGAATGTTATGAGTAATGATGTTGTAAATGAATTGATTCGTAAATTAAAGGAACTAGACATCAACAGATTTGGATGAAGTTGAAGGCTCTACAAATGATGAAAAGAAGGATCCAACTCCCTGGTTTACAAGAGATCATAGAAAAGAGCTCATCATAGGCAACCCCGTTGAAAAGGTGAAGCCGCAATAGCTCTCAACAATGCACAAATAGACAACACCTTCATCTCCCAACTTGAGTCAAAGAATTTCAAAGAATCTCTTGAGGATAATGAGTGGATCCTAGACATGAAAGAAGAGCTTGAGTAATTTGAATAGAACAAGGTGTGGACCCTAGTGCAAAGACCAAGTAATAGAAAGATCATTGGCACAAAGTGGGTCTACATGAACAAGCTTGATGAAAGTGGTAAGGTGGTAAGAAAAAAAGGCAAGGTTAGTAGCTCAGGGTTACAACCAACCAGAAGGTATTAATTTTGATAAAGCTTATGCTCATTTTTCTATACTTTAATCCATTAGAGTGCTAATTTTCTTTGATAGTCCTAAAAACTTTTTGATATACTAAATGGATGTTGAAAGTGTGTTTTTGAATGGAGAATAGAGGATGAAGGCTACATGGCTTAACCTCCTTGATTTGAATATGAAAAGCATGCTAACCATGTTTGTCTACAAAAGGCTCTTTGTAGACTAAAAAAATCCCCTAGAGCATGCTATGAGAAATTAATAAACTTTATTATTGGTAATGGATATGGTATGGGAAAAGTTTATGCTACTCTCTTATAAAACACACTTCTAACAATTCCTTAATCATTCAAATTTATGTTGATGGCACCATTTTTGATAGGACCAATCTTGATATTTGCTAGGAGTTTAGTTTTCTCATGTAGAGTGAATTTAAATGAGCATGATTGGGGATCTCACATTCTTCCTTGGCATCCAAATCAAGAAAACAAAAGATGGAAACTTCATCAACCAAAGCAAGTACACTAATGAATTCTTCAGGCACTTTCAGATGGAGAACATAAAGCCAGTGGATACTCCCATGTCCAACACCACCAAACTTGACAAGGATTAAAAAGGTTAAAAGGTAGACGAGAAGCTCTATAGAGGTATGATTGGTAGCTTACTATATGTAACTACCTCTAGACTAGATATTATGTTTAGTGTTGTCTTGTGTGCTAGATTTCAATCAAGCACCTAGAAAATATCATCTTGTAGTTGTTAAAAGGATTTTCAAGTACCTAACCAAAACTCAAAATTTTGGACTATGATATCCTAAGTCATCGGACTTTAATGTTACACCATGTAGTAATGAGGATTATGTTCGGTGCTTAGTTGATAGAATGTGCACGTGACACTTTCTTCCTCCCATGACCGTGTTTAGTTTCTTGGTTTTCTAAGAAGAAAAATATCATGGATCTATCAACTATCGAGAATGAATACATTGCCAGTAGTTTTTGTGCCCAAGTCCTTTGGATGAAGTAAATGCTCGAAGACTTTAATCTTTCTATGATGTTTCTTCTATCTTCTGTGATAATACTAGTACAATTAATTTATCATACAATCCTAATATATATCACTCACGTGGACACAAAAAGTCAACTTGTGGATATTTTCATTAAACCTCTAGCTAGAGAGTAAATTAAGTTTATTATATCAAAATTTATTATTACTGCCTTTGATGATAGCTCTATGCTCCAGATAAGATGTTCATATAATCCTCTATGATTTACTAAACTTTTCTTACAAAAAGATACCAAGTGAAATACGTTATTTTTTTCTCAAATGGTGTTTATATTGCAAAATGCTTAATTCACTGCAAATAGTAGCCTTTGATGATATAAAAGTGCCTATGTATGCTTTATATACATTATAGGCTAGTAAAATACATTTACTATAAAGAGTGGGATAAACCAACCCTCTACTAAATATGGTAAACAAAACACATTGGAAAGCAGCAGAATAAAAAAAATTTCTGACTATATTCAATTTCATAAAAGATTGTACAAGATACATAAAAAATCTCCCTTTTAGGGTTACATTAACATCTCAAACTAGGATCTAGATAGAGGGAAGTCTAACTACCACAGCTTTGTCTCCCAAAGCATAACTCCATCAGCTAAGTGCAAGCCAAAGCCATGATCTTCAAGCCCTATTCATCACCTTGCTCCACATCTGGGTGGTTGGGAAGGCACCCAGCAAAAGGGAAAGGAAAAACAAGTATGTGTTACAAAAACTATTCTAGGATATCATGATAAGCAAAATATGTAAAAACATACTATGGTTCATCATATGATGAAGACAATCAAGAGAATGAGGCCATTTATATAAAAGAATATTTCAATAGATGCATTGCCATAAACAAAGTAAAACAACAACATTGCATGTATGATTAATATTGACTACCTTAACTATGTATGATTGAGGCACCTACCGGACCTTCAACCAAAGGGTGAGGGGAGAATAACACATTCCCAGTCACCTACACATATTTCATGTGTGGGGGAGAGTATCACATTCCCCGGGGCGATTAAATACATGCCCAACTATGGGTGGTTGTACATACAAGTACCATTACACTAGTTAATTAGTCTAATAAAATCAACATGCTAGAAACTATGGCAAGTAATAGCATCATTTAAATAGAACATGGCAAAGGGGTACCAAGACCCAAGAACAATATTCCAAACTGATTATGAGGCAAGTATAGCAAAAGAATCAAGAGTATAAGAAATAGGATTCAATGAAGCCTCATTATTGAAAAGTAGGTAAAGTCACAAATTTTCCCAACTGAAGTGTATTAAGCACATACCTTTAATATTGATTCCAATTATCAACTTGCACCACTTAATCGATTCCATGTTCCACTTTTCCTAATATCAACACCATGTTTATGTATTAGAACTATATTCATCCATTAAACGCTTAAAACCCTAAAGTTACTAACTTTTTGTGCAAACCTTTGAATTGGACTCCGAAAACATCACCATTGTCTTATTTAGGGTTTTCTGATTGAAATAACATATAATATTATGTATTTTGAAGATATGAACTTTTATATGCATTTTTGGTGATTTTTACTTAATTAAATCATATTCTAGAAAATAACATTCGACAAAACTCAAAATAAACCTTTGGAAATATTTTTATTTGAAAGAGAACATTATTTGAGTTCAGAACATATTTTAGATTTATTTTTGGACTCACGGTTTAGAAGATATAAAGTTTTGAAAATGAACCAATAAGAAATTGCCACGTAGACACTTCGTACCAAAGAGAGGAAGAGAGTGGGGGTAAAATAGTAAAAAGCCACGAGTTGTCTCCCCCAACCCAGCCCATGCTATGGCTGTGAGAAAGCAGTAGCTTGCTTGGGGAAAGATTGGGCATTTGCACTATACTCAACCAAATTTGAAGTGCAAGTATGCGATGGAAAGCTTAGATCATGAGTGATTCGATGGTACCTTTAATTATGCCGAAGATGGGGAGTATAGGGAGCTACGAGTGCTACAAGCTGGACATCCTTGGTGGCTCGCAGTTGGGTCAAACGTAGACCAAAATCCAAATTAGCTTGTGCGTCGAGTTGCAAATACGATGGGGGTGCTTCGTGTATAGGTATTTATAGGAAAGGAGGCCTAGGCTAGGGTTTAGCTATGTGAGGTGAGAGAGGACACCAGCTTGCTTAATGGGTTTCTTGAATTTTTGTCAAAACATAAAAATCTTAGTATAAAGTTGTGTGGAATCTCAAGAGGAATTCGTAGAACCAAAAATCATCAGATTTCATCGAGTATATCTCAAGATAATAGAATTTGAATTTTTAGAAAACAAACCACATGTTTCCTAATCAATCCGAGGAAGAAGACAAAATGAGGATCCTCAAATCAAGATCCAACGACTGACGATCAGTGTGAAATCATAGTTAATTTTTTTATTCCTATTCAAATTCGACTAAAGTGATTTAATGGTTTTATCTCTCCTCATTTGAAGGCCCAAACGTTATCTAAATTTAGCCAAAATTTATATTCTGACTGATTTTTATGCCAAGAATCCAAATATGGAATTAGTTTTTCCTTTTGGGGACTTCCAATATGTTAAATAATTCAAATGTCATTTTCTCTTTCCTCCTTCATTAATGACTCTAGGATTCTCCAAAAATTACTAAACTTCACCGATAACTCATATTAAGTATGCTAGATACTAATTTGACATTACTTTATTTTTATGAAGAGTTCTAATATTTTATTAATAAAATTAAATATTATCATTTATTTTATCCTTTTGATTTATTAGAGGCATCAAGAAACTTCCTAAAATTATGAAACTTGGTATACAAGTAATAAAAAATGTGAGGAACACTGTTGTGAAATTAATTAATTTTTATCAACATATATTTAATATTTTTGGCCTTTAAATCATTTTCTCTCTCCTAAAAAATAAAATATTAAGCATTGACCAAATTAGATGCAAATTTTCCCAAAGGCTTATTTCCATGCTTAGATTACAAATTTGGAGTTATTTTTCCAATTTGATGATATTAGATATTTTATTTCTCTTTCTTGGATTATTTCCCATTATCTTGTAATAAAGGATTTTATATATTTATTTATTATCCAAATTAGATGATACTTGGCCATTAAGTTTCTTTTAAGCCAAGAAAACGAGATTGATATCCAAATTATCTTCATGGGTTTCCACTTATGATTTTTGGGACAATATGTTCCTCATTATCTTATTTATCCATTATATTCCATATTATTTCCAATTACCACATTTATCATTTCCTTTATGCATATTTCGAGAATTATCTCCTTTTACATATTCTAAAAGATACTATAAAGTTCTAACACGAATTTCTTTATTCTTTTTATCACTCAAGTGGACATTTTGCATATTTGTCCCATTACTAAGCTTTCGCTGAGGTATTTGTGCATAAATCCAAATATTAAAATAAAAGTTGAATACATGTTTATTAAACCATCATATTCTCCACAAATTAAATAGAAAGGCCAAAGAGGATATTTTTTTTTAGGGGTAAACATTCTACTTTCATTAAGAAATCAAATCTGCTCGAGCGCAGTTCATTACAAAGGAGGGAAAGGAACTGTAACTACTAAAAGGAGTACTATTGCTAGAAGCTGACCGGGCTAGCTGATGAGCCAACCCATTCACCTGTCTATGACAAGAAATAAAGGAAATGCAAGAAAAGAAAGTTTTAAGATGGGCTATGCCATCAAGGACAATCCCAATAGGTCAACCCTCTTAGCCCATGTAACGATCAGTTTGACAACTGCTTCAGTGTCCGATTCCACCATTAAGGCAGTGAGGTTCATCTCCTTTGAAAGCTTGAGACCTTCATGTATAGCCAGAGCTTCTACACATCTTGTATCCTAGAGTGTCGAGTTCCTTCTTCCAGCTATGCGGATGACTTCTCCATCATTATTCCTCCATGCAAGTTTGTATCCATCAACTCCATGATTGGCCACCGCTGCATCGCAGTTGAGTTTTGTAATTCCTTACGGCGGTCTGATCCACCCTACCACTGCATGTCTGCTCTCTAGAATTTCCTCCATTCTTCCTGATTCCCTGTGTCAGGTCACCATTTCCAGTAGTGAGTTCTTCACCAGGAGTGGGTGGCACACCTGGTTACCAAAGGTAATGTCGTTCCTTCTGGTCCAGATAGCTGATAGGGCTGCAATCATGTCTTCATCTGCAGCTCAGTTGTCTGTCCAGACCGTTAACATGATGGCCTTGCCAGTGGATTTTGAACCTGCCTGCCTGATGCGTCCTTGCACATCCGTCGGGTACTCCCGCCATAGATCCCACACTTGTTCACATCTGAAAAGCATACGTGTTATGTCTACTTTCTCCCTTCGGCAAATATTATAGACACTGTTAGGATGGTAGTACCTATCATACAACCACCCTACCGTGGCCAGAGATCTGGCGATGCAGTGCCAGAGGAAGTGTGCAACTTTGGGAGCTAGACCTTTCTTCCAAATCACTCACCAAACGTCTTTGTTCACATTGCTGGTCATGTGTTCGTTGCTGCTCGGTTGTTGGGTAGACATCCAAAGGCTGACTTCACTGAATACTCCCCATTTCTACTTGGTCTCCAGAATATCCCATCTACCCTCCTCGATTCTCCTAACAAAATAGCTAACACCAGTTTGGTGACGTTATGTGAGATAAGCTCGTTAACCTTCTCTCTGTCCCATATTCTTGTTTCCTGATCAAATAGCTGGTGGACCTATTGTATTGTCAGTGATGAGATACCCAACTTAGATTCTATGCTACCACCTAAGTTGGGTATCTAATTATCTAACCACACATTGATTTCCGTGCCATCACCCACTCTCCATTATAGTCCTTCAAGAATGATACTTTTAGAATTCCATATGCTACGCCAGGTGAAGCTCAGATTATGTCCTCTACGGGCATTAAGGACATTGCATGTTGGAAAGTATCTGGCCTTGAGAACTGTATACGCCAAAGTCTCATGTCTGTGGAAAAGACGCCACACTTGTTTTGCTAGAAGAGTTTGATTAAAAATAATGATATTTCAGAATCCCATACCTCCTTGGGTTTTTGGTCTACAAAGATTTTCCCAGCTGACCCAGGCAATTTTTCTTTCTGTCTTTGGCACCCCACCAGAACCTAGAGATGGTACTGTTAATGGTGTCGAGGAGGTATTCTGGTAACTGAAAAATACTCATCAGGTATGAGGGAATAGTCTGTGCCACTGCTTTTATGAGAACCTCCTTTCCCGCTTTAGACAATAATTTTTCCTTCCATCCCTGTAGCTTCTTCCACACTCGCTCTTGTATGTAGGCAAAGGCATGTTTTTCTGATCTTCTGACTGCCGTAGGTAGACCCAAATATTTCTTATGTCTATCAACCTCTCTCACTTATAACAAGTGTGTTATCTCCTTCTTTCCTCTCCCTACTCACTCCTTTACTGAAGGCCACCTCGGTCTTGGATAAATTAATTTTCTGCCCAGATGCCCGTTCTTATTGGCTGACAATCACAACTAATTTTAGGCATTCTTCTTTGGTCGCCCTGGAAAAGAGGATAGAATTGTCTACAAAGAAAAGGTGAGAAATGTGCGGTCCATGGTGGCTTGCCCGTACTCCATGGATGTCATTCTGTTGTGATGTCAAAATAAGTGAAGTAGAAAAAGCTTCAGCGCATAAAATAAAGAGGTATGGAGAGAGAGGATCACTCTGGCGCAGTCCTCTGGATGGTTGAGTCTTCCTGGTACAGTCCCCATTAATGGCGAAGGAGTGAGATATAGTCAAGATGCAGATCATGACTTTCTTCCTCTATATCTCTCCAAACCCCAGCTTCTCCTGGATGAAATCAATAAACCTCCATTCCACCCTATCGTATGCTTTTGACATATCAACTTCAGAGCTATGTGTCCCTTCTTTTTCCTTTTCTCACCCTTCATGGTATGGAAAAGATCGTATGCAATGCGAGCATTGTCAGTAATGATTCTGCTTGGAATAAAAGCACTTTGTTATTTAGAAACAATCTTGTCCATCAAAGGTCTCAATCTGTTGGCCAAAACTTTACAAGCAATTTTGTAAACTACATTACAGAGGCTTATGGGCCTGAATTCCCCAATCTCTTTTGGATTCTTTACTTTAGGTATAAGCACCACCAAAGTAGAATTCACATCAGCTATACTCTCTTCAGATTTCCACCATCCCTTTATGTAGTTAGCCACATCTCTTCCTATAATGTGCCAATATTTTTGGAAAAACAAGGCCTTCATCCCATCCGATCCAGGTGCCTTATTAGGATGCATACTTTTCAGTGCAGCTTGGATTTCTTCGGTGGTGATCTCCTTTTCCAAACTTTCTCTCTCAATCCTCTCAACTTTATTGCTCATCCCTTTTGTTGCCTCTTCTCATCCTGTGGGATTGGATGTCATAAAAAGACCCTAGAAAAAGTCAATGATCATTTTTTCAATCTCTTCCTCCTCTATCCTCCATTGTCCCCCTGCATCAGTTAGCCCTTCTATTTTGTTTCTCTTTTTCCTCTGAGATGCTTTGTTGTGGAAGTAGGCCATGTTTCTGTCTCCAGATTTCATTTCATTAACTCAGGCCCTAGCGTGTCAATACGTTTCATCACGTCTGTGCCATTCTTGTAATTCAGCTGCAATATGTGTACACCTGTCAAGATTGCCTCTATCAGGTGGCAGGATTTGAGCCTCCCCCAGTTGTCCTTCTAGTTCTTTTATCCTCTTCTTCATCTTACCAAACTTTTCGGCTGCCCATGACTTTAATTTCATTCCACACCATTCCATATTTCCCTGTAAGTTGAGAGAAAGGTTGTCTTCCCATGTCGCCTTGATGATTTTCTCACACGTCTCATCCTCCACTCGAATGGGTTCAAAAAAGAAGTTTTTCTACTTTCTGTGCCACCGCCTGTGTCTTTGCTCAATGTTAATAATAATAGGTGAATGGTCTGACTCAAACTTAGGAACGTGAACAACTCTGGCATGAGAGAATTGGGCTACCCAACTGGGACAAGCTAAGGCCCTATCCAGTCTTTCCCGAATAAGAGTTTCTAGTGATAAACCCCTGTGCCATGTGAAAATGCCTCCATTGTTTCCCAAATCCACAAGATCACAATCATCAATCACATCTCTGAAGTCTTATATGTAGCGCAATGGTTTGGGAGGGCCTCCCATCTTCTCTGAGTTCGATGAAATTTCATTGAAATCACCGAAGAACACCGTAGGAAGGCTGGACAGAGCTTTTAATTCACGCATTAAATCCCAAGTTTTATATTTCATCTGTTTATCCGCCTACCCATATATGCCCACAACTCTCCATGTGTTAGCCCCCTCATCTTCAGTGATCTCACAAATGTAGTGATGTTGCGAATAAGAAATGATACTGAGCTCTACATCTTTCCACCAGAGACCTACTCCACCTGCCCTATCCACCCTGTCAATGCAGATACCTTGTGTGAAGCCACACTTTCTTTTAACCACTTCCAAATCAGCACTAGAGATCATAGTCTCCATCAGATAGACTATGTTTGGGCTGTCCCTCCAACACCACGATAGGAGGGCGTTCACCGTGTCAGGGTGGCCCAATCTCTGACAGTTCCAACTCATGATTTTCATTATTGTTCACGGAGCTAGTCGATCTCAGTCTCCACTACTTGAATGTTTGACATCCCATCATTGTGTAATACAGACCCACTGCTCCTGGCCTTCTTGTATGTGTCATCAAGAGGATCCATTTGATCTAGCTCCATATCACAATATTCAGATTTCCTACCTCTTTTCCCAGTCACAGTATTCTAGATGACCTCCCGTTCTAGCACCCCAAGTCTTTGCGCTCTGCTCACCTTGTAAACCCACGGAGGCTCTTTGTTCTTCTTTGAATCCCCTTTCCCTTTTGTTACTACTTTCTTTTTGGTCTCGACCTTTCTTTGAGCCCTTGTTCTAACATCACTCGGTATTGTGTCTTCCAAAGGTCCAGTGACTATGTCTTGCTGTTGATATATAGTTTCAGGAGATCTGTGATTGTACGATCCTTCTGGGTACCAGCCTTGGGCCTCTCCTGGTTGATGCTTCCTTGGTCCACCTGCATGCACAAAGCCATCAGTTCTCTGGTGATCATCTTCTTCCCCGTCTGATCATCAGTTTTGGAAAGTTTCTCTGCAGGCTTACTCCCTTCCCATGTTTCTGGATCTCTCACCACCTTGCCCTTGACCTTTTCTATCTTTCTGCCATGATCTTGTATCTCTTGAAGTTCAGGGAATAGTTCTCTCAGATTGTATTCAGACTCCCCACTGCTCTCCTGCTGGTTTGATATTCTAATCTCTCCACCTTGTCCTCCCATAGCTCCTCCTCTCCACTTATCGCCGCCGTCGTCCGACCGGTCTTTAGCCATGGTCCTGTTGGTGTTCGAGGAGCTCGTCAGCATTTCCTACGTCGGCCTACTTCTGAAGGTTATGGTCTTCTTGGTGTGTGTGTGTTTCCGTGCAGCTCCTCGTATAGTGCTATCCTCAGTTTCCTCGGTGAAGCTTTAAGCCATGCTCCCCATTGGTGGCTCCCTTCTTCTTCCTCCCCCTGTTCGTTGCAGTCTCTTTCAACATGACCTAGCCGGCCGCAAACATGACAGAAGTTTTCCAGCCGCTCATACTTCACCTCCAGATTGAGAATTTTGTTTTGGTTTCCTCTTATGCGTAGAACTCTCTTGAGGGTTTTTGTGATTTCCATGTTAATCCTGACTCTTATCGACGCATCCCACCCTAACTCGTCTACATCCAGTTCAATAACATCTCCCAGCCTGGATGCAATCTTTGTTATGGCCTGGGTCGACTGAAACCCTAATGACAACCCATATATTTGGATCTAGAAGGGGGTATGTGTGATGGCTATTGAACCTGGTTGTTCGTCTTCCTCAATTTCTTTGAAGATTAGCAACTTGTTATCAAAGTTCCACGACCCCCATCCAGTACTTTTTGTTTATCTCGCCAATCAATGAAGTGTATTACAAACACGTCACCTTCCATTTTCTTAAAAACCACCTTCTGTGAGAGCCCCCATGCTTGCGTAAGGGTGTGTCTCATCGCCCAGAAATTAGTCACCCTATCCGAGAGTGGGGTAAACCAACCCTCTACTAAATATGGTAAACAAAACACATTTGAAAGCAGCGGAATAAAATTTTTTCTGACTATATTCAATTACATAAAAGATTGTACAAGATACATCAAAAATCTCCCTTTTAGGGTTACATCAACATCTCAAACTAGGATCTAGATAGAGGGAAGTCTAACTACCACAACCTTGTCTCCCAAAGCATAAATCCATCAGCTAAGTCCAAGCCAAAGCCATGATCTTCAAGTCCTATTCATCACCTTGCTCCACATCTGGGTGGTTGGGAAGGAACCCAGCAAAAGAGAAAGGAAAAACAAGTATGTGTTACAAAAACTATTCTAGGATATCCAGATAAGAAAAATATGTAAAAATGTGCTATGGTTCATCATATGAGGAAGACAATCAATAGAATGAGGCCATTTATATAAAAACATATTTCAATAGATGCTTGCCATAAACAAAGTAAAACAACAACATTGCATGTATGATTAATATTGACTACCTTAACTATGTAGGGTTGAGGCACCTACTGGACCTTCAACCAAAGGGTGAGGGGAGAATAACACATTCCCAGTCACCTACACATATTTCGTGTGTGGGGGGAGAATATCACATTCCCCGGGGTGATTAAATACATGCTCAACTATGGGTGGTTGTACATACAAGTATCACTACACTAGTTAATTAGTCTAATAAAATCAAGATGCTAGAAACTATGACAAGTAATAACATCATTTAAATAGAACATGGCAAAGGGGTACCAAGACCCAAGAACAATATTCCAAACTGATTATGAGGCAAGTATAGAAAAGAATCAAGAGTATAAGAAATATGATTCAATGAAGCCTCATTATTGAAAAGTAGGTCAAGGCACTAATATTCCCAACTACCTTAAATATTGATTCCAATTATCAACTTGAACCACTTAATCGATTCCATGTTCCACTTTTCCTAATATAAACACCATGTTTATGTATTAGAACTATATTCATTCATTAAATGCTTAAAACCCTAAAGTTACTAACTTTTTATGAAAACCTTCGAATTGGACTCCGAAAACATCACCATTGTCTTATTTATGGTTTTCTGATCGAAATAACATATAATATTATGTTTGTTGAAGATATGAACTTTTATATGCATTTTTGGTGATTTTTACTTAATTAATTTATATTCTAGAAAATCACCTTCGACAAAACTCAAAATAAACCTTTGGAAATATTTTTATTAGAAAGAGAACATTTTTTCAAGTTCAGAACATATTTTAGATTTATTTTTAGACTCACGGTTTAGAAGATATGAATTTAAAAAAAATGAACCAATAAGAAATTGCCACATAGACACTCCGTACCAAAGAGAGGAAGAGAGCGGGGTTAAAATAGTAAAAAGCCACATGTTGTCTCCCCCAACCCAGCCCACGCCATGGCTGTGAGCAAGCAACAACTTGCTTGGGGAAATATTGGGCGTTTGCGCTATAATCAACCAAATTTGTAGTGCAAGTATGCGATGGAAAGCTTAAAACGTGAGGGATTCGCTGGTACATTTAATTGTACTGAAGGTGGAGAGTACATGGAGCTATGAGTGCCACAATATGGACATCCTTGGTGGCTCAAAGTAGGGTCAAACACAGACAAAAATACAAATTAGCTAGTGCGTCGAGTTGCAAATACGATGGGGGTGCTTCAGGTATAGGTATTTATAGGCAACGAGGCCTAGGCTAGGATTTAGCTAGGTGAGGTGAGAGAGGCCGCCGACTTGCTTAAGGGGTTTCTCAAATTTTTGTCAAAACACAAAAATCTTGGTATAAAGCTATGTGGAATCTCGAGAGGAATTCGTACAACCAAAAATCATCGAAATTTCATCGAGTATATCTCAAGATAATTGAATTTGAATTTTTGGAAAACAAACCACATGTTTCCTCATTGATCTGAGGAAGAAGACAAAACACAGATCCTCAGATCAAGATCCAACGGCCGACGATCAGCATGAAATCACAGTTAAATTTTTGATTCCTATTCAAATTTGACTAAAGTGATTTAATATTTTTCTCTCTCCTCATTTGAAGGCCCAAACGTTATCCAAAATTAGCCAAAATTTATATTCTGACTGATTTTGATGTGTAGAATCCAAATATAGAATTAGTTTTGCCTTTTGGGGACTTTTAATAGGTTAAATAATTCAAATGTCATTTTCTCTTTCTGCCTTCATTAATGACTCTAGGATTCTCTAAAAATTACAACACTTCACCCATAACTCATATTAAGTATGTTAGATACTAATTTGACATTACTTTATTTTTATGAAGAGTTCTATTATTTTATTTAATACAATTAAATATTATCATTTATTTTATCATTTTGATTTATTAGATGCATCAAGAAACTTCCTAAAAATATGAAACTTGGTATAAAAGTAATAATAAATGTGAGGAACATGTTGTGAGATTAATTAATATTTATCAACATATATTTAATATTTTTAGCCTTTAAATCATTTTCTCTCTCCTAAATAAAATGAAATATTAAGCATTGACCAAATTAGATGCAAATTTTTCCAAAGGCTTATTTCCATGCTTAGCTTACGAATTTGGAGTTATTTTTCCAATTTGAGGATATTAGATATTTTATTTCTCTTTCTTGGCTTATTTCCCATTATCCTGTAATAAATGATTTTATATATTTATTTATTATCCAAATTAGATGATACTTGGCCATTAAGTTTCTTTTAAGCCAAGAAAACGAGATTGATATCCAAATTATCTTCATGGGTTTCCACTTATGATTTTTGGGACAATATGTTCCTCATTATCTCCTTTTATCCATTATATTCCATATTATTTCCAATTACCACATTTATCATTTCCTTTATGCATATTTTGAGAATTATCTCCTTTTACATATTCTAAAAGATACTAGAAAGTTCTAACACGAATTTCTTTATTCTTTTTATCACTCAAGTGGACATTTTGCATATTTGACCCATTATTAAGCTTCCATTGAGGTATTTGTGCATAAACCCAAATATTGGAATAAAAGGTGAACAAATGTTCATTAAACCATCATATTCTCCACTAATTAAATAGAAAGGCCAAAGAGGATATAAATGAAAGGAAAAGATGGAAAAGAGGACCAAAAAGGTAAAAATTCTAGAATTCGGTATGTTACATTTACATAGGGTTGTAGGATGTTAGAATTAATTTTCTTATCTTTGTGACAAACCCTGTTTTGGCCATGTTTGCCCTAGGGTAACACAATTGACGGGCAACTTGAGGTTTGAGTTGCACACAATGTTGACCAAGTTACCTAAAATGCAAACCAGCAACACTATTACATTGTTAGTAAGTGGGTACCCTCAACCAATTTCCTCCCTTTCAACTAGAGGAACTTAACTGATAACCCATCTAATGTGTTCGTCCTCCAAACCTAGACCCTCTCCTACCTTTCGCCTAGCCCATCCCAGTCTGAATGGCTTTCCCTTGGCTAACCCTTGTTGGGTTTTAGCAGTTTTTTTGGTGCATCTATTCTACTATGAGCTTGTTTTGCTTCCCCCTCTGTCTTCTCATCTCCCATGGCGACTAGCAGGAGAAAACAATGTTGCATGTCTGGAAACACCTCTTCTCCTCATACCTCTCCTACATAGATCCTTAGGTATGATGGCACATCCTTTATACATAGACAATCTATCCATTGGTATAAACAATTGCTTCCTCTTTCCCCCTTCCCCTTTATACCTTTAGAGGAAACTAGATGAGTTCTTGAAGTCTATCAAGAATCTCTTTCTTGGACAATGTATTTGTTCTCTTTACATTGAAAGATATTTCCTTTTCAATTCTTATTCTAGTAGTAATGCCATCCATGAGTTTTATGCTAACCTTACCTGGAACTACCCCACCTTGTACCTCTACCTAGCACCCAGATCATCTTTACATGCATGATAGTAAGGACTCATATCACAATCATTGAGGAGAACCTAAATACCTACTTGATTGGATCCTTGTCCACCTCCAATTGGATGTCTACCTATCCAAATCACCTTCACCTACTCTACCCCGAGGATTTCTACAAGAGAATTGATCCAAAATTATTTCTGTAAGATATTCACAAAGTCTTGAAGAAGCCTGGCCTACATTATAGGAAGAAATCCATCCCACCATCTTCTTGCCTCAATCTGAAGACACACATAATTGATCTCATTGTGAACTGCAATATCCATCCCAAGAAAAATCAAACATATAGTGTATTGTATCCTTTAGAGTATCTGAATCAAATGGACCAATTACACCCTTAATCACATAACCTATTTTGACTCAGAGAAGAACACCCGAGACTCCCATCCTCCTTATCCTAATCTCATATGTGTTTTGTCCAATTCCTTACTAGGAAATCCCAATTCAAAGATTTGAAACCTCTCAAAATAGGAAAGGTGTTTTTATCAGTGAAACCATAGTAAAGAAGTCTTCTCAATCCTCCAACTCCTCTACCCCTAGTGCCACCTCCTCCACTGAGCCTCCCCTACACCACCTAGACCTAATAGGTCTTCCTTCTATGTTTCTAATGAATCTCTCATGGCGTACATGATGTATCAGATTGCCTATTATCTACAAGTTCAAGAACATCTTCACCAGGACCTAGTTCACATAATGTCAAACATGAACCTGTCATGTCCTTCACCATATCCACCATACCAGCCATCTCTTTCAACCACTAACTACTACACATGCATATGATTAGTTCTACCCAACACACCAGTATGCTTCTTCCACTACACACCTTACTCCAGATGCTAGACCTACACGTGCTTCATCTCATCCACAACAAAGTATGATTCAATTGCTTACTCTCCCGCCCAGCCCAACCTCAATTGTTCTTGTAGACTTTGACGAGGTTTCTACACCCACCTTTGAGCAAGCTCATGCATTTCTCACTAACGCCATGTCCTAGCATGAGAAACATCTTAGATGGCCGGTTACACACTCCTTTTCTCCTCCTGAGGATATGGAGACAATAACAAAAGTTGATGACTATGTTGAGGATGATGATGAATATGATGATGATGATGGTGAGTTAGAGGGATCTCATGATAACGGAGTTGATGATGGAGATGAGACTGATGTTGCTCTTTCACTTTCTATGAGACTAGAGCCAGTGAGTGATGACAACTATGACCCAACTCAGGATGACCTAGACATAGATGACATTGATATTTAGTTTGTAGGTCTTAGAATACCTATGTATATGTCATTTTGCGAGCTTAGCATGTATTTTCATAGGGAACATGTATATGAGGCTACTTTTTATATCTTCATGTCCTTATCTATTGTTTTGTTTTCATTAAGAACTGATTTACTTTTTCTACAATCATTATCTTCTACACCCTTACTCTTTTTTCTGTTACTCTATGAGTTTGGTGTATGCACTATCATATTTTTTATTATGACTTAATGTTATCAGTTCTATCTCTAGATATTATTTTGTGCTTGGTGCTTGTATATGGTGCTTGTGAGTTGGATAAGTCCCGACGTAGCTCTTCTACCCCTCCCTTTTTGATATGAGAAAAGGGGAGAAATAGCTTGGCACATATTGAAATTGATCTTTATTAGCATATCTTTTTGCATATGGGAAAGTAAATACAAATAACATATTATATATATATATATATATATATGTGTGTGTGTGGGGGGGGGGTGTGGTGGTTGTGTTTTTGGAGAAACTAACCTTACAAGTAAGGTAAGAATATATTGAGGGGGAGCAATTTGCTATTATGGATTCATGTATCCCCCTACATATCAAAGATAAAATTTTGTAAGATTTTAGTCCTTTTCAATTTGTTAAGGTTGGTTTGTCATCTTCAAAAAGGGGGAGAATGTTGACCTAACTATTATTCATTGTACATAATTTGATGATGACTTAACCATTCCATTCATGTGTATATGTTATGTTTATTTGAGATCAATTTCATGTATTATGTACATGAAGAGGATGAAATTAGCAAACACTAGTTTGTCAGAAATAAAGTCCAAATCAATGCAAAAGTAAGCTTCAAAGATTAAATAGTATCTATATTAGAATCATGTTGTAAATCATTTATATTGAATGTATGACTTGTAACTAAGCTTAATAGAAACTTAAAGCACTTGATTCGAATATTTAAGCACTTTTTGGGAGTTTGTCAATTGCGATCACATATTTGCTTATCAACCAAGTTTGTCTTGGTGGCAACTTAGCCGACAACCAATCTGGCTCTTGGAAACACCCAGGGTCAACCAAGTTTTTCCTAGTGGCAATTCGACTGACAACATGCACTAGCGAAACAAATTACAGCCGTCAACTGAGTTTCATCCTAGAAAAACTCGATTGACAACTGTAAATTATTTTGTCATATATTGTTGTCGGTCGAGTTTTCCAAAACATTATTCAATTGATAACATTGTACAATAAAGTGCAGAAAAGTGTTCCTAACCATTTGTGTTGCAAAACTAAAAAATATATCCGTTTGAACACAAAAAATGGTGAGAATTCAATCCCAAGTGTCTCTACTGGCTAGTAGGCAACCTCATCTATAAAAGGGGCCCTTGGACTTCATTCCGAGTTTGCTTTGTATGCTCCCCTATGATATTTGAGTATTTTTGCCTCCATGGGCCCCTAATCTCTCTCAAGATTTTTTACTACTCTACATCCAATTTGAGTGAGTTAGCATCCTTGTAAGAGAGTGCTCCAATGTACATCTTGTAAAGATCTGCACTCTCTTTCCCAATCTCAGTCTAGCAACTTGGTGATTTGAAAGGTGACTTCCTTGAAGAAGGAAGTGTTAATCAAAGGCTGAAGAATCTTCTATAAGAATGGACAAGTCCATGGCAAAGGTAGAAATTCTAGGTAGGCAGATAGGTAAGACCTTTGTAATTGTTATTAGCTCCTTGACGTGAAAAAGAAATGCTAGTTATCCCTTGTGCTTGAAAAGGGTGGTCTATATGTTGTAAATCTTATAATGGAACGTAAGAAGTGTGACATGGTTGAAAATTCTAGAGATTGACCCATCTAGGTAGTGGATGTACATCTCCTAGTTTGGATATTGGAACCACTATACATCTTATTCTTCTTTTGGTATTTCCTCAATCTCTCTCTCCCTTGATTTTTAATATTGCAATATCTTTTAGCAAATATCTTGAAGGTATAATGTGTTTTGTTTAAGTGGTTTTAGCTCTATTCACTCCCCTCTAGAGCCCATAGATCCAAAAATTACCATGTCAACTATGCCTAGCTAGGATGGCAAGGTAGAGAGGTCGTAGTTTCAGAACCATTAGAAACTATATCAGGATAGAATTTGGATGAAGGATCGATGGTGAAGCAAATTCACACATTCATGATTTGGAAGAATGGAGAGTATTAACTAAGCCTTACCAAACCAAAAATAAAAGTACTCAAGCATCATGTGTATGTCATCAATGTGTATCATTAAAAAAGATGTATGACTTGTAGATGATTGGAAAAACTACCCTATTTAAAGGGTTGCCACAACAAGTGTGAAGAATACTAAAGGGTCGGGGCATGTCATGCGGGAAAACATGTTGGTCGAATTTACCTCAACAACAAAGAAACCTGAGGGAGTTGAAGTTTCAAAGTTCTATGTATATGTTGGCCATGTAAATACAAAGTCTTAGCCTAATAATTCAATTGAGTACTTTATTATACCTTAGTATATTGTCAACTTTTCACACGATCTTATGCATTTTGTGATTGTGCAAAATGACGATGCCAGTCGTGGTAAGAAAAATATATAATGTCAGTATTATCCATGCCTTTTGAAATAGGGTATCTCGTGAAATCCTCTCAGATATCTAACAATTGTACTTGATGTAGTGAGTTATGTCTCAACATTAAAACCGTAAGTCTCCAATCTTGTACTCGGTTCCCTACACTACCTCTTAGAAACCTAATGAAAGCTAATAGACTACTACCACCTCAAATATACTAAATGCATGTACCTAAAAATGGTTAGAAATTCATATGAGTTATAATATATATTAGGTGGTACTTCCGACTCAATAATTAATCATAACAATAAGATGGAAATACATATATAATCCTAAATAAAAATAAAAATTCCACTTTTAGAACATTGAAAGATAGACATATATTTCTCATTAAAACATAGACATATAGTTCTAGCCTCGAACAATGGTAGACTAGTGAGTTCGGGCTAAATAATTAAGGTTATACATTCACAATCTGAAAGGCAAATCCAAATAAAGCACTCTAGAATTACATCATACTTAATTAAGTTTCTATTCATTCTTAGGTATTTGTTATCATCTATTATATTTTCTTATTATCAAGAAGAGATAGGATAATCATTGTGTGCATGAATCAACCCCTACTTCATACTTCAAACACTAATATGGAGTTTTGGATAAGACATATCACCTCTAGGGATATGATCCTTGCTATAGATTTACACCCCTTCCCAATACTTCCAGTGAGTATGGCCAAGGGCCATAACCTTCCACCTATATAGAATTGTATCCTCCCTTATATAGGTGGATTACAACTGTGGCACAAATATGGCCCTCTCTTATCTTACACTAAGAGTATGGTTATATACCATCATCTCCATAAAACCTAGGTTGTGAGTTGTTGCCATGGGAGAGCTATTCACAACCAACCACTGCAAGGATCAATCAAGAACCACAAAACAACAAAAAACAAGCTAGGTGTCATGTTATATATGATATTAGTTTTATAATTAATGTTAGGGTTAAATCATGTATAGGGTGTGTTCATTGATTATCTGAGTTGGTCAACACTATAGATGAATCGTGTATATCTGGAAAGAATACCCTAGTGAATGATCTTAAACAAATCAAAATTGTGTTATATGTACACAAATGAATGTACATAGATCATGATTATCAAAAAATTAGACACCCACTAAAAATATTGATGCTTGAGAATTTTCCCAATGATGACATGTATTCTTTCTTCTCTCTCTACAACACTTAGAATTTAATTATATTCTCTTCTCACTTCATGTTTTATTCCCCTTTTATCTCCTCCATTTTTCCTTCACACCAACCATGAACAAGTACAAGAGAGTGTCTAGGGTGGAGAATTAAGAAACAACCTTGATAGGATTGGATAGTGTAGCATTTGAAAACAATAGTTTGAAGGGGAAGTTTAATTCATGCCCCTCTTTGCAACTCTAAACCTTACTTAGTTCGACATGGATTGCAAGGGGGTATCACCCCCCCATGCTTATGTGTTCAAGGGGAATCCTCACAATGTTTTTTCTTGGAACCCATTGTAGAACCCAACATTTTTAACTCATGCACATCAAGTATCATAAGACCCACTTGATTGGCATGTCTCTGAAGGAAAGAACACAAAGAAACATATTCCTCTTATCACCCTATCATTACCCAGGGTTGTTTATCAAAGAGAAGAGATTATCATCTCCTCTAATTATAGCATGAACTTTCAACTGTTCATGAGTCATTTACTCTAGTTTCATCCTAGGTTCCTTGCCATCAACATAGGAATTATAAGGATGATTATATGTCATTATTCCTTTCTTTGTTATTGTCTAACATGTTCATGAGCATTTTTTGATTTCATCACATTTCCCATTTCCACATCATGGAAAAAGATCTTTACTATTCACACAGGCTTTATCAAATAGGGATTATCTCCCTTGTTCTCATTCTCTTATCATGAGGATTATACGTTTTACTTCCTCATACACACATATTGATCTGAGATCATCTCAGATTCCATTTAATGAACTTAGGATGTGCTCATTGTTGTATCCATGTACCAGGTTGAAGCAAATCGACAGAGGTACTTCTTGAGAGTGGACTACCTCTACTCTATAAACTCATGTCTTTAAATTATGTAGCTCTAATATTCTCTTGTTTGGGGGACGCGAGATGAATTGGACATGGTATAACTCTAAAATATTGTCATATAGTAAACAACATGATGCAAGTACATCCTAACATTATACCTGACCAACATGAGTTTTCTATTTAGATGGTTACATGATGATACAACTACATAAACATGATTGTGGAAAGGGATAGATTGGGACTTATTTTGTGGTGGTTTTAGTTAATGCGCTGAGATAGTACAAGGGAAGAGGTATTTCATGTATTTTGGTGAAGCAAGTGTCAGTCCTTCTTCCTTATTTATGTAGAAGATTGGAAACAACATGGACAAACATACTTGTCAAAGATATTTAGGAAGGGGATTACTCTAAGAGATCTAAAAAGGAAGGGGCAGCCGCCCACGGGAAAAGATATATTCTTGTTTTCTTTTTTAGAGAGCTGATGGTACCATAGGGGGTGGGTGAAGAAGAGTGGTAGTGGCTAACACTAAGAGAGTTAGATGATGCCAACCCAATACTGTGATTGCATCTGAGAAATAATGAGATGACAATTTGATGTATTACAAAGGCAAACAACTCATCATATATATGATAGGTGACGAAGTTATAGATGTGATCAACCATTATTGATCATGCATAATACATGCCCGTATAGCCTTACACTCACTAGATTTATTATATTTAACCTTTACAAGTATAATAAGTTCTAAATAAAACAATATATTATCTACATATAAAGAAAAGAAGTTTGATAAGTTTTGCCTTTTTCAATGTGGTAAATGGCATGTTCAAAAAATTTGTGGCATGTTGAAAAAATCTATGGCATCAAAGTTCATTTTTCTTAGAAAAAAATTGGTAATTATATTCAACTGTCACCCTGAGGTGTGATTTTCAAGCCTCATGGTTGCATACAATTGTTTTGGTTAGCTAGGTGCCACTACTTCACCACATGTAAGTTTCTCTTGAATGTGTGAGATGTAAATATAAATGTACATGTTCAATAATATATATCATGCATGTAAACTCTACTTGCAATGTATATGTATTGCAACTCGATTGGAAATCACATGCTTTGTGGTGTTTTATACTAGTACATAGTAGAAAAAGATACGTCTTTGATATCTAGGAATCTTTATAATTATATCTTTCTAATGTAAACATAGAGATGCAAGTTCAATTCTTTATTTTTTTAACTGAATATAGTTGCCCTTTTCAAGTAGGGATGCATGTCGTCAGGGGAAGGTTGATTGGATATTATTCGATATTACCATAAGAAATAATTTTTTGTTACGAATTATTCTCATTTTTTTTCCCATAGTGTTCTAGTCTACCGACACGTTAGAATTAAAATCGCTGTGTTTTCCTTTAATATCTCCTATCATATTCATTCTTCAGATTTTTTCCATTATTAATTTTATTTTGTCTCTTCTGTAATAAACATGTCTGTACTATACAAATCACTTTATCTCCTTCTCTGCTCACAATAAATCAATGCAAATACCACATATATCATTGTCGACTCCAGTACCTACATATATCATCATATACTCTAACATAGTATGCCATTAACTAAAGATATTTTTTTAGAATCTAAGATTTTCTTTAATAATTTTAAACTTATTCTTGTAGCTTGAGACTGTAAACTACATGTATAGGAAGTGTGGTTTAACAGTAAGAAAAAAAAATTAAGAAGAGCTGGCAACGACTGAGGAACATATCATAGGCCCAATGTGACTCTCTCTAGTCTGCAGCTGCTCGCCACATGTAGCCAGTCAACTACCATTGGCCCACCAGTAGTGAAGGAAATGAGAAAAGACTAAGAAGATATGGCATGATCTTCTTTAAAGTAGCCCAACTGATGGGCATCGATTTTATTTCTAGCACCAGATGGGAGCCACAATATCTCTTCACAACCATTCAATAAAACCAGAAAGCACACATAAGGACGGAGCCAATAGGGGGAGCAGGGGTCCTGTTCTAAATTAATAGTTTTTCATAATTATGTTTATATACCTAATGCAGGAGGGTGGTGATCGTACCACACTCTCTCATGCCTCGAGAGTTTACCATGTCGGGCTCGCCCGGGGTGGGTTCTCTCAGTTACCAAAAAAATATATCAAAAAACTATGTTGGTACAATGGTCTACGATGCCCTTACTCTTTATATGCACCGAGGTCTGGTTCTAAACTGTGTTGCTGTTTTGAAACATTCAACCCATCCAATTCAGGTCTGTATGTTACCTTTCCATTTAAAGCAAAAACACATGTTGGTGCAGTTGTATTTCACGCCTTGAATCTTCCAACCCACCTAGGTCCAAGTTTTTGTGCTGTCATCTTTTTATTCACCTTTTGTAGCTTCCTTTTTGTACAAAGGCCTTAGTTCAACATATTTACTTGTAACTCGTCAATGTTTAAGTAACTTTTAATGACTTTTCGTTAACATGTAAATACTTTCAGCCATACTTCTTCTAAATAATTACAAATATTATGTATTTTGACATTAAACAAAATGAAGTCCATGTTACTCATTATTAAATGACTTTGTTAAAGGGTTTAAAGGCTTATAGTACATGCAAATAGTCGAATTAAGAGTCTTAATTGATGTTCTTATAGTCATTGTTTTCTGGTCTTCTTTTCAATAATTATCCATTAGAGTGTAATTTGATGAAGCGTCATATTCTTTTTTGGTTTTTCATAGCTCAGATCTCTCTTTTGTTACTTTAAAAATTTATTTACAAGGTTAATTAAAGCAAACCAAATACTATCTACACAATAAATTCTGAATCTTCATGGACCAATAATAACATTGTTTAGGATGTGGATGATTGTCTCGTAAAGATGTGATGGTTACCTTATTATGACACACATGTTAACATTAGATTGAGCTTTTTTTTTGGTCATAGAACTGGACAAAATATTCAATCTATGAAGGGAAAAATTGAGAATTTAGACCACATATCATCACAACTTCACAACACATGGAAGAATATGAATGAGAAATTTTTCATATTCCCATTTGTGTAGCAACAACATGATATAATACGAAAGCCTCAATTAAATAGTTCGTGAATACGGTTCATGCTTAAGAAGTGCTTCATAATACCGATGATAGGATGGAGAGGGGTTTAATATTTCCATAAGTCGACATGCCCAATCAAGATCCGGGTTGTTTTCCCTCTAAACATTTTAATATGGCCAGAGATTAGCATGGTTGTGACTTGAAAGACACACCTGATCGTTACCAAGATGATGTAAAATTTGATCATGAACACGTAGAGCTCTACTAGGAAAGTGATTCTAAGGCACATCTTGTACAATCTTGTGCGGGAGACATAACAACTCTTTGTCGAGTTGGGAAACCACAAGATCAAGGAGAAAATATAGTAGAATACAATGTCCAAGAATCCTTGAAGCAATCCTATAGTTTAAAGGAAGATTCGTCACCAATTTGAAGTATAAACATTCATAATCATAAATGGATTTAAGTAATTTTCTCTACTTCTGACGTGTCATTTTTCTGAAATATGAAAAATAACTCATATGTCTATCTAGGACTTTGTATCACGATAGAGGATGATCGAGTGGCTTCTACTGTCAATGATGAACAAATTTCACAAGTTGCACTAAGGCTCCGATTGGTTTATCATAACTGGTCTGGAAAATGCATGAACTCGAGTTCCTTGAGAAGTTTTTCATGATTGGTTTAAAGTAAGTGTTGGAACTTGAGTTCCGTGACTTTTGGGGAGTTACAGACTTACATACAAAATACAGTTCCTGAGTTCCCTCTTAAAAAGAGCGGAAAATGAGTTCCGGGACAACTAACAACATTTCTTATACAATTATATTCTTCATTCGTTATAAGTGACACATGTAAAAATATTTATGACTAGAAATATTAATTGTGAGAATATAGTTCGTTGCTAAAACTACAACATAATATGACAAAATATCATACACTATAATTGCACTATAAAATATTTAACATTATAACTACCATTATCAATACAATCTACAAAATAAAAATACAAGCATCATGAAAAAAAACCGCACCATGTGAAAATAATGTGATTTACGTAATATATTTTTATTCTTCATGTTTAAACAATATGATGCAAAAAATAATAATTAACTTCAACCATGCACGAGTAATAAAGTAAAAATTCTCGATAGAAATAATGTAAAAATTAATATTTTACATTGCGTTAAACAATGATGAACTAAAAATTATATTTATAAGCACATGAAATGTGGATATTATTACAATACTTTGTATACACAAAGTGAAATAAAAATAGTGTGATGTGATTTTAATCGTAATATTTTTATTAATATTATAATTGCACCATAATAAAATATATTTAAAGGAGCAACATTTGCACAACAACTACTTGTTATGATTATTATGATTTAAGAATATTATGATTTTTTACATATATGATTCCTTTTTTTATGTCTTTTCCATTCTCATTTATTTGCAGTGGCAGAGGCAAAACTTAGTTAAAGGGTGGGCACCTTGTTGCTAGAGGTGAATGGGTAGGGCACAAAACACAATATTGCATGTATATTCTCCAAAATCTATAATAAAATTGCTTTGATCAATGTACATTTTGATAAACACAGGTGGGGCCCGTGCCCACCTGTGCCTCCATGTGGCTACGCCACTGCTTATTTATATTATACAAAAAAATTAACAATATTTTTAATGATTTCTATATTTACACTTACAACAAACCAATCACATGAAAGTGAATGGAACTTAAGTTCCAAAAACTAAACAAGAATTCCCAAAAAATGAGTTCCATGGAACTCATCACTTACACCAAACCAATAGGAGCCTAAGTATTTTCTTTAGAAAATACCATAAATGATAGAATTATTATATTGGATGCTAAAGTTTCAATTATGTTTTTTAGCATAGAGATGTGAAACGAAGTTGTTATATGCCAAAGGGAAATGGCAACTTGACTCTGCCAAAATGTACACAACGAAATTCAATAGCTTAGGAATTATATATTTAGTTTATTATCCTTTGCTTACAATTTTATTTCATACATTTCAGTATAAATTATAGTTGATTAGCCAAATCTCTCATTCATGTAATTCTAAAATAGGGAAACCAATTGACTTGATATAATTTACCAATTGCCCTAGAAATTTCTTTTAAATAGATTATTAGTTACATATTTACATAGGTGTTAATAATTCTGTTACTATAATATACAAATGCATTGTGTTAGTAAAAATCTATGTATGTTCTTCCCAATTGATATTTTAAAAAGTAACTTATGTTGCTCATGCTCTATGAACTGTAATTTTTGTATATCCTTACAAGATAATCATAATTTTATAGTACATCTTTTCTGAAGTAATATTACTAGTGGAGTATTTAAAGGCAAGTCTCATGACAAAATTGTGATAGAAAAACATATAAGTTTGCAATATACTTGAGTAAATAAGACATACAAAAGGTGCACTATAATTTCTACCATATTTTTTAAGTTACCTTTAAAAGCGAGATCGCCGCCCTCCTCAAGGTTCAAACCCCCGCCCCTGCGCGTACAGCTGGATCAGAGGCGGAATCCAATTGCACACTTGCAGTCGGGATGATCCTTTCTGCATCATTGCCAAGCCAATTACGAA
The DNA here is from genome assembly GCA_963693085.1 of Alisma plantago-aquatica. Classification (NCBI taxonomy): domain Eukaryota; kingdom Viridiplantae; phylum Streptophyta; class Magnoliopsida; order Alismatales; family Alismataceae; genus Alisma; species Alisma plantago-aquatica. The sequence continues at coordinate 817,056,948 of OY856409.1, read as the reverse complement.
CTTCCCAGTCGGAAGTCGGAACGCGCTAGAGACGTCCGGCTGCCTTATAAATAGGGATGGACCGTGAGTGGGAATCAGACGACGGAAGACGATTGCTTCCCTGAACATCTTCAACGATGCTGAGAACCGCGGTGAAGAACCCAAAGACGGCAGGGAGGAGGAGGATCCCCATGATCAAGATCGAAGACAGGAGCCGGCTGTACGTCAGCTTCTCAAAGCGGCGAGCCGGCCTATTCAACAAGGCCGCCCAGCTCTCCGCCATATTCGGTGTTGAAATAGCCGTGGTCGTGTTCTCCCCTGCCGGCAACCCCTTCACCTTCGGCAACCCCTCCGTGGACGGCGTCCTCGACCGCTGCCTCAGCCCACGTGCCATACCGCCCGCCGTTAACGTCGGTGAGGGTTACAGCGGTACAACTGATGCCGCTGTGCTGACTGCTGGCAAAGAGCATTCTGGTGGTGGGATGATTTTATGGGATGGGGATGGAGCTAGTATGCCGAAAAGGAAAGCTATGGCGTCTCTAGAGCCAGAAGATCTTCCGGAAAAGAAAAGAATAAAGACAGGAGTAGATTGCTGATTGCCGTCAGAAGCGAGTTTCAGTAATCCCGATCAGCAGTGCGTTCTTAAATGATTTGGCACCGATTTTGTACAACGCGCCGTGGTGCCAAAAGTAATAATGAGGCCATATTGTATTTTTCTCTTCGTCATGTTCTTCTTCATTGGCGCTGAAGAAGGAATTTTGGAGAAGGTCCTAATGATCAATGAGGAATAAAACTATAAAGTTTGTTTCTATAAGGTCCTAATGATCAATGAGGAATAAAAGTATAAAGTTTTTTTTTTGGGGTGAAAAAGTATAAAGTATAAAGTATAAAGTTTGTTTCTATAATACTGGAATAAAAGTGACTTTTATCATATAGTAAGAGCAAAGATGAGCCAATAATGTAGTGGTACCCGAATGATAAAGTTGATGTTGTACAGTAATCACAAATTTGAAACCTTTCACAACAGAATGAATAAATTGTCACTTTTATTTAAAAAAGAAAAGAATAAAGATGACTTACTCTCGGCCTCCAAATTGCTAATACTTGCTCTTAGGCACGTCTTTGTATAGTAAAAGAAATATGTGCAGCCCATTTTCTTAATTTGACATCTAACCTCAGGATCGGTGCGTAACCACGCTCTTAACTAAGTTCAACCAAAAAGGTAAAACAATGTTGAAATAAAATGAAAAAAATAATTTGGACACAATTTTGTTAAAATAATTACCTTCATAACACATCATAATTATATTTTAAAAATACCACAATTTGGTATAAAAATGTCATACAATGTGGCATTTTAATGATTCAATTTCAGAAAACAACCTTATTAAACATTGTATATAATTTTCTTAGTAAGAAACTCAAAGAGAAAACGAATTCAAGAAAGCACCACTTTGTGTGGCATTATTTTTTTTGAAGGAAGAGCTACATTCATTAAAAGAAAGCCATACGACATCTACAAGATAATAACCTCACAACATGGTACCAACTAAGACTCCTTTGCTTGACTAACATAACACACAAGCTCAGATTGGGATGTGATAGGTAAATTACATGTGTGAACCCTCTTCGTTCTGGCTGTCCAATTGTGTGGCATTATCAACTTGACGCATAGGTTTGAGAATGCTACAAAGTGGCACTTTTTAAGTTTTATTTCAATTATTATATAAAATGCCAAACAAGATAGCAAACTCAGAATAGTAAAACACCACAACGAGTGGCCTTTTTACATCAAAGTGTGCTACTATGGGTATGTATATATATATATATATATATATATATATATATATATATATATATATATATATATATATATATTCTGACCATTGATGTCTCAGTAGAGATATTGTAACAATAGTAGAGCTAATTGTTAGACTAGGAATATCAGATACCATATTACGACAATTTGATCTCAGCACGAAGAGATGAGAAACATGCAATATACCGACTATAAGCAAAGTGTTGCTAACCCGCAGAATAGACACTAGCGCAGCAGAAGCATGTTGGACTTGTTTAAGTCACTAAGGATGAATCCGTTGGTGATTGGATCTAAGTGCAAGTGGGAGTTTGTTGGTAAGGTATTCCCCTAGAGATAATCATATAATGATTGACATGTCATAATTACCTAAAGGGATTTGATTAATAATAACATATATAAAGGCAAGTTTTCAATTCATCTGATTCACTCAGTTATGAGATAATGAGGACACATAGTGAATGTCTAGAGAATTATATTATGTAATGACGTATGTTATCAAGTTCCTACCCTTGTGATGAGATCACACAGATGTTAAGAGTACATATGCATATTCTCATTATGTCCATGATCGGTTGCTAATGTGGAAGGTTGATAGACAACAATAACACATAAGATCAGAGTGTGAGTTGGTTGATGACTAAATCTCATTAGTCATAATATGGCAATATCAAACCAAGCACACAGATACATGTTAGAGAACAGTATATCGGACATACCCACCTTGAGAGTGACACATTATTTTGTGGTCACATTCATATCTCATAGTGAAGGTGGTGATTGCGATTCTTAGACCTGAAATCACTGCACTCGTCACATGTCGTTGGGTACACTTTGACATCATGAAACACAGTCCTAAAATATGGGTTGTTGTAACGGTGATGATTGGGTGACTTTGACACACGGGGATAGGATGTGACTGATAGATATAGGATTTGTCCCTCCTACTGAAGTATGATATCCTAGCCACTTGATTAGCAAGACTGAGAAATGCATGCACATGCACATGTGAACAATATATGATATTGAGGTCACATTATCTCTGACAGTCTGCTCTTAGTTCAAGAAAAATGGATTGAACATCGAGAGGATGACCAACCATGCCTCGAGTTCATCTTGGATATCAGAGATAAAGGAATTATACAATCACTGCAACACCTTACAAAGATTGTCGGTTGAAGTTGTTCTCTAACTTTCCATTTCACATGGGTAGCACTGATGTGCGACTAGGCACCACTCTTTGCTTGTGATGTCATAAGCTAGTTATGGACATTCACTACTAACGTGATATGGGACCTATAGGGTCACACACATAGGAACTCATCTAAAATAGGAGTTTGATCTTGAATGACAATTGGATTGATTACTAAAGTGTCTATGTATTCAATTCATGCAACTGATTGCTCGATTGGCTGACCAGGTCTGCCAAACAACCATATCACTGAGTGAGATGACCGTTTGGGCAACCAGACAAGAATCTCATGTAGTTGAGGCGGCCATTTGGGGGTCAGGTTGGCCGAAGATCAATTTGGCTTGCTTTTGCCCTTGAACCAATCGGTTCAATATGATTGAACCAACTCAACTCGCCAGACAATCGCCTGGGTAAGTGAGACAGGCATATCACTTGGGTGAGATGCCCCAATTGGGTCGAATGAAGGTTCGCGATGTTTCCCAAATAGTTTCAATTGTACTTTATTTGAGGAACACATAAATTAATATGAGATATTAATTGGATTCAAAATAGCCAAATTTGTTTCAAATTGGGAACTGCCAAATGGCCATTTGGCAGTGAGAGAAGATCGTGTCACACACCAGACGACCGTCTGGGTGTGCAAAATGGCCATTTCAACTGTTGCAGGTTGTGAAAATTCAAGATATTCTGGTTCTTTCCACTCTCTCACTTTAATCCCATTTCGGATAGCAAATGAGAACCTTGACCCTGACCTCTACTATAAATAGAGGGGTACTGGGGGATTCCCAGAGTACAACACAACATAGACCACTGAGAATCAATTCCTCTGACAACTGTTATCCTTTTTGTTTGTGGTAACCAAGAGAGCCCAGACAAGTCCTACCCGATAGAGTAGTCCACACAGACCAACTAGAACTCCAAACAAGTCCAACCTGATAGGAATGGTTCCAATTGGGGATTAATGTGTTGTTCTATATTCCCACCAAGATTCATCATGACAGAGTAGCCAATCTTTATGGTCCCATTTCCTTGCCTTCTCAGGAATAATCTTTATCTCCTGATTGGAAAGCTCCACATGTACACTAGTTTGAGGGGGACATGGAGCCAAATCTCAATGATTTATACCATGAATTTTAAGTTTCCTTTTGAATGCTATATGGATGAAATGGCTACCCCCATCATTGATCATAGGTCTAGGAAGTTGAAATAATTAATTTGTTTGACTTCACAAAATCATGGACAACCTTATGATCATTGGCCCTTATAACCGCAACCTCAACACATTTAGAAATAGTCAGTGGACACTATAATGTCTATTAAACCAAAATAGGGAAGTAAAGGACCCATGAATTCAATACAACAAACATCAAATACTTCCACCATCAATATAGGAAATAGAGGCATCATGTCCCTTTTTGAGAGTGTGCCTACCTTTTGGCACTTTAAACATGCTTTGCAATACTCATGGGTATCCTTGAAGAGAGTACTCCAAAAGTATCCACATTGCAATACTTTATTTGTAGTCTACTTCCCACCAAAGTGATCGCCACATGCACATGAGTGGCACATGGTGAGAATCTCAAGCTACTCATTCTTGGGAATACACCTTCTAATAGCTGCTTAGAGCAATACTTAAATAGATAGGGGTCGTTAGACATGCATTTCTTTATGACTGTATCCAAACTTCTCTATTCACTTTTCCATGTGTCTGGTACTCTTGTACTAGCTAAGAAATTTGCCATGTGCTTGTACCATGGATTCTATGTTGAGCTGACCAACACAAGTTGCTCATGAGGCATTGTCTCCTTGATTTCAGTCCACTCTTTATAGGACGCCTCAATGCATGATAGAAGATAGGACGTTGGGTTCTCATACTCTATCTTATTAGTGATTTCTAGATTACACTCTAGAACCTTACCATCCTAGTCTTAGAATCCTTTTTGATATAAGATACTTGATAGAAGCCTGGTTGGTGTAGATAATCACTTTATTTTGTAGAACATATGATTGAAACTTATCAAAAGGAAACACAATACCAATATGCTCCTTATTTGTGGTTGTGTAGTTCCTTTGGGACTCATCAATAATTGTTCTTGCATAATGGATTGCATCCAGAATCTATCCAATCCTTTGGCCCAACACAACTCCACTAGTTTATCAAATGTATCAGTCATAATCTTAAATACAATATCAATAAGATCTTCAGTTCTGAAAAAAGTACCATCTGATGATTTAAAAAATAATAATACATCTAATAAACAACTATGGAATTTATTTCCCAATGTAGGTGATTTTTGGGATATGGTAAAAGGTATAGATGCCATATTATTGGGACATTGATTCATAATAGTTCGTACTTTTTATTTAAGAAATATCTTGACAATAAATTCCACCCATGGTTTGACACCTTATATGGAGACTCTAGGATGGAGGTAAGAAATATTTTGGAATCTATACCCTAGAGTTACCATCAAGGAGTGCCTATCCCTAGTGGAGCCTTTGGTTATATATATTTTTCTGATTTTATATGGTGTTATTATAGACAACAATAACTACATTTTCTTTTATAGAACTATCTCATTTGAAGACTGCATAAATTTGTTAACTTGATATTCATTAAGTAAATGGAAAAATTGAATGATTTCTTATAAGTTCGTGAATAATTTCATCTACATAGATGTAAATACGAGTGTTGGTATTCTTGTAGGAAAACTAATGAGGATGCACATTAGAATAAAACAAATTGCAAGAAAGATGAACAGATACAAGTATATAATAGTTCAGGCAAAGTCCTTAATATTATTCCAAAAAAATCAATACAAATGCAAAATTGTATAATATAAAATGATATAGAGACAAATGAACAAATTAAAAGTGATTCAATCAACGTGACTCCGTTCATACGGTGACACGAGATGAGCTGATCATTAGAAAAATATAGGAACATTTGCAATACATTGGTTAGATAGTTAATAGAAGTGAAGTTTATATTGCACTACACATATAAAAAGAAGAAAGCTCTGCATATAAAAATCCCCTTTAAGGCCCTATTAGAATTGGAAGTTCCATTTAGATTTGGAATCTCAAAATCAATCAAACTCAGTGTGGAACACTTGGGAAGAGTTCTGTTAGAAACATATGACATTGCGTAACTCAAGAGAAATTTGTGACTTTGACATATATGTGCCACAATCAGGATGGATTTTGTAACTATTGTGTAATGACATAGACACATTAAATGCCCATATCTAAGTTTATGATAGGAAGGTGAAAGATCTCTATACAATTGAAGTTTAATTGATGTATATAGTTCATCATTCAAATTTATTTAAAGCATATCCATAGAAAAACAAATATATATGATTTATAAACTTTTTAGAAACATATGAGTAGTTGCATTATCGTTATGTTTAGAATAAAAAAGATTAAAATGACTTTTTGTGCCAAGTTTTCATGCAAATAAAAGTACAAGAAAGAGTCTGGTAAACTATTTTTTTAGCGCAAATGATTATGCTACCATATTGCATCACTCATGTTTTACCCTTGGCTATCAATCACTCATGCACTACTAGAATATGACAACTGCATGTTTCACCAAAGATGATGGAGCACAATCCTATGACATAGTGATGAAAGAATAACACCACAACACTAACATAAACATTGTTTAATGCTAGGAAAAACCAAGATTAATCACTAGAATAAACTAGACTTGACCAAACCATTCAATATATTCTTGCTTGAACATGTAACACAGTTGAGTTTGATCTAAAATTTCTTTCAATGAATTTTTTATGAACAATTAGATTGATTTAGGCATTGACTAGTTAGACTAAACAAACTAACTACATATAATATTTGAATTTAAAGATGGAAGTAATTATCCAAATAAATGTATTTAGATATAAATAGATAATCTTGTTAGAACATAAACATTAAACAAATATATTTATTCGTCGAATTTAAAGATAACACATTATGCAGAATAAACACATAACAATGTGAGTGATGAGTTGATAAAAACATGATAAAACCCAAATCATGCAATAATTTAGGATATTATACCTCATTCGCACGCACACAACCACCCTAGTATGCCTAATAAGATTAAATTATTATTATTTTTGTAAAATATCCTTTGTTGAAGATATACTCACGTAGTAACCATTTTTTGCAGTATAAGCACAAATTAGAAGAAAATGTTGTTTCCTCAAGATTTGACTTAAATATTGGAAATACATAGACAAATTCAACTAAGTTTTTCCCTACTGAAACCTCTAACCAAACTAGATTACTCTAGATATGTATCAAGTTTGATTGTATTGAATTCAAAGGAAACTTAAGATCAACACAAATAAGAAATCTCTAGAATACTAAAACTAGACTCCAGAACCAGATAGGTTTATCCAATCTTAACTGGCTTTTTATGGATGATTCAACCTGCACTACACACATGCAAAGACTAGAACCTACATAACAATCTACAACTTATTGTTTTCACCAACCTGGTTTGATTTTCAAGCTAATTTTTAGCTTCATCTAGACATCCATTGACAAATACCATATAAGGGTTTGGCCCGAGTTAACCAACCCATCTGTGTTCTTCTAGTTCATTTTCTCACTCAGGCTCTTCCTTACTCAATACTTTCTTGGTACACCCCATCCTTGCTCAATTCATCTGTGTCTGCCATAAGAAAAAAATATAAACCCATCACTTTCATTATAAATGCCCCTATGTGGGTCAAGAGTTTTATTTTCTGGTTCCAAATTTTACTTTTGGTTTTCTTGGATGTGAGAGGTCTAGGAATCTCCCCTACATCATGCCCCATCAACCCCACCTCAACTGGGGCCCCAGACTTCATCTCAAACCCTATTCATCCTACCTTGGGGTCTTCCACTCCATTTCTACAAGCTAAAATGTTTCCCTCACCTTTTCCATCAACTCATCTACCACTAGCATTCAAAAAAAAAAATTCTTGGGGAAGATATAAAGAATTAGGAATGATGATAAGTAGGGCAAAGACGATGCAAAGAAGGATCAAAATGAAGATGTAAAGAAGGATAAACTAACCTTATAGAGTTTAAAGAGCTTGACCCACCTCTCCCCCATGGGTTAAACTCTTTCATCCCTCTCTTTTCTACTTTTCTCCCTTGTTCTTATACAAATAATGTATTTCCATCTTTGTTTTGTGCCAATGATGCTTGTATATGGCTAGCTGAGCTCCTTCCAGGCTATGTATCCCACGTTTGGCTTTTTTATGCACTTTGAACCATGCTAGAAACTAATATTCTCTTTTAGTTATGGCTAATTGGTTGTTGATTTGTTCCTAACATGAAAACTATGCATTTTGGAAAACTTTAAGAGATAAGTGGCCAAAATGGGGTAAACAACTAGTGTGAAGCCAAAAAATATGAGAGGATAGTTGGTCTATGGGTCATTTATCTTTGGAATGATCAGTGGATTTGACCCCAGAGTAATGAAACCACTTGGATTCTCTGTTTAAGGTAACTCTACTGCAACAAGTTTGTGCATCAACAAATATGTTTCAACCGCATTGACTTGTGGATGAACTGATGTGTTAAACCCAACCTCATTTGCCCAACCCATCGTGAGTTTTTCCTACTTGGACCAGATTCATCATTGTCTATGCTTGTGGATATCTACTGACATCATTATTATTTCATAATGCTCTATAACCCATGACCCAAAAGTCAATCTGGGAAATTTGAAGTATCCATTCACAACCATCAAAGAGGCCTCGAGGTACGATTGGGGTTGTAGTCACACATTACGAGAGTGAGTAAAAGGACCACACATTGTGTCTCTACCACATTCTATTCAGAATTGGGATCTTAGTGTCTCCCTAATTGTCTGATGGTGTTCTATGCCCAAGGACATGGTAGCTAAACTCCCTAGCTTTTTGGTTTACATAGCCTACAACACCTCTTTGCAATTTTTTACATTAGGTTCATTTAATTTCTTATATAGTATATCTCTATGTAGATTTTTGCCTTTGTTTTTGTTTTTTAGCTAAGTAAGTGTAAAATCTTACGCGATCTAACAGCTACATACCCATGTTAGATCATGCTTACTAGATTGAACTTGAACACTTGCATGTAGTTGATTGGTATTTGGTTAAAAATAACTAAAACTTGATAAATAGTCAAAGAGTGTTCCCAACATAGGTTCCATCTCCTACCAAGATTTAGCGCCATTCACGAGGATATGGTATTTTAATGTTACAACGAAATATTTTTTTCTATTTATACTAAGTTTGTATATATTCATAACATCTATTTTTACCTTACATAGTTTTTATACATACCAATACACTTTTACTTTTGAAGTGCAACAATTGATCTAGCCACTATAAGGCAGATTATCTTATCCATTTCCCTTATGAAATTTTACACATCACTTATTGTTAGAAGATCATAGAGGATTGTATAATTCAATTCGTGTCCATGAATACACCCCTGAATGCATTGAACGCTCCACACTCTACCACTCTAGAGCACACTACACTACATCAAATTGGGATTCATCCTCCCAAGACCTTATAAGAGCAATGGCTCATGCTAGTAATAGTTTTTATCAATTTCCACCAATGTATATTCCTCATCATATAGCCTCCAAAGTTCTTATGGTTATGAGGTTGATCCTTTTAGTCATCATAGATAAGTAGGAGCACGTGATTTAGGAATTTGCAATATTTGAACTGGAAGATGAGTGGATTGGAAGAGGGGAGGTTTTTTGCTAGTGGATTTGGAGTGTAAGACCCAAGGAAGGGTGATTTAGGTTGAAAATGGATCTTTGGGGCCTAGGTTAAGGTGAGGATTGTTGGGCCATGATGTAGGGGGAGGTTTCCTATCCCTCTCAGATCTATGAACTCCCAAATGCAGAATTGGAAATGAGAAAATGTAACCACTGACCTGAAGGTCAAGGAGGGAAATTTGTAGTGGAAATGGTTTGTTTATATCTTTTTCTATGTGGTGCAAGTGAACCTCAAGTGAATCCCACTGGATTGGGCACACTGGTAAGTTTTGAGTAAGCCAAGCCTAATGTAGAAGAAAATGAACTAGAGTTGGGATTTTGGTCGAGTTGGTTAACCTTGGCCAAATTTACTCATATGTGTTTTCTAGAAGACATACTTGAGAAAGGAGAAACCGACTTGGGAATCTGGCTATGTTTGTGAACTTGACTGGTTTTAGGCTAGTGTGAAGGTGATAGTTTTTGTAGGAACTTGAATGGATGTGAGTTGAATCAATCATACAAATTCGGTCTGCATAGGGTCCATCTGACCAGTTTTATATGCTAGTCATGATATCAGAGGCCGCTTGTCTGGGTTGAGTTGGAGTTTCTTTTAGGATTCAATCCAACTAAACGTCTATTTGATTTAGGCTAATCTGGCCAATTTGGAGGTATCAACAAGAATACTTGACTGAATCCGTCCAAGTCACTCCAGTGTTTGAGTCAAGTGTCGAGGATACAATGTTTTCTTCTAATTTGTGCTCCCAAGTCCCAAAATTGACTACTTGAACAACTATATATTCAAAAGTGGGTAACTTACAAAAAGACTAAGAATTTAATCTTACTAGGCATATTAGGGCCATTGTGGGAATGCAAACCAAGGTAAAACACCTTGCATTACCACCTGAATATGTGGGAATAAAAACCAAGGTAAAACACCTTACATTACCGCTCGTATTTGGGTGTTGTCACAACATCTCACCTTAGTTGATCAATAGAAAGTAGACCAAATTTGGTTAACCTTAGTTTCCTACAATGAGTCCTACTCACACCTTCTCATATTCGATATACAATGCACGTTTTTACTATTTTTTTGTATGTCAGAATTGCTCGTACTTGACCTTATTTTGTGTGTGCTAGCACAAACACTAAACAGTACTAGTTTCAATTCGAATTTGTGCTAACTAGACCATTCTCATCACTCGCCGCACCCCATGACTCCATGATGAAAATGGCAAACATTTTGGTTTCTCCTTAAGAGATGCCACTTGGCAGGGTCGATCATGTGTGGGGGCCGTTATCAGGACATTTTCTATTAAGAAAATACTATTAACCAACCATGATGAAGACACCAAATCGTTTCACGTCTCTACTCTCTACTTTCACTAAAGCTTGGTATTCTTCGGAATATAACTTGCAAAGTATCTATTGGATGTATTATTTTACCTAAACTTGTTTATATATATTTGTCCCTTAGTTGTATAAGTTTTTTCAACAAATTTGGGCTGGCTTTAGAAAAACTCCCACAAAAGACCAGATCAACCTCCAATACATCCATAATTAGCCGCTGACTTTTTTCTAGCCTCAACATCCCGCAACTCACTACGTCTCAGTCGAGCAGGGCCTCACAATCCAAACTGCTCACCCCTCACACGATCACCAAATACTCTGTCGCCACCATCCATGTCGGGAGTGAAATGCATGTCCAAACATAGAAAACGGAAATTACGGCTTCGCGAGCTATATATGGAATTCTAAGTCTACCTCCTTTCTTTGGAGCCGATCGTGCTCGACATCGGAAACATCCCCCACTGTCTTACCGCAGTACAGTCTGCAAAATTATCAGACATGGCTTCCATGTCTAGCAATGTCGTCTCCCGATTCTTGGTTCTCCTATTCGCCGCCGCAGCAGCCACTAGCACTGCAGCATTCAACATCACTACGATGCTAGAAGATCAGTCCGACTTCTCCACCTTCAACAGCTTCCTTTCGCAGACGAAGGTCGCCGACGCAATAAACTCCCGTAGGACCATCACCGTACTGGCGGTAGACAACGGCGCCGCCGGTAGCCTTTCCGGCCGCCCCGACGATGTCCTCAAGGCCATCCTCAGCGTCCACGTGATCCTTGACTACTTTGATGCGGCAAAGCTCAAGAAGAACAAGACCACGGAGCTCACCACGCTGTACCAGGCCAGCGGCTCGGCCACCAACAATGCGGGATTCCTCAACGCAACCGTGCAGAACGGAAACATCATGTTTGGCTCCATGGTGGCTGGCTCCGGGCTCAACGCGCAGCTCGTCAAGTCTGTCACCGCACAGCCTTACAACATCTCCGTGCTGCAGATCAGCGCCCTCATCATTCCCCAGGGAATTGACAACAACAACAAATCCGGGCCAGCGTCGCCACCGCCACCACCAGGTGCCAAGGCCCCATCACCGGCCGATGCGCCCAGCGGAGGTAAGGCACCTGCACCGTCCAAGGACGGGGCTCCCACTCCATCCAGCGACTCCCCACCCGCAGAGTCTCCCGCTGCTGACGCTCCCGCAGCCGACGCACCTGCTGCTGACGGTCCCGCCGCCAACGATCCTGGTAAAAGTGCCGACGGTCCCGATTCAGCGCCAGCTGACTCGTCTGCCCGTCGTGTGGTCAGCTTTGGTGGTGCTGTCCTTGGTGCTGCGGCAGTGCTCGTGGCTTTGGCATGAGACACGCAAGATCTAGGCAGTGCCCAGTAATTGTTTGGCATCCAGCTCGATCGAAGAGGGGAAAAAATGAATGGTGGTTGCTTAGAGAGTAAGAACGGCGTCAATAAAATTGCCTGAACCTATTTTGAGTTTTTCTCTATTGAAATTTTATTCTGAGGAAGAAAAATTGTAGAGGGAAGCTCCAGCCGAGATTGTCCACTTCCATGCAAATTTGCTGTAGGAGGCCCTTCTTATGTTTCGTTAATTTGAAATTTCTATAATGCATTGAAACCCCCAAAAATATATCAATTGCCAATTGCCACTTGCCAATCTAGTTTTTTAGTAGGTAGAAATTACGTGCCGAAGTTTTAACCATTCATTGTGCTTTTCATTGAAAAGACCGCCGCTCTGTCCGAGTTAATGTTGAAAAACGAAATGACGGAAATGAATGCACACGAGGCTAACAGATAATAAAAATCGTAAGACGACTCATATTTCTATTTTTTTCTCTGATGATCGTTCACAGTTTCACACCTTTATTAGAAGAAAATAATAATCACAAACACAAAACCGGTTTTTTTTTTTTTGGATATAAAAGGGCCATTAGGCCCCCCCTCCCCAAACAGGTGTCAGAGCCCGGATGACCCAAGAGGTTGTAAATACGCTGTGTTTCGAACCCGGGACCCCCGGGGGCCAAGCCGTGCCTAACCAACCGAGCCACATCGGTCGGTTAACACAAAACCGGTTTTGATGTACACGTGAGGAAGAAAGATACAAAAAATGTTAGATAACTGATTACGGTAGTTGTTAGTTACTGTAGCTGCTGTAGCTATTAGTTAGTTACTGTAGCAGCTCGTTACTGTAGCTAGGCTATTGTGGTAATCACTTATTTAGCATGGGTTAAGCCCAATATAGTGCAGCAAGTACATGTGAGAATGTAGTATTGTTTCTAGTGCAAATGGCAAAGAAGTTTTATCCCATATTGCTCACACCTAGAACTTTTGTGGTCCTCATATGTAGGATCACATGGGGCACTAGTGTCCAAAAGAGTCCTAGTATGGAGATATGCTCACCTCCTTGGTGGGTGAGATTGCCACATCACAACGCACGCACGCGCGCGCCACGCCACGCCTCGCCTGGCCTGGCCGGGCCGGGCCGGGCCGGGCCGGGCCCGGGCTTGTGGATTGTGGATTGGTCTTCCGTCTTCCGTCTTCTTTTTGCACTAGGATACAACTACGTAATTAATTACTCGTGTAATTAATTGTTGCTTTCTTATTCGGATTTCTTAAATCCTAATTAGAAAGTGTTTCTCTTTTACGGATTATTCCGTATTGTGTACGAGAGCAACCGAGTGTTGCGTCTAACTGGGAATGAGATTAGGGACGTGCATGACTATTTATATGACTCCGGTCATTAGGGTTAAAAACACCGAAAACAGTTTTTTGCCGCCGTGTGTTTTGTGAGCCCTAATCCTGAGTGCGAGAGTCGTCGTCCCCGTAGTTGCTTTGCGGAGTTGTCCTCCTGTGCAAAGCGAGACTCGTCCTTTCTTTCAGACGCAGCTGTCAGGCGGTGGTACCTGCGGTGGCTGTGCTGCACTGGTAGTAGTGCGACGTGCGCGAGCAAGACGTGCAACTTCCAGGTTTGTGCCGGATCGAGACTGGGAGAACGGTGCCTATCCGCGAGGATTGCCGGGCACTGGTTTCTTTAAGTAACATGTTCGTTTCTCAACGAACGATCTGGTTTGCGAATCTAACTCCTGTTTTCTATTCTCCTGCTTTGTTTGTTCTTTGCTTCTTATTTTGGATCTGCCTGAATTGTTAATTAAATTGCACCTGTCGCTGTTGTATGAACGACAATAACCTATATTAACAACAGTCTTAAAGAAACCATTTCTGTCGTTAATTAACATGGCCGGTCAGGGTAGTTCGGGATGTAAGATTGATATAACCAATATGCCTGAAAAGTTTACTGGTACGAACTTTGCCCGTTGGCAGAGTCGTATGGAAATTTGGCTGAATATTGCGGGATATGATCAGTATTTAATTGAAACTGAACCTGTATCTGATGACACAATTCCTGATAATGCAAACATTATTGCTAACTGGAAGAAGGGTGATAAAACGTGCCGCGGGTTGATTCTGTTTGGTTTAAATAACAAACTGTATGATTCTTACTCAAAGCCGCAAGCCACTACGTCCAAAGTTTTATGGGAATTGTTAATTAAGAATTTTAGCACTGAAAATCAGGGTGTTGAAAAATACTGTGTGTCTAAATTTCTTAAGTTTCAGATGGTTGAGGGTAAGTCGGTTTCTGATCAAACACATGATCTACAACTCCTAGTTCATGAACTCTCAGATGCCAAGATGGTGTTGCCTGAGAAATTTGTTGTTATGTCTATCATAGAAAAATTCCCTAAGTCTTGGGAATCGTTTGGTATGTCTCTGAAGCATCACAAAGGGACACACACCATAGATGAATTAATGATGGATATTAATATACAAGAAGAACACTTAAAGGAGAAAGGGGTCAAGGTGCCTACTGATGCTAATCCAACTGTTCATCTTACTTCTACGAAAAACACCAAAGATAAGAAATCTAAGAATGCACATGTCCAAGGCAAAGATCCAAAAGAAACCGAAGAACAAACCTTGTTGGACTTGTAGACAGGTTGGCCACTGGAACAAGGATTGTCCTACTAAGAAGGCAAAGAAAGCTACCGCATCTGCAACTGACGAGGATGTGGTCAACATGATGACTACATCCTTGAACCTCAATGATGGGTACGTGTCTGTTAAACCTGAAGTTCTTTCTATTTTTGAACCACTTTATTGGATAATTGACACTGGGGCTAATGTACATGTGTGTGCTGATAAATCCCTGTTTGTGTCTTATCGGGCCTCTCGAGGGCGGTCAGTGACTTTGGGCGATTCCAGCTCTGCAGAAGTCAAAGGCGAAGGACGGGTGGACTTGAAGTTCCCTTCGAGGAAGGTTTTGACTCTTAACTGGGTCAGACATGTTTCAACCATTCGACGCAATATCCTTAGTGGCGTCATATTAGTTAGAGAAGGTTATAGAGTAGACTGTAAATGTAATAAGGCTATTATTACACGCCTTCGTGATTCTTTGTTTTTTGGCAAGGGGTACTTATGTGATGTGGAGAACTTGTTTAAGATTCATGTTGAACCTGTTTCAAATTCCGTTTTAAATTTGAATGATTATAGTTCTGTTTGCATGAATCTTATTTCTTTCGATGTATGAAATTCACGTTTGGGACATGTTAATGTTGCCTCAATGAAGCGTATGATGAATCTAGATTTGATCCCTAAATCTGAAGTTAGCAACAATAAATGTGAAATCTGTGTACAAGCTAAATTGCCTAGGAAGCCTTTTCATTCTGTGAATAGGAATTTGGAAATTTTGGATTTAGTTCATTCAGATATCTGTGAATTTAATGGTGTTGCTACGAGGGATCAAAAGCGTTATTTTATAACTTTTATTGACGATGTGAGTAGATACTGTTATGTCTTTTTACTTAGAAGTAAAGATGAGGCATTGGATAAATTTCAAATTTATAAGAAAGAAGCTGAAACTCAAACCGGTAAAGTACTTAAGCGATTAAGGTCTGATAGGGGAGGAGAGTATACCTCGAATTTATTTTTGGAATTTTGCCAATTGCATGGTATAGTTCATGAGGTAACTGCTCCTTATTCACCACAATCAAATGTGATAGCTGAACGTAAAAACCGAACCTTAATAGATATGGTAAATACCTTACTCCAAACATCTAGATTACCCAACTTTATGTGGGGGGAAGCTTTGAATACGGCTTGCCATATTCTGAATAGAGTTCCCCATAAACATTCAGAAAGTAGTCCGTTTGAGTTATGGAGAGGAAGGAAACCGAGTCTTAAATATCTTCGAGTGTGGGGGTGCCTTGCTAAGGTACTTGTCCCTGAACACAAAAGGAAGAAATTAGGACCGAAAACGGTTGATGCCATATTCTTAGGTTATGTAGAGACAAGCTATGCTTTTAGATTCTTGATTGTAAAATCAGATATCTCTGGCATTGAGGTCAATACAATTGTGGAATTACGTGATGCAACATTCTTTGAGGATGTGTTTCCTATGAAAACTGGTGTGGCCAATGAAGTTTCTCAAGAAGATTCATTTACCACAGGTTCCATTCCCGAGCACGTGGAAAGGATGACAAATGTGGGGGGCGACTCAGAACAAGCTATTTCTGAATCTGATGATTCTGAAGAAATAGTTGAAATAAGGAGAAGTAAACGACCTAGGACATCAAAGGACTTTGGAAGTGAAATTCTCACTTACAATGTTGAGGATGATCCTGTTACTTTCAAACAAGCTATGGAATCTCCAGAAGCTAAGTTTTGGAAAGAAGCCGTTAATGATGAAATCCAATCAATTCTCTCGAATGGAACTTGGGAATTGGTGGATTTGCCTCCTGGTTGTTCTGCAGTTGGTTGCAAATGGATTTTTCAGAAGAAACTTAATACAGACGGGACAATCAATAAGTATAAGGCTAGGTTAGTTGCTAAGGGTTACACACAGAGGGAAGGAATAGACTATTTTGATACCTATTCACCTGTTTCCCGTATGACCACAATCCGAGTGCTTTTAGCATTGGCTTCCATTTATAATCTCTATATCCATCAGATGGATGTGAAGACCGCGTTCTTACACGGTGATCTTCAAGAAGAGATATATATGGAACAACCTGAGGGATTTGTGGGTCGTGGGAATGAGTCCAAAGTGTGTAAACTTGTTAAGTCATTATATGACTTGAAACAAGCCCCTAAGCAATGGCATGAGAAGTTTGATTCTATGATATCATCATTTGGCTTTATTTCTAATGAATTTGATAAGTGTCTCTACTGTAAGGTTGTCGATAATGGATTCATTTTGTTATGCTTATACGTCGATGATATCCTTCTTTTTGGTTCCGATATGAAAGTAGTAAAAGAGACAAAGTCATTCTTGTGTAGAAAGTTTGAGATGAAGGATATGGGTGTCGCTGATGTGATTTTAGGGCTTAAAATCATAAGGTCTACTGATGGTATAGCTCTCTCTCAGTCTCACTACGTTGAGAAGATACTGGAGAGGTTTGAGTACACATCACGTAAACCTGTTAAGACTCCATATGATTCATCCAAACCCTTGTTCAAGAATGAGACTGGGGTTCCAGTGTCTCAATTACGATACTCTCAGATTATCGGAAGTTTGATGTATCTTATGAACTGTACATGTCCAGACATTGCGTTTGCCATGAACAAGTTAAGTAGATACACCAGTTGTCCCGACAAGACCCATTGGGAAGCTCTTGACAGAGTTCTGAGGTATATCAAGGGATCACGTTCCCTTGGGCTGCATTATGGTAAACATCCTTCCGTAGTCGAAGGATATAGTGATCCAAGCTGGATTGCCGTGAATTCTGGGAGTAATGGTGTCTCAGGATATGTATTCCTGTTGGGAGGAGGAGCTGTTTCCTGGAGGTCTAAGAAACAGACCATATTGTCTCGGTCCACTTTTGAGGCAGAGTTATGTGCTTTAGATGAAACCGGATTGGAAGTTGAATGGCTACATGGACTTATGTCTAGTTTACCTATGGTAATGAAGCCGCTTCCTACAATTTCAGTTCACTGTGACAGCACTACAACTATTGCTAAGATAAATAGTTCCAAGTACAATCAAAAACAGCGTAGACACATCCAAGTCAGATTGAAATCTGTAAGGGAGTTAGTGTCTAATGGGGTCGTGGCTGTGGACTACGTCGGTACCAAAGATAATATAGCTGATCCTTTCACTAAAGGTCTTACTTTGGCTTTAGTGGAAAAATCCAGGTTGGGAATGGGACTGAAACCCCTATAGATTTGCAGGCAGTAGCAACCCAACCCAAAAGAGTGGAGATCCCACAAATTGGGTTCAATGTGGTAATAACAAGCTGTCGGGTAAATCGGATGACACTATGTATTCTTGTGTGATGCTTCTTGCATCTGTGTGTCTATTTCTTGGGAAACCTGTTAGTGTCATGACTGCAAGTTAGTAAGAGAGTAGTCTCTTAATGGTGTCAAGTCTTAGGACAGGATGTTAGCAGTACATCCTTGGAGACTCCAGCTAAGTGATTGATGTTGTGTAGGCCGCAATAGGAGAATTGGGTTGTTCTCTGTTATCAATCATGATTTATATTTTGTATGCATGGCCTTAATGCATTGTTTTCTTTTCTACCATGTCTTTATTGTGTTGTTACCAACCTATACTCTTGTACCCAAGGTTCAGGTTCAAGACTTTTGTTCACCTAGTTTCTACGAGGGTCACAGTTGGATAACTCAGGTAGATTCAAACCGAAAGGTATCTGCTGAAAGCATAGTATGGAGGACTGAATGGTAGAGCACACTACACATTGGACTTTGTGGGGGATTGTTAGATAACTGATTACGGTAGTTGTTAGTTACTGTAGCTATTAGTTAGTTACTGTAGCAACTCGTTACTGTAGCTAGGCTATTGTGGTAATCACTTATTTAGCATGGGTTAAGCCCAATGTAGTGCAGCAAGTACATGTGAGAATGTAGTATTGTTTCTAGTGCAAATGGCAAAGAAGTTTTATCCCATATTGCTCACACCTAGAACTTTTGTGGTCCTCATATGTAGGATCACATGGGGCACTAGTGTCTAAAAGAGTCCTAGGAGGGAGGTATGCTCACCTCCTTGGTGGGTGGGATTGCCACATCACAACGCACGCACGGACGCGCGCGCGCGCGCCACGCCACGCCTCGCCTCGCCTGGCCGGGCCGGGCCCGGGCTCAGGCTTTTGGCTTGTGGATTGTGGAGAATGTCTTCCGTCTTCCGTCTTCTTTTTGCACTAGGATACAACTACGTAATTAATTACTCGTGTAATTAATTGTTGCTTTCTTATTCGGATTTCTTAAATCCTAATTAGAAAGTGTTTCTCTTTTACGGATTATTCCGTATTGTGTACGAGAGCAACCGAGTGTTGAGTCTAACTGGGAATGGGATTAGGGACGTGCGTGGCTATTTATATGACTCCGGTCATTAGGGTTAAAAACACCGAAAACAGTTTTCTGCCGCCGTGTGTTTTGTGAGCCCTAATCCCGAGTGCGAGAGTCGTCGTCCCCGGAGTTGCTTTGCGGAGTTGTCCTCCTGTGCAAAGTGAGACTCGTCCTTTCCTTCAGACGCAGCTGTCAGGCGGTGGTACCTGCGGTGGCTGTGCTGCACTGGTAGCAGTGCGACGTGCGCGAGCAAGACGTGCAACTTCCAGGTTCGTGCCGGATCGAGACTGGGAGAACGGTGCCTATCCGCGAGGATTGCCGGGCACTGGTTTCTTTAAGTAACACGTTCGTTTCTCAACGAACGATCTGGTTTGCGAATCTAACTCCTGTTTTCTATTCTCCTGCTTTGTTTGTTCTTTGCTTCTTATTTTGGATCTGCCTGAATTGTTGATTAAATTGCACCTGTCGTTGTTGCATGAACGACAATAACCTATATTAACAACAAAAAATACCTAAACATAACAAAAACAAGTCGATATGATGACTACAAAGGAGGAAGAGGTTCATCAACAAACCTGACTACCCGTTTAGCTCCGGCGATTCGGTAGGCGATCTTGAAGGCGATTCCGAAGGCGATCTGAGCCTGGCGGCGGCGACCGCCATGGCGGAGGCAGACCTCGAGGTGCTTCCTATGGATACTGGTCAACTCTCGGTTGTGGAGTCTGTGCTGGAAGCATGTGGGCGGAGGTAATGCAAGAGGATGGAAGAGTTAATGGTGCAGGTCAAGGGGGGAGATTCAATGCCAGCCTAGGGGAAAAGGAAGTCGTTCCGTGACCTCCTGCTGGAATCTATGGGGCTCGCTTCAGGACCAGAATCGGATGTGAATCTCAAGGTACGAAACGAAGATATCATAGTAGACAATTCAGGCTGGATTCCGGACATTTCTATCACAAACAGAGGTAAAGAAATTTTAGCTAGACCGTGGAAATATGTTGTTGTGATAAAACTCATTGAGAAGGAGATTGCCTATGTTGTGCTGAGAAACCGAATTAAGGGCTAGTTTGGTTGTTAGCGGTTGCAAGCCATTACGTGAATTTTAAAACAGGAAATATAAAACGTGTTTTGGAACTAAACATCAATTGTTTGGTTGGATGATGCTACAACTGAATCTTTTTATTTGTTTACGTTTGGTTGTAAATAGTTGAACGCAGTAATTACATGTGGAGAAAGTAACAGTCCCGAAAAGCCGTTGCCAGCAGATGATATTACGGTGATAGCCAGCCAGCAGAGAGAAGTGGTGAGGCTGAGTAGGCAGGGAGGACGGAGGACCGGGATGGAAACAAGGAACCTGCAGCAGCTATGGGAATGAACCGCGCCGGAAAAGTGCGTGGTTCATTTTCCAGATTTTTGTGTGTAACCGGTGATGGCCAGGTAGTTCATTTCCACGGCACGAGTTGGACTTCCATCCAACCAAACACATGAAGTTAGAAAACACGATGAGTTGCAACTGCAATACTTGCAATGCAGCCCAACCAAATTAGCCCTAAAGCTCTTTGGAGGCCTACAGGTCCTTTCAATTTGGTTGACGTTGAGGACCTGTTTGGTAGGGTGTATGTTGAGTTCAATGAGTTTAAAAACACTGTTTTTGTCTTTGATTTTGTTTGGTATGGAAAAGTGCAGCTGAAATTCATTGTTTTCTAAGCCCACCGGACTGCTCACTTGGGCTCCAAATCCGGGAATTTGTACCGCAGGGAAACCGGAGGTGGTCGGATGCAGTTGACAAATGAGGCATGAGCGGGGGTCCCACTCATAGCACGTTCACGTTCTCACGATATCATAGCAATGGCCTGGCCTCATATCTCTGCCCCACGATATCTCTCTCTCTCTCTCCCTCTCTCTAATGATTTAGCGCACGAGAGAGCAACCGGACCAAGTAAAGTAACTCAATTTTTTTCAAAATGGGCTTCGTGTAGCCGCTACATGGACAAAAGACAATACAAACTATTGCTGTAAGGAAATTCTACCAAATAATTACAAACAAAAGTAAAGAACTTATACTACACTCTACTAAATAAATATGGAGCAGTACAAAAGTATGATTATGTTTGTTTAATTTTCCTTTGCATCAAACTACACCCAACAACATCCTACCAAACAGGGCCTGAGGGAGGTTTCTATGTCGTTCAGTTATCTATCTAACCAGGTGGACTACGATATAGCTTGACAGAGGGTCCATGGACAATATTTGGTGCCTATCTGACTGTGAAACCTTGGAGACCTGGTTTTGACGCCCTGGATAGTAGCCATAATTCGGCAGTTGTGTGGTTGCGAATTCCTAATTTGCCGCTTGAGTTCTATGAAGAAACAATTTTGCACAGAATTGGAGATGCGTTTGGGAAGACAATGTGAGTTGATCATAATACGAAGGAACAGCAAAGGGGTAAGTTCGCAAGGCTAGCTGTTGAAATAAATCTCAACAACCCGTTGCAAGCTAAAATCCAAGTTGAAGGGAAGGAATATGTCATACTCTATGAGAACCTCCCTAGGATCTGTTCGTTGTGTGGAAGAATCAGCCATGAGTTTATCAGTTGTCCCCTCAAAGCTGTTGTCCATGAGAACCAAATGGAAACATCTACTTCGGAACCCAGTGTAGCGCAGGAGGAACAAGCACCACATGGTGGGCATAATGAGAAGGCTGGCGAGTTTGGCAACTGGATGGTGGTGGCTCCGAGGAAGAACAGAGTAGCTATACAGGGGGATTTCAGCACTAGAAAACCAGTGGAGAGCAATCCGTTTGAAGTTCTAAATGACGACAAAGGGCTGACGGAGGAAACAACAAGCAATATAATGCAACCAACTCAACACAGACCTGTGAAGGTTTGGACCAAAAGCCTACATAAGGGAGGGAAAAGCAAAGGAAACCGGAGAGAGCCACTGAAAGAGAAAAGTAACAACAAAGAGGTTTCTACAGCAAGTAAGAATCAAGGGATCGGAAAGGAGAATCAATTTACAGAAGATCACTCAGCTGTGGCGATAGCAGGAGATGGACTGTTCTTTAGTGACAAAAACTTTGAGAAGGCATGGTCTAATTTGTAGTTGGAACATACATGGAGCCAAGCTAACGTTGATAGTTGGAAGGCCTGGATAGATAATCTAGGGAATTTTTACTTCTTAGCTGCGGACCCTAGTGCAAGCTTAAATCTAAAGAGAAGACAAATACACATCAGTGAAGGAAGATCAGGAAATAGAAAACAAAGAATGGTCACTGAGAGTGTTGAAGACTATACAGTGAATTTGGAGGAAAGATACAGTGAATTTGGAGGAAAGAGGGGAAGTAGAGTTGACTGAGCCAAACTGTTAAATGTTGTCCATGGAAGTCAACATGATGGTGTGGAATTACCAGGGGATTGCTGATAAGAAACGAAGGTTGATTCTCTATGACTTGGTAAGGGCTAATAAGCCTATTCTTGTTGGGTTGGTTGAGCCACAAGTGAGTGGGCGGCGTGCTGATGTGCTAATAAAAAATCTTGGTTACACTAGAAGTCACAGAGTAGAGGCGATAGGAAAATCTGGGGGTATATGGATCCTATGGAATTCGGCTGATTGTCAGGTGAATATCCTTCTTAGCCACCGACAGTTTGTTCACTTGGAGATCAACTTAAATTGGACTAAATGGAATATTACTATAGTTTACGGTAGTCCTCATCCTGTTGTGAGGGACTTGTTATGGAAGAGACTCAAACAAGTTGGGTGCTGATTGGGGATTTTAATTCTATTCTTTGCACTAATGAGAGGAAGGGATGTACTAGCTTTAGTAATGTTGATGCCAAACAGTTCCTGGAGATGATAGAAAGTAATGGTTTAATGGATATTCCTTATGATAGAGCTAATTATACTTGGAGGAGGAAGTCGCGCATGGCTAGATTGGATAGAGGTCTTTGTAACTCGGAGTGGAATATCCAACAATCTGAGGGACACATTAGACACCTCACGCGTCTGGGATCTGACCATAATCCTATACTCCTTAAAGGAAGGAGGGAGGTCTACAAGCTGTCTTCTCACTTTACTTTTCAAGCTGCTTGGCTCAAACATCCTAACTTTAATGACTTTGTGTCGAAGGCCTGAGATAGGAATCTTGGCTTTGAAGATGCTCAGAGGGAGTTTTAGGGTAGAGCTGACGGCTGGAAAAAGGATGTTTTTGGTAACATTTTCAGCAAAAAGAAGGATATTATTAGGAGAATTGATTGGATTCAATCTAAACAAAGTAACAATGGTATTGGAGATACCATGAGGATTAATGAGGAAGAGGATAAACTTCAGTAGGAGTTGGAGGACATTCCGAGCCAGGAGGAGATTTTTTGGGCACAAAAGGGTAGAATTGATTGGATTAAATTAGGGGACAGGAATACTAATTATTTTCACAACTTTTTCAAATTTAGATCAAAGGATAAGATCAGAATGCTTAAGGACGCAGATGGGGAATGGGTGACGGATCAAGATCAGCTTAAGTGTATGGTTGTGGACCATTTCAAAAATATTTTTAATGGGCCATGTGTCACTACTAATTTTGTCGTGAGAGGGGAGTTTTATAGGCTGCAAAGCAATGAGATTAAAGCTCTTGGAGACATTCCTTCCAATGAACAGGTCAAGGTTGCTCTTTTTGACATGAATGGGTTGAAAGCCCCGGGTCCCGATGGCATGATTACCATGTTCTATCAGTCTAACTGGGATTTGGTGGGGAAATCTCTTTCTAATTTTGTCAAAGACATGTTCTTGTGTGTCTCTATTAGTAGGGATATGGCCAAAGCCTTGATTGTGTTGATTCTAAAAATTGAAAAGCCATCTTCTTATCATCATCTCAGGCCCATTAGTCTTTGTAATATCGCCTATAAAGTTGTGACCAAGATTATTACAAACAAGCTTGAAGGTCTTATGCCGAAGCTGGTTTCAGAGGCACATTCGGCCTTCATCAAAGGAAGACAAATAAGTGACAACATCATCATAGCTCAGGAGGTTATTGATTCTATGAGGAAGAGGAGGAATGGAAAAGGGCTTATGGCTATAAAGGTTGATCTTGAAAAGGCTTATGACAAGCTTAGCTGGCACTTTATTGAGGATACCCTTATTGATATTGGAATACCTAACAATATCATTGTGCTCATTATGTCCACTCTGCAGCTAGGGTCTTGTAAAATCCTATGGAACGACAATGTTACCGAAGACATTCAATCTAACAGAGGGGTGATACAGGGGGAACCCCTTGCACCTTATATATTTGTTTTATGCATGGAGAGATTCTCTCAACTCATTCGCAAGTCTATTGGGGAAGGGAAATGGAAGCCCATAAAAATCTCTAGAGGGGGTCCCAAACTTTCACATATATTCTTTGCCGATGATATGATGTTGTTTGCTGAGGCGAAATCAACTCAAATGAGTAATATAATTCAGTGTCTTACTTGCTTTGGTATGAGTTCGGGGCACATTATGTCTAAGGAAAATTCCCACATCTTCTTCTCAGCTAATGTGAAGAATAGGGTGAATCTTAATATCAGTGAAGTTGGTGGGCTTAAGGTGACTAACGATCTAGGAAAATATCTTGGGGTTACTCTTATCCATTCTAGAGTTAATAAGAATACTTACTCCTCTCTTATAGATAAGTTTAACAAGAAGCTCAGTAAATGGAAGTCTAAACATCTATCCCTCGCAAGGAGGATAACCATGGCTAAAAACGCCCTTTGTTCCATCCCTTACTATGCAATGCAAACTTCAAAGTTACCTATCTCCATCTACAATGAGATTGACAAAATTACCAGAAATTTTATTTGGGGAAGCTCTATAGAAAAGAAGAAAATCCACTTAGTTTCTTGGGACATTGTGTGTCTCCCCAAGGATAAAGGAGGGTTGGGTATAAGGCCTGCAGAGATTATGAATAAAGCTTTCATTATGAAGTTGTGTTGGAGGATGATTATGGAGCCTAACTCCCTTTGGGTCAAAGTTATGAAAGGCAAATATTTTGACAAGGATGATGTTTGGCTGAATACCAATGGAAAAAATGGGTTTGGTTTGTGGAGAGCCATATTTAGCTTGAGAGATGAGGTTAAGAAAGGCCTAATGTGGAATCTTGGAATAGGTACTTCAGTTCAGTTTTGGCAGGACTCTTGGGTGGAGAGGAGTAGCAATTTTTTGATGTGGTCCAATGAGCTCATTGAGGATGAATCGCTTGAAAACCCTGTTAGCTGTTTCATTACTGATAGCGGAGAATGGGATTGGGAAAAGTTTGACAAGAAGCTCCCCTTTTCTGTGATTATGAAAATTTCTAGTATTCAACCACCTTACTTCACCCTTGGCACTGATGTGCCGTTTTGGGCTTGGAGTAGTAATGGAAATTTTTCTGTTAGTTCTACTTTTTCTGAAATCTTACATAGAAGTGATAATGTGTCACCGTCTAGCTGCTGGAGAACTCTGTGGCGTTGGGAAGGTCCTGAAAGAATTAGAGGCTTTTTATGGGTTCTCATCCACCAAAGGATCCTAACTAATAAGGAACGGAGTAGAAGGCACATTTCAAATTCATCTATTTGTCTGGTCTGTAGATATGGAGAGGAAGATTGTCTTCATGCGATGAGAGACTGGCCTTTGGCAAAAAGAGTGTGGGAGGGCCCGCAAGCTGAAAATATTATGAATCAATTTTATGCTCTTGAGCTGGTGCCTTGGGTGATTAGCAACATAAGAATTTCCAATGAAGATTGGGCTACCATTTTTGGAGTGGCCTTATGGAGGATATGGGGAAATAGAAATAAGCTGGTGTTTGAGGAGGAGGAGACAAACCTTAACGATACTCTGAGAGCTATAAAAAGTAGGACGAATGACATTAAGGAAGTAAATGAATTTTGCTATAGAACAAAGCAGTTGAATCTCATGGTTTCTATCTGGGTGGGGTGGGATCCTCCTCCGTTTGATTGGGTTAAGGTCAATGTTGATGGAGCGGTGGAGAAGAGTAGTGGGATGGCTACTACAACATGTTTGATCAGAAATGAAGAAGGTAAGTGGATTAATGGTTTTTTAAGCAAAATTGGATGTTGTTCTGTTCTGAAGGTAGAGTTATGGGGGATTATTGAAGGCATTAAGCTTGTTTAGAATATGAATTACAAAAGGATTATTATTGAGTCTGACTCGTTGGTGGCTGTGAAGGCCATTAATGATGAACACTGCTTATCTAATGATGGCAGACCTCTTGTTACTCTGATTAAATTATTTCTATGTAGGGATTGGGTGGTTAAGATTAAGAATGTTTATAGAGAGGCTAATCAAGTTACTTATTGGATGGCTAATATGGCTTCTCACTTGGGTATGCACTACTTTACATCCCCACTGTTGGAGATTAGTAATCTGCTGGAGTTAGATAGATTAGGTATCAGGAAGGTCACAGTAGCCAACGTTTAAGACTGTCTATGTAATAGTTTGTTACTTACCTGCACAGAGGGGGCAGGATGAATAAAAATACCCCTCAACTTCTATCCAAAAAAAAAGTCGATATGATGACTTGGGGGTAGAGTCAAAATTTGCAAAACTAAAATTGGGGGTGAGTCCCGATAAAACAGCCCACTGCGACTAGAGCATAAGAAAGGAAATCATTGTGAACAAAACAACACTGACAACTTCAAGCTAAGACCTCAAGCTTCATCCACATAGACCTCCAGAAGTGATTCAAAGGAGAAAACTCATGTATTAGTATGGTGATTGTCCTCACCGTCAACCACAAAATCCCAAGGGAGGCCCACAATCTTTATCCTAGCAGGCGGATGCATGATCATTTGTGAAGAGAGCATCATGAAGGGAGAAGATAGGAGATAAAGAGAGCAAATATCAAAAGGATTAGTAATATATCATTGAATCTTTTATTTGTTCGAACCAAATTTCCCAAAAGTACAAGTTGTACTTGCTGTATTAAGAATAGAGAGGGCTAATTGTGATGAAAACTGCACTCTAATTGTTGTGCTTTATCACTTATATTTATACACAACGTTTATAATGTTTTGGACTCATAAGCTACATGATAACATGTACAAACTGTCATAGATCCTGAATCTAAGGGGCACTTGTTGTTATAGATTCGTATTTGTTGCAAGGAGTTGCTGACTCATTACAATCTACCTTAGGTGTTTCCTGTTGTGCGGAAGACGTGGGCTTCGACTGTAGACGTGTGCATGGCTGGTGTTGTTGCTCCAATATCCCCCCGCAAGCACGAGGATCCCTAGGTATCAGTCGTAGCTTGAACCGGATGGCACTGAAGGGGTGCCGCGGTAATGCCTTGGTCATGATGTCTTCCAGCTGATCTTTGGTAGAGATATATCAGACCTGCAAGTTGCCTTTGGAAACATGGTCATAGACGAAGTGGAAGTCAATTTCAATATGTTTAGTGCATGTATGGAATATAGGTTTGGATGTGAGATAGGTAGTGCCAATATTGTCACACCAAAGTATAGGTGGACTGGGCAAGGAGTGACCGAGTTCTTTGAGAAGAGACTAGAGCCATATTAGCTCGACAGTAGTATTTGCAAGTGCTTGATATTCAGATTTGGTGGAAGAGCGGGACACTGTGTGTTTTTTATGTGAGGACCAAGATATTAAATTATATCCCAAGAAAATAAGATACCCCCAATAGATTTATAGTCATCGGTACAACCTGCCCAATCTACATCGGAATAAGAGTGGAGGGTTAAGGCATATGAGTGTGTGTGATAGATAACGACAAGGAAAGGGTGTGTTTTAGGTAGCGTAGGATGCATTTGACCGCTTGCTAGTGCTCCTCAGTAGGGTTGCTCATGTATTAACTGACTTTGCTAACACAAAAGAAGATATCAGGATGAGTGAGGCTAAGATAGTGCAATGAGCCTACAACATGACGATACATGTGAGGATCAGGGATAGGTTGACCCTGTTGAGTAAGTTTTGTGGTGGACGCAAGTGGTGTGGTGACTGGTTTGGCACCTAACATGTTTGCTCGACACAACAATTCATGAATGTATTTGCATTGAGATAAGAGAAGGCCAGTGGCATGAGAGTGACCTCAATCCCTAGGAAGTAATGGAGATGACTGAGATCTTTGAGAGGAAATTGGTTGTATAAAAAGGTGAGGAGTGAGTCTATGTGAGTTTGGTTATTTCTAGTAATGAGAATGTCATTGACATAAACCAAGGCATACAAAGTGACATCCTTTGTTTTGTAGATGAATAATGATGTCTATTTTAGAGGAGGTGAACCCAAAGGATAGAAAAGAATTGCTTAATGTTTGGTACCAGGAGAGAGGAGATTGTTTGAGACCATATATATAGATTGTTTGAGACCATATATAGACTTATGAAGGCGACAAACATGAGTGGGATGTGTAATGACCCTGACCTGGGTTATGAGGTAACCCTATTTTTTGGCTATTTAAGTTTCTTAGAAATTTAATATAATCCTCTAAGGAGTTTTGTTATCATGTAACACACTTATGTTTCAAATTTGGTCCTGATTGAATGTTGTTTGAGCAATGTTCCTTTGTTTTGGACCAAAGTGAAATTTTCCCAAGATGAGGGGTTGCATTGCCATATGTCACATGTTGAATGTGTTCTAAGTGTTTTAGTATCATAAGATAGAAAATGATGCTAAGTGGTGGCTTGTGCAAAGCCTAAATCCCAAGTTATAACTTGCTTGAACAATGCTAGTATTGTGTGCACCAATTTTGGTAAAATTTGTAATTTATCCAATATATGGGGTTGAAATGAAAAATTATCACCTCTAGAGTGTCCCTACTCCCTCTCTGTATCATTTAGAGGAGAGATAAAGAAGGGGGTACCATGTTTGAAATCACTTTTGAGTGATGATACTCTTGGTGATGAAAAGACCAAGAAAGAATTGAAGGTAAAGCATTATATGTGCCATATCTAGTTAAGGACTTGATATAGGAGCCCTATCAGCCAAGGATCCATAGTAAGAGTCTCCTATCAGTTTGTTGAGCCTGGAAAAAGGCCATGACTGGAAAAGCACCTCAAGGGGGTGGCCCATGATGAGTTGCAAGTTCCCTTGTAAAAAGTGTATCGGGTTGTCTTAATGATGAGATAAAGATGAGGAAACTTATCCAACAAGACAAAGGATGGCCGATATATTGTCTCAAGCTTATCCTCAAGATTCTTACATAGAAAGATATGTATGCGTGCATGCATGGACATGTGTCAACCATGCATGACCACGTGTCCTGTAGCAGCTTGAGGTGAAGACACCTCTTATACACTTTATCTCATGGTCCCAAGTATATATACTTCACCTTCCACCAACTTATGGAAGTTTACAAACCCCACAACCATCCTCCTTGGAGATATCATGCAAAGCCCCTTAGGTATCATGAAAAGTATCTCAAGGAGAAAGGAGAGTTCGAGCACCAAGCTTAAGGTAAGGCTTTGGTCATATTCAACCTTGGTTGAATTAGGATATCAGTTATGGATATTTCTCTCTTTCCTTCTCCACCAAAGTGCTTAACTATGGTGATTTATTGTCTATGGAGGAGTTGTGAATGAGCCTTGAACCTTGAATAAGTTCATATTCAACCTTAGGAACGTAAAGCTTTGGATCTTGGAGCTTTGAAGTTGTTCACAAGGTGAGTTATATAACTTGAACTCAATCATGTTATTATTCATCACCGAACTTGCCATACTTAATGATTTACTTTCAATTCCAAAATCTTCTTGAATCGTTGATGAAATTATGAGTTCTAGTAGTTGTTGGACCTGTTTTACATGTACCATAATGGTTAGAACGAAGGTTAGAGCTTGAAGAAGATGGTATCACTTTATAAAGTGATATCGGGTTCAAGTATACACACAAGTACCTCTAACCCGATATGGTAATATACATGCATCACTTGCACGATATGCTTGTGAGATTATATCTCCTTGCACAATATAGAGATGAATTCATACCTTTGAACACGATATGGTGTTAACCATATACCTTTTTCATGATAGGAAGTCAAGTATATACTCCATGCACGATATAGGGTCAAGTGTATACTTGTAAGTCGATAAGAAACCCTAGTTTGGGTAACCCAATATGAGAAAGATGAGAAAGTACCTCTTGCATGATATGATCATGTAATACACCCCTGATACAAAATATCTTGAAGCACACATCTGGTGCATGATGTGATTGATTGAATATACACTTATGCACATATAAGATATGGATTCAAATACATGGTATAACCCGATATAGTTGAAATACCTTAACCCGATATGAAACCCAAGATGGGGGTTAACCCGATATGGGGATAGATGATAGCTCATACACGATATGAGTCATGCCTTTTAGACAATATGGAAGATACCCACTTACCCCTTATACACGACACAAGTCTAATATTACTACTCTTACAAGATATAGAGATAGTGAATACCCTAAACAATATAGAGTTGGAAACCCAAGGTTATGGGTAAGCCGATACAAGTGGTGAGCAATACCACATGGACGATATAAATGATATCCCTTGGATACTAGGAATGGAACCTACTTATATCTTGTGAACGATATGAGGTCCAATTCATACCTCATGCACGATATGGCTCATTTTACCCAATATGGTGGCAAACCCTGGTTGAGGGATTGAAATCTGATATACCCTATCCTTTGTGTAATGAATTGTGATAAGAGAATTCCATTAGACACCTAGATTGTCATGTACTCTATGATAGGGATGATCCTTGAAGGTATAAAGAGGTTGTGAGCCTAAGGGTCTACCTAACATTGTAACTCAATATGTTACCCAACATGGATACCCAATATGATAAATCTTGATGGGAAACTGACATGGTATCTTGTATATATGCCACTTAAATGATACATGATGAGGCATACACTCTATGTCCGATATAGTGCACACCTTGTGTATGATATGGCATCAAGCACATAGCTTATACTCGATATGGGGTCAAGCACCTAGCTCATACCCGATATGAAGTTATCTTGAGATGATAAGAACTAAGTGATAGTCAATTTGATATGGGTACACAATATGATTATTAGGGGATATACCCTAAAACATGACATGGTGGTGTGGTTATACCACTTGCCCGATATGGATACACTGTATGAAATAAGAATGTATTTTTAATAATAATATGTTAACATACACACATTTTGTTACCCAATGTGGAAGGGACACTTCAAACATATGTGATTGATTGAGTGACATATGTTGCAGGATTTATTAATTTTAATATAAAATATGATGTGAATTGTTAATGATGAACCAATATTCCTCAAAAGGAGGATTGAATGAAAAATATGATGCAATCAATATCCTAGTGAGGATGAAAGAGAAACTCATACTTTGTGTTGATAATCATTTAATGATAAATGACAAGAATACATAAGTATGATTGAATACTTATGATTTCAATGTATGCTCCTAGATGTGTGGAGCAATGAATTAGGGTTTGGATTAATAATATGAACTTGAAACCCTATTCAGCTATAAAGGGAAACTCAAACCCTAATAATGTCCTTGTGAGCCATGTGTATAGTTGTTACCTAGTGAGAGGTGACAAGATGTTTAAAGGCCTTGTGAGCCATGTGTATAGTTGTTACCTAGTAAGAGGTGACAAGATGTTTAATGGCCTTATGAGCCATGTGTATATTTGTTACCTAGTGAGAGGTGACAAAGATGTTTAATGGGCCTTGTGAGCCATGTGTATAGTTGTTACCTAGTGAGAGGTGACAAAGATGTTTAATGGGCCTTGTGAGCCATGTGTATAGTTGTTGCCTAGTGAGAGGTGACAAGATACTTAATCAAACCATGTGAACTATGTGAAATACTTGTACAACAAGTGAAATGAATACCTTGGTCTAAGGACCTAGAGGTAATGGTTACCTGTTATAGAGGTAACAATGTTGTGTGGTGATCTAAGGGTTTCAATACCTAGATCTAGTAATCATGATGATGATGATGTGAAGGGATGAGAATTCCCAATAATATGATAAGGGACTGAGATCCCAAGTGTTATGCATCTAAATGTGCTCCTAAGATTTGAAAAGTACTCGATAAATGTATTACAACTTTCTTTGTAGCATTCATTTATGATTGATGTTTATAACTTGTCTGATGCTAAAAGAATATTGTAATTCACTTAATATATCATTAAAAACCATAAAATGTTGCCCTGACCATAGATCCATCAGCGTCAGAATTTGCTGAATGGTGAAACGGGTTCCCCGTGGCATAACCCGAAATGCATATTTTTGAATATGTGGGGGGAGTAAGCTTGGACGGCCATGTGTGAGCCGACCCCCTTACGAACTTGAAATAAATGGGGATATTGGGTGTGTGACCATATCCTGGATCGAGTGAAACTTCGGTCTTAGACTCGGTGTTGAGCATGGTGAACTGGCATGTGGCTCAGAGTATGGCTATACACCATGACTCAGTAATTTCATAACTGGGGACGGTTGTTAGTAGATGTTCCCCTAAGAGAATACATGCTGACGCAGTAACTTTGAGCGAAGATGCCTAGTACCCTGACAAGCTCTTTTTGCGGCAAAATGAGATGTCCTTCCAGCGGATGACACGAGATGTCCTGCTGAATCTATGTGGTCTCATACTGACCGAGATAGGAGGTCTTGGCAGCCGGATCTTCCAATGACCATGTATGGTACCGACTTGTGAGAAGTTTGTAGTCGGTTGGAGATGAATGGGTTATACTTCATCTCCTCAGGGCATAAGTGTGATTATAAAATATGTTTAGCCATGTAGCATATTTTCTTAAGGATCGAATATGAAAAACATTGTTTGATGTGCAGTGCAGTTATACATCTTAGCTTGATAGATGTTATTTATGTTTCCTTACATTCCTTGTTTAGTAGATAGATGGTCTATTATTCTACCATGGGTAGATGCATCATTTTCCTTAAGTAAAGAGATTACTTCATTCTATTCATACAATGATTAATCCTGCCTGTTAATATAAAAGAACCTCTGCTCAATTTTATAATGTTTATCTATATCTCTCGCTGGGACAATTGTCTCACCCCGTGGGATCCACAATTTTTAGGTGGACGTGCACTAGGCGGTGGAGACCTTCCTACAGAGGAGAAACAACAGTTGAGGCAACATTGACAACTCAGGTTGAGTGTACTGTCTGTCATGTCTTGTAGATAGAAGTCCTATGTGTCGTCTCTGTACTCTCAGGTCCTTGGAGTCGACTCATAATAGTTTTATGAATGATATGAGATTTTGGCTTGTATGCCTCAAGATTTTATGTTGTTACAGTACGCGTGTTGATAGAGCAACTGTTATATGTTGTCCTTAAGATGAGAAGAAACAATGTTTGTACAATGTAAATCATGGTATGTATAAGATTTGGATCTTTCAGTATAAGTAATCTGGTAGAGGATCTCCTTGAAAAATGGTTTTTAATTTTAGTGATTTTTGTTAATCTGTTGTTTATGGTAATTCCACATAATTGGTAACAATTTGGATGTCAGTTTGATGGTGGTCGTTACAAGTTTGGTATCAGAGCTTAAGTTTCACTGAGTCTACAGAGACGTAGGACTAAGGTGTTCAGTCTATTCTAGTATCCTCCAGTATATCTTATAGTGACTTCTACTTATGCAGAAGGTAGAATAAAGCTTAAAGATGTCTAGAGAAAACAAGGAGTACATTGCTGAAAGCATTGCTGCTGCACCAAGAGAGGGTGCAAGGGATCAGGTAAGAGGAGAACGACTGCCTCAGAATCCCCAACTTGATCCATCCATGATAAGGGATCCTTCTTTTGATACCATTGTTGGGCAGGTTAGGACAACAATGATGCATATAGTAGACTGGATATTAATAACACAAGTTAAATTACCAACCCCTAATGATGAAGTTTTGGGTTCTAAAAGAATTTTAGATCAACATAGTTACGTTGGGGTAGTTGAAAACATCAAAAGAATTAAGACACAACAAGAAAATAGAGCCCGTCACTAATGCGACCAATGCCTAATGCACCAGGGCAGTGGCTACCAAGAAAGGGCAAAGGACCTAATGTTCCACTAGTTAGAACTCTTGACTTGGCATCTACATCAGTTATAAGGCCGAGAAGGCCATGGGATTCTTATAAGATGTGTTATAAGTGTAAAGAGATTGGGCATATTAGATCCTTTTGTCTAAAAAGGAAGGAGAAAATGACCCAACCGCTGAGGCAGAGTCAGCAAGACTCTCAAAGGCAATGGTTTAGCAGTGGCACACGAGGACATAGACATACATCCTGAGTAGGTCCATCTGCACCGAACAATAGGGCACGACGTTGGAATCAGGAAACGACAAGGTTCTATGAAAAGAATCAGCCTGAGGCAGTAACCAATCCACGTATTGAGATAGGTCATATGAAATAGTGTCATTCTAATATGTCATTTCATGATTCGATTTGTTAAATATAAGGAAAAGTAGTTGTTATTGAGCTTCCTTTGACTAATCCTATGAGGACATAAGGAAGATGAGGACTTATATATTGCTCAATAATCTTTTAAATGCTTTATAATTTCTCTTATCTGTTTGAAAGAGGATGAGGTGCAGAGGTGATGCCTGGACAAAATCTAGGGATGCTAAGTCCTATGTTTTGATGATATAAAAAGTAAGGAATATAATAGTAAACAAAGTACATACCACCTAATCTCAGTACTTATTTACCATGGCTAGGTATTCAGCTATTGAAGATAAGGTAGGTATGGAACTCTTAGTTTGTTATCTTTCTGATTACTCTGATCAAGTAGTCATTTTGAGACAATCTAGTGAGCATAATGAAACTGGAAATATGGCATGTATATTTTTATCATATCCTAAGTGCAGTAGAATGGAATCTGAGATGATCTTAGATCAATCTATGTGTATGAGGAAGTAAAAAGTATAATCCTCATGATAAGAGTGAGAACAAGGGAGATGATCCATGTTTGATAAAGTCTGTGTGAATAGTAAAGATCTTTTCCATAATATAGAAATGGGAAATGTGATAGAATCATAAAATATTCATGAACATGTTAGGCAATAATAAAGAAATGGATGATAATATGTAATCATCCATATAATTCCTATGCAGATGGCAAGGAACCTAATATGAAATAAGTGTAAATGACTCATGAACAATGAAAGTTCATGAAATAATCTTAGGAGATGATGATGTCTCCTCTTTGATGAACAACCCTGGGTAATGATGGGGTGATGAAAGGAATATGTTTCTTTGTGTTCTTTCCTTTTAGGGACATGGTAATCAAGTGAGTCTGAGGACACTTCATGTGCATGAGTTAGAAGTGATCTTTTGATGGATACTTGAAAAGTATCAGTTTATCTTGGACTTTGGTTCCAAGATAAAGATATGTGTAACATATAATGTTCCAAGATAAAAGAAAGATTCTTTTTTATATTTGACTTTAGTATTAACAATCAAGAGAAGGGAATAATAAGGATGTGATGTGTTTCCAACACACGTGAAGGATACCAAGGTAAGAAATTCTGGTATCCAAGATGTGTCAGGTGGTATATGAAAGTAAGGATATGACTCCTGATAAGATGAATAATGTTTGATTATCTAGAAGGGTTATCCTTGAGATAACTCTAGTATGGATATCATATGTTAGGGGTTTATTCTCTACATAAACATAACATCAATAAGGATGTATTAATTGAAGGAACAATTGCAGAATCGCTTTGAGAAAAAGCTTGTCAAGCTAAAAAAATTTCCTTAGAGTATCCCTATCTAGATCTGTTGAGGCATAACATCTAGAGACATCTCTGAGATAAGTTCTTCTTTAATAAGAGACCTTTCCTTATGATAAGAGAATGTACAACTAGGAAGATAGTTGGTACGAGTCATAAGAAAGTTTTGTGTTGTGTCAACAGATTAGAGTGGCACTAAAGATGTATGATGAGACTTTTAGTTCCAAGAGGGTGACAGAACGTAACCCTAATCTTTCCTTGGAAGTGAAATGCTAAACTGAGTGAGGAGTATGGAAGACTCCCTAGAATCAAAAATATTATCACAGAAAAGATGTAAGTCAATAAGGTTTGACACCAGAATTATTTGAAGTATGAATACTACTTCTCTATCTTAGAAAGTGTTACTTGACACAGAATTGACTCCCCAGTCAGTAATGGAAAGGACAGCTGAGTATGTGTCATGTGTGACGGATCTTATGATGATCTTCTATGGAAGGAACTTGTGTTGGTCAAAGTTCTATGGAATCTCCATGACATCAAGATGTTATATGGAGACTTGATGATAAGATGCATGAATGACAATTGTCTTCCTTCATCCAGGATTTTGGGGATGAAATCCTTGTTAGGGGTTTATAACTTGAAATGACCCTGACCTGGGTTATGAGGTAACCCTATTTGTTTTGGCTAAGTAATTTGCTTAGAAATTTAATATAATCCTCTAAGGAGTTTTGTTATCATGTGACACACTTATGTTTTAAATTTGGTCCTGATTGAATGTTGTTTGAGCAAAGTTCCTTTGTTTTGGATGAAAGTGTAATTTACCCAAGATGAGGGGTTACATTGCAATATGTCATATTTTGAATGTGTTCTAAGCGTTTTAGTATCATAAGAGAGAAAATGATGCTAAGTGGTGGCTTGTGGAAAGCCTAAATCCCAAGTTATAACTTTCTTGAACAATGCTAGTACTGTGTGCACCAATTTCGATACAATTTTTAATTTATCCAATATATGGGGTTGAAATGCAAAATTATCACCTCTAGAGTGTACCTAATCCCTCTATGTATCATTTAGAGGAGAGAGAAATAATGGGCCCCATATTTGAAATCACTTTTGAGTGATGATACTCTTGGTGATAAAAAGACCAAGAAAGAATTGAAGGTAAAACATTATATGTGTCATATCGAGTTTTGGACTTGATATAGGAGCCCTATCGACCAAGGAGCCACAGTAGGAGTCTCGTATCGGTTTTTTGAGCCTTGGAATAGGCCATGATAGGCAAAGCACCTCAAGGGGGTGGCCCATGATGAGTTTCAAGTTCCCTTGTAAAAAGTGCATCAAGTTGTCTTAATGATGAGATAAAGATGAGGAAACTTATCCAACAAGACAAAGGATGGCCGAGATATTGTCTCAAGTTTATCCTCATGACTCTTGCATAGAAAGATATGTATGTGTGCATGCATGGCCATGTGTCAACCATGCATGGCCACGTGTCATCTAGCAACTTGAGGTGAAGACACCTCTTATACACTTTATCTCATGAACCCAAGTATATATACTTCACCTTCCACCAACTTATGGAAGTTTACGAACCCCACAACCATCCTCCTTGGAGATATCATGAAAATCCCCTTAGGTATCATCCAAAGTAGCTCAAGGAGCAAGGAGATCTCGAGCACCAAGCTTAAGGTAAGGCTTTGGTCATCTTCAACCTTGGTTGAAGTAGGATATCAATTATGGATATTTCTCTCTTTCCTTCTCCACCAAAGTGCTTAACTATGGTGATTTCTTGTCTATGGAGGAGTTGTGAACGAGCCTTGTACCTTGAATAAGTTCATCTTCAACCTTAGGAACGTAAAGCTTTGGAGCTTGTACCTTTCAAGTTGTTCACAAGGCTATATATAAC
Organism: Alisma plantago-aquatica; assembly: GCA_963693085.1. Lineage (NCBI taxonomy): Eukaryota > Viridiplantae > Streptophyta > Magnoliopsida > Alismatales > Alismataceae > Alisma > Alisma plantago-aquatica. Next base: position 817,018,874 of record OY856409.1, on the reverse strand, counting down.
TTGAACTCAATCATGTTATTATTCATCACCTAACTTGCCATACTTAATGATTTACTTTAAATTCTGAAATCTTCTTGAATAGTTGATGAAATTATGAGTTCTAGTAGTTGTTGGACCTGTCCATGTACCATAACAGTTAAAATGAAGGTTAGACCTGGAAGAAGATGGTATCACTTTATAAAGTGATATCGGGTTCAAGTATACACCCAAGTACCTCTAACCCGATATGGTAATATACATGCATCACTTGCACGATATGCTTGTGAGATTATATCTCCTTGCACGATATGGAGATGAAGTTCATACCTTGTAACACGATATGGTGTTAACCATATACCTTTTGCATGATAGGAAATCAGGTATAGACTCCATGCACGATATAGGGTCAAGTGTATACTTGTAAGTCTATATGAAACCCTAGTTTGGGTAACCCGATATGAGTAAGATGAGCAAGTACCTCTTGCACAATATGATCATGTAATACACCCCTAATACACAATATCTTGAAGCACACATTAGGTGCACGCTATGATTGATTGACCATACACTTATGCACATATAAGATATGGATTAAAATACATGGTATAACCCGATATGGTTGAAATACCTTAATCTGGTATGAAACCCAAGATGGGGGTTAATCCGATATGGGGATAGATGATAGCTCATACACGATATGAGTCATGCCTTTTGCATGGTATGGGAGATACCCACTTACCCCTTATACACGATACAAGTCTAAGATTACTACTCTTGCACAATATAGAGATAGTGAATACTCTAAACAATATATAGCTAGAAACCCAAGGTGATGGGTAAGCCGATACAAGTGGTGAGTGATACCACATGGACGATATAAATGATATCCCTTGGATGTTTGGAATGGCACCTACTTCTATCTTGTGAATGATATGAGGTCCAATTCATACCTCATGCACGATATGGCTCATTTTACCCAATATGGTGGCAAACCCTAGTTGAGGGATTGAAATCCGATATACCCTATCCTTTGTGTGATGAATTGTGTTAAGAGAATTCCATTAGACACCTAGATTGTCATGTAACTATATGATAGGGATGATCCTTGAAGGTATAAAGAGGTTGTGAGCCTAAGGGTCTACCTAACATGGTAACCCGATATGTTACCCAACATGGAGACCCGATATGATAAATCTTGATGTGAAACTGATATGGTATCTTGTATATATGCCACTTAAATGATACATGATGAGGCATACACTCTATTTCTGATATGGTGCACACCTTGTGCACGATATGGCATCAAGCACATAGCTTATACTCGATATGGAGTCAAGCACCTAGCTCATACCTGATATGAAGTTATCTTGATATGATAAGAACTAAGTGATAGTCAATTTGATATGGGTACACGATATGATGATTAGGAGATACACCCTAAAACATGACATGGTGATGTGGTTATACCACTTGCCCGATATAGATACACTGCATGAAATAAGAATGTATTTTAAAGAATAATATGTTAACATACACACATTTTGATACCCGATGTGGAAGTGACACTTCAAACATATTTGATTGATTGAGTGACATATGTTGTAGGTTGTGTTAATTGCAATATAAAAGATGATGTGAATCATTAATGATGAACCAATGTTCCTAAAAAGAAGGATTGAACCAAAAGTATGATGTAATCAATATCCTAGTGAGGATGAGAGTGAAACTCATACTTTGTGTTGATAATCATTTAATGATAAATGATGAGAATAAATAAGTATGATTGAATACTTATGATTTCAATGTATGCTCCTAGATGTGTGAAGCAATGAATTAGGGTTTGGATTAATAATATGAACTTGAAACCCTATTCGTCTATAAAGGGAAACCCTAACCCTAATAATGGCCTTGTGAGCCATGTGTATAGTTCTTACCTATTGAGAGGTGACAAGATGAATAAAGGCCTTCTGAGCCATGTGTATAGTTGTTACCTAGTGAGAGGTGACAAGATGTTTAATGGCCTTGTGATCCATGTGTATAGTTGTTACCTAGTGAGAGGTGACAAAGATGTTTAATGGGCCTTGTGAGCCATGTGTATAGTTGTTACCTAGTGAGAGGTGACAAAGATGTTTATTGGGCCTTGTGAGCCATGCGTATAGTTGTTTCCTAGTGAGAGGTGACATGATACTTAATCAAACCATGTGAACTATGTGTAATACTTATACAACAAGTGAAATGAATACCTTGGTTTGAGGACCTAGAGGTAATGGTTACCTATTATAGAGGTAACAATGTTGTTTGGTAATCTAAGGGTTTGAATACCCATATCCAGTAATCATGATGATGATGATGTGAAGGGATGATAATTCCCAATAATGTGATAAGGGACTGAGATCCCAAGTGTTATGCATCTAAATGTGTTCTTAAGATTTGAAAAGTACTCGATAAATATATTACAACTTTCTTTGTAACATTCGTTTCTGATTGATGCTTATAACTTGTTTGATGCTAAAAGAATATTGTAATGCACTTAATATATCACTAGAAACCATAAAACGTTGCCCTGACCATAGATCCATCAACGTCAGAATTTGCTGAATGGTGAAACGGGTTCCCCACAGCATAACCCATAATGCATATTTTTGAATATGTGGGGGGGGCATAAGCTTGGACGGCCATGTGTTAGACGATCCCCTTACGAACTCGAAATAAATGGGGATATTGGCTGTGTGACCATATCCTGGCTCGAGTGCGACTTTGGTCATAGACTCAGTGTTGAGCATGGTGAACTAGCCCATGGCTCAGAGTATGGCTATACGCCATGACTCAATAATTTCATAACTGGGGATGGTTGTTAGTAGATATTCCCCTAAGAGAATACATGCTGACGCAGTAACTTTGAGCGAAGATGCCTAGTACCCTGGCAAGATCTTTTTGCAGCGACACAAGATGTCCTGCCAACATATGACACGAGATGTCCTACTAAATCTGTGTGGTCTCATACTGACCGAGACAAGAGAGGTCTTGGCAGCCGACTCTTTCAATGACCTTGTATGGTACCGACTTGTGTGAAGTTTGTGGTCAGTTGGAGATGAATGGGGTATACTTCATCTCCTCATGGCATAAGTGTGATTTTAAAATATGTTCAGCCGTGTATCAATTTTGCTCAAGGATCGAATATGGAAAATGTTGTTTGATGTGCAGTTCAGTTATACATCTTAGCTTGATAGATGTTATTTATGTTTCCTTACATTCTTTGTTAAGTAGATAGATGGTGTATTACTCTACCATGGGTAGATGCATCATTTTCCTTAAGTAAAGAGATTACTTCATTTTATTCATACAATGATTAATCCTGCCTATTAAATTAAAAGAACATCTGCTCAATTTTATAATGTTTATCTGTGATAATAATATGGTCGACAGAGAGTTATATCTCTCGCTGGGACAATTATCTCACCCTATGGGATCCAAAAATTTTAGGTGGACGTGCATGAGGCGGTGGAGACCTTCCTAAGAGGAGAAACAATAGCTGAGGCAGCAGTGACAACTCAGGTTGAGTGTACTGTCTATCGTGTCTTGTAGATAGAAGTCCTATGTGTCGTCTCTGTACTCTCAAGTCCTTGGAGTCGGTTCGTCATAGTTTCATAAACGATATGAGATTTTGGCTTATATGCCTCAAGGTTTTATGTTGTTATAATACGCGTGTTGATAGAGCAATTGTTATATGTTGTCCTCGAGATGAGAAGAAATAATGTTTGTACAATGTGAATCATGTTATGTATAAGATTTGTATCTTTCAGTAAAAGTAATATGGTAGAGGATCTCCTTGCAAAATGGTTTTTAATTTTAGTGATTTTTGTTAATCTGCTATTTATGGTAATTCCACATAATTGGTAACGATTTGGCTGTCGGTTTGATGGCGGTCATTACAGGATGATTTTCGTCAAGAATCCTGGGTGGTTGCATGTACACCTCTTCAGAAAGATCACCATGCAAAAAGGCATTGTCAATATCAATCTTACGTATCGACCAGTTTTCAGACACAACAATCGAGAGGACCACCCGAATGGTTGTTGGCTTGATGACAGGGCTAAAGGTTTTGGTATAATCAAGACCCTCTTGTTGGTGGAAACCTTTTGCAGCAAGACGGGCTTTATGATGGACGAGAGAGCCAACAAAATCAAATTTGTTGTGGAAGACCCATTTACATCCAATGATATTCATCTTTGGGTTAGGTGGGATAAGGGTCCAAGTGTCATTCTTTAGAAGAGCATTAATTTCGTCTGACATTGCTTGGCGCCAATGATGATGCTTGCGGGAAGCAAGTGGGTTCTGGCTAGATAGAAGTGAGGTAGGATGTAGGGAGGGGGTGTTTTGTGGTTTTATGAAATTTAGTGGGGCAAAGGCCAGCAAGGGTGTGGTAGTTGACTACAGGGTGATGACGAATATGCATAGGATGTTTAGTGGAAGCTGGCGCATTAGGCAGACAGGTTGGGGTTGTGGGTGTAGGCAAGGGTGATTGTGGAGGGGAGGTTGCGGGAGATGGAGGGATAGGTTGTACCTGAGAGGTAGATGTGGTCGCAAATGAGGAAGGGGAAGTGGTAATGAATTTTAAATCCCGTCAGAAATAGGGTGCTTCTCAATTGCCATCTTCTGTGCCATTTTACTCGGGTTGCAGGTACGCACGAGGTGCACAACACTACTTTGCACAACTGGCATCCTTATGTCCCAACGGCAAACATCAAATTTCTATAGACGACTACTGGGATTTGTGATGGAAGCGGCCAAACTAGGCCCTAAGAAGACAAGAAAAATACTTAGAATGCTAGCGCGAGCTGAAAAGAAGTTTGTTTTGTCCAAGAAGCCATATACGCAAGAGAACTCTAGCTGGACAATGTATTTTCCAGAATTTAAAATCATAAAAGGATTTAATACTGGGGTCCGTGAAGTGTTGATATGCTTTGGAGACTAAGAAGGAAGGACCCCTTCTCCAAGTGGTAGTGATGATAGGTGGAGTTCATGTAAGACGGTGAATAATCAAGTTGATATGTGCACTAGTTAATCGGATTTTTTGTAAAGAAACATATGATATATTTATTTCAATTTTACACAAGAACAGACTGATCTTTAGGGGTGGTAGTGTGATATAAACACTACAAAATATTGATCGTCAGTTTCACATACTTGATGGACCCAAACAAGAAAATAATGTCATGCTAGAAAAGGACCCTAGGGAATGAAACATGGAGAGGATAGAGGCTGTATTTATGATATTGAATGTTTTGAGGATGAACTTTCATAAAGTATATATTTTTGACGTGTGAATAGGTTCCAAATATATTGTAATTTGTAATATTTAGTCAAAATATAATTAGATCAAATAGTAGGTTTTCTTTCAAAGAGTGAGGCAATGATTTTACTAATAAAATAGTGAGAGTGGGTTTTGATGTTAATAACACCCCAAATACCTTGGGGTTTAGGTCTACAGACAGTTCTCTAGTTAGATAAGCGATTGTGTTTTGTTTCTATTGAGTCTCGCCAAAAGAAACATCTTTTAATAAGATTAACACTTTTCTCAATAAGAGAAAGAAGTGGAATGCAACTTAGGAAGTATGTGGAGATATGGTTTAAAACAGAGTTGAGGATTGTAAGGTGGCTAGTAACAATGAGAAATTGTCTTGGAATTAGATAGATTAGAAATATTTTTTGGATAATAGGTGCTCCTGAATTGAGTTTCAAAGCTCAAGGGTGAGAGAGGTAGACCAAGTTGTTTGATGGGAAAACATCATCATGGCAATCCAGAATGTGTGTGAAACGAGATATATTGGCATCTGAGACATGAATGCCACCGATGGTTGATTTGTTGATGTTAATTTCTAGCCCATAGATGTGGGAAAGGATCCCTAGATTCATATAGAATTGATGAGGGAACTATCATATAGTTTAAGGAATAGTACTATGTCATTCACATATTGTATAATGTTGCCTTCATCAGAAGAGATACCACTGTTATTATCTAGAAAGCCTGATTTGTTTCCAACTCTAAACATATAATCTAGGATGGATTTGACAATGATAAACATATATGGGTTAATAGTCACCACAATGAAGTCCATTTGAATTCAAATAACTAGAGGAAATACCATTTATGAAAACATAGAAGTGAGCTAATCCAATAAAACTATTGATCCAAGAGACCTAATATGAAGGAAAACCATAATCGATCAAACAATCAGGGTTAATCTTCATGCTATCAAAAGACTTCTCCAAATGGATGTACCCTTGTAATAGGAATATTGTATTGTTTCACAAAAAAATATTCTTAGATATAGGAACCATTAATGAAAGCAATTTTCTCAAAACCAATGGTTTCAATATTCTTTTTCTTGAGTAATTTTCTAAGTGTTTTGGAAATGATTTCATAAGATGCTTTGATTCGACTAATTGGTCTAAATATATATATACAACTCAAGTTGTTAATCCTTTTGATTAGAGTGATGTAAGTTTGAATGAGGATGTCAATTTGTGAAGAAACATTCTTAGTAAAAAGATATAAGTGAAGAGATTAGAAATTGGTGATTTGATATAAACCCAAATTTTATGGTAGAAATAAATATTGAACCCACATGTGATCGCCCTTAAACATGGATCAAAATTGTGAACACAATTTCCTAGTCGAAGGTATCAAACTTAAATTTTATACCTGACTTCAAGAGGCATCCACAACTCAATACAGATTCTTTTGTAGTATTACGAGGTTGAAAATAGGGACAAGGAAAATCAACAACATAAGAATGAAAATATTAGGCCTAATTTAGTCTAAAAAAGCGATGAATTTGGTATTCTAGCAAAGGAAGAAATTACTCTACTAAAAACAATAAACCTAAATAATAAAAGATCGACTGAAATAAGGGAAAAGATGACTATGACAAGTGAACTTGGATTGGAGTTCACCAATCAAACCTGCCCCTTCCATGCAAAACCTTCTCCTCTAATATATATATATATATATATAATATTCTTAACATATTTTGCAAGTTGTCACAAAATATATCTAACACATTCCTTCTCTCGAGACCAAGGTATATTTCTATCTAAAGGAACCTATCTCTTGTGATGATAACCAATAGATCAGGGACACACATATGACTTTTCTTATAGTGATTCCTCACTCTAGTGGCTCATCACTAATCCATACTCTGATCTCCCTAAACTGATTCTCCCAAATTTACTCAGATCATACATTGCAAGAAGATATCTAATCTAACAAGAAATTCATTTAAATGGGAGTACAGAAACAAAACTATGAGACTATATGTATCTTAACATGAGAAGGAAAGATTATATGGTTTCTATGGCCTGATGTATACTTAAAACTCAAGTTATCCAGTTTAGTCACTCATGGTACAAGAAAGAAACAAACTACAACTTAAAAAGACATGGTGTCCAAAAGAAACAATGAATGAGAAAGGGAAAAGGGGAGAGGTCGATACACATGTATATTGAGTTCAGAGGTTGATCTACCCACCTTTTAGTTGAATATGCATGAGTGGTTGATTGATCTCACCAATTGACCTAGAGAGGTCCATTGCTTCTTCTTCTTTGTTGGTGAACTTAGTTAAGGTAAAGTCAAATAAAACTAGTGATCAAAGTGGATGGTAGAAAAGTAAGAGGTCGACTGCTTTCACGAGGTCAATAAGACTTGCAAGGTTAACCATTCTAACTGTGGTCTTTCACTCTGCAACAATATTTTAGGTTGTTCATAGAAGAGAAGATGCCTTGACTTTGATGCCTTGGGTTCCTATTTATAGGGTTTGACCAACCTTGTGTTGACTTGTGATTGGTCCATGTAGTATCAAAACTTTCAACTTTTGACTATCAATCTTGAGAGATCGATGTGCTTCTTGATCAATAGAATGGCCATAGACCTTGAGACAATCTTTGAGAGGTCTATGGATGGAGGAGATTGAGTTCTGCCATTTTCTCCCAGCTTGATAGATTGACTTGAAGGTCAATTGGTGTTTTGAAGGCGTCATATTTGTGGGGACACATCTCGGATAAAACGTTATTAACGATGCGGAAGAGATTAATTAGCAGTGGAATTATTGAAAATCACTAAAAATTAAAGCTTTTTCATAAAGGTCCACAAACTGTAGGAATCTTTCATAAAGAAACAAGATAAGTTATTTACAAGCTGATACATCAGCATATCTCTGTATCATCACATCTCAAGAGTCATAACACTGACTGCCCTGTTAAACTGTACATGAGCAGTATACAAAAATCTCGAGGCATTAAGCCAAAAATCTCAGATCTATATTAAACAATCTACTGACTCCTAGGACCTGAGAGTACAGAGACGACACATAATACTTTCTATATATACAAAACCTAACAGACAATGTCTCCACCTAAGGCTCACTGTTGTCCCTGATGTTGTTGTTGCTGCTGTTGCTGCTCACCCACTGAAGGGTTCCTTCGTCCTCGACGTCTACCTAAAAAATTGAATCCCACGGGGGTGAGACAATTGAATAATTGTCCCAGCAAGAGTTATAACTCTCCGCCAGAAGCATTGTTATTGCAAATATTAAAATAACAATGAGCACTAAAACTATAATTATTCAACAGCAGGAAATTCACTGAATAAGCTAAGTAGAACAATATTCTCTATGAAATCATTTCAATTATAACTTGATTGAATGACAAGACATTTAATCAATAAGGAATATGAAGAACATGTATTTTATCTATCCAACTAGGACATATTAAACAATGTATCATCAATCATTATTTCTCGTAGTTCAACCTAAGCAATTATGCTATACGACTGATTACATTTTACAAACATATTTATGCCCTGGGGAGATGAGTTACACCTCTCATACTCCAACCAACCATTACAAAATCACAATCGGTACCATACATAGGTCATTAGAAGAGCCGGATTCCTATGACCTCATCTTCCTCAATCAGTGTGAGGTACAACATGCAAGACATCTTGTGTCTCTACCATAATAGCTTTCCAGGGTATTCTGGCAACTTCGCTATTTAGAGTTACAGTGGCATGATGTACTCTCTTCACCATCGAGGGATTTCTTGTTTATCTCACATCGATGCGGCATTAACAACATCATCGGGAGATTAGTGATACATCATCCCGACATATACATATAATGAAGGATTGAGAGATTAAATGTACATCTCACATCAATTCCATCATTAGGATGTAAGGATATTCACGTCCATAACCCCCACATACTCAAAAGTATGCTCTCCAAGAGTTCCCTTAGGAAATCCTATTTCACCATCATCTAACTTCTGACAATGATGGATCTATGGTCAGGGCTCTACATGATATCATTATACTTGATTATTTAAGTACATTATGGCATCTTTTTAGCATCAGGCATGTTTTCAAGCATAAACCATTAAAACAATTGCTATAAATAAAGAGTACTAATTGTATCAAGTTCATTACACATCTTGTTAACATTGGGATATCAATCTCTAACCATCTCATCATTATAATTCAAGAATATGGGTGTTCAAATCCTTAGACCATCAAAACACTTGTTACCAAGTAACATATTGCCATCAAATCATTTAACAATATAAACATGATAGTAACAATATAGATATTGCTCATGGCTCATACAACCTATCAGTCTCATTTGTTACCCCTCACTAGGCAACATAGCATATCATTGCTTTCAAAGATTATAAAGTGCTTTCAATGAGTAATGCATCATAGCTCTTACCTGGCTATTCTCATTCTTTCATAAAAACCTGCATGATTAATACAATTGATAACATGTACATTATCTCTATATCAGCACATTGTAAAACAAAGATAACTTTACTAATCAAGGGTTGCACCACTATGCCCTTACTAGGGTTAGGGTTTCTTTTTTCAATTAAATTAGGGTTAACCAACCCCTTTAGCTTATTTAGGAATAGTGATTCCTCATTTCATTATCCAAACATAGCACTTCATGCTTAAAAGCATAACCCAAAATTAGGGTTTACTGTTCACATTACATCACATTACCCTAGATTAGGGTTTACTATTCACATTACAATGAATTAAGATCATACCATCATCATGTATTAGGATTACTTCAATTTATGCCCCCAATTAGGGTTAGGACTCATTAACCATTATAATTAGGGTTTCATGATCTCACTAACATGGATCATACCCTAATTAGGCATTCATTCATATTAAGAGTCCATTACTTGATTAATTATTCATATAAGAAGTCTTCTCTCTCATCTTTCTATAAGTTGATGTTTGCATCACTATTGATTATGCTAAGTCAATTCAACATTGACATCATGGGTTATGTCATTTCTATTGTGATCATTAAAGCTCACTTATGTTGGCTAAATGGACATCTATAAATCCCTTTGTTTTGATTATGACAAAAATTTCATTCTTATTGATCTAACGAGCTACTTGAGTGTGCAGGATTAAGGTGGATGCCAAAGCAACTAGGGAAATCCATATGCTTACATATTTATGTTTTCATGCAATGTAATCGCTTTGTAAAAACCTGTATAAATATATAATGTACAAGTACTTAGATTGCATGTAAATCAAGCGTTAGATCTTCCCTAGCTAAACATCACATTTAGATAAGTCATCCCCTTCGAATAGGATCACATATGCACACTCATACATATAATTAGTGCCTAAATTGCAACATTGAAACAGGATCAATCTCGGTCGACAAACTCCTCGACCGAGACACTCTCGGTCGACAATCTTCTCGACCGAGAAAGATCCAAAGTAGCCGTTAGACACAACAGACAAGTTAGTTGGCAGTTGGAGAAAGACTTTGCAAATCACTTGTTCCAGAGTGCCTGTCGGTCGACAAAAGTTCGACCGAGTAGGTGTCTCGGTCGACCATTCCTCGACCGAGATTGTCTCTGACAGCAACTGCAGAATTAATTAATTAGCCGTTGTTAAAGCAACAACTTTGTACCTAACGGCTAGTTAAGCACTTAGAAACCCCTAGAAGTTGTCTAGAACGTCCTTAAGCATCCTTAGGCCATTCCTATAAATAGGACAAGCCATAGGACACTCAAACTCACTTGTTACACTTGAGAATTCTTTGAGCATACTTTGAGCAATCTGTTTGTGAGAAAAGTGAGCATTGTAAACATTGGTTACTTCCTTCTTTAGCTCAAAATTCGTGTCCTATAGGCTAGTATCTCCTACCCACTGCAATCACAAGTCCATACACTTGGTTAGGAGATCTATACGCTTGATCTAGGCAAATCAAGCCTTGGGATACAAAGGATAAGTTGTAATTTCCTTTTTCTTTCTTGTTCTCAATTATCGTTTGTACTCTCCTTGCTACTCCTAGTTTGGAGGCTGCTGATTGGAGAGGGTGGAGTTCTTCTTGGCGAAGAAGGTGACTTTGAGCTACTTCAGAAGGCTGGTGCAACGGGAGGTTACTTCTAGAGAGGAAGGCTACTTTAAGGGGGAGCTTGGAGTTACTTCAAGAAGGCTACCTCAAAGTTGGTGCACCTACTTCTAGTGAAGGCTGTTCAAAGGGTGTAAAGGAAAGTATTGTATTTTGTATAAATCCTTGGGAAGGTAATAAAATAAATACTTTCAAAATCCCGGTTGGGTAAGCAACCGGGTAGTGGACTGACAACTTTAGTAGTTGCTAAAGTTGGAACCACTCTAAACACCTGTCTCCTTCTTCTTATTTTCAATTGTGGTTGTTTGAGTTAAATAAATTGTTAAAATTATTTAAAAACTCTATTCACCCCCCTCTAGTGTTTTTCAATTGGTATTAGAGCAGGCTTCAAGGAACCCTAACAAGGTCTTGAAGAAATGGGGGATGGAGTGCTCAACAACCTTAACCTTGAAGGAACACTTGTTGCTAGGCCTCCAGCGTTCGATGGAACAAACTACCAATATTGGAAGAGAAGGATGTAGTTCTACTTCCAAGGAATCAATTGGGACTTATGGAGAATGGTGTCAACCCCATATGAGCTCCCTCAAACTCAATTTGCAGAATGGGATGCAAATACGGTAAAGCTGGCCCTAATGAATGCAAAAGCTGTAAGCATTTTATATTGTTCTATTTCGGTAGGAGAATTTAATAGAATATCTAATTGTGACACAACCTATGATATTTGGCATAGACTGTCCATAACCTATGAAGGTACAGTCCAAGTCAAAAATTCCAAAATTAGCATGTTTAAACAAAAATTTGAACACTTTCGTATGGATTCTAATGAATCAATTAGTGAAATGTTTGCAAAATTCTCTACTATTGTTAATGGTTTAAGTGCTATAGGAAAACCTATCCCTGAAGAAGATCAGGTATCAAAGATCCTTCGTTCACTTCCTCCAAAATATAAGCCAAAGGTGACAGCCATTGAAGAAGCAAACGACCTCACTCGACTGAAAATGGAGCAACTTATTGGCAACTTAGAAGCTCATGAAGCAACCCTAGAAGAGGAAGAAAGAAGAGCACGTGAACTTCAGCAAGGAAAGAAGAAGGATGTGGCTCTAAAAGCTTCAAAGGCTGTCACACAAGAAAGTGAGGAGTCAAGTGAAGAAGAGGGAGAAGAAGCCTTGATAGTAAATGGTAAGAAATACAAAAGATTTAAATCTAACAAAATCTCCAGCTCTTCTTCTACCCCTCCTAGGTGCTTTGAATGTGGGAAGAAAGGGCATTTCAAAAATGAATGTCCTAAAGCAAAGAAAGGAAAGAAAAGCTCACACAAGAAGAAGGGAGAAAAAGCCTATAAAGCTGCATGGGACGAGTCAAGTGACAGTGAAAGCGGAGAAGAAACTGTGGATTGTCTAATGGCAAGAGAAGATGATGAAAACTCTCAAGAGGTAAGCCTACTTGATCTTTCTAAAGAAGAGTTAGTCACTAGTCTACAAGAAATTCATGATAAGTATGTTGATGTCAAGAAGAAACTAAAGAAGGTTATCAAATCAAATGATGAGCAAATTGCTAAATTAGATAATCTTTCTTCTGAAAAGAATAACATTGATCTTGAGAATTTATCTTTAAAAACATCTTTAGATGATTGCACTAGAAAGATACTCACTTTAGAAACAAATGTTGATCTTCTTTCTAAAGAAAAGACTGACTTGTTAGCTAAACTAAAAGATTTTCAGACTCAACCTATTTTGTGTAACCATCTAGACTATGATAATGTTATAAAAGAAAGAGATTCATTGTTATATGATTTAGATCAAGCAAGAAATGATCTACACAAGAAAATGAATGATATTGCTCAGCTGCAAAGAGAACTTTATGAGTTAAGAAGAAAAAATATACTTGATAACATTCTAAGCATTGGTACTGTTTTCAACGGAAGAAAAGGTTTGGGATATGCTCCAAAGAAAAATCAACCCAAAAGAACTCAAACTATGTTTGTACCCAAAAACACAATGGCTAGAAAGAGAAATGAAGTTGACTCTATTACTTGCCATTTTTGTTTATGCCTTGGACACTATTCCTTTTCATGTCCTTATAAAACTAAGGATTCCGAATTAGTTTGGGTCCCAAAACCTCAAACTTAGTAGAGTCAAATGGAATTTAGTTGAGATATAACCAAACGCTCCATCTTGCTATTTATATTGTCTTATCTCAACTAAACAAAAGATTTCATGCATATTGTAAATTTTCTACATTATTGTACTGAAACAGGAACTTAGTCGGTCGAAGTATTGTCGACCGAACCATTAATCGGTCGAAGTATTGTCGACCGACCGAATGTCTGTAACATATCAAAATTTCCAGAAATTATTTCGGTCGAAAGTTGGTCAACCGAGCTAAATTTCAGTGTTTCTTTGTTTGTAATACAGTAATCTTCTCGATCGATAAATTTGTCGACCGAGACAGATGTCGGTCGAACAATTGTCAACCGACTGGACTTCTGATTCAGAACTCTTATACAAATCTGTACTTAAATGATTCTAACCATATCGGACCATCACATGGGTACCAAAATCTACATTTTAATGCAGGAATGGGTGGTTGACAGTGGATGTTCCAAACATATGACCGGGAACAAGGATGCATTTCAAACCTTTGAAGAAAAGAAAAGTGGAACAGTCACCTTTGGAGACAATGGTAAGGGCAAAATAGTTGGAATAGGTAATGTTGGTACAAACCTCGAAATAAAAAATGTTCTACTCATTGATGGTTTGCACCATAATTTGATAAGTGTTAGTCAATTATGTGATAGTGGTTATGATGTGTTATTTAACAAAACTTGCTGCAAGTTATTGATAGAAAACACTACAAATGTTGTTTATGAAGGAAACAGAGTTGGAAATCTTTATATCCTTAAACCTAACTCTATGAAATCAGTAGTGGGAAAATGCTTGCTTGCAAATGAAAATACCTTACAAGTATGGCATAAAAAGCTAGGACATGCTAGTTCACATATTATTAAAAAGTTAGTAAAATATGATCTTGTTCGTGGATTGCCTACTTTATCTTTTGATCAAGTTGAAAACTGTGAACCCTGCACAATGGGAAAGCAAACCAAAACCTCTTTTAAATCAAAACATGTACTTAGCACCAGTAGATCCTTGGAATTAATTCATATGGATTTATTTGGACCCATGAGGACACAATCTATTGGTGGTAAAAGATATTGTTTTGTTATTGTTGATGATTATAGTAGATACACATGGGTCCACTTCATTGCAACTAAAGATGATACTATTCATGTTTTCATACAATTTTGTTCCAAGATTGAAAATCTATTACAAAGCAAAATATGTACCATTAGAAGTGATCATGGTGGGGAATTTGAAAACCATATATTTGAAGAATTTTGTACATCTCAAGGGTACACTCATAATTTTTCTGCTCCACGCACCCCACAATAAAATGGTATAGTCGAACGGAAAAATCGATCACTACAAGAAATGGCTAGAACTATGATGCTCGAACACAATACACCCAAAACCTTTTGGGCTGAAGCTGTAAACACTGCATGCTATGTGTTAAATAGAGTAACCGTTCACTCTCATTTTAAGAAAACTCCATATGAAATAATACATTCTAAGAAACCTAGAGTTGACTATTTTCATACCTTTGGCTCCACATGCTATATTTTAAATACCAAAGATGATAGAGACAAGTTTGACTCAAAATCACACAAAGCATTCTTTTTGGGATATTCCACTTCTAGCAAAGCTTTTAGAGTATATAACACTATATCTAGAAAAGTTGAGGAATCTATTCATGTTTCTTTTCATGAAGAATCCAAATCTGAAAATCTAGAAATCATAGATCTCACAAATCAATTCGAAAATTTAAACATACCAAATGATAGTGAGAAAGATAATACAAATAATCACCAAGCTGAACCACGACCTACACCGAGGCTTATTAAAGATCATCCTCAAGAACTAATTATTGGAGATCCTAAAGATAAAGTCAAAACTCGGTCTTCCTTCAAAGATGTTGCAAATATGGCTTTTGTTTCTATCATTGAACCTAAAAAGATATCTGAAGCTCTTAAAGATGATTATTGGATAATAGCCATGCAAGAAGAATTGAATCAATTCACTAAAAATGATGTATGGGATTTAGTTCCTAAACCAAAAGATAAAACCATAATAGGAACTAAATGGGTTTTTAGGAACAAGCTAAATGAGGTAGGAGAAGTAATAAGGAATAAAGCTTGGTTAGTAGAACAAGGATATAATCAACAAGAAGGAATAGATTTCGATGAAACATATGCACCGGTAGCTAGACTTGAAGCTATTAGAATGTTATTAGCTATTGCTGCACATAAAAACATAAAACTCTACCAAATGGATGTAAAAAGTGCATTTCTAAATGGCATTATTCAAGAAGAAGTATATGTTGCCCAACCACCTGGTTTTAAAATACCGGAAAAAGGTGACTATGTTTATAAACTTAAGAAAGCACTTTATGGTTTAAAACAAGCACCTAGGAATTGGTATGAAAGGCTCAAGACATATCTTTTTGATAATGGTTTTTCTATTGGAAATTCAGATTCTACTTTATTTTTCAAAACATATACATCTGATTTCCTAGTTGTGCAAATATATGTTGATGACATTATTTTTGGAGCTTCTAATGATTCATTGTGCACACAATTCAGTGACATTATGCAAAAAGAATTTGAAATGAGCCTCATGGGTGAACTAACTTTCTTTCTTGGTTTTCAAATTAAGCAAACACCTGCCGGAATATTCATAAGCCAAGAAAAATATACTAAAGAACTCTTACAACATTTTGGGATGGATCAGTGTAAACATGCTACTACTCCTATGGCTACTTCTATTAAGATTGATAAGGATGAAAATGGAGAACCTATTGATGATTCCTTATATAGAGCCATGATTGGTAGTTTGCTTTACTTAACTGCTTCTAGACCGGACATCATGTTTTCCGTTGGTCTTTGTGCTCGATTTCAATCACAACCTATGCACTCTCATTTTCTAGCAGTTAAACGAATTCTTCGTTACCTAGCCGGCACTACTTGCTTTGGTTTATGGTATCTAAAAGGACAATCCTTGGATTTTAAATCTTATACTGATGCGGATTATGCTGGTTGTCGACTTGATCGCAAGAGTACTAGTGGTGGTTGTTTCTTATCAGGGAGAGCTTTAGTATCGTGGTTTAGCAAGAAACAAAATGCGGTTGCCCTATCTACAACTGAAGCTGAATATATGGCAGCCGGGTCTTGTTGTGCTCAAGTGCTTTATATGCAACAAGTATTAAACGATTATGGTTTTACTCTTTCATCTACGCCTATTTTTTGTGACAACACGAGTGCTATAAACTTAGCACACAATCCTATTTTACACAGCCGAGCTAAACATATTGAAATCCGTCATCATTTTTTACGGGATCACATCTCCAAGAATCATGTTTCCCTTCATCATGTTGATATGGAAGATCAATTGGCTGATATTTTTACAAAACCGCTTCCACTAGATCAATTTAACAAAATTAGGAAGCAACTGCTTATCACTCCTTTGGAAGATGTTTTCTTTGATATTTGTGCTACTTAAACAAAAACTCTTATTTGCATCATGATATTTTGGCTTTGAAATGGACATCTTTTTCATTAGATTTGATGGGACATCTAATTAAGGGGGAGTTTTTATTTCTAAACAGATATCTTTTTGAAATGACAAAGGGGGAGAAATAAATATAAAAACTTAGAAACACTCAATCAATGAGTTTCATAAATAAACTCTTGGCTTTACATTGAAAGTTGCTATATTCCCTAGTGAATTGGATTTCATGTTCCAAAATTCAAGGGGAATAATAAGCACAAATTTTATAACCAAGAGGAAAAGCTACAAAAGGTAATCTAAAGGTATGAAACTCATATGGTTCATATTTCCTTTATTTATATTTTTGGAAATGTTTGTCATCTTCAAAAAGGGGGAGATTGTTGGCTAAATGGACATCTATAAATCCCTTTGTTTTGATTATGACAAACATTTCATTCTTATTGATCTAACGAGCTACTTGAGTGTGCAGGATTAAGGTGGATGCCAAAGCAACTAGGGAAATCCATATGCTTACATATTTATGTTTTCATGCAATGTAATCGCTTTGTAAAAACTTGTACAAATATATAATGTACAAGTACTTAGATTGCATGTAAATCAAGCGTTAGATCTTCCCTAGCTAAACATCACATTTAGATAAGTCATCCCCTTCGAATAGGATCACATATGCACACTCATACATATAATTAGTGCCTAAATTGCAACATTGAAACAGGATCAATCTTGGTTGACAAACTCCTCGACCGAGACACTCTCGGTCGACAATCTTCTCGACCGAGAAAGATCCAAAGTAGCCGTTAGACACAACAGACAAGTTAGTTGGCAGTTGGAGAAAGACTTTGCAAATCACTTGTTCCAGAGTGCCTGTCGGTCGACAAAAGTTCGACCGAGTAGGTGTCTCGGTCGACCATTCCTCGACCGAGATTGTCTCTGACAGCAACTGCAGAATTAATTAATTATCCGTTGTTAAAGCAACAACTTTGTACCTAACGGCTAGTTAAGCACTTAGAAACCCCTAGAAGTTGTCTAGAACGTCCTTAAGCATCCTTAGGCCATTCCTATAAATAGGACAAGCCATAGGACACTCAAACTCACTTGTTACACTTGAGAATTCTTTGAGCATACTTTGAGCAATCTGTTTGTGAGAAAAGTGAGCATTGTAAACATTGGCTACTTCCTTCTTTAGCTCAAAATTCGTGTCCTATAGGCTAGTATCTCCTACCCACTGCAATCACAAGTCCATACACTTGGTTAGGAGATCTATACGCTTGATCTAGGCAAATCAAGCCTTGGGATACAAAGGATAAGTTGTAATTTCCTTTTTCTTTCTTGTTCTCTATTATCGTTTGTACTCTCCTTGCTACTCCTAGGTTGGAGGCTGCTGATTGGAGAGGGTGGAGTTCTTCTTGGCGAAGAAGGTGACTTTGAGCTACTTCAGAAGGCTGGTGCAACGGGAGGTTACTTCTAGAGAGGAAGGCTACTTCAAGGGGGAGCTTGGAGTTACTTCAAGAAGGCTACCTCAAAGTTGGTGCACCTACTTCTAGTGAAGGCTGTTCAAAGGGTGTAAAGGAAAGTATTGTATTTTGTATAAATCCTTGGGAAGGTAATAAAATAAATACTTTCAAAATCCCGTTTGGGTAAGCAACCGGGTAGTGGACTGACAACTTTAGTAGTTGCTAAAGTTGGAACCACTCTAAACACTTGTCTCCTTCTTCTTATTTTCAATTATGGTTGTTTGAGTTAAATAAATTGTTAAAATTATTTAAAAACTCTATTCACCCCCCCTCTAGTGTTTTTCAACTTATTCAAAGAGTACTAACCACTCTATCCCATCAAGGGTACCTTTATAAAAATTACCATTGATTACATCATGTCTTAATCAACTAATTACTTAGTCCTTTAACCACATTAAGTATTCATGAGGTTTAGGTTAATCAACCACTAAACCATCTTGACCACTAAGGCATCAAACGATCTTGACCTATTTAGACATTAAACGGTCTTATACAGTAAACCTCCAAACGGTCTTGGACTGCCCTTGAAACCGTTTAGTGGTAAAGACCGTTTGGTCATGTTTGACTTTGAAACCGTTTGGTGGTGAAGACCGTTTGGTCATGTTTGACTTTGAAACTGCATGGACACAACCAACCTTGAAACCACATGAGACTAAATGGTTTGGGATCGTTTGGTCCCAAATGGTCTTGAGACCGTTTGGTCCAAACCACCTCAAAACCGCAAGGACCAAAAAGTGTCTCAACCAAATCAATTGAAATAGGGTTCCCAATGTTGAACCCCTCAATCGATCATGCACATGTTAGCCACTCATCAATTGAGTTAATAAGGTCAACCCTCAACTGATTCGACACTCAATTGACCCTCAATTGATCATCAAATAGGGCTTGGATCAATTAGATTAGGGTTTGAAATCGATGACCCTTCAACATACTTCAATGTGAGTCTAATTGATTTGAAATCATTGAACCATCAATCAATCTGGTCATGACCTGACCCCAAACGGTCTTGGGATCATTTGGATGACCTCCAAATGGTCTTGAGACCGTTTTCTCAATTCAACATCAAAAACCAACTCAACCAATTAAGGTTTGATTCATTGGATTGATCACTAGGTCAATAATCAATTACACTTCAACTTGTTACCTTTAGATCTTCAACCACTTAACCATAGTCAACCCTAGACCTCCAAATGGTCTTGGGAGACCCCGAAATGGTCTTGGGATCATTTGGATATCCTCAAAACGGTCTTGAGACCGGTTGCCAATTATTTCATCAATAACCAAGTCATTCATTTAGGGTTTGGATACTAGAATTGGTCACCAAATCAACAATCAATTACTCATCAACTTGATATCATTGGATCCCTAATTGGTCAACCATGCTTAACCCTAGACCTCCAAATGGTCTTGGGTGATCAGCAAATGGTCTTGAGACCATTTGGGTGATCCCCAAACGGTTTTGAAACCATTTGGGTCACTCAACCCAAACTTCAACATAATTCAATTATTGAAATCAGCAATTGACCCGATTAGGGTTTAGATGATTGATGAGCCTTTGATTGGTGAACCATTTGGAATTAATTGATGATTTTTAATAGGTGATTATTCTACATTATTCTCAACAGATCTCCAAATGGTCAATGCCTCGAAACGGTCTTGGATCGTTTGCTTCTATGCGTTCTTGGTTGAAACTGATTGAGATCAAACGGTTTGAAACAGTTTGCTCCAAACGGTTTGGTAAACTGTTTGCTAAAGTAAATTCTTAGATAAACATAGAAATTAACATCATTATATGATACCTCTGTTCAACCAAGAACATGGGCTGTTCTTCACAAAAATGATAGAA
Source organism: Alisma plantago-aquatica (assembly GCA_963693085.1). NCBI lineage: Eukaryota > Viridiplantae > Streptophyta > Magnoliopsida > Alismatales > Alismataceae > Alisma > Alisma plantago-aquatica. The sequence goes on along the minus strand of OY856409.1, from coordinate 816,998,482 downwards.
AGATCACGAGAGTAGTAAAAGAAGAAGAATAACCAACGATTTTAGGAGAGAAGGATGCATTAACAAAGCTTAAGGGTTAGAGTTATAAAACCCACCTCTAGGACTGATCCAGAGCTCCAATCTCCGTATATTTAATGGTGGATTGAGCTCCAGTAGTTGTCCAAGGTCCGTTCGTTAAGTTTTGGATGAAGAAGATGGCTAGAAAGGAAAATCGTGTGAAGAACACCATGAATCTAACCTTATATTGTGGTTTCCACCATGAATTCGAAGTAGATGGTGATCAAAACTTACCAAGATTAGTTGGTTCGTCCTTCCTCTGGTCCCGAGATCTCCCTTGGTCAGCCAAAGCAAAGTGATGAGAGAAAGAAGCTAAGGAAAACGATCCTTTGAGTTGTTGGAAAAGATACCTATATATATTTATGGGTTTTTCAAGGAAAATGGAAAAAGATAGATATTTCCTTTTATCTCCCAAAAATATCCACCAAGGCTTCCTCCACCCTTATACACATTTCCACCTTCTAGTCTCATGCAAAACTCCTCCTTTATCCAAGGTAAAGGAAAAGAACTAAACATCTTAAAGAGAGGTATATTAATATCCACCCTTAATGGATATTGCTTAATATATTATTAGTGTGAGTAGTTTCCACTTCTACCATGATCTTTTTGGTGCCCAAGTATGATACAGGATCTTTCATACTATTGCAAACACATCCTACAACTTTTGGTTGAAGGGCTTCATAATTAATTTATTTCTTTTTACATTAAGTCATATTAAAGAGTCTTTTGTGCTTAAATCTTGGTTATCTTAACATCAAGATTCTCTCTCCTTCATGATCATTCAAATGAGGCGTCCCTTTCATTTTCTTTGCTCCACTTGATGCCAAGAAACATGAGAGATCCTATAGAGGGTATATTTTACATGTTGGACCCTAGGTTTTAGTAAATTACACTTTACACCAAAACTAGGTTTTAAAGCACAAGGATTGCTTTACAAGCTATATCTTGGTACCCAAGCTTGTGGAAACCTTGTCACTACATCATATTCATACTCATGATGTCTCAACATCATAGGAACATCTTAACATGTGCAATTTGCAAGTTAACCCCTCTACTTTGGGTAATTTGCACATTAGTCCATTATAAACAAAACAATGTTTCAACATTATTAAAAAAGGACTCAAATCGAAATATAAGTTCCTCAAAAACCTTAATTACTTTTCAAGAATTACAAGCAAGCCTCTAATCAACTTTATTAGGCAAAACACCTAGGGTTAGTACATAACCCAGGTCAGGGATGTTACGATATTGATTGGTCTATTATCAAACTTGAGAGCTTGATTACTTCATTAAAATTTTATTTGGTTGAGTTGAATAGACCTACAGAGGTTGATGGTTCTCACTAGCTTCTGATTTTTTGACTTGGGGGGTCGATCGATGTTGTTCATCTTGGAAGACTAGCTATCGAGCTTTTTAAGTTTACCTTCTTGACTGACCTTCAGATATCGATGGATGTAATTACTTTAATTTCTTTTCAAAATTTCTTACTAAATAATGATCAAACTTCAAGGTCTATTGCTTGTATATCAAGCTTATTGGTTTAGAGTCCAATTTTTCCAAAATTTTCAAAGGTAATTTATTCAAAACAAAGTATTGGAAGATAAGTGCAAACTATATGGATTTTTTTATAATTATTTGCATACAGGTATAATTTTCTAGATTGAAAGAGACATGTATTATTCATGAAAACTGATGTTATCAACTCCCTCAAACTTAGCATTTAGCTTGTTCCCAAGCTAAAAACACAAAAATCATTGTGAGGTTAAACGGGTAAGATGATAGGATTGATAATTGATAGAAGATTTGATGCCAACCTCTTACCAAAATTCCTTACCAATTCTTAAAATGATCACACCTCTTAAATCATAATGTTTCAAAAGATTTGTACTTGCCAATTCATTATCATTTATTATTTATGAACTATCATTGACACACAACTCTCTTCCAAAGTAGCTATCACTCTTATCCTTTTGTTTTCAAAGGTGAAAGAATGAATGGGTAGGCAGAATGGCTTATGGCTAGTCCCTTCTTCTTTTTGGTCCATTGAACTATAGGTCCGTTTAGAGGACAAGTAATCCCTACATTCCAAACCAATTTTCTATAGAGAAGTGATTGCACATCCTCGTACCACTGCCCCTAATTACTATACCTTTGCTGAACATTGTTGGAATTGGGGTGTCTATTTGTTTGATCTTAGCTATTACAACACGTTCCTAGTTTTGTTAATAATCCTAGAGATTTAAGATAATCTTAATGCTTGTCATACTTTTGTTAATAATATTCTATGTTGTGCTTTATATTAACTTAATTAACATTAAATACTTGTTTGGGCAACTCATAATCATGACTTAAGCATACTATAAAGATCCGAGTTGGAGTTAATATAGCATTAACCCATACATGTATGCAAGAAGAGAGTTAATGACATTAAGGGATAAATAATTTTTCATTTGAGAATATTATCAAAACAATATTTCAAGATTGTAGCAAATTTAATTATGAATCTAACAAAGAAAGAATGAACCAAATCGGAGTTAAAATGAGAGTGTTATGCCCTTTTTAGAAAATATGTACAAAGTGCCACGACCGTGTCACTATGTCATGTGCTGTGACTACGATGCTGCATCGTGTGCCATGACTGTGATGTTGCATCACCTTCCATGACCGTGACATTGTGTCGCGACCATGACAGATGCCGCCCAAGATAACCAATCATAAAATGATCATATCTTGAGCTATACTTATCCATTTTCAACAAAATGAAATGCGTTGGAACCGCGATTCAACTTTATTAGGCAAAACACCTAGGGTTAGTACATAACCTAGGTCAGGGATGTTATAAATTATCCACCCCTTACAAGGATTTCGTCCCCAAAATCATCTACAAAACTTATTAAGAGAAAAGAGCAGGGTATTTTCTTCTTATTTCTTCCTATAGTTCCCACATAGCTTCTTAAATGCCACGGTGATTCCAGAGGACTTTCACAAGACTTATGTCTTTCTTTTTCAGCTTTTTAATTCTTCTATCAAGGATTGACACAGGTCCTTCAACATAAGATATATCATCATTCAATTCTACTTCCATAGGTTGCAAAACTGATTCTGTGTCAGGATGACATTTCCTAAGCATGGAAATGTGGAACACTGGGTGTAACTTTTGTAACTCTGGTGGTAACTCTAGCTTATAAGCTACCTTTCCAATCCGTTCAATGATTGGATAAGGCCCTATAAACCTAGGAGCTAACTTTCCTTTCCTTCCAAATCTAAGAACTCCCTTCCAAGGTGAGACCTTGAGATACACTTTGTCTCCAACTTGGAATTCTAAAGGTCTACGGCCCTTATCAGCATAAGATTTCTGCCTATCCTATGCAGTCTTCAACTGTTGTTGTATTACTTTAATCTTCTCAGTGGTTTGCTGCACAAGACTAGGACCTAAAAGTTGATATTCACCAGTTTCATACCAACATAGGGGTGATCTACAATGTCTACCATACAAAGCTTCATAAACGTGCCATGTCAATGCTATGTTGATAGCTATTGTTGTAGGCAAACTCTATCAAACTTAGGTGCAAATCCCAACTTCCTATAAACTGAAGAACACATGCTCTAAGAAAGTCTTCCAAAGTATGTATAGTCCTTTCTGACTGTCCATCAGTCTGGGGATGAAAGGCTGTACTAAACCTTAACTTTGTGCCTAAAGATTTATGAAGTCACTCCCAAAAACGACTCGTAAATTGAGGACCTCTATCAGAAACAATGGTAACTGGGACCCCATGTAGCCGTACTATCTCATCTACATACAACTGTGCCAACTTCTCAATAGAAAAAGTTGTTTTGACAGGTAAGAAATGTGATGTCTTTGTCAACCTATCAACTATTACCCAAATGGAATCATGTCCTTTGGCTGTTCTGGGTAAACCAACCACAAAATCCATGGTCACATGATCCCACTTCCATTGTGGTATGGGTAAAGGTTGCATTGTTCCTGCAGGCTTCTGGTGTTCGGATTTAACTTGCTGACACACCGAACACCGCATAACAAACTCAACAACGTCCTTCTTCAAACCAGGCCATCAATACATATCTTTCAAGTTATGATACATCTTGGTGCTTCCTGGATGCATGGCATACATTGTAGAATGAGCTTCTTCCAGGACTTACTTCCTCAAGTTATCCACATCCGGTACTATCATTCTATCATGATAACAAGCTACTTGATCATTTGAATCACAGAAACCTTCTCATTTCTCACTGCCATACTTTGATCTAATCTGTTGAACTACAACATCAACTTGTTGTGCCTCCTTAATCTGTTGTCTCAGAGTAGATTTTATGTGCATCTCGGCTAACACCCCTGATAGCAATGATACTTTTAACTGTACATTATCCTATCTTAAAGAGATAAACATATCCCTCCTAGAGCACACCAAAGAATTCAACTGTGCTCCGTCTACGGCTGGTGTTGCTGATTTTCTACTTAAAGCGTCAACAACCACATTGGCCTTCCCTAGATGATAATCAATCGTACAATCGTAATCCTTGATTAACTCCATCCAGCGGCATTGCCTCATGTTAAGCTCATGCTGAGAAAAGATATACTTAATGTTCTTATGGTCTGTGAAAATCTGGAATGTCTCTCCATAAAGATAATGTCTCCAGATCTTCAAGGCATGAACTACAACAACTAGTTCTAGATCGTGTGTCGGATAATTCTCCTCGTGTTTCTTAAGCTATCGAGAAGCAAAAGAAATCACTTGTTTATCCTGCATCAACACACATCCTAGTCCATTCTTGGAGGCATCACAGAAAACTATATATCCTTTCCCTTGCTTAGGTAACAAAAGCACTGGTGCACTTGTCAACCTTTCCTTCAACAACTAAAACGATTATTGACACTTGTCACTCCAGGTAAAAAGAAAATCCTTCCTGGTCAACTTAGTCAAGGGTAAAGCTATAGAACTGAAGTTCTTAATGAACCTCCTGTAATAGCCTGCCAACCCTAAGAAACTTCGAATCTCTGTTAGTGTCTTCGGTTACTCCCATTGTAGGATAGATTCTACCTTTTTAGGGTCAAAACAAATACCCGAAGTAGATATTACATGTCCAAGAAAAGAAACTTCTGGTAACCAGAACTCACACTTGCTAAAGTTAGCATATAGCTTATGCTCTATTAGCAAAGTTAGAGCCTGACGAAGATGTTGTTCATGCTGTTGAGCATCTATACTATAGATCAGTATGCCATCTATGAAGACAACAACACATTAATCGAGAAAAGGTCGGAAGATTCTATTCATGAGTTCCATAAATGCAGCTGGTGCATTTGTTAGTCCAAACGACATAACTATGAACTCATAGTGACCATACCTTGTCCTAAAGGCAGACTTTGGTATGTCACCATCCTTAATACGCAGCTGGTGATATCCTGACCTCAAATCTATCTTTGAGAAGATGGTTGCACCATGCAACTGGTCAAAGAGATCATCAATCCTCGACAAAGGATACTTATTCTTTATTGTTACTTTATTTAACTGTCTGTAATCAATGCACAACCTCATTTACCCATCTTTCTTTTTAACAAAGAGGACCGAAGCACCCCAAGGCGAAGTACTCGGTCGAATGAAACCCTTCTCAAGCAACTCTTACAACTGTTTCTTAAGTTCTGCCATCTCAGAAGGCGCCATCCTATACGGTGTTTGTGCTATTGGCTGCGTGTTCGGTATTAGATTAATCTCAAAATCAATCTCTCGAGGCAGTGGTACACCTGGAAGTTCTTCAGGAAATACATCTTCAAATTCCATGACTATAGGAACTTCAACAGGATTAAGACTATCCATGGTAGTATCTACCACATGGGCCAAGAATGCATAACATCCTTGCCTCATCATCTTCTCAGCAACCATAGCAGACACAAGACAAGTTGGTAGAATCTTTCTATATCCTTGAAAGATCCATGTGCCACTATCATCAGTGAACATAGCTTGCTTGGATTCACAATCATAGACAACCTTATACCTTTCCAAGGTATCCATCCCAAGGATTACATCGAATCCATGCATCTCAAGTGGTATAAAATCCACTTGAATGCGATGTTTAGAAAAGAAGAGGATGTAGGGAGAACATACCTCCCGCAAAATAGCAGATCCCATTAAAGGAGTCTCCAACAACAAACTATATGCTCTATGACTTATAGTCATGTCGCAGTCAAGAATCACTCTTCGAGTGATAAAGGAGTGTGTAGCACCCGGATCGATTAAAACAGATACAACAGAAGATGTAGACATATCAGAATAAAACAACTCCATCTGACCTGCCACAACCCGAGGGTTGATCACTGCATCAGGTGGATTCATCGAATATAATCTTGTCGTCGCCTATGGTTGAATTGGTACTCGATGACTTGGTGTCGATGATCCAGCTTGGGATGCTTGTCCACATCCTCTAGCATTACCTGGAAACTGTTGCCTTTAAGATCCTTGCTGACTCTGTCTTTGAGGTTGAGTCACACTCACTTATCTGGATCTGCAATCCTTCATTAGATGTCCCATCTTTCCACATATGTAACAACTTCTGTTCAGTTGTTTTTGTCTGGGTGGTCCTGTAACCGACATAGATACCGAGCTATGAGCTCCTTCTAAAGGTAAGCTTTGTCCTCTGCCCCTATTTGACGTCCATTGCATCTGGGTACTGAATCTAGGTGGTGGTGTAGGTACATAAAACCTCGGTTTCTTGAAACCTTTAGATGAAGATCCTTGGAACTGGGGGTACGTATTCTTGTTCTTAGTCTGTCTCTTCTCTGACACGGACCTCTCTACCCTTCTAATAGACTCCACAAAGGTAGTAAACCTTTCCCTATTCTCCAGAGCAGACACAGGGGTGGTCAACTCTGCATTTAACCCCTTCTCAAAATGCCTAATCCTTTCTTCATCTACAGCTGCCATATGTGGATAGAACCGCAAAAACTCCATGAACTTAGCCTCATATTCACTAATGTTCATTAGTCCTTGTCTTAACCTTTCAAGCTGAGAGATTTTCTCATCCAGAAATGTCTTAGGGAAGTATTTGTTGATAAATTCTCGTCAGAAAACTTCCCATTTGATCTCCACACTGGCCTTTTCCCTTCCTCCATGGTCCACCAGTGACCAACACTCCCCTTGAGAAGATACACAACATGTCTAACCTTCTCAGCTTCTGGAATGTTCAGGATTCTAAAGACCTTCTCTAGTTCAGTTAGCCACAAGTCAACATCTGGTGGGTCAGCTGTTCCCACATATTATGTGGCTCCAACCCAGCGTAGTCATTCAAACGTCTTACCAGATCTTTGTCCTTCTGGATGGGTAGGTGCCCTAAATACAGGTATAGGCATCCTATCAGTCATATGTGTCATGGTAGTCATAAACTTCCCAAACATGGCTTGGACGGCTAGGTTCCCCATGTCAGTTGGATTGAACTGGGGTGGTTCAGGTACAAGTTCTTCCCTTTCTTGGTTTCTTGCACCTCCTCCTGGTGCAGCGACACTACTCTCAGCAACATGTTCCTCGTGTGATCCAGACATATTTAGTTTTATCTTCTCCTCCTATATGAGTAGAAGACACTATCAGATATACTGGAAGACACTAGAACAGACTCAACAACCCTAGTCCTATGTCTCTGTAGACTCAACGAACCTAGAGCTCTAATACCACTAGTTGTGGGGACACGTCTCAGATAAAACGTTATTAATGGTGCGGAAGCGATTAATTAGCAGTGGAATTATTGAAAATCACTAAAAATTAAAGCTTTTTCATAAAGGTCCACAAACTGTAGGACTCTTTCATAAAGAAACAAGATAAGTTATTTACAAGCTGATACATCAGCATATCTCTGTATCATCACATCTCGAGAGACATAACACTGACCGCCCTGTTAAACTGTACATGAGCAGTATACAAAAATCTTGAGGCATTAAGACAAAAATCTCATATCTATATTAAACCATCTACTGACTCCTAGGACCTGAGAGTACAGAGATGACACATAAGACTTTCTATATATACAAGACCTAACAGACAGTGTCTCCACCTGAGGATCACTGTTGTCCCTGATGTTGCTGCTACTACTGTTGCTGCTCACCCACTGAAGGGTTACTTCATCCTCGGCGTCTACCTAAAAAGTTGAATCCGACGAGGGTGATACGATTGAATAATTGTCCCAGCGAGAGTTATAACTCTCTGCCAGAAGCATTATTATTGCAAATATTAAAATAACAATGAGCAATAAAACTATAATTATTCAACAGCAGGCAATTCACTGAATAAGCTAAGTAGAAAATTATTCTCTATGCAATCATTTCAATTATAACTTGATTGAATGACAAGACATTTAATCAATAAGGAATATGAAGAACATGTATTTTATCTATCCAACTAGGACATAATAAACAATGTATCATCAATTATTGTTTCTCGTAGTTCAACCTAAGCAATTATGCTATACGACTGATTACATTTTACAAACATATTTATTCCCTGGGGAGATGAGTTACACCTCTCATACTCCAACCGACCATTACGAAATCACAATCGGTACCATACATAGGTCATTAGAAGAGTCAGATTCCTATGACCTCATCTTCCTCAGTCAGTGTGAGGTACAACATACAGGACATCTTGTGTCTCTACCATAATAGCTTTCCAGGGTATTCTGGCAACTTCGCTATTTAGAGTTATAGTGGCATGCTGTACTCTCTTTGCCATCAAGGGATTTCTTATTTATCTCACATCGATGCGGCATTAATAACATCATCGGGAGATTAGTGATACATCATCCCGGAATATACATATAATGAAGGATTGAGAGATGAAATGTACATCTCACATCAATTCCCTCATTAGGACGTAAGGATATTCACGTCCATAACCCCCACATACTCAAAAGTATGCTCTCCAGGAGTTCCCTTAGGAAAACCTATTTCACCATCATCTAACTTCTAACAATGATGGATCTATGGTCAGGGCTCTACATGATATCATCATACTTGATTATTTAAGTACATTATGGCATCTTTTTAGCATCAGGCATGTTTTCAAACATAAACCATTAAAACAATTGCTATAAAGAAAGAGTACTAATTGTATCAAGTTCATTACACATCTTGTTAGCATTGGGATATCAATCTCTAACCATTTCATCATTATGATTCAGGAATATGGGTGTTCAAACCCTTAGACCATCAAAACACTTGTTACCAAGTAACATATTGCCATCAAATCATTTAATAGTATAAACATGATAGTAACAATACAGATATTGCTCATGGCTCATACAGCCTATTAGTCTCATTTGTTACCCCTAACTAGGCAACATAGCATATCATTGCTTTCAAAGCTTATAAAGTGCTTTCAATGAGTAATGCATCATAGATCTTACCTGGATATGCTCATTCTTTCATAAAAACCTACATGATTAATACAATTGATAAAATGCACATTTCTCTATATCAGCACATTGCAAAACAAAGATAATTTTACTAATCAAGGGTTGCACCACTATGCCCTTACTAGGGTTAGGGTTTCTTTTTTCAATTAAATTAGGGTTAAACAACCCCTTTAGCTTATTTAGGAATAGTGATTCCTCATTTAATTATCCAAACATAGCACTTCATGCTTAAAAGCATAACCCAAAATTAGGGTTTACTGTTCACATTACATCACATTACCCTAGATTAGGGTTTACTATTCACATTACAATGAATTAAGATCATACCATCATCATGTATTAGGATTACTTCCATTTATGCCCCCAATTAGGGTTAGGACTCAGTAACCATTATAATTAGGGTTTCATGATCTCACTAACATGGATCATACCCTAATTAGGCATTCATTCATATTGAGAGTCCATTACTTGATTAATTATCATATAAGAAGTCTTCTCTCTCATCTTTATATAAGTTGATGTTTGCATCACTCTTGATAGGGCTAAGTCAATTCAACATTGACATCATGGGTTATGTCATTTCTATTGTGATCATTAAAGCTCACTTATTCGAAGAGTACTAACCACTCTATCCCATCAAGGGTACCTTTATAATAATTACCATTGATTACATCATGTCTTAATCAACTAATTACTTGGTCCTTTAACCATATTAAGTATTCATGAGGTTTAGGTTAATCAACCACTAAACCATCTTGAACACTAAGGAATCAAACGATCTTGACCTATTTAGACCTCAAATGGTCTTATACACTAAACCTCCAAACGGTCTTGGACTGCCCTTGAAACCGTTTCATGGTGAAGACCATTTGGTCATGTTTGACTTTGAAACCGTTTGGTGGTGAAGACCGTTTGGTCATGTTTGACTTTGAAACCGCATGGACACAACCAACCTTGAAACCAAATGAGACTAAACAGTTTGGGATCGTTTGGTCCCAAACAGTCTTGAAACCGTTTGGTCCAAACCACCTCACAACCGCAAGGACCAAAAAGTGTCTCAACCAATTCAATTGAAATAGGGTTCCCAATGTTGAACCCCTCAATCAATCATGCACATGTTAGCCACTCATCAATTGAGTTAATTAGGTCAACCCTCAACTGATTTGACACTCAATTGACCCTTATTGATCATCAAATAGGGCTTGGATCAATTGGATTAGGGTTTGAAATCGATGACCCTTGAACATACTTCAATGTGAGTCTAATTGATTTGAAATCATTGAACCATCAATCAATCTGGTCATGACCTGACCCCAAATGGTCTTGGGATCATTTGGATGACTTCCAAATGGTCTTGAGACCATTTTCTCAAGTCAACATCAAAAACCAACTCAACCAATTAAGGTTTGATTCATTGGATTGATCACTAGGTCAACAATCAATTACACTTCAACTTGTTACCTTTAGATCTTCAACCACTTAACCATAGTCAACCCTAGACCTCCAAACGGTCTTGGATGACCCCCAAATGGTCTTGGGATCATTTGGATATCCTCCAAATGGTCTTGAGACCGGTTTCCCATTATTTCATCAATAACCAAGTCATTCATTTAGGGTTTGGATACTAGAATTGGTCACCAAATCAACAATCAATTACTCATCAACTTGATATCATTGGATCCTTAATTGGTCAACCATGCTTAACCCTAGACCCCCAAATGGTGTTGGGTGATCACCAAACGGTCTTGAGACCATTTGGGTGATCCCCAAACGGTTTTGAAACCGTGTGGGTCACTCAACCAAAACTTCAACATAATTCAATTAAATTGACCCGATTAGGGTTTAGATGATTGATGAGCCTTTGATTGGTGAACCATTTGGAATTAATTGATGATTTTTAATAGGTGATTAGTCTACATTATTCTCAACAAAACTCCAAATGGTCAACGCCTCCAAACGGTCTTGGACCATTTGCTTCTATGTGTTCTTGGTTGAAACCGATTGAGATCAAACGGATTGAAACCGTTTGCTCCAAACGGTTTGGTAAACCGTTTGCTAATGTAAATTCTTAGATAAACATAGAAATTAACGTCATTATCTTCTACCTCCGTTGAACCAACAACAGGGGTTGTTCTTCATGGAAATGATAGCAAGATCACAAGAGTAGTAAAAGAAGAAGAATAACCAACGATTTTAGGAGAGAAGGATGCATTAACAAAGCTTAAGGGTTAGAGTTATAAACCTTGCCTCTAGGACTGATCCAGAGATCCAAGCTCTGTAGATTTAATGGTGGACTGAGCTCCAGTAGTTGTCCAAGGTCCCTTCTTTAAGTTTTGGATGAAGAAGATGGCTAGAAAGGAAAATCGTGTGAAGAACACCATGAATCTAACCTTATATTGTGGTTTCCACCATGAATTCGAGGTAGATGGTGATCAAAACTTACCAAGCTTAGTTGGGTTGTCCTTACTCTAGTCCAGAGCTCTCCCTTGGTTGGCCAAAGCAAAGTGATGAGAGAAAGAAGCTAAGGAAAACGATCCTTTGAGTTGTTGGAAAAGATACCTATATATTTATGGGTTTTTCAAGGAAAATGGAAAAAGATAGATATTTCCTTTTATCTCCAAAAAATATCCAACAAGGATTCCTCCACCCTTAGCCATGTTTCCACCTTCTAGTCTCATGCAAAACTCCTCCTTTATCCAAGGTTTAAAGGAAAAGAACTAAACATCTTAAAGAGAGGTATATTAATATCCACCCTTAATGCATATTGCTTAATATATTATTAGTGTGAGTAGTTTCCACTTATAACATGATATTTTTGGTGCCCAAGTATGATAAAAGCTCTTTCATACTATTGCAAACACATCCTCCAACTTTTGGTTGAAGGGATTCATAATTAATTTATTTCTTATTAAAGAGTCTTTTGTGCTTAAATCTTAGTTATCTTAACATCAAGATTCTCTCTCCTTCATGATCATTCAAATGAGGTGTCCCTTTCATTTTATTTGCTCCACTTGATGCCAAGAAACATGAGAGATCCTATAGAGGGTATATTTTACATGTTGGACCCTAGGTTTTGGTAAATTACACTTTACACTAAAACTAGGTTTTAAAGCACAAGGATTGCTTTACAAGCTATATCTTGGTACCCAAGCTTGTGGAAACCTTGTCACTACATCATATTCATACTCATGATGTATCAACATCATAGGAACATCTTAACATGTGCAATTTGCAAGTTAACCCCTCTACTTTGGGTAATTTGCACATTAGTCCATTATAAACAAAACAATGTTTCAACATTATTAAAAAAGGACTCAAATTGAAATATAAGTTCCTCAAAAGCCTTAATTACTTTTCAAGAATTACAAGCAATCCTCTAATCAACTTTATTAGGCAAAACACCTAGGGTTAGTACATAACCCAGGTCAGGGATGTTACGATATTGATTGGTCTATTATCAAACTTGAGAACTCGATGACTTCATTAAAATTTTATTTGGTTGAGTTGAATCGACCTAGAGAGGTTGATGGTTCTCACTAGCTTCTGAGTTTGACGAGTCAATTGACTTGGGGGTCTATGGATGTTGTTCATCTTGATAGACTAGCTATCGAGCTTTTTAAGTTTACCTTCTTGACCGACCTTCAGATATCGATGGATGTAAATACTTTAATTTATTTTCAAAATTTCTTCCTAAATAATGATCAACTTCAAGTTCTATTGCTTGTATATCAAGATTCTTGGTTTAGAGTCCAAATTTTCCAAAATTTTCAAAGGTAATTTATTCAAAACAAAGTATTGGAAGCTAAGTGCAAACTATATGGATTTTTTATAATTATTTGCATATAGGTATAATTTTCTAGATTGAAAGAGACATGTATTATTCATGAAAACTGATGTTATCAACTCCCTCAAACTTAGCATTTTGCTTGTCCCCAAGCTAACAACACAAAAATCATTGTGAGGTTAAACGGGTAAGATGATAGGATTGATAATTGATAGAAGATTTGATGCCAACCTCTTACCAAAATTCCTTACCAATTCTTAAAATGATCACACCTCTTAAATCATAATGTTTCAAAATATTTGTACTTTCCAATTCATTATCATTTATTATTTATGAATTATCATTGACACACAACTCTCTTCCAAAGTAGCTATCACTCTTATCCTTTTGTTTTCAAAGGTGAAAGAATAAATGGGTAGGCTGAATGGCTTATGGCTAGTCCCTTATTATTTTTCATTTGATAATATTATCAAAAAAATATTTCAAGATTGTAGACAATTTAATTATGAATCTAACAAAAAAAGAATGAACCAAATCGGAGTTAAAATGAGAGTGTTATGCCCTTTTTAGAAAATATGTACAGAGTGCCACGACCGTGTCACTATGTCATGTTCCGTTATTGCGATGCTGCATCGTGTGCCATGACCATGATGCTGCATCATGTTCCACGGCCGTGACACTGTGTCGCGACCGTGACAGATGCCGCCCAAGATAGCCAATCATAAAATGATCATATCTCGAGCTATACTTATCCATTTTCAACGAAATGAAGTGCATTGGAACTGCGATTCAATCCTCTATTATTTGATAATATTTTCTCAATGAGAGGTTGATCTAGAAGGTGATTTATGGGGTGATGTTTTGGGAAGAATGTGAAGACCGGCAGAAATCCAAGGGGGTTGTCATAAATTCAACTTGGTAAGTAGTTTTAACCATTGATTCTTCCTTCTCTCCATTTCCCCTTGCTCGGATCCCTAATCTAGAGAATTTGAGGTTTGGGTTAAGCTCTGATGTTCATATTCTACCTACAACAGACCTCCTTTAGGGTTGAAAGGAATAAGAAATTGCTGATTTTGCTAGGGTTTTGATATGGATTCGAGAGTTTTAGAGATGGGCTGCACTTTTAAGGTGTTTTCACACCTTAGGGTGAGTGGGTACTTCCTTTGAACAATAGATTGCATGAAAATGAGTTAAATCATCAATAATCTTCAATTTCTTAGTATGCGAGAATAAACACTGAGTTACCTATTTGATCTAGCTTTTGCAAGATGATATGAAATGGATTATTTCTCTATTGTGATGAATTTCAGATGATGAAATCACATTAAAAATGGTTAATTTCCATCTAAATGAAAATTCTTAAAGTAATTGTAGATGTTATATGAATATACTAAAATTTAAGATTTTTTTGGCTATGATTGAAATTGCTATATAATCAAATAGAGAAATTTGTCTATTTGAATGTCATTGATTATGAAGGGTTGTTTATCGAAATGCATAGTACATATATTTCAGATACTATCTTGAATTTCGTGTGATGTGAATAGTGTTTGCTTGATATCCCAGTAAAGAGGGTAAAACCCTAGACGAGTGAAAAGTTGGAAATTTGCGAATAGATATTGTGATATCCATTTGAAGTGCTTTCCTTGACATCATAGGCTTTATTTGTTTAGTGTTATTATTGATGCATGATATCTCAGTGAATGGTGTGGAAACCCTAATTTAGCTGTATTCCAAGATTTCATACATATGTTCATTGTATATGACTTGTTGAAAGTAATCTTTATTCAGTACATGTTTATGACACATTAAATCCTTATGCGAGTCATGGGATAAGTGAATGAGGTAAATGAAACCCTAATGATAGGGTGTTCAGTGAATCAATTATTATGATATCAATGTTTGTCAGTATGAGACGTGGTGATGCTTAATAGTTTAGTTGTGGTAAATCTTATCAGATGGTCTATGAAATGAACAATTTACAAGCTAAACTAAGACATGTTGATGTGATGATTGAATTCTGAATTTGAAGAGTCAATTAGACATTTAGATGCCCTGAACACTATGGAATCCTCACAAGATGAGGCCTGTACTGTGGGGAGAAAATGGTTTCCCGATTGGAGGTAGTCCAGATCAAGGTAAGCCGAAGCGCACCAGTAGGGTGCGGGGGTCTTGACCAATACGACAGACTCCTTATTGTTTTGTGGTACCCAACACCAACCGGGGATACCAGTGGTACTTGTGTTACATGTTGAATGATCAATGGTTAGTAGGTCCACTGATTGACATTAAGCCTAAGGGCTTTGACTCACCACATGAGTACCCAGGTTGAGAAGTGGAGTCTGAGATATTCAACCGCTTCCATTAGTCACTGAGTAGTAGATGTGCCAAGGCCCGCTGCAGACGGGGTCTTACTCAAGGATAGGCTTACGAACCGGGGCATGCTTCTAAGCCTTGCACAGTGAGATCATAGCTTGCTACGATTCTTTCACATGTTGTGGTACACCTCATGTGGGTTCAGGGCATAAGAAGATGAATGAGAGGTTAAACAAGTGTTCACAGTTATTAAATTACTCTTTTTATGTTTCTGAATTATTAGTTCTCTTTATGATCAATCAAGCATGTTCATATATTGATTCACTCTTGCAGATATCTAGAGTATCCTTCCATATTTATGTTTGTGAAGGATTAGTCTCTTTAAGGCTTATTGCTATTATAATTAATATCAGTTGCTAAAAAGTATATCTGTAATTATATATGTGCTTTAAACTATTTCTTTGAAATACTCATTCACTGAGCAAGTAGGCTCACCCCTCTACTCACAATTTTTAGGGAAACCACGTGGACTTGAAGAAGATTAATGCATTGGAGTAGATCTGCTATATGAGTTAAGCATGAGATTAGTTAAGTTCAGTCAGTCCCTGTCACTCTAGGTCCTTGTAGAGAAGTGAGAGAGTAGTTAATGATGTTGTGTAACTTTGATTCCTTAATAATAGAGTATGTATCTGGTTATCAGGTTCTATGTACATGGAAGTGTGAGGAACAAAATGAATGTCTGGCTGTGTATCGTTAATGTTGAGATCATATTAGAGTAATCAAAGTTTAATTCTCTTGCAAAGTTTGTTTATGTGATTGAATGTGAGAAAACAAAGATTTTGAAATAAAGAGAAAAAGTTGGGAGTAAACTCTGTATTAAATATAATCCTCAAACTTATACCCTAATCTCATTATTGGTGGTGATCATGGGATGTGGGTGTAATAGCTTGGTATGAGAGCTTAGGCCAAGTTGTCAGGGACCATTAGGATAGAAAGTTAGAGTTATAAGTGTGGAAGATAGGAGGTGATGTGTCAATAACTCTGGGAGGTATGAGTATTTAGATACCCCATCCTGGTATCTGAATACTTAGGTTGACCAGTATCAAGCTACTCTGTCTATTCTTCTCTGGATGCCCTGGCCAGGTATGCAAAGGAAGGATGGGCTAGAGAGAAACCCTAGAAATCTTAGGGTTAGGAGACCGAAAAGTAATGAAGGAGTAAGAGATTAAACATAGAATGTTGTACAACTCTTGCTTTATATTGCTTCTTTGATTGGAGATCAATAGAAATGCTCTTATATGTATGAATTAATATTATCAATTTGTAGAATATGTATGGTTCTTTTAGATTGTTGTGTATCATGAAGTTGATTTAGTTATTCTTTGTATCAAGTAGACTAGAAATTATGTTTAAATGAGTTTTCCCTAAGTGGATATTCTTTCCACATGTTTGCGATGAATAGGAGTTCATTAATCTTGAGTAGCGCTTGGCTTCAAGACTATAGGTTCGGTCTGATCCAGTTGGTAGGGTGCGTTACTGAGATCTAATGACTCCTATTGAAAATATAATAAGAGTAGACTCTGGATAAATTAGACCCACATCATAGTGAGAATGTACATACACTAAATGTTGAAAAATATGGGAAAGATTAGAATAACTAAGAATCAGTTGGAACTGATATCTGTGATCCAATTGTGGGGCCTCATATGAGAAACCCATAATTGGGAATAAAGGAACACGACATAAGGTTCAAATTAAGTTTAATGATTAGTATTATATGAACTCTAAATATGAAATATGGAAAAGATATGAGAAAAGTATGTAAGGTCCAAGATAGTAAGAATCAATCATGAGGAATGGATCATATAATCAAGTACAATGCTTTTATGTACTCCAAATCAAAGGGAAAATAAAAGAAAAGAGTTAAGTATACGATAAGTACATAGAAAGAAAGAGTCTTCAGAAGCATTAACGTAAAGAGAATTAGATGAACATGTAAATCATAAAACTAGGATAACAAACTTAGTTGAAACAAAGAGAAATGTTAGAAATGACGAGCTTATGAAGGTTATGATATAATTGAGAGCATGGAATGTATACCTTTATTATGAAGTTTAATACATTCATCCTTACTACCTTTGGATTCAAAGTCTCTATAGAACAACAAACTAGTTTCTAAAAGAAGAAAAAAAGTGTAGTTTAATAAATGAATAAGTCATACAAAGGTAGACTATATTCAGGAAGGAAAAACTTGATTGAAAGAGAAACTAAGTTTGACCCATGCATGAGCCATTTTATTTAAAATGAAGGATATGTAATGTATTAAACATGAGGTGAAACTAGTAGAGAGATTATTGATTTAGAATTTAAACTTCACATTAGTAGAAAGATAAAAATAAATATGTTCAACATGGTATACATGATCATACACATGAATAAGAAACATGATCATAAGAGAAAATTAGAAGTTAAAGATGACAGGTGGAAGAGTAGTATATGGTAAGAGGACTACAGAAAGTAAGGAAGGGTTTAAAACATGATGGAGTAATATAGATTATAAAAGAGAGAGGTTAGGAGGTTCAAGCAAGTGCTAATTAGTCAAGTATCCTTGTTGATAACCAATTAAACCTATATACGAGAAATGTATTAAGGGCATGTTTGGTAGGGTGTATGTTGAGTTCAATGAGTTTAAAAACACTGTTTTTGTCTTTGATTTTGTTTGGTATGGAAAAGTGCAGCTGAAATTCATTGTTTTCTAAGCCCACCGGACTGCTCACTTGGGCTCCAAATCCGAGAATTTGTACCGCAGGGAAATCGGAGGTGGTCGGATGCAGTTGACAAATGAGGCATGTGCGGGGGTCCCACTCATAGCACGTTCACGTTCTCACGATATCATAGCAATGGCCTGGCCTCATATCTCTACCCCACGATATCTCTCTCTCTCCCTCTCTCTAATGATTTAGCACACGAGAGAGCAACCGGACCAAGTAAAGTAACTCAATTTTTTTCAAAATGGGCTTCCTATAGCCGCTACATGGACAAAAGACAATACAAACTATTACTGTAAGGAAATTCTACCAAATCATTGCAAACAAAAGTAAAGAACTTATACTACACTCTACCAAATAAATATGGAGCAGTACAAAAAGTATGATTATGTTTGTTTAATTTTCCTTTGAATCAAACTACACCCAACAACATCCTACCAAACAGGGCCTAAGTGAATGTTTGAAGATAAGAATTCCAAGTCTCAGAATGATCTTCTCTTTCATATATTATTTAATGAGAGTAATGTGGGAATGAAGTGATAAGAAAATGAATCATATATGATGCATAACCACCATGGTAGATACATCCAGTGAATGAAATAATGGCACATAATATGATGATGAAACTCTAGCAAGGTAAATTGAGAATGTAATCTATTTGAATGGCCAAGTAAGAGAAAGAAAATTCAATTGATAAGATAAGGAAGACTTTAGTAAAACTTGTGAGATCCAAAGTTTGAATTTCAAATTAAGGGAGGAAAGTCACATCACAATAACATCATGCTATTGATAAGGACCAAACCCTAGAATGTTTAGAGTTGTAGTAGTTCAAGAGATGTCACTAGTGACTTGACCTTGAATACTAGCATCTCTATAAAACAAGATCATGAGATTTGCACTATGAGAAGTAAACTAGAACTGATAGTAATCCAGGGTTTAAAGGTAGCTAATCTGAAAGGTAGATAAACAATATGGAAATGGTTTAGAGAAAAGGATAAGAAATAGATTTGAAATATAAGAGGTCTGATTCGAAAAAAAGGAGAAGTGCAACATGCTCAAAGTGTAATCTAAAATAAATTCTTGCAGTGATAGAAAGAATGATGAATAATCTATTTACCTTGAATGTTTCAATGTTAGGGATGCTTATTCTATATGATCATAATGAGAAGGATGAGTAACAAGAAGTAAGTAGTACTGAATGAGGAGAGAAATAAGAGAAAACAATGGATTTCAGTAATACATGAATTTGTTTTTAGAAGCATGATTTGTTGAAGCTATATTAAGGGATGTAAATTTGTTTACAAATGATTTCATTTGTACATGTGCAAGCAATATGTTAATTGAAGGTGTCTGATAGTTGTAGTCATTCATACCAGTAATCCATCTTAGTATTATACAATTGTGGTTGAATCTAGTCTTCCAATTCATTAGTGCTTTGCTATTTGAGAAGCATAATAGTAAAATTCAAAATAACATGGTGAACTCTCTTTTGTGACTCAAGTGGTAATACAGAACAATAGTACATATTGAGCCATATGAATTAAGATAGTGGGATCAGATTACCAGTACTGAGGTAACATCTCAACAGGGTATGGCATGACTAAAAATGGTTGTTTATCTTTCTCTTTCCTATTATTGATTGTGACATATAAAATTCTTCTTCTATCATTGAGAAGGCTTGCTTAAACTTTTGTTGTGATTAGAAGAGAAACAAATGAATCAATGTTGAAAATAAAATTCTAGACCGCAAAATTCAAAAGCTTAAAAAGAGAGAGATACCCCTAGTAAAGGTTCTTTGGCGGAATCATGGTGTAGAAAAAGCTATTTTGGAAGTGGAGTTAGATATGTTTAACAAGTATCCTTTCCTCTTTTAGAAATTTCGAGATGAAATTTTTATTAGAGGGAGAGAATTTTTACAACCTGTTCCTAGCTTTGCTAATAATCCTAGAGATTTAAGATAATCTTAATACTTGTCATGCTTTTGTTAGTAATATTCTATGTTGTGTTTTATATTAACTTTAGTAATCTTAAATACTAATTTGGGCAACTCATAATCATGACTTAAGCATACTATAAAGATCTAAGCTGGAGTTAATATAGAATTAACCCATACATGTATGCAAGAAGAGAGTTAATGATATTGGAGAAAATAATTAATAAATAATTTTTTATTTGAGAATATTGTCAAAATAACATTTCAAGATTGTAGATAATTCAATTATGAATCTAACAAAAAAATAATGAAAAAAATTAGAGTTAAAATGAGAGAGTTATGCCTTTTTAGTAAATATGAATAGAGTGTCACGACCGTGACATTGTGTCGTGTGCTGCGACTGTGACACTGCGTTGTATGCTGCGACCGCGAAGCTTTGTCACGATCGCGACGAATGCCACTCAGGATAGCCAATCATAAAACGATCATATCTCGAGCTATACTTATCTGTTTTCAATGAAACAAAGTGCGTTGGAACTACAATTGAATCCTCTATCATCGTAGACTCTTTTATCAATAAAGGGTGACCTAAAAGACAATTTATGGGGTGAATTTTGGGGAAGAATGTGAAGAATGATGGAAATCTAAGGGGTTTGTCATAGATTTGACTTGGTAAGTAGTTTTAATCGTTGATTCTTCCTTTTCTATATTTCCCCTTACTTGGAATCCCTAATCTAGAAAATTTGAGGTTTAGGTTGACCTCTGATCTTCATCTTCTACCTACAGCAGACCTCCTTTAGGGTTGAAAGGAAGAAGAAACTGTTGATTTTGCTAGGGTTTTGATATGGATTTGAGAGTTTTAGAGATGGGCTATGTTTTTAAGGTGTTTACACACCTTAGGGTGAGTGGATACTTCCTTTAAATAGTAGATTGCATGAAAATGAGTTAAATCATCAATAATCTTCAATTGCTTAGTATGTAAGAATAAACACTAAGTTACATGTTTGATCTAGTTTTTGCAAGATGATATGAAATGGATTATTTCTCTATTGTGATGAATTTCAGATGATGAAATCACATTAGAAATGGTTACAATCCATACAAATGAGAATTCTTAAAGTAATTGTAGAGGTTACATGAATATACTGAAATTTAAGATTTTTGGCTATGATTGAAATTGCTATATAATCAAATAGAGAAATTTGTCTATCTAAATTTCATTGATTATGAAGGATTGTTTTTTGAAATGCATAGTACATATATTTCAGGTACTATCTTGAATTTGTGTGATGTGAACAATGTTTACTTGATATACCAGTAAAGAGGGTAAAACCCCTAATGAGTGAAAAGTTGAAAATTTGCAAATAGATATTGTGATATCCATTTGAAGTGCTTTCCATGACATTATAGAATTTATTTATTCAATGTTATTCTTGATGCATAATATCTTAGTGAATGGTGTGGAAACCCTAATTTAGATTAATTCCAAGATTTCATACATATGTTCATTGTATATGACTTGTTGAAAGTAATCTTTATTTAGTGCATGCTTATGACACATTAAATCCTTATGCAAGTCATGTGATAAGTGAATGAGGTGAATGAAACCCTAATGATAGTGTATTCAATGAATCAATTATTGTGATATCAATGTTTCTCAGTATGAGATGTGGTGATGCTTAACAATTTTGTTGTGGTAAATGTTATTAGATGGTCTATGAAATGAACGGTTTATAAGCTAAACTAAGATATGTTGATGTGATGATTGAATTGTGAATTTGAAGAGTGGATTAGACATTTAGATGCCCTGAACATTGTAGAATCCTCATAGGATGAGGCCTGTGTTGTGGGGTGGAAATAGTATCTCGAATGGAGGTAGTCCAGATCGAGGTAAGCCAGAGCGCACCAGTAGGGTGCGGGTGTCTTTACTAGTAGGGCAGCCTCCTTATAGTCTTATGGTACCCAACACCAACCAGGGATGTTGGTGGTTCCTGTGTTACATGTTGAGTGATCAGTGGTCAGTAGGTCCACTGATGCATAATAAGCCTAAGGGCTTTGACTCACCGCGTGAGTACCTAGGTTGAGAGGTGGAGTATGAGATATCTGACCGCTCCCATTAGCCGCCGAGAGGTAGAAGTGTCGAGGCCCGCTGCAGATGGGGTCTTACTCGAGAGATAGGCTTAGGAACTCGGGCATGCTTCTAAGCCTTGTATAGTGAGATCATAGGTTGTTGTGATTCTTTCACATGTTGTGGTACACCTCATGTGGGTTCAGGGCATAATAAGGTGAATGAGAGGTTAAAGAAGTGTGCACAATTATTGAATTATTCCTTATATGTTTCTGAATTATTAGTTCTCTTTATGATCAATCAAGCATGTTCATATATTGATTCACTCTTGTAGATATCTAGAGTATCCTTCCATATTCATGTTTGTGAAGGATTAGTCTCTTTAACGCTTACTACTGTTATAATTGATATCAGTTGCTCAAAAGTATATATGTAACTATGTACATACTTTAAATTGTTTCTTTGAAGTACTCATTCACTGAGCGAGTAGGCTTGCCCCTCTACTCACAATTTTTAGGGAAACCACGTGGACTTGAAGAAGATCAATGCATCAGAGTAGATCTGCCACAAGAGTTATGCATGAGATTAGTTAAGTTCAATCGGTCCCTGTCACTCTAGGTCCTTATAGAGAAGTGAGAGAGTTGTTAATGATGTTGTGTAAATTTGATTCCTTAATAATAGAGTATGTATCTGGTTATCATGTTCTATGTACATGGAAGTGTGAGGAACAAAATGAATGTCTGGTTGTGTATCATTAATGTTGAGATCATATCAGGGTAATCAAAGTTTAATTCTCTTGCAATGTTTGTTTATGTGATTGAATGCGAGAAAACAAAGAGTTTGAAATAAAGAGAAAAAGTTGGGAGTGAACTTTGTATTAAGTATAATCCTCAAACTTATGCCCTAATCTCATGATTGGTGGTAATCATGGGATGTGGGTGTAACATTAGCAGTTACCGATAGAAACATATCTTCATGCGTAAGAGAACCTATATACAGTTTAGAGAGTCTCTTTGACTAAAAGTAGGGTACAACTCTCTATTTTTATCCACTCTCTATTTTTAGTATTCCTCACTCGTTTTTGTATTTCCTATGATGTAGATGTGGAGCGGATGACAAGGAAGCTCTTGCTTTTTTCATGGGAGTGTGTATTGTCTGAATACGAGTTTATTTTTATCTTGTCTGGCTTAAGCAAGAATCCTTCAATGATGTTCTTGAATTTGAAATCTAGTTAGCAACACTAATAATATTTTGCTAAGAGAAAGATATAAAAGCATTATCACCATCAAATTTGAAAGTTGAGAAATTGCTTTGACTGTTGTTTCTTCACATTGGCGTTGCATAGAGGTAGATGCGTGGTATAAACAATGTTCTTGGGGGGGATCTTATTCATTAAGTACATGTGAAAAAGTTCAAAAATTCTATAGAAGAGTGAGAAACAGATGAAGAAAAAATAAAATGCAAAATGTGTGATATTTGTTGGTACTTATTTCACTGGATTACACTCCCTCAAACTTGCAACATACTTGGTTCTCAGAATGGAAAAAGCAAGAAAGAAAGATGCAATCAAGTGAGATTGTTGTTCAAAATTGGCAACAATGTTCTTCATCTCCCCATTGTATTTCAGAAGCAACATGGTGTAGTTTTTGTGTAGGTAATGATAGTTCTCTTCTTGACATTCTTCTAATGTAGCATGAAGAACAAATATAGATTTTATCCACTACTTAGTGTAAGTCACAATCATTGGAAAGATGTTGTTGTGGGTTGTGATGACAAAATTGGGGCTTGATCCATTTCTTCCTATCTTGAGAGTCATAGTTGTTGTCGTATTAGTGAATAAGAGGAATGAGCCATTGATTAATGTATATGTATCCATTTTATTTACATCTTTTAGACATCTCTTTAGGACTCTTTTGTTGATTATTTTCTTAATTTTGAAATTATTTATTATAATTTAGATTTTATTTCTTTAATTTGAGTTTTAAATTATGTTTGATGTGATTTTTATAGAAAAATGGCCTAATTACTCCAATGAATAAAAACTATTGGGATATAATTGCACAATATCTAGCAGTCCTGAAATTCATGTATACCAGGCACCAAAAGGACCAGAACTCTTTTGTCCGAACTCCAAATTGAGTGTACAAGTACTCATTGGAAAAGAAATTTAATTTCCTAAAATACAATTCTACATTTCGAACCACTATTTTTCATATAATAGGAGAAAAATCCATTCAAAATTACTGTGGCGGGAATCTGCATTAAAGGAAGTAATGTAGTCAAATATTAAGAGGAAAACTCAATAAATCTCACCATTTGTGGGAAAGAAATTAATATTCTAATAGTTCTCTCCTTTGACTAGGAGTTGGATAGTTTTATATATTTTTTTAGTGGTAGAATTAAAAAAAAGACTCAGTCAAATATTAAAAATTATCAATATGGTCAAGGTTTGAATACGACTTTGGGTTCAAGTTAGTAATTAATTGTGGTTGACCGACTGACACCAAAAGATGGAGTCATCTTGCCTCCGCCACCAACCATTGGTAAATGATTTTCTCCCCTCCTTTTTCCCTACAAAGGGAGGGGGACATCACAAGAAGAGAGCATCCAGTCGTAGTTGTAAATGGAGTCTTGTAAATCGAGTCTAAGTTTGTAATCCAATCTTTTATACTCACAAATTACTTTCAACATTGTTATTTCAATTCTTAGTTGTGTACTCTTTCCTTCTGCAATAAAATTTAGTTCTTCATCTCTAGATTTCTAGATCTTGTTTTTTTTCTCTTTCTTTCTTTTGGAGCGGGGAATTAAGGGATCAAACATTTTCATTTTCACCAGTAAGATCTCCTTGGAGATCCTTCCTTCTCTGGTATGTGGCTTCATTTTTCTTTCCCTCACTTCTTCTTTCATTGATATAAATAGCGAGTAGTTCCTCATATCAAGGCATGGGGAGTAACCCCAGGGTCATGTTGTAACATAGATCAATTTTCTATATGATTCTATTCGCTAGATGGTTTTTGGATTAGATAATCTTCGATGTTTACGACTTGATCTCTCGTTCTTACCGTATGTTAGTTTTGGGGGGGTGCGACCACTGATCCTAAGACTTAGAACAACTAAGATGATTTCATAAAGATCTGTATGTGACCATGGACAGATCCTTATTGGGGTGACTAAGTTAGGAATTGGGAACACCAAGACCAATGGATTCACAATGAGCTTGTCTTTTGTAGACATGTTTTTGTATATTTTTGCATACCCTCCCTATATCATGTTTTATCATATAGATTCCATTGATCTTGTTTCACACCCGAATGTGGGAGTGAAATGCATAGCCTCAGTATCTCTTCTTTTGATTCAATCTGTTTCTTTATTTCTTAAGTACTTAATCTTTATCTCAACACTTTTATTCTTGTTTGTAGTTTTAACCAAACCCTCTCATATCTGGACTTTTATTTGTTATTCTCACAATAGGATTTGAAGCTCAACCATCCTCTTTTTGCCATCTCTAGGGATCGATACCTCTTTATACATAGTTGATTTGTTGTTCGAAGCACGTTGACAACCTAGTTAGAAGGTTAAACTCTAGGACTTGTCCTAGTGATTGTTGTATGTACAATGACACACATCAATTTGGCACTGTTGCTGGGGACGACACATGTTGTTTTTTGAATCTGATCACTTCTATATTTTTAATATTTCTTCTTTTTATGATTTCTAGTTTGGTTTTTATAAATTTTTGACTTGATCCATAATTTTTTTAGCTTGTTCCATAATTTTTAGACTTGTTCTGTAATTTATTTCCTTCTTTCTAGTTTATTTTATGATTTTAGATCCTTGTAATTTTTAGTTTTGTTTTATAATTGTTAGTCTTTTTCAATAATTTTAGTCTTTTTCCATGATATTCTTGCTTAGATTTTCATAAAATGTTTAAGCCTTCTGAGCACCATTCTAGAAGAGTAACTCCTCCTTCTGAGTTTCCATTCTAGCAGTACTGCTTTCCTAGCTTATTTTTGTAAAACGAATAAAAAAAATTAGTTTTGTTGATACATTTTTTGTGCTCTTTTTGTGAAAATCATTGACTTATTTTTCCAGAATCATATAAATGGAATGGTCAACACGATATGGTTCACAATGCAATTTGTGTGGTTATTACGACCATACATCCTTATATTGTCCTAATGTGCCCCTCCTATGCTAATAGCACCTCATAGTCTTGAAGTTCCTTATCATGATGGTTACAATACAAATCCACAATTTTTGGAAGGCCATTATGAGGAATTAGGCTACTCCAATCAATATCCTAATGAGGGGTGTCATGAACAACAAGTTTTTAATGGGTATGGTGAGAATGACCAAAATTTTTGGGGGTATGGACTCATTTATGAAACTCCGTTCACTCCCCAACAAGAACATCTTATGGCTCTAGAGAAGATGGCAGCAGAAGGACAAGACATACTAGAAAGGAAACAAACTTTAATATCTACTTTGTTAGAGGCCCAATCAAAGAATCTAGATTGTGTGAGTGTACCTCCCCATGTTTTAGTGACACCTTGTAATGTCAA
This sequence comes from Alisma plantago-aquatica, assembly GCA_963693085.1. NCBI lineage: Eukaryota > Viridiplantae > Streptophyta > Magnoliopsida > Alismatales > Alismataceae > Alisma > Alisma plantago-aquatica. The sequence continues at coordinate 816,971,580 of OY856409.1, read as the reverse complement.
CTCTTGCCACTAAGATGGATGTAGTTTAAGTTACGAACCATCATCTTCTGAAGACTATCCCAAAGAGAAATGTCACCCTCATCAATATGAGGGGTACTATGACCAAATATACTATGGGGGTATGGCGATGATGGCCAAAATTTTGGGGTGTATGAATCTAATTGTGAAACCCAATTTAATCCTCAATTTAAAGAGAGACTTAGGACCCTAGGGAAGATGGAAGTGGAAGCACGGGAAAAACTAGAAACCAACCTAGCCATGTTGACCACTTTACTAGAAGCCAAATTGTGGAAACCTATTACACTAAATGAGATTACTCAAAACACAAAACATTATTACTCATTAATTAACCACAAATCTAGAAAATGGGGTAAATTAAAACTGATTTTAACATGTCCCAATTGCTCAAGAACATTTACATAATGCTCAATAACCTTTACAACTCCCATGTAGCCTCAGCAATAATATAAACTTTACAAATGGACACTATCCACATATTTCACATATACAAGCATCAACATGCTATCGAAAGCTCGATTAAATCAAAACATCATATATAAACTTTTTACCCAGATCTGAGAGTACAGGGATGACTCTAGGATATACTAGGCACTAAGCTATGATTTCTTGGGTTCATCACCTCAGTTTCCCTTGCTAACATGGTTCTGTTTCCATTATTTTCGATCACCTGAAAAGGTGTGGTGACCCACGAGGTGAGACCCAATCCCAGCGAGAGATATAACTCTCTCTATCAGATATTAATTATATCAGATTTAATAGTAAGTAACTGAGCAGTTGGAGTATTTAATAGTCAATTGAGAAGATTAAACAGTTCAAGTAGGCTAAATAGGAGAAGAAAATAAACTTAGCAACAAGTATGATTATCAATGTATATACAAGTAACAAATAAGTTATGATTATCAATGTATATACAAGTAACAAATAAGTTCATTTCTTCTATCAAATATCTACTCAGGTTTCATAAGATTGCATCTAATAACAATCATCATCATTAGTATGACTATCATTATCTGCCTTGCTAACACCATAAGCAATCTAGTAACATAAGCACTTCCAACATCATAAATATGTCTAGTAGCATAATATGGTTATCAATATTGGCATGTCTAATAAAGGGAATAGATATATATATATCATAAGTAGTGCTATCATCACAAGCACAACTAACTTCATAAGTATTATTAGCATTTAAAGCATTTCTAGTTACAAAAGCATGCTAAAAGTATTAGACATAGCTAGCAGCATAATCTTAACTATCAGTTTTCAGTATACCTAACAACATAAGCATGTTTACAACATAAGCACATCTACAGAATAAGAATATCTATTATCTCTATGTAAGGAAAGAAAACAAGGGTTATCATCCAATATGAAACATTGTATATAACCCTAAATAGATATGCTACATGCATGTATTACATCTTTTATTACGCCCTGGGGAATTTGAATCATACCATCCAAAGTCCAATAGACCCATGCAAAAGGCTATTTGGTTCCGTACAAGATCTAGTAGTGTTGGTATCCTAAGATCTCACCTCCTTGGTTAGTACAAGTAAAAAGGTAGTGACATATCAGTCAATGCTATGACTACAATGAAATATAGTCTAGCTGCTAACAACTAGTCTGCCCTTGGTACAGGTCACGACACTAGAGAATAGGCTCACGCATGTCCATTCTATAAGAGGCACCTATAGTTATACTGCTACCTTTCACATTTCACAATATCTGAGGCATGCCCGCAATCATCCTCTATAACCTGCAATTTCGGATGGTAAGGTTATATCCTCAACTTGCCACCCCCACATATTCAATAGTATGCGCTCTGAGTTTCCTTTAGCAATCTCATTTCTTCATCCAACAAATTCTGACACTGAAGATGGTTCTACGACATAGGGAACTACATGATTAGAGTTTCACTCGACTAGTTATCTCCAATTGGGTGAATTAAGGCTGCACAAGTGGACATACAAACCCTAATTCATATCTAGAAAACATTGCTATATAATAACTTTAGAAGATATAAAACATATGAGACATAATTTCTCATCTCAACATCACATGGTAGTATTCACCTACCAAACAAGAGATTATACTTATCATCAAATCATCATCACATGATACTATTGTCTTACCATTCATGAGACTATACTTGTCATCATACTATCACACAATATAAATCCATATCACAATATCACATGGTATCAACCCTTGTCAACATAAGAGGATTGCACTTCATGCAGGGCTCAACCATGCCCAAAGGTCATTATGACCATCATATCATTTCCTATAAGTTCATCATTATCTTTATATGCCTTATAACAAGGTTCAACAAACATCACCACATATGTGATACACAAGCTCAACATAATTTGCATTTAAGAACTGAAATATGTTCACATGATAACATTACATGATTCCCATAGCAAGTAACAACATTCCTTGATTATAACAACATATAAGGAAGCTATATAATTGGCCATTATTGTACTTATAGTATACAAGTTTAGCATAAGAAAGCATAGATCATGAAACTATGATGACCACCAATTAAACACATTAGAGTTTCAATCAAACATTAGGAAGGACGTTTCATCATTATATTCATCATTCTTAAAAGGATAACATGATTAATCACCATTATCTTATTACATTAGGGTTAGGTTCATAAAGGTAGGTTACATTCAAGTTATAGTTCAGCATTCATTCACAAACCTTAATCCATAGCATCCCTATATAATCTTGGATGCATAAAGGCACATCATCATCATCACATTTCATACCATTCTCAAGTATGGATCAACACATAACGCAACGTGTAACCATTAGGTTATAGTATACTAGAGTTACACAATAATAAGAGGGACTCCATTGTTCTATTATTCCACTAAGGAAGGCTGATCATAGTTAATCACCATCATCTAAGTTCATTAGAATTAAGTGCAACAAGCTATATCACATTTGGGTTACATATCAATACAATATGGTTATTATCCATTCTATTCATATGTGGGAAAAGGTAAGACTACCTTATTAAAGGAAACCCTCCATTGATTCCATCATCATTCAACCCATATCACCATACCACAACATCATCTAGAATCATAGGGTTTAGAAATGGTAAGACCATTGGTTATTTACATAAGTAAACACCTTGTATAAGACACCTATGAAGTCATTGAGTTGTGACCTAGAATGAGTCACCATTAAACCCTAAACATCCCTTATTTAAGAACATAAAGGGGGCACCATAGGTTGTGGGATTAAAGCTCATCATCAGTTGTATATTTTAAGTAAGTCATCATGTCAACAATCAAGCTCCTAAAATTGATCACATGAGGGAAACCATCAATTCAGATTAATAGAAATCATATGTAATACTATAGGTTTCGATCCAAACCAATGGATGTTAAAGAATCCAATATCAACCATTGGATCAAGTATATTATTCAAAACTATTAAATGAAGAAGTATTAGATCCTAACCATTGGATTAGGTTCATATTTCAAAATCATCCATTGGAGTATAATTCTAACCATTAGATCAATTATACCAAGAAACCAGTGGTTTATGGCTTAATTGAAGCTACATTAAAGTTTGACTCACCATTAGTTGTGGTGACCTGATCTACCATTGGTTGTGACATCTTAGGCCACCATTGGTTGATAGGATCACCACTATATTTAGTTAACACCATTGGATATTAAGCTAATGTCATCATTGATTGATAGCATCATCAGATAATCAAACTATTGCTCATTGAGATTCCAAAAGAGCCTAACACTGAACTAAGGTGTGTCTATCAATTCACACCATTGTTCATCACCCTTGGTCACCACCTTTGATTGTCATGAAGACCACACCATCTGTTCATGTGTTTAGAGAAGAAAACAACCTAGAAATCCTAATATGGACCATTGGTTGATAGGTGCTTAGCACCATAGGTGGTGATACCAACCTGAAATATATCATATCCTTCCTTAGGAAGAATGTGCACATGAATACATGTTCATCTAAAACTGGAAACAAAATAGTAAACACCATAAAAATCGAAATCCCCAACAAGCTTAGCTTCTTGAGGCTTAAATCACCATTTTTAAGCAAGAACACGACCTAACAAGCTTATAGTAAGCAATATAAGTAAAGCGGGTTATAAAACTCACCTCTACTGAGAAGAACATATTTCTAGCAGCAAAAAACTCGAGCAAAGAAGGCAATAAAATCCAAGTTTCAGATCTTAAGTCGGCCAAGTAGGCACATTTCTCCACAAAAAAGCAAAACCCTAGAAGAAGAAGCAAGAAAGGTAGATTCTTGAGTTCTAGAGAAACTTCTACCATGGAAAAGCAAGGTTCTGACCTAGAGAAAGGTAGGACAAAGAATAATAGAGAATGAAATGGAGGAAAGAAGGGGATAATTACTTCTTTAGGTCAAAATCACCAAGAAGGAGCTTTAGAAACCCTAATGGAAGCAAATTGTAACCCTAGATGCTTCTACCAAGAAGATCCACACCTTATTCTTCCTTGGATAACAGATCCATGGTTAAATAGAGGAGGGACGATTCTGTTAATAGGAGGGAAGTGGTTGAGAGAAAAATTTTCATTTGGGTACTTAAGGATAGGTATATAAAGCTTGGAGGATAAGGTAGAGAAGAAGCATGAGGTGTACAGGCAGCCCCCATGTGTCCATGGCCTTAAACTATTATGGATATACAAGAAAACACACAAGAAGCTACCCCAAGATTCATGGAGACCTTATTAGGTACCATGTTTTGAATTTCCAAGCCAAACAAATAAACCATTGGTTGATAACTCCTAAAGGTAGCTCATCCATAAAGGGGTAAACCCTAAAATACTCTTGAAGAAAGCACCTCCAAAGCAAGGTACAATTGAGCACCCCATGGATCAACAAGATCAAGAATGATAATATTACATCTAAGGAACATTATTCCATTAAAAACTTGCAAAGAAAACCTTTCAATTGGGTAAATTGCATAAAATTCCAAAATGTGCATAAAATTACATAACTTGCACAAACAATGTCCAAACTAGACCAAATTTGAAAATTAATCTTGTCATATGATATCAAACCATATCAAAAGGTTATATTAGGGTTATAAGAATTCAGTTATGGTAATTAACCATGTTCAACCATTTAATCAAGGTTAGGGGTCCCACACCTATCAAAGAGACCCATAGAGGAGTTTGCGTATCCCAAGATAGTTTTGCCCGACAATGACGATGATGATACCAATTTTTTGTCATATATGTTGGACCCTGAAGAAATAACACATACCATAGGGTCATATTCTTTATGGGATGAGGACATTGGTATTCTGACCCTATCACTGGAGGATTTAGTACTTGAGTATGAAAAGTCACAGCGTGAGAGTCATCTTGAATATCTAGCAACTCCCTCAATCATTGACATAAATACAAAATTTATTAATGACCAATCCCATGTGGTTGAATCTATTTCGGATCTTGAGAACCCAACCCCCAATGATGAAATTAATCCTCATATTTTTTCGCTGCCAATTCCCATTCCCCACACAACTGATCTTGAAGGGGAGACACCACCCTGGAAGAAGTCCATATACCCCCTCTCATCATTTTTGAGGAAGATGTCCCCATTTTAATCCCTCCTAAACCCTTGGGGATCTCCTGTATAGAAGCACTTGAGTTACATGCTATACTGACAATGAAACCTACTAACCCCAATGTTGATTGCACGATTTTTAAGGAGAATAAAAATATTTGTGATGGTGATTTATATCCTTTTTTTCCTTCCACACTAGTACCTATTTTTTTATATGCAAATCAATACACCAGAGGGAATTCAGACATTGATCCTCTATCCAATTTTTTACATCTGGCACATGACATGTTTCTCGCCATACATTCACCAATCTCCCTCAATCCACATCCATTCCAACACTTCCTTCACCGCTGAAGGAAGATCAGTGGGTCCTATTGGAAGGACTATGAGGTGACAAGCAATATCATTTTAACCAAATAGAAAGCCCCTTTGAGCCTCCATGACCACTCGATCATTGGGTGTACTATGAAGCTCCACTGATAAAAGTTTCAACCCTCATACACATCCCCTTCAGCTGGAGATTTTTTGAGCTACCAGGGCCTCCTGGTGAACCCAACAATTTTCTTCCCTTCATCTCGAGTTTGGGATTTGCTCGGGATGAGAAAAATGCTAAGTCTAGGATGGAGGTGGGCAGTGCGTGCCTATTGCAGCTCCTTAACTTTTTTAGCACTTTATTTTTGTCTTTTTATTATTTCATGTTGTTGTTTTATTCTATTTATTAGTTTTTCAAATTGGTTATCTGGTTGGCCACGATGAATATATTTGTATCATTGTACCCCTTTGAATTTATAAAGTATTTTTTGGAAAAATTGTATAAATTGTCATGACTGAAAACACCATGTCACTTAGGACCCTAAAATTACCATCACTCCTTGGAAATGTTGGCAAGCTATATATAATTGATAAGAGCCAAATATAAATTGTTCCTATATATAAACTATAGATTAACTTGTCATAAATCTTGTATAGTGTATTTCATAGGAAGAGTCTATCTGATGCAAAAACACTCCTTGATTTTTTTTAAAAATGAAGTTTATAAGTATAGGAACAATTATCCCCACCTCCTCTCTCAAAAGCAAATAATCACCTCTGGGCAAAAATATAAGTTTGGTTGGCATGCTCTCCAAAGTTTCCATACCCCTTAAAAGGGGCATACCATCAAAAGATGCCAAAGAGAACACAAAAAAATTGTGAGCAATGTAGCCACAAGTCCATGAAGAAATATATTCTGAGTCGAATAGAGGAGGAATCATCTTCTTTCACACCTCCTTTGTCTTGTTTTTGTGTAAAAACTCACAAAAAAGGGAGTGTAAAAGCAGAAGTAAGAAGCATTTTTTCCTACAAAGTCTTAATTTAAAAATAAAGATGTGAAATTTGCTTTGATACGGAATATCAAATTTTGTGTTACGTTATTCTAGGAGATTGGGTTGCTTGGCCAAAATTAGAGGTAAGGAACAAAGTGATGGCTATGAGGGTGAGGATAGATATGTTACTAGTAAAAATTGGATATATTTGTTATTTTGATTGCTTGAGGACAAGCAAAATCTCAAGTCTGGGGTATTTTGATAAATGTACATTTATCCATTCTTTTACATCTTTTACACATCTCTTTTGGATTAATTTTTGATTATTTTCTTAATTTTAGAATAAATTAATATAATTTATATTTTATATATTTAATTGGAGTTTTAATTATATTTTCTTAGATTTTTGTAGGAAAATGGCCTAATCACTCCAACAATTAAAAACTCTTGCAATATAATTGCACAATTTCCAACAGTCTGAAAATTCATGTATAGCCGACACCAAAATTGCATAACTCTTGCATCTAAACTCCAAATCGAGGGTACAGGTACTTGTTGGAAAGAAAATTTAATATCCTAAAAGTCAATCCTATATTTCGGATTGATTTTAGCATTTGACACGAGATAAAGTCACTCAAAATACATCCAGATTAAAGAAAGTCACATGGTCAAATATTAAGAGGACAACTCAATAAATCTCACAATTTATGGGAAAGCAATTAATATTGTAATAGTTCTATCCTTTGACTAGGAGTTAGCCAATTATTTATATATTTGTAGTGGAAGAATTCAAATAAAGACCCATTAAAATGTTTATCAATGCGATCAAGGTTTGAATGCGACTTTGAGATGAAGCAAGTGATTAATTGTTGTTGACCGACCGACACCAAAAGATGGAGTAATCTTGCCGCCACCACCAATCATTCATAAAAGAATTTTTCCCCTCCTTTCTCCCTATAAAAGGAGGGGGGTACCACAAGAAGTGAGCATCCAGACTTAGTTGTAAATCAAGTCTTAGTTGTAAATCGAGTCTTAGTTTATAATCCAATCTTTTATACTTACAAATTACTTTTTGCATTGTTATTTCAATTCTTAGTTGTGTACTCTTTCCTTCTGCAATAAAATTTAGTTCATCATCTCTGGATTTCTGAATCTTGATCTTTTCTCATTCTTTCTTTTTGAGCAGGGAATTAAGGAATCAAGATCTTTCATTGTCACCAGCAAGATCTCCTTGGAGATCCTTCTCTACTCTATGGATTCATTCCTTCTTTCTCTCACTTCTTCTTTCATTGCTATGAGTAGTGAGTAGTTCCTCATATCGAGGCATGGGGAGTAACCCCACGGTCATGTTGTGACATAGACCGATTTCCTTTATGATTCTATTTGATAGATGGTTTTTGGTTTAGATAATATTCAATTTTTATGACTTGATCTCTTGTTCTTACCGTACTTTAGTTTTAGGGAGATGTGATTGTTGATCCCAAGACTTAGGACAATTAAGCTGATTTATTAAAGATCTGGATGTGACCGTAGAAAGATCATAATTAGGGTGACTAAGCTAGTAATTGTGAACACCATGACCAATGGGTTCACAATGAGCTTGTCTTTTGTAGACACTTTTTGAATGTTTTTGCATACTCTCATCTATCATATTTTATCATATAGATTCCATCAATCTTGTTTCACACCAAGCATGGTGGTAAAACACATAGCCTCAATATATCTTCTTTTGATTCAATCTGTTTCTTTATTTCTTGAGTAGTTAATTTTTATTTTAGCAATTATATTCTTGTTTTTAGTTTTAATTAAACCCTCTCTAATCTGGACTTATATTTCTTATTCTCACAATTGGATTTGAAACTCATCCATCCTCTTTTCACCATCTTTATGTATCAATACCTCTCTATACTTACTTGATTTGTAGTTCACAATAAGTGAAAACCTACTTATAAGGTTAAACTCTAGGACTTGTCCTAGTGATTGTTGCGTGTATAATGACACACATCAGCCATCTGGAACAAGTGTCAATACACTTTGTTCTAGGATACTCTAGAATAGTGTAGAATGATGGAGACCCACTAAATTGAAGAGTCAATCTAAGTTGTTATAGAAAACCATCTGGCATTCTTGAGTAAAAATCACAACCAACGTCCAATGATTGTCATGTAGCAGAGGTTAGAATATGTATCTTGGAATAAATATATGCAGAATTTGAATGAGAAACTCTTTCTCTCTAGAGTTTGTTTGAGCATAAAGATCATTCTTTTAATTAGGCCTGACCATGTAAAAATCATCTAGTTTGTGATGCCAAAAGGGATTAATAGGAAACCATAAGGTCATAGGATAGGTAACCACATAGTTTTAGAGTGTCTTTGAGATCATATTTTGTAACCACCATGTTGTTTTAGTGCAGTATAACATAATTTTCATTGTTGTCTTTGAGGTTCATCATAAGAAGTTTAGGTCACCCTGGGAGAGGTCACAACAAGCACTCATGTCAACATTGGTGAAATGTGGCTTAACAATCACCACTGGATCATATATAGGAAATGGCTCAGGCTTGTCCAACATAGCATAAATTTATGTGACCTCCAGATTATGTACATAGGTAGGGATATTTTGGGAAACTGTGAATCCTATTGGGAGGGATGGCTTTCCTCATGTTGAGGTAGTTTTTTAGTTTATAGTTGAGCTTGTTCCACTTCTTCACAAAGAACCTGTCGAATAGGTACTTTTATAGGCCTAGGAATAAGACGATAACGGTCCTGAAGATTTCCAAGAAACTCAAGTTCATGAGAGAAGCGACAGTCATGGATCACCTCCATTGCATATTTCCCCTATAAAGAGGTAAAATTGTCAGGGTCTAGGGAAGCAAATGATAGAACACAGTCGACAACCTTCATGACTCATAGGACTATGAAAGAGCTATTGTCCTTCTCGGGATTTTCTTGATAGACTAATACTCAATATCATAGTTAATGTAGTTGGGCTTATAGTAATGGCATTGTTATCAAATTACGCACTATAGGAGAATGGAAATATGTGAGATATTTTCTACTCTTCAATGTCAAAATTGCATATTTACATTGTCCAATTTTGCTCAATATGGGTTGAAAAAACAATGTGTCTCTTGACAAGATCAACAGTGCACAAGAGCCAATAGCCCTTATAGTGAAAAGGTAGGAGGATAAATGTGTCTTTCTTTCATTAATTTGTGTGATTAAAGTGGTGACACCTGGTTTTGACTTGAACAAGAAATTAACAAGGGAAGGTTTGGTTATTGTAGTAGGGCCATTTCTTATCACTAGGCATAACATCTACTAAAATTGTGGATGCTAGTACAGTGAAGAGGTGCTTATTGATCCTCGTGGGGCTGTAAAAGATATTGTACAATGCATGTCTTGTAAGAGATTGGGCTCCGTTGTTGTAGATGTTTTTTGACCATCCAGCCCATCATCCACAATATCATAGAGGACAGAGGTATCATTGACTTGCATTCCCTATAGGTGATCAAGATCCATATCTTGCATCTTGTGAAGGATCTATCAATGAATCGACAATGAGGGTTCAAGGAAAATAGAATTGGCTAAATGTGGGCCAACAACAGATAGAATAGATACCATATCCCCATTGTCTGCATATAAGGAAGCATGCATGTCATCAACCAGACTATCAACGTCATAATGCATTGTAGGGTCTCTATCTTAGTTACCTAGAACTTAGCATCCTCTGAAACAATATGTTGATTGTAAAGTGATTGTATTGGACTGTCTTCTCCTAGTAAAATATCATGCCATAGTTGCAATGGTTTTTCATCCGAGGAGTTGTCTTTAGGGTGAAGCTTAGATAGTGATACATAATTTTTGAATAAATGAGCATGAATGTCCTAAAAAAGGCTAACATATGGGGGCTCTAGAGAAGTAAAAATATCTATGGGGATGTTGTCTTGGGTATTTGAGGAACAATAGAGTTTGGGTTCTCCTGAATATATGCCACAGCAGAGAGGCAATGTGTTGACCATTATAAGTCATAATAGTGTTTGGGATACAAGAAACTAATATAGGCATACATTATCAATAGAGTGTTCTGAGGATAAATTTGTGTTGTGCCTCATGTTCTTTGTTCTATGTGGTTCAAATGTAAGAAATACTAGGTGAAGATGAAGAATGTGGTGATTGGACCCCTTCTATGTGTAGGGTTGATTGCTTGATCCTACATTGTTGCTTGGAAGTGCTCCTTTCCTTGTTCTTCTAGAGAGCATCCTCCTTGGCCTTCTAGGAATTATGCATCTCCCATTGGAAGGCTACCTTCCTACCATTTTCTGGGGAGAGCAACCAAGGTGTTTACCTTGCATTCTAACGTTGCTACTTGGCATGGTAGGTATTGGAACTCAAAGATGATTTTGGTCAGCTTAGAAACTTGGTCATATAAAGTACACATCTCCATTTTGAGGTTAGAAAATTTAAAAATGTGTTGCATTGTTACATCTTGCAAAATGCCAAATTCACAGACAAAACCCCCACAGAGCATGCCAGCATTAGGCATGGCAAAAGATGATGTGAAGATGATGGTGGGGAGGATTGCTCTTCATGAGAAAGCACGTGCCTTAGAAGGTCGTGCTTGCTGTCATCTCTATTGTCCATGTGGACTTGACATGATGTCATGTACTTGATCAAAGGTAGGAGGAGATGGATGGTAGGTAGATTGTACATATATAGTCGTTGTAGAAGCAAATGTAGAATTATCTGGTGGAGAGGGGAGGCACTTCTTTGGTTGGAGTTCTTAGTGGGTGGGACTTGCACATGGAACATTTTTTGGATGGGTACAACTTGCTTTTTTGAAGAAGAAATTTGAGGTTGAGGAACCTCACAGATGTGTTCCATTGTTGCATATGGTGCACTTTCTTTAGGATCTTCCAATATGATCGAGAGTGTCTCTCTCAGCACAATTGGTACTGGCCAGTGTCGGGAAGATGACTTAGGGTGGATCCATCCCATGACGAAAGTAGATCCCCATGGATGGGCAAGAAATTATCTAAGTTCAACTTCTGTATAGTAGAATTCTGAGCATCATAGTAGTTGGATACTAGTAGATGAATGAGTAGATCTATCCTCATGATTTGGTAGTACATATTTCTAATTTGTTAGATGAGTGCATTGGTGTACACCAGATACTTCAAATCAATGAGACATGAAGGTGGTTTCTGTATATCCTTTGAGTATCCCAGGGTGCCCAAATGCCTGATAGATAAGGCTGATGAGGTTTCCCATGTAGTAGTCTTTCTGGGACAAAGCCGCTATTTCTATCCATCTATCAACCAACAATGTACCAATTTTAGAAAGTTTCCCCCATAATATAAGACAAGATATACAACTTCTCATAATAAATGTTTCCTATCATAGATTTGGTGATGATGATGTTGGTGATGATCTTATGTATAGTACACCACATGCCAGGATGCACTTCAGTAGCTTTGGAAACTTTTGACTTGTACTTTGTCTAGACCATTAGCTTTTCCTAGAATGTTTCACCTTTGAATTAGGGATCCTCCTTGTCTAGATGATCAAAATATGCTGATTCAACCTCCTCATTAGTGGAATAGAAAATTTTGGTTAGCTTCTTGTCAGAAAGGATTTCTTTGTTAAAGAGGAGAACTTGAATTGGTTTGTGCCTACACATGCCTTCCTATCAGCCGATGTCATTGTGAGTTGTTGACAGAGGACATGAATTCCCGTGTCATCTCATTGTACAATAGTGAAACTATGAAATATAGAGCTTCCATGTTAGATGCTTCTAGAAGGTCATGCACTCATTTCCAGATACTGAGTTCATGAAGAGAGGGTTTGTTTGCAAAGAGTGTTTCCTTGAAAGTTTTCCCTACCATAACATTATATGCTACTTTATGTATATTATTGCAGGGGGCGGAGTGAGCCTTGGAGCACCTCTTGGCTGGGGTTGTCCTCCATTGTTGTTTGAGCTACTTCTACGGCTAGATTCACAATCTTTGGCCATTTTTCAAATTTAGAAGATGAGGGTTCTAGGTGAGTCCTCTTCACTCCTTGTGGTTGCGTCTCAGTGTTGGTGTTCTTAACTGCATGTCCAGTCTCGACGATAGTAGCAATAGTGGGACTAGTCATAGTTGTAGCAACAATAGTCGTCTCTTCCTCAAGGTAGCCATTTTTTAGTTCTGGATAAGGTCATAGAGTTGGCGGTTTGTGTTGTGAACTTGAATTGATGAATATGGTTAAACAAAAGTTTGATTTAACTGTCTGGTCTCTTTAGTAAGTAATGTGATAGAACATACTTGTCACATATCTATAAGAATCTTTTAAAAATAGAGATCGATATGTATTGGAGAAGGTATTAAGATCAGAAACATGGTAAGTTGATATAATTTTGAAAATTTTATTTAGATCAGAGATCCATAGGATATGCTAGAGTATCACTAGATCATTTGTTAAAGAGGTATCGAGTTGTTCATGAGGTCAATAAAAAGGGCAAAGAGAGTATCGATCTTTTTTGGTTGATAGCAAGTTTGAAAAACATGGTCCACATTCTAGAGGTCGATTGTCTATCTATGACAATTAACCTATATGCTAACAAGGCAATCAACCTATGAGGTCATGCAATAGCATGTTTTTCAAATTACCTTAAGCTTCAAAAAAAGAGGTTGATCGAATGGTTATTGATCTCTATAGTTGATCAAACTATGAATTTGATGATTTTAATTGGAGTCGGAGGTAAATAAGCTTAAGGAAAAAGTGGTAGTGCCCCATCGTAAAACTATACATGTTAATGGAAGTTACCACTCTCAGTGCCCGAAGGACTCTTGCTGGTTAGGAAAACAAACCATCAGACATGTGTCCTATTGAGCTTAGGGGTAAATATCTGAGATCAATTGAAGAAAATCAACTAGAACTCAATATGTGTAGTTCAAGATCGATCGAGTAGGTTGATTGAAACCATAATTGATTGATTACTCATCAAGCTATGTTGATAAATTTTTAGGTCGATAATGTGTTTGAAGTGGAGGATCGACCTATTGCCATTTTATAAATGATTGAACTAAGTGGTTGATAGGTTACATGGATAAACACATAGGTAAATATATTAGGTCAATTGAGCTCTTAAAACTAAAATAGTGAAGGAAAATTTTGAGAGAAAACAAAACAAAACATGACAAAAGCAAAGATAGGTCTTGGTATGACCCTCAACTAGTGCTTGTTTAGAGTCAATTAGCTTGACTATATAGTCTTTTGTTTAGCATGTGGATGGTGGCACATAGATGTCCATGTAATCCTTCCTTTTGAAAACTTTATCTTCATAATGTCTCTTCATTCTATGTCCATTGATAGAGAATGTCCCAAACTTTTTCCTTTAGGTATCCATCATGCCAGAAGGATAGGTTGTGACGACTGTAAATTGGTCGGACCAAGGGGATCCTACTTTTCTAGGGAAGAGTTGAATATATGATTTAAATAGCAAAACCTTGTCCCCTTCAGAGATATCTTTGTTCTTGATGTAAGAATCATGCCAGGTTTCAATTCTTTCTTTGTAAATCCTCATGTTCTCATAAGCATGTAGGTATGGTTCTTTTGGTTCTTACAACCGGATGAACCTCTTCTCCTTAGCTAAGTTAGGGTCCATATTAAGATTATGACCCAGTATGCTTTATGTTCTAACTCTAAGGTAAGATAACAAGATTTTTAATAGATCAGTTGATATGGAGTTGTTCTGATGGGGGTCTTAGATGCAATTAGGTATGACCAGAGATCATCACCAACTTTCAAAGACCAATCTTTGCTAGACTTTCCAATAGTCTTCTCAAGGATTTTCTTGATGTGGTGATGTGAGACTTCTACTTGGCCAGCTATTTGAGAATTGTACCAGATGGAAATCTTGTGTCATAATCCATATCATTTCATAATTGCTTTGAATTGTTTTTGGATAAAATGAGAACCTTCATCGCTAATATTGGTATGAGGAAATATGAACCTAGGGAAACTAATTTTGTTGAAGAGGTGCATAATAGTTTTAGATTCACATGTGGGTGAGGAAAAATATTCCACCCATTTTGATACATAATCATCAACAACTAAATGTACTAGTTCCCAAAAGATAAGGGAAAATGTCCCATAAAGTCTATCCTCCAAACATAAAAAGTTTCAATATCAATCCAATCAGCAAGAGGCATCTCATGCATTTTTCTAATATTTCTTATTCTTTTGCATGCATCAAAAGATTTCACATAGGCGTGCAAATCTTTAAAAATGGATGTCCAGTAGAAGACAAGTAGAACTTTCATTTCCATTTCCCTATCAGATGTCCTTGATATGGAGCTAAATGGAACTTCTCGTTCTTGGCAATAGTTTGGGCATCATCTTATGGAATACATCTTCAGAATATATTGTCATCTCATCTCCTAAAAAGGAGATGATAATTCCAATAGTTGTTCCTTAGGCCAGGGAAAAAACCTCTTCTTTTAGTTTTATGTCATATCAGGTGATAGTTGTTGGCATTCTAGATAATTGCAGAAACCTGCATATCATGGAGTGACCATGTCAATCATTTCTACAACTATTAAGGACTCATCATTGTATGAATAATTTATTGGCATAGAGCCATCATCCTTGACATAGCACCTAGAAAGGTGGTCTACTACAACATTTTATGATCCTTTCTTATCCACTATTTTGTGATGAAATTCTTGAACCAATAGAGCCCATCATAAGAGATGTGGCTTGGTATCTTTCATTTGCATCATATATTTGATGGAGCCATGGTCAATATAAATAGACCTTTACTCTAGGAAGGGATGAATGAAACCTATAGAAAGCATATATGATTGATTGCATCTCTTTTTATTTGTTGTGTAATTTACATATGCTTCGTGTGACATTTTACTTGCATAGTAAATCACATGGCACTTTTTGTCCTTCTTCTACCAAAGGACCGCTCCTATAAAAAAGTCACTAGTGTAACCATGAGCTCAAGAGGAATATCCCAATTGAGAGACTGTGTTATGGGATCTAACATAAGAGCATTCTTTAGGGTAAAGGATTTTAGACAATATTAATAAAATATATCTTTTACCAAAATCCTGATAGTATTTAGGATAATATATAGAAAGAATTAATGGATTTTCTATAATAACCAACATGGACCATAAAGCATCACATGGACGTGAGAGAAGAAGGGCTGGAAGATTGAAAATTTCTTCAATCTTACTCTTATCTACCTATATTTTTGCTTCAAAACCTTTGTGCTACTACAATGCATTCGTGAACCATGAAATGACACTTTTACCAATATAGGGGAAATTATTTATCTTCATATCTTTGTAGTATGTTAGATAGGTTCCTCAAATAGTCTTAAATGAAATATCCATAGAATTTTATCCTATTCCCTGATTAGGAAGATATATTCTTGGTTTCTTAGACTTGATCAAATAAGAATAAAGATGTACCTTAATGGATATTGTTTGTACATTAGGTGGCATAAGGTTATGTGATCAACATTTTATTCTAACATAATAACAAGTGAATGTATTAACATGTAAATAAGTTCATAAAATATGTTACATATATTTCCTTGGCTTACTAGTATTCACATAATGGCTAAATAAGAGAAATATTGTACTTAAAACTTTTATTAGAATAACACCTTGAACATTCATGACAATCATCTAAATTAGAGTGGAATTAATGTATTAAAAATGTTAAATGAGAAAAATGTGTATTTTCATGCATAACAATCATATATAACTCTTCCTGTAACAATATGAAATTAATGGGACTCTAATATAATATTATCAACATATATTAAGAAAAATTGTTTAAAGCCATAATGGTGATATAAATCACAAATGGAAATTCCAAAACCCAAATACAATGGTAAAAATATGTTCCATGGGTCCCAACTATCTTGGACACCAAGTTTCACCTTATTTAAATAATAATGACTATCAATAATTCATTTAGGAGAAGAAAATACAATTTAAATTCAAATAAATTAAAAAATATATTTATTACCAAAAACGTGGAAAATAATAATAGAATCAAATTATACATATCATTATTAGTCTATGTTCTAATTTTCATACTAATTGGATACTTCTAGATACATAAACTAATTTAGAAAAAATATGAGTTTTGCTCCAAATATGCTAAATGACTTCAAAAGTGGAAACCAACCCCAAAATCGAATTTTAAATACCAAAATTAGTCTAGGTAAGAATTTCCACATTAATTGAACAATCTTATTTATCTCGATGTAGTTTAGGAGAGAAAATATAACTTAAAGTCCAAAATATGAAATAAAATAATATACAATGCCAAAAGGGAAAATTGGTACCAAGATTAGATTCTAAATGCCTTAATTAGTCTAAGGTGTCTAATTTGAGTTTATCTAGAACTTGTTTGATCCCTATAATGAGTAGATAAGATAGGAGATAAAAAACTCAAAATATAGTTCTAATGCTCCTAATTTATCGATTTCTAAAGTCTAGCGCATTTTACTCTTATTTTGCATGTCACACGTCATTTTTCTAGTTTTTCAAATGTTTGCATGACCACGCTAGGTTTCATGTCTTGCTAAAACCCAACGTTACTATCATCTGCCTAATTTGGATCTAACGATGCCTATGCCCTCTTCTACCTAAGTTCCAATTTGGAAATTTTGCTATTTTAGTTTATCTTGATATATTTGTTTTCTAAGATTTTTCCTGTCTCTCTCCATATCCTCATCTAATTTCTTCTCATTGTATTTCCCCTAAAATTCTTATCAGGTTTACCCTAATATATAAAGGGTTTGGTTGCTTCATTCTCCCCATTGAAAACCATGTTGTCCATTCCCATGTTCTTCCCATTGTCCCTACCTTCTTCTTTTCTCCGCACCTCCGTAGGAAATGATGCCTTTGGGAATCTCTCTCATTCCCTCCACCAAGACTCCTAGTTCTATTTTCCCACTGTAGTATGGTCCTGCTAAACTCCAAGTATGGCTCCCCTACTCTTTTGTGTTGCCGCCCGCACCATCCCAAAGTCAGCATTGTTCTTCTAACATGGGAGGCATTCGAAGGTGACCGACAATCCTTCCTTAGATTTTGTTATCCACTGAATTTGGAACTAAGATAAGAAACCCACTTTTCCCCCCTTTTATACCCATGTAATATTGTATTCCAAATCTAAGAACCTTTTGGATGTCCGGCCTTGTATTGTTATCATTTATGTGTGCCTTTCACTTCATCATAAATTTGTAAAGCTTCCTAGAGGGTCAGATGTCTTTTGTAGGTTACTCTTTTTTGAGTTTCTTTGTGTTTCACCCATCAAATAATGGCAGAAAAGGAAAATTGATAGGTATGAACACCCTCGAGAACCAAGTTAGAGGTCATTGAATTCTGAATGACCTCAGGAAGATGACTGGTGTGTTTGTTGCATGAGATGTGTGGGGTAGAACATAGATTGATCCATGGGTTGGGCCTCTAAGAACTTAGTTCTTAGAGAAATGAAGAAGATGATTGCCTTTGTTTTGACATCTTATCCCGAGTTTCGTTTGATTTGTGTCACCCCACTATGGGAATTTTGATCTTTTTGCTTCCTCTGAGTTGTTTTTGACACGTGATCTTTTGAACCTGGTGTGTGCCTGACTAAGCATAGGGTTGGTCCATTTGCCCTATGCAGATTGGGCCACCTCAGCTTACTTCTACTCTATTGTGGATTTTCCTAAACATGCGGATTTTACTAATTTCCAGATTGGTTGGGTTTTCTCAAATTTATATTGAATTATTTATAGCACAAAAAAAAGACGTTTTGGAATTGTGGGGTCATTCTCTATCCAATGGTTCAATTTTATCACCTAAACCAAATTTAATAAATATATGAATTTCAAAGGATTTATCTATTTGGCCAGCTTTTTTAAAACTCATAACCAATAATCTATAAGTGAGAAAAATAAAATAAAATGTGCTATGAACTTAGAAAAATATAATAAAAAATATAGCATGGTTTTTGTAACCTAATTCGACATAATAAAAGGGTGATTTTAGGGTTTATACCGTTAATGTAAGCCTAACCCTAATCCTACGCATATGTTTGATAGGTGTTTTGGAGACCTAGGTTTGGGCCTAGGAATGAATTTGGACTTATGTAAACTCTATTTGAGGTATGTCCATCTTTTCTATTATCTAGGCATTAGTACTATGAACAAATCATATTTCACATGTGAGGCATAGGTTGATATTCACTTTTTCATCCTTATGAAATTGTTATTTTTCTTGGATATTACTTATGGGGCTTATGAACCCACATGATATATTTTGGATGTTCTCAATCTATTATTTCAAATTGATTGAACTTATACTTGTCTTTCCCTATTCATGTACATTCTTTGTCTAACTTTATCTGTTGTAGTAGTACATGTGTACAACCATATATACATGGTCTGAGAATACATTACAACTTTGGTGTGTCACGACATGCACACATTTGATTTGGAATGAGAGAAATAATAGATGGTTGGTAGGAGAGAAAAGATATGATCTCATTATTCTGCAATATTGAAAAATAATTTAATCTTATGTATGGGGTTCATAGATATAAATTAGAAGGGACTCCTTCAATCATAAGGTGGAATTGGAAGCTCTTGTTACCTATTTCTCAAATTTAGAATATGATTCCTTTGTTTTATTAGTCACATGTTTGTGTGTGTCTTGTAATTTGCACCCTTTTCATGGGTTCATAATATATTTACCAATACTTCTAATATATACAAGGGGCGTGATATCTCTGCCCAAGGTGTGCTATCTCCACCAATTTTTTGCATGAGTGTGCTATCTGCACCCAAGGTGTGCTATCTCCACCCAGTATTTATTTCTTTTTAGGCTAATGATCCAATTGTGTCTCAACCCTACCTGAAATAATTTTAGTCTTTGATTGTTACATGCACAATTTATGTTTTTTATATTGTTTTAATGGCAGTTTAAAAAGTCAAGAATCCATACTTGATATTATTTATTTTTTACATTCCTCATCTATTGACCTGATATTTCTATTGAAACTTATTTCTCTTGATCATCCCTTATTTTGATGCTCTTCTTTTGAACTTTTTGAAGTAGTGCCTAGTTTTTATTTACTACTCGTACTCAATTTTTTTTGACGTCCCTTCTTTTTTTTTCCTCCTCCTGGGTGTTGTTTTTAAACCCACCCAGAGGTAGCACAACCCCACGTGTAGGACATGGAGGACATTACATGTAGACATGGACCTAGCTAATAGGGAAGACTCTTAATGGGAGATATAATTGATATAGTTGGATATCCATCTACTTAGATCATGATGTAGTCAATTTTCATGTAAATCTTCTATGGGAGATGATGATGTAATTTTGTAGTCATGGTTAAATTGAATATAGTCATGATATACATTTCCACGAGTATACTTTGGACTTTTTAAATATCATCATTTAAGAAATAAAAAAATATACACATATTCTGGCATTCTTGTTAGCATGTTTAGAATAGATGTTATATTCCTCAAATTTAAGTTGGGAGTGGATCCCCTCTTAGGTTCCACTCCTTACAAGATGGTATCAAATCCCATGGTAGTCGATATCTAAATATTTCAATTTTGTCTCCCAAATTAGAACCCTTGCCTTACATAGACACCCTCTAAGTGAGATGTTTACTCTAGAATTGATTTATGTTAGTCATGAGATGATGAAGGGTCAATTTGATTTTATATGAGGTATGCATAAGCATCATGATTAGCAAACCCTAATTTGTGGTTAACCCTAAGCTCATACCCTATATGGGTTAGTGATGACATGTCTCTTGGGATGGAATTTGGCTTCAGGATATACATATGAGGTTCTTAAGTTGTTAACCTTTATGTGATGAGACTCTATTTTATACCCCCCTATGATGTACGTCATTAATACATGTATCTTTGAAAATGATGAGGTTTGACTTGATGATATATTTTGGTTATGAATATGTTGAAATAGTAGGATAAGGAGATCTTAAATGGAAATTATGACTTGGTTTCACATTGATTTTTGGTTCCAATTTCAGTTTTACACCGCAAAGTTTTGCCATAAAGTTATTTTTCTTGTAATAATAACAAAAAAGTTTTTTGGATTTTATTGAAGTTTTCCTGAACTAAGTCACAATGAAGAGATACGTGAAGTTTAAGTGGGGAAATCCTAAACTTAGTTGGAATAGATATCCTAAACCCTAGTCTTGGTGTTTTTAATGATGACTAGGAAGATTTGTTTGGTGATAAAGGTTTAGTTGACCTATCCTTTTTTCCCTATGGCTTTTGGATGGTAATGTAGATCTTAGGGTTAATATGTTAGTAACACAAGGACCTACAACTCAACCCTAGGTGAGTATGACATGCTAGTTTGATTCTTGATTTATGAACTAAAAGATATATAAGTAACTCTAGTACCTTGATGTTGTTTAGCTTTACTTATTAGGTTAAACCTTTTAAGGTGTGGAGTCATAAACTCTTGGTTGTAATTCAACTATAAAGATTGTTTGACCATAATGATATATGGATTAACTAATTCTTAGTATCTTTACCAATAAATGTTGGATATAATGATCACCTAACTAAGATAATGACTGAACTAACCTGACCATGTGAATAATAATTGAAATAACTTTTGCAAATTGAATTTTAACTTACTGAAAGTGGTGAAAATTTATAATGCAAGGTAGTAATTAGGTTTTAGAAGTATTAAAGGATCAGTTTTGTTGCCCCTTTTCACTAGCTTTATATAAAAACCTAGTTAGTGTAGGTGTAACCTTTACCCTCTTAGTCACCATAAATTGAAGTGCAAATAAATTTAAGTATCCCTAATACAATAAATTTGTGCATTAAAATATTGAATATATCATTCAATTAGTAACTTATAACATTGTTCTCAAATATATGATCAAACCATAATTTTACACATTATCTTTAATATGCAAAAATATACAATAAGTAAAGGCTCGATCAAATGATACACAATAATTGATTCACACTGAGAATTTGTAAATTTACTCAACTTAATTGATAACCATAATACAAAAAATAATGGGAATACATTCATAATATACTCTTGAAGTACCCAAACACTTAATCCTTAAAAGTAGATGTATGTGAATACAATGATGACAAAAATACCATCATAAAGTTTGAAACTCTAACAAGTGTGACAGTGCTAACAAAACCCTACATTTTGACTTAACTCTTTAAGTTTAGCTTCTAGTGAGAGAAGATAGTGGAGCTAAGATGCTTGGACTAACATATTTATGTCTTGGGAAGTCGTGACTCTTTACTCTAAGTTTCAATGGTTGAATTTTAGGAGGAAATCCTCTAGTTAGGAAAAATAAAATAAAATATGTTACAAAGTTAGAAAAATATAATCTAAAATATGGTATGGTTTTATAGCCTAATTCAACAATAGTAAAAATACAATTTTTTGATCTTATACAATTAATGTAAGCCTAACCCTAATCCTACATATTTGTTTAATAGGTGCTCAGAGACCTAGGCTCGGACCGAGGACTGACTTTGGATGTATATAAACTCTATTGAGGTATGTGCATCTTTTCTATTATCTAGGCATTACTATTATGAACAAATAATGTTTCCCATAAAAGGCATGAGTTGATATTCTCTTTTTCATCCTTATGAAATTCTTATTTTTCTTATATATTACTTATAGCACTTCTGACCCCACATGATATATCTTTGATGTTTTGTGTTACTTCAAATTAACTGAACTTTATTTCCCTATTCATGTGCATTCTTAGACTAACTTTATTTCTTGTAGTAGTACATGTGTACAACTATATATGGGAGTATGTTGTCTCTTCCGAGGGTGGGCTATTTACACCCATTATTTATTGGGACATGCTATCTCTACCTAGGGAGTGCTATCTCCACTCAATATTTATATCTTATTATCCTGATGATCCTATGGTGTCTCAACCCATCTTGAGATTTTCATCTTTGATTGTTACATGCAGAATTTATGTTTTTGATATTGTTAGTGGCAATTCTTAAAAAGCAAGAATCCCTACTTGATATTCTTTATTTTGGACATGCCTCATCTCTTGACCTGATATTTATATTGAAACTTATTTCTCTTGATCATCCCTTATTTTGATGCTCTTCTTTTGAACTTTCTAAAGTAGTGCCTAGTTGTTATTTACTGCACATACTCAATTTTTGTTGACATCATGTGTTGTTTTTAAACCAACCCAAAAGTAGCACAAGTTCAAGTGCAGGACATGGTGACATTACATGCAGATGTGAAATTAGCTTATGGAGAAAACTCTTAATAAAAGATAGAATTGGGATAGTTGGATATCCCTCTACTAGGATCCTGATGCATTCATTTTTCATGTAAATCCTTTATCAGAGGTGATATTGTAATTTTGTAATCATGTCTAAATTAAATATAGTTATGATATATATTTCCATTTCTATCCTTTGAACATTTTTAATACCATCATTTGAGAAATAAAATTAAATGTACACATATTTTGGCATGCATGTTAGTATGTTTGGAATAGATGTTGTATTCCTCAAATTTAAGTATTGAGTGGATCCTCTCTCGGGTCTCACTCCTTATAGTCGGTAGTGTAACCATGAGCTCAAAAGTAATATCCCAATTGGGATCCTTCATTATGGGTGCTGACATAAGATCATTCTTTAGGGTAAAGAATTTTAGACAATCTTCATAAAAGATAAAAGGAGCATATTTTACCAAAAATATTGACAACATTTTAGAGATGTTAGATAAAGAATTAATGAATCTTCTATAATAACCAACTTGGACCATAAATCTACACACGGAGGTGATAGAAGAAGGGATGCAGATTGGAAATTTCTTCAATCATACTCTTGACTACCTTTATTTTAGCTTTAGAAGCTTTATTCCCTACTACAGTGCATTCATGAACCATGAAATGACACTTTTCCTAGTATAGGACCAATTGTTTCTCTTAACATCTTTGTATTATGTGAGATAGGTTCCTCAAATAGTCTTCAAAGGAAGATTCATAAAATAAAAAGTCTTCTGTGAATATTTCCATAATTTCTTTGATGGAATCAATGAAGATAGCCTACATACACCTTTGAAAGGTGGGTGGAGCATTCCAGAGTCCAAACGACATTTGGCGGAAAGCATATGTATCATATAGACACATAAACATTGACTTGTCATGATCATCGGGGTGAATCAGAACTTGATAGAATCCACAGTATCCATCTAAGTAAAAAAATGAGAGTCTAGTTTAGATGTTCAAGAACTTAGTCAATTAAAGGTAACGGGAAATGATATTTCTTCGTGGCGACATTTAGCATATTGTAAACGAAAGACATTTTCCATTTGGTAATAGTACGAGTCACAATTCCTTACTATCACTCCCTTTCATGACCGTCATTCCTCCCTTTTTGGACACAACATGAACATGGGTAAACCAGTTACTATCGCTGATGGCAAAGATCATCCCAACATCACATAGGTTAATGACTTCCTTACATACAACTTCACAAATCTTGTTGTTTATTTTCCTCTATCCTTGAGCTTGAGGCCTTGCATTTTTTTCAAGGTTGATGTGATTCATGCATACAATGGGATTGAGTCCTTACATATCATCAATGCAATAAATGAGAATCATTCCTCTTAACTTGAGTTTGGAGATAAGTTGTTCTTAATGGTCAGATGGGAGTTTAGAATTAATAATAATATGGTTCTTCTTTTCATCAAAAATTTGTATTTTAGCCCTTCAGTAAGGGATTTCTACTCATGAAGGGGTTTTGGTTCTAATGCATCTTTTATCTCTATCAAAGTAGAAACATATTTCTTTATTTCAATCGTCCCTTGTATATTTTCATTTTCTTCTTCTATTGCTTCAAGATAAGATATAATTTCTTCTACTTCCCGATATAGTCATTCCAAATGATGGATTGGTGAGAGATCTTATTAGAGGATCTACTATAGCATGGTTTTCTTGGATTACCACAAATAATTGGTTGCAACAATCACAAAATAGCTTGTCTCCCAGACAAAGGTCACATCATATGATCTAACATGTTGAAATGCATGTGCTTGTCTCCTATTAGAATAGTAGCTAATCCATCTACATCATCAATAAAGGTGTGTGAAGTTGAGAGAATGGTATACAAAAAATCATTGGACACATTGGATCTTTGATAGAACTGATGACGACAATGTAACATGGGATGAAGAAATTACCTATCCAAATAGGGACATCTTCTACACTGCCAAAAACTTAGGTGTATGAGTTATCATCTAGCTAAATCCTCATATTGTAAGGGGTTATACCAATTAACACCAACTAGATTACTACATATTGCATCATAAGACTGATACTTTCACCTAGGTTAGCCAGTCCATGTGTTTCCATAGTGTCTCCCAGTAGAAACAGGGTGTTGAAATCACCAGGATCAATCTTATTAGTTTGCATGGTTGCTAACCAGATAGTTTCAATACCCCACAACTATCTAGCATCGCATCAACAATGTCTACTGGAACTGGTTTGTTCACATCTACATCATTGGAGGAAATTTCTTCTTCCACACAAGCACTGCTATCGACATCCACTGATTTCAAGTTTGAAATCTCTCCATGTCAGTGCCATTCTGTATAGCCCTGTTCAATCCCGTTGCACATGGCATGACTTTTGATTTCGTCACCAGTGCTGACTTTCAAGTTGTTACCACAATGCCTACATGGACAGTAGAACCTATCTCTAGGTTGTTTCCTATGTTCCTCGGCAAATCTAATAAACTGATCAAGACTAGAAATAAACTCTGGGGTGCAGCGATTTGGAATGGACATCCATTATCTATCCATTCTATGATTAAAGAGAAAACAAGTATATATTAGAACAAGATTATGGTCTAGGGTTAAAAGATCAGGGTTTATGGTTAAAACTTAAGGGTTTAAGGTCTTATATATAATAAATGTGTACCACCTATCCCATTCTTGAACACCTAATCTCACTAGTAAGTGTATAATGTGTATTGGGTTTTCAAGAAAATTTCGGCAGCATTTCCCCGCTCTTCTCCAAGTGCATATATACTTAGAGAACAAATGGGGAAATGCTACCAAAATTTTCTTGAAAACCAAATACACATTATACACTTACATTCTAAGTGAGATTAGGTGTTCAAGAACAGTCCCAAACTGGGAACTATCTAAGATTTACTCCTAATGAGTAAATCTTGGACGAGTTTTTAGGCCAACAAAATATAACACCACTCATAAGTAGGCGAATATGATCACATTAAATTTTTTGGATCAAACCTAAGGACAATTTTTCTTCAGGCCAATTTGGATTTTAGTCCAGTTAAGAAAAAGTGATTAACAAGGTTGGATCGAGTTGACTATCTTTTTATATAACTAAGTTATGTAAGGAAGTAAATAAAATAAAAGAAAAAATTAAAAATAAGATAAAAGAATTATAAAAGAACATAGACATAAGATATCACCACCACTACATATATTTTATCACTTACATTGCATCACTCACAATTTGTATATTAGATCAAGGGTCAAACACATTTTAGATCTTGTTAGAGTATGTAAATCACAAGGACAAAGTTCCCCATTTAATTGAGGTCTCATTACTTATATATCATGAACCCATCACCCCAGAGAATGTCTTTCTAATGTTTCATTGATGATTTATTGATGCTCTAATTTCATATACATATGTCTCTACTATAGGATTTTAATAGACATGATAAGTACCTAATATATAGAGCATTATTAAATAATAAATCAAGAATTCAATAGTTTCAACAGTGTCTCATTACTCCACATCAACCCGCCAATGGTTGTCTCCAACTCTCCCCAATGATTTCTAGGGTTCTGGATGGATCTATATAGAATGTTATTCTCTCTTTAGATGTCCCTCCCTTTGGTTTCAAGTCAACTAACATCAACCAATGACTCTAAGGAATTTGATGTGGATTTTCAATGCTAGTTCGATACTAGGTGGAGGAAGAAGAGGAGGAAGAAGGGTACCTTTGTAGGTTTGAGTGGCGGTGGCGAGAAGGAGAGCAGGAGCAGCGAGCGGCGGCCGGAGCAACGAGCAGGCGAGTAGGCGGCTGGAGCAGCGAGTGGAGGCAGCGACAGCGAGCAGAGGAGCAGCAAATGGCGACCAGAGTAGCGAGCAGCAAGGAGCAGAGGAGCAGCGAGCGGCGGTGAGTAGGGAATCACCAGACCCAACCTTAATCGGGAATGAAATAGAGAAAGGGGAAGAGTCTGGTTCGCACGGGTGCTATTAAGTTAACATTAGACGTTGGTTATTAAAAACAACTGACACTTAAAACAATAGGCATTGGTTATCATAGAAAAACTGACATCCATGTTCAATGATAGTCATCGACTTCAACTAGAAAAATCGACGTCTATCTACATATGCCGACAAAAAAAATGTTCTCGAATTATGACCATAGTCGTCAGTTGCCATAGCAAACCGATGCCAAAGGGGAGTGACAATTTTCACAGGGAGAACATGCAAAAACACATCGGCATCGGTTATTGCAAGAAATCTGACGATAAAAATGGGCCCAAACCTTTAGTCGTTGATTAATTTGTCAACAACTGACGCCGTATGTTAAATTTTGGAGGTAATTTTTTTCATTGGAAAATTCGGATTTGGCGGGCGATTTTAGGTGTCAGTTTCTTATTGAGGAACCGACGCTAAATAAAAAGCAATACCCGTGTCTGGCCGCTCTTCACGTATAGATGTCGGTTTTTGTATTCAACCGAAGTTGTAGGGTTTAGGCGTTGGTTTCTTGTATATAACTGACGCCTCTAAATGTGACGTTATAAGCCATTTCTGTAGTAGTGATGAGAGTTACAGATATGGTGGAAATCATCATGCTATTAATCGTCAGTAGTCCATGTCATGGTTTTCAACACTCACACACACACATATATATATATATATATATATATATATATATACAGATATATATATATATATATATATATATATATATATATATCACAAGTTAATTAAAATCCAACATGAGATGAAAAATTTAAGCATTAACATGATTTTTATACTAGAATAAAATAAGAATCATGATATGCGAGCATTACTGTCCTTTCATGTTTCAAATTAACTAATTTGGGCTTGTTATCAAAGAAAATTAAAGAATTCATGTCTTTTCCTTGAAGTCGTTAATATACATATTCATGACAAGCAATTCCATGTTGCAATTTTTCATGAAGAACACTTGTTGTGGTTTATATGGTAATACATGATATGTACTAATGCTATTTTGTAGTTTATGAAGGGGTATACTTGTTGTGATTTGTATGCCCATACCATGATGTGTATTAGGTAGAGAAAATCCTTGAATCCTCTATAGACATATTTCTTCATGTGAACATTCTTTGAGAGTACATCTTATTTCACATATACTTACACTATTGGAGCTATGGCATGAGAAGATATTGTACGCCATCGAACATATCCAACTCTATCTAGACATTTCCAGTGCATTCCAAAACTGATAATATAACATAATATCATATGAACTTAGGGAAGAAAATCTTAAAAATATTATTTCTTGACATGAGCCTCATCTAAGGCATGAAAAAAACTCCCTTTTGTGTTCACTCTATTCTGTCATGTGGTACACCCAAGAAATAAGGGAAACAATAAGTCAAATACATTAGGATAAGTCAGGAACATGCCACCCTAGGTAGATAAAGAGGTAGTGATGATCAAAAGTTACCCAAGATCAGGTGCCCAACTCATTTCCAATGACTTTTTAGGCTATGGTAGTGAATTTTATAGTGACAATGTACCATATTATATGATGTGTTGATGTTCCTAATATCTGTCCAACGTTTGTAGATTCTGATCTAACATGCTAAGATCTCATGGATTTGACCAAGTTAGCAACCAAAGTTACGTGTTTTTTTTACCAAAATTATAATCATATCCATGAATACAAACAAGGTATGTTAATGACATTGATGGTCGGAAGGGTGATTTTCATATTATATTTACTAATTGACAAATTTATGACTTCCATTTTCATTAGAATATTTTTGTGGCAACCCGATTACAAATCAAGACATCACCAGTAAAAATGTGGAATTATCACAAATAACAGAATTAACAAAAACCATTAAAAATTAAAACCATTTTGCACATAGATCAATGTCCAGTAAACTTTCACTCAAAGGACCAAAGCTTTACATACACACAGTTCATGTCATACATTCAGTATGCCATCTCTTCTCAAGGATAATAAGTATCATATGCTTTACTCTAATATATATAGTAGCATTATAAAAACCTCAAGATAAGCAAACCAAATTCTCAAGTCGTTCATGAAAACCACTAAGAACTATCTCCCAAGGACCTAAGAGTATAGAGATGACAGATAGATATCAATCTACAAAACCCTGACAGACAGCGTGCTCAACCTGAAAATACTACTATTGTTCTTGCTGACACAATCCTTCTTCTACAGTCCGGTCCCTAGTACCTCGCCCACGTCCACCTAAAAAAAATTTGGATCCCACAGGGTGAGACTATTATCCCAACAAGAGATATAACTCTCTACCAACAAAATTATTATCACAAAATATAATATAAAACAGAACTGCAGGTATTCTATTTATTTAACAGATATATCTTTTAAGTACAAAGCAAGGATATTGATAACATATCTATCAGTCATCTCATACTTGAAAAGGAATATGAAGAACACGTATAACATCTATCTATCTATATGTATAAAAGTAATAAGGCATCAGCCAATGTTTCCATATTTGGTCCTTAAACAAATATACTACATGGCTAATTACATGTTCACATTCATACTTATGCCTAGAGGAGATGAGATATACCACTCATACTCCAACTGACCACTAGTAAGTCGAAATCAATGCCATATAAGGTCAATGGAAGAGCCAACTGTCAAGACTTCTCCTTTCTCAGTCAGCAAGAGAACACTTAGGTTTAGCATGACATCTCATGTTTGTTGTGATTAGCTATGTCAGGTTATAGAGACATCCTCATTGTAGAGTAATTGTCATAGCATGTACTCTCTTTGGGAGAAGACCAGTTAGCTTTCCCAAATTATCAGGATGACCACTGAGCGATCCTGTTTGATTTTATTATGAAGTACACTTAGCAACCTGATGTATTTAGGGAATCCAATGAGCACCCTTATTGTGACACCCTGCCATCACACATACAACGAGATGACACGCGAAAATGTGCGGAACCACATATTATCGAAAACACGGGTTAATTAAAACCGATTGCGGAAATCATACATGAGTGAACTTTTGCATCCAAATCCTGCAGAAAGACATGTTATATAAACATTCACAAGCCCTGTTATAGGTCCATAGCTTATCGAAACCAGCTGTACTATCAACACTAGAGTTTAACACCTACTTATACATACATAACGACCACATACGGCCAGCAACAGGATATACAAAAATTACAACAGCTAGACATCGTGAAACATCGGCAAACACCTCCAAGGACCTAAGTGTACAGGTATGACTCTAGGACGCTACTACAAAACCACCAAAATAGTAGTAGGTCTATCTCTTGCCTTCTACTATTCTTCTTGCTGCTTGGCCGAAACCTCACGACCACTACCACGTCTAGAGTGATCACCTAAAAAGAGTGCAAACCAGTAGGGTGAGACACACAGTCCCAGCGAGAAACATAACTCCCCGCCGAAACTATAAAACCTCAGAAGGTTAAAGCAGATAACATCAGATAGCTGATAAAGCGTATAACAAGAGCGGCATACTGAGAAAAGCTATTATTACCATCAAGCTTACCAAGATATCCAGGGGCATATAACCAAGTATTTTGGTATGGAACATGATTGACAAGATAAGCTTTATAAGAACTTATCACAAGATATAAGGATCGTACGCACAACTGCATAGCACAACTAGATCAGCTATATGAGAAAGGCCTCAATCAATGTTCCATATTTTGCTCTAAGCAAGATATATTTATTCAACTGGATTACATTTTATTATGCCCTGAGGAAGTGAGCCTTCCCTGCTCAAATCCAACCATTGGCTACGAAGCCCAATCCGGTGCCATACAAGGTCTAAGGAGATCCAGACTCCATGACCTCACCTTCTCGTGGTCAGTACATGAGTCATCAAGCAAGACCACAGTCTTATTCTTATAGGACCTCGACCTCTGGGTCAGCTTCGCAAGCTACCCATATCTTTATCTCACCTCATCATAGGTGCAAGTGCATACATCCGAGCCATGAACGCATCAGGCTCATCATCACACATCCTGAGCCATGGGTCTGTTTACCATGCTCCATATGTCCCGAGTCTGCAACCACAGTTGCACTCAAACCCGCCTATTTTCGGCGAGGGGAAACCTCACATATTCAACAATATGCGCTCCAAGTAATCCCATGGGATAAACTTGTTTCACCATCATCAAATACTGACGGTAATGGATCTATGGCCAGGGCAAACTACATGATATGTTCATCTATAATTGATTAGTATAATTTAAGCCAATTGTTGAGGCAAAACAAAGTATAAACACAGCCTTATAGGATTACATCATTATTTCCATCATCATAATGTCTGGGGACCTCAATCCCTCATAATATCAACCACTGCCTCTCAAGCCATCATAATCATGTATCAGCATCCTGGGAACGCATCCCTTATATCATCATCAGAGGATAACACCTCACTAGGCACTCAGCTTTATATCAGGTCCTCAGATCTATCAACTTGTTGCTATATTACCACATGGTGCTATTCCAACACATATGTCTCATAGCTCTTACCAGGCTATGAATCCACATGAGATACCTGCATGGTTAGTATACACATTCATAGAGATAACTAAAGACATCATGGATTAATAGAATGATCATGCTATCAGGTATAGAGCAATGTTGATGATTATAAGCTTTATCATTCATGGTATTATTATCAATCATGAGAATATATTATGCCGTATACCTGTGACCATAGGCAAGGGTCACATCATTAGGTGAAACAACTTCATATGCTTCCAAGCTTCCTGGTTCACAACCTATCATTATATCTCATCATCATATTTGCAGGATTCAAGGTGATTACACCATAGCACATGTAAAATCATTAATAACATGGAACTATCATCTATATACATCCCAGGTTGTCATAACCCTTACCAAAACTTCCATAGCCTTCCCTAAAAGGGGTGGCAGGTAGCGTGTCCCTCACCACAGCTTTTATCAGGTAGGGTAGAATCCCCTACCAAAAGCATACCTGCCTAACTATATATATATATATAATCACATATCGACCAACTCTAGAAAGTATCGACCACCACCCAAGGGTGTCGTGAAACTAGAGATCAAGGCCTTATCGTACAACACTGACGTACATACCAGATGCACAAGGCACTATCGTGCAGCTAGGTTAAGAGAGTGTATCGCGCATCTAAGGCTAAGCATGTATCATCTATCTATCTGCATCGACTAAGCCCTATCGTCCATCTAGGGTTAGGGTTCCTCTCGGGCAACCACACCACTCTATCTCCCAAGGCTCATACTGTCAAAAACATAGCGCCCTAGCACAACATGGTATCGTCCAACATATTCACAACTTAGGCGACACAGAAGCACTACAAGGAAGCCTATCGGTCAAGGGCAGAACTCCATATCAGCCTTCATAAAAGAAGCATCTAGGGTTTCTATATGCCACCATATCGGGCGTCACCACAACCAACCCATGTCGTCTAACACAAGGATAGCCCACTGAGCACTATAACGTCCAAGGCAGATCAGGCATCAAGCCAACTACCTTAACTAGGTGATCGTGCATGGCACTCAACGACGCATATTGCCCAAGCACACATGGGTATCGACCACCACCCAAACTCCAACTAGGCACATCGACCAAGGGTACATCTCAAGACTAAACTATCGGGCAACACTACTCCAAGGTCATCTTCAACCTCAAGCACAAGGGCTCCAAACCCTAACTAATCAAAAAGATCGGCTCACCTCTCAACAACCGAGAGGGGTTTTGCACAACCTCTATCACAAATCGGGAAACCACAAGGATCCACCTCAACATAGGTCATCATCTATTCAAAAGCTCACCTTTCAAATCCATGGTGAGAGGAGGGTGTTGCCCAAGAAACTAGAATGTAGACTCACCTCTGAACAAAAATGAGAGAGGGGTATTGCTTACATCACTAGAGCTCAAACTCACATCTCTAGACCAAGGAGAGAAAGGAGTATTTATACCAAAGGAAAGCTCCAAACTATAGATTCGGTCAACTAAATCCAAGACATATAGACCATCGACAACATCATGCTCACTATACCCATAGATCTACAACATATACTAGAGAAAGAAACATAACATGCAATGCCCGATCATTAACATATATGTAACATGCAACATAGAGAAGGTAGTATAGCTAGGGTTAGAAGTTATGTAACCCACCTTAAGCAAACTCCTCAAGCTCCAAAGCTCCAAGCTTCAAGCTCCTAGCTCCAAGCTCACCACAAGGAAACAAGGTCCACCTAGGGTCCAGCCACCAAGCTAGAAGAAGAAGAAGAGAGCTCCTTCAAAGAGATCGACCACCAACCTTAGCTCCTCCAAGGGTATCGGCCACCAAGGTTGCAAGGGAGAGATGTATCGTGCACTAAGGAAGAGAGGAGCAACAAAGAACTAAAGGGTTCCTAAGGAAGAGAAAGGCAAGGCATATATAGATGAGGTTCAAGGTTAAACCAAGGCAAGGTGTCACCTTACCAAGGGACACTTGTCCACACATTTCACCACCTTGCAAAACACATGCACATGCCATGCCACTACTCAACCAAGGACCGGCCACATGTCCAAGATAAGGTGACACAACCAAAGAAAGGAGGTCAAACAAGGTCAAAGACAGACACACCAACCCCCATGGCCGACACACCACCATGGGCGACACAAACATCCTTGCCCGATATAGGGTTCAACCAAGCAAGGCAAGGCCCAAACAAGGGAAAACAAGGCCCAAAAGAGCTCAACCAAGCCCAAGGCAACCCAAGGCACAAGCCCAGACCTTCCTCTCAACCCCTAGAGGAAGAAAAGAGAGAGAAAGACATCTCTCAAGGTGACAATCTTTCTCTCCAACCCTAACTTAGGTTATTTTGCAAGTAGCACCTCCAGCTCTCAACTACGCACAAGCAAACCCTAATCATCACTAAAGATGATTAACAAGCAACCAAGCACAAGGTTTAGGCAAAACAAATAGGGTAAGCCCAAAATGAAGGTCAGGGTCCTTACAAGCCATAAACCTCTACAAAGGGATTTTGTCCCCGAAATCCAAAGAGAAAAGTGAGGGATACTTCCGCCTCATCTCTTCCTCAAGCTCCCACGTGGCTTCCTCAACACCATGATGATGTCAAAGAACCTTCACAAGAACCAGGTCCTTCCTCTTCAGCTTCTTTACTCTTCTATCAAGGATTGCCACTAGACCCTCCTCATAGGTCACGTCTTCATCAAGCTCAACCTCAACTGGTTGTATCACTGTCCCTGTGTCTGGATGACTTTTCTTCAACATACTGACATGGAACACTGGATGTAACATGTGCAACTCTGGCGACAGTTTTAACTTGTAAGCTACCTTGCCAACACGTGCTATTACTGGGTATGGCCCCATATACCTGGGTGCCAATTTGCCTTTTCGACCAAACCTTAGCATGCCTTTACAAGGTGAGACCTTGAGATACACTTTGTCTCCCACTTGGAACTCTAAAGGTCGTCGGCAATTGTCTGCATAAGATTTTTGTCTGTCCTGTGCTGCCTTCAACTTTTGTTGTATCACTTTGATCTTTTCTGTTGTATGCTGCACTAACTCAGGACCCAAAAGCTGATATTCACCGGACTCAAACCAGCATAAAGGGGATCTGCACTTCCTTCCATATAGAGCCTCATAAGGAGCCATGTCAATGCTCCGCTGGTAACTGTTATTGTAAGCGAATTCTATCAAATTGAGATGCTCATCCCAACTGCCTAGGAACTGCAAAACATATGCTCGGAGAAGATCCTCCAAAGTTTGAATAGTCCTTTTAGACTTCCCCTTCGTCTGGCGGTGGAAAGCGGTACTGAACCTCAACTGCATTCCCAACGCTTTGTGCAATTATTCCCAGAAACGACTTGTGAATTGGGGACCTCTGTCAGAAACTATCATTTCTGGTACACCGTGCAAACACACTATCTCATCTACATACACCTGAGCAAGCTTCTCTGCTGTATATGTTGTTTTTACAAGTATGAAATGAGCAGATTTTGTCAACCTGTCCACTATTACCCAAATGGAATCATGATTCCTAGTTGTCTTTGGTAGACCAACTACGAAGTCCATGGTTATATGATCCCATTTCCATTGTGGTATTGGCATGGGTTGCAATGTACCTGCTGGCTTCTAATGCTCAACTTTAACTTGTTGACAAACTGCACACTTAGCCACAAACTCAGCTACATCCTTCTTCAAGCCAGACCACCAATACAGGTCCTTTAGATTATGGTACATCTTGGTGACTCCTGGATGCATAGCATACATCGACGCGTGTGCTTCCTCGAGCACTAGCTTCCTTAGATTATGAACATCGGGGACCACCATTTTATCATGATAGCAAACTAATCCATCCTCAGACTCATTGAACCCATCACACTTTTTGCTGCCAGACTCTGATCTGATCAACTGCACTATATCATCTGCTTGTTGTGCATCTTTGATCTATTGTCTTAGCGTAGGCTTGACTTGCATATGTGCCAACAGTCCTGCCAACAAGGAAACTTCCAAATGTACATTCATCTGCTGCAAGGAGACAAACATATCTCACCTATGACATACCAAGGAACTCAACTGTGCCTCCTTCATGGAGAGAGAAGAAGACTTTCTACTAAGCGCAT
Organism: Alisma plantago-aquatica; assembly: GCA_963693085.1. NCBI lineage: Eukaryota > Viridiplantae > Streptophyta > Magnoliopsida > Alismatales > Alismataceae > Alisma > Alisma plantago-aquatica. The sequence goes on along the minus strand of OY856409.1, from coordinate 816,935,697 downwards.
AAGCTACCACATTTGCCTTACAAAGATGATACTCAATGATGCAATCATAATCATTGATTAGCTCCATCCAATGACGTTGTCGCATATTCAGCTCACTCTTCGAAAAGATATACTTCAAGTTCTTCTGATATGTAAAGATCTAACACACCTCCCCATAAAGATAGTGTCTCCAAATCTTTAATGCGTGGACCACTGCTGCCAACTCCAAATCATGTGTCGGATAGTTCTCCTCATGTTTCTTAAGTTGTCGCGAATAAAAAGAAACCACATGATCCTCCTGCATCAACACGCAACCTAAGCCTTTCTTGGAAGCATCACAGAAAACAACATAGCCCTTCCCAGGCTCTGGCATCACTAGCACCGAAGCACTTGTCATCTTCTCCTTTAAACTTTGGAAAGCTTGCTGACAATGATCATCCCAGTTAAATGGTACATCCTTCCTGGTCAACTTTGTCATCGGCAACGCGATCACACTGAAGTCCTTGATAAACCTCCAGTAGTATCCTGCCAAACCCAGAAAACTACAAACTTCGGTCGGTGTCTTTGGTTGCTCCCAATCTGCAACTGACTCCACCTTCTTAGGGTCTACTCTGACTCCTACTGCAGATATCACGTGACCTAAGAATGTCACTTCCTTCAACCAGAACTCACATTTGCTGAACTTGGCATATAACTGGTGTTGACGAAGAAGAGTCAATTCTTGTCGAAGATGTTGTTCATGCTCTTGACTGTCCCGACTGTAGATCAAGATGTCATCTATGAAACTACAACAAACTGATCTAGAAACGGATGGAACACCCTATTCATCAGATCCATGAAAGCAGTAGGTGCACTGGTTAGCCGAAATGGCATAACCACGAACTCAAAGTGACCATACCTCATCCTAAACATTGACTTTGGTATGTCGTCTACCTTAATCCTCAACTGGTGATATCCAGACCGTAGATTGATCTTTTAGAATATTGTAGCACCACACAACTGATCGAACAGATCATCTATCCTCAGCAACGTGTACTTATTCTTGATCGTGACTTTGTTCAACTGTCGGTAATCTATACATAACCGCATCAACCCGTCCTTCTTCTTAACGAACAACACTGGAGCACCCCAAGGCGACGTGCTCGGTCGGATGAAACCTTTCTCCAACAACTCCTGTAACTGCTTCTTCAACTCAGCCATCTCTGCTGGAGCCATCCTATATGGTGTTTCTGCAACTGGTTGTGTTCCTGGTACCAGATTGATCTCAAAATCAATTTCTCAGGGTGGGGGAACACCGGGGAACTCATCAAGAAACATGTTTGCAAACTCTCAAACAACTGTCACCTCCTCAAGGCCAGGACATTTCACCTTGGTATCCACGACGTGAGCTAAGAATGATTTACATCCTTGCCACAACAACTTTTCTACCACCATTGCTAACAGTAGACATGTCGGAAGAATCTTCCTATCTCCTTGGAAGATCCACTTCTCTCCACCGTCATCAAACAATGCCTACTTGGAACCACAATCCAACACAACCTTATACTTCTCTAAGGTATCCATCCCAAGGATCACATCGAATCCATGCATATCAAGTGGTATAAGATCCACTTGTATACCGTGTCTTGAGAAAGACAGAACACAAGACAGACACTCTTCTTGAAGCATCGAGGAACCATTGAGAGGGGTTTCTAACAACAGACTAGCTTTCTTACAACTAACAGGTAAAGGACAACTATCAAGCAGACTATGTGCGATAAAAGAGTGTGTAGAACTGGGGTCAACCAAAATAGATATAAAGTAAGAAGAAGACAAATCAGAATGAAATAACTCCATCTGACCTATCACCACTCGCAGGTTGACTATCGCCTCCAGATGACTCATAGCATAGAATCGAGCCGTTGCTTGTTGTCCACATCCTCTGCTTCCTTGAGTAGACAATCCTGCTTGCAACGCCTGACTGCGTCCTCACCCTCTGCTACTACTGGGCTACTATCTATCTGACCCTTGTTGACTTTGTCTCAGTTGTTGTGTTACCTCAACGTCTCTTCTTGGGCAATTTGACTTTAAATGCCCAGTCTGTCCACAGTGATAACATGACCTACCTTCTATCTGTGGTCTAGATGGCCCTGTCACTACCACTGATGTTGTACTATGTGCTTTCGTCAGTGAAGAACCATATCTTCTTTCCTTACTCAAGGACCATTGTGACGGTGCACTCGAACCTCTCATCATGGAAGGTGCGAAAATCTTGGCTTATTGAAGTCACCAGATCTCTATCACTGGAACTGAACAGGCCTTTTCCTGGTCATGGACTCCCTCTTCTCCCTGATAGACCATTCAATCCTATGGACGGACTCCATAAATGTGGCAAACCATTCTCAATTCTCTAAAGCCGGCAGTAGGTGTCGACAACTCAGCACTCAAACCTTTCTCAAACCGCATGATCCGCCCTTCATCAGTCACCGCCATGTGAGGGCAAAACCTCAGCAAGTCCATGAACTTGGATTCATACTCGGTGATGCTCATCGTTCCTTGGCGTAGACGCTCAAACTGGTTGATCTTCTCATCCAGATACGTCTTCGGAAAGATTCTGATGATGAACTCTTTCCAGAAAACCTCCCAACTGATCTCCTCACCGGGTCGCTTCTCCTCCTTGATGGTCCACCAGTGGCCAACACTACCCTTTAGAAGGTAAATAGCGTGCTTGACTTTGTCTGCTTCAGGGATGTCGAGAATCTAGAAGGCCTTCTCAAGACCTATCAGCCACATATCAGCATCTGCTGGATCAGCCGTCCCAGCATAATCCAAAGCTCTTACTCGGTAAAGCCGCTCAAAGGTCTTTCCAATACCCGATGCTTCACCATGGGGAGCCTGTGCCCTTGGCTAAGGCATTGGCAACATTTCCACCATGTGATTCATCGTAGCCATCAACTACCCCATAAGCTGTTGGTAGGTAGGATTTTTGAGAATGGCTAGGTCAAGTTGGGGGACCTCAGGCACCCGATCTTCATGTTTTTCATGGTTTTTCATGGTTTCCAGACATCTTTAAGCTTTATCTTTCGTTGAGAGCAGAAGGTTACATAAGAAAAACTCATAAGAACAAACAAAAACCTAGTCCTAGATCCCTGTAGACTCAGTGAACCTAGAGCTCTGATACCAAACCAACTGTGACACCCTGCTATCACACAGACAATGAGATGACATGCGAAAACATGTGGAACCACATATTACCAAAAACACGGGTTAATTAAAACCGATTGCGGAAATCATACATGAGAGAACGTTTGCATCCAGATCTTGTCGAAAGACATGTTATATAAACATTCACAAGCCCTATTATAGGTCCACATCTTATCGGAACCAACTGTACTATCACCACCAGAGTTTAACACCTGTTTATACATACATAATAGCCACATAAAACCAACAGTAGGATATACAAAAATTACAATAGCTAGACATCGTGAAACATCATCAAACACCTCCGAGGACCTGAGAGTACAGGAATGATTCTAGGACGCTACTACAAAACCACCAAAATAGTAGTAGGTCCATCTCTTTCCTTCTACTATTCTTCTTGCTTCTCGGTCACAACCTCGTGACCACCACCACGTCTAGAGTGATCACCTAAAAAGAGTGCAGACCAGCGGGGTGAGACACACAGTCCCAACGAGAAACATAACTCCCTGCCGAAACTATAAAACCTCAGAAGGTTAAAGTAGATAGCTGATAAAGTGTATAACAAAAGCAGCATACTGAGAAAATCTATTATTACCATCAAGCTTACCAAGATATCTGGGGGCATATAACCAAGTATTTCGTTATGGAACATGATTGACAAGATAAGCTTTATAAGAACTTATCACAAGATATAAGGATCGTACACACAACTGCATAGCACAACTAGATCAACTATATAAGCAAGGCCTCAATCAATGTTCTGTATTTTGCTCTAAGCAAGATATATTTATTCGGCTGGATTACGCTTTATTATGCCCTGAGGAAGTGAGCCTTCCCTGCTCAAATCCAACAATTGGCTATGAAGCCCAATCCGGTGCCATACAAGGTCTAAGGAGATCTGGACTCCATGACCTCACCTTCTCATGGTCAGTACATGAGTCATCAAGCAAGACCGCAATCTTATGCTTATAGGGCCTCAACCTCTGGGTCAGCTTCACAAGCTACCCATATCTTTAGCTCACCTCATCATAGGTGCAAGTGCATACATACGAGCCATGAACACATCAGGCTCATCATCACACATCCTGAGCCATGGGTCTATTCTCCATGCTCCATATGTCCCGAGTCTGCAACCATAGTTGCACTCAAACATGCCTATTTTCGGCTAGGGGAAACCTCGCATATTCAACAATATGCACTCTAGGTTATCTCATAGGATAAACTTGTTTCACCATCACCAAATACTGACGATAATGGATCTATGGCCAGGGCAAACTACATGATATGTTCATCTATAATTGATTAGTATATTTTAAGCCAATTGTTGAGGCAAAACAAAGTATAAACACAACCTTATAGGATTACATCATTATTTCCATCATCATACTGTCTTGGGACCTCAATCCCTCATAATATCAACCACTGCCTCTTAAGGCATCATAATCATGTAACAACATCCTGGGAACGCATCCCTTATATCATCATCAGAGGATAACACCTCACTAGGCACTCAGCCTTATATCAGGTCCTCAGACCTATCAACTTGTTGCCATATTACCACATGGTGCTATTCCAACACATATGTCTCATAGCTCTTACTAGGCTATGAATCCACATGAGATACCTACATGGTTAGTATACACATTCATAGAGATAACTGAAGCCATCATGGATTAACAGAATGATCATGCTATCAGGTATAGAGAAACATTGATGATTATAAGCTTTATCATTCATGGTATTATTATCAATCATGAGCATATATTATGCCTTATACCTGTGACCATAGGCAAGGGTCACATCATTAGGTGAAACAACTTCATATGCTTCCAAGCTTCCTGGTTCACAACCTATCATTATATCTCATCATCATATCTACAGGATTCAAGGTGATTACACCATAGCACATGTAAAATCATTAATAACATGGAACTATCATCTTTATACATCCCAGGTTGTTAGAACCCTTACCAAAACTTCCACAACCTTCCCTAAAAGGGGTGGCAGGTAGTGTGTCCCTCTCCACAACTTGTATCGAGTAGGGTAGCATCCCCTACCAAAAGCATACTGGCCTAACTATATATATATAATCACATATCAGCCAACTCTAGAAAGTATCGACCACCACCCAAGGGTGTCGTGCAACTAGAGATCAAGGCATTATCGTGAAACCCTGATGTACATACCAAATGCACAAGGAACTATCGTGCATCTAGATTAAGAGAGTGTATCACACATCCAAGGCTAAGCATGTATCAGCTATCTATCTACATCGACTAAGCCCTATCTCCCATCTAGGGTTAGGGTTCCTATCGGGCAGCCACACCACTCTATCGCCCAAGGCTCGTACTGTCAAAAACATAGCGCCCCAACACATCATGGTATCGTCCAACATATTCACTACTCAGGTGACACAGAAGCACTTCAAGGAAGCCTATCGGTCAAAGGCATCACTCCATATCAGCCTCCATCAAAGCAGCATCTAGGGTTTCTATATGCCACCATACCGGGCATCACCACAACCAACCCATGTCACCCAAAACAAGGATAGCTCATTGAGCTCTATAATGTCCATGGCACATCGGGCATCAAGCCAACTACCTTAACTAGGTGTATCGTGTAGGGCACTCAATGACGCATATCGCCCAAGCAGACATGGGTATCGACCACCACCCAAACTCCAACTAGGCACATCGGCCAAGGGTACATCTCAAGACTAAACTATCAGGCATCACTACTCCAAGGTCATCTTCAACCTCAAGCACAAGGGCTCCAAACCCTAATTGATCAAAAAGATCGGCTCACCTCTCAACAACCAAGAGAGAGGGGTTTTGCACAACCTCTATCACAAATTGGGCAACCACAAGGATCCACCTCAACATAGGTCATCATCTATTCAAAAGCTCACCTCTCAAATCCATGGTGAGAGGAGGGTGTTTCCCAAGCAACTAGAATGTAGACTCACCTCTCAACTAAAATGAGAGAGGGGTATTGCCTACATCACTAGAGCTCAAACTCACATCTCTAGACCAAGGAGAGAAAGGAGTATTGCTACCAAAGGAAAACTCCAAACTATAGGTTTGGCCAACTAAATCCAAGACATATAGACCATCGACAACATCATGCTCACTATACCCATAGATCAACAATATATACTAGAGAAAAAAACATAACATGCAATGGCCGATCATTAACATATATGAAACATGAAACATAGAGAAGGTAGTATAGCTAGGGTTAGAAGTTATGTAACCCGCCTTAAGCAAAATCCTCAATCTCCAAAGCTCCAAGCTTCAATCTCCTAGCTCCAAGCTCACCACAAGGAAACAAGGTCCACCTAGGGTTCGACCACCAAGCTAGAAGAAGAAGAGAGCTCCTTCAAAGAGATCGGCCACCAACCTTAGCTCCTCCAAGGGTTCCGGCCACCAAGGTTGCAAGGGAGAGGTGTATCGTGCACTAAGGAAGAGAGGAGAAACAAAGAACTAAAGGGTTCCTAAGGAAGAGAAAGGCAAGGCATATATATATGAGGTTCAAGGTTAAACCAAGGAAAGGTGTCACCTTACCAAGGGACACTTGTCCACACATTTCACCACCTTGAAAAACACATGCACATGACATGCCACTACTCAACCAAGGATCGGCCACATGTCCAAGCTAGGGTGACACAACCAAAGCAAGGAGGTCAAACAAGGTCAAAGGCTGACACACCACCCCCCATGGCCGACACACCACCATGGGCGACACAAAGTAAGGCCGACACAAACATCCTTGCCTGATACAGGGTTCAACCAAGCAAGGCAAGGCCCAAAAGAGATCAACCAAGCCCAAGGAAACCCAAGGCACAAGCCCAGACCTTCCTCTCAACCCCTAGAGGAAGCAAAGAGAGATAATGACATCTCTCAAGGTGACAAACTTGCTCTCCAACCCTAACTTAGGTTATTTTGCAAGTAGCACCTCCAACTCTCAACTACACACAAGCAAACCCTAATCATCAATAAAGATGATTAACAAGAAACCAAGCACATGGTTTAGGCAAAACAAATAGGGTAAGCCCAAAATGAAGGTCAGGGTCCTTACACTTATATTATCACATATTCAAAAATATGTGTTCTGAGTAAAAACTCGTTTCACCATTCAGCAAATGCTGACACTAAATGGATCTATGGTCTAGGAAACTACATGATAATATTCATCTTGCTTAACTAAATGCATTACTATATCTTTTAGCATCAATCAAGTTATAAATAAGGTTTTCATCAAATGCTACAAGGAAAAGTATAATTACATTTATCAAATATTTTCATATTCACTGAGTCACATAGTTCACTTAGAATCTCAATCTCTTGTCATCATCACACTTGGGTATTCAACCCTTAATTCATCACTGAGTATTGTCTCCACTTAGCAGATGATCATTACCCCTAGGTCATCAGACCCGAGTATTTATTCACATAGTCCACATAACTCATTACATCTGTATCATATAACAACACAATTCTTACTTGGCCATGCTCATAGCCTTAAGATACTTGCATGGTTATTATATCATATTATCAACAATTTCAAACACATCTATAAGGTACTAAGGAACATAGCCTCTTTTTATGAATTAGGGTTATAATCAACCAATTAGGGTTTCAAGATCTCATTAGTAAGATTATATCTTAACTCATACTCCACTCTTCTCAGGAGTATTATCGAAGGTTAATCATATAGTCATCTTTCCATTCTTAGTTTCTCTTTCATCCCTACTAAGATGTAGGTTACTTAATTCACATCTTTAAGGTTGACAACTCAACATTATTAAGTTGACTTAAGCATATTCATCACTTAGACAAGCTTAATTAATAAGAGCATATTTACCATATCAAGTAGCATAATTGATAATGTTATTCTATTGTATTTGAAGATGCATGTATCATCTTAAAAAGTATTCAAATAATCATGTGGTGAAATCACATCCTCATATTGGGTATAGGGCATATCCCTTATCACCATATTGTGTAACCATGTAGGGTTAGGTATCACTTAGGTTAACTTATAATATGTATGGATTAGACTATTACCCTCATATTGGGTATAGGGGCGCATTGGATTCTTAAATCATGTATTAGGGTTCACCATATCAGGCATACCATTATGAATTTGCCATATCTCATGCAACAATATTATATTGGTTCTTCTCCTTAGCTAGTCATGTCCATTTTCAATTTAGACTTCCATATTAGTCTTCCATCATATCGGGTTGCCTCTAGGGTTGTCGTATCGGGCTCCATCTTGGGTTATCATATCGGGCCCCATCTTGGGTGTCATCCAATATTGAGTGGTATCATGATCACCCTATCATGTTCCTGTGTTAACCATCATATTGGTTTATATCATATCGGTTTAACTCATAGGTTCACCATATTAGTTATATGTGTTGGGCACCATATCGGGTACATGTATTGGGTATCATATCGGGCATCATATCATGTTTCCCATTTTGACCATCATATTGGGTCCCTATCATTGATAAGAACCTTGAACTCAAATCATAACAAGGTGGATATCAAGTTGTTCTTTTAACCCAACACAAAGCAAGGATTGAAGGGGTATATTGAGTTTCCAAGGTCAATAGCATATCGAGTTCCTTGGGTTTTACTCATATCAGGCAAAAGCATTCCTTTTACCTTGTATCATGTACAAGGTGGTAGATAGGAATCCTCCATATTGTGCATAGAACATATGATTACCTATCTCCATATCGGGGAAGTCTCCATATTGGGTCCCATATCGGTTATCCCAAGTCTTCAACCCATGCCAGGTTGCAAGATCTTCAATCCATCTCGAGTTGTTCAAGAGTGATAAACTCATATCGGGTATCCAATGATGCTTTCATCATCATCAACCTCATGATTATTAATTGGTCTAAAACTATGGATAATACTCCTAATTACATATTGGAACTCATGATTATATCAATTGATCATAGGAAGTCCTAATTTGTAAATATTCAACAAATTGAATAATATTAAAGAGAGGATAAAAATATTGAAGGGTTTGAGTTATATAACCCGCCTCTTGAAGAGCTTCCAAGCTTCAAGCTTCACTCCACACGTTCCTAGGTTGAATATGAGCCTTCTCCAAGTTCCAAGACTTGAACTCCAAGCTCTTGCACGATATCTCCAATCTCCTTGGGCGATCTCACCTCACTTGGCTGATTCAACCTTCTTTGGTTGATATCTCTTCTCCTTGGCTGATACCACTTAACTATTTTCACTATGGGATACACAAGAGAGGGTGTTTTATGATACAAGAGGAAGGGCACTTGCTGGATCCAAAAAATATTGCCAACAAATGAAGGTCAAGGTATTTATACTTGAGGTTTATAGAAAAGAGTGTAATATGTGTCATTATCCTAAGGTACTTCATTCCACCTAGCCATGAAAGGTTGACACATGCTCTTTCATGCTTTCCACCTATTATCTAGACATAAAAAAATAAAATTCTAAGGGTAAAATGGAAGACAAGGATCGGCTCTTGAGTTGTCCTCTAGGGCAAGCTTTCTTCCCCTATCTTATTATTATATTCGACTCCATCATTTCCAAGGTAAAAGCAAATCGATGCTTCAACATTTCCTTGAAGTGCCTTTCCAATCACGGGCCAAGCCCAATCTCCACAAACTTATTGGATGCTCTCCTTATGGCTCTATGGCCAATAGGGACTCCTTTCCTAAGTCCACAACTTGATATGTTCATATATATAACTTTCAACTTATGCATTTTCTTGGTTTCTTCCTTATTAAGAGTGCTAACACTTCAAGATGCTTCAAACATATTGTATCCTTCTTTCTCTCTCCTCTAGATAACACCGTATAAGAGTAAAAACAATCTAAAGGTGATAAATTACACATTAACCCTACTTTTGGTTCATATTGCAAATTGTACTACAATCGATGCATCAAGCACTTAGCATTATTTACACAAGTTCTCACTTAGGGTTTAGGCTTTGTACAAGCCACCACTTAGCATCATATTCTCTTTCATGATATACAAAAAACTTAGAATATATTCAACATGTAACATTTGCAACATAATCCCCCATCTTGGGTAAGTTACACTTCTTACTTAGATTATCATATAATGCACACATAGCTTTGCATATGAGATCAAATTTGAAAATAATACATCACAAAGGCCTTAATTACTTTTCAAAAGATAAGAAAAAGTTTGTAAGCAACTTACTTAAGCAAAACATCTAGGGTTAGGTCATAACCCATGTCAGGGGTGTTACAATTTTGTATTAGAAGTATGTTCTAAATTAAAATAATTTATCAATAGCACAATGTTTTGATAGTTTGCATGACCTAGAGATGGTATGGTGCATATTATGACACATGATCCACCATGTATACTATATTATTTATCATTTGAAATATCAAATCATACATGATCTTATTCCCATGCATCTATAGATTCTTCTAGTAGAATGAGATCAAGAAGTTATAATATTGAAAGTGGAAAGGTCTAAAAGTACATATTGGTTGCTTATATCAAGCGCAACTCATTTATTAGTAGATTTTCTTGGAGACCTCTCCTATTTATTGTAAAATTATCACCTATCCATTTGCTTGTGTACCGAATTCCCCTTTATATTGTCCAACATTCTTTACTATGTAACAAAAGTATGCATAATTGAGTTGAATTATCTTATGCCTCTAGAAACTATTCATAATTGTAGTCATCATCATTATTATGATGGTGGTAATTGTAACCAAATGAATAAAACTGTCATATAAAAAGTAGTGATTGGTTTGGGAATTATCCATGTAGGAGTCTCTAGTATAACAAATTCATACACAAATATGCAATATTGTATCATTTTGCTTCAAGATTTTTATTTTATTTTTACAATTTAATTAATAAACCCTAAACCCTAAAATTTTTGTATGAATCATTAGATTTGAAAAAACATAACTAGGTCTACATTTTTCCACTATATCTGAAATTGTTTACCATATATCAAATAATAATAGTTTCATGAAATAAATATAGTTTTATGCTTGTACATATGTATGTATAAGTCTTCTACTAACTTCATTTCAATACATAGTATCAATTTATCGATTGCATGATAGTATATTGCATTAGACACTCTACGTGCTTCCTTTCTTGAATATTTATTTTGTAAAAAGCAATATTACAATTCAAATAGGCATGGCCATAAATACCATATATGCTTTCAATGTTTCAAGATTATTTTTTTACTTCATAATGAATTTGGGTTGATTTTCAAGACCTGGTAACACATAAGGTCTAATTATATTTCATGTACATTTTCTTGTCCTAATGTTTAATATGTACTCTATCAATGTTTTAGGCTTGTTTGTTTTCTTCCAAAAAACTACCATCGGATAACTCAATCAAATTGGACAACAGTGATTACACACTCCATATAAAAGTTCTCCAACATAACTACATCCATTCCCTCTACCAAACCAAGTTTTTTAGGAATTTGTGTTACTCTATTGTTCCCCATATGAGTGTGAACAAAATTAGAGTATTTCAAAGGCACACATCAATATGTAAATTCTTTGAAGATCTATAGGCAAGGTCCATTCCTCTATTCTTATTTATTGACTTCAAGACTACCCCCAAAGCATCAGATTTGATAATGAGTTTCTTGATATTCATAATGTATGCTAATTTTGAGTATGAAATTATGTATAGAGCTCTTTATTGATGGTAGTATGGTTACAACCAAAGTCAATTGCTACCATAATCACCCAAACTTACTTTATTATTTCCAAGGATGGTAGAATCTATGTTAACTTACTTTATAACAATGGGAGAGGCATTCCAAGGGATTAGAAATCTATGTCATTCATCTTAAAATTCTCATAGGAATCTACTAGTTACCTCCATGTACTTGGTTTGGTGAGTTCAAAGACCGGTGACCATGGTAGGTAAACATGGATAATCATTGTTGAATATTCATTTGTTTTGTGATTTTCATGGTGTTAAGTAAAGGATAAAAACATCTAAAATCTCATATGCATTCATATTTTTTAGAATCTTGCTCCATGTTCTCATGTTGTGTTCCTTAGGAATTTCATGTAGAAGAAACTAAAGTAACTTTATTGTCAAATAACATTAGTACAGAAGCACTTCAACATAGTATGGTAAGATATGTCCCAATCAAAAACACATTTTTTCATGATGAATCCGGAATGGCTTTCTTGATGTGATGTATGCTCTTTTTGGAGGTGTGTCCAACATATATGCTCCGTAGGATATGTTGGATCTTAGGTGGGAAGGGAGTTTGCTTAATCCTTACTATATCTCTAGATATTGTGGGAGTATTTCCTTCCCATTTGTATTTACTTTTTTCCCATGTAAAATGATGAAAAAAGAGAGAAAAAAATCATGAATATAACCCACCAACTTTTCAAGGTATAATGTTATATTAAGAAAAACCTCCTTTGTTTCTACATTAAATGATAGCTCAACCATGTCAGTTCTCCAGGTCCATTAGCTTTTATTAATGAGATCAATGACATTCATTTACTTTTATTCTGACTCCTGATATGGTTTTATTTTGTACTAGAATATCATAAGAAATCATTTACCATATGGAAACTAGTAGTCATCCCAACCGATGATTGAGAATTTATTTAAAAATTTTCATTCTAGTTCATCCTTAAGACGAGATTTGGATTCCTATATGCTTCTCCATGTATATCTCTATCCATAAAGTTTTTACAAATCTAGGATTTGACCTCTAGCTAAAAGCCACACCCTATCTATTAACTTTATGTATTTGAACCTTACTTTCTTCTTTCATAAAACTCAATTCCATTTGCTTGTAGTTTTAGTATAAGAATGTGTACCATTGTATCTATTTTTTGAGCTAGATGTCAATCACATCAGAGATCTAGATGAGTTTTTGCATGCCATCTTTATCTGTCACCCTAAGATTTGCAAGCATATTTCCCTATGTTATTCTTGATCCCAAATGCAATGGACATAGTACTATTACGCTTATTATTCTAGTGTATAGCTCAAATACTTCTAGACTTTCCATCCAGTGGCATATAAATTGCTAAACTTATTCTCCCATGATAGGGTAAATGTAGGTCCAACATATTTAGAGACCTACCTAGCCTTTGGGGGCTTCAAATTTCATTGTCCTTGCAATATTTTTGGGGCATTGAAATTGTGGATATTCGTCTACAACTTGTGCATACTATGGTATATGACTACTCTTAAAATTAGTGTATCCTTAGAAAAAAATCACTAAATTGTTCACTATGAAATTACAAGTCTATTCATGATTATATTCACTATATATGTTACCATGCAAAAGCAAATTCTCTATGATAATTTTCATGAACTTGGATTACCAACCTCCTTCACAAATTCCCCAAGAAAACAAAGGCTCTAAACTCTTAATTCTAATGATTACTAACTACATTTACTCCACCAAAGCCAATGTTTGGTTTAGGAAATAAAACAACATCAAATTATAAAAAAATTACATGTTTGCAGACAACAATAGATCCATATTTCCAATACAATTGATTCCTTGAATGGTAGAAGAAACATTCATAACAATTCTCATAACATGGGACCTAAGAAATTCTCAGCTCTATAAATAGTAATATCAGGTGACTATGGACTAGCCCATCCTCATCCTAAAATTATAAACAAGTTGTTGACATCATCAAGATTGATAATGACTTTAAGGAATGGTCAAAACATAATTATGACTCTTACATTAACTCCATCAAAACCTCATGGATAAATTTTGCACTAGAAAAGATAAAAACAATTTACATATGCTATACACATCAACTTACCAAATCATGTAAGTTGTGAATGCTCATATGGGAGGATAATAAAAATTTTCCATTAAATTATTAAAATTGTACATATCATGTCTAAGCTCAACTTCTTGTATATGCTTCAATATTATATTTTCTTTAATTGTTGTTTTGCATGGTTTTGTTGATATCCATAATTATGGTGCCCACCAACATACAACCTTAGTTGGGATAACTCCTCATCCTTTTCCTTATTTTTGCAAACATTAAATCATTTTTGCTAAGAACTTGATGTTAACTTGGCACCCAAATACATAGGAAGCTTTTGGATTTTGCATAATAAAAGGCATACTCCTTAACCACGGATATAGGTCCAAATGGCATATTTTTCATGGTCATTTATCTCAAGTATGCATATTAGATCAATCAAATTTTATGAATTTATTATTGTTATTTTAGTTTCAAATATTTGTTCATGTTTTCCTTATTTAATGTAATTTTGAATATAAATGATGTATATCATATAATAAAAGTGATGAAAGATAGGATTACGCCTTCACTAACATTGATATTGGGTTATTCACACATCGAAAAATGAAAATATGACCACCAGAAGAAAAACTATAGTTAGGATTTTCTCCAAACACACTAAACTATCACCCCAATCCCCAAAAAGTAACAATTCATCACCTCAAAAATGACGAACGGGATCCTACATCTTAGAAGTCAATAGTAAGTTCTTGGGAGGAAGAAACACTTGGAGGAAAGTAAGGAATAAGAAATATAACAACTAGATAGATTTTAGACTATTCATAAGATGCAATGGGAGGAATTGAAAGATTTGCTCCTTATATTGTCCATATATATTCTATCACTTTCTACTTATTGATTCTTTGTCATATTTGCCTCAAAGTTCTAAATGGTCTTCATTGTAATGATGACTAAGTGTGAGTATATTACTTAGTCAATCCTAGGGTATAATCCTATGATTAGATCTCTAGTTTTCTTAATTCTAATTTATTAGCTTGATTGTTTTATATCATTGTTTTTCTTATAACTAATTATTTTTTAACTGTCTGTACATCTATTTTTTATAGTGATTGAAGCAACAACTTGGTAGGGTGAGTTTGGGTGAGAATTGTTGGATCTAGGGCTCTAGAGTGGGAGTGAATAGAGCTTCAAAAATTCTCACAAGATAGATTAGAACTTCAAATTATATCAAATTAAAACCAATAACACAAGTGCAATTTGAAGTCCTAACTAACAAGAATAGCAAGGATGAGAGGCTTGACAGCAAGCACTTGACAAAGTCATGTAGAGTGGTTCCACTCTCCAAAATAGGAGAGAGTTAGTCCACTACCTAGAGAGGTTAGCCTCTAGGACTTTGCAAGTGCTTTTCTCTATATATTCACCAATAAGAGTTACAACACAAGACCACCAACAGACTTATCCATCCAAGCACCAAGAGTTTTCCACCTTGCCAAGGACTTACCTACTTTGCCAAGAGTCTTCAGCCTTATCCAAGGTCTTACCCACTCTAGCACAAGTCTTTCACCTCCAAGGACTTTTCTACTCTTCTTGGATCTTCAGTCTTTGCCTTATCCTTTACCTGGAGAAGATCTTCACCTCTTCTTCAAACTTGAAGAAGACCAACAATAGATCCACCTTCACTCAGAGTAGCTTGCTTCACCTTTTCTTCATGGTGGAAAGGGGTAGGGAATATGGAGTAGATGAGAGGTTTACAATTACAAGGAAGTGACTCTCTTACAATAGACCTATCTCACTCATAATCAAGAAATGAAGTGTAAACTAGAGAGCGAAAGGGGGCTCAAGGAGCTCCAACACACTCAACTATAGTAAGGACTTAGAATAGCATGAATGAGAAAACTTGGAATGAACTCCAAGGGGGTCCTATTTATAGTTGGGGGTGTTCCCTTGAGTGTGGGATCACTTAAGGTCAAAATATAGCCATTTTTCAAGAAGCAACATATCTATTTTCTCTCAAAACAAATCTCCAATGGTTATAATCACTTTTTTTTTGCATTTTTTGTATAGTACATTTGGTCAATTTTTAATAAAGGTAACTCAACCGATCCGCTAAAAGACAAAGCCAATTTTCAAACTATCTGTCGAGTTTGTTCTGGGAAACTCAAGCGATGAGCTAAAATCAGTTTTGCTCAGTGAGTCGATCGGTCAAGTTCTGTGAGTGTGTAACTCGATCGATGGGTCATCTTTGAAAATCCAACATAGGATCGGTTGAGTTTCCAACTCGATCGACGAATAGCCTGTGACAAATTTTCTAAATTGATATTTGAGTGATTAAACCTTGGAATTAAGTGTGACAAAGTGGAATTTTGCGTGACAAAGTGGAATTTTTCATAAGTATGAATTAATTATAATTTTTCCCTCTAAGTTCACTCGTAATCTCAAATCATTGTTCTTATCTTCATAATAATTGTTGATACTCAAATTTGAAATATGGTGATCAATATGGATTTTATACACATTATAACACCTTAAATTTGATTAATTGATCACTTTGTCCAAAGAATAAAATTGGTCAATCAAACTTCATCTTTCGGTTTCTAAAGTTTTTTAAATATTCTCCACTTTTTTGTGAAGTGATGGGCCAAATTTCACTCAAATTGGACATTCCTACGATTTACTAAGATTTCTTGAAGTTAATGTATTGAAAATATCTTTATTTGCCCTTTTTATGGGCTTTTCCATGTCACAGATCCATTGCAAAGGGAGGGGCTGAACCCCAACCCTTAGATCTGAGACCCTTGGATCAGGGGCCCGATCCAATGGTTGTGAGTCTATCTTCTACCTCTCGTTGATTGTGGGGGAGAGACTGAGAACTGGCAAATGATAATATAGGCCAGCTCGCACCTCATTTTGAATTTTGATTCGAGCGAAAGACATCGTCTCACTTTTTCACGCCCAAGGAACCCTATTTTGTCTAGGTTTTGTGCACCTTTGCACCACCAAAACAACCCTCTCACTTTCTCATCTCACTCTGGCGGCCATGGCTTCCACCAAGGAGTACCCAAGCCCTAAACCTAGTCCTTAGCCTATAAAAACCCTCGCACAAGGTCGCATATGCCATCCCACATGAAAACCCTTGCTCTTACTCTCTCTTTTGGCCTCGAGCACCCCTGATTTCCCTCCCTTTTTCTCCTGTTCTATGTGGCGCCGCCGCATAGCCCAATTTGGGCATTCGCCTAACTCGGTGTCTCTCCTTCAATAACCCCACCACTACCTCTGTGAGGTCACGACGGATCTGGGTGGCACCTTGCTGCCTCCACCGACCCCTCCTACTCCCAAACAACATCCATGCCGACAAGGTCCTCCGCCGAGTTTCTGGCTCACGTGAGGCCTGTTCAGGAGGAGATGGAGTCCTCGAACTGTGGTTCAGGGAGGAAGACCATCGGTCCATTGGACCAACCAAGCCACAAGTGAACCAGTAAATCATGTCTGAACCGGCCTATTGAAGGATCAAACCAGACCCTGAACCAAGACAACCACCTCATATACATGTCTCAATATAGGCCATCCATCATGCATCTAACATGCATCTTTTTTCCATATTTAAGGTATTTCTACTTCTCTCTGTTCAAAATTCAAATAAATGGATGAATCTTGCAAAAATCATATCTCTTGATTCCTAGCTCCAAATAATTTGAATAAATAGCCTATTTTGATCATAAAAATCAAATGAACCCATTCAAAATACTTTTGAAACCTGATTACAAACTATGCTCATTGATATACCTAAATATTCATCTCTTGCTTAGTTATTTGGTCTAAATGAGTCAATGTTGTGATTAGACTTTGGAAACCTTATATCTTGACTCTAGCAATTATCTTAAGACACTAAATCATACTTGACTAGACTAGACCAAATCTTGCTGGCTTAACTGCTTCTAAATATGAATCATATGCCTTGAAGGTAATTTTGATGATATGATAATAATATGATTGATCTAAATCTTATTGTATATTTTGATCTATCAACCTAATACTTGATCTCTGATTTACTCCTTATATTAATAGAAACTTGATCTGATCTTGAATTTAATTATGCTAAGAATCATGATGATGATCTAGAAATTTGATGATGACTTGGATAATGACCATAAATTAGGGTTAACACATACGATCCTAGAAAACCTAGGTAGGTCATTCACACTCGAATATATTGTACACTTGAAATAATGTTGGACATATTGAAATATTGATTATAAGTGAATGACCCAACCCTAAAGTTGACATAGGAAAAGTGTAACCCTAATCTCGAACATTGAAACATGATTTTCAAATATCATGATCTTGACCCTTGATCCAAACATTGTGATTTAGGATTTGACTTGAAGGGTTGACCTATTGACTCAAATATTGATCATACTCAAAATCCTTGATGAAAGGTACACTATTATATAACTCCTCCTTGATTGTATTGAAGATACTTCTATGTATATCTTAAATGTATATGTGGCTACTTACTTGGATGAGCTACTGTTCCCTATGATTAGTCTTCTGTTTTTCTATAATATATTTTGAAAAACATGAAAACATAAATTGCATGCCCATTATGACTACCCGTATATTGATAATGATGATGATATTTATAATGTTGATATTGAGTGCAACAATTCCCTCATTTGGAGGTGGGACTTGTACATTGGCCTCCTATTTTCCTATGGTGAGAAGGAGCCTAGTGACCTTCCCCATCGCGTTGGGGTAACAGAGTCACACAAAATATATAAGCATGCTTATCTGATTACAGCATAATGGGAACTCATAATAAAAATTGAATCGTTGAATAACAAACATTTTATCAAATGAATTTGGCTTTGGAAATCATTTGTTATTCTTTTGAATATAAGTCCTGCCAAGTATACTCTTTTGTTATAAACCACTTTACTTGATTTTGATAGCGTACCATGCAATTGCATGATTGTGTCTCAATTTTCTTGATTTTAGGCAAGACAGATGGAATACTAAATAAGATCGCTTCCACACTCTACATACTATGATGACAAGGATATATTGGAAAAATCTCCATATTGGGTTAGTTTGTTCTTTATGTCTCCAGTTTTTGAGCTATAATTTCTTATTGTATATGCCCGTGTGATAGATCCTATTGGGCCACTCAGGGACGAGCACTTCAATCCTTTTACTACTTTCTAGGCAGTAGGATTTGGATTGGGGTAAGAACATTCTGTGAAATTAAGTGTCCCTAATTTTTTCTCATCTTAGTTACAAGTCATATCATCAATACAAGTGATTACAAAAATCATCTAAGGTCATTTGGAGTGATTTCCCAAATTGCACACTTGCATTGCATTTGACTTGAACTAGAACAAGCTAGGGATTGTATAATTTGATCCTTTTCATGTACCTAAAGCCTGGAATTAATCTTGAACAAACATATTAGATACATAGGAATGGAATGGTAAAGTCATTATCAAAATATGGGTAATGTATAACTCTCAAGTCAACATTCTCATGGAATGGTAAAGTCATTATCAAAATATGGGCAATGTATAACTCTCAAGTCAACATTCTCCCCCTTTTTGATATTGACAAACCATTCCTCATTCATATTGAAAATGATACTAAAGTTATACCTTTGCCTTATGAATTGTAAGGGGATTTAAGATTTTGAACAATGTGAATTGCTCATCCTCAATCTATGCTTTCTCTAACATGCATGGTTAGTCTAACTACACAAAGCAACATGATATATATATATATATATATATATATACTATATGGTCCTTTAGAAAGTCACATGATAAAGCATATAATGAGCAAGAAAAGGATCACATAGGCAGTAAAAACAATATGGTTGAGATTCAAAACATTGAACTTCTCTCCCCCTTTTGACATTATCAAAAAGGAAGGGGGTAGAAGAGCACTGAAAATAGATCTTCTCCAAGCACAACCAAGCATACATCCATAACATGCAATCTCAAATTATACACCAAACAGAGATGATAGAAACAAATAGGCTAATTCATAATTAAAATATGGTAGAACATGGCACCAACTCATGAGATATAGTAAATCAAAGAGTAAGTGTGTACACAATTAAGATTAAAACCCAAAAAGCAAGTTCTTAGAAAATAGCTACAAGCCAAAATGATGAAAGCTAGAAGATAAAATAGTACATCTCAGAACATGTGCCCAGATGTTTCTAATACAAAATAGCCTAGAAAGATATATATGATCAGCATCTAGACTAAAAATCTAAGACAACTAAACATCTAAGCTATCTATGTCCACAACATCATCATTAGAAGAATCAGGCTCATAGTCATCATCTCCGTCTGAAGGTGTAGTAGAGAGAACATCATCACCTTCATCACTGAAGGCACCGGAAAAACCATGAGAGCCATCATCATCATACACATCACCATCATCCTCTTCATCATCAGTAGTCTCCTCATCAGTAGCAGCCTGGTCTGGCATCTCCTCATCAGCAAGAGAACCAAAACCTCGACCGAGCCAACATGCATTATTCTCATCCCAAGACATACCAAGAGCATGGAGCTCATTGTCCTGTGGGAAGGAGGGAGCAGAACTACCGAGGCAAGCAAGTAGAGTGGTCAAGGGGCCAATAGTCAGAGGTAGCAGGGGTAGATCTACCAACAGCAGAGGGTGTAGCAACGGAAGAT
Organism: Alisma plantago-aquatica; assembly: GCA_963693085.1. Lineage (NCBI taxonomy): Eukaryota > Viridiplantae > Streptophyta > Magnoliopsida > Alismatales > Alismataceae > Alisma > Alisma plantago-aquatica. The sequence goes on along the minus strand of OY856409.1, from coordinate 816,915,048 downwards.
GTAGGTGGAGGGCTAGGGTAAAAGTGATCATATGCAAAGGATGCATAGACACCTCCTGGGTAGAGCTAGTATGCAGGATAGGGATGTGCACATGAAAAGTTCATGTTGGACATGATGGAACATAGGTCCTGATGTAGGTGCTCCTGAACCTGAAGGTTGTATGCCTATTGATGCATCATGTACCCAAAAGGGTTTCATTTGACACATGGAACAAGGCATGGGCAGGTTAGGAAGGATGAGGTGGTGGAGGTTCTCAAGTATAGGAAGAGGTAGAGGTACCATGTGTGGTAGAGGATAGGATAGGCAAAGACTTATGAAGAGTTGTATCACTAATACAAACTCCTTTCTAGGTAGGTTTATAATGAAGGTCGTGGAAAATAGATTTGTCAGTGTCAAGCTCGGTAAGACCACTAATCAGGGCTAGGTAGGGGGGGTGGGTACCACGGGTGTTCTTTCCTGAGTCAAAGTAGGTCATATGATGAAGAACATATCTTGACCACTTGACTCTGATGTTCTTCAAGAGACAATACATGATCACCACAGTGTTTTCTGCAATCTCAATTTGGTTCTTATGTGTTTGAATATTACAGTTAATAACTAGGGCGAGGATGAGTCTCTTGAGATCCAAGGCAGAGGAGGGAAGGGTTCACTTATTTCTATATGGGAATTGAGGCTTCTTCAAGAACTTACAAATATCAGGGAGAGTAAGATCATATTGCTTGTAGAAGGCCTCAGGCTCAACTAGGTCAAAGTACTCTGGGTAGTCCTTACGCCAGGTGTCAATCACTTTGGTACCTGAAAAGAAGATGTTCATAGTATCCTGAAAAACTTGAAATTTCTTCCCGACTATCATGGATGTGAGGACTACTTGAGTATCAGGTGGGGGTATGAGGGTGTCATAATTCCAATGCAAGTTGGCACAAAATTCATGAACCACTTTCATGCTAGTAATGGAATTGTTATAGCTTGCGAGTTCAACACCCAAGGTAGAGAGATGGTGATCATAAAACAACTCTGCTACTTGATCTATGACCTTTTGTCTTTGTGGTTTAGGCTCAAATAGGGCACGAAAAGGAAAAGGATTCTGGGAAAGGAGCTCTTTATATCTGTTTACATCCTCATTTGAGACAAATAGAGTGTCGTCAAATGGAATCAAGCAGGAGTTGGACAAAGATGAAGGTGCATTAGTTGGGGCGGCCCTCTTCCTACTATTAGATGCCATAGAGATGAAAAGGAGAGGAAGGATAGAGAAAAAGCTAAAAACTCACCACCAAAACTCATCCACAGACCTAGGTTAGCAAGGGGGGAGGTCAAAGGACGTCAAGCTAGGTCGAGCTAGGGCTAGGGAGAGGAAGGTTAGGGATAGGGTAGAGACCTTAGGGGAGCTGGAGGTCAGATCAGTCCACTTTTCTCTAGTTGAGAGGGATTAGTTGGCCGAACCTATCTTAAATTTGCTCCATCCCGGCCATCGGTCGAGTTCTGTGATCTTAGAAACTCGACCGATAGGCTCTTTAAAAAATCTCACTACCTCTGATCGGTCGAGTTGGCAACTCGACCGATGGTCAACCTGACCCAAACTTACAAAACTTAGTTTCTAGATATTAGAGTGCTAATTAAATTTATTTTTCAAGTCCATTATGTATTTTGAACATACTTACACACATATCACTCATCATTGGGTACTATTTTGTAGTAAAACATGCGTTTGTGAAAAATACCCAAAGACAAGAAGAAAAAAAGGCAAAACGAACATGAACAGTGGATTTTAAGCATGTTAACAAGAAATGATGGTCAAAATAGAGATAAAACATATAGGATAGATGACAACTAGCTAGAAGGAATATCAGATTCATTCAAAGAAGTTTTGAGCAATTTTGATCTAATAAAGTTAAATTGTTCTCTAGCTAGAGGTTTAGTGAAAATGTCTGCCAACTAATTTTTTGTATCCACATGCGTGATATTGATATCCTTCTTGGCAATGTGATCATGAAGAAAATGATGGTGAACCTCTATATGTTTAGCTCTACTATGCAAGATAGGGTTATATGACAAGTTAATTGTACTAGTATTATCACAATAGATAGGAGAAGCATCAAAATGAATGTTAAAGTCTAGGAACATTTGCTTCATCCATAGGACCTAGGCACAATAACTTCTGACTGAAATGTATTTAGCCTCGGTGGTTGATAATGCGACTGTGCTCTATTTCTTAGAGAACCAAGACACCAAGCATGGTCCTAGGAGAAAGAAAGTGCCACTTGTGCACTTTCTATCAATCAAACACCTTGCATAATCCGCATCACTATAAGCAGTAAGAGTAAAGTCCCTTGACTTGGTATACTATAGTCGAAAATTTTGGGTATTGGCCAAGTACCTTAAAATCCTCTTAACAACTATAAGATGTGATTTTTTAGTATTTGATTAAAAGTGAGTAGACAAGCCAACACTAAACATTATATCAGGTCTAGAGGCAGTTAATAAAGTAAACTTCCAATCATACCTCTATAGAGCTTCTCATCAACCTTCTCACCTTCTTCATCTTTGTCAAGTTTGGTGGTGTTTGACATGGGTGTGTCCATCGGCTTGGTATTCTCCATCCTAAAGCTTTTGAGTAGTTCACTTGTGTACTTGCCTTGGTTGATGAAGTTCCCATCTTTCATTTGCTTGATTTGAAATCCGAGGAAGAATGTGAGTTCACACATCATACTAATCTCAAATTCACTCTGCATAAGATCACTAAATTCTTTACAAAGATCAAGGGTAGTTCTTCCAAAAATGATATCATCAACATTTATTTGTATGATAAGAAAATTGTTATAAGTGTGCTTTAGAAATAAGGTAGAATCCACTTTGCCCATGATATACCCATGATCTAACAAAAAGTTCTTTAATTTCTCATACCAATCTCTAGATGCTTGTTTGAGTCCATAGAGAGATTTTTGCAACAAATAAACATGGTTTGGAAAACTATCATGTTCAAAGTCCAGAGGTTGTTCAACATACACTTCCTCCTCAATTATACCATTCAAAAATGCACTTTTAACATCTATTTGATACAGAAGAAAGTTTTTATAACTAGCAAAGGCAAGCAGCATATGAATTGACTCAAGTCTAGCTACAGGTGCATATGTTTCATCAAAGTCTATACTTGTAAGGACCCTGACCTTCGTTTTGGGCTTACCCTATTTGTTTTGCCTAAACCTTGTGCTTGGTTGCTTGCTAATCATCTTTAGTGATGATTAGGGTTTGCTTGTGCTTAGTTGAGAGTTGGAGGTGCTAATTGCAAAATAACCTAAGTTAGGGTTGGAGGGCAAGTTTGTCACCTTGAGAGATGTCTTTCTCTCTCTTTGCTACCTCTAGGGGTTGAGAGGAAGGTCTAGGCTTGTGCCTTGGGTTGCCTTGGGCTTGGTTGAGCACTTTTAGGCCTTTTTCCCCTTGTTTGGGCCTTGCCTTGCTTGGTTGAACCCTATATCGGGCAAGGATGCTTGTGTCGGCCTTGCTTTGTGTCGCCCATGGTGGTGTGTCGGCCATGGGAGGTGGTGTGTCAGCCTTTGACCTTGTTTGACCTCCTTGCTTTGGTTGTGTCACCCTAGCTTGGACATGTGGTTGATCCTTGGTTGAGTAGTGGCATGGCATGTGCATGTGTTTTGCAAGGTGGTGAAATGTGTGGACAAGTGTCCCTTGGTAAGGTGACACCTTGCCTTGGTTTAACCTTAAACCTCATCTATATATGCCTTTCCTTTCTCTTCCTTAGGAACCCTTTAGCTCTTTGTTGCTCCTCTCTTCCTTAGTGCACGATACACCTCTCCCTTGCAACCTTGGTGGTCGATACCCTTGGAGGAGCTAAGGTTGGTGGCCGATCTCTTTGAAGGAGCTCTCTTCTTCTTCTAGCTTGGTGGCCGAACCCTAGGTGGACCTTGTTTCCTTGGTGGCCGAAAGTGGTGAGCTTGGAGCTAGGAGCTTGAACCTTGGAGCTTTGGAGCTTGAGGAGTTTGCTTAAGGCGAGTTACATAACTTCTAACCCTAGCTATACTACCTTCTCTATGTTGCATGTTTCATATATGTTGATGATCAACCCTTGCATGCTATGTTCTTGCTCTAGTACATGTTGTTGATCTTATGGATATTATGAGCATGATGTGATGATGTTGTTGATGGTTTATATGCCTTTTCACCTAGTTGGCCGAACCATGGTTTAAGGTTTCCTTGTTGAGCAATGCCCCTTTCTCTTCTTGGTCTAGAGATGTGAGTTTGAGCTCTAGTGATGTAGGCAATACCCCTCTCTCGTTTTAGTTGAGAGGTGAGTCTACATTCTAGTTGCTTGGGCAACACCCTCCTCTCACCATGGATTTGAGAGGTGAGCTTTTGAATAGATGATGACCTATGTTGAGGTGGATTCTTGTGGTTGCCCGATTTGTCATAGAGGTTGTGCAAAACCCCTCTCTCTTGGTTGTTGAGAGGTGAGCCAATCTTTTTGATCAATTAGGGTTTGGAGCCCTTGTGCTTGAGGTTGAAGATGACCTTGGAGTAGTGATGCTCGATAGTTTAGTCTTGATATGTACCCTTGGCTAATGTGCCTAGTTGGAGTTTGGGTGGTGGTCGATACCCATGTGTGCTTGGGCGATATGCTTTGTTGAGTGTCCTGCACGATACACCTAGTTAAGGTAGTTGTCTTGGTGCCCGATGTGCCTGGGACATTATAGAGCTCAGTAGGCTATCCTTGTGTTGGGTGACATGGTTTGGTTGTGGTGATGCCCGATATGGTGGCATATAGAAACCCTAGATGCTGCTTTGATGGAGGCCGATATGGAGTGTTTCCCTTGACCGCTAGGCTTCCTTGAAGCACTTTTGTGTCGCCTGAGTTGTGAATATGTTGGGTGATACCATGTTGTGTTGGTGCGCTATGTTTTTGACAGTACGGGCCTTGGGCGATAGAGTGGTGTGGCTACCCGATAGGAACCCTAACCCTAGATGGGAGATAGGGCTTAGTCGATGCAAATAGATAGTTGATACATGCTTAGCCTTGGATGTGTGATACACTCTCTTAACCTAGCTGCACGATAGTGCCTTATGCATCTGGTATGTACGTCAGGGTTGCACTATAATGCCTTGATCTCTAGTTGCACGACACCCTTTGGTGGTGGTCGATACTTTCTAGAGTTGGCCGATATGTGATTATATATGTATAGTTAGGCCGATATACTTTTGGTAGGGGATGCTACCCTACCCGGTACAAGCTGTGATGAGGGACACGCTACCTGCCACCCCTTTTAGGGAGGGCTGTGGAAGTTTTGGTAAGGGTTATGACAACCTGGGATATATATAGATGATAGTTCCATATTAATAATGATTTTACATGTGCTATGGTGTAATCACCTTGAATCCTGCAAATATGATGATGAGATATAATGATAGGTTGTGAACCAGAAAGCTTGGAAGCATATGAAGTTGTTTCACATGATGATGTGACCCATGCCTATGGTCACAGGTATAAGGCATAATATATGCTCATGATTGATAATAATACCATGAATGATAAAGCTTATAATCATCAATGTTGCTCTATACCTGATAGCATGATCATTCTATTAATCCATGATGGCTTCATTTATCTCTATGAATGTGTATACTAACCATGCAGGTATCTCATGTGGATTCATAGCCTGGTAAGATCTACGAGACATATGTGCTGGAATAGCACCATGTGGTAATATGGCAACAAGTTGATAGGTCTGAGGACCTGATATAAGGCTGAGTGCCTAGTGAGGTGTTATCCTCTGATGATGATATAAGGGATGCGTTCCCAGGATGGTGATACATGATTATGATGCCTTGAGAGGTAGTGGTTGGTATTATGAGGGGTTGAGGTCCCAGGACAGTATGATGATGGCAATAATGATGTAATTCTATCAGGCTATGTTTATACTTTGTTTTGCCTCAATAATTGGCTTAAAATATACTAATCAATTATATATGAATATATCATGTAGTTTGCCCTGGCCATAGATCCATTACCATCAGTATTTGGTGATGGTGAAACAAGTTTATCCTACAGGATTACCTGGAGCGCATATTGTTGAATATGCGAGGTTTCCCCTAGCCTAAAATAGGAGGGTTTGAGTGCAGCTGTGGTTGCAGACTCGGGACATATGGACCATGGTGAACAGACCCATGGCTTAGGATATGTGATGATGAGCATGATGTGTTCATGGCTCATATGTATGCACTAGCACCTATGATGAGGTGAGCTAAAGATATGGGTAGCTTGCGGAGCTGACCCAGAGGTTGAGGCCCTATGAGCATAAGACTACGGTCTTACTTGATGACTCGTGTACTGACCACGAGAAGGTGATGTCATGGAGTCTGGATCTTCTTAGACTTTGTATGGCACCAGATTGGGCTTCACAGCCAATGGTTGGATTTGAGCAGGGAAGGCTCACTTCCTCAGGGCATAATAAAACGTAATCTAGCAGAATAAATATATCTTGTTTAGAGAAAAATACAAAACATTGATTGAGGTCTTGCTTATATAGCTGATCTAGTTGTGATATGCAGTTGTGCGTATGATCCTTATATCTTGTGATAAGTTCTTATAAAGCTTATCTTGTCAATCATGTTCCATAAAGAAATACTTGGTTATATGCCTCCCGGATATCTTGGTAAGCTTGATGGTAATAATAGCTTTGCTTAGTATGTTGCTCTTGTTATACACTTTATCAGTTATCTGCTGTTATCTGCTTAACCTTTTGTGGTTGTATAGTTTTGTCGGGGAGTTATGTATCTCATTGGGACTGTGTGTCTCACCCCGCTAGTTTATACCCTTTTTAGGTGATCGCTCTAGACGTGGTGGTGGTCGCGAGGTTGCGGCCGAGCAGCAAGAAGAACAGTAGAAAGCAAGAGATGAACCTACTATTGTTTTGGTGGTTTTGTAGTAGTGTCCTAGTGTCATCCCTGTACACTCAGGTCCTTAGAGGTGTTTGACGATGTTTCACGGTGTCTAACTGTTGTAATTTTTGTATATCCTGCTACTGGCCATATGTGGTCATTATGTATGTATAAACATGTGTTGAACTCTGGTGCTGATAGTACAGTTGGTTTCGATAAGCTGTGGACCTATAACAAGGCTTGTGAATGTTTATATAACATGTATTTTTGCAGGATCTGGATGCAAAAGTTCTCTCATGTGTGATTTACACAATCAGTTTTAATTAACCCGTGTTTTCGATAATATGTGGTTCCGCACGTTTTCACGTGTCATCTTGTTGTCGGTGTGATGGAGGGGTGTCACAGTTAGTTTGGTATCAGAGCTCTAGGTTCACTGAGTCTACATAGATCTAGGACTAGGTTTTCATCTGTTCTTATGAGTTTTCCAGATTTTCTTATATAACCTTCTGCTCTCAGTGGAAGATAAAGCTTAAAGATGTCTAGAAACCATGAAGAACATGATGTCGAGAGCAGCAACACTACATCAGTTGATGGAGTAGGAGGGTAGGCACATGAAGATTGGGTGCCTGAGGTCCCCCAACTTGACCCAACCATTCTCGAAAATCCTGCCTACCAACAGCTTATGGGGCAGTTGATGGCTACGATGAATCACATGGTGGAAAGGTTGCCAGTGCCTTAGCCAAGGGTACAGGATCCCCACGGTGAAGCATCGGGTATTGGGAAGACCTTTGAGCAGCTTCGCTGAGTCAGAGCTTCAGATTATGCTGGAACGACTGATCCAGCGGATGCAAATATGTGGCTGATAGGTCTCAAAAAGGCCTTCCGGATTCTCGACATCCCCAAAGTAGACAAAGTTAAGCACGCTGTCTACCTTCTGAAGGGTAGTGATGGCCACTGGTGGGTCATCGAGGAGGAGAAGTGACCCGGTGAGGAGATCGGTTGGGAGGTTTTCTGGAAAGAGTTCCTCAACAGATACTTTCTGAAGATGTATTTGGATGAGAAGATCAACCAGTTTGAGCATCTATGCCAAGGAACGATGAGCATCATGGAGTATGAAGCCAAGTTCATGGACTTGCTGAGGTTTTGCCCTCACATGGCGGTGACTGATGAAGAGCGGATTAGGCGGTTTGAGAAAGGTTTGAGTGTTGAGTTGTCGACACCTACTACTGATTTAGAGAATCGAGAGCGGTTTCCCACATTCGTGGAGTCCATCCGTAGGATTGAACGATCTGTCAGGGAGAAAAGGGAGTCCATGACCAGGAAAAGGCATGTTCAGTTCCAGGGATAGAGATTTGGTGACTTCAAGAAGCCAAGGTTTTCAGCACCTTCCATGATGAGAGGTTCTAGTGCACCATCATAATGGTCCCTGAGTAAGGGAAGAAGATATGGTTCTTCACCGACGAAAGCACATAGTACAACATCAGTGGTAGTGACAGGGCCATCTAGACCACAGATAGAAGGCATGTCATGTTATCACTGTGGATAGACTGGGCATTTAAAGTCAAATTGCCCAAGAAGAGACATTGAGGTAACACAATAGATGAAACAGAGTCAATAAGGTTCATACAGACAATAGCCCAGTAGTAGCAGAGGGTGAGGACGTAGTCAAGCATCGCAAGTGAGATTTTCTGCTCAAGGAAGCAGAGGACGTGGACAACAAGTAACAACTCGATTCTATGCTATGAGTCATCCGAAGGCGATAGTCAACCCGCGAGTGGTGACATGTCAGATGGAGTTATTTCATTCTGATTTGTCTTCTTCTTGATTTATATCTATTTTGGTTGACCCAGGTGCAACACACTCTTTTATTGGTCATAGTCTTCTTGCTAGCTGTCCTTTACCTGTTAGTTGTAAGAAAGATAACATGTTGTTAAAAACCCCGCTCGATGGTTCCTCAATGCTTCGAGAGGAGTGTCCATCTTGTGTCTTATCTTTTTCAAGACACGATATATAAGTGGATCTTATACCACTTGATATGTATGGATTCAATGTGATCCTTGGTATGGATACCTTAGATAAGTATTAGGTCGTGTTGGAATGTGGTTCCAAGCATGCAGTGTTTCATGATGGTGGAGATAAGTGGATATTCCAAGGAGATAGGAAGATTCTTCTGACCTGTCTAGTGTCAGCAATGGTGGCAGAAAAGTTGTTGTGGCAAGGATGTAAAACATTCTTAGCTCACGTCATGGATACCAAGGCGAAAGGTCCTAGCATTGAGGAGGTGATGGTTGTTTGAGAGTTTGCATATGTGTTTCCTGATGAGTTCCCCGGTGTTACCCCACCTCGAGAGATTGATTTTGAGATCAATCTGGTATCAGGAACAGATCCAGTTGCATAGACACCGTATAGAATGGCTCCAGTAGAGATGGCAGAGTTGAAGAAGTAGTTACAGGAGTTGTTGGAGAAAGGTTTCATCTGACCGAGCATGTCACCTTGGGGTGCTCCAGTGTTGTTCGTTAAGAAGAAGGATGGGTCGATGTGATTATGTATATATTACCGACAATTGAACAAAGTCACGATCAAGAATAAGTACCTGTTACCAAGGATAGATTATCTGTTCGATCATTTGTGTGGTGCTACAATATTCTCAAAGATTAATCTACGATTTGGATATCATCAGTTGAGGATTAAGGTGGACGACATACCAAAGTCAGCGTTTAGGATGAGGTATGGTCACTTTGAGTTCGTGGTTATGCCATTTGGGCTAACCAATGCACCTTCTACTTTCATAGATCTGATGAATAGGGTGTTCCGTCCATTTCTAGATCAGTTTGTTGTAGTTTTTGTAGATGACATCTTGATCTACAGTCGGGACAGTCAAGAGAATGAAAAACATCTTCGACAAGCGTTGACTCTTCTTCATCAACATCAGTTATATGCCAAGTTCAGCAAATGTTAGTTCTGGTTGAAGGAAGTGACATTCTATGGGTCATGTGATATCTGCACAAGGAGTCAGAGTGGACCCTAAGAAGGTGGAGTCAGTTGTAGATTGGGAGCAACCAAAGACGCCGACCGAAGTTTGTAGTTTTTTGGGTTTGGTAGGATACTACCGGAGGTTTATCAAGGACTTCAGTGTGATCGCGTTGCCGATGACAAAGTTGACCAGGAAGGATGTACCTTTTAACTGGGATGATCATTTTTAGCAAGCTTTCCAAAGTTTAAAGGAGAAGCTGACAAGTGCTCTAGTACTAGTGCTTCCAGAGCCTGGGAAGGGCTATGTTGTTTTCTGTGATGCTTCCAAGAAAGGCTTAGGTTGCGTGTTGATGCAGGAGGATCATGTGGTTTCTTTTGCTTCATGACATCTTAAGAAACATGAGGAGGCACATGATTTGGAGTTGGTAGCGGTGGTCCACGCATTAAAGATTTGGAGACACTATCTTTATGGGGAGGTGTGTCAGATCTTTACAGATCATAAGAACTTGAAGTATATCTTTTCACAGAGTGATTTGAATATGCGACAACATCATTGGATGGAGCTAATCAATGATTATGATTGCACCATTGAGTGTCATCCTAGTAAGGCAAATGTGGTAGCTGATGTGCTTAGCAGAAAGTCTTCTTCTCTCTCCATGAAGGAGGTACAGTTGAGTTCCTTGGTATGTCATAGGTAAGATATGTTTGTCTCCTTGCAGCAGATGAATGTATAGTTGGAATTTTCCTTGTTGGCAGGACTTTTGGCACAGATGCAAGTCAAGCCTATGCTGAGACAATAGATCAAAGATGTGCAGCAAGCAGATGATACAATGCAGTTGATCAGGTCAGAGTTTGGCAGCAAAAAGCGTGATGGGTTCCATGAGTCCAAGGATGGACTAGTTTGCTATCATGGTAGAATGGTGGTCCCCGATGTTGATAATCTAAGAAAGCTAGTGCTCAAGGAAGCACGCGCGTCGATGTATGCTATGCATCCAGGAGTCACCAAGATGTACCATAATCTGAAGGACTTGTATTGGTGGTCTGTCTTTAAGAAGGATGCAGCTAAGGTTGTGGCTAAGTGCGTAGTATGTCAACAAGTTAAAGCTGATCATTAGAATCCGGTAGGTACGTTGCAACCCATGTCGATACCACAATGGAAATGGGATCAAATAACCATGGACTTCGTAGTTGGTCTACCAAAGACAGCTAGGAATCATGATGCCATTTGGGTAATAGTGGAAAAGTTGACAAAATCTTCTCATTTCATACCTATAAAAAACAACATATACAAAATAGAAGCTTGCTCAGGTGTATGTAGACGAGATAGTGCATTTGCACAGTGTACCAGCAATGATAGTTTCTGACAGAGGTCCCCAATTCACAAGTCATTTCTGGGAACAGATGCACAAAGCGTTGGGAACTGATAACCTCCTATTTTAGTAGTTTATCTTAGTCTTTTTCTCTAGTTTTCCATACTCTTTTTACGTTTATACGATACATAAATCTAATTTTACCCTTTTTTTGTAAATACATCATCACACTAACTTTTTCCTTTTACACTTGCAGAAAAAGCACAAAAAAAATCATAAAAGAATAAACAACCTCAAGGCCGAGTGAAGCCAAACGGTCCCAAGACCGCATGGAATTCAAACGGTCCCGAGACCGCATGAAGCCAAACGGTCCCAAGACCGCATGGAGTTCAAACGATCCTGAGACCGCATGAAGCCAAACGGTCCCAAGACCGCATGGAGTTCAAACGGTCCCGAGACCGCATGAAGCCAAACGGTCCCAAGACCGCATGGAGTTCAAACGGTCCCGAGACCGCATGAAGCCAAACGGTCCCAAGACCGCATGGAGTTCAAACGGTCCCGAGACCGCATGAAGCCAAATGGTCCCAAGACCGCATGGAGTTCAAACGGTCCCGAGACCGCATGAAGCCAAACGGTCCCAAGACCGCATGGAGTTCAAACGGTCCTGAGACCGCATGAAGCCAAACGGTCCCAAGACCGCATGGAGTTCAAACGCTCATCATGGAATTTCCTTCATGGACAAGGATGATCCACAAGACCGATGCCTCGTAAGACAAGAGCGATGCATTGCATCCTTCGATGTTCCACAAGACCAATGCCCATATAAGACAAGAGCAATGCATCGCATCCTTCAAGGGTTAAGTAGCCCTCATTCGGTACATTTCTACGTGTCAATGAAGATATGTAGTCTTCCAAAGAGAGAAAACTTACTCAACCTCATGAAACGTGCATCTAAAACTAACAAGCGAGCGATAATTATCAAATCGAATAGTGTCTTTGTAGGCCTAGTCTCCTATTCGGATAACCTAGCTACGAGAAGTGCGGGAATGTTGCAACGCTAGCCATTCCCGATCAAATGGTCACATGCTTTACATCATTCCCCTCGCAAAGCGTTTTCCTCGACTTACCAAGGTTACTTCCATACAGATGGAGGTGTAACGGATGATAGTGAGTATACTCCACTCTTTGAGATACACTCCTAGACACCGAAGCGGATGCGTGATGGATACACACACCAGAAACCAACACTAAATCGGTATTCGAGTCTCGAGAGCGGTCGTAGACAAACCACAACAAAAGACAATAGATGCATACAAGAACGTGGCCATCATTCAAGCATGTATGAAACGATTTAGTATTAAAACGAAAGGATAACATCTTTTTAGTACAAAGTACAAAGCATGGGCAGCGGGGCTAGTCCCCGCGCCCCAGTGGATGGAACTACTCGCTCCTCATAGAGGGAGCAACAAAGGAGGAGGCAAGAAGAGATAGAAAGAACATCATCTCCACTGAGGAGAGAAGGTTGAATGCTTGGTGGAGAGAGCAACGATCTTCACCCTTCGTGGCTTGCTTGACGACGGATCTTCTCCTATCACCTTCTTTGTTGATGAGAGAGAAGGTAGCTTTGCAATGGAACGTGAGTCTCAGACCGGCAGCCTCGGGCGGTAGATGGTGTTGTTCTGGTAGTAGAGAGACAGCCTCTGGACGTCTGGACTAGACACTCCAATAACCATTTTTTGATGCATCCAGACGTCCAGAGGCTGTCTCTCTACTACCAGAACAACACCATCTACCGCCCGAGGCTGCCGGTCTGAGACTCACGTTCCATTGCAAAGCTACCTTCTCTCTCATCAACAAAGAAGGTGATAGGAGAAGATCCGTCGTCAAGCAAGCCACGAAGGGTGAAGATCGTTGCTCTCTCCACCAAGGGTTCAAACTTCTCTCCTCAGTGGAGATGATGTTCTTTCTATCTCTTCTTGCCTCCTCCTTTGTTGCTCCCTCTATGAGGAGCGAGTAGTTCCATCCACTGGGGCGCGGGGACTAGCCCCGCTGCCCATGCTTTGTACTTTGTACTAAAAAGATGTTATCCTTTCGTTTTAATACTAAATCGTTTCATACATGCTTGAATGATGGCCACGTTCTTGTATGCATCTATTGTCTTTTGTTGTGGTTTGTCTACGACCGCTCTCGAGACTCGAATACCGATTTAGTGTTGGTTTCTGGTGTGTGTATCCACCACGCATCCGCTTCGGTGTCTAGGAGTGTATCTCAAAGAGTGGAGTATACTCACTATCATCCGTTACACCTCCATCTGTATGGAAGTAACCTTGGTAAGTCGAGGAACACGCTTTGCGAGGGGAATGATGTAAAGCATGTGACCATTTGATCGGGAATGGCTGGCGTTGCAACATTCCTGAGTTTAGCGCAATTTAAAATTTTTGAGACGTAAGTATATCAATAGATGCATAGACAATTTAGCAGGAGATGATATGTTAACAAAATTGGTGTGGCGGTAGATGCTTTCGTGATTATACTCATCTATTAAGACTAGATACATTTTTTGATGGAGCTGGAACTTACACCAAAAGATTTTCAGTCTTCCAATGGGAGTCCCAGGATTCTATCACCAAAAACCCTAGAGAGGATGAATGTCTTCCCTAGGTTTACCTATAACTGGTGCTTAGATAACAACTCCAACCCCATAAGAGTATGGAAGCCTTATCATAGTACAGATTTAGGATCGAACCCAAAAGACAACGGTCTTGTTGCAAGCAACAAGATGGAAAACGTACAGCACTTCACTTAGTTACTTTACTAATTGGCACTTATATCAAATGGTTGGATTTTGATTGGTTTTTAGACTAAAGCATGAAAAGTAAATAAAGCAAGTAAAACTAAGATTTAACAAATGATGATGAATCACTGGGGTTAAGCAGGTATTCACCACCTCTACACATGCATTGTTTATGTACTAATCAAGCAAGACTTATAAGCTAGATGCATGGATGTTCCACAAGACCGATGCCTTATAAGACAAGAGCGATGCTTTGCATTCAAGGATGATCCACAAGACCGATGCCTCGTAAGACAAGAGCGATGCATTGCATCCTTCGATGTTCCACAAGACCAATGCCCATATAAGACAAGAGCAATGCATCGCATCCTTCAAGGGTTAAGTAGCCCTCATTCGGTACATTTCTACGTGTCAATGAAGATATGTAGTCTTCCAAAGAGAGAAAACTTACTCAACCTCATGAAACGTGCATCTAAAACTAACAACCGAGCGATAATTATCAAATCGAATAGTGTCTTTGTAGGCCTAGTCTCCTATTCGGATAACCTAGCTACGAGAAGTGCGGGAATGTTGCAACGCCAGCCATTCCCGATCAAATGGTCACATGCTTTACATCATTCCCCTCGCAAAGCGTTTTCCTCGACTTACCAAGGTTACTTCCATACAGATGGAGGTGTAACGGATGATAGTGAGTATACTCCACTCTTTGAGATACACTCCTAGACACCGAAGCGGATGAGTGGTGGATACACACACCAGAAACCAACACTAAATCGGTATTCGAGTCTCGAGAGCGGTCGTAGACAAACCACAACAAAAGACAATAGATGCATACAAGAACGTGGCCATCATTCAAGCATGTATGAAACGATTTAGTATTAAAACGAAAGGATAACATCTTTTTAGTACAAAGTACAAAGCATGGGCAGCGGGGCTAGTCCCCGCGCCCCAGTGGATGGAACTACTCGCTCCTCATAGAGGGAGCAACAAAGGAGGAGGCAAGAAGAGATAGAAAGAACATCATCTCCACTGAGGAGAGAAGGTTGAACCCTTGGTGGAGAGAGCAACGATCTTCACCCTTCGTGGCTTGCTTGACGACGGATCTTATCCTATCACCGTCTTTGTTGATGAGAGAGAAGGTAGCTTTGCAATGGAACGTGAGTCTCAGATCAGCAGCCTCGGGCGGTAGATGGTGTTGTTCTGGTAGTAGAGAGACAGCCTCTGGACGTCTGGACCCTCCTCAGGGATGGCCCTTGAGGTCTTATTTATAGGCCTTGAGTGAGGTCAAACGGTCTTGAGACCGTTTGGGTTCAAACGGTCTTGAGACCGTTTGGCGTCAAACGGTCTTGAGACCGTTTGGCGTCAGACGGTCTTGAGATCGTTTGGCGTCAAACGGTCTTGGGACCGTTTGGCTTCACTTGGCCTTGAGGTTGTTTATTCTTTTATGATTTTTTTGTGCTTTTTCTGCAAGTGTAAAAGGAAAAAGTTAGTTTGATGATGTATTTACAAAAAAGGGGTAAAATTAGGTTTATGTACCGTATAAACGTAAAAAGAGTATGGAAAACTAGAGAAAAAGACTAAGATAAACTACTAAAATAGGAGGTTATCTCCCCCCCTAACTTAGAGTCTAGCTTGTCCTCAAGTTAGATAGAGCTGAGACATGAAATGGCGAGGCGATCTTAATTAGGGTCTCCATACTCTTGCTTCAATTCTTGACCTGAGTTCCCCAGGGGTCATATCGAGGCTTATTACATGCCTTGATTCTTTTGGATTTTGAGAGTTGCTTGGATCTCAGGGTTTTTCCGTATCTCAAAATTTGCCTTGGGACCACATTTATTTTGTGCATGCCGTTGACTCTAATCAACTTTATACCTCTCTGGAAACCTATTGGAAGCTAGAGAGGGTATGAGGGTTGGCTAAAGGCTTGGAGTGTAGCTCCCCTTCGAGTGGGGGAGGGCTGTCTATGCTTTTTAGGATCTCACTACCGGGCACGACACATCTGCCTTTATGAGGGCAGCTGAATGTACCGGCCGGGCAAGTCCTTTATGAGCCTTTTCATATACTTGGAACTTTTAGGGTTTCACTACCGGACGCGATACATCTGCCTTTGTGAGGGCAGCGGAATGTGCCAGCCGGGTGAGCCCTTTATCAGTTCTTCATATAGGTCCTTATGCGCGGCACAACTCTCATGATTTAATTCGTCTCTCTGGCTTTTATTCAAAAACTCACAGGCTTGGGTTTTGGAAAGAGGATTTATTTTGGGCGGCCAAGCCTCTTTTATTTTGAAGAGAGGGAAGCTGTTCTTAAAGTTTTTCAGCATGCACTTATTTGGTTTGTGGTCCACTTGCAGAACTTTTTGATTCGGAAGTTGCCTAATTTCCCTCTCGTCCTCGAGATCTCGGCTTATTTCTGCCCTGATTTTGACCTGTGGAGAGTCAGATAAAGAATTGAAGCAAAAAAATACGGGATCCATAGTAGGTGGAAATTGATAAATCGCCATTTGATGTCTGAGTGCTATTTACTTGCAGAGACTAACATGATTCTAGGGTTAGTTGAGGTGACTATTTTTGAAAAAGAATTGTGAAAAGCATTGAGACTTTAAAGAATTGTAAAAAAAAAAAAATTAGGAATGAAGAAATGTATGGAAAAAAGAAGTATAGAAGTTGATACCTAGCCCTTGTCTAATGTATCCCCCCCTAACTTATCACACACTCTGTCCCCAGAGTGGCAAAGTGGAAGGTTGAGGAATCATTAGAACAAGGGCTGCAGGTTAAGGTAGATTTTCGTTTGCCCCTGGAGAACGGAGTAGTGTAGATGCGAACTGCCCACGTAAGGCGTGGTAGTCCACGTCAGTCATTTCCTCCACTGGTCTTTGGAGGACGATTATGGTGTATATCCAGTAGAGGACGTGGAAGCCACAGTCGTTGGATTGTCGTATTTGCTGGGGGCATTTGTGGCAGAAGGCGGGGCGATTGAAGTGTTCCTTGCTGTATGCCTTAGTGTGCTGACTCAGAAGCTCTATTAATTTCGCAGCGCACTCTTTTGCCGTTTCTTCTGTTGGCGTCTTGGGCGTTACGACGTAGTGTCGTTGTCGGGCGTTGAACTGGCTATCGGAACTGTTGTATATTGTAGTTGTTCTGTCTTGGAGGTTAGTTGCCAGAAGAATCCAGTGCCCTTGATGCAGGATTGGTAACATGATGAACTTCGGCGTTGTATGTTGGAGATATGCGATCAACGCTTCCGTTGTGCCAAAGTTTTTGAGTTTGAGTAGATCATCCTTCATGTATGGGGACGCCATATATGTATCTGGATTATGTTGGCCAATCTGAGACTGGTAAGCTGTCATGAGACTGACAGAAAGTTGCCCCTTATCTTGCAAAGTTTCTCGCAGTGAGTCGGCCATCACGATAATGTCTTGAGACATGAATACTATGCCATCTTTTTCTGCGGAGAGATTCTCCATGATGATGCGCATTTCAAGGTCGGTGAGACCTTTGCACGAATCGCGATCAAAATCAGGAAAAGTTGGTTTAGTGGTGTAAGCAGGATCGTTTTTGCTGGTATCTTCTTCTGGCGACTTGTGTTGTACCGACTCTTGCAGAATTTGGTGGAAAGGTCGCCGTTGTCGGCGTTGTACAGCTGAAAAGAGATACCTTGGAACATCATCTGGTGACATAGTAGGATCGTTGAAATATCTTCTGTCACAGATGAGCTCCATGGCGTAGCGTCCTCTTAAGGAATGGAAGTCTTCAGCTGCCAACTCGGTGAAAGGAATTTCTTGGTTCAGCGCTTGGATATGTCGGATGGTGTAGAAAGCGCTGTCCCCAGATCCCGTGGTGGCTTGAACTGGAGGGTTAATGATTCTGAACCAGGGTTGGCTCCAGTCTTGACGAAGAGAAGGGCGTACAGCCCAGATTACTTTGAGCAGCCGGAAGGGTATACACCGGGCTTCACCTGCTGCGTCCCCGACGAAGTTTATTATGCCGGCTGGTAGCTCGGCGTTATTGAAGTTGTAAACTTTAGCGTCCCTTGCTTCGGTATCCACTACCATAAAAAGCCAGTGGTCCGAGACTTGGAATGGCATTGTAATATAGCGTGCCCGACGTGCTAAACCGGCACGCAGCCGCTCAATCGACCGCGCACGCAAGCTTTTGTGTAAAAGGCCAAAAGACAATGCGGGTGAAGCGTTGAAGGCTGGTTGTATCCGCTGTTTACTTCTGTAGATTTCTATACAGTTGGCGAGGAGGACACGGAAGATTGGCATTGGCATCATAGACCGGGGTCGGAGAATGCAACGAAAATTTTCACGTGTCAACGTACGCCTGGTTTTTGTATTGTTGTAAACTATGTCGTCCCCCGCTTTTGCATCGTCTACTATAGTGTTCAGGATGAAGATGTCTTGAGCATCTAAAGTAGAGATGGTTGTCATATCAAGATCGTGCATTTTTTGTGGGAGAGGAGGTGGCGGGGGGAGGTATTGTGGTGGAGGGGAGGCGTGCTGTTCGGGGGCCTCTTCATGGTCTCTGAGGTTGTCGTCTAGATCGGAGGCGGAGTCAAGATCTGCGTCAGTATCTAGACTCACTCGGTCTGCCTCGTCTAGGTAAGGGGGAGAAGGTGTTGAGGGGGGGGGGAGAAGTTTTTGGCGAGGTAGCGCTGGCTCTTAGTATGCATTGTTGGAGCTCAGCGAAGGCCGCATCCTTGGCAGCTTCCCCCATTGACCCCATAGCGGAGTAATCAAAGAATTGGTCCCCGTAAGAGATGTTTACGTTGTCATGCTGTGGGGACTTGGGGTGGTAGTCACTTTCCTGGTGACCTTTATCAGACCCTCTATGGGGGGGTCCTGCTGCGTTTCCTGGATCTTCACCATCATCGTGCTTGTCTCCTGAAGATGTGTCTTTATTGGAGTCAGCAGATGAATCGGATTCGTCTTCTTCTTCGTCATCATCGTCGTTGTCATCCGCAGCTTCGTTGGTTGTCTTCTTTTTAGTCAACTTTTTGCACCGCCGGTGAGTGGCTTGTAACTCATCGAAAGCCACTTGCAGATGCTCGTGTTTCTCGAGCAGTGCGTCGTGGGCTTCTTTGAGATCTGTGTATCTGCCCTCGGCGGAGAGGAGGCGTGCTGTCAAATCTGTGGCTTGGGCACGGAGTTGTTGTGTTTCATTGATATTAGCTTCCTCTTGATGATGATGGAGCTGCGTGATTGTTTCGGCGATGGAAGCCAGGCGCGTGCTTAGCTCTTCTTGATTCTGCTCAAGCTTGCGGAGATTCCCTTGCAGAGGGTGAGTCTGGTTGGAGATCTCATCGACTTTTGTTGTCGTAGCTTCTTGCTGGCGCGTTGCCCCAAGGATTAGGTCTGGCAGGTTGTTGGTGTGGCTGTTGATATGTCCAAATACCTGCTTAACATAATCACGGGTGAATACCTTCTCTCCTCAGTGTTTAACATCATCCTTTTATACAAAGACACGTCTATTAAGCATAAACAATTTAGCAGACAATTTAAAACTTTTAAGTACTAATAGACCATTTAAAACTTTTATATAAAGACCGTTATAAGGTATCTATTGATGATATGGTAAAGTTTGAGATACTCCTGAGTGATGTTCTTTCTATCACCTTCTCTCCTCAGTGGAGATGATGTTCTTTCTATCTCTTCTTGCCTCCTCCTTTGTTGCTCCCTCTATGAGGAGCGAGTAGTTCCATCCACTGGGGCGCGGGGACTAGCCCCGCTGCCCATGCTTTGTACTTTGTACTAAAAAGATGTTATCCTTTCGTTTTAATACTAAATCGTTTCATACATGCTTGAATGATGGCCACGTTCTTGTATGCATCTATTGTCTTTTGTTGTGGTTTGTCTACGACCGCTCTCGAGACTCGAATACCAATTTAGTGTTGGTTTCTGGTGTGTGTATCCACCACGCATCCGCTTCGGTGTCTAGGAGTGTATCTCAAAGAGTGGAGTATACTCACTATCATCCGTTACACCTCCATCTGTATGGAAGTAACCTTGGTAAGTCGAGGAACACGCTTTGCGAGGGGAATGATGTAAAGCATGTGACCATTTGATCGGGAATGGCTGGCGTTGCAACATTCCCGCACTAATAGACCATTATACTAAAATTCTCATAGAGGGAGCAACAAAGGAGGAGGCAAGAAGAGATAGAAAGAACATCATCTCCACTGAGGAGAGAAGGTTGAACCCTTGGTGGAGAGAGCAACGATCTTCACCCTTCGTGGCTTGCTTGACGACGGATCTTCTCCTATCACCTTCTTTGTTGATGAGAGAGAAGGTAGCTTTGCAATGGAATGTGAGTCCAGACGTCCAGAGGCTGTCTCTCTACTACCAGAACAACACCATCTACTGCCCGAGGCTGCCGGTCTGAGACTCACGTTCCATTGCAAAGCTACCTTCTCTCTCATCAACAAAGAAGGTGATAGGATAAGATCCATCGTCAAGCAAGCCACGAAGGGTGAAGATCGTTGCTCTCTCCACCAAGGGTTCAACCTTCTCTCCTCAGTGGAGATGATGTTCTTTCTATCTCTTCTTGCCTCCTCCTTTGTTGCTCCCTCTATGAGGAGCGAGTAGTTCCATCCACTAGGGCGCGGGGACTAGCCCCGCTGCCCATGCTTTGTACTTTGTACTAAAAAGATGTTATCCTTTCGTTTTAATACTAAATCGTTTCATACATACTTGAATGATGGCCACGTTCTTGTATGCATCTATTGTCTTTTGTTGTGGTTTGTCTACGACCGCTCTCGAGACTCGAATACTGATTTAGTGTTGGTTTCTGGTGTGTGTATCCACCACGCATCCGCTTCGGTGTCTAGGAGTGTATCTCAAAGAGTGGAGTATACTCACTATCATCCGTTACACCTCCATCTGTATGGAAGTAACCTTGGTAAGTCAAGGAAAACGCTTTGCGAGGGGAATGATGTAAATCATGTGACCATTTGATCGGGAATGGCTGGCGTTGCAACATTCCCGCACTTCTCGTAGCTAGGTTATCCGAATAGGAGACTAGGCCTACAAAGACACTATTCGATTTGATAATTATCGCTCGCTTGTTAGTTTTAGATGCACGTTTCATGAGGTTGAGTAAGTTTTCTCTCTTTGGAAGACTACATATCTTCATTGACACGTAGAAATGTACCGAATGAGGGCTACTTAACCCTTGAAGGATGCGATGCATTGCTCTTGTCTTATATGGGCATTGGTCTTGTGGAACATCGAAGGATGCAATGCATCGCTCTTGTCTTACGAGGCATCGGTCTTGTGGATCATCCTTGAATGCAAAGCATCGCTCTTGTCTTATAAGGCATCGGTCTTGTGGAACATCCATGCATCTAGCTTTTAAGTCTTGCTTGATTAGTACATAAACAATGCATGTGTAGCGGTGGTGAATACCTGCTTAACCCCAGTGATTCATCATCATTTGTTAAATCTTAGTTTTACTTGCTTTATTTACTTTTCATGCTTTAGTCTAAAAACCAATCAAAATCCAACCATTTGATATAAGTGCCAATTAGTAAAGTAACTAAGTGAAGTGCTGTACGTTTTCCATCTTGTTGCTTGCAACAAGACCGTTGTCTTTTGGGTTCGATCCTAAATCTGTACTATGATAAGGCTTCCATACTCTTATGGGGTTGGAGTTGTTATCTAAGCACCAGTTATAGGTAAACCTAGGGAAGACATTCACCCTCTCTAGGGTTTTTGGTGATAGAATCCTGGGACTCCCATTGGAAGACTGAAAATCTTTTGGTGTAAGTTCCAGCTCCATCAAAAAATGGCGCCGTTGCCGGGGAAAATGGACACCAAAAGATTTTCAGTCTTCCAATGGGAGTCCCAGGATTCTATCACCAAAAACCCTAGAGAGGATGAATGTCTTCCCTAGGTTTTACCTATAACTGGTGCTTAGATATCAACTCCAACCCCATAAGAGTATGGAAGCCTTATCATAGTACAGATTTAGGATCGAACCCAAAAGACAATGGTCTCGTTGCAAGCAACAAGATGGAAAACATACAGCACTTCACTTAGTTACTTTACTAATTGGCACTTATATCAAAAGGTTGGATTTTGATTGGTTTTTAGACTAAAGCATGAAAAGTAAATAAAGCAAGTAAAACTAAGATTTAACAAATGATGATGAATCACTGGGGTTAAGCAGGTATTCACCACCGCTACACATGCATTGTTTATGTACTAATCAAGCAAGACTTATAAGCTAGATGCATGGATGTTCCACAAGACCGATGCCTTATAAGACAAGAGCGATGCTTTGCATTCAAGGATGATCCACAAGACCGATGCCTCGTAAGACAAGAGCAATGCATTGCATCCTTCGATGTTCCACAAGACCAATGCCCATATAAGACAAGAGCAATGCATCGCATCCTTCAAGGGTTAAGTAGCTCTCTCCTCAGTGGAGATGATGTTATTTCTATCTCTTCTTGCCTCCTCCTTTGTTGCTCCCTCTATGAGGAGCAAGTAGTTCCATCCACTGGGGCGCGGGGACTAGCCCCGCTGCCCATGCTTTGTACTTTGTACTAAAAAGATGTTATCCTTTCGTTTTAATACTAAATCGTTTCATACATGCTTGAATGATGGCCACGTTCTTGTATGCATCTATTGTCTTTTGTTGTGGTTTGTCTACGACCGCTCTCGAGACTCGAATACCGATTTAGTGTTGGTTTCTGGTGTGTGTATCCACCACGCATCCACTTCGGTGTCTAGGAGTGTATCTCAAAGAGTGGAGTATACTCACTATCATCCGTTACACCTCCATCTGTATGGAAGTAACCTTGGTAAGTCGAGGAAAACGCTTTGCGAGGGGAATGATGTAAAGCATGTGACCATTTGATCGGGAATGGCTGGCGTTGCAACATTCCCGCACTTCTCGTAGCTAGGTTATCCGAATAGGAGACTAGGCCTACAAAGACACTATTCGATTTGATAATTATCGCTCGCTTGTTAGTTTTAGATGCACGTTTCATGAGGTTGAGTAAGTTTTCTCTCTTTGGAAGACTACATATCTTCATTGACACGTAGAAATGTACCGAATGAGGGCTACTTAACCCTTGAAGGATGCGATGCATTGCTCTTGTCTTATATGGGCATTGGTCTTGTGGAACATCGAAGGATGCAATGCATCGCTCTTGTCTTACGAGGCATCGGTCTTGTGGATCATCCTTGAATGCAAAGCATCACTCTTGTCTTATAAGGCATCGGTCTTGTGGAACATCCATGCATCTAGCTTTTAAGTCTTGCTTGATTAGTACATAAACAATGCATGTGTAGCGGTGGTGAATACCTGCTTAACCCCAGTGATTCATCATCATTTGTTAAATCTTAGTTTTACTTGCTTTATTTACTTTTCATGCTTTAGTCTAAAAACCAATCAAAATCCAACCATTTGATATAAGTGCCAATTAGTAAAGTAACTAAGTGAAGTGTTGTACGTTTTCCATCTTGTTGCTTGCAACAAGACCGTTGTCTTTTGGGTTCGATCCTAAATCTGTACTATGATAAGGCTTCCATACTCTTATGGGGTTGGAGTTGTTATCTAAGCACCAGTTATAGGTAAACCTAGGGAAGACATTCATCCTCTCTAGGGTTTTTGGTGATAGAATCCTGGGACTCCCATTGGAAGACTGAAAATCTTTTGGTGTAAGTTCCAGCTCCATCAAAAAATGGCGCCGTTGCCGGGGAAAATGGACACCAAAAGATTTTCAGTCTTCCAATGGGAGTCCCAGGATTCTATCACCAAAAACCCTAGAGAGGATGAATGTCTTCCCTAGGTTTTACCTATAACTGGTGCTTAGATAACAACTCCAACCCCATAAGAGTATGGAAGCCTTATCATAGTACAGATTTAAGATCGAACCCAAAAGACAACGGTCTTGTTGCAAGCAACAAGATGGAAAACATACAGCACTTCACTTAGTTACTTTACTAATTGGCACTTATATCAAAAGGTTGGATTTTGATTGGTTTTTAGACTAAAGCATGAAAAGTAAATAAAGCAAGTAAAACTAAGATTTAACAAATGATGATGAATCACTGGGGTTAAGCAGGTATTCACCACCGCTACACATGCATTGTTTATGTACTAATCAAGCAAGACTTATAAGCTAGATGCATGGATGTTCCACAAGACCGATGCCTTATAAGACAAGAGCGATGCTTTGCATTCAAGGATGATCCACAAGACCGATGCCTCATAAGACAAGAGCAATGCATTGCATCCTTCGATGTTCCACAAGACCAATGCCCATATAAGACAAGAGCAATGCATCACATCCTTCAAGGGTTAAGTAGCTCTCTCCTCAGTGGAGATGATGTTCTTTCTATCTCTTCTTGCCTCCTCCTTTGTTGCTCCCTCTATGAGGAGCGAGTAGTTCCATCCACTGGGGCGCGGGGACTAGCCCTGCTGCCCATGCTTTGTACTTTGTACTAAAAAGATGTTATCCTTTCGTTTTAATACTAAATCGTTTCATACATGCTTGAATGATGGCCACGTTCTTGTATGCATCTATTGTCTTTTGTTGTGGTTTGTCTACGACCGCTCTCGAGACTCGAATACCGATTTAGTGTTGGTTTCTGGTGTGTGTATCCACCACGCATCCGCTTCGGTGTCTAGGAGTGTATCTCAAAGAGTGGAGTATACTCACTATCATCCGTTACACCTCCATCTGTATGGAAGTAACCTTGGTAAGTCGAGGAAAACGCTTTGCGAGGGGAATGATGTAAAGCATGTGACCATTTGATCGGGAATGGCTGGCGTTGCAACATTCCCGCACTTCTCGTAGCTAGGTTAAACACTCTCTACGTCCATACATGCTTATTTATAGTAGATACCTTCTCAACGCAATTGATGATACTACTATATATTTAGTATAAAACTCAGCATAATGGTCTATTAGTCCAGACGTCCAGAGGTTGTCTCTCTACTACCAGAACAACACCATCTACCGCCCGAGGCTGTCGGTCTGAGACTCACATTCCATTGCAAAGCTACCTTCTCTCTCATCAACAAAGAAGGTGATAGGAGAAGATCCGTCGTCAAGCAAGCCACGAAGGGTGAAGATCGTTGCTCTCTCCACCAAGGGTTCAACCTTCTCTCCTCAGTGGAGATGATGTTCTTTCTATCTCTTCTTGCCTCCTCCTTTGTTGCTCCCTCTATGAGGAGCGAGTAGTTCCATCCATTGGGGCGCGGGGACTAGCCCCGCTGCCCATGCTTTGTACTTTGTACTAAAAAGATGTTATCCTTTCGTTTTAATACTAAATCATTTCATGCATGCTTGAATGATGGCCACGTTCTTGTATGCATCTATTGTCTTTTGTTGTGGTTTGTCTACGACCGCTCTCGAGACTCAAATACCGATTTAGTGTTGGTTTCTGGTGTGTGTATCCACCACGCATCCGCTTCGGTGTCTAGGAGTGTATCTCTAAGAGTGGAGTATACTCACTATCATCCGTTACACCTCCATCTGTATGGAAGTAACCTTGGTAAGTCGAGGAAAACGCTTTGCGAGGGGAATGATGTAAAGCATGTGACCATTTGATCGGGAATGGCTGGCGTCGCAACATTCCCGCACTTCTCGTAGCTAGGTTATCCGAATAGGAGACTAGGCCTACAAAGACACTATTCGATTTGATAATTATCGCTCGCTTGTTAGTTTTAGATGCACGTTTCATGAGGTTGAGTAAGTTTTCTCTCTTTGGAAGACTACATATCTTCATTGACACGTAGAAATGTACCGAATGAGGGCTACTTAACCCTTGAAGGATGCGATGCATTGCTCTTGTCTTATATAGGCATTGGTCTTGTGGAACATCGAAGGATGCAATGCATCGCTCTTGTCTTACGAGGCATCGGTCTTGTGGATCATCCTTGAATGCAAAGCATCGCTCTTGTCTTATAAGGCATCGGTCTTGTGGAACATCCATGCATCTAGCTTATAAGTCTTGCTTGATTAGTACATAAACAATGCATGTGTAGCGGTGGTGAATACCTGCTTAACCCCAGTGATTCATCATCATTTGTTACATCTTAGTTTTACTTGCTTTATTTACTTTTCATGCTTTAGTCTAAAAACCAATCAAAATCCAACCATTTGATATAAGTGCCAATTAGTAAAGTAACTAAGTGAAGTGCTGTACGTTTTCCATCTTGTTGCTTGCAACAAGACCGTTGTCTTTTGGGTTCAATCCTAAATCTATACTATGATAAGGCTTCCATACTCTTATGGGGTTGGAGTTGTTATCTAAGCACCAGTTATAGGTAAACCTAGGGAAGACATTCATCCTCTCTAGGGTTTTTGGTGATAGAATCCTGGGACTCCCATTGGAAGACTGAAAATCTTTTGGTGTAAGTTCCAGCTCCATCAAAAAATGGCGCCGTTGCCGGGGACAACGGAACGTTAGTATTTCACTTAGTTTATTTTTCTAGTTGGTTAGGATTTTACACTTTCTTTTTTGAATCATAATTCACTATCTTCTTGAAGCTTTCATATTGTCTCTATTATCTAAAGGTGTTCTCTTTTCTTTACTCAGGTAGAACCCGTATATGCAATCACCGCATAATCGAGGATTCTCCCCTGATCCGGAGTTTGACTCCGAGGAAGAGAGAAGTTTCCACCGCAGAATCCGTCTCAATCGCCAACGCGCTAGTCAAATGGCTGACGAACAACATCAAGCCGCTTTGGTGATGGAGAGAGTCAATGCTGCTATCGCCGCACAACAGGCACAACTCATTGCAGACACCCGTGCCCAAATACAAGCGGAAATACGAGCAGAAGAGCAAGCCCGCATAAGAGCAGAGACCGAGGCTTCTCAGCTCGAACTACGAAACAAGCAACTGAGGGACTATGCTGTCCCAAAGAATTACGAAGACAACCACCCGGTCCGGCCTCCGATCATCAATATCCCAAACTTTGAGATCCGGACCCAGTGGATCCAGATTATGCAAGGAATTTCCTTTTCTGGAGGTTCAGGGGACGATTGCATGGACCACTTGAAACGGTTTAAGGCATTATGCCGCCTGGTCCCGCAAGCTGGCATTGCTTTCGACGCAATAATGCTCCACCTGTTTCATTTCACCTTATCTGGAAGGGCCTTGAGTTGGTACAACTCACTGGACAGAGAACCCATCATAACCACTTGGGCCCCTCTAGAGGAAAAATTCTTGGAGAAGTTCTTTCCACCCTCACTGACCTATGAAATCAGAGGGCAGATCAACCATTTCTCCCAGCTACCTGGAGAAACCCTCGCTGAGGCATGGGAAAGATTCAAGGAACTTCTACGCAAATGCCCTCATCATGGAATTTCACAGAATCAATTGATTGATACTTTTTATCGAGGGGTAAGCGATGACATTAAACAGTTCCTAGATTCCTCATCTGGAGGAAATTTCATGAGGAAAAATTATGAAGATGCCTGGAAAATCGTTACTTTAGGAGCTGAAAACCAGTCCAACTGGGGGCGGTCAACCGGAAAAGGCGTCCTTAAAGTCTGTAAAGCTGAGGAATCTATGGAACTAAAGTCAATAGCCGAAGCTTTGAAGACAATCGCTCATAACCAGCAAACCTTTGAAACAACCCTAGGGGAAATTGATAAGAAGAAAACCCCACTGGTTCATCAAGTCAAAGCCGTCACAGGATCCTGTGAAGCTTGTCATTCTTCGGATCATCCGACTCTTTCCTGCGGAATACTCTATAATGTGATGATGGATCTGCATCCACCACCACAATCCTATGAGGCCATCACTAATCAGGTTGAAGATCAGATTCCAGAGCAAGTCAATTCCATCCATACTATTCCCAGACAAGTTTATTATAATCCCAGTCAACCAAGGAACCATCCTGGATTCCAGTATGGGAATCCCTCTGGAACTGCGAATCCGCAACATCAGACACAAGGGGGGCTTGACAGTAGGTTGCCTCCTGGATTTCCAAACAATTTTAACCAAAATCAAGGGAACCCAAGGAACAATTTCCCTAGGGCTAACTACCCTAGAAATCAATCAGCATACTATCAGTACACTCATCCCCCGCTTCACCCGCAATTGCATATTCAACAGTCTCAACAACAAAACCCTCAGAAAAACGTCACTGCACAACCGGAAGATGAGCTATCTTTGATAAAACAAATGCTTCAGTCTCAGCAAACCATGCTAGCTAACCAACAAGCCCAACAAAAGGCAGTTGAAACCCAGCTTGCTCAGATTGATGCACAGTTAAAACCTTCGGCAAGCACTTTTGATGGGCAGCCTGAACCAAATTCTAAGTACGGGCAAAACAAACACGAACAGCTGAATGCCGTCACCACAAGGTCAGGACGCATTCTTCCTGAACCCATCAAGATCACTCTAGATGATGATGATGTGCCCACTTTTATGACGAAAGAGATTTCGCAACAAGGGATTGAAAAATCCCCCGAAGGCACAAAGGACGAAAACAAAGAGCATGTACCTGCAGAATCCAAAGTCCCGCAATTCAAACCAAGGATCCCGTACCCAGGCAGACTGCAAGAAACAAAAATGGATGCCAGGTTTCATAAATTCAAGGAAGCAATGAAGAAACTTTATATTGACATCCCACTCCTTGACGCTCTATCCGAAGTACCAGCATGGGCAAGGTATCTCAAAACTTTGCTATCACGTAAGTATATCACCAAAGAGCAAGAGACCGTCAAGCTCGCTCAAACCACTTCTGACATCATCCTGAACAAACTACCCAAAAAGAAGAAGGACCCAGGTTCCTTCGGAATCCAATGTTGCATTGGAAATGCATCCACAAAGAAAGGGTTAGCTGACCTCGGGGCTAGTATATCCATTATGCCCTACTCAATGTGCCAACGCCTTGGTCTCACTGACCTGCTGCCTACAGCAATGACTATTCAACTAGCCGACTCCACTGTAACTGCACCGTTGGGAATCATCGAAGATGTCCCAGTAAGGATAGGGAAGGATGCCTACGTTCCATGTGATTTTGTCATCATGGATATCAAAGAAGACTTGAGGTATCCGATCATTTTCGGCAGGCCTTTCCTAGCTACAGCCAGAGCGCTAATCGATGTAGAAGCTGGAACCATCATTCTTAGGCTCGGAAAAGAAGCAATTCAATTCCGCGTCCTTGATAGTATGAAAGGTCCCAGCATCCAAGAAGAGGTCTTTCTTTTAGACGCAATTCAACAAATGTCGCAATTAGAAATTTCCGAGCCAATCGACGAACTTGAAAATGCTCTTATCAATCCAGAAGTTGAGTTCTCTGCAAATGAACTAGTCCAGCAATGTACCCAATACCTAGAGAAGATAGAAGAAGCACCGGAGGCTACTTTTGAAGAGCTTAAAGCCATCACTACCATTGAAGCAGCAGAACCACCAAAAACCCCTGAATTGAAGACTTTACCCACAGGGCTCAAATATGTTTTCCTGGATAGGGAAGAGTTATGCCCAGTTATTATCAACTCCACCCTTACCGAAGACCAAGAAGTCAGGCTTCTGGACAAACTAAGAAGGCACAAAAAGATCATTGGTTATAAAATAACCGACCTCACAGGCATAAACCCGGCTCTGTGTATGCACAAGCTCCCTATGGTTGAAGAATTTAAACCCACTCGTGAACACCAAAGAAAACTGAACCCAAACTTGAAAGAGGTAGTTCGTTTGGAGGTCCAGACGTCCAGAGGCTGTCTCTCTACTACCAGAACAACACCATCTACCGCCCGAGGCTGCCGGTCTGAGACTCACGTTCCATTGCAAAGCTACCTTCTCTCTCATCAACAAAGAAGGTGATAGGAGAAGATCCGTCGTCAAGCAAGCCACGAAGGGTGAAGATCGTTGCTCTCTCCACCAAGGGTTCAACCTTCTCTCCTCAGTGGAGATGATGTTCTTTCTATCTCTTCTTGCCT
Organism: Alisma plantago-aquatica; assembly: GCA_963693085.1. NCBI lineage: Eukaryota > Viridiplantae > Streptophyta > Magnoliopsida > Alismatales > Alismataceae > Alisma > Alisma plantago-aquatica. The sequence continues at coordinate 816,885,176 of OY856409.1, read as the reverse complement.
CCTCCTTTGTTGCTCCCTCTATGAGGAGCGAGTAGTTCCATCCACTGGGGCGCGGGGACTAGCCCCGCTGCCCATGCTTTGTACTTTGTACTAAAAAGATGTTATCCTTTCGTTTTAATACTAAATCATTTCATACATGCTTGAATGATGGCCACGTTCTTGTATGCATCTATTGTCTTTTGTTGTGGTTTGTCTACGACCGCTCTCGAGACTCGAATACCGATTTAGTGTTGGTTTCTAGTGTGTGTATCCACCACGCATCCGCTTCGGTGTCTAGGAGTGTATCTCAAAGAGTGGAGTATACTCACTATCATCCGTTACACCTCCATCTGTATGGAAGTAACCTTGGTAAGTCGAGGAAAACGCTTTGCGAGGGGAATGATGTAAAGCATGTGACCATTTGATCGGGAATGGCTGGCGTTGCAACATTCCCGCACTTCTCGTAGCTAGGTTATCCGAATAGGAGACTAGGCCTACAAAGACACTATTCGATTTGATAATTATCGCTCGCTTGTTAGTTTTAGATGCACGTTTCATGAGGTTGAGTAAGTTTTCTCTCTTTGGAAGACTACATATCTTCATTGACACGTAGAAATGTACCGAATGAGGGCTACTTAACCCTTGAAGGATGCGATGCATTGCTCTTGTCTTATATGGGCATTGGTCTTGTGGAACATCGAAGGATGCAATGCATCTTTCGGGACCGTTTGGAAAGCGAAGTCGCAGGTCGCCGGCGCGGGAGAAGATGGAACGGCGCGAAGGTGAAAAACACGCCGGCGCCTTTAAAAACGATGAGAAGAACGGCGACGGTGATGAAAGTTTCATACATGCTTTACATCATTCCCCTCCAAGAAGCATGTATGGACGTAGAGAGTGTTTACAACATTCAATACTTCATTGACATATATCAAGGGTTAAGTAGCCCTCATTTGGTACATTTCTACGTGTCAATGAAGATATGTAGTCTTCCAAAGAGAGAAAACTTACTCATCAAACTTATTTATATAAACTTATAAATGCAAAAGTTTAACATATCATCTAAATTGATATCTTGATAATACTAAAGATGATATGCAAGAAGATGTTGCATAGCATAACGGTCTCAAGATCGTTTGACCTCACTCAAGGCCTATAAATAAGACCTCAAGGGCCATCCCTGAGGAGGTCCAGACGTCCAGAGGCTGTCTCTCTACTACCAGAACAACACCATCTACCGCCCGAGGCTGCCGGTCTGAGACTCACGTTCCATTGCAAAGCTACCTTCTCTCTCATCAACAAAGAAGGTGATAGGAGAAGATCCGTCGTCAAGCAAGCCACGAAGGGTGAAGATCGTTGCTCTCTCCACCAAGGGTTCAACCTTCTCTCCTCAGTGGAGATGATGTTCTTTCTATCTCTTCTTGCCTCCTCCTTTGTTGCTCCCTCTATGAGGAGCGAGTAGTTCCATCCACTGGGGCGCGGGGACTAGCCCCGCTGCCCATGCTTTGTACTTTGTACTAAAAAGATGTTATCCTTTCGTTTTAATACTAAATCGTTTCATACATGCTTGAATGATGGCCACGTTCTTGTATGCATCTATTGTCTTTTGTTGTGGTTTGTCTACGACCGCTCTCGAGACTCGAATACCGATTTAGTGTTGGTTTCTGGTGTGTGTATCCACCACGCATCCGCTTCGGTGTCTAGGAGTGTATCTCAAAGAGTGGAGTATACTCACTATAATCCGTTACACCTCCATCTGTATGGAAGTAACCTTGGTAAGTCGAGGAACACGCTTTGTGAGGGGAATGATGTAAAGCATGTGACCATTTGATCGGGAATGGCTGGCGTTGCAACATTCCCGCACTTCTCGTAGCTAGGTTATCCGAATAGGAGACTAGGCCTACAAAGACACTATTCGATTTGATAATTATCGCTCGCTTGTTAGTTTTAGATGCACGTTTCATGAGGTTGAGTAAGATTTCTCTCTTTGGAAGACTACATATCTTCATTGACACGTAGAAATGTACCGAATGAGAGCTACTTAACCCTTGAAGGATGCGATGCATTGCTCTTGTCTTATATGGGCATTGGTCTTGTGGAACATCGAAGGATGCAATGCATTGCTCTTGTCTTACGAGGCATCGGTCTTGTGGATCATCCTTGAATGCAAAGCATCGCTCTTGTCTTATAAGGCATCGGTCTTGTGGAACATCCATGCATCTAGCTTATAAGTCTTGCTTGATTAGTACATAAACAATGCATGTGTAGCGGTGGTGAATACCTGCTTAACCCCAGTGATTCATCATCATTTGTTAAATCTTAGTTTTACTTGCTTTATTTACTTTTCATGCTTTAGTCTAAAAACCAATCAAAATACAACCTTTTGATATAAGTGCCAATTATTAAAGTAACTAAGTGAAGTGTTGTACGTTTTCCATCTTGTTGCTTGCAACAAGACCGTTGTCTTTTGGGTTCGATCCTAAATCTGTACTATGATAAGGCTTCCATACTCTTATGGGGTTGGAGTTGTTATCTAAGCACCAGTTATAGGTAAACCTAGGGAAGACATTCATCCTCTCTAGGGTTTTTGGTGATAGAATCCTGGGACTCCCATTGGAAGACTGAAAATCTTTTGGTGTAAGTTCCAGCTCCATCAAAAAATGGCGCCGTTGCCGGGGACAACGGAACGTTAGTATTTCACTTAGTTTATTTTTCTAGTTGGTTAGGATTTTACACTTTCTTTTTTGAATCATAATTCACTATCTTCTTGAAGCTTTCATATTGTCTCTATTATCTAAAGGTGTTCTCTTTTCTTTACTCAGGTAGAACCCGTATATGCAATCACCGCATAATCGAGGATTCTCCCCTGATCCGGAGTTCGACTCCGAGGTAGAGAGAAGTTTCCACCGCAGAATCCGTCTCAATCGCCAACGCGCTAGTCAAATGGCTGACGAACAGCATCAAGTCGCTTTGGTGATGGAGAGAGTCAATGCTGCTATCGCCGCACAACGGGCACAACTCATTGCAGACACCCGTGCCCAAATACAAGCGGAAATACGAGCAGAAGAGCAAGCCCGCATAAGAGCAGAGACCGAGGCTGCTCAGCTCGAACTACGAAACAAGCAACTGAGGGACTATGTTGTCCCGAAGAATTACGAAGACAACCACCCGGTCCAGCCTCCGATCATCAATATCCCAAACTTTGAGATCCGGACCCAGTGGATCCAGATTATGCAAGGAATTTCCTTTTCTGGAGGTTCAGGGGACGATTGCATGGACCACTTGAAACGGTTTAAGGCATTATGCCGCCTGGTCCCGCAAGCTGGCATTGCTTTCGACGCAATAATGCTCCACCTGTTTCATTTCACCTTATCTGGAAGGGCCTTGAGTTGGTACAACTCACTGGATAGAGAACCCATCATAACCACTTGGGCCACTCTAGAGGAAAAATTCTTGGAGAAGTTCTTTCCACCCTCGCTGACCTATGAAATCAGAGGGCAGATCAACCATTTCTCCCAGCTACCTGGAGAAAACCTCGCTGAGGCATGGGAAAGATTCAAGGAACTTCTACGCAAATGCCCTCATCATGGAATTTCACAGAATCAATTGATTGAAACTTTTTATCGAGGGGTAAGCGATGACATTAAACAGTTCCTAGATTCCTCATCTGGAGGAAATTTCATGAGGAAAAATTATGAAGATGCCTGGAAAATCGTTACTTTAGGAGCTGAAAACCAGTCCAACTGGGGGCGGTCAACCGGAAAAGGCATCCTTAAAGTCTGTAAAGCTGAGGAATCTATGGAACTAAAGTCAATAGCCGAAGCTTTGAAGACAATCGCTCATAAACAGCAAACCTTTGAAACAACCCTAGGGGAAATTGATAAGAAGAAAACCCCGCTGGTTCATCAAGTCAAAGCCGTCACAGGATCCTGTGAAGCTTGTCATTCTTCGGATCATCCGACTCTTTCCTGCGGAATACTCTATAATGTGATGATGGATCTGCATCCACCACCACAATCCTATGAGGCCATCACTAATCAGGCTGAAGATCAGATTCCAGAGCAAGTCAATTCCATCCATACTATTCCCGGACAAGTTTATTATAATCCCAGTCAACCAAGGAACCATCCTGGATTCCAGTATGGGAATCCCTCTGGAACTGCGAATCCGCAACATCAGACACAAGGGGGGCTTGACAGTAGGCTGCCTCCTGGATTTCCAAACAATTTTAACCAAAATCAAGGGAACCCAAGGAACAATTTCCCTAGGGCTAACTACCCTAGAAATCAATCAGCATACTATCAGTACACTCATCCCCCGCTTCAACCGCAATTGCATATTCAACAGTCTCAACAACAAAACCCTCAGAAAAACGTCATTGCACAACCGGAAGATGAGCTATCTTTGATAAAACAAATGCTTCAGTCTCAGCAAACCATGCTAGCTAACCAACAAGCCCAACAAAAGGCAGTTGAAACCCAGCTTGCTCAGATTGCTGCACAGTTAAAACCTTCGGCAAGCACTTTTGATGGGCAGCCTGAACCAAATTCTAAGTACGGGCAAAACAAACACGAACAGCTGAATGCCGTCACCACAAGGTCGGGACGCATTCTTCCTGAACCCATCAAGATCACTCTAGATGATGATGATGTGCCCACTTTTATGACGAAAGAGATTTCGCAACAAGGGATTGAAAAATCCTCCGAAGGCACAAAGGACGAAAACAAAGAGCATGTACCTGCAGAATCCAAAGTCCCGCAATTCAAACCAAGGATCCCGTACCCAAGCAGACTGCAAGAAACAAAAATGGACGCCAGGTTTCAAAAATTCAAGGAAGCAATGAAGAAACTTTATATTGACATCCCACTCCTTGACGCTCTATCCGAAGTACCAGCATGGGCAAGGTATCTCAAAACTTTGCTATCACGTAAGTATATCACCAAAGAGCAAGAGACCGTCAAGCTCGCTCAAACCACTTTTGACATCATCCTGAACAAACTACCCAAAAAGAAGAAGGACCCAGGTTCCTTCGGAATCCAATGTTGCATTGGAAATGCATCCACAAAGAAAGGGTTAGCTGACCTCGGGGCTAGTATATCCATTATGCCCTACTCAATGTGCCAACGCCTTGGTCTCACTGACCTGCTGCCTACAGCAATGACTATTCAACTAGCCGACTCCACTGTAACTGCACCGTTGGGAATCATCGAAGATGTCCCAGTAAGGATAGGGAAGGATGCCTACGTTCCATGTGATTTTGTCATCATGGATATCAAAGAAGACTTGAGGTATCCGATCATTTTCGGCAGGCCTTTCCTAGCTACAGCCAGAGTGCTAATCGATGTAGAAGCTGGAACCATCATTCTTAGGCTCGGAAAAGAAGCAATTCAATTCCGCGTCCTTGATAGTATGAAAGGTCCCAGCATCCAAGAAGAGGTCTTTCTTTTAGACGCAATTCAACAAATGTCGCAATTAGAAATTTCCGAGCCAATCGACGAACTTGAAAATGCTCTTATCAATCCAGAAGTTGAGTTCTCTGCAAATGAACTAGTCCAGCAATGTACCCAATACCTAGAGAAGATAGAAGAAGCACCGGAGGCTACTTTTGAAGAGCTTAAAGCCATCACTACCATTGAAGCAGCAGAACCACCAAAAACCCCTGAATTGAAGACTTTACCCACAGGGCTCAAATATGTTTTCCTGGATAGGGAAGAGTTATGCCCAGTTATTATCAACTCCACCCTTACCGAAGACCAAGAAGTCAGGCTTCTGGACAAACTAAGAAGGCAAAAAAAGATCATTGGTTATAAAATAACCGACCTCACAGGCATAAACCCGGCTCTGTGTATGCACAAGCTCCCTATGGTTGAAGAATTTAAACCCACTCGTGAACACCAAAGAAAACTGAACCCAAACTTGAAAGAGGTAGTTCGTTTGGAGGTCCAGACGTCCAGAGGCTGTCTCTCTACTACCAGAACAACACCATCTACCGCCCGAGGCTGCCGGTCTGAGACTCACGTTCCATTGCAAAGCTACCTTCTCTCTCATCAACAAAGAAGGTGATAGGATAAGATCTGTCGTCAAGCAAGCCACGAAGGGTGAAGATCGTTGCTCTCTCCACCAAGGGTTCAACCTTCTCTCCTCAGTGGAGATGATGTTCTTTCTATCTCTTCTTGCCTCCTCCTTTGTTGCTCCCTCTATGAGGAGCGAGTAGTTCCATCCACTGGGGCGCGGGGACTAGCCCCGCTGCCCATGCTTTGTACTTTGTACTAAAAAGATGTTATCCTTTCGTTTTAATACTAAATCGTTTCATACATGCTTGAATGATGGCCACGTTCTTGTATGCATCTATTGTCTTTTGTTGTGGTTTGTCTACGACCGCTCTCGAGACTCGAATACCGATTTAGTGTTGGTTTCTAGTGTGTGTATCCACCACGCATCCGCTTCGGTGTCTAGGAGTGTATCTCAAAGAGTGGAGTATACTCACTATCATCCGTTACACCTCCATCTGTATGGAAGTAACCTTGGTAAGTCGAGGAAAACGCTTTGCGAGGGGAATGATGTAAAGCATGTGACCATTTGATCGGGAATGGCTGGCGTTGCAACATTCCCGCACTTCTCGTAGCTAGGTTATCCGAATAGGAGACTAGGCCTACAAAGACACTATTCGATTTGATAATTATCGCTCGCTTGTTAGTTTTAGATGCACGTTTCATGAGGTTGAGTAAGTTTTCTCTCTTTGGAAGACTACATATCTTCATTGACATGTAGAAATGTACCGAATGAGGGCTACTTAACCCTTGAAGGATGCGATGCATTGCTCTTGTCTTATATGGGCATTGGTCTTGTGGAACATCGAAGGATGCAATGCATCTTTCGGGACCGTTTGGAAAGCGAAGAGTCGCAGGTCGCTGGCGCGGGAGAAGATGGAACGGCGCGAAGGTGAAAAACACGCCGGCGCCTTTAAAAACGATGAGAAGAACGGCGACGGTGATGAAAGTTTCATACATGCTTTACATCATTCCCCTCCAAGAAGCATGTATGGACGTAGAGAGTGTTTACAACATTCAATACTTCATTGACATATATCAAGGGTTAAGTAGCCCTCATTTGGTACATTTCTACGTGTCAATGAAGATATGTAGTCTTCCAAAGAGAGAAAACTTACTCATCAAACTTATTTATATAAACTTATAAATGCAAAAGTTTAACATATCATCTAAATTGATATCTTGATAATACTAAAGATGATATGCAAGAAGATGTTGCATAGCATAACGGTCTCAAGATCGTTTGACCTCACTCAAGGCCTATAAATAAGACCTCAAGGGCCATCCCTGAGGAGGTCCAGACGTCCAGAGGCTGTCTCTCTACTACCAGAACAACACCATCTACCGCCCGAGGCTGCCGGTCTGAGACTCACGTTCCATTGCAAAGCTACCTTCTCTCTCATCAACAAAGAAGGTGATAGGAGAAGATCCGTCGTCAAGCAAGCCACGAAGGGTGAAGATCGTTGCTCTCTCCACCAAGGGTTCAACCTTCTCTCCTCAGTGGAGATGATGTTCTTTCTATCTCTTCTTGCCTCCTCCTTTGTTGCTCCCTCTATGAGGAGCGAGTAGTTCCATCCACTGGGGCGCGGGGACTAGCCCCGCTGCCCATGCTTTGTACTTTGTACTAAAAAGATGTTATCCTTTCGTTTTAATACTAAATCGTTTCATACATGCTTGAATGATGGCCACGTTCTTGTATGCATCTATTGTCTTTTGTTGTGGTTTGTCTACGACCGCTCTCGAGACTCGAATACCGATTTAGTGTTGGTTTCTGGTGTGTGTATCCACCACGCATCCGCTTCGGTGTCTAGGAGTGTATCTCAAAGAGTGGAGTATACTCACTATAATCCGTTACACCTCCATCTGTATGGAAGTAACCTTGGTAAGTCGAGGAACACGCTTTGTGAGGGGAATGATGTAAAGCATGTGACCATTTGATCGGGAATGGCTGGCGTTGCAACATTCCCGCACTTCTCGTAGCTAGGTTATCCGAATAGGAGACTAGGCCTACAAAGACACTATTCAATTTGATAATTATCGCTCGCTTGTTAGTTTTAGATGCACGTTTCATGAGGTTGAGTAAGATTTCTCTCTTTGGAAGACTACATATCTTCATTGACACGTAGAAATGTACCGAATGAGAGCTACTTAACCCTTGAAGGATGCGATGCATTGCTCTTGTCTTATATGGGCATTGGTCTTGTGGAACATCGAAGGATGCAATGCATTGCTCTTGTCTTACGAGGCATCGGTCTTGTGGATCATCCTTGAATGCAAAGCATCGCTCTTGTCTTATAAGGCATCGGTCTTGTGGAACATCCATGCATCTAGCTTATAAGTCTTGCTTGATTAGTACATAAACAATGCATGTGTAGCGGTGGTGAATACCTGCTTAACCCCACTGATTCATCATCATTTGTTAAATCTTAGTTTTACTTGCTTTATTTACTTTTCATGCTTTAGTCTAAAAACCAATCAAAATCCAACCTTTTGATATAAGTGCCAATTACTAAAGTAACTAAGTGAAGTGCTGTACGTTTTCCATCTTGTTGCTTGCAACAAGACCGTTGTCTTTTGGGTTCGATCCTAAATCTGTACTATGATAAGGCTTCCATACTCTTATGGGGTTGGAGTTGTTATCTAAGCACCAGTTATAGGTAAACCTAGGGAAGACATTCATCCTCTCTAGGGTTTTTGGTGATAGAATCCTGGGACTCCCATTGGAAGACTGAAAATCTTTTGGTGTAAGTTCCAGCTCCATCAAAAAATGGCGCCGTTGCCGGGGACAACGGAACGTTAGTATTTCACTTAGTTTATTTTTCTAGTTGGTTAGGATTTTACACTTTCTTTTTTGAATCATAATTCACTATCTTCTTGAAGCTTTCATATTGTCTCTATTATCTAAAGGTGTTCTCTTTTCTTTACTCAGGTAGAACCCGTATATGCAATCACCGCATAATCGAGGATTCTCCCCTGATCCGGAGTTCGACTCCGAGGTAGAGAGAAGTTTCCACCGCAGAATCTGTCTCAATCGCCAACGCGCTAGTCAAATGGCTGACGAACAGCATCAAGCCGCTTTGGTGATGGAGAGAGTCAATGCTGCTATCGCCGCACAACGGGCACAACTCATTGCAGACACCCGTGCCCAAATACAAGCGGAAATACGAGCAGAAGAGCAAGCCCGCATAAGAGCAGAGACCGAGGCTGCTCAGCTCGAACTACGAAACAAGCAACTGAGGGACTATGCTGTCTCGAAGAATTACAAAGACAACCACCCGGTCCAGCCTCCGATCATCAATATCCCAAACTTTGAGATCCGGACCCAGTGGATCCAGATTATGCAAGGAATTTCCTTTTCTGGAGGTTCAGGGGACGATTGCATGGACCACTTGAAACGGTTTAAGGCATTATGCCGCCTGGTCCCGCAAGCTGGCATTGCTTTCGACGCAATAATGCTCCACCTGTTTCATTTCACCTTATCTGGAAGGGCCTTGAGTTGGTACAACTCACTGGACAGAGAACCCATCATAACCACTTGGTCCCCTTTAGAGGAAAAATTCTTGGAGAAGTTCTTTCCACCCTCGCTGACCTATGAAATCAGAGGGCAGATCAACCATTTCTCCCAGCTACCTGGAGAAACCCTCGCTGAGGCATGGGAAAGATTCAAGGAACTTCTACGCAAATGCCCTCATCATGGAATTTCACAGAATCAATTGATTGAAACTTTTTATCGAGGGGTAAGCGATGACATTAAACAGTTCCTAGATTCCTCATCTGGAGGAAATTTCATGAGGAAAAATTATGAAGATGCCTGGAAAATCGTTACTTTAGGAGCTGAAAACCAGTCCAACTGGGGGCGGTCAACTGGAAAAGGCGTCCTTAAAGTCTGTAAAGCTGAGGAATCTATGGAACTAAAGTCAATAGCCGAAGCTTTGAAGACAATCGCTCATAAACAACAAACCTTTGAAACAACCCTAGGGGAAATTGATAAGAAGAAAACCCCGCTGGTTCATCAAGTCAAAGCCGTCACAGGATCCTGTGAAGCTTGTCATTCTTCGGATCATCCGACTCTTTCCTGCGGAATACTCTATAATGTGATGATGGATCTGCATCCACCACCACAATCCTATGAGGCCATCACTAATCAGGCTGAAGATCAGATTCCAGAGCAAGTCAATTCCATCCATACTATTCCCGGACAAGTTTATTATAATCCCAGTCAACCAAGGAACCATCCTGGATTCCAGTATGGGAATCCCTCTGGAACTGCGAATCCGCAACATCAGACACAAGGGGGGCTTGACAGTAGGCTGCCTCCTGGATTTCCAAACAATTTTAACCAAAATCAAGGGAACCCAAGGAACAATTTCCCAAGGGCTAACTACCCTAGAAATCAATCAGCATACTATCAGTACACTCATCCCCCGCTTCACCCGCAATTGCATATTCAACAGTCTCAACAACAAAACCCTCAGAAAAACGTCACTGCACAACCGGAAGATGAGCTATCTTTGATAAAATATCTTTAAGTATCTTTGATAAAACAGTCCCAAGACCGCATGGAGTTCAAACGGTCCCGAGACCGCATGAAGCCAAACGGTCCCAAGACCGCATGGAGTTCAAACGGTCCCGAGACCGCATGAAGCCAAACGGTCCCAAGACCGCATGGAGTTCAAACGGTTTCGAGACCGCATGAAGCCAAACGGTCCCAAGACCGCATGGAGTTCAAACGGTCCCAAGACCGCATGAAGCCAAACGGTCCCAAGACCGCATGGAGTTCAAACGATCCCGAGACCGCATGAAGCCAAACGGTCCCAAGACCGCATGGAGTTCAAACAGTCCCGAGACCGCATGAAGCCAAACGGTCCCAAGACCGTATGGAGTTCAAACGGTCCCGAGACCGCATGAAGCTCAAACGGTCCCGAGACCGCATGAAGCTCAAACGGTCCCGAGACCGCATGAAGCCAAACGGTCCCAAGACCGCATGGAGTTCAAACGGTCCCAAGACCGTTTGACGCCAAATGATCTCAAGACCGTCTGACGCCAAACGGTCTCAAGACCGTTTGACGCCAAAAGGTCTCAAGACCGTTTGAACCCAAACGGTCTCAAGATCGTTTGACCTCACTCAAGGCCTATAAATAAGACCTCAAGGGCCATCCCTGAGGAGGTCCAGACGTCCAGAGGCTGTCTCTCTACTACCAGAACAACACCATCTACCGCCCGAGGCTGCCGGTCTGAGACTCACGTTCCATTGCAAAGCTACCTTCTCTCTCATCAACAAAGAAGGTGATAGGAGAAGATCCGTCGTCAAGCAAGCCACGAAGGGTGAAGATCGTTGCTCTCTCCACCAAGGGTTCAACCTTCTCTCCTCAGTGGAGATGATGTTCTTTCTATCTCTTCTTGCCTCCTCCTTTGTTGCTCCCTCTATGAGGAGCGAGTAGTTCCATCCACTGGGGCGCGGGGACTAGCCCCGCTGCCCATGCTTTGTACTTTGTACTAAAAAGATGTTATCCTTTCGTTTTAATACTAAACCATTTCATACATGCTTGAATGATGGCCACGTTCTTGTATGCATCTATTGTCTTTTGTTGTGGTTTGTCTACGACCGCTCTCGAGACTCGAATACCGATTTAGTGTTGGTTTCTGGTGTGTGTATCCACCACGCATCCGCTTCGGTGTCTAGGAGTGTATCTCAAAGAGTGGAGTATACTCACTATAATCCGTTACACCTCCATCTGTATGGAAGTAACCTTGGTAAGTCGAGGAACACGCTTTGCGAGGGGAATGATGTAAAGCATGTGACCATTTGATCGGGAATGGCTGGCGTTGCAACATTCCCGCACTTCTCGTAGCTAGGTTATACGAATAGGAGACTAGGCCTACAAAGACACTATTCGATTTGATAATTATCGCTCGCTTGTTAGTTTTAGATGCACGTTTCATGAGGTTGAGTAAGATTTCTCTCTTTGGAAGACTACATATCTTCATTGACACGTAGAAATGTACCGAATGAGAGCTACTTAACCCTTGAAGGATGCGATGCATTGCTCTTGTCTTATATGGGCATTGGTCTTGTGGAACATCGAAGGATGCAATGCATTTCTCTTGTCTTACAAGGCATCGGTCTTGTGGATCATCCTTGAATGCAAAGCATCGCTCTTCTCTTATAAGACATCGGTCTTGTGGAACATCCATGCATCTAGCTTATAAGTCTTGCTTGATTAGTACATAAACAATGCATGTGTAGCGGTGGTGAATACCTGCTTAACCCCAGTGATTCATCATCATTTGTTAAATCTTAGTTTTACTTGCTTTATTTACTTTTCATGCTTTAGTCTAAAAACCAATCAAAATCCAACCTTTTGATATAAGTGCCAATTAGTAAAGTAACTAAGTGAAGTGCTGTACGTTTTCCATCTTGTTGCTTGCAACAAGGCCGTTGTCTTTTGGGTTCGATCCTAAATCTGTACTATGATAAGGCTTCCATACTCTTATGGGGTTGGAGTTGTTATCTAAGCACCAGTTATAGGTAAACCTAGGGAAGACATTCATCCTCTCTAGGGTTTTTGGTGATAGAATCCTGGGACTCCCATTGGAAGACTGAAAATCTTTTGGTGTAAGTCCCAGCTCCATCAAAAAATGGCGCCGTTGCCGGGGACAACGGAACGTTAGTATTTCACTTAGTTTATTTTTCTAGTTGGTTAGGATTTTACACTTTCTTTTTTGAATCATAATTCACTATCTTCTTGAAGCTTTCATATTGTCTCTATTATCTAAAGGTGTTCTCTTTTCTTTACTCAGGTAGAACCCGTATATGCAATCACCGCATAATCGATGATTCTCCCCTGATCCGGAGTTCGACTCCGAGGTAGAGAGAAGTTTCCACCGCAGAATCTGTCTCAATCGCCAACGCGCTTGTCAAATGGCTGACGAACAGCATCAAGCCGCTTTGGTGATGGAGAGAGTCAATGCTGCTATCGCCGCACAATGGGCACAACTCATTGCAGACACCCGTGCCCAAATACAAGTGGAAATACGAGCAGAAGAGCAAGCCCGCATAAGAGCAGAGACCGAGGCTGCTCAGCTCGAACTACGAAACAAGCAACTGAGGGACTATGCTGTCCCGAAGAATTACGAAGACAACCACCCGGTCCGGCCTCCGATCATCAATATCCCAAACTTTGAGATCCGGACCCAGTGGATCCAGATTATGCAAGGAATTTCCTTTTCTGGAGGTTCAGGGGACGATTGCATGGACCACTTGAAACGGTTTAAGGCATTATGCCGCCTGGTCCCGCAAGCTGGCATTGCTTTCGACGCAATAATGCTCCACCTGTTTCATTTCACCTTATCTGGAAGGGCCTTGAGTTGGTACAACTCACTGGACAGAGAACCCATCATAACCACTTGGGCCCCTCTAGAGGAAAAATTCTTGGAGAAGTTCTTTCCACCCTCGCTGACCTATGAAATCAGAGGGCAGATCAACCATTTCTCCCAGCTACCTGGAGAAACCCTCGCTGAGGCATGGGAAAGATTCAAGGAACTTCTACGCAAATGCCCTCATCATGGAATTTCACAAAATCAATTGATTGAAACTTTTTATCGAGGGGTAAGCGATGACATTAAACATTTCCTAGATTCCTCATCTGGAGGAAATTTCATGAGGAAAAATTATGAAGATGCCTGGAAAATCGTTACTTTAGGAGCTGAAAACCAGTCCAACTGGGGGCGGTCAACCGGAAAAGGCGTCCTTAAAGTCTGTAAAGCTGAGGAATCTATGGAACTAAAGTCAATAGCCGAAGCTTTGAAGACAATCGCTCATAAACAGCAAACCTTTGAAACAACCCTAGGGGAAATTGATAAGAAGAAAACCCCGCTGGTTCATCAAGTCAAAGCCGTCACAGGATCCTGTGAAGCTTGTCATTCTTCGGATCATCCGACTCTTTCCTGCGGAATACTCTATAATGTGATGATGGATCTGCATCCACCACCACAATCCTATGAGGCCATCACTAATCAGGCTGAAGATCAGATTCCAGAGCAAGTCAATTCCATCCATACTATTCCCGGACAAGTTTATTATAATCCCAGTCAACCAAGGAACCATCCTGGATTCCAGTATGGGAATCCCTCTGGAACTGTGAATCCGCAACATCAGACACAAGGGGGGCTTGACAGTAGGCTGCCTCCTGGATTTCCAAACAATTTTAACCAAAATCAAGGGAACCCAAGGAACAATTTCCCTAGGGCTAACTACCCTAGAAATCAATCAGCATACTATCAGTACACTCATCCCCCGCTTCACCCGCAATTGCATATTCAACAGTCTCAACAACAAAACCCTCAGAAAAACGTCACTGCACAACCGGAAGATGAGCTATCTTTGATAAAACAAATGCTTCAGTCTCAGCAAACCATGCTGGCCAACCAACAAGCTCAACAGAAGGCAGTTGAAGCACAGCTTGCCCAGATTGCTGCACAATTGAAACCCCCAACAGGCACTTTCGCTGGGCAGCCTGAATCGAACCCTAAACATGGGCCAAATAGACATGAGCAATCAAATACTATGACAGCAGCATAATAATGTTTTAACTTCGTCGAGCCAGCGACATAAAACCAAGGCGCTTCTTGGGAGGCAACCCAAGACCTCAGTATCACCTTCTCTAATTTCTTTTGAATTTGTTTTGCTTTCTTTAAGTTCTTTCATCATTAATCTAAAAATACAAAAAAATCTACATAATCAAAACTACAAAAACAATACATAAAACAAACAACATAAAAATTCATAAACCAAAATACAAAAAAAAAAAAATATACATACCCAAAAACAAACATAAAATATACAAACCTTTTGTGCCCCTCCAAACGGTCCTGAAACCGTTTGGGACCAAACGGTCTTGAAACCGTTTGGGACCAAACGGTCTTGAAACCGTTTGGGACCAAACAGTCTTGAAACCATTTGGGACCAAACGGTCTTGAAACCGTTTGGGATCAAACGGTCTTGAAACCGTTTGGGACCAAACGGTCTTGAAACCGTTTGGAATACAAAAGGTCACCAACCAATCACTATAAATATCAACCCTACCCCTCAGTCCTTCTCTCTTCGAACCTTCGAATTCTCCAGAGCTTTCGTGCGAAGAATCTCGTTCTTGCTCCTGTTGCATCCGCGCAAGCTTCTCACCCGTTCGTCCATCCACCTTCCGCAAGGTAGTCCGGCGACTACAAGCACGCTGCTCACTCCGACGTCTCCTTCACCACCATCGCAGTCATCATCGAACGAGTTCACCGACTCCTCTATCACTTTCGTCACCGCGCCGTCCTGTCGCCACCATCATGGCGCCAGTTGCAGTTTCCTGTACCATCGCACGACGTCTCTTGCTCCGCCATCGCCGTCTCTGTCGAAAGATTTCACCACCTCTCCATCGCTTTCATCATCGTCGCCGTTCTTCTCATCGTTTTTAAAGGCGCCGGCGTGTTTTTCACCTTCGCGCCGTTCCAGCTTCTCCCGCGCCGGCGACCTGCGACTCTTCGCTTTCCAAACGGTCCCGAAACCGTTTGGAACCAAACGGTCCGGAAACCGTTTGGGACCAAACGGTCCTGAAACCGTTTGGAACCAAACGGTCTTGAAACCGTTTGGAACCAAACGGTCCTGAAACCGTTTGGGACCAAGCGGTCCTCAAACCGTTTGGAACCAAACGGTCCCGAAACCGTTTGGAACCAAACGGTCCCGAAACCATTTGGAACCAAACGGTCTTGAAATCGTTTGGGATCAAACGGTCTTGAAACCGTTTGGTTTTCGTTTCCCTTTTTGCTTTCATAAAATATATAAAAGATATAACTACAAATCAAATCTACATTGTTTCAAATCTTCTCTAATTATGAAACTCTTATTCTTTTTCAGAAATGGCGTCACCAGCAAACAAAACTTCCGGCTCAGGAACTGCCCCTGCTCTGACAAGGGAGCAGATGATGGAAGAGCGAGACAGGCTCATACAGATCAGGGACACTTACAACGCCACCAGCGCCGTCCCTCCCAAGGTCAAGATCATCGACGTACTGTGTGAGATAACTCGCCTCACCAAATGCTTGGGTGAGGCCCCGGAAGAGGACATCGAGCACATCTCTTCAGACGATGATGAAGGATCGGACTACATACCGAATCCCGATGAAGACTCCTCTGCCCAAGAGACTGAGGGAAAACGCAAAGCTACAAAGGCTGCATCTGGGCAGCCCCCCAAGAGGGCAAGAAAACAAGTCCACCCTCTATCTGCCATGGACCAACCCTTCGCCAAACCATCCACCTTCGCTGCTACCACCATCACCTCTGCAGCTACCATCCCTACCACCTTCATTCCCATCATTGCCGCCAAACCATCCACCTTCGCTGCTACCACCATCACCTCTGCAGCTACCATCCCTACCACCTTCATTCCCATCATTGCCCCAATACCACCACCAGAGCACCTATCCATCCAAACCTCCATCACCACCGATAAAAACCTTAAACCAACTAAGTATGTTTGCTCCAGCATACTAGCAAAAATGGGAATTCACGAGCGCATCTTCAAAGCGCTACAAAAAGCCAACCTCACCAGGTTGTGCTTAATACCTGAATTATCCTACATCGAGCCCACAGCGGAATTTTTCTCCTGCCTGACAAAGGAGCCCGTCGACATTGCAGATAGGTCACGGGATGGGGGTGATAGAAGGATTGTCACCCAAATCTTCGGTAGCAACGTCGTCTTAACAGAGAATATGCTCAATTCAATATTCATTGACGACCTGGAATAGCTACAAAAGGCCAAATCAGTGGGAACTGATCATCCAGAATTCAACCGCCACACATTCTGGAAAAGTTTAACTGGGATTCCCACATACGACGCCAAAACATGCAAAGCGTCCAACATACACTCCGGATTTGTGCGCACTCTGCACAAAATCCTAGCTGGCGCACTTTTTCCAAGAACGGAGGGAGGAAACGTTACAATATCAGACCTCTTTGTCCTCTGGTCTATCCTCCACGGCAGGCCAGTCAACATCGGATGGTTGATGGTCCAGAAATTATCCGCCGCCTTCATAGGGAAAGAGATCTGTTTGGGGGGCCATGTCACATCCATAATTAAATTTTTTAAGATGGACAGGCTATTACCCCAATGCACGCAAATAAAGGGCGACATCCTTACAAACGAACAATCTTTGAAAAATTTGTTTATAATCAAAGAAAAGGATGGGAAGTTACACTATGTATTCGGCCCGATGGTTAAGTCATCAAGAACCCTCCTTCCGTTACCAGAGCTAGCACACTATGATATGACACAGCTCCTCTTTTCTGACGAGGAGCTTACTCATCTACTAGCTTCGGTCACACCCGCTGCAAAGAAACAAACTGCGGGCCCAACTGAAACGAGCATCACAGCCCCGACAGCTCGATCTACAAAAATCCCTGTCAAACGACCTTCTAGGAGGTTGCTGCGGGTCCAACAGCTGTCGGGGACACCAACGTCCCGCCCAAACCCGGAGGACGAGCGGTTTAACGATGAAATCTTAACAACTTCCTCATTTGACTCTTTCATCCAGGGTCTAAATGAGCTGCTCTCCGCTGCCCCCACCACTACTTTCCTCCCCACATCCACGCCAGCATTCGCATCCACCTTTTCACCCACCCTAACATCGGGTTTCCCTTTCTCCACCTCCATGCCCGACTTCACCACCTTTCCATTCACATCCACAGTTCCCACCCCTTCATCATCAGTGCCACCTTTTTTGCCACAAATACCACCGCTCTTCACATCCGCCACAACCCCGACACCGCTGGTGACTTCATCAACAGTCACTACGCAGTTCGGGCTATCATCAGTGTCTCTTCCGCAAGACACTACCACCATCCCACATAGGCCCCAGCCACATCACCCTTCCGCCTCTGGGGCCCCCCTTACTAACATCGGTGAGGAATTCGGCCGTCAATTTGACGCTGTCCGACACCTCCTCACCGATCCTTCTAACCTATTACATTCTATTTTTTCTTGTGTACAGGATTTATCTAAACAGGTAACCAGGATCGACAACCAACACCGAGCTCTTCCTGTCGTCCTACAAGGCATCCAGCAACGACAGGATGAAGTGGCTAAGCAAGTTGAGCATATCAACAGCCACACCAACAACCTGCCAGACCTGATCCTTGGGGCAACGCGCCAGCAAGAAGCTACGACAACAAAAGTCGATGAGATCTCCAACCAGACTCACCCTCTGCAAGGGAATCTCCGCAAGCTTGAGCAGAATCAAGAAGAGCTAAGCACGCGCCTGGCTTCCATCGCCGAAACAATCACGCAGCTCCATCATCATCAAGAGGAAGCTAATATCAATGAAACACAACAACTCCGTGCCCAAGCCATAGATTTGACAGCACGCCTCCTCTCCGCCGAGGGCAGATACACAGATCTCAAAGAAGCCCACGACGCACTGCTCAAGAAACACGAGCATCTGCAAGTGGCTTTCGATGAGCTACAAGCCACTCACCGGCGGTGCAAAAAGTTGACTAAAAAGAAGACAACCGACGAAGCTGCGGACGACAACGACGATGATGACGAAGAAGAAGACGAATCCGATTCATCTGCTGACTCCAATAAAGACACATCTTCAGGAGACAAGCACGATGACGGTGAAGATCCAGGAAACGCAGCAGGACCCCCCCATAGAGGGTCTGATAAAGGTCACCAGGAAAGTGACTACCACCCCAAGTCCCCACAGCATGACAACGTAAACATCTCTTACGGGGACCAATTCTTTGATTACTCCGCTATGGGGTAAATGGGGGAAGCTGCCAAGGATGCGGCCTTCGCTGAGCTCCAACAATGCATACTAAGAGCCAGCGCTACCTCGCCAAAAACTTCTCCCCCCCCAACACCTTCTCCCCCTTACCTAGATGAGGCAGACCGAGTGAGTCTAGATACTGACGCAGATCTTGACTCCGCCTCCGATCTAGACGACAACCTCAGAGACCATGAAGAGGCCCCCGAACAGCACGCCTCCCCTCCACCACAATACCTCCCCCCCGCCACCTCCTCTCCCACAAAAAATGCACGATCTTGATATGACAGCCATCTCTACTTTAGATGCTCAAGACATCTTCATCCTGAACACTATAGTAGACGATGCAAAAGTGGGGGACGACATAGTTTACAACAATACAAAAACCAGGCGTACGTTGACACGTGAAAATTTTCGTTGCATTCTCCGACCCCGGTCTATGATGCCAATGCCAATCTTCCGTGTCCTCCTCGCCAACTGTATAGAAATCTACAGAAGTAAACAGCGGATACAACCAGCCTTCAACGCTTCACCCGCATTGTCTTTTGGCCTTTTACACAAAAGCTTGCGCGCGCGGTCGATTGAGCGGCTGCGTGCCGGTTTAGCACGTCGGGCACGCTATATTACAATGCCATTCCAAGTCTTGGACCACTGGCTTTTTATGGTAGTGGATACCGAAGCAAGGGACGCTAAAGTTTACAACTTCAATAACGCCGAGCTACCAGCCGGCATAATAAACTTCGTCGGGGACGCAGCAGGTGAAGCCCGGTGTATACCCTTCCGGCTGCTCAAAGTAATCTGGGCTGTACGCCCTTCTCTTCGTCAAGACTGGAGCCAACCCTGGTTCAGAATCATTAACCCTCCAGTTCAAGCCACCACGGGATCTGGGGACAGCGCTTTCTACACCATCCGACATATCCAAGCGCTGAACCAAGAAATTCCTTTCACCGAGTTGGCAGCTGAAGACTTCCATTCCTTAAGAGGACGCTACGCCATGGAGCTCATCTGTGACAGAAGATATTTCAACGATCCTACTATGTCACCAGATGATGTTCCAAGGTATCTCTTTTCAGCTGTACAACGCTGACAACGGCGACCTTTCCGCCAAATTCTGCAAGAGTCGGTACAACACAAGTCGCCAGAAGAAGATACCAGCAAAAACGATCCTGCTTACACCACTAAACCAACTTTTCCTGATTTTGATCGCGATTCGTGCAAAGGTCTCACCGACCTTGAAATGCGCATCATCATGGCGAATCTCTCTGCAGAAAAAGATGGCATAGTATTCATGTCTCAAGACATTATCGTGATGGCCGACTCACTGCGAGAAACTTTGCAAGATAAGGGGCAACTTTCTGTCAGTCTCATGACAGCTTACCAGTCTCAGATTGGCCAACATAATCCAGATACATACATGGCGTCCCCATACATGAAGGATGATCTACTCAAACTCAAAAACTTTGGCACAACGGAAGCGTTGATCGCATATCTCCAACATACAACGCCGAAGTTCATCATGTTACCAATCCTGCATCAAGGGCACTGGATTCTTCTGGCAACTAACCTCCAAGACGGAACAACTACAATATACAACAGTTACGACAGCCAGTTCAACGCCCGACAACGACACTACGTCGTAACGCCCAAGACGCCAACAGAAGAAACGGCAAAAGAGTGCGCTGCGAAATTAATAGAGCTTCTGAGTCAGCACACTAAGGCATACAGTAAGGAACACTTCAATCGCCCCGCCTTCTGCCACAAATGCCCCCAGCAAATACGACAATCCAACGACTGCGGCTTCCACGTCCTCTACTGGATATACACCATAATCGTCCTCCAAAGACCAGTGGAGGAAATGACTGACGTGGACTACCACGCCTTACGTGGGCAGTTCGCATCTACACTACTCCGTTCTCCAGGGGCAAACGAAAATCTACCTTAACCTGCAGCCCTTGTTCTAATGATTCCTCAACCTTCCACTTTGCCACTCTGGGGACAGAGTGTGTGATAAGTTAGGGAGGGATACATTAGACAAGGGCTAGGTATCAACTTCTATACTTCCTTTTTCCATACATTTCTTCATTCCTAATTTTTTTTTTTTTACAATTCTTTAAAGTCTCAATGCTTTTCACAATTCTTTTTCAAAAATAGTCACCTCAACTAACCCTAGAATCATGTTAGTCTCTGCAAGTAAATAGCACTCAGACATCAAATGGCGATTTATCAATTTCCACCTACTATGGATCCCATATTTTTTTGCTTCAATTCTTTATCTGACTCTCCACAGGTCAAAATCAGGGCAGAAATAAGCCGAGATCTCGAGGACGAGAGGGAAATTAGGCAACTTCCGAATCAAAAAGTTCTGCAAGTGGACCACAAACCAAATAAGTGCATGCTGAAAAACTTTAAGAACAGCTTCCCTCTCTTCAAAATAAAAGAGGCTTGGCCGCCCAAAATAAATCCTCTTTCCAAAACCCAAGCCTGTGAGTTTTTGAATAAAAGCCAGAGAGACGAATAAAATCATGAGAGTTGTGCCGCGCATAAGGACCTATATGAAGAACTGATAAAGGGCTCACCCGGCCGGCACATTCCGCTGCCCTCACAAAGGCAGATGTGTCGCGTCCGGTAGTGAAACCCTAAAAGTTCCAAGTATATGAAAAGGCTCATAAAGGACTTGCCCGGCCGGTACATTCAGCTGCCCTTATAAAGGCAGATGTGTCGTGCCCGGTAGTGAGATCCTAAAAAGCATAGACAGCCCTCCCCCACTCGAAGGGGAGCTACACTCCAAGCCTTTAGCCAACCCTCATACCCTCTCTAGCTTCCAATAGGTTTCCAGAGAGGTATAAAGTTGATTAGAGTCAACGGCATGCACAAAATAAATGTGGTCCCAAGGCAAATTTTGAGATACGGAAAAACCCTGAGATCCAAGCAACTCTCAAAATCCAAAAGAATCAAGGCATGTAATAAGCCTCGATATGACCCCTGGGGAACTCAGGTCAAGAATTGAAGCAAGAGTATGGAGACCCTAATTAAGATCGCCTCGCCATTTCATGTCTCAGCTCTATCTAACTTGAGGAAAAGCTAGACTCTAAGTTAGGGGGGGTGATAACCTCCTATTTTAGTAGTTTATCTTAGTCTTTTTCTCTAGTTTTCCATACTCTTTTTACGTTTATACGGTACATAAACCTAATTTTACCCTTTTTTTGTAAATACATCATCACACTAACTTTTTCCTTTTACACTTGCAAAAAAAGCACAAAAAAAATCATAAAAGAATAAACAACCTCAAGGCCGAGTGAAGCCAAACGGTCCCAAGACCGCATGGAATTCAAACGGTCCCGAGACCGCATGAAGCCAAACGGTCCCAAGACCGCATGGAGTTCAAACGATCCCGAGACCGCATGAAGCCAAACGGTCCCAAGACCGCATGGAGTTCAAACGGTCCCGAGACCGCATGAAGCCAAACGGTCCCAAGACCGCATGGAGTTCAAACGGTCCCGAGACCGCATGAAGCCAAACGGTCCCAAGACCGCATGGAGTTCAAACGGTCCCGAGACCGAATGAAGCCAAACGGTCCCAAGACCGCATGGAGTTCAAACGATCCCGAGACCGCATGAAGCCAAACGGTCCCAAGACCGCATGGAGTTCAAACGGTCCCGAGACCGCATGAAGCCAAACGGTCCCAAGACCGCATGGAGTTCAAACGGTCCCGAGACCGCATGAAGCCAAACGGTCCCAAGACCATATGGAGTTCAAACGGTCCCGAGACCGCATGAAGCTCAAACGGTCCCGAGACCGCATGAAGCTCAAACGGTCCCGAGACCGCATGAAGCCAAACGGTCCCAAGACCGCATGGAGTTCAAACGGTCCCAAGACCGTTTGACGCCAAACGATCTCAAGACCGTCTGACACCAAACGGTCTCAAGACCGTTTGACGCCAAAAGGTCTCAAGACCGTTTGAACCCAAACGGTCTCAAGATCGTTTGACCTCACTCAAGGCCTATAAATAAGACCTCAAGGGCCATCCCTGAGGAGGTCCAGACGTCCAGAGGCTGTCTCTCTACTACCAGAACAACACCATCTACCACCCGAGGCTGCCGGTCTGAGACTCACGTTCCATTGCAAAGCTACCTTCTCTCTCATCAACAAAGAAGGTGATAGGAGAAGATCCGTCGTCAAGCAAGCAACGAAGGGTGAAGATCGTTGCTCTCTCCACCAAGGGTTCAACCTTCTCTCCTCAGTGGAGATGATGTTCTTTCTATCTCTTCTTGCCTCCTCCTTTGTTGCTCCCTCTATGAGGAGCGAGTAGTTCCATCCACTGGGGCGCGGGGACTAGCCCCGCTGCCCATGCTTTGTACTTTGTACTAAAAAGATGTTATCCTTTCGTTTTAATACTAAATCGTTTCATACATGCTTGAATGATGGCCACGTTCTTGTATGCATCTATTGTCTTTTGTTGTGGTTTGTCTACGACCGCTCTCGAGACTCGAATACCGATTTAGTGTTGGTTTCTGGTGTGTGTATCCACCACGCATCCGCTTCGGTGTCTAGGAGTGTATCTCAAAGAGTGGAGTATACTCACTATCATCCGTTACACCTCCATCTGTATGGAAGTAACCTTGGTAAGTCGAGGAACACGCTTTGTGAGGGGAATGATGTAAAGCATGTGACCATTTGATCGGGAATGGCTGGCGTTGCAACATTCCCGCACTTATCGTAGCTAGGTTATCCGAATAGGAGACTAGGCCTACAAAGACACTATTCGATTTGATAATTATCGCTCGCTTGTTAGTTTTAGATGCACGTTTCATGAGGTTGAGTAAGATTTCTCTCTTTGGAAGACTACATATCTTCATTGACACGTAGAAATGTACCGAATGAGAGCTACTTAACCCTTGAAGGATGCGATGCATTGCTCTTGTCTTATATGGGCATTGGTCTTGTGGAACATCGAAGGATGCAATGCATTGCTCTTGTCTTACGAGGCATCGGTCTTGTGGATCATCCTTGAATGCAAAGCATCGCTCTTGTCTTATAAGGCATCGGTCTTGTGGAACATCCATGCATCTAGCTTATAAGTCTTGCTTGATTAGTACATAAACAATGCATGTGTAGCGGTGGTGAATACCTGCTTAACCCCAGTGATTCATCATCATTTGTTAAATCTTAGTTTTACTTGCTTTATTTACTTTTCATGCTTTAGTCTAAAAACCAATCAAAATCCAACCTTTTGATATAAGTGCCAATTAGTAAAGTAACTAAGTGAAGTGCTGTACGTTTTCCATCTTGTTGCTTGCAACAAGACCGTTGTCTTTTGGGTTCGATCCTAAATCTGTACTATGATAAGGCTTCCATACTCTTATGGGGTTGGAGTTGTTTTCTAAGCACCAGTTATAGGTAAACCTAGGGAAGACATTCATCCTCTCTAGGGTTTTTGGTGATAGAATCCTGGGACTCCCATTGGAAGACTGAAAATCTTTTGGTGTAAGTCCCAGCTCCATCAGGAATGCAGTTGAGGTTCAGTACCGCTTTCCACCCCTAGACGGATGGGCAGTCTGAAAGGACTATTCAGACTTTGGAGGATCTTCTCTGAGCATGTGTTTTGCAGTTCCTAGGCAGTTGGTATGAGCATCTCAGTTTGATAGAATTCACTTACAATAACAGTTACCCGTGGAGCTTTGACATGGCTCCTTATGAGGCTCTATATGGAAGGAAGTGCAGATCCCCTTTATGCTGGTTTGAGTCTGGTGAATATTAGCTTTTGGGTCCTGAGTTAGTGCAGCAGACAACAGAAAAGATCAAAGTGATACAACAACAGTTGAAGGCGGCACAGGACAGACAAAAGTCTTATGCAGACAATCACCGACGACCTTTAGAGTTCCATGTGGGAGACAAAGTGTATCTCAAGGTCTCACCTTGGAAAGGCGTGCTAAGGTTTGGCTGAAAAGGCAAACTGGCACCCAGGTATATGGGGCCATACCCGGTAATAGCACGTGTTGGCAAGGTAGCTTACAAGTTAGAGCTATCGCCAGAGTTGCACAGGTGGCATCCAGTATTCCATGTCAGTATGCTGAAGAAAAGTCATCCAGACACAGGGACAGTGATACAGCCAGTTGAGGTTGAGCTTGATGAAGACGTGACCTATGAGGAGGGTCTGATGGCGATCCTTGACAGAAGAGTAAAGAAGTTGAAGAGGAAGGACCTGGTTCTTGTGAAGGTTCTTCGGCATCATCGTGGTGTTGAGGAAGCCACATGGGAGCTTGAGGAAGAGATGAGGTGGAAGTATCCCACACTTTTCTCTTCAGATTTTGGGGAAGAAATCCCTTTGTAGAGATTTATGGCTTGTAAGGACCCTGACCTTCGTTTTGGGCTTACCCTATTTGTTTTGCCTAAACCTTGTGCTTGGTTGCTTGCTAATCATCTTGAGTGATTATTAAGGTTTTCTTGTGCTTAGTTGAGAGCTGGAGGTGCTACTTGCAAAATAACCTAAGTTAGGGTTAGAGGGTGGGTGCAGACTTTAAACATGCCTCTACACTTATATGTTTCAACCATATTTTTACATGAGGATGCCATTGGGAAGACTTATTAACATGGATACTCACACTGCCTACCACACAATGAGTAAATTCTCTAGGGTAGAAGTAGGAATTGACACCTCAAAAGCATTGGTACCTAATATATTAATTAAGACATAGAGTACCATATAGAATATATGTCCCTTCTGGATAAGTGCCTTTATGTGGGAATATGGGACACGGAAACAAATACTATAGGGATGCAAGGGCCAATCAAGATGTACAAGGAGCCCAACCCAATGAAACAACAAACATCCAACAAGTACAATATGAGAAAAATGAATGGCAACAAAAGTGGAGTAGGGGAAATAGAAATCAAAGAGGAAGTAAATATAAACTGGACAACTTGCACATAAACTATCTAAGAAACAACATATTTGACAATTTAGGGGAGAAAATAACAAAACTAGGGGAAAATAATAGAGTTATAGAGCTTAGGGCAAGGACAACATAATCTGAACCCACCATCTATAAAGATAAGGTATGTAAAAAGAAGAAACTAGTCACGAATGTAGAAAAACTGGAGACTATAGACCAAAGCTGGAAGACTTTGGGGTAAATTACTAACATCATTTCATAGAAGGATGCATAAAATAGAGAAGAGAGTACTATTATATAATAATTTATGTCGATGAGCAAGAGGACACCTACATGGTTGTCAATCCTTGTGGCACACCACCATGCAAAATGAGGTTAATCAAAACATAAAACACAATTAACTACTAACCAATCACATACCTAAAAAGTGGAAAAATTAAAACTAATTTCAATATTATGAACAAGTTCTAAAAATTTTATATAAAGGTCCATCTTTTCCATTTTTGTATAACATAGCGGGTATTTACATCTATGTCCATTGGCCTCAGACATATCATGTATACAAATGATATTCCACTTGTACATTACATATTTTACAAACACTAGAATACTACCAAATTCTTGCATCGATATAAGTATATCATTTAGAAAACACATCCCATACCCAGACCTGAGACTATAGGGATGACACTAGGACTCTACTACTAAAAATAAAAGTTGTCCAACCTTCTATGATTGATGATCACCGGGCTTCTCCTTTTCCATAGCATGACCTCAACCACATAGCCTGCGGCCACCTAAAAAAATGTGGTGACCCATGAGGTGAGACCCAGTCACAATGAGAGATATAACTCTCTCCAATAGATGTTATTTACAATATATTAATTAATAGTAAGTAGATTGAAAGGACTAAATATTGAATAAGCATTTAAGAAGATTGAACAGTTTAAGCAATTTAAGCAATTTAAGAAAATAAACTTAACAACAAGTATAATTATTCAGGTATCATAAGATTGCATCATATAAGAACTATGTAGTATAAAGATAGGGTTAGGGCTAAGCAACCATTGTGAAACATATTTAACCCTAGAAAATATACTACATGACTTGTATTACATCTTTAATTATGATCTAGGGAGTTTGAGTCATAGCACTCAAAGTACAATTGACCACTGCAAAGTGCTATTTAATTCTATATAAGATCTAGGAGTGACGATATCCTAAGATCTCTCCTCTACCTGGTTAGTATGCACAAAAAGGTAGTGACATATCAATCAATCTACCACTACAATGACATATAGTCAAGCTGCTAACACCTAATTTTCCCTTGGTACAGGTCATGAAACTAGCCACCATGGTATGCAAAGTATAAACCTGCCACTGAGGTACAATTGTAGTTGTCCTCCAATCACAATCCATATATAATCACCAAGACACGACTAAATCCATTTTGAAAAAGAGGGCTAGGTATGACCACAATCATCCAAACTAAAACTTGGGGTCAGGGTGACAAGCACCCCACATATTCTACAATATGCACTCTAAGTTTCCCTTAGGAATACTCATTTCACCATCCAGTAAGTTCTGACACTAAATATGGTTCAACGACACATGGCGCTACATGATTAGGGTTACACTTGATTATTTACTACCAATTGGGTCAATTAAGGCTTCATTATACAAATGTACATACAAACCCTAATTCATTTCTATCAAGTGTATAAATATTGCAACTCAAAAGATATAAAATGTATGAGGTATATAATGTTAATCACATTACCACATTATACTCATTCATTCCTAAATCATAAGATTGTACTTGTCATCCTACAATTGCAAGGTACAATTTCTTATCTCAAGTTCCATCGTTCCAACCCTGATTGTATCATGAAGAGGATTATACCTTCATCAGGGCTTAGCCTTGCCCAAAGGTCTTAAAGACCATAACATAAATTCCTACAAGATCATCATTATCTTTTAATGTCTCAGAACAAGGCTCAGTAGATCATCAATCAGACATGTAACATATAATATATATATAGAAAGAACTATGATGTTCAACTATCATCATATTATGGTTTCAACACAAGAAGAGAGCATTTCATTGCCACATTTCATCATTTAAGAAGGATCATTAAAATCAATCACTACCACTTAGTCACACTAGAGTTGGTGTAACAGGCCATGTTTCATTAGGGATACACACCCACTTGTTATGGTGATTTATCAAATATATTCATATGAGGGAAAAGGTAAGACTACAAATTAAGGGCATTAAACCACCAAATCATCATTATTAGAACTAAAATATTATACTATAGGATTCATTCTAATCCATTGGATGTTGAAGCATCCAATCTCATTCATTGAATCAGGTTCATTACTCAAAACCATCAATTTGAGTATAGGTCTAACCATTGAATCAATTGAACCAAGAAACCATTAGTTTAGGGATAAAATGAAGCTACATTCAAAGCCTTGACTCGGCTTCGGTTGTGGTGACCTAATCCACCATCGCTTGTAACACATTGTGTCACCATCGGTTGATAGGGTCAGCTTTATCATCCTTTGTCACCATCAGATGTTGAGTTAAAACCACCATCAGTTGATGCCATCTATAGGGCATTAGACCATCGGTTGAGAAGCTTCTAAAGGAGCATATAGCAGACCTAAGGTGTGGCCATCAGTTGATACGATCAGTTGTCACCATGGATCATCACCATCGGTTGTCAAGAAGACAACATGTTGGTTGTTTACACTAACGAGCTTCAATCATAAGAATGATCTTTTACTCAACTAGCTATATCCCGCAAGTATACAAGAGTAGTTGTAGTCAAGGTCGAACACAAGGAGCGTTGGTTAGTTAGGCGCAAGAGTTATGATTTTCAATAATCTAGATCGTTGTACACAAGATGATTGGATTAGAACAACTAAATTATAGATTTAAAACAAAACAGTAAGTTATCACTTAAGAAAAGTTAAGATTCAGATATGGAAGGATCTTGGACCTAGGATTTCACTATCACATCATAGCTTATATTAAAATACGAATTTAAACATGTTAATTAACTTTCAAAGGAGGTTTGTAGTCATCACTCACCTCCCGGTGAAGTGATGATGATTTTAACTCCATACATCACTCTCGTGTATGTATTTCATTTCAAATCACAAACCTTACTCCTCAACATAATCCCAGCCACTCTCGTGGTCAAGGACAAGTTGCCAAAAGAGTAACTCCATACTCTCAAACACATCTTCTCAAATTATGAAAGAAAGTATAAAACATGCAAGTATGATGGCCAATCACACAAACAAGCATTTCAGATCTGAAAAAACTTTCGGAACATGTAAGAAACTAACATTTAGTACGAAATTCATATGTTCTTACAAGCTATGACATGGGAGTTACTCTCCCATGCCCAAGAAAAAGGGTCTACTCGTCCATAATGATGTACAGCAGAAAATGTGCAGAAATTTCAGAGTTTAGCATGGTTTAGAGAAGGAAAAGCTAAGCAATCCCAAGGTGTAACCAAAGGAAGGTAGAATTCTGACTTGAGGACGAAATCCCACTTCTACAGCTGCTCCAAACCGGACAAACTTCCCTCCCGAGAAGCTTTGTGGAGTGAAGAAGCTTTGTTGCACCTTGCTGCTGCAAATGGAGAAGAAGAAGAAGAAGAGCAATGGTCTTCTTTCTCAAGAAAACCTTTGGAATCCTTCAAAATCGCCTCCTCTCTGCTTTACTCTGTGTCTGGGACGAGCAAGACGTTCCAAATGACCCCCGATAACCGTCCCTCGACTTCCCTCCTCTCTTTTAATTCAAAATCTCGAATTTCCAAATTCTGAAACTGCCGGCTGAACGGCGTGCAGATTGATTGCACGTCGTGCACTTCACAAAAAGCGGCAGTTATCAGTACTCTGAACGGCGTGCAAAGGGAACTTGCACCCCGTGCAAGTTTCCAGAAGTGTCTGTAAAATGCGTGTTCCATCTGAACGGCGTGCAAACGGATTTGAACACCGTGCAAACTTCTTTGCAAGCTACAGAAAAGTTGAACGGCGTGCAGATTCAGTTTGCACCCCATTCAAGTTTCCAGAAAGGTCTGCAGGAAAATGAGTAAGATTTTTGGGAACGTGCACGCCGTTCAAACAAGTTGAACGCCGTGCAAGTTGTTGTTTCTGCACAAAAAAGCATTGAAATGAGTTGTTTTTGAACCAGAAAGACAAGGCAAGTTATGGTAAAGCATTTTTGACGAATTGATGGCAAAAGTAATATGAAAAGAGACTAAATTAAATCAGAATGAATCAAAATGTTGTGTGAAAACATGTGAAAATATGATATATACATCACACAACAAATCCCCCTAAGCTTGAACTGTTGCTTGTCCTCAAGCAAAGAGAAACATGGTTATATGAAAGAAAGAAATTTTTACCCATGTGTGAATGAACAGAGAAACAGATATGCAATAATCTCAGACATGTGTGCAATGAGTTCGTGTTTGTAGAAGATATCTCCAAAATCTCAACATCAAAGGTAGAAAGAATTAGTTCATTAAGGTTGATTCCAAAACCAAGCAAATACCTAACTAACATCACTAATAAGAATATGGATACTTAAATCAAAGGGTTAGTGCATTTGCATAACAGAATTTTCAGCTATATGGATTTTTGAAGACCAAAAGAATGCTGTCCTTAACCAACTTGATTGAACTCTTTTCCAAGAGATATATCAATAAGATTTTTGGGTTTCCAGCATTCGGCTGCTAATTTAGGCTTATGCTCACGTGGAATGCTGGTTGGGGTGTTTTTCTTACCCTCTTTTCATTATTCATATCACCTAACTGTCGTTTCCAGATCGGGCTTACACTAGGTTAGCATAATATGTGGGCCATAGGGCCATCTTTTATTGGGTAAAGGTATGAAACAAAACAAAAAGTCAAATAAGAAGGTTAAAGACAGCAAGGTTTTTGGCATTCTTTTTAAAGGTTTTCACTATAAAATTCGTTTTCAATTGCACTAACAGTTTGATAAAAGTATCATGTTTTTTCACTAGTGTTGCCGATTAAATGATTTGCCAAAATTTTTTGAATCATTACATGTTTTGAGTATTCCATGATGCAGAAAAAGGGAGATATCAATTACAAACACAATCTCATCAATGTACATGGGTAATTTTTAGTTTCCATTTCATTCAACATGTTTTCAAATTTTTCTCTTACATATAGCCAATCATATCTCATTGAGGAACAAAATAAAAGGGGTTTCATTCTAACAAGGTAGCCTCTGATCATATGGAATTTTGCCATCAAAGAACAAAACAGACTGACATGAAAGAAAAAGAACTGACACAACAGACTCAACTGAAAGAAAAACTGAAATACAACTGAAACAAAAACTGAAATAAAGATACAACTACCAAATACCAAATACCGGTCGGTTGTGTCCCCCCTAAGCTTGAAATCAGCAGTGACCTCACTGCTTCAATCGCACTCAAGAGGTACACAACCGGGTACCTCATCATGGTGGAAACATCAAAGTCCATGGAGGACCGGTGCTCTGATTTGCAGCTGGAAATTGTTGTGCTAAAGATTTATGCCTCCTTGCAAATATGTCCTTGATTTGGGGAAAGCAAAAGCACCTATGAGCTGCAACAATAATAGTCTTTTGTATGCCAATACTATTTGTCTTTTCATTCTTCTTTGAATCATCATCAAAATATGAGTTGGGAAGAGTGGTCTCATTATAAAGTAATGTGTCATCTAGAATGTGAGGAGGAAGGACATGTGGCTTGCTTGAAGAATCAACATGTAGAGCATGTGTTGTAGCTCTCTCCCCTTTAGTTGCAACTTCATAATCATCATGGATATCAATATCATCATACTTTGAAGGATATACCTCTATAACAACTCCATTCTTCAATGTCACCGGCCTGAAATATGTTGGATTCATCTCCGGTGGACTAGGCAAGAAAGGTGGAAATGCTTCTTTGCTAAAAAGAGCTTGTTGGGTAATTTGTTTCTCCAAGATGTGTGCATGAGTGGTAATATCGTCCACCTTAGAAGAGAGTTGGAAAATGGCACCCTTCATTGATTGTCTTTGTTGATGGAACTCCTCATTTTGCTGCATTTGAGTTGAAATAAATGTTGCAAGCATGGACTCTAATCTAGAAGTTACTTGTGGTTGTTGTGGCTGAATGAAATTTGGGTTTGCATTGATGTAGAAGTCTGGTGGAGTGTAGCCTATTGGAGAATAAATAGAAGAAGCATAACATGTAGAAGATGAGTTTCCAAGCAACCCACATGAATCACAAATAATATTGGTTGCTTGAAATGGTTGTGTGCTTAGCTTATCAAACCTTTGTGATAAAGTGTCTATCTTTGCTGAAATTATGTCTATAGAACCAACCGTGTGATCTTCGCTTTGCTTTCTAGAAGTAGTATGTGAAAAGGATGGGTGGTAGCTTGTAGCCATACTCCATTGGAAATGATTTGATGCCATATCTTCAATAATAGCATAGGCTTCTCCATAAGATTTGTTCATTACAACTCCATTTGCAGCTGCATCAATAGGCATCCTTGTATTGCAACACAAACCATTATAGAAAGATTGCAATAGAAGCCAATTGCTTAGACCATGATGTGGACAAAGATGTTGAAGATCTTTGAACCTCTCCCATGTATCATACAAGGTCTCTCCATCCCTTTGAGAATAATTGATGAGTTGACTCCTTAGCTGCAAAGTTTTGCTAGGTGGAAAATATCTTGCCAAAAAGACCTTTAGAAGCTCCTCCCAAGTGCCGATTGACTTCTTTGGCAAAGTATAGAGCCATGCCTTGGCTCTATCTTTAAGAGAGAATGGAAAAAGAATTAGGCGTATCCCATCAGTAGGAACACCATATATCTTTATGGTGCTTAGCAACTGCAGAAATTCAGCAATGTGGAGGTTTGGATCCTCCATTGGTGTCCCTCCAAATGCATTCAGCTGTAGCAATTGTATGATGGATGGGCTGATAGAAAACTCCTCTTCCTCAAATTCTGAAATATTAATAGGCCCACTCATGTGCATTGCAGCTGTACCAAAGTAGTCCTTAAGAGGAAGGTCATCCTCCTTGACTAGTTCTTCATGTGAATCCATAGGATTAGGTAGATGTGGTGTAGATGGTGGTGGTGTATGTTGTATGGATGTTGGTGATGTATATGATGGTGGTGAATTAGATGTGAATGATGGTGGTGTGGATGAAGGATGTGTGGATGAGGGTGGTACATATGAAGGTGATGTGGATGAAGGCGACATGGGTTATTGTCGTTTGGATGATGGTGACATGGATGATGGTTGTGCGGGTTGTGATTCCTCCATACATGTTTGGGTTTCACTCCTTCTTTCTCCATGAGGGCTGCAAATAGTGTGTTCATTTTTTGAATGTAGAGATATGCACGGTTCAAGGATCATTTTATGAACACCCCATATGCTCCTGCAAATAAACAAGGTGAGTGAGATACTAAAACAAACATGGAAGATACAACAAATTATGATGATCATGATGAATTATGATTTATGGATATGATGGTGCATATGAAGGTTGTGATCTAGTCTCATTTACTTATAAAAAACTCTTACTCTAACAGGAATACCGATGCTCCCCGGCAACGGTGCCAAAAACTTGTTGGTTGTTTACACTAACGAGTTTCAATCATAAGAATGATCTTTTACTCAACTAGCTATATCCCGCAAGTATACGAGAGTAGTTGTAGTCGAGGTCGAATACAAGGAGTGTTGGTTAGTTAGGCGCAAGAGTTATGATTTTCAATAATCTAGATCGTTGTACACAAGATGATTGGATTAGAACAACTAAATTATAGATTTAAAACAAAATAGTAAGTTATCACTTAAGAAAAGTTAAGATTCAGATATGGAAGGATCTTGGACCTAGGATTTCACTATCACATCATAGCTTATATTAAAATATGAATTTAAACATGTTAATTAACTTGCAAAGGAGGTTTGTAGTCATCACTCACCTCCCGGTGAAGTGATGATGATTTTAACTCCATACATCACTCTTGTGTATGTATTTCATTTCAAATCACAAACCTTGCTCCTCAACATAATCCCAGCCACTCTCGTGGTCAAGGACAAGTTGCCAAAAGAGTAACTCCATACTCTCAAACACATCTTCTCAGATTATGAAAGAAAGTATAAAACATGCAAGTATGATGGCCAATCACACAAACAAGCATTTCAGATCTGAAACAACTTTTGGAACATGCAAGAAACTAACATTTAGTATGAAATTCATATGTTCTTATAAGCTATGACATGGGAGTTACTCTCCCATGCCTAAGAAAAAGGGTCTACTCGTCCATAATGATGTACAGCAGAAAATGTGCAGAAATTTCAGAGTTTAGCATGGTTTAGAGAAGGAAAAGCTAAGCAATCCCAAGGTGTAACCAAAGGAAGGTAGAATTCCGACTTGAGGAAGAAATCCCACTTCTACAGCTGCTCCAAACCGGACAAACTTCCCTCCCGAGAAGCTTTGTGGAGTGAAGAAGCTCTGTTGCACCTTGCTGCTGCAAATGGAGAAGAAGAAGAAGAGCAATGGTCTTCTTTCTCAAGAAAACCTTTGGAATCCTTCAAAATCGCCTCCTCTCTGCTTTACTCTGTGTCTGGGACAAGCAAGACGTTCCAAATGACCCTCGATAACCGTCCCTTGACTTCCCTCCTCTCTTTTAATTCAAAATCTCGAATTTCCAAATTCTGAAACTACTGACTGAACGGCGTGCAGATTTATTGCACGCCGTGCACTTCACAAAAAGCGGCAGTTATCAGTACTCTGAACGGTGTGCAAAGGGAACTTGCACCCCGTGCAAGTTTCCAGAAGTGTCTGTAAAATGCGCGTTCCATCTGAACGGCGTGCAAACGGATTTGAACGCCGTGCAAACTTCTTTGCAAGCTACAGAAAAGTTGAACGGCGTGCAGATTCAGTTTGCACCCCATTCAAGTTTCCAGAAAGGTCTGCAGGAAAACGAGTAAGATTTTTGGGAACTTGCACGCCGTTCAAACAAGTTGAACGTCATGCAAGTTGCTGTTTCTGCACAAAAGAGCATTGAAATGAGTTGTTTTTAAACCAGAAAGACAAGGCAAGTTATGGTAAAGCATTTTTGACGAATTGATGGCAAAAGTAATATGAAAAGAGACTAAATTAAATCAGAATGAATCAAAATGTTGTGTGAAAACATGTGAAAATATGATATATAAATCACACAACACAACACCATAAGATGTCACAAGGATACTACCACCGTTCATGTGTAAAGTGGAAAATAGCATATAACCCTAATTCTAGACAATCGTTTGATAGGTTCTAAGCACCATCAGTTGTCATAAAAACCTTAAATAAGTCATATTCTAACTTAGGAAGAATGAGCACATGATTTTAGGTTCATCTAGAATTGGAAACTAGGAAAAAACAACATAAAAATAGAAACCTAAGCAAGCATAGTTTCTACGTGCTTGGATCTTCATTTTAGAGAAAGTAAATGAGCAAGAAAGCTTGTAGTACATAATAAAAGTGAAGGTAGTTATAAAATTAACCTCTAGGAAGAAGAACAGGCTTCTAGTAGCAATAAACTCGAGCAAAACTCTAGATCCAAACAAGTTTTCGTACTAATAAAGGTAATAAATGGCTTTAAAAAACAATTAAAATGAAAATCAAAAGAAGGAGATCAATTATTATGACTAAGTCAAACTAATGGTAAGACATTGGATATCTAGAATGACAAATACCACATTGTGAATCAAAGAAATAAAAATAATTTCCTTTTCAAGATGAAATTTCAACCATGAATCACGATGTTTTGAACCAAACCAAGTATGATTTTGTGTCACATGGATGCATGCAGGCGGTGTGTGTGTGGTTTTATTTTAATAGACACTATGAAACCAAAAACCTAAATCAATATTCGATTCACATACCCCTATAGTTACACATGGCATATGCCTTCCACTAATACTTAATTGATAAAACTTTCTTTATAAGTAAGAAGTATGGGACTAAAATTGTTGAATGAGGCTTTACATTACCTCAAAAAGGGTAGGAATTCAACATTTCCCAAAATAATTCACAAATCCCAAAATTTGGTCAAAATGACAACTAAAACTATGTCTTTCAACATAGGTATCATGTCTCTTTGAACCTTGCATTTCAGACCTAGAGAGAAGTGGTGAACTAAGTGTTAAACTAGACTTCCTAATTCCGATTTCAATCAACCATGCAAACATACAAGGGAACGAGTACGAGTTCATATTGGGTGTGTACATTACATTCTTTATAATAAGCAGTACCATGAGTGCTCTAGAAAGAACACCCAACTCAGATAGACCCTCACCTAGGTTAATCTCAAACCGTGGGGATCTCTAGGGTTGTATTATCTAGTTCTAAGTCTGGATACATATGGCTCGACTCCATTCAGAGTAAAGCTCTTCCTCTACCAGGACAACACCATAACAGAAGCATCCTAGGAAAGGGCCCATATTCATAACTTCCATATTGTACTTCTATCAAAATATAAAAAAAACACCTTAGTCATCTGTTTGAACCACTCCTCATGGGCTCTCCAATTTTGTAATTTTGGGGTTAATATTGCACCATTCAACTAACGGGTAGAAGACCCATCTCCTCAACTCACTCAATACTAGCTTTTTAGGTATACCCTTTGTGAGAGGATCATCAATATTCTCTAAAAAATCTCACAAGTTGCACATATATTAAAATTTTGGTAATAAAGTATCTGGCATCTACATGCCTTATCTCATGAAGCACTTACCATGAGTTTCCCTTAGATTGTCTAGCTTTGTTTATGACTAATCTATTATCACAATGAATAGAAATAGGAGGAAATGAATTTGAAAATATAGGCAAATCAAGTTCGAGGTTTCTAAGCCAAACACATGCAAATAAGATAAATATTGATATATAAAATCAGACTCCATAGTGGATCTATCCCTCATGATTTTCTTGGAAATTTTTTAAAAATAAATTGGTGTACCAACAAAGTTAAAATGTAAGTACGAGTAGAGTTTATTTCACCAAAATCAGCAATCTGATTTGTATTAGTGTAACCTGAAAAGGTTTGAAAAACCAAAGTAATGATGATCAAAAGAAGTGATACCTTTAACATATCTAAAGATTCAAATGAAAGATTTCTAGTTATCAGTATTAGGACAATTGGTGTACCTAATAGACCTAATAATAAAATAGGTGATATCAGGTCGAGAACAAGTGGCTAGATACATCAAACTTCCTATAACTTGGACAAATCTAGTTTGATCCATTGGATTACCTTTGTGTGACTTTAAGGGAATAGAGGGATTATAAGGTAGACTTATAAGCACATAATAAAACATTCTAACCTTTGTAAAATGTTGTCTATGTTTTAAGATTTACTAAGTAATAAATAGAAGCAAACACAATCAATTTTTTACCAAGTATAACATCAACAATTCCTAAATTTTCAAATGAAAATTTGTTGCAAGCAAATATTTACTTCTAAA
Source organism: Alisma plantago-aquatica (assembly GCA_963693085.1). NCBI lineage: Eukaryota > Viridiplantae > Streptophyta > Magnoliopsida > Alismatales > Alismataceae > Alisma > Alisma plantago-aquatica. Next base: position 816,847,906 of record OY856409.1, on the reverse strand, counting down.
CATAATTGCAACATTGGATAAAAATGTTACTACATCATTGACATACAAGCACAATGCTTCTCTCAAATTCATTAAGCAATAAAGCCAACAAGAAAATTGATCTTATCAAATGTATCAATCCACATCTTAGGTTTGAGTTTTAAACAAAATAAAGATTTAGTCAATCTACAAACTTTGCATTCTTTTCCATGTTTTACAAATCCTTCAAGTTGATCCATATTTGTCTCTTCCTCCAAACCACCATTAAAGCACTCTTTACATTCATTTGATGAATTTCAAGATTTTGGATAACAGCTAAGGATACAAGGATAAGAATGGAGGTAACATTAGTTACATGAGCATAGGTGTTGGCTATTTAGGCTAATGAGTTTCAATCCAAACAAGGATAGTTTACCCAACTTAACCAATCTACGCAAGTATACAGAGGTAGCATAGTCGAGGTCGAACACAAGGAGCTTAGCTAATTCAATTGAGCGCAATAATACTAAAGTTCAACAATCTAGACCGGTTTATAAAAGGAAAAATGATGTTTATCTAAATGCAGAAAATTCAGATTCTAAAGTAGAAAATTCAGATTTAACTAGCGAAGTAAGAGTTACTAAAAGGAGTTTGGTTTTAGAATATTAAAGAATCTTGGACACTAGGATTTCTCTTACACATCATATCAGTCAAGGGAACATGATAATTTAAGCATACATAAGTTCTTGTTTCAAGGAAAAGTTGTGTTACATTTCACCTCCCGGTGCAAGTGCAACGATCACAAATCAAAGTCACACTCTTGTGTGTAAATTTCATTTTTGATCACAACTTGTTCCTCAACTCATTCCCCTATACTCTCATAAAGGAGGAAGAGTTGCCAAGAAGAATACCTCCGTACATTCCTACTCATCTTCTCAGATCAAGCAAGAAAGCAGAAAATATGCACATAAAGTGGCCAACAATTCATGCAAGAAATGGATAAATGGGTACTTTCATGGTAGAAAAATAAGAAGCATAGTATTTAGTACGAAATTACTTGTTCCATACATGCTATGACATGGGAGCTACTCTCCCATGCCCAAGAAATGAAGAATTACTTGTCCATAACTATGCTTTGCAGATTTGTTACAGAAAATTCAGTTCTAAACATGATTTAGAGGGGAAAAGACAAAGAGATCCAAAGATATAACCAAAAGAAGAAAGAATTTCGGCTTGAGGATGAAATTCTCATTCTTTAGCTGCTCCAAAACGGACTAGCTCGTTTCCCAAGAAGTTGATCAAAGTTGAGGAGGCTTGGCTGCACCTTGGAGAAGACAATGGAGAAGAAGAGAAGAAATGGCTTCCTTTTTGCAAAGAACCACCTTAGATTCCTACAAAATCACTCTCCCCTATTCTCTTTTAGCTCTGGGATGAGAAAAACTTCTCAAATGACCAAACCTAACTGCCCCTTGTGTTCCCTCCTTTTAAAATCGAATTCTAAATTTCCAGATTTCAGAAACTGCCAGGTGCACGCCGTGCATTTGGGTGCACGTCGTGCACCTACAGTGCAGTTTGCTTCAGGCTAAATTGCGCACGACATGCACGGAAGATATGCACACCGTGCAACTTTCTAGAACTTTCTTTGGCTATTTTACGCTCCAGGTGCATGCCGTGCATGTCAACGCACGCCGTGCATTTATCTTCCTGTTTGTTTCTGGAAACTTGCACGCCATGCGTGTGTACCGTGCACGCCGTGCATTCTTCTGGCTGGGCAAAACATAACTTTTCTGATATGGTGCACGCCATGCATCTGTCCTGCATGCCATGCATTCTGCTATTTCAGCAGAATAAAGCTCTAAAATTAGTTCTTTTTGGGACATATCTGCAATACAAGTTATGCGATAAGTAAAGTAACAAAAAGATGAAAAAAGTAATATGAAAAGAGGCTAAATAGTATCAGAATGAACCAAATTTGTGAGTGATAGCATTATGAAAAGGTGATATAGAAATCGCACAACAAATCCCCCTAAGCTTGAACTATTGCTTGTCCTCAAGCAAAAAGAACAGGGCTACATTCAAAGATAAAAATCAAGTTCATGCATGAAGGAAAATGAAAAGAAGGTATGCAATCAGCTCAGCCAGCTATGTACATTGTACTTGTGTTCATTGTTATCATCTCAAGTCTTTCAACATCCAAGATGGAGAAATTAAGTTCAGCAAGGTTGGTTCCAAATGAAACAAAAAGTTCAACTTGACAACATTAAATAGAATTTGGATATTTAGGACAAATAATTAGTGCATGTACATTACAAAGTTTTCAACTAGTATAGATATAAGATGATGAAACCAATGCTAACATTAACAAGACTTAGTTGAGCTCTTCTTCTTAAGGATATGATGATGGGATTTTTTGGGTTTCCGACATTCGGCTGCTAATTTAGGCTTATGCTCACTATGAATGCCGATTGGGGTGTTGTTTTTACCCTCTTTTGATTTTTTTCATATCACCTAACCATCATTGCCAGATCGGACTCACGCTAGGCTAGCATAATATGTGGGCCATTTGCCATCTTTTGTTGGGTAAAGATAAACCATTAATGGTGCAACACCAAAGAGTCAACAAGAGTGTTAAATCTAGCAAGATTTCAATCATTCTTTTGAAAGTTTTTCACTGAAAATTTGATTTCATAGGCACTAAAGATTTGGAAAAATTATCCCGTATTCTAGTAAATGTTGCAAATTGATTAATCTGCAAATTTTTTTAAACCGTTACATGCATGGGAGGTCAAAGATGTAAAAGTTGAGGTTTCAAACAATAAACACAAAGCAGATTAGAAACATGGGGATTTTCAATTTTCATTTCATTCATACATGCTCTTGATTTTGCTTTTCATGTAGCTAAAACATATAAAGGATAGAGGGAATCCAGCATATAAGAGGGGGTTCATTCTAACAAGATAGCCTCAAATCACATTAATTTTACAATCATGGAGCAGAACATGGAATAATATGGAAAAAATTGACACAACTGACTCAAATAAGGAAAAAAACTGAATGAAAACTACAACTACCGGCCGGTTGTGCCCCCCCAAGCTTGAAATATACAGTCTCCTCACTGCATCAATCGAACTTATGGAGTTCACAACCAGGTACATGTCATCACTATGATCAGAGAAAGGCCCCACTGCTCCCTTGATCAGGGAAGAACTGGCTTACAATGTCTAGGATGTCCATCGGCTGGGCGTAAGAGTCGGACTGCTGCTTTGGAAACTGCAGTGGCTACTGGGAATACTCAGGTTGTGGGACCTCAGTCTGTTGTCGAGGCAGTGTCTGGTATTTTGGTGGGGCTGGGTAATGTCCCTGAGAGATATGCCAAGCGTCCATCCAGTTGACCATGTCGTACATCGCAGTGTATTGCGTGCTCATGTGGTCAAGACACCTGTCGTACTGTGTGCTCATCTGGTCAAGACGGATGTCGATGTGGTCAAACCTCCACTGAACATAGCCGTAAAGGTGTCCCATATTAGGCATCATCCAAGTGTAATATGTATGAGTACTGGTGGATGATGGAAGTGGAGTAGGAGCTGCAGGAGTAGCTGCTGGCGTAGAGTTGTTGGCGCCACAGGTATGTGTCTCCTCATCGGCCTCGGGCTATAACGCCACCTTCCAGGTGGCCTTGTTCCTGATGTCATTGTGAGCGACATCGGGGATGAGAAAGAACTATTTCTTCGTGATGTAAACCTTGAATTTAGTTATGCTATTGCCATGTCTTGAGATTAAGCCACAAGATATAAGATAGTTGATATCTACAACGTTTTACCCGGGTGCAGGTTCTAAGGCACCCACATCTAAACCCAACTGCATTGCAAGAATACTGATCAGCGCACCGCACATTATGTCACATGCCTCCCTTTTCTTCTTCATCTTGGTATCTATAAGCTTATTAACAATGTAATAGCTAGAATCGATTTGTTCATCACTTACCAAGCACCATAAGAAAAAGAGATCATTTTTCCCCACGACACCTTGGGTTTCATTCTTAGCAAAATGCCCTATTCTTAGTAGACGATGCACAACTCTGAAAACTAGATTATGGATTGTAGAAGCTCGAGCGTTCCTAGCTTTGTGCACCATTTCACAAGTAATTTCAGACCAGAAAGAATCACTATGGAAGGTGGGAGGATAATCAGTGTAGCCTCCATAGTTGCAATTAAGTAAATCACAAAACCGTTTAAGATCCATAGAAAAGAATTTGTCTAAGAGTCAAAAACTAATTTTCAGATAAGGCACACAGTGGTTTTGTGGGTTATTCTTAGCTTTGAAAGTAGTCAGAAACTCATAAACCAGGCGGGGATAGGTCTTGGACACTCTAGTGAAAAGAAGGTGCAAACCTAAGAACCATAGATGTCCAATTACCTCATTTTTGTAACCCAATTTGTCAAGGGTTTCTTCACAGACATAGCGGTATGGTAGAACACGCATGGTGATTAGGAACTCGTAATCTGCATCCTCCTCGAATGTGACCCTGAACTGAGTGGAGGGCACAAAGGTTGTTGGTGCCACTACAGAAGGTGTTGCCTCAATGGTGGGAGGTGCAGAGGATGAAGAAGCTCCTCCATGGAATCTACATGTGCCTCTCTTGATTGGTGCCATTGGATCAGAAGTGAGTCGCACGGCATGTAGTTTGTGTTCACGGCGTACAATACAAACTGTACTTGTTGCTTAGAAATACTGATGCACGTCGTGTAAAACTAGTGCACGGCGTGCACCTGCAACTCTACTGCAGATCTGGATCTGTGCCGAAGGGTTGTGATTTTGGAGGCATTATCGAGCGCACGAGCACTAGGCGACGTGCCGCTGCTATCGTGCATTGTTGGCATGCTGGTGAAGAACGTCGACGGTGTCTAGGCATGGAAGGCAGCGACTTGGGGTGGGTGATGGCAGTAGAAGCTGCTGTTTGACAGTGGCTCGATGTCGACCCAGCGGCTACTGTGTGACGTAGATGAAAGAGATAGCGGCGGTGGTGTGCACTGGTGATGCGGGCGATGGCGTCGGAGCTGCTGCGGCGGCTCGCACAGAGCGGATGAGGGTTGACGGCTGCAAGGGTGTGTGGCGGCAAGGGTGCACGGCACTGCTGGCTAGAGGAAGAAGAAGGTGGGTGAGGTGCACGGCCGCTTGAGCGGTGGAACGACGTGCGTGGTGCACAGGCTCAGGGTAGACGGAGGCTACGTACGACTGCTAGGGTTGGAGTGCATGCTGCTAGGTTGGAGAGGAATTAGGTTGTGCACTCCAACCCTTTTTGACTAAACTTTACGAAAAAGTGCACGTCATGCACTTGTCAACTTTCCCTTTTTGAAATTCCTTTAACAATCAGGTACACATCGTGCACATTTCCAAAACTTGTACTCCTCATTCAAAAACCCAGGGCATGACGTGCATGTCAAAACACACATCGTGTGAGTTTCCAGAACTTTCACTACTTCTTTTTAAAGACCAGGTACACAGTGTGCATGTCGAAATGCACATCGTGTGTGTTTCCAGAGACATTTTTCACATGTGCAGCTCCCAGGTGCACGTTGTACATAAATAAATGCACGTCATGCACATTTCCAGATAGCCTCCGAATTCTTCAATTCATCAGGTGCACGGCGTGCGAATAGGAAATTCACATTGTGTTATTTTCCAGAACTTTTTTTCAGTACACTTTCTGCTGAGGTGCACGATGTGTCATCAGAAGACACGCCGTGCATTTTGTAATTTCTACAGAAAATTGCAGTAATTCAGCAGTAAACAAAGATGGATATGGTAGAAATCAAGTATAAATTATTACATTCATCCATGACATGCTTATTAATGAAATTAAAGAGTGTTTTTGACTCGAATAACTTAAAAATAAATCTATCCTAACATGGGGTCAACTCCCACAAGGTCCTCCATTTAGAGTCTGGAGTAAGACTCTTCAAATTCTTCAAGCATCTTGGAGGGAGAAAGAGGCTCCTTTCTCCACTTCATCTCCACAAGAATAGAGTTTGCAACGTTATCCATTCACTTTGAAATTGCCATCCTTGCCTTGGAGTTCCACAACTCCATATGGAAAAATCTTTAGCACTAGGAATGGGCTGGACCATTTTGATTTCAGCTTCCCTGGAAATAGCTTTAATCTAGAGTTGAAAAGTAAGACTTTATCTCCTTCTTGGAAGTCTTTCCTGTGAATTCTTTTATCATGCCAAGCCTTTGTCCTTTCTTTGTACAACTTTGCATTCTCATAAGCATCAAGGTAGAGTTTTTCAAGCTCATGCAACTGCAATAGGCATTTTTCTCCTGCTCTCTTCATATCAAAATTTAAGAACTTAATTTCCCACAAAGCATGATGCTCCAAATCGAGCAGAAGGTGATATGATTTGTCGTAGATCAGCTTGAATGGAGTAGTCCCTATGATGGTTTTATATGTTGTGTGATATGCCCATAGTGCATCATCTATCTTTAATGCCCAATCTTTTCTTGAACTAGAGACAATCTTTTCAAGAATATTCTTCAGCTGCCTATTTGAAACCTCTACTTGCCCAGATGTTTGGGGGTGATAGGGTGTAGAGATCTTATACGTCACACCATACTTTGAGAGAAGATTGTTGAATTGTTTTTCAGCAAAGTGTGTGCCTCCATCAAAAATTATAGAACGTGGAACTCCAAACCGAGGGAAAATAAACTTTTGAAAAGGCTTAATTATTGATTTGGCATCCGGTTCTTGGGTTGGAATAGCTTCAACCCATTTGGACACATATTCACAAGCGACAAGAATGTATTGATATCCGCAAGAAGATGGGAATGGTCCCATGTAGTCCACTCCCCACACATTGAACACTTCAACCTCTAAGATAGAGTTGAGTGGCATGTCGTCACGGCAGGATATACCTCATGTCCTTTGACATCTATCACAATATTTAATGAATAGATTAACATATTTGAATAATGTGGGCCAATAAAAACCAGCTTGTGGCAGCTGTCTTCTCTCCTCCGAAGTGTCCTCCATAAGGAGAGGCATGGCATTCAGTAATAATTTTTGGAACTTCCTCTTCAAAAACACACCTACGGATTAGCCCATCACTTCCATGCTTGAATAGCAATGGATCATCCCAGTAATAGAATTTCACATCATGAAAAAATTTCTTCTTTTGTTGATACGTCAAGTCTAGTGGGAGTTGTCCAGTAGCAAGAAAGTTGGCGATGTCTGCAAACCAAGTTGCTTGAGTGGATGACAGTGCATAGAGCTTTTCAATAGGCAAATGATCCTCAATTGGAAATAGATCTCCAGCCTCTGTGTTCAGTCTAGAAAGATGATCGGAAACACTATTTTTTGTACCTTTCTTGTCTCGAATCTCAAGATCAAACTCTTGCAGAAGTAATATCCAGCGAATAAGGTGTGGCTTAGCATCTTTCTTGTTCAGCAAATACTTTATGGCAGCATGATTAGTATATACAGTCACCTTGGATCCTACCAAATATTGTCGGAACTTGTCAAATGTGTATACAATTGCAAGCATTTCTTTCTCTGTGGTTGTATAGTTGATCTATGCTTCATCAAGAGTTTTTCTAGCATAATAAATGGCATGGAGTTTATTATCTCTCCGCTGTCCTAGAATAGTTCCCACGGCATAATCGCTTGCATCACACACTAGCTCGAAAGGAGAATCCCAGTCTGGAGGTTGAATAATTGGGGCTGAAATGAGGGCCTCTTTGAGCTTAGAAAAGGTTGCATGACAATCATCATCAAACATGAACTCTGCATCTTTTGCAAGTAGGGAACACAGTGGCTTTGCAATTTTGGAGAAATCTTTAATGAATCTTCTATAAAAACATGCATGGCCTAGAAAACTGTGGATATCTTTAACTAAAGATGGAGTAGACATTTTCTCAATAGCTTCCACCTTTGCCCGGTCCACTTCAATGCCCTTATTAGATACAACATGTCCTAGTAGTACACTGGATTGTACCATGAAATGGCACTTCTCCCAGTTTAGCACTAGGTTAACCTTTTTACAGCGGGCTAAGACTAAAGATAGGTTCAATAAACATTGATAAAAAGAATCACCATATACACTAAAATCATCCATAAAAATCTCCATTATATTTTCAATAAAATCAGATAATATGTCCATCATACACCGCTTAAAAGTAGCGGGAGCGTTGCAAAGACCAAATAGCATACGGCGATAAGCATATGTTCCATACGTACAAGTGAATGCAATTTTCTCTTGGTCGGGAGGATAAATAGGAATTTGAAAAAATCCGGAATACCCATCCAAGTAACAAAAATAAGAGTGTTTAGCAAGGCGTTCAAGCATCAAATCAATGAAAGGCAACGGAAAATGATCTTTGCGAGTCACCTTATTCAAACGTTGGTAGTCGATACACATACGCCAGTCGATAACCGTGTGTGTTTGTATTAACTCGTCATTGTCTCCCTTAATGAAAGTTGCACCCCCCTTCTTAGGTACCACGTGAATGACACTAACCCAGGGGCTGTCACTTATGGGATAAATGATTCCAGCATCAATTAATTTGAAAATTTCTTTCTTTACCACTTCAAGCATATTTTGATTTAGACGTCTAGGTGGTTCAACATTTGGTTTGGCATCATCTTCCATATTTATTCTATGCATACAGATTGAAGGATGAATGCCTTTAAGATCTTCAATGGAATAACCAATGATGTCTTTATACAAACGCAGTTTGGGAAGTAATTTACTTTCTTGGTCATTGGTTAATTCATTATTTATTATAATAGGGGATGTAGAATTTGGTTCAAGAAATGCATACCTCAACCCGGGTGCAAGGGATTTTAGTTCTACCTTTTTCATTGTTGTTCCTTCATCAACTTTATCATCAACAAGTGTAGTGCCTTCATTAATATTTTGTGCTTTAAGAATAGAAAGTGCTCCATAATTTGCAGAATTGTTGAATTCAGTCACATCATCATCATAAAGATTGACAATCAAATCAGCATTATCTTCATTATCATTCTCAATAGGATCAATAGTGTCTAACAAATAGATTTCATTGACACGTGTGGGTGCTTTCATGGCATCATAGACGGAGAATTCCATTGCTTCTTCCCCAACTCGTAGAGTGAGCTTTCCTTCCCGAACATCAACAAGACATCTGATAGTCCTCAAGAATGGCCTTCCAAAAAGAACGGGATTGGAAGGAGCTTCCACCATATCAAGAACAACAAAATCACATGGTATGTAGAACTTCCCAATCTGCACTAGTACATCTTCCAATATACCCTTCGGATATTTAATAGAATGATCAGCTAACTCAATAGCCATCTTTTTCGGCTTCAAATCCCCAAGATCTAGTTCTTGCCATAGGGTAGATGGAATGAGACTAATACTGGCATCGAGGTCTACTAGGCCTTTATTAAAAGTGATATCATTGATCTTACATGGCAATGTAAAAGCCCCCAAATCGTCAAGCTTTTGTGGAAGACGATTTTGAATAATAGAACTCACTCTTTCTGAAAGCATCACTATTTCAACTTGATCAACTTTTCTTCTTTTAGTCAAAATGTCTTTAAGGAATTTATCATAAGAAGGCATCTCCACAATAACTTCAGTAAAAGGAAGATTGGCATGCAATTTGTTGATAATATCCATAAATTTCCTAAACTCCTAGTCTTCCTTCTTATTGGCAAGCCTTTGAGAAAAAGGTGCAGTGACTTTTAATGAAGGTAGTGTTTCAGCTTTACCTTTGTCCTTGTTGCAATTTGGAGTGTTAGACTTCTCTTCATCAACTACCTCCATGTTCTTCTCCTTGGATGGAGAAGGTCTTTCAATCTCAGCTCCACTTCTTAGAATGATTGCATGAGCTTGTTGTCTTGGGTTCACTTCTGGTTGTCTTGGAAGAGAACCAGATTGTGGAGTTCTTTGTTGGTTTAGAGCTTGCTGTGCTATTTGGTTCTCTAACATCTTGGTGTGAGTGAACATACCATCCACCTTTGCAGAAAGTTGAGCAATAGCATCTTTCAGAAGCTTGTCATTCCCCCAGAGTTCTTCATTCTGCTGCATTTGTGTAGATATGAATTTTTCCATCATAGCTTCTAGAGAAGAACTTTGGGGTTGTTGTGGTTGTTGATAACCCCTATTGTTGAAACCCGGCGGATTCCCTGGACGGTTGGCATGTTGTTGTTGCGGTTGTTGCTGCCCTTGTTGGAAGTTTTGAGTGTTTCTTGTATTCTGATAGGAGAAATTAGGATGATCTCTCCAGCCCAGATTGTATTGATTGAAATAGGGATTGTATTGCTTATTCCCTTGCATTCCAATAGCATTGACCTGCTCAAAGTTTCCTTCAATCGCATTAGGTGCAAAACATGAAGAAGAAGTATGTCTTGCATTACCACAAGCTTCACATATTGCTTCAGCGGATTGAATCAACAAGGTGGTCATCTTTTCAAACTTCTATGTAAGAACATCCAGCTTGCCAGTAATAAGGTCAACGACATCAACAATGTGTTTTCCTCCTTGTTTTCCGGTTGAAGAACTTGTTGTAGAGGTTGACTTTGCTCCTCTATCTCCTCCTCATTGGAAGTGATTTAGTGATATGTCTTCAATAATATCATAAGCCTCTCTATAAGACTTAGTCATTAATGCACCATCAGCTACGATATCTAATGTCAACTGGGTGATGTAAAACAGTCCATTATAGAAAGTTTGAAGTAGAAGCCAGTTTGTTAAACCGTGGTATGGGCAAAGGTGTTGAAGATCCTTAAACAGTTCCCATGTGTCATACAGATTTTCTCCTTCATTCTGAGAGAAATGGGTGAGCTGGTTTCTCAAATGGGATGTCTTGCTAGGTGGGAAATATTTTGCAAGGAATACATTAAGGAGTTGGTCCCAACTTTTAATTGACTTCTTTGGAAGAGACAAAAGCCATGCCTTGGCTCTATCTCTTAAGGTGAAGGGAAATAGAATGAGTCTAATTCCGTCAATAGACACTCCGTTTATCTTGAAGGCATTCAGATATTCCAAGAATTCGGCAACATGAAGACTTGGGTCTTCATTGGTTGTACCTCCAAAATGATTCTGTTGTATCATTTGCATCATAGAAGGAGCGATTGAGAAGTTGTTCACTTCTACAACAAACAACTCAATGCCCCCACAAATATTTGTGGCAACCGGCATCATGAAATCCTTTAAAGGATGGTCATCTTCCATGGCTGGATTGCTTGGTGCAGCTACCACAGAAGGTGAAGAAGACAGGGGTGGTGATGATTGTGACGGCAGAGTACCTCCTAGTAGCGGTTGTTCCACTCTTCTTGCTCTTCTCAAGCTTGAAAGAGTACGCTCGGTTTCAAGGTCTAACAAAGCAGATGTTTGAAGACTTCGTTGTGAGCAATGCATACAACCTGAAAAATTGCAAAAGGAATTAAGAACACAACTAAAAGGTATATGAAATTTCAAAATATGGAAATGATGATATAGTCTCGAATTACTAAATAGTACTTATTACTCCAATTAAATTATCATAGCTCCCCGACAACGGTGCCAAAAACTTGTTGGCTATTTAGGCTAACGAGTTTCAATCCAAACAAGGATAGTTTACCCAACTTAACCAATCTCTGCAAGTATACATAGGTAGCATAGTCGAGGTAGAACACAAGGAGCTTAGCTAATTCAATTGAGCACAACAATACTAAAGTTCAACAATCTAGATCAGTTTATAAAAGGAAAAATGATGTTTATCTAAATGCAGAAAATTCAGATTCTAAAGCAGAAAATTCAGATTTAACTAGCAAAGTAAGAGTTACTAAAAGTAGTTTGGTTTTAGAATATTAAAGAATCTTGGACATTAGGATTTCGCTCACACATCATAGAAATCAAGGGAACATGATAATTTAAACATACGTAAGTTCTTGTTTCAAGGAAAAGTTGTGTTACACTTCACCTCCCAGCGTGAGTGCAACGATCACAACTCAAAGTCACACTCTCGTGTGTAAATTTCATTTTTGATCACAACCTGTTCCTCAACTCATTCATCTATACTCTCATAAAGGAGGAAGAGTTGCCAAGAATAATACCTCCATACATTCCTACTCATCTTCTCAGATCAAGCAAGAAAGCAGAAAACATGCACATAAAGTGGCCAACAATTCATGCAAGAAACAAATAAACTGATACTTTCATGGTAGAAAAACAAGAAGCATAGTATTTAGTATGAAATTACTTGTTCCATACATGCTATGACATGGGAGCCACTCTCCCATGCCCAAGAAATGAAGAATTACTTGTCCATAACTATGCTTTGCATATTTGTTATAGGAAATTCAGTTCTAAACATGATTAAGAGGGGAAAAGACAAAGAGATCCAAAGATATAACCACAAGAAGAAAGAATTCTGGCTTGAGGATGAAATTCTCCTTCTTTAGCTGCTCCAAAATAGACTAGCTCCTTTCCCAAGAAGCTGCTCGAAGTTGAGGAAGCTGGGCTACACCTTGGAGAAGACAATGGAGAAGAAGAAGAGAAGAAATGGCTTCCTTTTTGCAAAGAACCACCTTCGATTCCTCCAAAATCGCCCTCCCCTATTCTATTTTAGCTCTGGGATGAGAAAAACTTCTCAAATGACCGAACCTAACTGCCCCTTGCGTTCCCTCCTTCTTTTAAAATCGAATTCTAAATTTTCAGATTTCTGAAACTGCCAGGTGCACGCCGTGCACCTGCAGTGCAGTTTGCTTCAGGATGAACTGTGCACGGCATGTGTAGAAGATATGCACACCGTGCAACTTTCCAGAACTTTCTTTGGCTATTTTACGCTCCAGGTGCACGATGTGCATGTCAACGCACGTCGTGCAATTGTCTTCCTATTCATTTTTGGAAACTCACACGTCGTGCATGTGTACCGTGCACGCTGTGCATTCTTCTGGCTGGGCGAAATAGAACTTTTCTGATATGGTGCACGTCATGCATCTATCCTACACGTCGTGCATTCTGCTGTTTCAGCAGAATAAATCTCTAAAATCAGTTCTTTTTGGGACATATCTACAATACAAGTTATGTGATAAGTAAAGTAACAAAAACATGGCAAAAGTAATATGAAAAGAGACTAAATAGTATCAGAATGAAACAAATTTGTGAGTGATAGCATTGTGAAAGGTGATATAGAAATCACACAACAATAGGTGACTACCTAATATACACCTTCTTTCTATTTTTAACATGGGTCTACTAGTCTAGACTTAAATTTATTTATGTAACCATTTCCCCAAATTTTCTTCCTAAGGGCCCATTTACATCCAATAGTGTTATATCCTAGAGGAAGATCAATGAGGATCTGAGTGTGGATGTTTATGATGAATTATATTTCATTGTCAATTGTTTCCTTCCATAATTTGGAGTAGATGGACTTCATGGATTCATGTAGTCTTCAGGCATGATGTTCCTAGGACCCAATATGCTAACAAATACTTATAATTTCCCAGTATAGACATGCTCCCAATAAAATATCTACACGTGCATGGCTTGACGTAGTTTGGAGTAGCAAATTAGGGTCGATCCATGGGGAGAGATGGGGGCACTAGATTTACATCTATTTTGGTTGGGTTCCTATTGTGAGGTGTAGGATTTCAAGGATTTAATGTTGGCTGCTTTAGTTACATCAAGGTGAACATGTAAGAAAGAAATACAACAATTAAACCTAGATTAACCGTACAGAATGAAGGCTAATTAACAAGCTCAGGGAACAACTACACTGGAGAAGGTAACTAAAGATAAGTAATGAAGTTAACACTACACTAGAAACTAACCAATTAGATCCTAACATAAGAAACTAAGGGTAAGAACTAATTACTCTAAGAAGAGCATGTTGGGAAATACTGTCACAAAGTATGGCAGCAGAAATAAAATTTTATCTATTGTATTCCCATAATAGCAAGATCACGTCAACTACTATGAAATAGGAAGGATGGTTTAGCGAGTTATACATGGTCCTGGAGCAAGTCCAGCAACAACAACTCACTTCAATGCAACTATTTTCTAGTTGCTCTTGGACGGTGGTTGTGCAACTCCTGGTCTTCACCAGGAACAACAAACAAAACAACTTTTATAGCAACTCCTGTGGTCTCTCCATAGACTGCAGGCTGACTTTGCTCTACTAGCAGTAGCCAAAGGACTCCTGCCTGTAGAGTAGTCTACACATACCTACTATAACTCATGTCATTCAACTAGAACAGACAGGAAGGAGTTGTCCCTCCTATTGGTGTACCAGTCATCAATGCGCTCTCCCACAACAACAATCATAAGTTGTTTTCTCCCATTGCTATCCCTCTCTTGTTGGGTAGGACTTGCTTGGGCTCTCTCGGCTACCACAACCAGAGAGGACAACAATTTTAAGATCAAATGATTTTTAGTTGTGTTGGTTTGTTCTGGTAAGCCCCCCAGTACCCCTCTATTTATAGGTGGGGTTACGGTTAGGGTTCCCAGTCTGCTCGGCATCTGTGCAGGAGTGGAAGGGACCAGAGGATCTTGAATCTTTGCAACCTATGAACCACGATACAGTCATCTGGTGATCCAAACGGTCATCTAGTCACATGATACGGTTGTCTCACACTGCCAAATGGTCGTTTGGCAGTTTCCCAATCGCATATGAAATTAGCAATTTGATTCCAATTAATGATAAACATCAATTCCTTGCACCACAAGTATTGTGCAATCAAAACAAGTTTGTGAAACTTCTAGAACCTTCATTCAGCCTCAACCAAGCCATCTCACACATGAGATATGCCCGTCTCACTCACCCAGGAGGCCGTCTAGTGAGTCAAGTTGGGTTGATCGATTCATCAGAATGGACCGGTTGGTTCACACCTCAGTTTGGGCAGAACTTAGACAATTCGATCTCTGATTAGCCTGACAACCCAAACGGCCATCTCAACACTTGATATACTCATCTAGCATGTCCAAATGGCCATCTCAACACTTGAGATGATCGTATGGCTGCCTAAATGGTCGCCTTAAGACTTGAGTCGATCATTTGGTAGAGCAGTCAGCCAGTCTATTGCGTGAGTTGAATACCTAAACACTTTAGTAATCAATCCAATCATCATTCAAGATTAAAATCCTCTTCTAGATGAGTTCCTTTGTGTGTGACCCTATAGGTCCCATATCATGTAGAGGTCCATAACTAACTTATGAAATCACAAGCAGAGAGTGGTTCCTAGTCAAACATCAGTGCTACCTAAGTGAATGGAACGTTGGAGAAGAACTTCAACCTAAAATCTATGTAAGGTGTTACAGTGATTGTATAATTCCTTTGTATCAGATATCCAGGATGAACTCGAGGCATGGAAGCATCATCCTCTCAATGTTCAATCCATGTTCCTCGAACCAAGAGTAGATTGTTTGAGATAATGTCACCTCAATATCATATATTGATTCACATGTGCATGCGCATGCGTTTCTTAGTCTCGCTTATCAAGTGGCCAGGATTTCATACTACAGTAGGAGGGACAATTCCCATCTCTATCACTTACAATCTATCCTCATGTGTCAAAGTCACCCAATCATCACGGTTATAACAACCCATGTTTCATGACTGTGTTTGATGATGTCAAAGCGCACCCAACGACATGTGACGAGTGCAATGATTTTAGGTCTAAGAATCACAATCGCCACCTTCATTGTGAGAGATGACTATGACCACCAATGATGGTTTCCATATGTCACTCTCAAGGTGGGTCTATCTGATACACTATTCCCTAACATGTATCCATTTTCTTAGTTTGATATTGCCATATCATATTTAATAGCATTATGTCATCAACCAACCCACACTCTAGTCTTATGTGTTACTAGTGTCTGTCTACCTTCCATAGTAACAACTGACTACAGACATAATAAGAATGTACACACTCTTAACATTTCTATCATCTCATCCTCCAAGTCACATACTTGAAGACATGTTTCATTGAGTATTGTCATTCTTTAGACATTCATTATGTTTCCTCATTATCTCATAGTTGAATGAAATAGAATGAAATGAAATCTTGCCTTTATGAGTATTAATCAAATCATCCATGGTTTATACCATGTCAATCATCACATGATTGGCTCTTTGGGCATACCTTACCAACAGAGCCAACTAGAATGAGCAAGCAATTGAACTAAGTAAACAAGATAAAATTAGCTAGCGGGAAGGAAATATAGGGTTGAAGCAATTTATGAGGATAGTGGGTTGTTGGAATTATTTAACCATCAACCATGTAAAAGGGCATATTCAAGAACATGCATCAAAAAATTAAGATGTCAAACCAAAATACAAGGACAATGTAGGTTATGAGTCACATCTAATTAGTTTGCCATGGGTGGTATGGTGGTCTATAGGTCACGTTGTCCCTACCACTACCCATCCAACCTTATGAGGCACTTTTGACTAAGGGATATGTAAACATTTGTCTACATCATTAAATTCTAGGTCTCTACAAGTGATTCCCCTAACACACTTAGTGTTAAGGGGTGGTATAAGGTATAGGAAGAGGGTATTTATCATCATATAATCTCTTATCTAATCTCTCAACATGATCTTTTTTTGCATATGGATGAACATATCTACTTACATTTCTCATCTAGGGCTAGTGGAATGGATTAACAAGAAGGAGGGAAAACTAGCTAAGGTTCCTATAGGGAAGTTAGGATTTTTTTCCAATAGAAAGCCCAAAATTATTGGTTATTATGTATCACAGGTGATACCATAACTTAAGAAACAAAAGCAGGACATAAGGAGAGAGAACAATTAATAACATAGCCATTAGCTAAGAAATCAAATTAGATGCATAATAAAATTCCAACATTATACCACAGTCATGTATTTTCCCCCAATCAGCCAACAAAGGGGGCTTAGCTACTCATAGTCAAATAAATTACAAAAGAATAGGGAGAAGAGAATATAAACTCCATGGATGTGGGTGGAGAAGCTTCACCTCAAGTAGCTCAAATTACAAGATCCTCCTTCAAGTGGATGGAATGACATGGAAAGTGGATTGCATATGGTCAAAATCCTAGAAAAGTAGGGGCTTGTTTATGGAATGTGGAAGGAGATAGAGTGATGGAGTGGATGGTAGATAAGAGGAGCTACTAGTGGCTAGGAAGGGCTAACCTTTGACTCTCAATTGCCACTAGTGTATATATAGTGGTCCAATGGGTTTGCGGTTAAGTGGCAATAAAGTGGTAAAAATAGTATTGGGAAGCATTAGGGTTAGGTTATTAGCACTATAGTGGTGGTCACAATTTCCATGGTGAGTAGTATAGGGCATGGTAGTGGTAGTGGATAATGGTCATAGTGTAGGAGGTAAAATGTTAGATTGAACATGAAGTTTCAAATATGCAATGACATGACCATGGAGGATACCACAGTCATGGTGGCATGAAGGTAGAATGGTTTTGGTGAGTACCAAAATCATGGTGGTCAAGAGGAGGAGAGGTGTGGGCTTGACCGTCACTCTCTTGCTACTTTGCTACCATGGTTTGTTTTGGCTAGAGTGGCCATGATGGGTCTATCTTGCCACAGTCATTTTTTCTGGTGCAGACATGGTGGCTTAAGTGTCCTTGTCCTACTAACATGTGACTTCACTGGATCTTTAGGTCTTGTAGCACGGTTGTAATAAAGTATCGTGGCCATTTTGGGGGCTCTTCCATGCACTTGAGTGTTAAACTTGGCTATACATGGTGCTATTTTCTCAACCAAGTTCCTTGGTCACTTTTGGTAGGTTGGAATTGACTTTGGTGACTGCTTGGTCTCCTCCATGTGTATTGAAGTCCTTGGGATCATCTCTACACCCATCCCCCTTCTCTCAACTTGTGCCATGGTACCTTTAAAAACATGCAAAGAGAATCCATAAGTTAATTGGACACAAAACCAAATTATTAGGAATAAAACATGCATTATGAAACATCTAGATGTGAATAAGGACTAAAAAGACACAAGATGGAGATTCAATCTGGGGCTCCCTCGCCAACATGCACTTAAAACATACTTGTCATCAAGTATGCTCCAACCAAGCCTTTTTTCCAATCTAATCAATTCAAAAATGATAAATGCACACACACATTCTCATTGACTAGACGAGTTCAACCTTGAATAGATACATGATCCACCTCTATTTTTTTCTTCAATTGCAGTTTAGAAACAACCAAAGCACATAGCATGAAGACTTCTCATATAGGGCATCAAAGCTCATGTAAGTGATATAGCATCCACAAGGGTATGGGTAGAATTGGTTCATATTGGATATTTACATAGCAACTAAGAATGTAGTTTCACTTGCACGAATTCACTTCTATAATTCAATCCACCCTAATTGACCCACTTCTCTATTGTTGGGGTATATTTTCTAGGATTGATTTTTCATGGCCCGATATCCCAATAGGTATTACATAGGAGCATCCATCTTTCCTTTATTTTTTATATTCTATTACATAGAATCACTCCTATTTTCTTTTTGCATTTTTCTTTTTCCTTTTCCCACTTTGTAGCTATGGCATATGGTGGTAGTAATGAAGCATAGGGGAGGAAGGGTTGGCTGCCCCAATATTTGGAAGGATGTCCAAGGCTTACTCTTTATAAGGACCCTGACCTACATTTTGGGCTTATCCTGTTTGCTTTTCCTAAACCCTATGTTTAGAGGCTTGTCTAATCACCTGAGTTGTGATTAGGGTTTGTTTGTGCTTTGTTGAGAGGTTGAGGTGCAACTTGCAAAATATCCAAGTTCTAGGGTTGGTGTGCAAGTTTGTCACCTTGAGAGATATCTTTCTCTCTCCTTGCATCCTCTAGGGTTGAGAGGATGGGTTGGCCTCTTTGCTTGAGTAGCTTTGGGCTTTTTTGAGCCTTCTTTGAGTTGTTTTGAGCCTTGTTGGAGTTGTATTGGGCTGGGACTTGGTGTATCGGCCGGGAGTGCTTGGTTGTATCAGGCAAGCTGTGCATCGGCCAGGGTTGTATCGGCCAAGTGGTGTATCAGCTATGGTGTGTCGGTTGCCATGTTGGGTGACACACACCCTCTTGACCTAGCCTCGTTTGTGTCACCATCTTTGGAAAAGTGGTCGTTGCTTTATTAGTGGGTGGCAAGTCATGGACAAGTGGTTTGGGGTTCTAGCATGTGGCATAACCCTTGGACAAGTGTGCTATAGTCAGGTACCACCTTTCCTTGCTCTCCCCCTTCACCCTTTAGTATATAAGCAACCCTTCTTGCTTGCTAGGCTTCTTTCGTACCCTTAGTTGCTCCCTTTTTCCTTTGGTGGCCGATACAGCAAGAGTGGTGGCTGATACAGTTGGTGGCTTGGCTGATATCCTTGGTGGAGTCTTCTTCTTCCTCTAGTGGTGGCTGAAACCCTAGAGTGTGCCTTGCTCTTTCTTCTCTTGTGGTGAGTATCTTTCTCTCTTCCCTTGGTACCACCTTCTTCCTTGCTTGTTCAGCAATGGAGGTGATAGGTTTCCCTTCTTTTCTTGAGGTGGCCGAAGATGGTTCTTGGAGCTTGGAGCTTGGAGCTTGGAGTTTGTGTTTGAGGTGGGTTACATAACTCCTAGCCTAGCTATATTACCTTCTTTTTTTATGTTGCTTGTTCACATGCTATCTTGATCGGCCATGCTTATCTTGTTAGTAATATCTTGGCTCTAGTATGTGCCCTTGACGTTGTGGGATATGATGAAATGGTTATGTTGTTTAGATGTGTTCTTGGACCTTGTTGGCCGAACCTTGTATTAGGGTTCTTTGGGCAAAACCCCTCTCTCTTAGTTGTTGAGAGGTGAGCATAGGGTTCTCCTAAATCCATGGTGTGTGTGGTGTGTTCTTGGGGCAAATCCCTTTCTCTCTGTGGTCTTGAGAGGTGAGCTTAAGCTATATTTGTGTGGGTAAAATCCCTCTCTCACTTGGTTGTTGAGAGGTGACTCTATACTCCAGTTGCTTGGGCAATACCCCTCTCTTACCATGGACTTGAGAGGTGAGCCTTTAGTTAGTATTGACCTAGTTGAGGTTGGAGGGGTGGCCGATATGGTGATGACCCGCCTTGCTGCACGATATGTGATGGAAGTTGTGCAAAACCCCTCTCACTTGGTTGTTGATAGGTGAGCCAACTCTCTTGATCTATTAGGGTTTCTTAGTGGTAGTCTTGAGGTTGAAGATGACCAACCCGTCATGACCTTTGGACCCTTTCCTGATATCCCTAGGTTGAGCTTGGGTGATATGTTAGGTGAACACCTTATTGACCTCTTAACCGATATGGATCCTTACCCAAGATGTTGTTGGGTGATATGTCCTTGACCAATATGGTTGGTTGACACCTAGTTGGTCCCTTGGCCGATAGGGAGCCCTAACCCTAGATGGGCGATATGTTGGGGCCTTGAACGATATGAAAGTCCTTGGGTGATATGGTGTGATGACCAAGGCATTCGTTGATGATCGACAGTAGCATGAGGTTTGGGCGTTTTACCCCTTAGGTGATAGGTGGCTGCCTTGGTGATCCCTTGGGTGATACAGTAGGTGGTTGTTGTGTTATTGAAGTTGGGTGATATGGGTGTTGCCTGTGGTAATGTGTTGTTGTGAGGCATTGCCTGACATGGTGTTGCCCGTTATGTGGCGTTGCATGCTACCTGGTATGGCATCACCCGACACGGCGTTGCATGTTATGGTTCTGCCTGGTATGATGTTGCATGCTTGGGCATTGCAGGTTGGTCCTTAGAAGTGTTTCCCGACCAGAGGTGCTACTCGTTATCTTCTTGTGGTGCTGCCCAATACCTAGATAGGTGCTGCCCGATATGGTGGTGAAGAGTTGCATGATTAACCGATATAATGTTGGGCGTCACACTCTTTGAGACGATGTGCCTTTGCTGAGGGCTATCCCTTACCCGAGATGCTTTTGGTGAGGGTTGTTCCTTACCCGATACACCTATAGTGAGGGTTGTACTTTGTGTTCGGTTGGTAACCCTAATGCTTGATTGAAAAGTTATATATGATAATGGCATGCATAGATATGCTCATCCAATAGCATAAGTATATCTCTCTTGATATATGCAATAAGTTTAAGATGTTCCTTGTATGAGCATAGTTGTACCTCTATGCTTATGCTAACC
This sequence comes from Alisma plantago-aquatica, assembly GCA_963693085.1. NCBI lineage: Eukaryota > Viridiplantae > Streptophyta > Magnoliopsida > Alismatales > Alismataceae > Alisma > Alisma plantago-aquatica. The sequence goes on along the minus strand of OY856409.1, from coordinate 816,826,840 downwards.
ATGCATGTACCATTTGTAAGATGAGGCCATGGCGATGGCATGATAATGATATAATATGGAACATCAAGGATTATGATGAACCCAGTGATATATGATGGGGTTAACCATGGAATGGCATTGTGTGCCTTGATGATGGGATTGAGTCCCTATGATGTTAATCCTTGAGATGGATCTTGATGATTGGCAAGAGGCCAAGTGGTAAGATGTGATGTTGGATCCTTGTGATGGATCAGAATGATGTCAATGACAATGAAGGCCTTAGTGACAATGTAACACAAGATAATGAGTTCTATGTTTATTCATTCTTAATATAGTTGCATGTTACATAACTTGGTTGAATCTTGCAATCTACTTAAAATATTTTAATTAATTACATATGAATCTTTCATGTAGTTTGCCCTGGCCATAGATCCATCATCATCAGGAGTTTGATGATGGTGAAATAGGTTCTCCTAAGGTTTAACCTGGAATGCATATTGTTGAATATGTGGGGTGCGCCTACGCCGTAAGTAGTAGTGCATGTTTAGAGCACGATTTCAGGCCTGTGGCTCACTGTGGTTAGAGCATGGTCAATAGGCCCATGGCTCAGGATATGTGATAGAGCATGGTGAACAGGCCCATGGCTCAATGATGATGGAGCATGGTGAACAGGCCCATGGCTCGGTTTTCTAGCGTCGATGCCTATACCAAGGTGGGCTAGGCAGAGGGTAGCCTAACCCTGTGTGGTTGAGGCCACTTAAGCAAAATATTGCGGTCCTACTTTGGTTCTCATGCAATGACCACGAGGAGGTGAGGTCGTGGAGTCCAACTCTTCCATTGACCTTGTATGGCACCGTCTTTGGGTTTTGCAACCGAAGGTTGGATTTGAGCGGTACGGCTCACTTCCTCAGGTCATAATAAATAATAATCCCACCGTATAGTATATTTGTTTAGGGCAAACATGGAACATTGGTTGAGCCCATGTTTGTACAGTTTCCTTGGTTATATCTTGCAGTTAATTACATGTTCCTTTGATGTTGTGATAAGTTCTTATTAGACTTGTCTTGTCAATCATGTTCCATATATATTATTTGTTTATATGTCTCTCAGGTATCTTGGTAAGAGATTATAGATCTAGTTCTTCTCAGTATGTTGCATATAGGATCTGCTTATATCAGTTACCTACTTTATCTATTCTAGATCTCCTTTGAGGTTTTATAGTTTCAGCGGGGGTTACGTTTCTTACTGGGACTGTGTGTCTCACCGCGTTGGTTTAAAACCTTTTTAGGTGATCGAGCTAGATGTGGTGGTGGTCGTGAGGTTGCGGCCAAGCAGCAAGAAGATCCGTAGAAGGCAAGGTTGGATATGCTGCTATTGTTGGGTGTTTTGTAGTAGAGTCCTAGAGTCATCCATGTACTCTCAGGTCCTTGGAGGTGTTTTGACAAGGTTTCACGATGTATAGTTGATATGGCTTTCTTATCATGTTGTTGACCTGGCTAGGTCTATTATGTACATAAACAAGTGGTGAACTATTGTTCTTATGGGATAGCTAGATCCTATGAGATGTGGACATGTATCAAGTTTATGTATATTTATATAACATGTTTCCTTGCAGGATGTGGATCTGGTTGTAATAGTTCCTTCCTTATCTGCTTTCCGCAATCGGTTTTAATTAACCCATGTTTTTGGTAATATGATATTTATGATGGTTCCACATGTTTTCACGTGGCATTTCATTGTCGGTGTGATAGCGGGATGTCATGTATTAGGTTGGTATTAGAGCTCTAGGTTCGCTGAGTCTATAGGGATCTATGACTAGGTTTTGTGTCTGTTCTTTTGATTTTCTCCAGATTTTCTCATAATAACCTTCTGGCCCCAGCAAAAGATAAAGCTAGAAGATGTATAGAAATCACGAAGAATATGTTGCTGAGAGCAGTGTCGCTGCATCAGTTGATGGAGCGAGTATGCAGGCACATGAAGACCGGGTGCCTGAGGTCCCCCAAATCGACCCAGCCATTCTTGAGAATCCTGTCTACCAGCACCTTATGGGACATGTAATGGCTACAATGAATCTCATGGTAGAAATATTTCCAGTGCCTCCGCCAAGAGAACATGCTCCCCATGGTGAATCTTCAAGTATTGGGAAGACCTTTGAGCGACTTCTCCGAGTCAGAGATTCAGATTATGCGGGAACAACTGATCCAGAAGATGCAGATATGTGGTTGACAGGTCTTGAGAAGGACTTTTGGATCCTCGACATCCCCGAAGCAGACAAAGTCAAGCACGTTGTTTACCTTTTGAAAGGTAGTGCCGACCATTGGTGGGCCATCGAAGAGGGGAAACGACCCAGTGAGGTGATATGTTGGGACGTCTTTCGGCTGGAGTTCATGATTCGATACTTCCCAAAGACCTATCTGGACAAGAAGATCAGTCAGTTTGAGCATCTGCGCCAAGGATCTATGAGCATCACTGAGTATGAAGCCAAGTTTATGGACCTACTGAGGTTTTGTCCTCACATGGAGATGACAAATGATGAGAGAATCATACAATTTGAGAAAGGTCTGAGTGCTGAGCTAACAACACCTGTTGCTGCTTTAGAAAATTGGGAGTGGTTTGCCACATTTGTGGAGTCTGTCTGAAGGATTGAACGGTCAGTCAAGGAGAAGAGAGAGACCATGTCCAAGAAAAATCCTGCTCAGTTCTAGAGGCAGAGGACTGATGGCTTTAAGAAGTCAAGGTTTTCTGCACCTTATGTGATAAAAGGTTCTAGTGCACCATCACAGTGGTCCCTGAGTAAGGGAAAAGGGCATGGTTTTTCGCCATCAAAGGTGTATAGCAAAACTTTAGTCGCAGTGACAGGTCCATCTAGGCTGCAGCCGAGTGACCCATCGTGCTTTCTCTATGGACAGGTCAGGCATATCAGGTGGAATTTCCTGAGGAGAGAGGTTGAAGTGTCACAACCGCCAAAGCAGAGTCAGCAAGTTAGTGGTGCCAGAGGGTGAGGACGGGGTCAAGCATCACAAGCTAGATCATCTGCTCCAGGAAGCCAAGGACATGGACAATAAGTAATGGCTCGATTCTATGCTATGAGTCAGCCAGAGGCGATAGTCAACCCGCGAGTGGTAGCAGGTCAGATGGAGTTATTTCATTCTGATTTGTCTTCTTCTTACTTTGTATCTATTTTGGTTGACTCGGGTGCTACACACTCTTTTATTGCTCGTAGTATGCTTGATAGCTGTCTTATACATGTTAGTTGTAATAAAGATAGCTTGTTGTTAGAAACCCCTCTAGATGGTTCCTCGATGCTTTGAGAAGTGTGTCCATCTTGTGTTCTATCTTTTTCGGGACACAACATACAAGTGGATCTCCTACCACTTGATATGCATGGGTTTGACGTAATCCTTAGGATGAATACCTTAGAGAGGTATAAGGTTGTGTTGGACTGTGGTTCCAAGCAAGCGGTGTTTGCTGATGATGGTGAGAAGTGGATCTTCCAAGGAGATAGGAAGATTCTTCCGACATGTTTGGTGTCAGCAATGGTGGCGGAGAAGTTGTTGCGGCAAGGTTGTAGATTGTTTTTGGCTCATGTTGTGGATATCGAGGCTAGAGGTCCTAGTCTTCAGGACGTGACAGCTATTAGAGAGTTTGAGGATGTGTTTCCCGATGAGTTTCCTGGTGTTCCCCCACCTCGAGAGATTGACTTTGAGATCAATCTGGTGTCGGGGACACAGCCAGTTGCTCAGACACCGTACATGATGGCTCCAGCTGAGATAGCAGAGCTGAAGAAGTAGTTACAGGAGTTTCTGGATAAAGGTTTCATCAGACCGAGCACATCTCCGCGGGGCACTCCAGTTCTATTTGTGAAGAAGAAGGACAGATTGATGTGTCTGTGCATTGATTACCGACAGTTGAAGAAAGTTACGATCAAGAACAAGTACCCCTTGCCAAGGATAGATGATCTGTTTGACCAGTTGTATGGTGCTACAATGTTCTCGAGGATCGATCTATGGTCTGTATATCATCAGTTGAGGATCAAGGATGATGACATACCAAAGTCAGCTTTTAGGATGAGGTATGGTCACTTTGAGTTTGTGGTTATGTCGTTTAGGCTAACCAATGCGCCTGCTGCTTTCATGGATCTGATGAATAGGGTTTTCCGTCTATTTTTAGATCAGTTTGTTGTGGTCTTCATAGATGACATCTTGATCTATAGTCAGGACAATCAATAGCATGAACAACATCTTCGACAAGCGTTAACTCTCCTTCGCCAACATCAGTTGTATGCCAAGTTTAGTAAGTGTGAGTTCTGGTTGAAGGAAGTGACTTTATTGGGTCATGTGATATCAGCGGAAGGAGTCAGTGTGGATCCCAAGAAGGTGGAGCCAGTTATAGAGTGGGAGCAACCGAAGACGCCAACTAAAGTTCATAGTTTTCTGGGTTTTGCAGGATACTACCGGAGGTTTATAAAAGACTTCAGTGTAATCGTGTTGCCATTGATGAAGTTGACCAAGAAAGATGTACCTTTCGTTTGGGATGATTGTTGTCAGCAAGATTTTTAGAGCTTGAAGGAGAAGCTAACTAGTGCTCCAGCGTTGGTGCTGCCAGAGCCTGGGAAAGGCTATGTTGTTTTTTGTGATGCTTCCAAGAAGGGATTAGGATGTGTGCTGATGCAGGAAGATCATGTGGTTTCTTTTGCTTCATGACAACTTAAGAAACATGAGGAAATTTATCCGACACATGATTTGGAACTGGCAGCGGTGGTCCATGCATAAGAACCTGAAGTATATCTTCTCACAGAGTGAGCTGAACATGCGACAAAGTCACTGGGTGGAGCTGATCAGTGATTATGATTGCCCCATTGAGTATCATCCTGGTAAGGTGAATGTGGTAGCTGATGTGCTTAGCAGGAAGTCTTCTTCTCTTCTTATGAAGAAGGCACAATTGAGTTCTTTGATATTCCATAGGAGGGATATGTTTGTCTCTTTCTGACAAATGAATGTATAGTTAGAAGTCTCTTTGTTAGAAGGATTGATGGCACAGATGCAAGTGAAGCCTATGTTGTGGCAACAGATCAAAGAAGCACAGTAGGAAAATGCTACAGTTCAGTTGATCAGATCAGAGTTTGGCAGTAAGAAGCATGATGGCTTCCATGAGACTGAGGATGGACTAGTTTGTTATCATAATAGAATGATGGTTCTCGATGTTGATGATCTGAGGAAGTTAGTGCTCAAGGAAGCACACATCAATGTATGCTATGCATCCAGGTGTCACCAAGATGTATCATAATCTAAAGGACCTATATTGGTGGCATGGCTTGAAGAGAGATGTGGCTAAGTGTGTGATATGCCAGTAGGTTAAGGTTGAACACCAGAAGCCGACCGGTACGTTGCAACCCATGCCTATACCGCAGTGGAAGTGGGACCATGTAACCATGGATTTTGTAGTTGGTCTTCCGAGGACAGCTAGAAATCATGATTCCATTTGGGTAATAGTGGACAGATTGATGAAGTCTGCCCATTTTATACTTGTAAAAACAACATATACAGTACAGAAGCTTGCTCAGGTGTATGTGGATGAGATAGTGTGTTTGCACGGTGTGCCAACAACGATAGTCTCTGATAGAGGTCCCCAGTTCATGAGTCATTTTTGGGAACAGTTGCACAGAGCGTTGGGAACGCAGTTGAGGTTCAGTACCTCTTTCCACCCGTAGACAGATGGACAGTCTGAAAGGACTATTCAGACTTTGGAGGATCTTCTCCGAGCTTGTGTTCTACAGTTCCTAGGCAGTTGGGACGTATATCTCAGTTTGATAGAGTTCACCTACAACAACAGTTACCAACGGAGTATTGACATGGCACCTTATGAGGCTTTATATGGAAGGAAGTGCAGATCTCCTTTATGTTGGTATGAGTCCGATGAATATCAACTTTTGGGTCCTGAGTTAGTACAACAGATGATAGAAAAGATCAAGGTGATACAACAATAGTTGAAAGTGGCACAAGATAGACAGAAGTCATATCCAGATAATCATCGACGACCTCTAGAGTTCCAAGTGGGAGACAAGGTGTATCTCAAGGTCTCTCCATTGAAAGGCGTGTTGAGGTTTGGCCAAAAAGGCAAGTTGGCTCCCAGGTATATGGGACCATATCCGGTGATAGCACGTGTTGGCAAAGTAGCTTACAAGTTAGAGCTACCGCCAGAGTTGCACAGGTTGCATCCAGTGTTCCATGTCAGTATGCTGAAGAAAAGTCATCTAGGCACAAAGACAGTGATACAGCCAGTTGAGGTTGAGATTGATGAAGATGTCACCTACGAGGAAGGTCCAATGTTGATCCTTGACAGAAGAGTAAAGAAGTTGAAGAGGAAGGATCTGGTTCTTGTGAAGGCTCTCTGGCATCACCGTTGCATTGAGGAAGCCACGTGGGAGCTGGAGGGAGATATGAGGAGGAAGTATCCCTTGCTTTTCTCTTTGGATTTCGGGGGCGAAATCCTTTTGTAGGGGTTTATGGCTTGTAAGGACCCTGACCTACATTCTGGGCTTATCTTGTTTTCTTTGCCTAAACCCTATGTTTAGAGGCTTGCCTAATCACCTGAGTTGTGATTAGGGTTTGTTTGTGCTTTGTGGAGAGGTTGAGGTGCAACTTGAAAAATACCCAAGTTCTAGGGTTGGTGTGTAAGTTTGTCACCTTGAGAGATATCTTTATCTCTCCTTGCATCCTATAGGGTTGAGAGGATGGGTTGGGCTCTTTGCTTGAGTAGCTTTGGGCTTTGTTGAGCCTTGTTTGAGTTGTGTTGAGCCTTGTTGGATTTTTATCAGGATGGGCCTTAGTGTATCGGCTAGGAGTGCTTGCTTGTATCAGGCAAGTTGTGTATTAGCTAGGGTTGTATCGACCAAGTGGTGTATCGGCCATGGTGTGTCGGTTGCCATGTTGGGCGACACACACCCTACTGACCTAGCATCATTTTTGTCACCATCTTTGGACAAGTGGTCGTTGCTTTGCTAGTGGGTGGCAAGATATGGACAAGTGGTTTGGGGTTCTAGCATGTGGCATAACCCTTGGACAAGTGTTCTATAGTCAGGTGCCACCTTGCCTTGTTGTCCCCCTTCACCCTTTAGTATATAAGCAACCCTTCTTGCTTGCTAGGCCTCTTTGGTACCCTTAGTTGCTCCCTTTTTCCTTTGGTGGCTGATACAACAAGAGTGGTGGCCGATACAGTTGGTGGCTTGGCTGATATCCTTGGTGGAGTCTTCTTCTTCCTCTAGTGGTGGTTGAAACCCTAGAGTGTGCCTTTCTCTTTCTTCTCTTGTGGTGAGTATCTTTTTCTCTTCCCTTGGTACAACCTTCTTCCTTACTTGTTTAGCCATGGTGGTGATAGGATTCCCTTCTTTTCTTGAGGTGGTCGAAGGTGGTGCTTGGATCTTGGAGTTTGTGCTTGAGGCGGGTTACATAACTCCTACCCTAGCTATATTACCTTCTTTTTTTTATGTTTCTTGTTCACATGCTATCTTGATCGGCCATGCTTATCTTGTTTGTAATATCTTGGCTCTAGTATGTGCCCTTGACATTATGGGATATGATGACATGGTTATGTTGTTTGGATGTGTTCTTGGACCTTGTTGTCCGAACCTTGGATTAGGGTTCTTTGGAAAACAAACCCTCTCTCTTAGTTGTTGAGAGGTGAGCCTAGGGTTCTCCTAAATCCATGGTGTGTGTGGTGTGTTCTTGGGGAAAATCCCTTTCTCTCTTTGGTCTTGAGAGGTGAGATTAAGCTATAGTTGTGTGGGCAAAACCCCTCTCTCACTTGGTTGTTGAGAGGTGACTCTATACTCTAGTTTCTTGGGCAATACCCCTCCCTTACCATGGACTTGAGAGGTGAGCCTTTGGTTAGTGTTGACCTAGTTGAGGTTGGAGGGTTGGCCGATATGGTGATGACCCACCTTGCTTCCCGATATGTGATGGAAGTTGTGCAAAACCCCTCTCACTTGGTTGTTGAGAGGTGAGCCAACTCTCTTGATCTATTAGGGTTTCTTGGTGGCAGTGTTGAGGTTGAAGATGACCAACCCGTCATGACCTTTGGACCCTTGCCTGATATCCCTAGGTTGAGATTGGGTGATATGCTAGGTGAACACCTTGTTGACCTCTTGACCAATATGGATCCTTACCCAATATGCTATTGGGTGATATGTCCTTGACCGATATGGTTGGCTGACACCTAATTGGTCCCTTGGCTGATAGGGAGCCCTAACCCTAGATGGGTGATATGATGGGGCCTTGAATGAAATGGAAGTCCTTGGGCGATATGGTGTGATGACCAAGGTGTTGGTTGATGATCGACAGTAGCATGAGGTTTGGGCATTTCACCCCTTAGGCGATAGGTGGCCGCCTTGGTGATCCCTTAGGCGATACAGTAGGTGGTTGTTGTGTTGTTGAAGTTGGGTGATATGGGTGTTGCCTACGGTAATGCGTTGATGTGAGGCGTTGCTCGGCATGATGTTTCCTGTTATGTGGCATTGCATGCTGCCTGGTATGGCACCGCCCGACATGGCGTTGCACGTTATGGTTCTTCCCGGTATGATGTTGCACGCTTGGGCGTTGCAGGTTGGTCCTTAGAAGTGTTGCCCGACGAGAGGTGTTGCTCGTTATCTTCTTGTGGTGCTTCCCGATACCTAGATAGGTGCTGGCCGATATGGTGGTGAAGAGTTGCATGCTTAACTGATATAATTTTTGGCATCACACTCATTGAGACGATGTGCCTTTGCTGAGGGCTATCCCTTACCCGAGCTGCTTTTGGTGAGGGTTGTTCCTTACCCGATACACCTATAGTGAGGGTTGTACTTTGTGTTCGGTTGGTAACCCTAATGCTTGATTGAAAAGTTATATATGATAATGTCATGCATAGATATGCTCATCTAATAGCATAATTATATCTCTCTTGATATATGCAATAAGTTTAAGATGTTTCTTGTATGAGCACAGTTGTACCTCTATGGTTATGCTAACCATGAAGGTACCATTTGTAAGATGAGGCCATGGCAATGATATGATAATGATATAATATGGAACATCAAGGGTTATGATGAACCCAGTGATATATGATGGGTGTTACCCATGGAATGGCAATGTGTGCCTTGATGATGGGATTGAGTCCCTGTGATGTTGATCCTTGAGATGGATCTTGATGATTGGCAAGAGGCCAAGTGGTAACATGTGACGTTGGATCCTTGTGATGGATCAAGATGATGTTGATGGTACTGAAGGCCTTAGTGACAATGTAACACAAGATAATGAGTTCTATGTTTATTCATTCTTGATATACTTGCATGTTACATAACTTGGTTGAATCTTGCAATCCACTTAAAATATGCTAATTAATTATAGATGAATCTTTCATGTAGTTTGCCTTGGTCATAGATCCATCATCGTCAGGAGTTTGGTGATGGTGAAACGGGTTCTCCTAGGGGTTAACCTGGAACGCATATTGTTGAATATGCGGGGTGCGCCTACGCCCTAAGTAGTAGTTCATGTTTAGAGCATGATTTCAGGCCTGTGGCTCAGTGTGTATAGAGCATGGTGAACAGGTCCATGGCTCAGGATATGTGATAGAGCATGGTGAATAGGCTCATGGCTAAGTGATGATGGAGCACGGTGAATAGGCCTATGGCTCAATTTTCTAGCGCTGATACCTGTACCAAGGTGAGCTAGGTAGAGGGTAGCCTGACCCTATGTGGCTGAGGCCACTTAAGCAAGAGACTGTGGTCCTGCTTTGGTTCTCGTGCACTGACCACGAGGAGGTGAGGTCATGGAGTCCGACAATTCCATTGACCTTGTATGGCACTGAGTTTGGGTTTCGCAACCGAAGGTTGGATTTGAGCGGTACGTCTCACTTCCTCAGGGCATAATAAATCGTAATCCAGCCGTATAAGATATTTTCTTAGGGAAAACATGGAACATTGGTTGAGGCCTTGTTTGTACAGTTGCCCTGGTTATATCTTGTAGTTAATTACATGTTCCTCCGATGTTGTGATAAGTTGTTATTAGACTTGTCTTGTCAATCATGTTCCATATATATTATCTATTTATATGTCTCTCAGATATCCTGGTAATAGGTTATAGAGGTAGTTCTTCTCAGTATGTTGCATATATGATTTTCTTATATCAGTTACCTACTTTATCTATTCTAGATCTCCTTTGAGGTTTTATAGTTTCGGCGGGGGTTATGTTTCTCACTGGGACTGTGTGTCTCACCCTATTGGTTTAAAACATTTTTAGGTGATCGAGCTAGACGTGGTGGTGGTCGTGAGGTTGTGGATGAGCAGCAAGAAGATCGATAGAAGGCAAGGTTGGATATGCTGCTGTTGTTGGGTGTTTTATAGTAGAGTCCTAGAGTCATCCATGTACTCTCAAGTCCTTGGAGGTGTTTTGACGAGGTTTTACGATGTATAGTTGATATGGATTTCTTATCTTGTTGTTGACCTGGCTAGGTCTGTTATGTACATAAATAGGTGGTGAACTCTTGTGCTTATGGGACAACTAGATCCTATGAGATGTGGACATGTATCAAGTTTATGTATATTTATATAACATGTTTCCTTGCAGGATGTGGATATGGTTGTAATAGTTCCTTCCTTATCTGCTTTCCCCAATCGGTTTTAAGTAACCCGTGTTTTTGGTAATACGATGTTTATGATGGTTCCACACGTTTTCGCGTGGCATTTCGTTGTCTGTGTGAATAGCGGGATGTCACACTCTTTTTGTGCCTTTTTGGCATATTTTCATGAGGTGGTGAGATAAGGAGTGGTGGAAGAATAATGGACCAAGAGGGGAGTCAAACAATGTGGAATTCCATATGGAAGGTCTTATATGCAAGATAGTCCCAACAAAATCTTCACATATCAAGGCAAAATCATAATGAATGAGCACTTGTTCGTGCTCAGTGAGATTCACTCTCTTGGGAATTCTCCCAATTTTCTTTTGCTTGAAGTGCACATATTCTTAAGAATTTTTGCATATGCTAGAATTTACTTGATCAAGTAACATGATATTGACGTTAAATTGACAAAAGACCTCAAGAATGATAACACCATGTTTTTTACTCCTCATGTATGAGGGGATCATCCAGAGCATTGGGTAATGGACACTCATTTCTACCTCCCTTGCTTAATCACTAACAAGATCTTGAATTGGCATAGAATGGGCTCTTGGAATCACAATCAGAAAAGATGGAATAGAATCACTCTTAAATGGAGTAGTGGATGGAACACTTGGAAAAACCAATCTACATAAGGCACTAAAACAAAATCTTCTCTCATCATGATATCAATTTCAGTTGTGCCAATCACGGTATCATAAATGGTCCTCTTAAACATTGCCTTATCAACATAACCTTAGTTAACATGATCTTTTCCCCTTTTGCTTTAGGGTTGTTCAAAAAATTTACCACTCCTCATGATGATCACCACATTCACTTTCTCATGGGGGAGGGGGTCTTGTGATGTTTGTGGTGTTGTTGGTGGTGGTCTTTGATGTTGTGATGATGAGGTGGAGGTTGAAGGATGTATGGTTTTGTTGAGGTGGTTGTTGAGATAGAGTATGAAGGTTATAGGGTTGTTGTAGTTTTTGTTGAGGTGGATGAGGGCATTGGTAGTTAAATAGTGGTTGTGGCAGTGTAGGATCATATGGGTTAGGGGGCATTGATATTGTTGCATATGTAGCACTTGCATTGGTGGTGGACCATAGGAGCTTCCAAGGGCTTCCATGTCCATTTTCATTGTTCAGATTCACCATGGTTTGGGAACTCTCCCCTTCTATTCATGTACAAGAGATAAGGTGGTCTAATATAAACTTTTTCCAATACTATTGATGTTTGTCCATGAGTGGGAACGTCTTTCTTCACTTCATCTAGGCTCCTCAACCTGCCAAGAACTTCTTCCTCAAACCTTGAGCTGTAATTTTGGCCTTTATGTTGCCTTTGTTTCCCATATACATATCCACCTTGTTTACTCCATAAGAAGTTAGGGAAATTCCTCCAATCATGAGTGTAAGATTGCGACATGGGACCTTGGTTGTTGCAATTTCCAAAATATTGCATAGATTTTACCTCTTCCTTAAGATTTTCAATGATAGAAACCCAACTGCTTGAAGCATTTCCACCTTGGTTCTTCATCATATTCACCATTTTAGAAAAAACTATAATGACCCTGACCTGGGTTATGAGGTAACCCTATTTGTTTTGGCTAAGTAATTAGCTTAGAAATTAAATATAATCCTCTAAGGAGTTTTTTTATCATGTGACACACTTATGTTTCAAGTTTGGTCCTGATTGATTGTTGTTTGAGCAATGTTCCTTTGTTTTGGACCAAAGTGCAATTTACCCAAGATGAGGGGATATATTGCAAAATATCACATGTTGAACATGTCTTAAGTGTTTTATCATCATAATAGAGAGAATGATACTAATTGGTGGCTTGTGGAAAGCCTAAATTCCAAGTTTGAACATGTTTGAATAATGCTAGTATCTTGTGCACCAATTTTGGTACAAATTGTAATTTACCCAAAATGTAGGGTTGATATGCAAATTACCACCTGTAGAGTGTCCCTACTTCCTCTATTTATCATTTATATGATATATAATGAATTAGACACCATGTTTGAATCAATTATGAGTGATGGTATTCTTGGTGATGAAAAGACCAAGAAAGGGGTTGAATGGAAACCCTAATTTGAGCTTGTATTAAGTATCAGGTTGTAGTGATTAAATGTGAGTCCCTATTGGCCAAGGAGCCAAAGAGGAGACCACCATATCGTGTTTCTAACTCTTTGACTCTTCAAAAACTAGCTAAGCACCTCAATAAAGCAATGGTTATCGACTTGCAACTTTCCTTTGGAAAAGGTTGCACTGAATTTGTGAATATAATAATGTGAGTGGAAGTGGCTTGTCCTAGAAGATAACCAAAGGGGCCCGACCCTTATCCCTTGCATTATCCTCAAGTTTTTATTTTGCATGGAAAGATAAATACGGAGTGCATGCAAGTACATGTGTCAACCATGCATGGACACGTGGCACCTAGTAGCTTAAATTGATGACACCTCATTTTCACACTTCTTCATGAACAATAAGTATATATAACCATTCTTTCACCCATTAGTGAACGTTTTCGAATCCTACCACCTCCTTACTCTTAAATATCGTGCATGTAGCCTTTTTGTCATGCATAAGTGATGTGGTATCATACATAGGCCTTGGGTATTGGCCTTAGCAAGTTGATATTGGCCTAGCAAGGTGATATCGGCCATAGTGGAGTGTTTTTGGCTAAAACTGAAGGGGATATCGGCCACAAGTGATGGAATATCGTACAAGGTTAGTCAAGAATCATGCAAGGTTCTAAGTAGAAAGAGGAAGCTCAATACTTAACCCTAAGGTGAGGCCATGATCGTCTTCAACCTTGGATTGAAGCATAATTTTAGGGTTATGATCTTCCTTTCTTTTCTTCTTCACCAATTGCTTATCCTTGGTGATTCCTTATATATGAAGGAGTTGTGAACGATCCTTGGACTTTTTACAAGTCATATTCAACCTTAGGAACGTGGAGCTTTGAAGTTGTTCTTGAGGTAGGTTATATAACTTGAACTCTATCATGTTATTATTCATCACCTAAATCACTATACTTAATGATCCACTTTTAATTCCGAAATTTTCTGAAATAGTTGATGACATTACGAGTTCTAGTAGTTTCTTAGACCTGTTTCCATGATCTATAACAGTTATAACGAAGGTCTAGATCTTGAAGAAGATGGTATCACCTTATAAAGTGATATCGGGTTCAAGCACACAAGCAAGCACCTCTAACCCAATATGGTGATGCACCTACTTCACTAAAACAATATGGATATGATTTAATACTTTCTTGCACGATATGGTGGTGTAGTATACACCTCTTGCACAATATGAGGTCAAGAAAACACCTCAAAAATGATATTGGGCTAAGCACACACCTCTTTGCCCGATATGGTGTGAAGCACACACACACCTCTTTGCCCGATATGATGTGAAGCACACATACACCTCTAAAGTGATATGGTGAGCAAGCACACACCTCTTTGCCTGATATGGTGTGAAGCACACATACACCTCTAAAGTGATATTGTGAGCAAGAACACACCTCTTTGCCCGATATGGTGTGAAGCACACATACACCTCTAAAGTGATATGGTGAGCAAGCACACACCTCTTTGCCCGATATGGTGTGAAGCAAGCATACACCTCTTTGCCCGATATAGTGTGAAGCACACACACACCTCTTTGCCCGATATGTTGTGAATCACACACACACCTCAAAAGTGATATGGAAGAACACATACACCTCAAACTCGATATGGGAGAACACACACACCTCAAAAGTGATATGGAAGCACACATACACCTCAAACTCGATATGGAAGCATACATACACCTCAAAGGTGATATGGTAAGCACACATACACCTCAAACCCGAGATGGAAGCACACATACACCTCTAAGGTGATATGGGTAGCAAGTATACCCCTTTTAAACTGATATTGGGTTAAGCATACACCTTTTTGGACGATTTGGTGGTGAGCACCTATCTCTAAAATGAGATGGAAGGTAACCCAATACACTAGATGACAAGAGTGCCAAGGTGGTTAGTACTCTAGTACATGTGATGGACAATACACTAGAGAAGGGTGTGGCCAATATCTACAAGTGAGGTGAGGATATTACACCCATGAAGGGTGAAGTTGATACACATTATGAATGGTAAGGTTGATACCTTAATGGGTAAGGGTATTAGGGATATGATGATGCCCATATCGATATACACCTAACCCAATACATGTGTTCAACTTGACATACATGATTCAATATGATTCACCTTGTAAAGGTGAGGGTAAAACACTCTTAGGAGTGATGAGTCTAACACCAAGTAATGGTTTGGTTAATACCTTGATAGGTGAAACACCTAAATTGGCTGATAATGGTATATCAACAATGCCTCAACTCGAGATGAGACCATATCACTTTATGATAGTTGAATAATTCAAGTGTGTGACTTATGGCCAATGAACTACAACATAAATGTGATGAGTTAGTGCATAAAGTATGAGGATGGGAAATACCCTAATACAAGATAATTTGATGAACTTAAGAAAGTTAAAAGTGATGAGGGAAGTGATACATCAATACATGATAAATATCATATCCAACATCTCAAGGTTGGTACACCTTGATGCACCTCAAATCCAATATACTTGGATGAGTAACACATGAAGTGTGTCATGTTAATTGTTACATTGATAGGTAATGAGTTTAATACACTTTGATATGTGTAGGCTAACATGCCTTGAGAAAGCTTAAGCCAAGTTAATAAAGTATGATGTAATCAATATCCTAGTCAGGATGAGAGAGAAACTCATACTTTGTGTTGATAATCATTTAATGATAAATGATGATAATAAATAAGTATGATTTAATACTTATGATAGCAATGTATGCTTCTAGATGTTTGGAGTAATGAATTAGGGTTTGGATTAATAATAGGAACATGAAACCCTATTCGGCTATAAAGGGAAACCCTAACCCTAATGATGGGAAGGTTTCTTTTCTCTTATTACATAAGGCTTGTGAGGCATGTTAAGTACTTGTATAACAAGTATAATGTTTAATGGCCTTGTGATCCATTTGAATAAGTTGTTGCCTAGTAAGAGGTGACAAGATGTGTAATGGCCTTGTGAGCCATGTGAATAAGTTGTTGCTGAGTAAGAGGTGACAAGATGTGTAATGACCTTTTGAGCCATGTGAATAAGTTGTTGCCTAGTGAGAGGTGACAAGATGTGTGATGGCCTTGTGAGACATGAGAATACTTGTACAACAAGTGAAATGAATACCTTGGTCTAAGGACCTAGAGGTAATGGTTACCTGTTACAGAGGTAACAATGCTATGTGATGATCTAAGGGTTTGAATACCCATATCCACTAATCGTGATAATGATGTGAAGGGATGAGAATTTTCAGTAATGTGATAAGGGATTGAGATCCCAGGTATCATGTGTTTTTAAGATTTGAAAAGTACTTGATAGATGAATTACACTTTTCTTTGTAGCATCTGTTATAATTATTCATGTTTGAAACTTGATTGATGCTAAAAGACATTATAATGTACCTAATTAATCAAGTGGAATTTTATCATGTAGTGCCCTGACCGTAGATCCATCAGCGTCAGAATTTGTTGAATGGTGAAACAGGTTGCTCTGTGGCATAACCCGGAGGGGATATTTTTTAATATGCGGGGGTGATGGGTGTGAATATCCTTACTCCCTAATGTGGGATTGATGTGAGATAAACATGAAATCTCTCAATCCTCCATTATATATGTTGGGATGGATGTATCACGAATCTCCCGATGATGATGAAGGTCGGGGATGGATAATTGAGATCTCCCCAAAGAGAGTGCATTTGACGTTGTAGCTCTATAGCAAAGTTTCCAGTATACCCTGGAAAGCTATTTAGCAGTGACACGAGATGTCCTACTTATGGTCTCGCACTGACCGAGATGGCAGAGTTCATGGCAGTCGGCTCTCCCATTGACCTTGTATGGTACTGATGCTTTACGTAGTCGTGGTCGGTTGGAGTATGAGTGATATACCTCATCTCCTTAGGGCATAAGTGTGATTGAAAAATGTAATTAGCTGTGTAGCATATCTGCTTAATGATCAAATATGGAAATCATTGATTGATGCGCACTTCAGTTATACATCTTAGTTGATAGATGATATTTATGTTTATTTACATTCCTTGCAAAACATATAGATGATTGATAACTCTACCATGGGTAGATGCAATGTTCTACTTAAGAAAGGAGATTACTTCATTCTGTTCATACAGTGAATTACCCTGCCTATTAATATAAAAAGAACCTCATCTTAATTTATAAATGCTTAATATATGATAATAATATGGTCAGTGGAGAGTTATATCTCTCGTTGGGACAATTGTCTCACCCTATGGGATCCACATTTTTTTAGGTGGACGTGCACGAGGTGGTGAAGATCTTTCTACAGAGGCGGAACAACAACTGAGGAAGCAGTGACAACTCATCTTCAGTGTACTATCTTTCATGTCTTGTATTTAGAAGTCCTATGTGTCGTCTTTGTACTCTCAGGTCCTTAGAGTTGGTTCGTACTGGTTTCATGAATGATCTGAGATTTTGGCTTGAATGCATCGAGGTTTTATATTGCTCCAGTATGTGTTTTGATAGAACAACTGTTATATGATGTCCTCGAGTTGAGATGGAACAATGTTGTACAATGTAAATTATGATATGTATGAGTTTTGGATCTTTCAGTAAAAAATTTCTAGACAAGGATCTCCTTGCAAAATGGTTTTAATTTTTAGTGATTTTTGTTAATCCATTGTTTATGTTTATTCTGCTTAATTATTAATGATTTGTTTTTCGATTTGATGACAGTCGTTACATGTTTGGTATCAGATCTTAAGGTTGATTGAGTCTACAGAGACATAGGACTAAGGTGTTGAGTCTGTTCTAGTGTCCTCCAGTATACCCTATAGTGACTTCTGCTTATGCAGAAGAAAGGGTGAAGTTTAAAAATGACTAGAGAATATGAGAAACACATTGCTGAGAGCAATGTTGTTGCACCAGGAAAGGGTGCAAGGGATCAGGCAAGAGAAGAATGAGTACCTGAGAATTCCCATCATGATCTGATCGGGATAAAGAATCCTATGTTTATGCTCTTGATAGGCAGGTTTAAGACAACAGTGATACATATAGTAGACTGGATACTAGCATTACAACCTAGGTTACCAGTTCTTAATGCAAAAACTTTGAGCTTTAAAAAGGGTTCCTGAATGACATGGTCATGTTGGAATAGTGAAAATGTTGGAAGGATTAACATATGGCAAGCAAATAGACTCTGCCATAAGTTTAGACATATAGTATATGTGGCATCCATCTCACAAAAACAAGATTTACTTAAGCGGAAGCGATCATTTGCATCAGATTTACTGAAAATCACTAAAAATTAAAACCTTTTTCAAAGAGATCCAATCATAGGAAAACTCTTTCAACAAGAACCAATGTATTACATTTACATCCTGGTTCATATGTACATATTTTGTACCATCTCTTCTCGAGGGTTACAATATCAACTGCCTTGTTAAAAACTAAACACAGACAACATAAGAACCTTGAGGCATCCAGCCAAAATCTCAAAACGATTCATTAAAAGCACTAACTAATAACTCCGAGGACCTGAGAGTACAGAGACAACACATAGGACTTCTATCTACAAATATGACAGACAGCACACTCCACCTGAGCTGTTGCTGTTGTACCTACTGCTTCTGAAGTTCTTCCTCTTCAAGATGTTTTCAGTATCCTTTGTACTCGTCCACCTAAAAAAATGTTGGTTCCCACGGGGGTGAGACAATTGAAAATTGCCCCAACGAGAGATATAACTCTCCACCAAAAACATTATTATTGCAATTTATAATATGAATCAGAACAGAGGATAAGCAGTTTATATCATTCTCATCTTTAAATACTGCAACTATCTATGATAGAGCATTAAAACATCTATTCTCTTTATAAGGAATAGGAAGAACATGTATATCATTTATCTATTATATTAACTCAACATCTCATGCATTTCTCATGATACTCATTACTCTAATATGTCACCCATGATTCTTTCTTGTTTCTATCTGATGGCCTTAGCCAATCTGCTAAATAAGTATTGGTTTTACTGGACATGAGAGTGTACTTCATCATGTCTTGTTTAGGCATTGGTCCATATCAATCCTATATAAATATTCCAGACATTGGATTATACCAATCATGTACAACTAGTACGAGCATTGGACTTATATTGTTCATGTGTATCCATTCCAAGTATTGGACTATGCCAATCCCAACTATTCCAGGTATTAGACTATGCCAATCATGTGCAACTATTCCAGGTATTGAACTATGTCAATCATATGACATTATTCCAGGTATTGAACTATGTCAATCCTGTGACATTATTCCAGGTATTGAACTATGTCAATCCGGTGTAATTATTCCAGGTATTGGGTTGTTACCAATCTTGTGTAGTTATTCCAGGTATTGGGTTGTTACCAATCCTATGCAGTTATTCTAGGTATTTGGTTGTTACCAATCCTATGCAGTTATTCCAGGTATTGGGATTTAACCAATCCTGTGATATTATTCCATGTATTGGGATTTAATCAATCCTATGTTATTATTCCAAGTATTGGGATTTAACCAATCATGTGTTATTATTCCAGGTATTGGGATTTAACCAATCCTGTGATATTATTCCATGTATTGGGATTTAACTAATCATGTGGTATTATTCCAGGTATTGGGATTTAACCAATCCTGTGATATTATTCCAGGTATATGGTTTTAACCAATCCTGTGATATTATTCCAGGTATTGGGATTTAACCAATCCTGTGATATTATTTTAGGTATTGGGATTTAACCAATCCTGTGATATTATTCCAGGTATTGGGATTTAACCAATCCTGTGATATTATTCCAGGTATTGGGATTTAACCAATCATGTGATATTATTCCAGGTATTGAGATTTAACCAATCCTGTGATATTATTCCAGGTATTGGGATTTAGCCAATCCTATGATATTATTACAGGTATTGGGATTTAACCAATCCTATGATATTGTTCCAGGTATTGGGATTTAACCAATCCTGTGATATTATTCCAGGTATTGGGATTTAACCAATCCTGTGATATTATTCTAGGTATTGAACTATGCCAATCCTGTGCATCTATTCAAGGTATTGAACTATGTCAATCTTGTGTATCTATTCCAGGTATTGAACTATGCCAATCCTGTGCATCTATTCCAGGTATTGAACTATGTCAATCCTATGCAATTTATCACATATTACCACATCTTGTCACCTCTCATTAGGCAATCACCATTCTCATGGCTCATAGAGCACATTTAATATCTTGTCACCTCTTACTAGATAACAATTAACATCATGG
Source organism: Alisma plantago-aquatica (assembly GCA_963693085.1). NCBI lineage: Eukaryota > Viridiplantae > Streptophyta > Magnoliopsida > Alismatales > Alismataceae > Alisma > Alisma plantago-aquatica. The sequence continues at coordinate 816,806,807 of OY856409.1, read as the reverse complement.
CTCACAAGGCCCATAAAACATCTGGTTACCTCTCACTAGATAACCATTAATAACATTCTTAAAGAGTTGGATGTGATATCTATGATGTCTTAAAGAATGACTTTCCTTATTACTTTTAACTTACTTAAGTTTATCAACTTGTATTGTATTAAGGTATTTCCCATCTTAATACTTTTATCCACTAACCTATCACCTTTATCATAAAGTGCATAGGTTATAGAACACACATTAGAATTATCCAACTATCTTCAATGATATGGACTCATCTCAAGTTAAGGCATTGCTTGCTATAAAGTTGCCTATAATCAATTACTTGAGGTATTTCCCTTATTATGGTATTAGTCACCATTTCATTATTAGGATTAAGGTCTCACATAGCATCACCCTTTATTAGGGTTAGGGTTTCACATATAATCACCCTTCATTAAGGTTAGGATTTCACATACCATCACTCTTCATTAGGGTTGGAATTTCACATACCTTCACCCTTTATTAGGGTTAGAGTTTCACATACCTTCACCCTTCATTAGGGTTATAGTTTCACATACAATCACCCTTTATTAGGTTTAGAGTTTCCATATTAGGGTTTCTTATAGGCTTACAAAGCTTCACCCTAAATTAGAGTCTTACATCACATCATTGTATCAAGGTTTCACATGACTTCACCCTAGATTAGGGTTTCCATTCAATTACCCACAATTAGGGTTTACTATTCATCCCATTTAGAGTTTTGCATCATATTACCCTAAATTAGGATTACTCATGTCACCATCCTTACTTAGGGTTACATTATTACCCTAGAATAGGGTTTCACTCATAATTGCCCTGAATTAGGGTTTAGGGTTCATTAACCTTCTCGATTAGGGTTTCATGATCTCTTTGTTGAGGACTATACCCTAATCACATACTCTACATGATTGACACTCATGTATGCATTCCTTTCTATCATCCTTTCAACTTGATTAGGTCACATCATCCTTTCAATCAAGTACATACAACTATGATTGACATAGTGTACTGAGTTATTGCTTACTTAAGCTTCAAGGATTAACTCATCTAAGGATTATCAATCACTTAGTATCTTAAAGGTACAACTCTACTGATTATCTTTGAGATAGATCAGTAACAATTATAGAGTCATTGGTCCTTCATCACAATAAGTTTCCAATTGATATGATCACATTGAATTACTAAACGACCTTGGCCCTTACTCTCTAAACAGTTTGAAACCGTTTGGCAAAAAGTGTATTGAAACCGAATGGACTTGGGTCTCCAAATAATTTGAGATCGTTTAGACCCAAACGGTCTTGAGACTGTTTGGACCCAAATGGTCTTAAGACTGTTTGGTCCAAACCCTCTCAAAACTGAATGGACCAAAAACGTCTTTCAACACTCAGTCAATTCAAGGTTTCCCTCAATGAACTGACTATCAATGGAATCCCTGATTCATTCATCAATTGAACTATTGAATCATCCTTCATTTGTACCATCAATTAGGGTTTTTAACCCAATTGAACTAGTATTTATAATCAAGAAACCTTCAATTAGGGTTTTGAAATCGAGGAACCTTCAATAATTAACATTGTGGAACTGATTCAATTGAAATCAATGATTTATCTTCAAAGTATGATATGACCTGACCTCAAACGGTCTTGAGTTCATTTGGATGTCCTCCAAACGGTCTTGAGACCGTTTTCCCCATCTCATCATTGAAATTTGTGAAATTCAATTAGGGTTTAGATCATTAGATTGATCACCAATTGAACAATTGATTGCATTTCAATTTACCATCTCTGGTCCTTCAATTACTCAACCCTAATCCTCCAAAAGGTCTTGGTTGACCTCCAAATGGTCTTGAGACCATTTGGGTAATCTCCAAATGATCTTGAGACCGTTTGGGTTAATCAACCCAAAGATTTAAATCAACTAATTGCAAATTCAGCACTTAACCCGATTAGGGTTTCTAATTGGAGGATTGTCCATATATTGATTCAATCAATTGGATCCATTAGATAATCATCCAACATATACTAGGGTCCTGACCTCAAACGGTACCCCATCCAAACGGTCATCCCATCTAAACGGTTTGGGTTTCAAAACACCAAACGGTTTGCAAACTGTTTGGTCTCCAAACGGTTGGATGAAACCATTTGGACCATATTATTGAAACCGTTTGCAATAGAAACTTGTTGGAATGTGTGCCTAAGATGATTTCATCATCATCTACCTTCGTTCATTCAAAATATACTTCTATTTTCATGGTAATTACAACAATGGATCAAGGGAATTTCAAATAGAACAAAACGTTCAAATAATGGATATTTGAATGCAATAACAATACTTAAGGGTTTGAATTATATAACCCACCTCCAATTGAGCTTCAAAGATCCAAGATCCATGTATTTAATGGTGGAAGAAGCTTTCTCAACTATCCCAAGCTCGTCCTCAAGCTTTTGAGTGAAAAGAAATGGCTAGGATAGAAGATTGCATGGAGAAAAGAAGAAATCCATCATTTATTTTCGATTTCCACTATGAAATCATGGTGAAAGAAGGTCAAGAAGCTTACCAACAGGTTGGGGGTCGTCCTCCTATTGATCCAATCTCCCTTGGTCGTTTTTGCAAGCAAGAAGTGAAAGGGGTTTCGAAATTACCCTTTCAACTCATGGATAAAGGAGCATATATGCATTTTATTAAAAATTCATTTTAGGAGAGAGAAAGTAGGGATTATCTCCTCCATTTCCTTGCCTATTTCCCCCTTACCTTCCTTGTTTATGAGGCTATCTACTTTGCCTCTTATGCCTCTCAATTATCCATGATTTAAAGAAAAGCAAATTAAGCACCTTAACCCTTATAATAATAATATCCTAAAGTTAGTGGATAATTCATTTTCTTTTAATAATGTGAGTGAGTTATCCACTTCCTATAGATATTTTCGTGCCTTTGCAAGGAACAAGGTCATACATTCTTTTGCAAAAGCATCCCTCACCTTTTGGTTAAATAGCTCTTCAAGTAATATATTTATTTTTGCATTATTATAGAAGTAATGTCCCAATTATGCTTTAATCTTGATTATTTTAATATCAAGATTCTCTCTCCTCCAAAGTGATTCAAATGAGATACCCCTCTCATTTTATTTGCTCTACATGATGCCAAGAAACATTAGGGACTATTTGGAAGTGGTAATTTGCATATTAAACTCTAGGTTTTGGGTAATTTGCACATTACACCAAAACTAGGTTTTAATGCACAAACATTGCTTTATCAGTTCTTTCTTGGTACTCAGGATACCACAAGCCATACCTCTACATCATCTTCATTCTCATGATGCTTTAACACATGAGGAACATCTTATCATGTAACATTTTCAATTTAACCCCTCAACTTAGGTAATTTTCACTTTAGTCCAAAATAGACAAAACATTAATTCAACATTATTCAAAAAGGACTAAAATTGAAACATAAGTTCCTATTGAGCCTTAATTACTTTTCAAAAGATAATATCAAGCATATAATTATCTTTTATTTAACAAAACACCTAGGGTTAAAGCATAACCTAGGTCAGGGATGTTACAAATTATAAACCCCTAATAAGGATTTCATCCCCGAAATCCCAAATAAAGGGAAACAAATATTATCCATTTATCATCTTATCAAGTCTTCACATAACATCTAAATGTCATGTTTATGCAAGGCATAAACCCCTAACATATGATGTCCATGCTATATAATATATCTAAACTGATTTCACAGTTAACCACTCCAGGTGGTCAACATAAATTATCTGACACCAGAATTCCTTACCTTGGTATCCATCACATGTGATGAAAACACATCACACTTTCATCTTTCTTTCATCCTGGGACATTTCTTGTTATACATATCTTTTTCTTGAAACCCAAGCCCAAGAAAAACAAATACTCTTCTAAGTATCCATCAAGTAAACAATTTTAATTTATGCTCACCAAGTGTTCTAAGTCCCACTTGATTGCTATGTCCCTGAAAGAAAGAAAACAAAGGATCATATTCCTCTTATAACCCTATTATTATCCAGGATTGTTTATTTATGAGAAGAGATTATCATCTCCTCTAAACATTACATGAACCTTCTACTGTTCATGAGTTTTTTACTCTTATTTCTTTCTTGGTTCCTTGCCTTCAGCATAGGAATCATATGGATGCTTACTTGTCATCATTTCTTAATATCATTTTCACCATGATTACTAGATATAGGTATTCAAACCTTTAGTCCATTATTGAGCATTGTTATCTCTTATCCGATAATTGTTACCTCTAGGTCTTTAGACCAGGGTACACATTATACTAAGCATCTTCTTTTGTTTATCAATTGATTTACAATTAAATCAGATTCCTTCATATATCAATTAGAATGTGGTAGAAATATCCATGCCACATCTCCTACTTATTTCTTTAGATTGTTTCAGAATGATTACTTGATCAGGGTAATAAAAAAGATAACAATTTAGGTATGTCATACTTACCTTGCCTTCAATAAATGAATACCTGGCCAGGGTATTCAAGAATCGAAATCAGGTAGTATGTATTTATTTTATTTTTATGTTTTTCATCTCTTTAAATTTGATATAATTAATATTTCAAATTTTCTCTGGGTTCCTTTTTCATCTCTTCCCTTTATCAAAGAAGAAAGAGAAACTTCAAAGTAAATAAGAGAATATTAAACTGAACATAAGTTTTCATCCTTCTTATCTCTTCCTCATATCCTTAAAGGATTATACAGATGACCAAACAACAACTACCTTTCTTATAGTAGGGAACAGAAGATAATTCAAACTAGAAAGTTCTATCTTGACAAGTCTACCTTTTACAAGTTAACTAGCATCTTATCTGACCCAAAACATGGATGTAGTTGTTATTTGTTATTGCCTTTGTCCTCTACTACCAGAAGTAGATGGACCAAACTATGACACTTGTCTTCGTCCTTTACCATCTGCTCCACTGGACTGAGGTCCCTGTGGGTTTTGCAGATTATGCCTTGACTGTTGGGTCACCTCACTATTTCTCCTTGGACATTGTTGTCTAAAATGTCCTAGCTGTCTACATTTATGACAAGCTCGACCCCAACTTGATGACCCCTGTATAGGTGTACTATATTGTGGTTGAACTGGTGAAGATTTCGATTGTTTTTTGCCACTACTCTACTATTCTCATGACTGTGTAGACTTCCTTTTAAGGTTTGTCTCATGTTTCTTTATCGTATACCTTTCTATCCTCCGTATAGACTCCACAAATGTGGCAAACCTCACTCTACTTTCTAGGGCAGATGCCAGGATGGACATCTCAACATTCAGTCCTTTCTCAAAATGTCAAATCTTCTCCTCCTCAGTAGCTGCCATTTGAGGACAAAATCGCAAAAGTTCCATAAAATTAACCTCATTCATTTATTGACATGGCTCTCTGCCAAATTTTCTCAAACTGTGATATCTTTTCATCTAAGTATGTCTTTGGAAAATACTTATTGATGAATTCTCGACAAAATTCCTCCCAACCAACCTCTGCATCATTCTTTTTTATTTCTTCTATAGCCCAGCAATGTCCAACACTACCCTTCAAAAGGTATACAACATGTTTAACTTTTTCAGCCTCTAAGATACTAAGGATCTTAAAGGCTTTTTCTAATTCAGTGAGCCAAAGATCAACATCTATTGGGTCAGTTGTTCCAGCATATTCTATGGCTCCTACACGATGTAGTCATTCAAAGGTCTTACCAGACCCATATCCCTAATTGAAAATGGGTGCCCTAGATGTCGGTGCTGGCATCCAGTCTGCCATATACCTCAGTGTGGTCATGAGTTTCCCAAAAATATTATAAACATCTGGGTTTCCTCTTATGACTTCATCAACAAGGGGATTTTCAGGCACTGGTTCCTCCCTTGCCTGATCCCTTACACCTCCCACTGGTGTAGCAACATTGCTCTCAGCAACATGTTCCTCATGTTCTCCAGACATCTTTGAGTTATATATCTTCTTCTGCATAAGCAGAAGACACTATAAGATACATTGGGTACACTTAGAACAGACTCGATATCTTATTCCTATGTCTCTGTAGACTCAGCGAACCTAGAGCTCTGATACCACTAAATTGTGGCATCCATCTCACAAAAACAATATTTACTTAAGCGGAAGCGATCATTTGCATCGGAATTACTGAAAATCACTAAAAATTAAAACCTTTTTCAAAGAGATCCAATCATAGGAAAACTCTTTCAACAAGAACCAATTTATTACATTTACATCCTAGTTCATAAGTACATATTTTCTACCATCTCTTCTCGAGGGTTACAATATCAACTGTCTTGTTAAAAACTAAACACAGACAACATAAGAACCTTGAGGCATCAAGCCAAAATCACAAAATGATTCATTAAAAGCACTAACTATTAACTCTGAGGACCTGAGAGTACAAAGACGACACATAGGACTTCTATCTACAAACATGACAGACAACACACTCCACCTGAGTTGTTGATGTTGTACCTACTGCTACTGAAGTTCTTCCTCTTCAAGATGCTCTCAATCTCCTTTGTACTCGTCCACCTAAAAAAATGTTGGTTCCCACGGGGGTGAGACAATTGAAAATTGCCCCAGTGAGAGATATAACTCTCCGCTAGAAACATTATTATTGCAATTTATAATATGAATCAGAATAGAGGATAAGCAGTTTATATCATTTTCATCTTTAAATATTGCAACTATCTATGATAGAGCATTAAAACATCTATTCTCTTTATAAGGAATAGGAAGAACATGTATATCATTTATCTATTATATTAACTCAACATCTCATGTTTTTCTCATGATACTCATTACTCTAATATGTCACCCATGACTCTTTCTTGTTTCTATCTGATGGCCTTAGCCAATCTGCTAAATAAGTATTGGTTTATACTGGACATGAGAGTGTACTTCATCATGTCTTGTTTAGGCATTGGTCCATATCAATCCTGTATAAATATTCCAAGCATTGGATTATACCAATCCTGTGCAACTAGTATGAGCATTGGACTTATATTGTTCATGTGTATCCATTCCAAGTATTGGACCATGCCAATCCCAACTATTCCAGATATTAGACTATGCCAATCCTATACAACTATTCCAGGTATTGAACTATGTCAATCCTGTGACATTATTCCAGGTATTGAACAATGTCAATCCTGGACATTATTCTAGGTATTGAACTATGTCAATCTTGTGTAATTATTCCAGGTATTGGGTTGTTACCAATCTTGTGCAATTATTCCAGGTATTGGGTTGTTACCAATCCTGTATAGTTATTCCAGGTATTGGGTTGTTAACAATCCTGTGCAGTTATTCCAGGTATTGGGATTTAACCAATCCTGTGATATTATTCCAGGTATTGGGATTTAATCAATCGTGTGTTATTATTCCAGGTATTGGGATTTAACCAATCCTATGTTATTATTCCAGGTATTGGGATTTAACCAATCCTGTGATATTATTCTAGGTATTGGGATTTAACCAATCCTGTGATATTATTCTAGGTATTAGGATTTAACCAATCCTGTGATATTATTCCAGGTATTAGGATTTAACCAATCTTGTGATATTATTCCAGGTATTGGGATTTAATCAATCCTGTGATATTATTCTAGGTATTGGGATTTAACCAATCTTGTGATATTATTCCAGGTATTGGGATTTAACCAATCCTATGATATTATTTCAGGTATTGCGATTTAACCAATCCTGTGATATTATTCCAGGTATTGGGATTTAACCAATCCTATGATATTATTCCAGGTATTGGGATTTAACCAATCATGTGATATTATTCCAGGTATTGGGATTTAACCAATCCTGTGATATTATTACAAGTATTGGGATTTGACCAATCCTGTGATATTATTCTAGGTATTGGGATTTAACCAATCCTGTGATATTATTCCAGGTATTGGGATTTAACCAATCCTGTGATATTATTCCAGGTATTGGGATTTAACCAATCCTGTGATATTATTCCACGTATTGAGATTTAACCAATCCTGTGATATTATTCCAGGTATTGAACTATGCCAATCCTGTGCATCTATTCCAGGTATTGAACTATGCCAATCTTGTGCATCTATTCCCGGTATTGAACTATGCCAATCCTGTGCATCTATTCCAGGTATTGAACTATGTCAATCCTATGCAATTTATCACATATTATCACATCTTGTCACCTCTCATTAGGCAATCACCATTCTCATGGCTCATAGAGCACATTTAATATCTTGTCACCTCTCACTAGATAACATTTAACATCATGGCTCACAAGACCCATAAAACATCTTGTTACCTCTCACTAGATAACCATTAATAACATTCTAAAAGAGCTGGATGTGATATCTATGATGTCTTGAAGCATTACTTTCCTTATTACTTTTAACTTACTTAAGTTTATCAACTTGTATTGTATTAAGGTATATCCCATCTTAATACTTTTATCCACTAACCTATCACCTTTATCATAAAGTTCATAGGTTATAGAATACACATTAGAATTATCCAACTATCTTCAATGATATGGACTCATCTTAAGTTAAGGCATTGCTTGCTATAAAGTTTCCTATAATCAATTACTTTAGGTATTTCCCTTATTATGGTATTAGTCACCATTTCATTATTAGGATTAAGGTCTCACGTATCATCACCCTTTATTAGGGTTAGGGTTTCACATATAATCACCCTTCATTAAGGTTAGGATTTCACATACCATCACTCTTCATTAGGGTTGGAATTTCACATACCTTCACCCTTTATTAGGGTTAGAAAATCACATACCTTCACCCTTCATTAGGGTTAGAGTTTCACATACCATCACCCTTTATTAGGGTTAGAGTTACCATATTAGGGTTTCTTATAGCCTTACAAAGCTTCACCCTAAATTAGAGTCTTACATCACATCATTGTATCAAGGTTTCACATGACTTCACCCTAGATTAGGGTTTCGATTCAATTACCCACAATTAGGGTTTACTATTCATCCCATTTAGGGTTTTGCATCATATTACCCTAAATTAGGATTACTCATGTCACCATCCTTAATTAGGGTTACACTATTACCCTAGAATAGGGTTTCACTCGTAATTGCCCTGAATTAGGGTTTAGGGTTCACTAACCTTCTCGATTAGGGTTTCATGATCTCTTTACTGAGGATTATACCCTAATCACATACTCTACATGATTGAATTCCTTTATATCATCCTTTCAACTTGATTAGGTCACATCATCCTTTCAATCAAGTACATACAACTATGATTGACATAGTGTACTGAGTTATTGCTTACTTAAGCTTCAAGGATTAACTCATCTAAGGATTTTCAATCACTTAGTATCTTAAAGGTACAACTCTAGTGATTATCTTTGAGATAGATCAGTAACAATGATAGAGTCAATTGGTCCTTCATCACAATAAGTTTCCAATTGATATGATCACATTGAATTACTAAACGACCTTGGCCCTTACTCTCTAAATGGTTTGAAACCGTTTGGCAAAAAGTGTATTGAAATCGAATGGACTTGGGTCTCCAAATAGTTTGAGATCGTTTAGACCCAAACGGTCTTGAGACTGTTTGGGCCCAAACGGTCTTGAGACCATTTGCACTCAAACGGTCTTTGAAAAACCACTAGAGGGGGGTGAATAGGGTTTTAAACTAATTTAACAATAATATAACTCAAACAACCACAAATGAGAAATCAAGAAGGAGACAAGGGATTTAGAGTGGTTCCAACCTTAGCAAATACTAAGGTTGTCAGTCCACTACCTGGTTGCTTACCCAACCGGGATTTTGAAAGTATCAATTTTATTACCTTCACAAGGAATTACACAAAATACAATACTTTCTTACACCCCTTGAACAGCCTTCACTTGAAGTAGATGCACCAACCCGAGGTAACCTTCTTGAAGTAACTCCAAGCTCCCCCTTGAAGTAGCCTTCCTCTTTAGAAGTAACCTCCCGTTGCACCAGCCTTCTTGAAGTAGCTCAAGGTCCCCTTCTTCACCAAGAAGATCTCCAACCTCTCCAATCCGCAGCCTCCAACCTAGGAGTAGCAAGGAGAGTACAAACAATAATAGTGAACAAGAAAGGAAAAAGGAAATTACAACTTATCCTTTGAAGCACAAGGCTTGATTTTCCTAGATCAAGCGTGTAGATCTCCTAACCAATGTGTATGGAATTGTGATTGCTGTGGATAGGAGATGCTAGCCTATAGGACACGAAATTTGAGCTGAGAGAAGAAGTAGCCAGTTGTCAATATGCTCAATTGCTCACAAATAAGTTGCTCACTGTAAGTGTATGCTCAAAGATTGCTCAAGTATAAAAAACAAGTGAGTTTAGGTTTCCTAAGGCATGTCCTATTTATAGGAATATCCTACAAGTGCTTAAGGACGTTCTAGACACTTTCTAGGGGTTTCTAAGTGCTTAACTAGCCGTTAGGTATAAGTTAGTTGCTTTAACAATGGCTAGTTAATTAATTCTGCAGTTGCTATCAGAGTCCATCTCGGTCGAGAAATGGTCGACCGAGACACCTACTCGGTCGAAGTTTTGTCTACCGACAGGCTCTCTGGATCAAGTGTTTTGCAACGTTTATCTCCAACTGCCAACTACCTTGTCAGCTGTGTCTAACGGCTACTTGGGTCTTTCTCGGTCGAGAAGTTTGTCGACCGAGAGTGTCTCAGTCGAGGATTTTGTCGATCGAGATAGACCATGTTTCAATGTTTCAAATAAAGACATTAAGTGTGTGTATGAGTGTGCATATGTGACACTATTGAAGGAGATGACCTATCTAAATGTGTTGTTTAGCTAGGGAAGATCTAACGCTTGATTTACATGAAGTCTAAGTACTTGTACATTATATATTTGTACAAGTTTACAATTGATTACATTTCATGACATTTACAATCATTCAAGCATATAGATTCCCTAGTGCTTTGTCATTCACCTTATTCCTGCAACACTCAAGTAGCATGTTAGATTAACAAGAATGAAATGTTTGTCATTATCAAAACAAAGGGATTTACAGATGTCCATTTAGCCAACAATCTCCCCCTTTTTGAAGATGACAAACATTTCCTAAATATAAAATAAGAAAATATAAAACATGTGAGTTTCATACCTGAAGATTACCTTTGTTAATTTCTTCTCTTGTTTATAAAATGTGTGCTTATTATTCCCCATGAATTATGGAACATGAAATCCAATTCTTTAGGGAATATAGCAACTTCCAATGTAAAGCCAAGAGTTTGTTTATGAAACTCATTGATTGAGTTTTGCATTTATATTTATTTCTCCCCCTTTGTCATTTCAAAAAGATATCCGTTTAAAAAGAAAAACTCCCCCTTAATTAGATGTCCCGTCAATTTCAAAAAAAATGTCCATTAAAAGCCAAAATGATGCAAGTAAACGGCATTGTTAAGACGCACAAATATCAAAGAAAACATCTTCCAAAGGAGTGATAAGCAGTTGCTTCCTTATTTTGTTGAATTGGTCTAGTGGAAGCGGTTTTGTAAAAATATCAGCCAATTGATCTTCCGTATCAACATGATGAAGGGAAACATGATTCTTAGAAATATGATCCCTTAAAAAGTGATGACGGATTTCAATATGTTTAGCTCGGCTGTGTAAAATGGGATTGTGTGCTAAGTTTATAGCGCTTGTGTTGTCACAAAAGATAGGCGTAGATGAAAGAGTAAAACCATAATCGTTTAACACTTGTTGCATATAAAGCACTTGAGCACAACAAGATCCGGCTGCCATATATTCAGCTTCAGTTGTAGAGAGGGCAACCGTGTTTTGTTTCTTGCTAAACCAAGATATTAAAGCTCTCCCTAACAAGAAACAGCCACCACTAGTGCTCTTGCGATCAAGTCAACAACCAACATAATCAGCATCAGTATAAGCTTTAAAATCCAAGGATTGTCCTTTTGGATACCATAAACCAAAACATGTAGTGCCGGCTAAGTATCGAAGAATTCGTTTAACTGCTTGAAAATGAGAGTGCATAGGTTGCGATTGAAATCGAGCACAAAGACCAACGGAAAACATGATGTCCGGTCTAGAAGTAGTTAAGTAAAGCAAACTGCCAATCATGGCTCTATATAAGGAATCATCAATAGGTTCCCCATTTTCATCCTTATCAATCTTAATAGAAGTGGCCATAGTAGTAGCAGCATGTTTGCACTGATCCATCCCAAAACGTTTTAAGAGTTCTTTAGTATACTTTTCTTGGCTTATAAAGATCCCGGCAGGGGTTTGTTTAATTTGGAAACCAAGAAAGAAGGTTAGTTCACCCATGAGGCTCATTTCAAATTCTTTTTGCATAATGTCACTGAATTGTGTGCACAACGATTCATTAGAAGCTCCAAAAATAATGTCATCAACATATATTTGAACAACTAGAAAATCAGATGCATATGTTTTGAAAAATAAAGTAGAATCTGAATTTCCAATAGAAAAACCATTATCAAAAAGATATGTCTTGAGCCTTTCATACCAGTTCCTAGGTGCTTGTTTAAACCATAAAGTGCTTTCTTAAGTTTATAAACATAGTCACCTTTTTTTGGTATTTCAAAACCAGGTGGTTGGGTAACATATACTTCTTCTTGAATGATTCCGTTTAGAAATGCACTTTTTACATCCATTTGGTAAAGTTTGATGTTTTTATGTGCAGCAATAGCTAGTAACATTCTAATAGCTTCAAGTATAGCTACTGGTGCATACGTTTCATCAAAATCTATTCCTTCTTGTTGATTATATCCTTGTGCTACTAACCGAGCTTTATTCCTTATTACTTCTCCTGCCTCATTTAGCTTATTCCTAAAAACCCATTTAGTTCCAATGATGGTTTTATCTTGTGGTTTAGGAACTAAATCCCATACATCATTTTTAGTAAATTGGTTTAATTCTTCTTGCATTGCTATTATCCAATAGTCATCTTTAAGAGCTTCAGATATCTTCTTAGGTTCAATAATAGAAACAAAAGCCATGTTTACAAGATCCTTAAAGGAAGACCGAGTTTTTACTTTATCATTTGGATTTCCAATAATTAATTCTTGAGGATGATCCTTAATAAGTCTAGGTATAGGTTGAGTTTCAGCTTGGTTATTGTTTGTAGTATCTTTCTCACTATCATTTGGTATGTTTAAGTTTTCGAATTGATTAGTGAGATCAATTATTTCAAAATTTTCTGATTTGGACTCTTCATGAAAAGAGACATGAATAGATTCCTCAACTTTTCTAGAGATAGTGTTGTAGACTCTAAATGCTTTGCTAGAGGTAGAATATCCCAAAAAGAATGCTTTATGTGATTTAGAATCAAACTTATCTCTATCATCTTTGGTATTTAAAATATAGCATGTGGATCCAAAGGTATGAAAATAGTCAACTCTAGGTTTCTTAGAATGTATTATTTCATATGGAGTTTTCTTCAAATGGGAGTGAACAGTTACTCTATTTAACACATAGCATGCGGTGTTTACAGCTTCATCCCAAAAGGTTTTGGGTGTGTTATGTTCGAGCATCATAGTTCTAGCCATTTCTTGTAATGGTCGATTTTTCCTTTCAACTATGCCATTTTGTTGTGGAGTGCGTGGAGCAGAAAAATTGTGAGTGTACCCATGAGATGTGCAAAATTCTTCAAATACATGATTTTCAAATTCTCCACCATGATCACTTCTAATGGTACATATATTGCTTTGTAATAGATTTTCAATCTTGGAACAAAATTTTATAAAAACATGAATAGTATCATCTTTGGTTGCAAGAAATTGTACCCATGTATATCTACTATAATCATCAACAATGAAAAAACAATATCTTTTGCCACCAATAGATTGTGTCCTCATGGGTCCAAATAAATCCATATGAATTAATTCTAAAGATCTACTGGTGCTAAGTACATGTTTAGGTTTAAAAGAGGTTTTTGTTTGCTTTCCCAAAGTACATGGTTCACAGTTTTCAACTTGATCAAAGGATAAAGTAGGCAAACCACGAACAAGATCATATTTTACTAGTTTTTTGATGACATGTGAACTAGCATGTCCTAGCTTTTTATGCCATAGTTGTAAAGTATTTTCATTTGCAAGCAAGCATTTTCCTACTACAGATTTCATAGAGTTAGGTCTAAGAATATAAAGATTTCCAACTCTTTTTCCTTCATAGACAACATTTGTAGTGTTTTCTATTACTAATTTGCAGCAGTTTTTGTTAAATAGAACATCATATCCACTGTCACATAATTGACTAACACTTATCAAATGATGGTGCAAACCATCAACAAGTAGAATATTTTTTATTTCGAGGTTTGTACCAATATTACCTATTCCAATGATTTTACCTTTACCATTGTCTCCAAAGGTGACTGTTCCACTTTTCTTTTCTTCAAAAGTTTGAAATGCATCCTTGTTCCCGGTCATATGTTTGGAACATCCACTGTCAACCACCCAATCCTGCATTAAAATGTAGGTTTTGGTACCCATGTGATGGTCCGGTATGGTTAGAAGCATTTAATTACATACTGAATAAAAAAATCTGACTCAGAACTTCAGTCGGTCGACAACTGTTCAACCGACATCTCTCTCGGTCGGCTAATCGTCAATCGAGAAAGTTGCTGTCGATTTAATTTGTTACAGGCGTCTGGTCAGTCGACAAAAGTTCGACCGATTTTATGTTTGGTCGACAATACTTCGACCGACCAAGATTCTGTTTCAGTACAATATTTCAGAAAATTACCATAATGCATGAAACCTTTTATTAAGTTGAGATAAGACATTATAATTTGCAAAAATAAGCATTTGATCATATCTCAACTATATTTTATTTGACTCTACTAAGTTTGGGGTTTTGGGACCCAAACTAAGTCGGAATCCTTGGTCTTATAAGGACATGAAAATGAATAATGTCCAAGACGTAGACAAAAATGACAAGTAATAGAATCAACTTCATTTCTTTTTCTAGGAATTGTATTCTTAGGTACAAACATAATCTGAGTCTTAGATGCTGTAATTCTTCTAGGTTGATTTTTCTTTGGAGCATATCCCAAACCTTTTCTTCCATTGAAACTAGAGGAGATTTTCAGAATGTTATCAAGGATATCTTTTCTTCTTAAATCATGTAGGTTTCTTTGTAGCTTACTAATGCCATCCATCTTCTTGTGTAAATCTTTTCTTGCTTGATCTAAATCAGATAATAGGGAGTCTCTTTCTTTTACAACATTGTCATAGTCTAGATGGTTATACAAAATTGGTTGAGTCTGAAAATCATTTAGTTTAGCTAGCAATTCAGTCTTTTCTTGAGAGAGAAGATCAACATTTGTTTCTAGAGTGAGTAGCTTTCTAGTGCAGTCATTTAAAGATGTTTTTAAAAGACAGATTCTCAAGATCAATGTTGTTCTTTTCAGAAGAGAGATCATTTAATTTAGCATATAGCTCATCATTTGTTTTGATAACCTTCTTTAGTTTCTTCTTGACATCAACATACTTATCATGAGTTTCTTGTAGAGTAGTAATTAACTCTTCTTTAGGAAGATCAAGAAGGCTTACCTCTTGAGAGTCTTCATCATCTTCTCTTGCCATTAGACATTCCACCTTTTCTTCTCCGCTTTCACTTTCACTTGACTCGTCCCATGCAGCTTTATAGGCTTTTTCTCCCTTCTTCTTGTGTGAGCTTTCCTTTCCTTTCTTTGCTTTAGGACATTCATTTTTGAGATGTCCTTTCTTTCCACACTCAAAGCACCTAGGAGGGGAAGAAGAACTAGAAATTTTGTTAGACTTAAATCTTTTATATTTCTTACCATTGACGATCAAGGCTTCTTCCCCTTCTTCTTCACTTGACTCCTCACTTTCTGGTGAGATGATCTTTGAAGCTTTTAGAGCCACATCCTTCTTCTTTCTTTGTTGAAGTTCACGTTCTCTTCTTTCTTCCTCTTCTAGGGTTGCTTCATGATCTTCTATATTGCCAATGAGTTGCTCCATTTTCAGTCGAGTGAGGTCATTAGCTTCTTCAATGGCTGTCACCTTAGGCTTGTATTTAGGAGGAAGTGATCGAAGGATTTTTGATACCTGATCTTCTTCAAGAACAGTTTTTCCTAGGGCATTTAAACCATTAACAATAGAAGAGAATTTTGCAAACATTTCACTAATAAATTCATTTGGATCCATACGGAAGTGTTCAAACTTTTGTTTAAGCATACTAATCTTAGAATTCTTGACTTGAACCGTACCTTCATAAGTTATGGACAATCTATGCCAAATGTCATAGGATGTGTCACAGTTTGATATTCTATTAAATTCTCCTACTGAAATTGAACAATATAAAATGCTTACAGCTTTGGCATTCATTTGAGCCAACTTTACCGTATTTGCATCCCACTCTGCATATTGTGTTTGAGGAAGCTCGTATGGGGTTGACACCATCCTCCATAAATCCCAATTGATGCCTTGGAAGTAGAACTGCATCCTTCTCTTCCAATATGTGTAGTTTGTTCCATCAAACGCTGGAGGTCTAGCAACAAGTGTCCCTTCAAGGTTAAGGTTGTTAAGCACCCCGTTACCCATTCTTCAAGACCTTGTTAAGGTTCCTTGAAGCCTGCTCTGATACCAATTGAAAAACCACTAGAGGGGGGTGAATAGGGTTTTAAACTAATTTAACAATAATTTAACTCAAACAACCACAAATGAGAAATCAAGAAGGAGACAAGGGATTTAGAGTGGTTCCATCCTTAGCAAATACTAAGGTTGTCAGTCCACTACCTGGTTGCTTACCCAACCAGGATTTTGAAAGTATCAATTTTATTACCTTACAAGGAATTACACAAAATACAATACTTTCTTACACCCCTTGAACAGCCTTCACTTGAAGTAGATGCACCAACCCAAGGTAACCTTCTTGAAGTAACTCCAAGCTCCCCCTTGAAGTAGCCTTCCTCTTTAGAAGTAACCTCCTGTTGCACTAGCCTTCTTGAAGTAGCTCAAGGTCCCCTTCTTCACCAAGAAGATCTCCAACCTCTCCAATCCGCAGCCTCCAACCTAGGAGTAGCAAGGAGAGTACAAACAATAATAGTGAACAAGAAAGGAAAAAGGAAATTACAACTTATCCTTTGAAGCACAAGGCTTGATTTGCCTAGATCAAGCGTGTAGATCTCCTAACCAATGTGTATGGAATTGTGATTGTTGTGGATAGGAGATGCTAGCCTATAGGTCATGAAATTTGAGCTGAGAGAAGAAGTAGCCAGTTGTCAATATGCTCAATTGCTCACAAACAGGTTGCTCAATGTAAGTGTATGCTCAAAGATTGCTCAAGTGTAAAAAACAAGTGAGTTTAGGTGTCCTAAGGCATGTCCTATTTATAGGAATGTCCTACAAGTGCTTAAGGACGTTCTAGACACTTTATAGGGGCTTCTAAGTGCTTAACTAGCCGTTAGGTATAAGTTAGTTGCTTTAACAACGTCTAGTTAATTAATTCTGCAGTTGCTGTCAGAGTCCATCTCGGTCGAGAAATGGTCGACCGAGACACCTACTCGGTCGAAGTTTTGTCTACCGACAGGCTCTCTGGATCAAGTGTTTTGCAACGTTTATCTCCAACTAACAACTACCTTGTCAGCTGTGTCTAACAGCTACTTGGGTCGTTCTCGGTCGAGAAGTTTGTCGACCGAGAGTGTCTCGGTCGAGGATTTTGTCGACTGAAATAGACCCTGTTTCAATGTTTCAAATAAAGACATTAAGTGTGTGTATGAGTGTGCATATGTGACACTGTTGAAGGATATGACCTATCTAAATGTGGTGTTTAGCTAGGGAAGATCTAACGCTTAATTTACATGAAGTCTAAGTACTTGTACATTATATATTTGTACAAGTTTACAATTGATTACATTTCATGACATTTACAATCATTCAAGCATATAGATTCCCTAGTGCTTTGTCATTCACCTTATTCCTGCAACACTCAAGTAGCACGTTAGATTAACAAGAATGAAATGTTTGTCATTATCAAAACAAAGGGATTTACAGATGTCCATTTAGCCAGCAGTCTTAAGACTGTTTGGTCCAAACCCTCTCAAAATCGAATGGACCAAAAAGGTCTTTCAACACTTAGTCAATTCAAGGTTTCCCTCAATGAACCGATTATCAATGGAATCGCTGATTCATTCATCAATTGAACTATTGAATCATCCTTCATTTGTACCATCAATTAGGGTTTTGAAACCAATTGAACTAGGATTTATAATCAAGAAACCTTTAATTAGGGTTTTGAAATTGAGGAACCTTCAATGATTAACATTGTGGAACTGATTCAATTGAAATCAATGATTCATCTTCAAAGTATGATATGACCTGACCTCAAACGGTCTTGAGGTCATTTGGATGTCCTCCAAATGGTCTTGAGACTATTTTCCCCAACTCATCATTGAAATTTGTGAAAATCAATTAGGGTTTAGATCATTAGATTGATCACCAATTGAACAATTGATTGCATTTCAATTTACCATCTCTGGTCCTTCAATTACTCAACCATACTCAACCCTAATCCTCCAAACAGTCTTGGTTGACCTCCAAACGGTCTTGAGATGGTTTGGGTAATCTCGAAATGATCTTGAGACCATTTGGGTTAATCAACCCAAAGATTTAAATCAACTAATTGCAAATTCAGCACTTAACCCGATTAGGGTTTCTAATTGGAGGATTGTCCATATATTGATTCAATCAATTGGATCCATTAGATCAGCATCCAACATATACTAGGGTCATGAACTCAAACGGTCAACCCATCCAAATGGTCAACCCATCTAAACGGTTTGGGTTTCAAAACTCCAAATGGTTTGCAAACCGTTTGGTCTCCAAACGGTTTGATGAAACTATTTGGAGCATATTATTGAAATCGTTTGCAATACAAACTTGTTGGAATGTGTGCCTAAGATGATTTCATCATCATCTACCTTCGTTCTTTTAAAATCTACTACTGTTTTCTTGGTAATTACAGCAATGGATCAAGGGAATTTCAAATAGAACAAAACATTCAAATAATGGAGATTTGAATGCAATAACAATATTTAAGGGTTTGAGTTATATAACCCACCTCCAATTGAGCTTCAAAGCTCCAAGATCCACGTATTTAATGGTGTAAGAAGCTTTCTCAACTATCCCAAGCTCGTCCTCAAGCTTTTGAGTGAAAAGAAATGGCTAGGATAGAAGATTGCATGGAGAAAAGAAGAAATCCATCATTTATTTTCGATTTCCACCATGAAATCATGGTGAAAGAAGGTAAAAAAGCTTAACAAAAGGTTGGGGGTCGTCCTCCTATTTATGAAAGCTCCGTTGGTCGTTTTTGCAAGCAAGAAGTGAAAGGGGTTTCTAAATTACCCTTTCAACTCATGAATAAAGGAGCATATATGCATTTTATTAAAAATTCATTTTGGGAGAGAGAAAGTAGGGATTATCTCCTCCACTTCCTTGCCTCTTTCCCCCTTTCCTTCCTTGGTTACGAGGCTATCTACTTTGCCTCTTATTCCTCTCAATTATCCATGATTTAAAGAAAAGCAAATTAAGCACCTTAACCCTTATAATAATGATATCCTAAAGTTAGTGGATAATTCATTTTCTTTTAATAATGTGAGTGAGTTATCCACTTCCTTTAGATATTTTCGTGCATTTGCAAGGAACAAGGTCGTCCATTATTTTTCAAAAACATACCTCACCTTTTGGTTAAAGAGATCTTCAATTAATATATTTATTTTTGCATTATTATAGAAGTAATGTCCCAATTATGCTTTAATCTTAATTATTTTAATATCAAGATTCTCTCTCCTCCAAAGTGATTCAAATGAGACGCCCCTCTCATTTTATTTTCTCTACATGATGCCAAGAAACATTAGGGACTATTTTGAAGTGGTAATTTGCATATTAAACTCTAGGTTTTGGGTAATTTGCACATCACACCAAAACTAGGTTTTAATGCACAAACATTGCTTTATCAGTTCTTTCTTGGTACTCAGGCTACCACAAGACATACCTCTGTATCATTTTCATTCTCATGATGATTTAACACATGAGTAACATCTTATCATGTAACATTTGCAATTTAACCCCTCAACTTGGGTAATTTGCACTTTAGTCCAAAATAGACAAAACATTAATTCAACATTGTTCAAAAAGGACTAAAATTGAAACATAAGTTCCTCTTGAGCTTTAATTACTTTTCAAAAGATAATATCAAGAATATAATTATCTTTTTTTTAACAAAACACCTAGGGTTAAAGAATAACCTAGGTTAGGGATGTTATAGTATATCTATGATGGCAGTTCCCAAGAAGGGGCAATAAGCCAAGAATTAAGGAAATGTCATTACAATTCTAGAGACATTTTCCTAGTTATTCTAAAAAGCCAAAGTTTTTGGTGCCACCAGTGTAATAAACTCCTAGTGCACCAGGGTAGTAATCACTATGTAAAGGCAAAAGTCCTAACTTTCCACCTGTAAGAACCCATGTCTTAGTTTTTACATCGGTAATAAGACCGATAAGACCATGGTACGAGGGCAAGACATGTTATAGATATGGACATGCTGAGCATACTAAACTCTTTTCTTTTAAAAGAAGGGAGGAAATGACTCAGCAACCAAGGTAGACTCAGCAGGACTTATGAAAGTCACAACCCAATAGTGTAAAAAAGCAAGAACAACAACATGAAACAACTAGACTCTATATGTTGAGTCAACCTAAAGCGGTAGATGACCGCGAGGGGTAACAGTCAGATAGAGCTTTTTCATTTTGATATGCCTTATCTTGATGGTATCTGATAATCATAAGAAGGATTTCTGTTATGGATTTCCCTATTGATTGTCCTATGGGGACATAGGGAAGAAATGATGAGAACTAGAATTTATATTTTGTTCAGTATTCTTTTAAATGTTCTATAATTACTCTTATCTGTGTAAATAAGGATGAGATATAGAAGTGATGTCTAATGAAAATCCAAGAATGTTAAATCCTATGTTTGTGATGATACGAAAAGTAAGGAATATGATAGTAAACAAAGTGCATACTACCTAATCTTAGTACATGTATACCCTGGCCAGGTATTCAACTATTGAAAATAAGTTATGTATGGAACTCTTAGATTGTTATCTTTTTTATTACTCTGATCTAGTAATCATTTTGAGACAATCTAGTGAGCATAACGAAACTAGAAATATTTCATGGATATTTTTATCACATCCTAAATGTAATGAAATGGAATCTGAGATGATTTCAGATCAATGTATGTGTATGAGGAAGTAAAAAGTATAATCCTCATGATATAACAATGAGAACAAAAGAGATGATCCATGTCTGATAAAGCATGTGTGAATAGTAAAGATCTTTTCCCATGATGTGGAAATGGGAAATGTAATAAAATCACAAAATGTTCATGAACATGTTAGACAATAACAAAGAAAGGAGTGATGACATGTAATCAACCTTATAATTCCTATGCTGATGGCAAGGAAACTAGGATGAAATAAGAGTAAATGACTCATGAATAGTTGAAAGTTCATGCAATAGTTAGAGGAGATGATAATCTCTTCTCTTTGATAAACAACTTTGGGTAATGATGAGGTGAAAAGAGGAATATGTTTCTTTGTGTTCTTTCCTTTCAGGGACATGGCAATCAAGTGAGTACTATGACGATGTGCATGGATTAGAAGTAATCCATTGATGGATACTTAGAAAAGTACCAGTTCATCTTGGACTTTGGTTCCAAGATAAAGATATGTGTAATAAATAATGTCCCAAAGATGAAAGAAAGATCCTTTTATATGTGTGGCTTTGGTAATAACAATAGAGAGTTGGAAATGATGAGGATGTGATGTGTTTTTGACACGTGACAGATACCAAAGTAAGGAATTCTGGTATCTAAGAAATATTAGGTGGTATGGGAAAGTAAAAACATAACTCCTAATCAGATGATTTATGTTGGTTACCTAGGATGGACAACTGTGAAATCAGTCTAGTTACATCAAATAATATGGACATCATATGTTAGGGGTTTATGCTCTGCATAAACATAACATCGATAAGAATGTACTAATTGAAGGAACAATTGAAAAATCATTGTGGGAAAAGCTTATCAAGCTAAAAATAATTCCTTAGAATACCCCTATCTAGATATGTTAAGGCAACTTATGCATAACATCTAGAGATACCTCTAAGATAAGTTCTTAATTGATAAGTAACATCCCCTTATGACAAGTGAATGTACAATTAATGAGATAGTTGATACAAGTAGTAAGAACGTTTGGTGTTGTGTCAGTAGATTAGATGGCACAACAGATGTATGATAAGACTTGTAGTCCCAAGTGGGTGACAGAACGTAACTCTGGTCTTTCCTTGAAAGTGAAACGCTAAATTGAATGAGGAGTATGGAAGACTCCCCATAATTCAAGAATCTTGTCACATAAAGTTGTAAGTTGAGAAAGGTGACAAATAAGTGAGGCTTGACACCTGAGTTAAATAGGGTATGTATAATATTTCTCTGACTAAGAAAAGTGTTACCTGACACAGAGTTAACTCTACAATCAATAATGAAAAAGACAG
Organism: Alisma plantago-aquatica; assembly: GCA_963693085.1. Taxonomy (NCBI): domain Eukaryota; kingdom Viridiplantae; phylum Streptophyta; class Magnoliopsida; order Alismatales; family Alismataceae; genus Alisma; species Alisma plantago-aquatica. Next base: position 816,784,202 of record OY856409.1, on the reverse strand, counting down.
TGGAGTATGTGTCATGTGTGACAGATTCTATGATAACCTTGTGTGGAAGAACTTTGTGTTGATCAAAGTTATATGGTATCTCCATGACATTAATATGTTATGTGGAGACTTGATAATATGACGAATGAATAATATCTGTCTCCCTTTACCTGGGATTTTAGGGACAAAATCCTTGTTTATAACTTGTAATGACCCTGACCTGGGTTATGAGGTAACCCTATTTGTTTTGGCTAAGTAAGTTGCTTAGAAATTTAATATAATCCTCTAAGGAGTTTTGTTATCATGTGACACACTTATGTTTCAAGTTTGGTCCTAATTGAATGTTGTTTGAGCAATGTTCCTTTGCTTTGGACCAAAGTGCAATTTACCTAAGATGAGGGGATATATTGCAAAATGTCACAGTTTGAACATGCCTTAAGTGTTTTAGCATCATAAGAGAGAGAATGATACTAAGTGGTGGCTTGTGGAAAGCCTAAATTCCAAGTTTGAATAATGCTAGTACCTTGTGCACCAATTTTGGTACAAATTGTAATTTACCCAAAATGTAGGGTTTATATGCAAATTACCACCGCTAGAGTGTCCCTACTTCCTCTATTTATCATTTAGAGGATATATAATGAATTAGACACCATGTTTGAATCAATTATGAGTGATGGTATTCTTGGTGATGAAAAGACCAAGAAAGGGGTTGAATGGAAACCCTAATTTGAGCTTGTATTAAGTGTATCGGGTTGTAGTGATTAAATGGGAGTCCCTATTGGCCAAGGAGCCAAATAGGAGACCACCATATCATGTTGTTAAATCTTTGACTCTTCAAAAACGAGCTAAGAACCTCAATAAAGCAATGGTTATTAGCTTGCAACTTTCCTTTGGAAAAGGTTGCATTGAATTTGTGAATATAATAATGTGAGTGGAAGTGGCTTATCCTAGAAGATAACCAAAGGGGGCCAAACCATATCCCTTGCATTATCCTCAAGTTTTTATTTTTCATGGAAATATAAAGATGGAGTTCATTCAAGTACATGTGTCAACCATGCATGGACACGTGGCACCTAGTAGCTTAAATTGATGACACCTCATTTTCACACTTCTTCATGAACAACAAGTATATATACCCATTCTTTCACCCCTTAGTGAACTTTTTCAAATCCTACCACCTCCTTTCTCTTATATATCGTGCATGGAGCCTTGGTGTCGTGCATAGGTGATGTGGTATCGTGCATAGGCCTTGGCTATTGGCCTTAGCAAGTTGATATCGGCCTAGCAAGGTGATATCGGCCACAGTGGAGTGTTTTTTGCCACAAGTGAAGGGGATATCGGCAACAAGTGATGGCATATCATGCAAGGGTAGTCAGTTATCGTGCAAGGTTCTAAGGATCAAGAGGGATCTCAATACTTAACCCTAAGGTGAGGCCATGATCATCTTCAACCTTGGATTGAAGCACGATTTTAGGGTTATGATCTTCCTTTCTTTTCTTCTTCACCAGTTGCTTATCCTTGGTGATTCCTTGTATATGAAGGAGTTTTGAATGAGCCTTGTACTTTTGATAAGTCATCTTCAACCTTAGGAACGTGGATATTTGGAGCTTGGATCTTTGAAGTTTTTCTTGAGGTGGGTTATATAACTTGAACTCTATCATGTTATTATTCATCACCTAAATTGCTATACTTATTGATCCACTTTTAATTCCAAAATTTTCTGAAATAGTTGATGACATTATGAGTTCTAGTAGTTTCTTAGACCTGTTGCCATGAACTATAACAGTTAGAATGAAGGTCTATAGATTTAAGAGGATGGTATCACCTTATAAAGTGATATCGGGTTCAAGCACACAAGCAAGCACCTCTAATCCGATATGGTGATGCACCTACTTCACTAAAATGATATGAATATGATTTAATACTTTCTTGCACGATATGGTGGTGTAGTATACACCTCTTTCACGATATCAGGTCAAGAAAACTCCTCAAAAATGATAATGGGCTAAGCACACACCTCTTTGCCCAATATGGTGTGAAGCACACACACTTCTTTGCCCGATATGGTGTGAAGCACACACACACCTCTTTGCCTGATATGGTGTGAAGCACACACACACCTCTTTGCCTGATATGGTGTGAAGCACACATACACCTCTAGAGTGATATGGTGAGCAAGCACACACCTCTTTGCCCGATATGGTGTGAAGCACACATACACCTCTAAAGTGATATGGTGAGCAAGCACACACCTCTTTGTCCGATATGGTGTGAAGCAAGCACACACCTCTTTGCCTGATATGGTTTGAAGAACACACACACCTCTTTGCCTGATATGGTTTGAAGCACATACACACACCTCAAAAGTGATATGGAAGCACACATACACCTCCAACTCTATATGGGAGTACACATACACCTCAAAAGTGATATGGAAGCACACATACACCTCAAACTCGATATGGAAGCATACATACACCTAAAGGGTGATATGGTAAGCACACATACACCTCAAATCTGAGATGGAAGCACACATACACCTCAAAGATGATATGGGTAGCAAGTATACCCCTTTTAAACTGATATTGGGTTAAGCATACACATACCTTTTTGGATGATTTGGTGTTGAGCACCTATCTCTAAAATGAGATGGAAGGTAACCCAATACACTAGATGACAAGAGTGGCAAGGTGGTTAGTACTGTAGTACATGTGATGGCCAATACACTAAAGAAGGGTGTGGCCAATATCTTCAAGTGATATGAGGATGCTACACCCATGAAGGGTGAAGTTGATACACATTATGAATGGTAAGGTTGATACCTTAATGGGTAAGGGTATGCGGGATATGATGATGCCCAGATCGATATACACCTAACCCAATACATGTCTTCAACTTGACATACATGATTCAATCTTACGCACCTTGTAAAGGTGAGGGTAGAAAACTCTTAGGAGTGTTGAGTCTAACACCAAGTAATGGTGTGATTAATACCTTGATAGGTGAAATACCTAAAGTGGTTGATAATGGTATATCAACAATGCCTTAACTCGAGATGAGACCATATCACTTTATGATAGTTGGGTAATTCAAGTGTGTGACTTCTGGCCAATGAACTACAACATAAATGTGATGAGTTAGTGCATAAAGTATTAGGATGGGAAATACCCTAATACAAGATAAGTTGATGAACTTAAGCAAGTTAAAAGTGATGAGGGAAGTGATACATCAAGACATGATAAATATCATATCCAACATCTCAAGGTTGGTACACCTTGATGCACCTCAAATTCAATATACTTGGATGAGTAACACATGAAGTGTGTCATGTTAATTGTTACATTGAGAGGTAATGAGTTTAATACACTTTGATATGTGTAGGCTAACATGCCTTGAGAAGGCTTAAGCCAAGTTAATAAAGTATGATGTAATCAATATCCTAGTCAGGATGAGAGAGAAACTCATACTTTGTGTTGATAATCATTTAATGATAAATGATGAGAATAAATAAGTATGATTGAATACTTATGATATCATTGTATGCTTCTAGATGTTTGGAGCAATGAATTAGGGTTTGGATTAATAATAGGAACATGAAACCCTATTCGGCTATAAAGGGAAACCCTAACCCTAATGATGGGAAGGTTTCATTTCTCTTATTACATAAGGCTTGTGAGGCATGTTAAGTACTTGTATAACAAGTATAATGTTTAATGGCCTTGTGATCCATGTGAATAAGTTGTTTCCTAGTAAGAGGTGACAAGATGTGTAATGGCCTTGTGAGCCATGTGAATAAGTTGTTGCCGAGTAAGAGGTGACAAGATGTGTAATGGCCTTGTGAGCCATGTGAATAAGTTGTTGCCTAGTGAGAGGTGACAAGATGTGTGATGGCCTTATGAGACATGAGAATACTTGTACAATAAGTGAAATGAATACCTTGGTCTATGGACCTAGAGGTAATGGTTACCTGTTATAGAGGTAACAATGCTATGTCATGATCTAAGGGTTTGAATACCCATATCCACTAATCCTGCTAATGATGTGAAGGGATAATTTTCAGTAATGTGATAAGGGATTGAGATCCCAAGTATCATGTGTTTTAAAGATTTGAAAAGTACTTGATAGATAAATTACACTTTTCTTTGTAGCATCTGTTATAATTATTCATGTTTGAAACTTGATTGATGCTAAAAGACATTATAATGTACCTAATTAATCAAGTGGAATTTCATCATGAAGTGCCTTGACCATAGATCCATCAGCGTCAAAATTTGCTGAATGGTGAAACGGGTTTCTCCGCGGCATAACCCAGAGGGCATATTTTTGAATATGCGGGGGTGATGGGCGTGAATATCTTTACGCCCTAATGTGGGATTGATGTGAGATAAGCATGAAATCTCTCAATCCTCCATTATATATGCCAGGATGGATGTATCACGAATCTCCAGATGATGATGAAGGGTGGGGATGGATAATTGAGATCTCCCCGAAGAGAGTGCAGTTGACACTGTAGCTCTATAGCGAAGTTGCCAATATACCCTGGAAAGTTATTTAGTAGTGACACAAGATGTCCTGCTTGTGGTCTCGCACTGATCGAGACGGTAGAGGTCATGGCATCCGACTCTCCCATTGACCTTGTATGGTACCGATGCTTTACGTAGCCATGGTTGGTTGGAGTATGAGCGGTATACCTCATCTCCTCAGGGCATAAGTGTGATTGAAAAATGTAATTAGCCGTGTGGCATTTCTGCTTAATGATCAAATATGTAAAATATTGATTGATACACACTTCAGTTATACAACTTAGTTGATAGATGATATTTATGTTTCTTTACATTACTTGCAATGTAGATAGATGATTGATAACTCTACCATGGGTAGATGCAATGTTCTCCTTAAGAAAGGAGATTACTTCATTCTGTTCATATAGTGAATTATCCTACCTGTTAATATAAAAAGAACCTCTGCTCAATTTATAAATTCTTAAACTATGATAATAATATGGTCGACGGAGAGTTATATCTCTCGCTGGGACAATTGTCTCACCCTGTGGGATCCACAGTTTTTTTAGGTGGAGTTGGTTTGAACTGGTTTCATGAATGATCTGAGATTTTGGCTTGAATTCCTTGAGGTTTTATGTTGATCCAGTATGTGTTTTGATAGAACAATTATTATATGATGTCCTAGAGATGAGATGGAACAATGTTGTACAATGTAAATTATGATATGTATGAGTTTTGGATCTTTTATTAAAAGTTTTCTAGACAAGGATCTCCTTGCAAAATGGTTTTAATTTTTAGTGGTTTTTGTTAATCCGTTGTTTATGTTTATTCTGCTTAATTAGTAACGATTTGTTTGTCGATTTGATGACGATCGTTACAAAAACCTTCATCAATTGTGGGTTAGAGTCACTTAAAGGTGACTTTAAGGCTCTAGTTGAAGATCCATTCAGATTTATGTCATACTCATTGATCTCACTAGAATCTCAATGTCTTGAGTTTTTGCCAAGTTCCATACAATGGCCAAGAATCTTTATGAGGTTTTATCATGAAAGTTCCACTACATGCAGAGTTCACCATAGTTTATCATAAGGGGGATATATTAGAGTAGAAGTCTTGTAAAAGTTTCCATGGGGGTCTCATGATGAGGATAATCCTTCTCTTCCAACTATCAAGGTAGTGCTCATGGCTCATTTGATGAAAGATCAAAATGGATTTTATTATGGGTGACAACTTGTCAATATAGTAGAACTTTTTCAAGAATACATTCTTCATATCCTCCCAAGTCATGAAATTGGTATGACTATTTAGATTTACCCTTCAAGGAGAATGGAAACGTGGTCATGCGATTGCATCATTAGTTGTGGTTAAAGTGCGAAAGGTTGAGCATGTCTCAATGAAGGAGTCCACATGATGGTATGGTTCTCCTTGTCAAAACCATAGAAGTTAGGAAACATTGTCACTAGGGTTATTGGTAAGATAAATCTTGCCCCATCATTTCACCAATCCTCTTAGCAATTGGGGAAGTTTAGTTGCCTAGAAAGAAGTAGTATTCCAGATGCCTAGGAGATGGAGCATCCATTGCTTCAGGGTCCTCAGTGTTGCCATCAAAGTGTGGTCCATTTGTGTCCATGGTGTCTTGTTCTTCTCAAAATTTTCTACACTGAGTTGCTCTCCTTTTCCTACCTATATCAGATCCTTTAAGAGTTATTTAATAGAGAGAGAGGCAATAGAACATACATTATACCTACACATGCATAAAATAACCAAGGAGCAGAAGTTACCAACCTCAAATGAAAAGTAACCCAAAGAATAAAGAATAGAAATGATGAGGGAAATAACAAAGTCAAAGAAAAACAAACTAGCTAGGTTGAGCGCCACTCTCCCTGGAAACAACACCACAAAGCTCGATGTGTCTAGGACACATTACGCTAACAAATCTTATAATTTCTCAATTTAGACAAACTCTCAATATGATATTTGCAAGATCAAGATTTTATGTAGTATAGGAGAATCAAGTTGGGTTCAATACATAGGGAGATATAGGGGCACTAGATCGAGTTCTATTTTGGTTAGGTTCCCAGTGTGGAGTGTGGGGTTTCAAGATTTTAATCTTGAGGGTTTGAGTTACACTAAGGTTAGCATGCAAGATGGAAAGATAAGAATTAAACTTAGATTGATCCCACACCAGTTAAGGCTAATTAACAAGCCAAGAGAACAACAGAACAAAAGTAAGAAACTAAATAAAAGTAAATACCTAAGAAATTGAAGCTAACACCACACTAAGGTTTTAACTAATCAAACCCTAAAAACAAGAAATTAAGGGTAAGAACTAATTACTCTAAGAAGATGCAGCGAGCATGAGCAAGCAAGAGAAAATTAGCTAGCAAGAATGCAAGTTGGGATTTAAGAAAGTAATGAGGGTGGTGGGTTGTTTAGGGGCATGTAACTAGTAACCATTTAGAGGGGCATATTCAAGCACATATCTCCAACAATATAGCTACCACAAACAATAAGGACAATGTAGGTCATGAGTCCTATCTTATTAGTTGGCCATGAGTGGTATAGTGGTGTATAGAGGAACTTGTCCCTATCACTTCACATCCAACCTTACAAGGCTCTGTGACTAAGGGATATGTAAAAATTGGTTGAGATCATCTAATTCTAGGTTCTCTATGTGTAATTATCATAATATACTTAGTGGCAAGTGTGGTATAAGGTATAGGGGGAGGGCATTTCACTTCCTATTATCCACTTTCCAACCTTTTAGGATGCTATTTACTAAGTGCATATGGATGAATGTACCTATATACTTAGATCTCTCACCTAGGGCTAGTGGAATGGAGAGATAAAAGGGAAGGAGGGAAAACTTCCTAAGATTCTTCTAGGGAACTTAGGAGCTTTTCCACTAAGAATCCCAAAATCACCCCTTTCTCTACATATTAGGTGATTCCATAACTCATACAACCAAAGTAAGAGATAAGGAGAGATAAAAACTAATAACATATCCATTAGCAATGAACTTAAAGGATCATACAAACATTTCCCAACATGGTATCATAGGCACATATTTTTCTCCCAAACAACCAACAAAGAGGGATTAGCTACTTTTAGTCAAATAAAAGTACAAAATAAGAGGGAGAATGAGTTAGAAACTCCATGTATGTGGATGGAGAAGCTTCAATCATCACATCCAATAGCTACAAGCATGAGCTCCTCCTCTAAGGGAAAGAATGGCATGGAAAGTGGACTCTATATGGTCAAACCTATAGAAAATTAGTGTTTGTTGTGGAAAGTGGAAGGTAATGGAGTAGGAGAAGTGGATGGTGTGTAAGGGGAGATACTATTGGATAAGAAGGGCTAACCTTCAACTCCCATACACCATAATGTATATATAGTGGTCTAGGGGGTATACGGTTAAGTTAGGGTAAAGTTGTAAAAATTGTAGTGGGAAGAATTAGGGTTAGGTGGGTACCACAATTGTCGGGGTCACCATGGGTGTGGTGGGAAGGCTAGGGAATAATGATGGTATTGATAATGGTCATTGTGGAGGAGGTAAAATATCAGAGTGAAAGTGGAGTTTTAAGGATGGGATGGCATGACCATAGAATATACTATGGTTTTGGTGGAGTGAAGGTAGAAAGGTTGTGATGTCATGGAGGTTAGGAGGAGAAGTCGTGGCATTGACCATGATCGTCTTGTGGCTCTGCTACCATAGTTGTTGTGGTTGGCACAGACGTGTGGGTCTATCTTGCCATGGTCATCTTTTCTGGCATGGTCGTGAAAAATATCTAAAGGGGGTGAATAGAGCCTTTGGTTAATTTTAAGAAAATTAAAGTACTTTGCTCACAAAAAATTGAGAGAAGCAAGCAACCAAAAGAGGAATAGATATTTAGAGTGGTTCCATCAAAAGATGTCAGTACACTACCTAGTTGTTTCCAACCAAGATTTCTAAATCATGTATTTTATTCCTTTTATATACCGATACACAATACATAAAATTTACTGGTGTCTTTTTTGGTGAAAGAATAATGCTCCTTTTCAACTGAAGGAGAACTATACATTCTTTGACTAGTCACAGAAGATCACCCTTTTCACCTCTTCTTTGACGGATGCGGAAGAGCATCGTTTCTTTGCCTCTTCTTTAATGGCCGGAAGAAGAGCACCAAGTTGTGAAGACTCCTTATTCTCACAGGTTCCTAGACAACCTTCACTCCAAAAAGTAACCTAAGAACAATATAACAAAGAAGAAACAGAATGGAGAAAGAAAGAAAGAAAATAATCTCACAAGATATGCAATTGATCTCTAATGGACAAGTGATGATGATCAACTTCAAAAAGGTTTATGCAATGTAGTATTAGGGGGAGAGGATACTATATATGAGCTAAGGGCTTAGGATGGAATGATAGCAACTTTAAGAATTGGGCCTAAGCTCTTGAGAATGAAGGCAAGTATGTAGTATGCTCAAGGACGTGTATATGATCTCAACTATTGTTCAATTGTTGTATCTAATTGTCCTAAGACCACTCCTATTTATAGGAAATGTTTACAAGTGGTTAGGACAACTTTAGAGAGTATGTAGTGTTCTCAGAGGTCAATTAGCCATTTGGACAAAATTGACTAACTTGCAACGGCTAATTTGATCGTTATTATTTTTTGGTTCTAGAACATTTTTGGTCGAGAAATTATTTGACCAGACACATCCTCGGTCAAAAATTATTTTTGACCGAGTTTGGTCTAAGTGTCAAACTATCTCTAACAGCTAAGTGTCGTTCTAACTACTTGGTCAAATGGTTTAACATTCTATACTCGGTCAAAAAAAAGTTTGACTAAACCTATCTCGGTTGAGAAGTTTCTTGACGAAGGTAGACTCTGTGAATGTGCAAATGTGTGAAAAACCAATCCAATGTTTTATTTAATGAAACTTATCAACGCTACATGTTTATTATGAATATGGGTTAGGGTTTTGGGTAGGTTTCGAAAGATCATCACTTGTCCTTACATCATGTCTATCAAGTTGTATGAAAACACACGAGTACAATTATATTCATGGTGAAATCTTGATTTGCAAGCATCCAATCATATAAAATTGCATGGTCTTTGTAGTTGGATCTTGAGTTTTGACTAAGTTCCTTGATCACCTGTAATACTTAATACACATGTGAGTAATTTAATTAGGGAAATGTTTTCATTGTAGAAATATGAGTGTGGAATATCAAAAATCCAAAAATAACCGCTTTTTTATTATGACAAACATTTCCATAAGATAAATTGAAAGTAGCAAACTTAAAACTTCATACCTTTAAATTTATTTGTTGATAATTAATAGCCAAATTTATCTCCATTTTATTTCATGGGTTATTCTCCCCCTTTTGTTGATGTCAAAAGGGGTCAATACTTACAAATGCCCCACCTCAAGGAGACACTCCCCTTCAACAAGATAATCAATACTTATTTCCATAAGGGGGAAGTCTTATACTCGATGTATTAATTGAAAAAGAATACCAATAGGTAGGAAATCTAGAAAAATAGACATTAGGGCAAAGTAAAAAGTCATATTTGATCATGGAACATAAAAAAGATTGTCTAATTACCAATGAAAGGAATGGTTAAGGGCTTCATGATAAAAAGATCCATGAAATCAAAATTCAAAATTTAAATTTTTTTCTCAATCATTTTCAATGGATGTTAAGTCCATGAATGACTAGAGAATTGTTGGTTTGTTACACTAACGAGTTTCAATCATTAAGAATGATCTTTTACTCAATGAGCTATTTCTCGCAAGTATATGAGAGTAGTTGTAGTCGAGATCGAACATGAGGAGTTTAAGAAATCAATTAAACACAGCAGTGCTAAGGTTCAACAATCTAGACCATTTTAAAAGTGATTTGGTTGATTAAACTAGAAAATTTTAGAATTAAGAAAATAGTAAAAGGCTTAGTAAAAGAGTTTAAAATTCAGAAATGAGTGGATCTTGGACATTAAGATTTCACCCACACATCATAGCATCTCATAGGAACACAAAATTTAAACATACTAAGTATTTGTTTTAAAAGAGAGGTGCATGTTGCACTTCACCTCCTAGTGCAAGTGCAACAATCTCAACTCAAACTCACATTCTCATGCATAATTTTCGTTTTAGATCACAACCCACTCCTTAGCTCCATAATCTCCACTCTCGTGGTAGAAGGGGAGTTTCCAAGATGAGTACCTCCTTACATTCCTACCTATCTTCGCAGATCAATCAAGAAAGCATAACACATGCATATAAAGTAGCCAGCCATACATGCAAGAAATGACAAAATCGGTACTCACAAGGTAGAAAAACAAGCAACATAGTATTTAGTACGAAATTAACATGCTCCATACATGCTATTACATGAGAGCTACTCTCCCATGCCCAAGAAAGGTAGTTTACTCATCCATAATCATGTATTGTAGAAATGTTATAGAATTTTAAAGTTCTAGCATGGTCTAGGCAAAGAAAAATAAGAATAAGCAAAGATGTAACCACAAGAAGGTAGAATTCCAGCTTTGGGTTGAAATTCTACTTCTCTAGCTACTCCAAACCAGACTAGCTGCTCTCTTGAGAAGCTATGTGGAGTGGGGAAGCTCTACTCCACCTTTAGAGAAGAGAATGGAGAAGAAGAGAAGAAGATTGGGGGTCCTTTGGCAAGAAACCACCTCTTTTCTCCTCAAAATCACTCTCCGTTGCTCTAGACTTGCTCTGGGATGAGAGAACTTCCAATAATGATCAGGGATAACCTCCTCATAAGTTCCCTCTTTGTTTTAAACTGAGGGATCATATTTTTCAAATTTCTAAAATTGAGAGCGACACAGCATGCATCACTCATGCACGGCGTGTAAAGCCTTCGTCAGTTGCTCCAGAATGCACTTTGTACAGCATGTGCTGAACTAATGCACACCATGCAACTTTCTAGAAACTTTCGGTCTGCTCAAAGCTCCCAGGTGCATGACGTGTTGGCGAAAACATGTCATGTCTCTATTTCGTTCTGCACTTTCTGGAAACTCGCACGTCATGCCCAAGGAAGAACACGTCATGCGTTTGTCACTCTAGCTAAACGCATGGCCTTCTGGAATCTCACACGTCATGTCTTAATTAGGCACACTGTGCGAGATGTTGTTTCAACAGAAATCAACTCTGAATAGCTGGTTGTACGTGGGGGAGTCCCAATGATGTGAAATTTGAGTCGGGCAATCTCCAAATCGGTCTTTTTAGAACATATCTGCAATGCACATCATGCGATAAGTAAAATAAAAAAAAGATGGCAAGATTAATATGAAAGGAGGCTAAGTGAGATCAAAATGAACCAAATTTGTGTGTGATATCATGTGAAAAGATGATGTGGAAAGCACACAACAAATCCCCCTAAGCTTGAACCATTGCTTGTCCTCAAGAAAAAAGAATAGGGCTACATACATGGTGAAAGAATATTCAAACTCATGCATGGATTAAATGAAAAGAAGATTTGCAATCAGCTCAACCAACCATGTACATTGTGTTTGTGTTCATTGTTATCTTCTCAATTTAGACATCTAAGATAGAGAAAATTAGTTCAGTAATGGTGGTTCCAAATCAAATGAAACAATCAACTAGACAACACTAAATAGAATTTGGATAATCAAGCCAAATAATTAGTGGATGTACATCACAAAATTTTCAGCTAGTATGGATACAAGATGATGAAATCAATGCTAACATTAACAAACATAGTTGTGCTCTTTTTCTAAAAGGATATGATGATGGAAATTTTTGGGTTTCCGGTACTCGACTACTAGTTTAGGCTTATGCTCACGTGGAATGCCAGTTGGGGTGTTGTTTTTACCCTCTTTTGATCTCACACAACCTAACCATCGTAGACGGATCGGACTCACACTAGGTCAGTATGATGTGTGGGCTAAAAGCCATCTTTTATTGGGTAAGGGTAAACAAATGATAGCACAAGTATGGTACAACACCAAAGAGTCAACAAGAGTGTTAAGATTAGCAACATTTCAATCATTCTTTTGAAAAAAAAATTCACTAAAAAATTGATTGTAAATGCACTAAGAGTTTGGCAAGAGTATCCCATATTCTAGTAAGTGTTGCAAATTTGATTTATTCACAAAAATGTGGAATCTCTACATGTATTGAGAAATCAAAGATGTAAAATTTGAGATTTCAAACCACAAACACAAAACAAGATTGTGTACATGGGGACTTTCCTTTTTCATTTGATTCATGCATGCTCTTGAATATCTTTTCATATAGCCACAAGAAATACAAAGGACAAGATAGATCAAGCATGGAGTACATTCTAACATGGTAGCCTCAATTCATATTAAGATTGCCATCAAAGAAAATAGAACATAGAACAAAATGGAATGAAAAACTGACACAACTGACTCTAACAAAAGGAAAAGCAAAATGAAAACTACAATTATAGGCCAATTGTTGCCCCCTAAGCTTGAAATCAATAGTATCCCCACTGCGTCAAACAACTCATGGAGTTCAAAACTGGATACCTGTCATGGATCAATATCAAAAATAAGGGCCACGGCCCTCCTGATCAGTGAAGTACTGGCTGATGATCTCTGGAATGTCCATCGACTATGCGGTGGAGTCTGGCTGCTGGGGAAACTCAGACTGATGTGGAAACTCAGGCTGCTTTGGCAGTGGTGACTAATACGGTGATGGGATGGAGTAGTGGCCCTAAGAGATATGCCACGAGTCCATCCGGTGGACCGTTTCGTGCATCGCAGTGTACTGCGCGCCCATCTGGTCCAAACAGCCATCGATGTGGTCAAACTGCTGCTGAACATATCCGTAATGATGTCACACATTGGGCATCGCCCAAGTGTACTCAGTCTGAGTACCAGTGGAGGGTGGTGGTGTTGCTGGTGGTGCTCTGGAGCTGCTCGCTCCCTGGGTCATCGCCTGCTCATCATCTCCAGGCTCTAAATCAACCTTCCAATTGGCCTTGTTGTTGAGATCATTGTGGGCTACGTTGGAGACTTCAATATATTGTGTCTTGGTGAGAAAAACCTTGAACTTTGTAGTACTATCAGCATACTTCAATATAAGACTAGAAGAGAGAAGGTAATTTATATCTACAAGGTTTTTTCCTGGTACATGGTCCAAAATAGCCAAATCCAAGCCAAGCTTCATTGCAAGAAGTGAGATGACCCCACCACACATGATATCGCCCAACTCCTACTGCTTCTTCTTCTTTGTTTCTAAAAGTTTGTTGATAATATAATATCCTGAACTGATTTCCTCATTGTTTACCATACACCACAAGAAGAAAAGGTCTATTTTTCCCACAACCCCTTGAGTTTCCTTTTTCACAAATATTCCTGTACTGAGGAGGCGATGTACATAGCAGAAATGGGGTTATGAATAGTTGAGGCTCTTGCCTCTCTAGCCTTGTGTACTGAATCACTAGAAATCTCGGACCAAAAGGTATCACTATTGAAAGTCTGCGGATAATCAATGCAACCACCATAGTTGCACCTGAGTAAATTACAAAAATGAAAAAGATCCATTTTAAAAGGTTTGTTAAGCAAATAGAAACTGATCTTCGGGTATAGATCAAGGTGGCGTTGTGGATCCTCCTTCGCTTTCAAAGTTGTCTGATTTTCATAAATGAGTTGTGGGTAGGTTTTGGTAACCCTCGTGTAGACGAAATGTAGACCCAAAAACCTTAGGTGGCCCATTACCTCGTTCTTGAAGCCCAGTTTGTTCAGAGTTTCCTCACATGCATAGAGAGAAGGTAACACCCGCCTAGTAATCAGGATCAGGTAACCGGCATCATCGTCGGGTGTAACCCAGAACTGGGTGGAGGGGACATGTTCTGCCTCTGAAGGTGTGGAGGAAGAGCTGGCACCACCACGATGTTTGCATGAACCTTGTTTGACTGGAGCCATGGTTGTTCTGGAATAACGCACGGTGTGTAGATGATGGTCACGTCGTGCACCTCGAATGGATTCCTCAGCCTGAAATGGGAATGCACGACATGTATTCTGGGGGAACGTTGTGTACCTGGAGATGAGACACACATTGAATTCAGCATCAAGAGATGAAAATGGAGGGGAAAAGATATGGAGCTTGGTGAGTAGTTTTGACAGAACTGAGGCTGAGGCAGCTGTTGGCGAGCTAGGCGACATGGTGAAGGCAGTGTTGGCTACGTTGCTCATCAGTTTGGTTGTTGTCGAGGATGGAACTACTAGACGATGGTTGGTGGCGCTGCTCGGTCGGGGCCGCCACTACTGTGAGCTGGCGGCGTGGAGAAGGTGGTGTTGGCAGTGCAGAGGCGTAGAGACGGTGTGAGCTCGAGGAAGGAGTTGTTGGACTGTGTGCATGGCCTGGCGGGCGTGTGGAGGCTCAAAGATGGCGGTTGCATGGCTGAAAATTGCACGGGAACTAGGGTTTCTTTTCTCTCACATGACTAAGTTCTGAAGGGAATTGAGAAGTTAGGTCGTGCGCCCCCTTTTAGGCCAGACTTTATGAGAAAAAACATGGCATGTATGAGACATGAACGGCATGTTCTGCTTTAAATTTCTCTTTTGTAGATCTGCCTTTTGCACCTAGAAGATGGTGTGAATGAATGAATGCACGAAGTGGGAGTTTCCAGAAACTTTTGCTACTAAATCGAGTGATGAGTACACAGCGTGTGCTGAATTAAAGCATGTTGTGTAACATTACAGAAACATGTTTCGTGAACTGAACATGACGTGTTGGTGTGAAACATGGCATGTACCTAGAGATGTAGTTCAATTTCATTGTCTTTATCAAGGATTACATGTTGTGTCAGATAAAGACACGTCGTGCAGTATGGAATTTCTGTAGAAATAACATTCAGTCAACACAAAAGTAATGATAAATGTGTTGACATCTATGTCTAAATTATTACATTCATCCATGACAAGCTTATTGATGAAATTAAAGAGTGTTCTTGACTCAAATAACAAAAAAGAAATATATCCTAATGTGGGTTCAACTCCCACAAGGTTCTCCATTTAGAGTCCAGAGTGAGACTCTTCAATTCTTCATTCATGCATCTTGGAGGGAGCAAGAGGTTCCTTTATCTACTTCATCTCCATAGGTATATAGCTTGAAACATTGTCCATTCAATTTGAACGTGTCGTCCTTGCCTTGGAGTTCCACAACCCCATATGGAAAAATCTTTAATACAAGAAAAGGGCCTGACCACTTGGACTTCAACTTTCTGAGAAATAACTTTAATCTAGAGTTAAAAAGCAAGACTTTATCTCCGTATTTGAAGTCCTTCCTGTGGATCCTTTTGTCATGCCAAGCCTTTGTTCTCTCTTTGTATAGCTTTGCATTTTCATAAGCATCAAGGTGAAGTTCCTCAAGTTCTTGTAGCTTCAAAAGGCACTTCTCACCTACCTTCTTCATGTCAAAATTAAAGAATTTAATAGCCCACAAAGCATGGTGTTCTAACTACAGTGGAAGGTGACAAGAATTACCATAGATCAGCTTAAAAAAAGTTGTTTCTATGATTGTTTTGTAAGATGTATGGTATGCCCATAGTGCATCATCTATCTTTAAAGCCCAATCTTTTCTTAAACTAGAGACTATCTTTTCAAGAATATTTTTTAGCTGTCGGTTGGAAACCTCTACCTGCCCGGAAGTTTGAGGATGATAGGGTGTAGAGACCTTATGAGTTACCCCATATCTAGAAAGAAGATTATTGAATTGTTTTTCAGCAAAATGTGTGCCTCCATCAGAAATTACATCTCTACGAACTCCAAACTAAGGAAAAATGATCTTTTGAACAAGTTTTACTACAGATTTGGCATCCGACGCCTGGGTTGGGATGGCCTCAACCCATTTGGAGACATATTCATAATCTACAAGAACATATTGATAACCACAAGAGGATGGGAATGGTACCATGTAATTAACTCCCCATACATCAAATACTTCAACCTCTAAGATAGAGTTGAGGGGCATGTCATCACGATGAGATATACCTCCATTTCTTTGACATTTATCACAATATTTGACAAATAGATTGACATCCTTGAATAATGTGGACCAATAGAAATTGGCTTAGAGTCTCTTTGCAGTGGTCTTTTCTCCTCCAAAGTGTCCTCCATAAGGAGAGGCATGCAATTCATCAATAATAGTAGGGATTTCTTCTTCAGCAACACATCGGCGGATCAACCCATCGCTTCCATGCTTGAATAATAGTGGATCATCCCAATAGTAGAATTTCACATCATGAAAGAATTTCTTCTTCTGTCGATATGTCAAATTAGGTGGGAGTTGTTCGGTAGTAAGAAAGTTAGCTATATCCGCAAACCACAGTGCTTGTTTAGATGATAACGCATAAATTTTTTCAATAGGCAAATGATCTTCAATAGGCATTGGATTTCTAGCCTCCGTAGTCAACCTAGAAAGATGATCAACAACATTGTTTTCCGTTCCTTTCTTATCCCAGATTTCAAGATCAAATTCTTGTAAAAGTAGAATCCAACGAATAAGATGAGGTTTGGCATCCTTCTTGTTCAGCAGATATTTAATGGCAGCATGATCAATGTATACAATCACCTTAGACCCCACCAAGTATTGTCAGAATTTGTCAAAGGTGTACACTATGGCAAGCATCTCCTTCTCGGTAGTTGTATAGTTGATTTGTGCTTCATCAAGGGTCTTGCTTGCATAGTATATGGCATGGAGTTTCTTGTCCTTCTGATGTCCTAGAACAACCCCTACTGCATAATCACTTGCATCACACATTAATTCAAAAGGGGCATCCCAATCCGGTGGTTGAATAATTGGGGTCGAAATGAGGGCCTCCTTGAGCTTGGAAAAAGCTACGTGGCAGTCATCATCAAATACAAATTCAGCATCTTTTACAAGTAAGGAACACAACAACTTTGCAATTTTTGATAAGTCCTTAATAAATCTTCTATAGAAACCTGCATGACCAAGAAAATTACAGATGTCCTTGACTGAAGATGGAGTAGACATCTTCTCAATGCCTTCAACTTTTTCCCTATCAACTTCAATACCCTTGTTAGATACAATATGGCATAGTACTACACCAGATTGTACCATGAAATGGCACTTCTCTCAGTTCAGCACTAGGTTAACCTTTTTACAGCGGGCTAAGATTAATGACAAGTTACATAAGCATTGATCAAAAGAATCTCCATATACACTAAAGTCATCCATGAAAATTTCCATTATGTTTTCAATGAAATCTGAGAAAATGGCCATCATACACCGCTGGAAAGTCATAGGATTGTTGCAAAGACCGAATGGCATGTGGCGATAGGCGTAGGTTCCATAAATGCAAGTAAATGTAGTTTTCTCTTGGTCTGGAGGGTAGATAGGATTCTAAAAAAACCCAAAATACATGTCCAAGTAATAAAAATAAGAATGCTTTGCAAGGCGTTCAAGCATTAAATCAATAAAAGGCAATGGAAAATGATCCTTGTGAGTCACCTTATTCAAGTGTCGGTAATCAATACACATATGCCACCACGTGACTATACATGTTCGTATCAACTCATCATTGTCTCCTTTTATGACAGTTGCACCCCCTTCTTAGGTATCACATGAATGGCACTAACCCAATGGCTGTCACTTATTGGATAAATGATTCCGACATCAATCAATTTGAAAATTTCTTTCTTAACCACTTCAAGCATGTTTTGATTTAAATACCTAGGTGGTTCAATAGTCAGTTTAGCATCATCCTCCATGTTTATTCTATGCATGCAGATGGAGGGATGAATGCCTTTCAAATCATCAATAGAATAACCAATGACATCTTTATACAAACGCAATTCGGCAAGCAATTTATTTTCTTGGTCATTGGTTAACTCATCATTTATTATAATAGGGGAAGTAGAACTAGAGTCGATAAATGCATACCTCAGCCCAAGTGGAAGGGTTTTAAGTTCTACCTTTCTCCCAGCTGTACTTTCTTCAACTTTATCATCAATAAGTGGAGTGTCTTCATTGGTAGAATGTGCTTTAGCAATGGGAAGTACTCCAGAATTTTCAGACTTGTTGATTGCAGCCTCATCGTCATCACAAATGTTTAACATCAAATCATCAATACCTTCATCATTCTCCACAATTGAATCAATAGTATCCAATAAACAAATTTATTCAACACGTGAAGGTGCTTTCATAGCATCATAAATAGAGAATTACATGGCTTCCTCACCAACCCGGAGCATGACTTTGACTTCCCGAACGTCAACAAGACATCCGGCAGTTCTTAAGAAGGGTCTTCCAAAAAGAACGGGATTGGAAGGAATTTCCACCATATCTAAAAAAACAAAATCACAAGGGTATAGAACTTTCCAATCTTCACTAACACATCTTCCATAATACCTTTCGGGTACTTGATGGAATGATCTGCTAGTTCAATAGCCATCTTTTTCAGTTTTAGATCTCCAAGATCTAGATCTTGCCACAAGGTAGATAGTATGAGACTGATGCTAGATCCAAGGTCTACTAGACCCTTGTCAAAAGGGGTGTTGTTGATCTTGCATGGCAGTGTCAAGGCTCCCGAATCATCTAACTTTTGTGGAAGTCTATTTTGAATAATAGAACTCATTCATTCTGAAAGCATTACTATTTCAACTTGATCCACCTTTCTTCTTTTAGTTAAGATATCCTTTAAGAACTTAGCATATGATGGCATCTTGGCAATAACTTCAGCTAGAGGAAGGTTGACATGGAGCTTGTTTAGAATGTCCATAAACTTCCTAAACTTTAAATCCTCCTTCTTGTTTGCAAGCCTTTGTGTAAATGGTGCATTAGCCTTGTAAGAAGGTGGTATTTCATCCATACCTTTATCCTTGCTGTAAATAGGAGTGTCAGATTCCTCTTCATCAACCACCTCAGTGTTCCTCTCCTTGGGTGGAGAAGGTCTCTAAATTTCAGCTCCACTCCTCAAAGTTATGGTGTTTGCTTATTGTCTTGGGTTCACTTTCAGTTGGCTTGGAAGAGAACCGGATTGTGGATTCCTTTGATATGCTAGAGCTTGATGTGCTATTTGATTCTCCAACATCTTGGTATGAGTGGAAATGCCATCCACTTTAGTGGAAAGTTGGGCAATAGCATCTTTCAATAGCTTATCATTCCCCCAGAACTCTTCATTTTGTTGCATTTGTGTAGAAACAAATTTCTCCATTGTGGCCTCCAAAGAAGATCTTTGGGGTTGTTGTGGTAGTTGATAACCCCTATTGTTGAAACCTGGTGGATTCCCTTGTCGGTTGAAATGTTGTTGTTGTTGCAGTTGTTGTTGTCCTTGTTGGAAGTTATGAGTGTTGCTTGTGTTCCGGTAGGAGAAATTAGGATAATCTCTCCATCCCAGATTGTAGGTGTTGGAATAGGGATTGTACTGCTTGTTCTCTTGCATTCCGATGACATTGACTTGTTCAAAGCTCCCTTCATTTTCATTAGGAGCAAAGCATGAAGAAGAAGTATGTCATGCATTACCACAAGCTTCACATATCACTTCAGCTGATTAGATTTGCAAAGTAGTCATCTTCTCAAACTTCTATGTAAGAACATCAAGTTTGGTAGCAATAAGATCAACGACATCAACAATATGCTTCCCTCCTTGCTTCCCACTTGAAGAACTAGTTTTAGAGGTTGATTGTGCTCCTCTATCTGATCCCCATTGGCAATGATTGAGAACTATGTCTTCAATAATGTCATAAGCCTCCCTATAAGACTTAGTCATCAATGTTCCATTAGTTGTGGCATCCAGTGTCAACTGGGTGTTGTAGAACAGTCCATTATAGAATGTTTGAAGTAGCAGCTAGTTGGTCAAACCATGGTGAGGGAAAATGTGTTGAAGATCCTTAAACCGATCCCATGTATCATACAAAGTTTCTCCATCATTTTGAGAGAAATTGGTGAGCTGATTCCTTAGTTGGGTTGTCTTTCTTGGAGGGAAATACTTTGTAAAGAAA
Organism: Alisma plantago-aquatica; assembly: GCA_963693085.1. Lineage (NCBI taxonomy): Eukaryota > Viridiplantae > Streptophyta > Magnoliopsida > Alismatales > Alismataceae > Alisma > Alisma plantago-aquatica. Next base: position 816,763,754 of record OY856409.1, on the reverse strand, counting down.
TCATTTAGGAGTTGGTCCCAACTTTTGATTGACTTATTTCGAAGAGACAAAGCCATGCCTTGGGTCTATCTCTTAGGGTGAAAGGAAATAGCATTAGTCTCACTCCTTCAGTAGATATCCCATTGATTCGGAAAGTATTCAGATTCTCCAAGAACTTAGCTACATGAAGACTTGGATCTTCATTTATTTTACCTCCAAAACAATTCTGTTGTATCATCTGCATCATGGAATGAGCAATAGAGAATTTGTTTGCTTCAACTATAGGCAGGTCAATGGCCCAACAAATGTTCATGGAGACTAATTCAACCCTATTTTAGGGCTTAATCTTGTGTTATATTGCTCCTCTATCACTTCTATACCTGTTAGATTGCATGTCATTCCTCTCAATATGCTCATTTGTATAAAATGCACTTATGGACATTATTTGCATGTTTTTCAAGCATTTGGACCACACTTGATGGAAGAGAGAGAGATGGAGTGATCCTAGGGTCCCTCTGCCCTTAGGGAGGCCAAAGTGAAGTCTGATGCTCCCTCAACCTACCCCTAGTGGACAAAGATCCATTGAAGCAAAGATGTCCAAGAAAGTCCAAAGAACAAAGTCAAATTGTTGATCCAGGACCCAGCACGGCCGTGGTACCACAGAACGGTCATGCTAGGTCACTTATAAATCAACAGGTTCAACCCCAAGTCAAGCAGAAAGAACCACAGTCGTGCAACCAAGAATGGTCGTGCCAGAGACAGCCACCATGGCCGTGCTGCACAACACATTCATGCTACACAGAAGCAGAGCGGTCGTGGCGCAACACCACGGCCACCATTTCCTAGCCCACCATGGTCGTGCCACCCAACACGGCCGTGCTACCTTAGACCACCATGGTCATGCCAGTTTCAATCCAAAACTGACCACCAACCTGACTTTTGATCATTTTATTTAACACGGTCGTTCCCATTCACCACAACTATGCTCACCTCCACCCACCACGGCCGTGGTGACCCATCAGAAAGCTTGGTGTGTCTGCTAGATGTGATACACGCTAGCTGATTTGACTCAACTAGATGCGCCCCATGAGATCGGACACACTTGTGGGAACACGTTTGAAATTTGTAATGGCCCTAACCAAGTTGATCACAAAACTAAATAGGTCACCCGCAAGCGCACGGGGTATTGTTGTAGTATAGGTGATTGGCAAGAATAGGGGTCGGTCCTCAGGGATAGAGGGGGCACTAGAGCTAGGGTAGTGTTTGCTATGTTCCTAGTGTGAAGATTAGGGTTTGAGGGTTTTAAAAGGTTTGTTTGTTGATTAATCTAGGTGGGCAAGCAAGAAGGGAGAAATTAAACCTAAGTTATCTTGAACAAGAAAATCTAGCAAATTAGGTTAACAAACTAACTAAACAAGAGCAAGAGGAGCTACACTACTCTAGCAAGGCAAGAAGCAATTAAGAGCTAAACTAACCACTAGCAAGAGCAAGAATCTAAGTTAACACTAAAGAACAAAACTAAGCAATTAACTAGATTAAGTAAAAGTGACTAAACTAGACTAGCATGAACAAGCAAGCAAATCAAGATGGGTTTAAGCAAGATGATTGGGTAGGTGGGTCATTTGGGGATGTGGTTTGATATTATTTGGGGGATCTAAACATAATAAGCAACCATCACAATTCTATCTAGATTACCAAACCAAACAACAAGGCAAGTGCTAATAGAATGTACCCTATACTACTAGTTGGGTAACTAGGGTTAGGTGTAATTCTAGTAGGACTTGTCAAGTCTAGGTTTCTAGGGTAAGTGGTATTGGATCAATTGAGAGCCAAGGGTAGAGATGGGAGTAGACATGAGGATATTTGACCTAATCCCACTAGCCATTCTAGCCTTTAGAAAGTCCTAAGCAATTGAATTAATCATAATTACACTAGCTACTTAGATCTCACATTCACTTGTAGGAGGAGGGATGTGTATGTAGGAACAAAGGGGGCTATCTAGGGATCTACTAATTGGACCTAAGAGACATTTCTAAGATTGCCACATACATTCCAATTCCTCCTAGAAGCTAAGTGTCATCAAACATCTCAAAGCAAGCAATTCATGTTATAAGAACAAACCACATGAAATAAAATAGGAAAAGAGATAGAAGCAAGAGGCAATCATCATAGATAGAAATTATGTTCATTACAAGCTATTTCTCCCCAACATGGTATCAAAGTCACATTTTAACCCCAAACAGCCCACCACTAGGGGTTTAGCTACACATAGTCAAAGAAATAGTAAAAGAGATGGGAAGAAGGGGAAGAAATGCCATGGAGCTCGGGGAAGTAGCCTTCTTCTTCACCTCCTTGCTGCTAGGGACGTCCTCTCTCCTCCAAGGGTGCAGGTGAGCATAAAGATATGGGGGATTATGGATGAAAACCTAGAAAACTAGGTCTCCAAGGTGAAATGGAGGTGGAAATAGTGGGTGGAGAGCATAAATGCAAGGGATATGCCCTAAATGGTCAAGGGGAGGAGTAATGGAGGCTAGGAGAAGCTAGGGAAGCTCACCTCGTGTTGTGGCCGCCACCTATGTATATATAGGTGGTGGTGGAAGCACTAGGGTAAGTAGGGGTATTGTGGGACAAATTGTGTGAAAAGTGTTAGGTTTTTAGGTGGCAGCACGACCGTGGTGGGTAGAGGTGAGAACGACCATGGTAGTGGAGAATGGTTGTTCTGGTAAAGTGTGAAATCATAGGTTGGATGGGTGAAAATGAAGGCTGGTAGCACGGCCGTGCTGGGCAGCACAGCCGTGGTGGTGGCTAGGTAGCACGGTCGTGCTGGGCAGCACAGCTGTGGTGGAGGAGTTTCGAGGAGGTCATTCCCCAGAGCACGCCCGTTCTGTCCTTCATCTAGCACAACCATGCTGGGTAGCATGGTCGTGGTGGGTTCTTCATGGCACGGTCGTGCTGGGCAGCACGGCTGTGGTGGCTGAGTTGTGGAGTTGTCAATCAACATGTAACTTTTGTGTAATTGCTAGCACGGCCGTTCCTTGGCACCACGACCGTGTTGGGATCTTCAAGGACTAAAATAGCCTCAAACTTCATTATCAAAGGACTTCTTTGCTTGGAGTCAAATCTTGACCATTGCGGTAGGTTGAGGGGGCTTTTGGGGTCTTCTTTGGGCCCCTCCATGAGTGGGGGAACCCTAGGACTCCTTCCTTCTCTCTCTTCCATCCAAAGTATGGTCCAAGTACCTAAAAATAACGCAAAGAACGTCCATAAGAGCATTTGGAAGTGATAACAATATTGGGGAAATTAACTTGCAATCTACTTTGTCTAGATGTGATAAAAGCACAAAAAGGCACAAGATGGAGCCCTAAAATAGGGCTACATCAATAACCGACATTGTGAAATTCTTCAAAGGACGGTCGTCCTCCATGGTTTAATCACTTGGTGGATCTTCCTCAAAGGGTGAAGAAGATGGCAATGGTGATGATGGTGGAGTACCACCTAGCATCGGTGGCTCTACTCTCCTTTCTCTTCTCAATCTTGAAAGAGTACGCTCGATCTCAAGGTCTAACAATGCTGATGTATGAAGACCCCTTTGTGAGCGATGCATACAACCTGAAAAATCACAAGAGGAATTGAGAACATAACAAAAAGGTATACAGAAATTTGAAAATGGAAATGGAGATCTAGTCTTGAATACTAGTTAGCACTTGTTACTCTAATCAGATTAACCGTAGCATCCCTGGCAAGGGTGCCAAAAACTTGTTGGTTTGTTACACTAATGAGTTTCAATCATTAAGAATGGTCTTTTACTCAAGTAGCTATTTCCCACAAGTATACAAGAGTAGTTGTAGCTGAGATCGAACACGAGGAGCTTAAGCAATCAATTAAATGCAGTAGTGCTAAGGTTCAACAATCTAGACCATTTTAAAAGTGATTTGGCTGATTAAACTAGAAAATTTCAAAATTAAGCAAACAATAAAAGGCTTACTAAAAGATATTAAAATTCAGAAATGAGTGGATCTTTGACATTAATATTTCACCCATACATCATAGCATTTCATAGGAACACAAAATTTAAACATACTAAGTACTTGTTTTAAAAGAGAGGTGCATGTTGCACTTCACCTCCCGGTGCAAGTGCAACAATCTCAACTCAAACTCACATTCTCATGCATAATTTTCATTTTAGATCACAACCTACTCCTCAACTCCATAATCTCCACTCTCATGGTAGAAGGGGAGTTGCCAAGATGAGTACCTCCATACATTCCTACCTATCTTCTCAGATCAAGCAAGAAAGCATAACACATGCATATAAAGTGGCCATCCATACATGCAAGAAATGACAAAACCAGTACTCATAAGGTAGAAAAACAAGCAACATAGTATTTAGTACGAAATTAACATGTTCCATTCATGCTATGACTGGAAGCTACTCTCCCATGCCCAAGAAATGTAGTTTACTTGTCCATAATCATGTATTGCAGAAATGCTATAGAATTTTCAGGTTCGAACATGGTCTAGGAAAATAAAAATAAGAATAACCAAAGATGTAACCACAAGAAGGTATAATTACAACTTTGGGATGAAATTCTACTTCTCCAGCTGCTCCAAACCGGACTAGCTCCTCTCCCGAGAAGCTGCGTGGAGTGGGGAAGCTCTACTGCACCTTTGGAGAAGAGAATGGAGAAGAAGAGTAGAAGATTGGGGGTCCTTTGGCAAGAAACCACCTCTTTTCTCCTCAAAATCACTCTCCTTTTCTCTAGACTTGCTCTGAATGAGAGAACTTCCAATAATGATCGGGGATAACCTCTTCATAAGTTCCCTCTTTGTTTTAAACTGAGGGATCATATTTTTCAAATTTCTGAAATTGAGAGCGACACAGCGTGCATCACTCGTGCACGGCGTGTAAAGCCTTCGTCAGTTGCTCCAGAATGCACTTTGTATAGCATGTGCTGAACTAATGCACACCATGCAACTTTCTAGAAACTTTCGGTCTGCTCAAATCTCCCAGGTGCATGATGTGTTGGCGAAAACACGTCATGTCTCTATTTCATTCTGCACTTTCTGGAAACTCGCACGTGGTGCCCAAGGAAGAACACATCATGCGTTTGTCACTCTGGCTGAACGCAAGGCCTTCTGGAATCTCGCACGTCATGTCTTAATTAGACACACCGTGCGAGATGTTGTTTCAGCAGAAATCAACTCTAAATAGCTGGTTGTACGTGGGGGAGTCCCAATGATGTAAAATTTGAGTCGGGCAATCTCCAAATCAGTTTTTTTAGAACATATCTGCAATGCACATCATGCGATAAGTAAAATAACAAAAAGATGGCAAGATTAATATGAAAGGAGGATAAGTGAGATCAAAATGAACCAAATTTGTGTGTGATATCATGTGAAAAGATGATTTGGAAAGCACAAAACAAATCCCCCTAAGCTTGAACCATTGCTTGTCCTCAAGAAAAAAGAATAGGGATACATACATGGTGAAAGAATATTCAAACTCATGCATGGATTAAATGAAAAGAAGATTTGCAATCAGCTCAACCAACCATGTACATTGTGTTTGTGTTCATTGTTATCTTCTCAATTTAGACATCTAAGATAGAGAAAATTAGTTCAGTAATGGTGGTTCCAAATCAAATGAAACAATCAACTAGACAACACTAAATAGAATTTGGATAATCAAGCCAAATAATTAGTGGATGTACATCACAAAATTTTCAGCTAGTATGGATACAAGATGATGAAATCAATGCTAACATTAACAAACATAGTTGTGCTCTTTTTCTAAAAGGACATGATGATGGAAATTTTTGGGTTTCCGGTACTCGACTGCTAATTTAGGCTTATGCTCACGTGGAATGCCAGTTGGGGTGTTGTTTTTACCCTCTTTTGATCTCACACAACCTAACCATCGGAGATGGATCGGACTCACACTAGGTCAGTATGATGTGTGGGCTAAAAGCCATCTTTTATTGGGTAAGGGTAAACAAATGATAGCACAAGTATGGTACAACACCAAAGAGTCAACAAGAGTGTTAATATTAGCAACATTTCAATCATTCTTTTGAAAAAAAAATTCACTACAAAATTGATTGTAAATGCACTAAGAGTTTGGCAAGAGTATCCCATATTCTAGTAAGTGTTGCAAATTTGATTTATTCACAAAAATGTGGAATCTCTACATGTATTGAGAAATCAAAGATGTAAAATTTGAGATTTCAAACCACAAACACAAAACAAGATTGTGTACATGGGGACTTTCCTTTTTCATTTGATTCATGCATGCTCTTGAATATCTTTTCATATAGCCACAAGAAATACAAAGGACAAGATAGATCAAGCATGGAGTTCATTCTAACATGGTAGCCTCAATTCATATTAAGATTGTCATCAAAGAAAATAGAACATAGAACAAAATGGAATGAAAAACTGACACAACTGACTCTAACAAAAGGAAAAGCAAAATGAAAACTACAATTATAGGCCGATTTTTACCCCCTAAGCTTGAAATCAATAGTATCCCCGTTGCATCAAATAACTCATGGAGTTCAAAACTGGATACCTGTCATGGATTAATATCAAAAATAAGGGCCACGGCCCTCCTGATCAGTGAAGTACTGGCTGATGATCTCTGGAATGTCCATCGACTATGCAGTGGAGTCTGGCTGCTGGGGAAACTCAGACTGATGTGGAAACTCAGGCTGCTTTGGCAGTGGTGACTAATACGATGATGGAATGGAGTAGTGGCCCTGAGAGATATGCCACGAGTCCATCTGGTGGACCGTTTCGTGCATCGCAGTGTACTGTGCGCCCATCTGGTCCAAACAGCCATCGATGTGGTCAAACTGCTGCTGAACATATCCGTAAAGATGTCACACATTGGGCATCGCCCAAGTGTACTCAGTCTGAGTACCAGTGGAGGGTGGTGGTGTTGCTGGTGGTGCTCTGGAGCTGCTCGCTCCCTGGGTCATCGCCTTCTCATCATCTTCAGGCTCTAAATCAACCTTCCAATTGTCCTTGTTGTTGAGATCATTATGGGCTGCGTTGGGGACTTCAATATATTGTGTCTTGGTGAGAAAAACCTTGAACTTTGTAGTACTATCACCATACTTCAATATAAGACTAGAAGAGAGAAGGTAATTTATATCTACAAGGTTTTTTCCTGGTACAGGGTCCAAAATAGCCAAATCCAAGCCAAGCTTCATTGCAAGAAGTGAGATGACCCCACCACACATGATATCGCCCAACTCCTGTTGTTTCTTCTTCTTTGTTTCTAAAAGTTTGTTGATAATATAATATCCTGAACTGATTTCCTCATTGTTTACCATACACCACAAGAAGAAAAGGTCTATTTTTCCCACAACCCCTTGAGTTTCCTTTTTCACAAATATTCCTGTATTGAGGAGGCGATGTACATAGCAGAAATGGGGTTATGAATAGTTGAGGCTCTTGCCTCTCTAGCCTTGTGTACTGAATCACTAGAAATCTCGGACCAAAAGGTATCACTATTGAAAGTCTGCGGATAATCAATGCAACCACCATAGTTGCACCCGAGTAAATTACAAAAATGAAAAAGATCCATGTTAAAAGGTTTGTTAAGCAAATAGAAACCGATCTTCGGGTATAGATCAAGGTGGCGTTGTGGATCCTCCTTCGCTTTCAAAGTTGTCTGATTTTCATAAATGAGTTGTGTGTAGGTTTTGGTAACCCTCATGTAGACAAAATGTAGACCCAAAAACCTCAGGTGGCCCATTACCTCATTCTTGAAGCCCAGTTTGTTCAGAGTTTCCTCACATGCATAGAGACAAGGTAACACCTGCCTAGTAATCAGGATCTGGTAACCGACATCGTCGTCGGGTGTAACCTCCTCATAAGTTCCCTCTTTGTTTTAAACCGAGGGATCATATTTTTCAAATTTCTAAAATTGAGAGCGACACAGCGTGCATCACTCATGCACGGCGTGTAAAGCCTTCGTCAGTTGCTCCAGAATGCACTTTGTACAGCATGTGCTGAACTAATGCACACCATGCAACTTTCTAGAAACTTTCGGTCTGCTCAAAGCTCCCAGGTGCATGACGTGTTGGCGAAAACACGTCATGTCTCTATTTTGTTCTGCACTTTCTAGAAACTCGCACGTCGTGCCCAAGGAAGAACACGTCATGCGTTTGTCACTCTGGCTGAACGCATGGCCTTTTGGAATCTCACACGTCGTGTCTTAATCATACACACCGTGCGAGATGTTGTTTCAGTAGAAATCAACTCTGAATAGCTGGTTGTACGTGGGGGAGTCCCAATGATGTGAAATTTGAGTCGGGTAATCTCCAAATCAGTCTTATTAGAACATCTCTACATTGCACATTATGTGATAAGTAAAATAACAAAAATGTGGCAAGATTAATATGAAAGGAGGCTAAGTGAGATCAAAATGAACCAAAATTGTGTGTGATATCATGTGAAAAGATGATGTGGAAAACACACAACAAGAATCCATTAGGAACAAAATGAGATCAACAAAAGTATCTCTAGACAAAATATAAGGGATGTTAAGCCCATGTTGATATAGAGATTTCATTAAGTACCATAATAACAACTCTTAAGAGAATCTCAAAATGAAATGTCAAATGATGTTAAGTCTACATCTATATAGAGACTCAATTCAGAGCAGAAAAAGATATGCATGTTATAATAAAGGACTTTGAGCTCCCCCTTAATATCATAACAAGTAAATAGAGCTTAAATAAAAGAAGAAGGATTCAATAAGATCGTGATTTAAAATTTCAAACTTCTTGATTTAAAATTTCAAACTTCATGATAAATTATTCGTGTTAGTTGTAGCAACTAAAAATCACATTAAAAAATGAGTCTGAAAACCAAGTTTCCAATGAATTATGTTGAGCACAAATGAAAAGAATTTTTTTCTTTGATTAATTTATCCCCCTTTGTCATCTCAATTTCCATGATAAGACATTTATGTCATATATAGAAACCAAGAAATCAGTAAAGGTTTGAATATGTAAACCTATTTTTTGAAAAATTCAAGTAAATTTTGTTATTGATGTTACTTGGGTTGAGAATAATTTCGATCAAGTTTCTGCTCGGTCCAAGTGTTAATCGACCAAGATTCTCACAGATTGTTGCACAAAATTTTATTTAAGTGATTGCACATCTTATTTAAATCAATGTTAAGATTAAGAGGATTTTTTGAATAACTTGTCCCCCTTAATATAATACTCCCTCAAAAAGATGTTAAATATAGCCATGGGAAGGATGGACTTAAGGAAAAAAACGTTATTTTTTAATTCATTCATGATAATCTCAACAAGAGTAAAATGCTTGGATATAGAAACAAATACATAAAAAGTGACATGGATTGAAGAAAACATTTAAAAACTCTTAACGAGATCAAGAATGAAATCCACATTAGGGTCATGTCCTCTAAAAGAAGCATCACTATAGTATTGCACAATAGTTTCCCAATGTAATGTGTTTGTGGTCACCAAAGCATAGGCTTCAAGAAAAGTAGGCACTTGAGAGACGTTGAAGTGGACAGTGATATCTAGAAGCTGGGTGTGACACACTGATCATAGAAAAAGCGAGATTACTCAAAACAAAGCACAGAACTAAGACTAAACATCCAGATTACCATAAAATAGTGTGAATTAAAACCAATTATGTATAATCGCCAAAAGTCAAAACATATTACAACTGAGTCCATAAGATATGCCACATGTATCATGTATCATGTATCATACCAAAAGATATTACTCATTGTTCAGTGGCTATCATGACACAAACCTATTATATATGATAACATGTTCACATATACAATCCAGATATGTACAACCATGGCATTTTTCCAAAAACTTGTATTGATGAACAACATCTATAAAACACCCCCAAAGGACCTGACAGTATAGGGACGACACATAGGACTCTACGACAAAACACTAGCAGCATATCCAACCTTCAACAACTACTACTCTTCCTACTGCTCAGCCTCAACCCCATGTTCTCTAACACGTCGTACATGGCCACCTAAAATAAGTGAAAACCCACAGAGTGAGACCAACATCCCAGTGAGAGATATAACTCTCTGTCAACAACTATTATAAGCATAAATAAATTAAAGTGGAAAGATAGCATTATTATCAGGATGAACATATTCAGCTAAATGATATGAGTAAGGCAGTTATCACAGATTAAGAAATTTAAGCATCTACAACTGAGCAGTAGAACATCTCATACATTTAGAAGGAATATGAAGAACATGTATAACCTTTATCATCTACACAGTATAAGAAACAAGGCAAAGGGATCATCCAATGTGAACCATGTTTGACCCTCAACAAATACACTACATGGTTTTATTACGTCTTTTATTTTCCCTGAGGACTTGATTCATACCACCCAAATCCAACTAATCATTGCTAATCAAAATCAGTGTGATATAAGATCTATGGAAGAGCTAGAGTCCATGATCTTCTCATGTACTACTCCATCAGTTCAAGTCTGCATCGTAGTTACATATCAGTCAAACTGCAAAACAACAACTTATATTCAAAGCTATAGTCATGTAATCATAAAAAGCAACTTATAGTCAAAGCTATAGCCATGTAAACACCTAGCCCATCTTGGTATAGGTCACGACGCTACAAACCAGGGTATATAACCCAATCATTGAGGTACAAATGCAGCTGTCCTCTATCACATCATATCACATTTTCATCATCAACAAAACTTGACCGCAATCATTCTCAAACACTTGGGATCAATATGTCAAGGACACATAGTCACTCGCACCCCGCGTACTCAACAGTATGTGCTCCAAGTTTCCCTTAGGAATACCCATTTCCCCATCCAGCAAAGTTCTAACTCTGGAATGGATCTATGGCACATAGCACTACATGATTAGGGTTCCATTTGATTAGTTATGCCAATTGGGTATCATTTAACATCAATCAAGTTACAACGAACAAACCCTAAACAAATTCTACAAAATAGGGGTAAAGGTACAAATCCAAAAGATAAAAAACATATGAGGTATGAACTTGTCACATCATCACTTGATATCACTACCATACAAGGACATCAACATTATCACATCACTAGGGGATAACAATCTCTAATCACTAGAAGATATCACCTCACACTACGCATTGTACCTCTGCCAGGTCATAAGACCCTATCACATAGTTCCTGCACATGCCTCATAAAGGCTCATAATCATCACCATGTGTCATGTCAAATACACCATAGCAATCACTAGCTATGATATTCATTCCACCTTCAAGGTTAGGGTTGCACAAGTAGGAGAGAGAGACATCATCACATGCTAAACAATTCAAGCAAGATAAGCATTACATCATGCATTTAGAATTAGGGTTAGGGTTCTCATGTAACACTTATCATAACACATCATGGTACACCATTCCTACATTCTTGGAAAACATCCAACCATACATCTATGCAAAGATGGACATCAAAAATCCTAAAACAAATGTCACCAAAGTAAACATGGAAAACCATGATGATAGAAGGAAAAACATGCATCCAACTCATATAACCAAATATCAAAACCTACAACATCATATTATGGCTGAAGCATAACATGGTGATAAAACCAAGGTTTAAGATGCATGTAAGAAACAACAACTCCATAGTCACTTAGAATTTGGGTGCATGAATTAGGGTTTCAGAGAAAGAGTAATCTATGTAAGAATACTTCAAAATATTAAACCCTAGATCAAGCTAGAAATATCCATCAACGTATGATCAATTTTTTTATACATAGAATAGTAACATGCAAGCAAGAATATGGTGCAATAATAGTAGAGGGGAAAGTTATATAACTTGCCTTAAGATGAAGATCAAGCTCCAAAGCCACGAGATCTAAGAGAGAGAAGCAAATCCAACTTGGATCAACTCTATAGACAAAAAGGTCACCTCAAGAAGAGAAGAACACACCAAGGTCAGAAGAAAGCTCTAGAATAAGAAAGCTCAAACCTTAGGCCAAATAAAAGAGAAGAAAGGAGAAAGGAGAAACCTTCATCTCACTTGGGTAATAGCATGGTAAAACCATAGTCTCTCTCATGATGCTAAGGAAAAACCTATATGTGACAAATTACAAGATAGACCCTCAACATGGGTAAATTGCAACTTGGTCCAAAATAAGCATAACTAGCTCAAACATCAACCAAACATGATAAAACTAAAAACATAAACTTGTCACATGTTATAAAGCATCTCAAGATATTAGATTGAGGTTTAAACATATTTTTAAGCAAATCAAACATAATCCATTACTAAGCTAGATCAAGGGTCTTACAACCATAAACCCCTAACAAGGATTCTACCCCCAAAATCCTACGCAAAAAGAGATAGGTACTCCCTACAGAATTCTTCCTCAAGCTCCCCACGTGGCTTCCTCTATGCCACACTGATGCCAAAAAACATTAACCAGAATGATATCCTTATTCTTCAACTTCTTGATCCTCCTATCAAGGATCAACACAGAACCCTCCACATACAACATGTCCTCATCCATCTCAACCTCCATTGGCTACAACACCAACTTTCTGTCAGGGTGACACTTCCTCAACATCGAAACATGGAACACTAGATGCAACATGTGCAACTCAGGTGGAAACTCAAACTTATAATCCACCTTCCCAACATGTGCCACCATAGGGTAAGGTCACATATAGCTGGGAGCCTTCCCAACACGTGCCACCATAGGGTAAGGTCCCATATACCTGGGAGCCAACTTACCCTTCTTCCCAAACCTAAACATGCCTTTCCAAGGAGAGACCTTGAGGTACACTCTATATCCCACTTGGAACTCCAAAGGCCTATGACAATTATCAGCATAAGATTTTTGCCTATTCTAGACTACCTTCAACTGTTGTTGTATCATCTTAATCTTCTCAGTCATCTGTTGCACAAGCTCATGACCCAAAAGCTAATATTCACCTATCTCATACCAACACAACAGAGACCTACAACGTCTCCCAGACAAAGCCTCATATGGTGCCATGTCGATACTCCTTTGATAGTTGTTATTGTAGACAAACTCTATCAAAATGAGGTGTATATCCCAACTGCCCAAAAACTGCAACACAAAGGCTCTCAATAGATCTTCTAATGTCTATATAGTCCTCTCAGACTTTCCATTTGTTTGTGGGTGAAATGTTGTGTTGAACCTCAACTGTGTACCCATAGTTGTGTGCAGACGCTTCCAAAAATGATTGGTAAACTGACAACCTCTATTTGACACGATGGTAGCTGGGATAACATGCAAACATACAATCTCATCAACATAAAGTTGTGCAAGTTTCTCAACTGTATAGGTTGTCTTTATAGGAAGGAAATGAGTTAACTTAGTCATCCTGTCAACAATCACCCAAATGGAATCATGGCCTTTGGCAATCCTAGGAAGTCAAACCACAAAGTCCATCATGATATGATCCCATTTCACCTACGGTATAGGCAATGTTTGCAAAGTTCATTTAGGTTTTTATGCTCGGCCTTAACCTACTGACACATAGGGCACTTTTGTAGAAACTCAGCTACGTCTCGCTTTAAGATAGACCACCAATACAATTTTTAAAATTGTGGCATCTTGGTGCTACCTAGATGCATGGCGTACATTGAAGAGTGAGCCTCTTCCAGAATCAACTTCCTTAGATCATCAACATCAGGAACCACTGCTCTATCATGGTAACACATAAACTTGTCATCTAACTCATGGAAGCCATCACACTTCTCACTACCAAACTCTTCTCAGATTTGCTGAATCACAGTATCATTATGTTGTGCATCTTTGATATGCTGCCTTAGCATAGGATTTACATGTAAATGTGGCAACAAGCCTGTTAACAAGGATATCTCCAACTTTACATTCATCAAACGCAAGGAGACTGACATGTCTCTCTTATGGCACACCAAAGAGCATAATTATGCTTGTCAATCGATGATGATGAAAAAGACTTTCTTCTCAAAGCATCTGCCACCATAATTTCCTTCCCTGGATGGTAGTCTATGGTGCAATCATAATCTTTGATTAGCTCTATCTAGCATCACTGTCACATATTTGACTCTTACTTCAAAAAGATGTACTGCATGTTCTTGTAGTCGGTGAAGATATGATACTTCTCATCATAAAGGTATTGCATCCATATCTTCAAAGCATGGACCACTATAGAAAGCTCCAAATCATGTGTTGGGTAGCTCTCCTCATGTTTCTTAATCTTTCGTGAAGCAAAACAAATCACATTCTTGTCTGGCATCAGCAAGCAACCCAAACCATTCTTTGATGCATCATAGATGACAATATATCCTTTTCCCTACTCTGGAAGAACCAACACTGGTGCGCTAGTCATCTTCTCCTTCAAAAGATGAAAAGAACATTGACACTTGTCATCCCATAAAAACAACACACCTTTCCTCGTCAACTTTGTCAGGGGTAACGCCATTGTGCTAAAGTTCTTGATGAACCACCTATATTAGCCTACCAAGCCAAGAAAACTATGAACCTCTGTCAGTGTCTTCAGCCACTCCCATTCTAACACTGACTGAACCTTCTTGGGATCCACACGAACACCTTCAGTAGATATGTCGTAACCCCGAAAAGACACCTCCTTTAGCCAAAACTCACACTTGTTGAACTTAGCATATAGCTTGTGCTGTCTCAACAAGGTCAATGCTTGTCGTAAATGCTGCTCATGTTGTTGGATTTCTCTGGAGTATATTAGGATGTTGTCAATGAACACCACCACAAATTGGTCAAGATAAGGTCGGAACACCCCATTCATCAGGTCCATGAACATTGTTGGTGCATTGGTTAGCCCAAACGGCATAACCACAAACTCATACTGACCATACTGAGTCCTGAAAGCTGACTTGGGTATGTTATCTACCTTGATATACAACTGATGATATCTAGACCTCAAATCTATCTTTGAGAACACTATGGCACCTTGCAACTGGTCAAACATATCATCTATATAGGGAAAAGGGTACTTGTTCTTGATCGTTACTTTGTTCAACTATTAGTAGTCGATGTAAAACCTCATGGATCCATCTTTCTTCTTCACAAACAGCATTGGAGCACCCCAAGGGGGCGTACTCGAACTAATAAATCCCTTCTCAAGCAATTTCTACAATTGCTTCTTTGACCCTTGCATCTCAGCTGGTGCCATCCTATATGGTGTCTGTGTTATCGGCTGCGTACCAGGAACCAGATTAATCTAAAAATCAATCTCTCTAAGAGGGGGGACACCTAGAAACTCAGACGAAAAAACACATCTTCAAACTCACAGACAATTGGCACCTCCTGACCGGCTTAAATCGCGCGTCCAGAAATGGAGGCGGATTTGAGGTAGTCGAGCTTTTACATTTATAACCCGAAACCTGCTAGGCCCCTGCAACTTTGCTTACGGGGTCGAAGTAGATAGACGGGGTCGAACACAGGGACAAGGGTGGTAGTGTTGAGAACTCGGAATCGACACGCTACACTCCGGCAAGGATAAGAGATGATAAAATTCCCAAAAGGGAACAGCAGAACAAGATCGATAAAACAAAAGAAAACCCTATCTCCAAATGGAGCTACAAGAAAGATTAAGGTTTTAGGCATTTATCAGTTTTTAGGGGGTTTCATGCAATAGAAATAGAGAGATAATACTAAAGCTAAAGCAAGGTACCAAGGAGAAAACTTTGGTAAAACAAGTGGCAGCAGAAACATCATGTACCCCTCCTCTCAGAGCGGGTACCTCTAACCAAGCATCAACACCCCTCTCGAGGTTGCTGGACTTAAATTATAGTGGAAAGGTTACTAAAGCAACTCTGATTCTGGGCACTCTTGTACTCCAGAATCGGACCAAACACTAGAGCCACAACACCTCTCTCAAGGATGTTGCGACGGGAAAACACGATTTGGTAGCTAATCGAAACGCGATCCAAACATACAAGCTAGAGTTCAGATGTTAAAACATAGCAATCATCCAACAAAAGTACCAAACATAGAGCAGCAGATAATTAAACTCTTCTATTTCTATAGACAAATAAAGGTCTGATTACATAGCATAAGTAAAAGAAGTAAATGACTAAAATAATAAAGATAAATGTCGCCTTTCTTGATGTAGAAGGACAACAGACTACAGCGGACCATCCAGCTCGATATCGGGTAGGACCCTAGCCTGATACAATCGTGTCGGGTGGCACACCCTCTCAGGCGACACGCCATGACGGGCAGATTGCATCGTGTGAGGACCCTTGCCCGATACGATCATGTCAGACGGCACCCTCTCAGGCGACAGGCCGTGACGTGCGATGCATATCGGGGTTCGGTATCGTGTCGGGCTAGAGCGATGCTCCTAGTATTGGTCACTTATGTCGTGGATCCTTGTCGGTCGATATTGGCCTCCAGTGTCACTCGGGGCGACCCTAAGTGAACCATTCCCTCCCTCTCAGGATGGGAAATGCTCACCTAGAATCTCCCAGCACAAACATAGAGGCACGATACACTAGCTCTTCACAGCTTTCCTGAGGTGACTTGCGTAGGGTTCCCACCCGTCTTTTCGGCTTCCTGTAGCTTCTATTTACAGGAAGCGGTTGGGGGAAGTTATGGTGCTCAGGGCACCACGTGTCCTCCTTATCATCGTGGAAATTGTGGATGGCCGATATCAGTATCGCCCGATACAAGGATGTCGGTTGTTGGTCATCGTGGTGAGTGGCGCCTGCCGGTGGGTGGCCGGTATCGCGCGACACGTTTGAGTTGTCGTGGCGAGCTCAGCTCCCTGTCAGGTAAAGAGGTGTGTCGTTTGATGGTTCCTTCTTGCGCGGCATCCTTATGTCGCACGTCGATGTGTTGCGCTACCCTGTTGGGCAGTGAGCGTATCAGCCATCTGGAAGGCCGATGCAGGTGGAACTTGTTTGTGGGCCAGAATGGCCTTATTGAGGATAAATGAGTCCAAAATGGAGGAAAATTATGTAAAAGATGGAAATATTGAATTAAGAGTGTCGTTTGTCCAATTATTGAAAAAGTACATATAAAAGGAGAGGAAAACAGTTAAAAGGGTAGTTTTGATAACAAAATAAGGGTCAAAAACATCACAAAAATTGGTGTTATCAACTCCCCCAAACTTAGCATTTTGAATGTCCTCAATCAATATTTAAATTTTTATTTTGTGATGCTCCTTCTTGCACGGTGTAGCTTTCAGGACAAGAGGTAAGACAAGTATCGCGATGTCTTTAGAGATAATACTGCCCCACTACGAACAAAAGACCTTGCATTCCTGCCTTATTATTTCAATAAAAAAATTCTCTACAGCTTCAGCGAGACTTTGGTGTATGATTCTGAAGTTAGCTTTCACACCAAACAAACTTAGGGGTAGAAAGTTGTGTGTTGGGTAAGGCTAAGGCTTTTTGGGTTTTTCTTCTTGTTTCCCATCAGTCCATCCAGGTAAGGGTCCGTTAGCGGGCGAATGGTCCCTGCAGTCCAAGCCAGTTGGCTTTAGAGCAGTGATTTCACATCCTACGTACCACTGCCCCGGATCTACCATGCCTAAAGATGGGTACTTTTCGAAAACAAGTGTGTATATATATTTTTTTCTTTTCTTTTATTGGGCACAAATCTCATTCTTTTATTCACTCTCATAAGGTTTCTTTCTCTTTTTGGGATTTTTGTTGGGTAAGGGAAAACAAGAGGGATCTTTGTTGTTTGGGTAGTTTTTTCCTTCTCCATACTCATCTCTTAGCTGTTGCGAGATTGTTCATTTTTTTCGAAATTTTTGCCGTGGAAATTCGTAGTCTTTTATCGTTTGAGGCTGCATTATCATAAAGACATAACAAAACTTGCATCTCATTGGGCACATAGAAAACAAGCTGGCAAGAAGTAGTATCAGGTTTTTACTAATATAGTGATTTTGTACATAGATATGAAGATAAGATAGACAAAAATTTTCAAAATTTTTTATGAACATATATATATGTACACATGATATAGATAAGAAGAACGAAAGAATAAAGAATATGAGTCTAAGAATTTTTCAAAATTTTTCAAAATTTTTATACCTCCCTCACTAGTACATGGTACCCCCCCCAAACTTACTCCACACTCTGTCCCAGAGTTGTGAGGTAGATAAGGTGAGGTAATGTTACTCCAGTGAGGTTAGGTGATGAGCGTGCCTGCGTCAGATAGAAGCTCCCACACATATTCTCCTCTTTTGCTGTGATAATCGATGTGGTGGAGCTGGTCAGGTGTTGCTTCATTTGCTATCCATTCCAGGACAAAGATGTCGCAGTCATTGGATAGGGGAAGTTGTTGTGGACTGCAATGGTAGAACTGAAGCGCGTGCCACTTGCTTGGTGTCGTGTCCAGGAATGGTTGGATCAGCTTTGACACCTCGTCGTAGAATTTTCGAACTAAGCGTTCGAGGGGTGTCAACGTTGCTGATGTACACTACACTAGATGATCTTTGTTGCTATCCGAGCTGTTGTAGAAGATTCCAACTCGTTGGTGAGTGTACATCGTCAGGAGCGTCCAATGGTTATAATGCAGGATGGGCAGAAAAAATTTTGTTAGGGACCCCTCTCTCCAACTCTGCCAAAAAATGCTGCTTTGCTCCTATTTCATCGATGAGGCAAACGTCGTTGAACAACATAGGATGAGCTATGTATGAGTGTTCGAACCTTGGCTGTAATGTTTGGATGTAAGCAGCCACCACAGATACATCCAAACATCCCCCTTCTTTTACCATGTCCCTTAAATCATCAACCGGGACTACGACATCGTCTGTCTTGTAAATGACATTTGTCGGGGTAGAATCTACTAACTTCAGAAGGATTTCATTTACCTGCTCCCGTGTGAGCATAGCACATGAGAAGAGGTCAAAATTGTTGATTAATCCTTCTGGAGTTACAAATGAAGCAGGATCTTCAAATCCATGCATTTTCCTCAGGATCTCCAACTGCTTGCCTACCCCGTGGGTGTCAGTTTCTATTTCTGCTTCTTTCTCTGGAGAGCTGCTGGATTGTGAAGATTCGTCTTCTTAGTCGTTGTCCAGCAGCCTATCAGGTACCCCTGCATCTCGGAAATAGTGCCCGTCTTTGATTAGCAACAGGGCATATACGCTCCTGAGTTGGTAAAAGTTAGTGTCTCATAGGTGTCCCATGAATCCCCATACATTGAGCAGCTCCATGGCATGCAAGATGATAAAGGTGTTGTTTCCGCTTCCCTCTTCTGCTTGGACAGGGAAGTCTCGGATGGAAAAGAAGTTCCAGATGCCTTTGTGACGTTGGCTTCCTTTCTTGATAGCTCGTAGGAGACGCAGCGGTAGAAGCTTTAGATTTCTATCATCCGGGCGACTGAAAACAAGCCTAGAGCGTGGCACCTCGTTGTTGTTGCAGCTCAGCAGACAGACGTCGTGGCTCCTCAGGTCTGCCATGCAGAGGAACCATATGTTGCGGTTCTTGTATGGTGCCAACACGAGGTTAGGGTTATGTGTATCTATGAATTGTAGCATGTTGGCCACCGCAACAGAGTCGGACTCTCCCCACATCAGTCTTCTAGCCAAGGTCGGGGTGGCATTGTATATCATCTTCCGACCTATCCCGGTGTTGATGTTCTCGATGATTGCACTTTCAAGGACCCTAAACACCCTTTTGCTGATGACGGTTGGTGAGCGGAACATGCTGCGGAGTGCTCCCCATCATACGGAGAAGTAGTTGTCGCTCCAGACGATGTCTTCTTCATCTGCTTGCGATCTTAGGACCTTGTTTAGTAGTTTCTGGTCTCTGATCGTCAGGTAGCCGATGACCCTTCTATCGAAGTCGGACATCTCAAAGGAAGGTACCTCTGATGGATCTGTGAACTTATCTACCATCGAGCATCTTCCTCAGGGAAGGTGTCTTTCATTGGCAGTATAAGTGTTCCCCTTTTCTCCCTCTGCTTCATCAGAAGAGTCCACCCCGATGCTGATATCTTCGTTATCATCTTCAATTTCATCCAGGGGGACAGAGGGATTTTCTTCCTCCAGGTCTAGGGAGCTCTCCTGTCCTGCTGGAGCTCCATCAATCGACCTTGGCTACGTCCCTTCCTTAGGCGTTGTGGACATCCCACTAGACGAGGATGAGGACGCCGATCTCGAGGGGGATGTTGACGAGGAAGGTGGAGAGCCACGGCTAGGGGGCGACGACGACTTTCTCAGCCGCCTTCGGCGTGGATGGTCGTCCCTCCTATCCAGCCTCTCCTCAATCTTTTCGAGGCATTGGAGAACTTGCTGAAGTGTTGCGGTCAAAATCTCTAGTCTGCCGGGAAGGCTAGCTAGAGTCAGCAGCTCTCGTTCTTGGCTATTTATCCTGTTTTGGAAAGATGCAAACTTGCGGGTTAAGGAAAATAATGTAGTTGAGTTGTTCTCTGATACCTCCCGCAAGTAGTCGAGCTCATGCCCTAACATCTTCCCGAGCGACAGAGGGGTCCCTGCGGGTCTCCCTTCCATCCTCGCGACACCTTTCTCACGCGATGGTCTACCAGACGAGGTAGATTCTATCTCAATTGTTCGTGATGCAGATGCCGTCGGGCGAGGTGTCGGCACTTTTGCGGCCATCCCTGCTTCGCCTTCTCGTCGTGGTGGAGATGGCCGTGGTGTGGGCAGATGCTGCTCCACCTCTACACTGTCGGCGATCCCCTCAGCCACTGCAACAGGAGACACCAGTGGCGGTGTCAGCGTCAGCTGTGCACCTTCGAGCCCCATTCTTAGGATCTCCTTGAACACCCCATTACTGGCGTCCGGCTGAGGTGCTTCCTCTACCTCTAAAGACATTATAGGGATGTCAGGGGCTGCAGCTGTCTCTCCCGCAGCAGCTCCCGTAGTTACTGTCTCGGTGACCTCGACGATCACTGGTTCTTTTTCAGCCACCACAATCGTTGTTGTGGTTGTGGCGGGTACAGTAGGAGCGACGACAGCTCTATTAGCCGCTGTCGTCGGTAGCTATGGAATCGCGGCTGGCTTGGTGCGGGTCGTTGAAGCTTCTCCCCGCCTTGAGTCGAGAAGAATCAGTTCTCGTCTCGCGGCCTCCCTTTCCTGAATTCAGGTGGTGGCGGCGTAAGATGCGTCTACCGCCACAGCTTCTATCTCTGCTGTGGCGAAGACCGACTTCTCTGCGTCGTAGGTGTCACAGTGAGGGAGCGAGAGGAGGATGTTTGTCCTTGCAAACTTGTAGAAGTAGTCCTTCCCCTCCTTTACGATGTTTTCCCTCATCAGGTATTTGATGTCGACTCATCGCCCTTCATCCTCGAAAGGCTGTGCGGGTCCTTTGGGTATCGAGCCCTGTCGCAATCAAGTTGACGATGCCACCCATACAGTATTCTTTGGTGGCATCCTTTATCGGGTGCAGTCTGTTCAGCAAGAACCGTCCGAGGTTGATCACTTGTTCCTCCATCATGTGCACATGCCATGGAGTTCTTCTGTGTAGATATTACTAGACTCGTTCTTGCTAAACAGCAAGCACGCCACCAGCTTGTGCACTATTCTCCAAAAGTAGGAGTGCACTGCTGCCACCTTGCTACCCGGTTTAAATGGCGATTCGCCGGTTAGCTTATTCCATAGCTCCACGGGATTGAACATGTCTCCTTCGGTTATTCTCTCACTGTTATCCATTAGATTCTTCTCTTCCTTGCTGGAAGAGAAGATCTCATTTAGTAGCTTCTCAGAGATGGCGTGCTCCGAGTTGTATAGTCGGGCTTGGAGTCTATCTGCTCCACCGTATTCTTTCTTTTCAGCAGCCGAGTTCTTCACTCGGTGGAGGGATGACATGAACTCCTTCGTGAGTTCAGTGTAAGAGGAAGATCGGCTGAGGCAGATCTTCCTCAGTCCTGCCACAGCAAGGATGCCCTTCAGCCTTTCAAATATGCCCAGCTCAGCGAACGAAGCCCGGTGGCAGAACCTGCTTGGTCTGTAGACCTCGGTTGCCATCTCAGCATAACGGCGTGCATGCTCATTGTCCCTCAGCACGAACCTTCCTGGCGTGTATTCCAGGAGTTTTGTCGTTGATGTAGGTGTTGGAGCCGCCACTTCTCCTACCCTCATCCTATTTTCCGTAGTTGATGGCCCGACTACTTCTGGATTCGGGCACTTCTGCCCGACAGTGGGTGCTTCACCCGCAGGCTCGGTGTAGAT
Organism: Alisma plantago-aquatica; assembly: GCA_963693085.1. Classification (NCBI taxonomy): domain Eukaryota; kingdom Viridiplantae; phylum Streptophyta; class Magnoliopsida; order Alismatales; family Alismataceae; genus Alisma; species Alisma plantago-aquatica. The sequence goes on along the minus strand of OY856409.1, from coordinate 816,741,594 downwards.
CCTCTGGCCGTGCTCGTCAACTCGGACAACAGTCTGCTTGATATGGGCCATTTCTGTTAACCATAAAACAGATTCATTGATCAATTAAATGTGTCAATGTTAGGAAACTGAATGCACGATAAGGTATGACCAGATACAAAATGTTCCCGCAACATTGTATCAGGCGATACGAGGTTTTCAGAGATTAGGGCTCGTGCCCGATATGAGATATGGGTATTGCCCGTCATGTTGAGACGAACGGTTAGAACAGCGCGTCAGGAAAGTCGCTCGACATGGGTGTATCGGACGATACCGTTGCGAAGCACAAAACACCCGATAGGGTTCTCTTGAAAGAGAAGCCACGTGTCGCCCGGTAAAAAAGTTGGTGAGGCAGTGGGTGATATGGCATATCGGGAAAATAGGTACGTTGCGCGATATATGTATCGGGCAATACAAGGTTGCTCAGCTAAGAAGCTGCAAGCCCGACAAGTTATTCGTGAAAGGAACGTCGTGTCGGGGTAGGTGGATGATACGGTATGTTGGGCTATACCTCTGCTGTCTTCTTAAACTGTCACGCGACACGAGAGCAGGGGATCGTTGCATAACATGGGAGTGAGCTCAAGAAAACACTACACGATACGAGTAGGTGATAACAGTAAAGGCAGTAGCCCGACACGGTAGTATCTCCATCCATTATATAGCAAACCCAATCGGGGGAAAATCTAGTAATTCCGGAACGTGCGTCGGCCGATGGGATAAATCATTCCCGAGACAGGCAGTCCATCCGTCACGAACTTTGCACTGCCTGAAGTACCGCTGCCCGACATGTCACGTTCGTTGTGTCGGTTGGGTTGCTGCCCGACACGACCCTTCAGAGCAAAATCAAGAAGAAAAACTTAAAAACAGAGTGGGTAAAAAGTGGTGGATGAGTAAAACATCATTGGCCTAAGGCTAAGATCCCGGCCTCATATGGTATTACCCATCCCAGTCTATAAAACAATGCGGTGGCCCAAAAAAAGCAGAGCCAGCGCATGTGGTGCATGCACTAACGCGGGCCTTATTACATCCCAAATGTTTGTAATGTTCGTTTTGCAGTAAAGTAAATGCATCCTATTCTAAGAAAGAAAAAGAAAACTTGGGTTGCCTCCCGAGAAGCGTTGTGGTTTCTGTCTCCAGCTTGACGCCCTCAGCTTTTTCACTTCTTGGTCTTCAGCATCACCCGTCTTCCTACATGTCGATCCTTGCCTCCATCGGTCATAGCCCAGCCTCCTTGGCAGTCTCTGTGTTTGATGGTATTTTTCCTGACAGATTCTTTACGAACTCGGCCATTTGAGCCAATTGCTGATCAATCTGGCATTGATGCATCTGCATATCTACCAACGGTACCTGCAAGGAGCTCAGAATGCCCGAATTCGATAGTGCGCTTTGTGCTAGATGATTATTAATAGTATCCTGCCTTTTCACAAAGTCAAATAATTGGCCAACCACGTTCGATTGGCTGGAACCTTTATCCTATTCCTTAATAGATCCTTGGTACTTAGCCTGACCTTGGAAATTCCCCTTGTTCGTCTGGAAGGAGGTGTTCTTCGTGTACTGGCTTGGTCCTCCTCTCTTCTTGAAGGGTTTGGCGGCTTAGAGGGGCCGTGCATCTGATGTGAGTTCTCAGCCGCATCCTTGTTGTCGTAGCTGAAACCGGGGTGGTCCGGCCTTTTAAAGTTCACAAAATAGACATTTTCCGTCCCCTCGGCTTCAGAGTCAAAATCACTTGATGCATCTGGTCGGGTGTAGATGCAACTATCTACCCCATGCCCTCCTTCTCCGTAGGTCATGCACTTCATTACTTTTTCAACTAGCTTCTTCCCTTTACCACCAGATTCTTTTAACTGCTTGACAGCAGTCGCTATCCTCTGTATTTGAGAATTTATAGACTCTAGAGCCTTGGATTCAAGAGAGGGTCCTTCACTAACCTTCTTAGCCTACCCTCTGTCAGATCTATCATACTCAACGTCGGCTTGCAGCTCGGCCATGTTTTTGATGATCCTTTTAGACTTGCTCAGTTTCTTCCCTAGGAAGTCACTCCCTACTGCCGCATTCAGTGACACTCTTTCATCGGGAGTTAGACCATTATAGAAGGCAGTGACTAGGAAACCCTTCTTGTAGTTGTGGTGAGGGAAGTTCCTCTGGTATTCTTGGTATCTTTCTCAGGCATCGTGAAGGTTTTCATTGGGCTTCTGCATAAAGGAGGTTATCCTCTGTCTATTCCTCACAGTCCTCTCAGTGGGATAGAATTTGTTCATGAACGCGTCAGCCAGTGCTCCCCATCCATTAAGAGCTTGGTGGGGCAACCCAAGGTACCATGACAGAGCTTTGTCTTCCAAGGAGAAGATGAAGCCCTTGCAGTAGATGACTTCTTGGGGAACCCCCTGCATTTTTATGGTGTCGCAGATATTTTTGAAGGCATCTAGGTGGTGGTAAGGGTTGTCATTCTTGGAACTCCCCCTGAAGCTTTTATTTTGGATCATGGAGATCACCGATGGCTTGAGCTCAAAATTTGCGACGTTGAAACGTGGGACAACGACGGGACACCGGGGGTTGTTAGCCTTCGTCGAAGCTAATTCCCTCAGAGTTTTCTCCTCTTCGTATGAATCTTCACTGTCGTTGGCTTCTCGGCGATGTTCTTGGTCGTGATTTCTTCTATGCCTTCGATGGTGACAACGTCTATCTCGGTGTTGGTCGTCCTCTAATTTCTCTCCTTCTGAATCTTCCTGTTGATCATGGTCGTCATAGCGGTCATTTTCTTCAGGTGGAGGGGAGTTAGGTCTAGCCCTCCTTTGATGTTTGCCCTCTGAAAGAGGTTGTTCAATACGAGGCAGCATGTTGTCAGAGCTCGGTGGAATAGGTCACCGTTCTTCAGAGTTCCTAAAATGGCACGAAAAATCAAGTTTAGGAAATCAAATTATTTATTTTAGGCAAAGAATAATTAATAATAACAAAAGAAGGAAAGGAGTGTTGTCAAGCTCATTTCTAAGCTTGAGGCACAGGAGTGTAGTTATTGGATTCAGGTTTGTCAACAGTACCATTTTGCCTTGTCCCCGGCAATGGCGCCAAAAAGTTGACCGGCTTAAATCGCGCGTCCAGAAATGGAGGCGGATTTGAGGTAGTCGAGCTTTTACATTTATAACCTGAAACCTGCTAGGCCCCCGCAACTTTTCTTATGGGGTCGAAGTAGATAGATGGGGTCGAACACAGGGACAAGGGTAGTAGTGTTGAGAACTCGGAATCGACACGCTACACTCCAGCAAGGATAAAAGATGATAAAATTCCCAAAAGGGAACAGTAGAACAAGATCGATAAAACAAAAGAAAACCCTATCTCCAAATGGAGCTACGAGAAAGATTAAGGTTTTAGGAATTTATCAGTTTTTAGGGGGTTTCATGCAACAGAAACATAGAGATAATACTAAAGCTAAAGCAAGGTTCCAAGGAGAAAACTTTGGTAAAACAAGCGGCAACAGAAACATCTTGTACCCGTCCTCTCAGAGCGGGTACCTCTAACCAAGCATCAACACCCCTCTCGAGGTTGCTGGACTTAAATTAGAGTGGAAAGGTTACTAAAGCAACTCCGATTCTAGGCACTCTCATACTCCAGAATCGGACCAAACACAAGAGCCACAACACCTCTCTCAAGGCTGTTGCGACGGGAAAACACGATTTGGTAGCTAATCGAAACGCGATCCAAACATACAAGCTAGAGTTCAGATGTTAAAACATAGCAATCATCCAACAAAAGTACCAAACATAGAGTAGTAGATAATTAAACTCTTCTATTTCTATAGACAAATAAAGGTCTGATTACATTGCATAAGTAAAAGAAGTAAATGACTGAAATAATAAAGATAAATGTCGCCTTTCTTGATGTAGAAGGACGACAGAATACAGCGGACCATCCAGCCCGATACCGGGCAGGACCCTAGCCTGATACAATCGTGTCGGGCAGCACACCCTCTCAGGCGACACGACGTGATGGGCAGATTGCATCGTGTGAGGACCCTTGCCCGATACGATCATGTCGGGCGGCACCCTCTCAGGCGACACGCTGTGACATGCGATGCGTATCAGGGTTCGGTATCGTGCCGGGCTAGAGCGATGCTTCTAGTATCGGTCACTTATGTCGTGGATCCTTGTCGGCCGATATCGGCCTACAGTGTCGCCTGGGGCGACCCTAAGTGAACCATTCCCTCCCTCTCGGAATGGGAAATGCTCACCTAGAATCTCCCAGCACGAACACAGAGGCACGATACACTAGCTCTTCACAGCTTTCCTGTGGTGACTTGCGCAGGGTTCCCACCTGTCTTTTCGGCTTCCTGTAGCTGTTATTTATAGGTAGCAGTTGGGCAAAGTTATGGTGCTCAGGGCGCCACGTGTCCTCCTTATCATCGCGGAAATTGTGGATGGTCGATATCAGTATCGCCCGACACAAGGATGTCAGCTGTTGGTCATCGTGGCGAGTGGCGCCTGTCGGTGGGTGGCCGGTATCACACGACACGTTTGAGTTGTCGTGGCGGGCTCAGCTCCCTATCGGGTAAAGAGGCGTGTCGTCCGATGGTTCCTTCTTGTGCGGCATCCTTACGTCGCGCGTCGATGTGTTGCGCTACCTTGTCGGGCAGTGAGCGTATCGGCCATCTGAAAGGCCAATGCAGGTGGAACTTGTTTGTGGGCCGGAATGGCCTTATTGAGGATAAATGAGTCTAGAATGGAGGAAAACTCTGTAAAAGATGGAAATATTGAATTTAGAGCGTCGTTTGGCCAATTATTGCAAAAGTACATATAAAAGGAGAGGAAAACGGTTAAAAGGGCAGTTTTGATAACAAAATAAGGGTCAAAAACATCACAAAAATTAGTGTTATCACCTCCTCGATACTATGATTCCTCACCTTAGTATCCACCACATGCACCAAAAACTCTTCACAACCTTGCCTCATCAGCCTCTCCGCTGTCATAGATGACACCAGACACGTCAGAAAGATCTTCCTACCTCCCTGAAAGACCCATGAAACATCACCATTGACAAATATTTCCACCTTGGAACTACAGTCCATGACCACCTGATACTTCTCCAAAGTGTCCATTCCAAGGATCACATGGAATTCATGCATATCAAGTGGTATGAGATCCACTTGAATGTTGCATCCTGAAAAAGAAAGAACATAGGAAGGACACACCTCTCGCAACTTGGCAGAACCAACCAACAGGGTTTCTAAGTGAAGACTATCAACTCTATGACTAATAGGCAAAGAGAAGGTAGCTATCACTTGTCTAGTGATAAAAGAGTGTGTTGCACCTGCGTCAACCAAAACATATATAAAGTAGGAAATAGAAAATTCATAATGAAATAACCTTATCTAACTTGTCATGACCTGAGGGTTGACTACTCCTTCTGGCTGACTCATAGCATAGAATTGAGTCATTGAATGTTGTCTCCCCCGTCCTCTACTAGATTTCCCAAAAGAACCATTCTATGATGCATGACCACATCCTTAGCATCCACCACTATTGAACTGTCACTATTGTGACCCTTGGTGACTTTCTCTTAGTTGTTGCATCACTCTTCATCCTTCACAGGGAAAAACCACTTTACATTCCCAACTTGCCCACACTTATAGTAGGTCTTGCTCTTGTACCATGGCCTAGATGGCCATGTCACTGACACTGATGCAGCACGGTGAGCTCTTGCCAATGGAAAGGTATGACCTCTACTCTTGCTTGGAAACCACAGGGACTATACTGTTGACCTCTGTTGTGGATGATGTGATGAGAACCTAGGCTTCTTGAAGCCTCTAGACGATTGTCCTTGATGTTGTGTTAGTCTCTTCTTGGCATTCTCCTCTCGCTTCTTCACAACTAACCACACTACTCTCCTAACAGACTCCACAAACATGGCATATTGTTCCCTATTCTCTAAAGTTGACACCGACATTGTCAACTCAGAGCTCAAACCCTTCTCAAACCATTTGATACTCTCCTTGTCAGTAGCAAGCATGTGTGGGAAAAACCTCAAAAGTTCCATGAACTTGGCTTCATACTCATTGATCATCATAGATGCCTATAGGATCTTCTCAAACTATGTCATCTTCTCGTCCAGCTATGTCTCTGAGAAGTATCAGCTGATGAACTCTCACCGAAAATCTTCCCAACCGATCACAACACCATGCATTTTCTCCTCCTTGATGTCCCACCAATGTCCATCACTCCCTTTCAATAGGTACAGTATGTGCTTCACCTTATCCTCTTCGGGGATATTAAACAACTTGAAGGCCTTCTCCAACTCGATCAAACACGTGTCAGCATCCGTCGGATCTACCTTATCGACATACTCCAACATCCTCACATGCCTCAACCTCTAAAAGGTCTTCCCAGAATCTTGGGATTCTGCATTGGGGAATTTTGCCCTTGCTTGGGGTATGGGCATTATATCTGCCATATGTGTCATTGTGGCCATGAACTGTCCAAACATGGACTGAAAAGTGAGATTGGTCATAGTTGTTGGGTCAAACTGAGGCACTTCACACACTCCATAATCCCTTGCCTACCTGATGTAGCCCTATTTTAGGGCTCCATCTTGTGCCATTTTGTAGTTAAATCACACCTAAACATGTTAGATTACAAGCTTTTGCCCCTAATGTGCTTATCATTGCAAATACTCTTATGGATGTTCTTTGCACCATTTTTAGGTACTTGGACCATGCTTAGATGGATGAGAGAGAAAGAGGGAATTCTAGGGTTCCTCCACTCATGGAGGGACCCAAAGAAGGCCCCAAAATATCCCTCAACCTACCTCCAATGGCCAAGAGTCATCACCAAGCAAGGACATCCAAGAATGATGAAGATTGAAGTGTAATCAAGTGATGCAAGCCTCACCACGGCCGTGGGCACAACGCCACGGTCGTGTGTGTTTTTGAGCAAAGAGATGCCAAACTCAATAGGGTTTTCCTACAAAAACCCACGGCCGTGGCCACTTTCCACGATCGTGGCCATTGAAGACACCATGGTCGTGGCCATCCGTGCGGTCGTGGTCAGAAGAGAGAAAAATGGTTGTGGGCACCTCCACGGTCGTGCAAATTTATGGACAAGAATCAACTAATCAATAGGGTTTTTCCCTAAGATGCCATGACCATGGCCACCTACCACAACCGTGGCCGATGAAGTCCAAAATGACTGTGTTGTTGCTCCAAGATCACCCCCCCTCCAAAATGGCCGTGTTACCCAACACTGTCATGGTGCCTATCACCCACCACGATCGTGGTACTCCGCCACAGCTGTGGCCACCACCATAGCATGTCATCACCAGTTCAATAGCACGACCATATTCTCACCCCACGACCATCCTACACTACCCTCACCATGGCCGTAGCACACCAACACATCTGTGGTGACCCGCCTACCCTACCAAACATTTACACTGTACTTCCTAAACTACCCCTACTTACCCTAGTGCCTCCCCACCACCGATATATACATAGGTGGCAGTTGGGGCACAAAGGATAGCCTCCCCTACAACTGCTCCAAGCTTCCACCTTCCTTCCTTGAGCTCCTAGTGCAATCCCTTTGCATTCTAGCTCAACATCCACCAATTCCACCCTCATTCCACCTTGGAAACCTAGTTTTCTAGGTTTTCACCCATAACCCCCCATATTTTCATGCTCCCCCGCACCCTTCGAGGAGGGAGGTCATCCACAATAGCTTGGAGGTGAAGAAGAAGGCTACTACACCAAGCTCCATGGTGTTTCTACCTCTTCTTCCCCTTTCTTTTACGCTTTCTTTGACTATACATAGCTAAGCCCCTTGTGGTGGGCTGTTTGGGGTTAAAATGTGACTTTGATACCATGTTGGGGAAAAGTTGCTAGTAATGAACTCAATTTATATCTATGATGATTGCCTCTTGCTTGTGTCTCTTTTCCTATTTTATTTCATGTGGTTTGTGCTCTTTACATGAATTGATTGCTTTGAGATGTTTGATGACACTTAGCTTCTAGGAGGATTTGGAGTATATGCGGCAATCTTAGGAATGGCTCCTAGGTCCAATTAGTGGATCCCTAGATAGCCCCCTTTATTCCTACATATACATCCCCCTCCTACAAGTGAGTGTGAGATCTAAGTAGCTAGTGTGAGTGAGAGTGATGCAATTGCCTAGGGCCTTCTAAAGGCTAGAGTAACTAGTGGCATGAGGTCAAATACCCTCATCTCTACTCCCATCTCTACCCTCAACCCTCAATTGCTCACTATCACTTACCCTAGAAACCGATATTTGGTTAATCCCATTAGAATTACACCTAACCCTAGTCTTCTACTAGTAGTATAGGGTACATTCTAATGGCATTGGCCTTATTGTTTGGTTTGGTAATCTAGATGTGGAGTGAGAACCATGATTGTCTAACTATCTTCCCCAACTAATATCAAAGTTACATCCCCCAAATGGCCCACCTACCCTAATCAACTTGATAAAACCCAAACTACTTTGCTCGCTTGTTAATGCTAGTATAGTTTAATTGATTTATCTTAACTTAGTTAATTTATAAGCTCTGTTCTCTAGTGTTAATTTAGGCCTTTGTTCTTGTTAGTGGTTAACTTAGCTTCTCAATTTCTTCTTTCTTGTTTGGTCTAGTGTAGCTTGCTCTTGCCCTTACTTAGCTAGTTTGTTAACTTAGTTTGCTAGTTTTCTTGTTCAAGATAGCTTAGGTTTAATCTTTTTTTTCTTACTTGTTCATTTAGCATAATCAACCATCAAACCCTTTTAAAACCCTCAAACCCTAATCTCCACACTAGGAAAATAGCTTACACTACCTAACTCTAGTGCCCCTTCTATCCCTGTGGATCGACCTTGTATCTTTCCAATCACATATACTACGACAGTACCCCATACGCTCGTGGGCGACTTGTTTAGTCTTTGTGATCAACTTGGTTAGGGACAATATAAATATCGAAAGCAAAATCCCATCCTGTGCGTTCTGATCTGGTGGAGTGCATCTAGCCACCCTAGTTGGCTGGTGTGTATGTCTCTAGTGGAATCCACACCAAGCTTTCTGGTGCCGTTGCCGGGGACGGAGGCGCTCGGCCTAGTTAGATAGTGTAGCTTAGCCTTTCCTTTTGCCCTCACCATTGTCATTCTTTATTCTTTGTGTTACTTTTGCATCTTGGTTTGCTAACTCATCCTCTTTTGTTTGGTTTTGCCTTGTGCATGTGACAAGCAACCCTTTGGAGTCAAGATGGTAGACTGAGATGCGCGAGCCCCTTCAATCCCTCAACCACCCTACATGATGAAGATGTTGGAAGACATGGTATATCTCATGCAGATTCATGTGGGAGGTTCTTCTAATCACTCTGCCAACTCCATGGAGGATCTTTATGAAGATGTGCAACTTCTACAATCCTATCACATTCAGAACAACCAAAGCCCCATGTCAAGCTCTTACACTTCAGAATGTAGAAATGGTCCAAACTTCTCATGGGAACCACAAGGAGACCGTGGGCCAAGAGATAGCTCCTTGTTTGAAGAAGAAGTTCTTGCAAGGTTGAGAAGCCTTGTTGAAGTGGAGAGGTGTCCTCTCAAGGACAAACCATTGATCAGCTAGAACAAAGGATGGATGAGATTTCCCTCTCACTTTCCCTTTGTGAGGAGGGAAGATCCCTTTCCCAAACCATAGCCAACCTAAACAATGCAAATAGTTATATGGGCTCCCCTTAAGTTATCTATGATCCACCACCTCCTCAACCTTCGTATAACTTCCAACACACCTCACAACCACCTCCACAACAACCAACTTACATACATCAAAAATCCTAATCCACTACACCAAAAACCGCCACCACCACCACAACCATCACATGCTCCCCCTCCTCCCTATGAGCAAGTGAATAAGGTTTCAATGTTGAGGTGTGACAAGGTTGTTGAGGAGCTCAACAAGGGAGGGAAGTAATTAGATGAAGATCATGATGGAGAACCCATGCTGCAAAGTCCTTGTGAGAGTGCTAAGTGCACTAAAAATTCTACAGTCCTGGTAGATTTTGAGAAGATAATATCTTGTGTTCCATCTTCCTTTGATATGACACCACCAAGTTCTCCCATTGTTGATCCAAGACATCCCAATGTGATATTTTTAGGATTACAAGTGTCCAACAGGATGGAAACCCCTCTCTTTTATGCCTATGAAGACCCATTCCTCAAGGGAAGGCAAAACTGTGGCATGAAAAGTTCGAAGGTCTTAAGATTGACTAAGGCAAACGCCTCATTGCTTGCCATCATCAAGAAAAGTCCAACTTATGTAAGGTTCAATAAGGGTGTTTTCACCTTCAAGAAGAAGATGAGAGGGAAGATGCCTAAGGAGTCCATCTTAAATGAGCTAAAATGTTTTGTTGATGAGGATTCTTACTTTGGGACCTATGATGATGACCCCGGAGGAGAGACAAATGAAGAAAGACACTTAAGAAACTCACATAAGCCTTGGGAGACAATGAAGGCATTTGAGAGGATTGCGTATGATGAGGAAAAAACATTTTGCTTTTGGACAATGGTTGATTGATGGAGGAACAACAAGCCTAGATGAAGGCTCTAAATTTATCACTAGTGGGAGGCAACCCACGTGGTTTGAGATTCTCGAACCTGGTCTTTTTGATACTTTTGCTTTATTTTACACAAATACACACACACACTTGTGTCTAATAATTTTCTTTGAGTTTTGATGATATGGTAGGTGCTAGACACTAGAGAGAGAAGGTATAGAAGTGGATCATGGTCATTAAGGTAGATTTGTGGCCAACTAACAATTAAGAATTAAGTTCATGATTTTGATTCAAGAAAACTGAAGTAACACCCCCACAACAGTCGTGGAGCTCGACCACGGTTGTAGAACATGTGGTCAAGCACGACCTTGGCATCCTGCCATGGTCGTGGGAATTATTGCATCAAGTTGACCAAAGTTATAGGATTTTTTGAAGATTGGCCATGGTCGTGGCCACCTGCCACGACCGTGTCAAGGACACATGGCCATGACCATGGGCACCCGCCACAGTTGTGGGTTTTATTCCATCTAAGTTACAGGTTGTTTTGGACAAATGGCCATGACTGTGGCACCCTACCACGGCCGTGGTGAGGTCATACTGAGGCTTTCTTCATCGACAACACGACCGTGGCACCCGCTACGACCGTTCCACCAAGCACTGGCCACGACCGTGGCCGAGCCCGGTTCAGCAAAAAAATATAACTTTTAAACGTCCAAATTCGACCCCCCTCTTCATTTCTTCATCTTCCACCTCCAGAAAATGACCGTGGTGGCAACAACCACCCTCGTGCTACCCAATCTCCATCACCAACCCCCAAAAACACCTCCATTCGGCCTCTAATCAATCCAAAATCAATCCCCATCCATCCCTCTACCATTTCTACCACCTATTCTCTCTCGATCACCCCTCCATCTCCACATTCATCTCCAATCCGCCCAACAGTCCCCCTCCACAAAACCTCCACATAAACCCTTCATTTTTCACCCAAATCCACAACAAACCTCATTTCCACCATCCAAGCATCCTTCTCCTTCCATTCCACACACAAATTCACATCCATATCAACTCCTCCACCAAAATTTGAATTCCACTTCACCTCCACAACCCACCATGAAAAAGATTGGAAAAGCCATCACCAAGGGGACCAATATCTTCACCGGAGGGAAGCAGCATTCCAAAAATGAATTCTCCAATATTTCCATGCCCTCCCATACCCCTTCACCAACCACATCTGCCTACCAATCCCTCTGCTGCTCACAATCTATGAGTGAATCCCACACCCGCTCGTCCGATAGCCACCATATCACCGATGCTACGTACGAGGGGGAAGAAGAAGAGGAGGAGGAGTCTATGGGAGTTGATATGGACCACCTAATCGATGAGATCGAGCCGGTAGATGCAAAAAGAAATCAAAGATTTTAGGCAGCACCATCCTCATCCAAGCTACCGCTGAAGCCAACACCAGCCCGCCATTCAACATCACATGCACTGGTGGGACATAGTGTGCAGCCACAACCCTCACGGCAACTCCATCTTGATGAAGAGCAATCAGCACACTGGTACAACCTCGACACCAGTTCGAGGTATCAATCATACAGGATGGAGGAAAATGAAGAGGACAGTGAGGAGGAAGAGATGGAGCTTGAGCCCAAAGGAGATGATGTGCTGGAACAATGGGATGCAGATAGAGCAAAGATCATGGGCAAGGAACCGGAAGGCGTGTCCTATGGTCGGGGACACAGGCAGAGAAAAGTCAAACTCATTTATTTGGAATGCATGACTAGGCAAGTCGTCTCCTCTAGGTATGGTAGTGAGAAGACTATTGATGGTCTTAGGATAAAAGAAGCAGTGGAAGGACACTTGAGGAGAATTGGGTTGTGGAATGTTCTTTTCACACCCCAAGTAGCTTATGTTTCTTTGACCCAGGAGTTCTTTGCCACACTTGAAAGAACAAAAGTGAGAGGGTGCGATGCAATCAAGTTCATCATGATGAGCAATGTGCATACCCTCACTTCTACTGACATGAACGGTGTCTTTGCTGCTAGCCCTGAAGAAGTCGTAAAGATGGATGACGGCTTGTTAGAGAGAGAGGTGGAATTTGACTACACACATTATTGGAAGATCTTTATGGGCAGTGATGATTACAATGCAGGTAGATCAAAAAGTGCCGCCATAAGCAACCCCATGATACGCTATGTGTAGAAGCTCATGGCAAATATGATTGTGGGGAGATATGACAATCAAGGTACCATTTCCCAAAAGGACATGTTTGTCTTGATAGTGATGAACCAAAAGAGGTATATTGACCTGGGAGTGCTACTTATCAATCATATGAAGTCCGTACCCTACAAAAACACAAAGCCATTTGTTGTGGGAGGGTTTGTGACTTCGATTGCACTAGCTTTAGGTTATGATCTCTCCGGGTTTCAAGACGCATGTGAGGAAGATTTTGTTGACTAACTACCTGATGCACTCGCACACTATTAAAATGAAGAACAAAAGAAAGATCTATCTCACAAGTAGTGCGCCGTATATTGAACTCGAGCTTCCATACCATGTGGTTCCATTGCTATCTGTGTTGGGGGGTTTCTATAAATTGAAGGAGAAATTATTGAAATGGCAGTAAGAACACCCGAGGGAGACTTATATAAGGGAAGCCACTGCCGCACATGAAGACATAGCTAAATACAATGTGCAAGGGTAGGGACAAGAAGAGGAAGAACAAAGGCAGCCCCATAGGATAAGAAGGAGGGATGAAGGGACATCCCAGCAGCAACCCTCAGGGAATGCCTATGACATGGCAACCATCCAGGCGCACCTTAAGGGTATTCATAAGATGCAAAGTGATATGCATGTTATCTAGCAGTACATGTGGAAAGATCAACAACAAATGCACCATCAGATCAACCACTTGTATCACTACACCCATGCCCAGGCAGCACGAAACCCCGAATGGGGTGGAGACTTTTGGGGTGGCATAGCTGGATATCCAGAGACGTACCCTCCGCCCCAGGACAACTACTGGGGGTATTAATACCAGCATCCTCCACTAGGCTCAGCTCCATCCTCAGCTCCTCCTCCAGATCCTCCACAGATGCCAGATCAGCCGCCACCACAGCCATGGCACTTCCCCTATCTGCCCTAAGCTATAAATTCATGTTGAGGACATCATGATTCTAAAGTTTGGGGTGGGTAGGGCGGTATGCACCACCCTGTCTCTCTCTTTTTGTCATTTTTTTCCACCTCTACCATCTAGTTTAGTTTTTTCTTGTTACTGCTCTGCTCATTGCAATCTTACATAGCATGTAGTTTAGTTTCATGCAATTTTTTCTTAATTTTCAAAATTTTTGATCTTTTTTCTCTTCCATACCATGCATTGCATCTTCATGTAGTTTTTGTAGTTTCTTGTGCATTTTAATTAGGATTTGCTACGTTATGTTTTGAAATTCCCTAAAGTAGGTTTAGATGTGATTTAGTGCAAATTGGCACCATTTTGGCCAATTTTTCCCAAACTTGAATGTTCTGGCTCTAAAAATTTGATTTGACTTAATCTCCACTGTTTGAAATAAAATGTTTTGATCTTGTGACAAATGCATACTACTTTCTTAGATCTTATTGCATTATGGTCTTGTTTGTTGACTTTTTACATGTGTAACACATCTCTAAAGTTTGTGAATGTTTTGGTTGAATCATGAATTGAGCAAGCTACAAGCGCTTAAAGCCAATGGAATCACTTGGTAGAAATATGAATGTTATGTTGATTCTATCATTTGGTGTGATATCACTTGGTGAAGTGTTGAATTAGCCTTCATGCAGGGAATCTTATGTTGGAAAATACACTGATGACCCCTCTTTGAACCGACCATTCTTTCACCACCTTCATACCTCTCCGCCTCATGAAAAGATGCCAAAAGCACACATATCAGCCATGGCCACCCACAAAAGTTTGGGGTGGCCACATCTCAACCTCCCCGCTTCACTCCATCCACTTTATGCCCTATCTACACCAAGGGAAAAGAAAATGAAAAGAAAAAGAAAAAGCAAAAATGAAATAAAAGGATGCTCCTGTTTAAGAGCATTCAAATAAAGAAAAGATGAGTGTGTAAAAGCACTCCAAATCTTACCGCAATCATTTCTTCCTCTTTCATACCCATTGAGCTAGAAAACATTAAATCTAACTCACTTTACCCTTTCCACATCCAAGTGGGTCATCTAGTGTGGTTTGAAGCATAAGAGTGAATGCATGAAAGTGAAACAACACTCCTGGTTACTGTTGATTAACACCAACATGAAACGGTTTACCCGGAATGACATGAAGGACATATGGACAACTTGTGTTTCTATGCTTTATATTTGAAGTTTGTGTGCTCAGTGCTCAGTTCATGAATGGTTTGTGAAAGAGGAGAGGAGAGATGTGAAACACATGCACGTAGTCACTCCCAAGACCATGTATTCAATAATTATCTGTTGCTATGCATTTGTCATTTGTTTTTGTTGAAAAGAACTAAAAAGAGAGATTGCGTTGGAGCATACTTGAGGACAAGTATGTTTTAAGTTTGGGGTGGACCTCCTGGCACCACCTCTTGGTGTAGAAACATTGCTCTCCACATGTTCTTCATGCTCTCCAGACATAACTTTTCTTCTCTTCTTCTGTAAGCAGAAGTTACCATTAAATATGTCAAATGACACAAGAACAGACAAAAACCCTAGTCCTATGTCCCTATAGATTCAACGAATCTAAAGTTCTGATACCAACCTTAATTGTGACACATAAAACACAACAAAAGAGAGATTACTCAAAACAAAGTGCAGAACTAACATCAAACATCCTAATTACCATAAAACATAGTAAATTAAAACTGCTTCCATATAACTGCCAAACGCTGAAACATATTGCATCTGAGTCCACAAGCTATGCCACATGTATCATATATCATGCCAAAAGATATTACATATAATTGGTTAGTGTCTATCATGCCACAAACCTATTACATATGATAACATGTTCACATATACAAGCCATATCTGTACAACCATGGCATATTGCCAAAAACTCATATTTACGAACAACATCTACAAAACACCCCCAAAGGACCTGAGATTACAGGGATGATACATAGGACTCTACTACTAAACACTAGTAGCATATCCAACCTTCAACAGCTACTACTCTTCATGCTGCTCAGCCTCAACCCCACGATCTCTACCATGTCATGCACAACCACCTAAAAGATGTAACTCACAGAGTGAGACCAACATCCTGGTGATAGATATAACTCTCCGCCAACAACTATGATAATCATAGATAAATTAAAGCAGGAAGATAGAATTATTATCAGGATGTGCATATTCAGTTAAATGATATGAGTAAGGCAATTATCACAGATTAGGTAATTTAAGCATCTACAACTAAGAAGTAGAACATCTCATACTTTTAGAAGGAATATGAAGAACATGTATAAACTTTATCATCTAAACAGTATAAGAAATAAGGAAAAGGGATCATCCAATGTGAATAGTGTTTGACCCTAGAATATATACTACACGATTGTAATATGTCTTTAATTTGCCCTGAGGATTTGAGTCATACCACCCAAATCCAACTGACCACTTCTAAGTTAAAATCGGTTCCATACAAGATCTATGTAAGAGTTGGAATCCATGATCTTCTCCTATACTACTCCATCAGTTCAAGTCTACACTGCACTGACATATCAATCATACTACAAAATAGCAACTTATAGTCAAAGTTATAGTCATGTAAGCATAAATAGAAACTTATAGTCAAAGCTATAGTATGGTAATCATAAACAACAACTTATAGTCAAAGATATAGTCTTGTAAACACCTAGCCCGCCTTGGTATAGGTCACGACGCTAGAAACCATGGTATAAAACCCAATCATTGAGGTACAACCGTAGTTGTCCTCTATCACATCATATCACATTCTCATCATCATCAAGACTCGACCACAGTGGCTCTCAAACACTTGGGATCAAGATGTCAAGGACACATAGTCACTTGCACCTCGTGTACTCGACATTATGCACTCCAGGTTTCCCTTAGGAATATTCGTTTCACCATCTAGCAAAGTTCTGACTCTAGAATGGATATATGGCACATGGCACTAATGATTAGGGTTTCACTTGATTAGATATGCCAATTGGGTATCTTTTAACATCAATCAAGTTACAACGTACAAACCCTAAACAAATTCTACAAAATTACGGGTAAAGGTACAAATCTAGAAGATACAAAACATATGAGGTATGAACTTGTCACATCATCACTTGATATCACTGCCATACAAGGCCATCAAAATTATCACATCACTAGGGGATAACAATCCCTCATTTCATCACAAGAGGATATCACCTCACACTAGGCATTGAGCCTCTGCCATGTCATAAGACCCAATCACTTAGTTCTTACACATCATTATGATCTCATCATGCCTCATAATGGCTCATAATCATCACCATATGTCATGTCAAATACACCATATCAATCACTAGATATGATATTCATTCCACCTGCAAGATTAGGGTTACACATGTAGGAGAGAGAGACATCATAACATGTTAAACAATTCAAGCTAGATAAGCATTAAATTGTGCATTCAGAATTGAGGTTAGGGTTATCATGTAACACTTATTATAACACATCATGGTGCATCATTCCCATATTCTTGGAGCACATCCAACCATACATCACAACATGTAAACATCAACATGTGTCATGCATCCAACTAAACCATGTGTAGCAATTACTCAAAGCTCAAGGTGTAGATACGATCACTCACGCATGTGTAGTGACCAAACAATCATATGTAGCATTCAACATAAACCATATATAGTGACCACTAATGTAACGACCCCGCCTCCCGGTAACCCCCAATTAAGGGAGACTGAAAGGTCAGAGCCATTAACCAATAACTCGAATCAAAGGTTCGACAAATAATCAATAATAATTATGAAATTCTACTAACTAAATTGTAATTTGGTAGAAAATTAAAACTTTGCTTACCTTTGAAAACTTTGGAAGTCTATCTATCCAGAGATTGAATTATTCTATCTAAATCCTCCTTGCACTTTACTTCTTATTTTCACAATGTGTCACTTTAACTGTTTGTTCATTTTAGGGTTGTACCTAAAATGTCAACAAACAAAACGTCAGTCAGCAAGAAGTTGGTATGTGGGGGAAACAATAATCGTGCAACTTTAATAACAAAGTAATCAACCAATTATCATTAAACAGCCAAGATTACGTTTTAAACCATACTACTCAATCCTTTCCTATCCCCTATCTCTGTGTTGTCCCTGCAGTGGACTGAGATACTACCTCTCCCTAGGTAGATCCTTATTAAACCCCACATGATCCTACCTAACAGGTAGATCAATATCTAGGGTTGAGTCGCATGGCACTACCCATAGGTAGTCCAATCCCTAATTCAAAGTGACTTGATGGACCTACCCCATTGGTAGCCATATACTAAGTCATCCAATGACCTGATGGGCCTACCCCATTGGTAGCCATGTACTAGGTCAACCCATTGAGCTATAGAGGGGACTAGGATCTGAGCTAGTAGGCACATCTGTTATGTGATAGTCATATTCGCATTATAATTTGCATGAATTAAATTCATCCATCAATTAATTCAATCCACGATGTAAACATCGATAAAATCCTTGGAAAACTAGTGTGGGATAATCATAAGTGTAACCACATACCTATCAAGTTGATGTGAGACAGAAATAATCCAATCAATCAATAGGCAAGAAAGCATTCAATAAGATCCTAAAACAATTATACAATTTCCTTTTATTACTCATGTCATTAAGATCTGTTAAATCTAGCTCGCTTCCTAGGGTTTCTAGTCCACTTTTAGGGTTTCCATTGCAATTAGGGTTTCCCTTCATCTTTTACTATTTTAAACCCTAATTTAACGCAATTGATCACAAACCCTAATTATTTTCACATATAATCCTCAATTCCATATTAAAGGCATAATTAACCATTAATTAAGTTCATTAAGCTTCTTTTACATTAAAGCTGCTATTTTTATCCTTTTGATCCATGACAAGATCATTTTACACATTTATCATCAATTCATAGTTCATTATGGTCCAAATCACATATGAACTCGATTTGCCATTAATTCCACCTTTTATTCATGAGAAAACCCTAATTACTGCATTTAGGGTATTTATCCACAAATTAGGAACTGTAATGCTCGAAATAGCTTATAACCATGAAAACTCAGTCCTATACATGAAATCAAATAATTAAAGCCATTAGTAGTCCTAATTACCAACATTAGGGTTTCAAGGCCCAGTAAAGCCTATTTATGCACATAAAATAATTATATGCAAAGTTCATCTTTTTCGATCTTAATGTTCCTTTTCATCATTAACAGGTTAATATCAGCTTTAAATACTCATTTAACCCTTTCTAATTCGTTAATCATCAAAGGTTAGGGTTTTTCATTGATTAAACTATTAAAGATAGCATCTTTATATACTTTTTGAATTGCTATCAGAATCAGGATTCAATTTTATTTTTATTAGATTCCCCTCATTTTTCTTAGCACTTTTCATGTTTTGCATGTTCTCATTGGAGCTACCAATATTTAGATACATTTTTTGCAATAAATCACTTACTCTGACCAAACAGAGAGTGCCACGTTGCCAGGTTCCCATGCAATGCACTCTCTTTACTTGAGAACATAACCAAATGTCACTTTTACCCCTCGCTTAAGTTGTGGTTTCTCAGCCCATGGAGGGGCATTTCTATCCAATGCACCTCCTCCCTTCTTCTTCCTCCTGTAGCCTGTTGTTGCCGCCCTAGCCGCCAAGCGCAGACCTATGGGTGGCTCTTGCTCCCAGTTCCAGACCCTAAACTCGTCGGAGACCATTGCCCTACCTCTGTCACCCTTGGCCGCACGTGGGGCGCCACCTAGTTGCGGCCAGCGCTGCCAAACACGTACTCAACATGTCAAACTCTTGTGGTCGTCGCTACAGCCTAGGGGTTGCTGCTACGTGCATTCTAAGACACCATTTTGATGGAGAAGTTGCTCTTTGACACCGTGGCACACCAGGCTCCCATCTAGATGACTCCTCAGCTCTCCATCACTCCAAGGAATGCACCCCTCCATGGCTAGGGTTTGTTCGATGAAGATGAAGAAGACGAAGAAGGAAGAGAGAGAGTTTTGTGGAATTTCTCTAGAACTCGATCCAGAGGCTCTCCCCCCTTATATAGGGGTGGCTATCCATGCCCTAAAATGACCATCTATGTGTCAAAAAGTTCTATTCCCAATAGGATCTTTATTCCTTCATGGAGAAGTAATTCTTCTCTCTATAATTTACTTTGCCCTAAAATGACCATCTATGTGTCAAAAAGTTCTATTCCCAATAGGATCTTTATTCCTTCATGGAGAAGTAATTCTTCTCTCTATTATTTACTTTCTTGATATTCCTTATCTCATGGATACTTAGAAATATGAGAACTATTTATTTCACTCTCTTTATTCTTGGCTTTTAATCCATTAGCCACGAAATTAAGTTTTCCTTTTAGAAAATACTTCCTTTTTATCAATATCACAAAATTTTTTAATAATCTATCACATTATCCTTTTATTTTGCTATTTGGTATATTCCCTTTCCTCTTTCTTCATTGGGGCTCCTTGTACCCCAAGAAACTCTATTATTTTCAAGTTCCTTCATAAGGATACTTATTATCCTTCTAGATGCATCTGTATGCATTATTTCTCATTATCATGTTTATTTCTTATTAAAATATCTCTTTTTGAGGTTTTCTCTTTATTTCTCTTTTATTTTCCTCATGGGTATTCCTTTTATCATTAGGAATCCTTGGGATATGAAACTCCACCAAGGATAACCCAATTATACCTTTTTCCACTTATTTCCAATATTTTCAATTTTTCTTAATAAATAAATACTTAATTGATCTTTTCTTTTCTTATTGCACTCTTTATGCAACTTTGGACTCCTTGGAACCCAAGGAACCCAAGAGGCACGAAATCCCTCTTTGGATTTGCCTTCTATAGGTGTCCACATCTTTCTTTTCTCAAAAACTCAATTATTCATTTACTAATTGAATTTCCTTGTTATTGGGCCAAATAGCCAATAAAGCCCACCACAATCATCAAGGCTATTGTAAACGAAACTCATTTATTCAAAACAAATTATATCATTATTTGTTCCAATTTCTTTAATATGAGAAATTACATTTCTCACCAAAAGAACCCAAAACTGGGGTTGTAACATCCTTCCCCTCTTATAGGAATTTTGTTCTCAAAATTCCATCAAGCAAACAAGTAGTTCAGGATAAGCCTTTCATACGTCCATCAAGGCTCTCATGTGGCTTCACCCTTTCCATGGTGCTTCCCAAGAACCTTCATCATCTCATATTCTTCCATTTGAGTTCTTTCTTACCTTGGTATATCATACCCTCATAGGTGACTCAAGACATTTCAGCCTCTCAAAAGATGAATAGGTTCATGGCTCAGCACATGGCTTGGGTACCTCACATAGTGCTCTAGATTGGACTCATGGAACACATCATTCATCATGTTATCATGAGGGGTAAGGTTAAACCTAACCATCTCCTCCAATCCATCTCCAATGGACCCATATATCGGGGACTCAACTTTCTCAGTTGTAGCTTAGAGGGGTCAGATTTTCACATCACATACTTTCCTACAGTGAACTGCATGTCAGTCTGTTTTACATCAGCTCACGACTCATGTTGTCTTTGGGCTCTCTCTCTCATCCATTGCACGATTAAAGCGACTTCAACTGCACACACTGTGGTTCTTTTTTTACCTTCGTGAGGCCTCCTTCACCAACATCATTTTAATGAAGTGGTGACCGACACAACCTCCCTATAAGATTTCTTGCATCCCGATAAAGGCTATGGTGGTTAACATCACATCTTAAGAACTGTCTCCATGTATCACCCTGAATGAGCACATGTGCTCTCCTCAGACCCACTAGTCTGGATCATACTAACCATTAGTAAGGGGTGATAAACTGTACTAACATCAAGTTCTTCAGGTATCTACTTCCACCTTATGGGAGTGAACCTTTAGGTCATACTCAAGAACTTTTGAACTCGCATCATGGTGTAGTTGAACCATCTCTCTCTCTTATGTAGGTTCATCAGAATCTGTCTCTTGACAGCATTCTTTCTTGCTCATGCTATCTAGGTAAGGCGATCTACCATAACCCATACTGCATCTTAACCTTCCTTGGTCCAGGGGAGACTTACCACAATATCCATAGTGGTGAACTCCCATCCCCTCTTGGGGACTCTTTATACTTTATATTCATGCACTGAGTTACTGGTGTTCATCCTTCGCCTCCTAGCTTGCATGGCCACATGCTACATGCAACTTCATTTTAAGCATCCAAAGTGCTACTATCACTTACTATATTTATAGTTTCACGGTGTGTGGTGATCTTAAAACCATGATCTCGTGTATGTCATGATTCCTCAAGATCGATACCTCAGAAACCTTAAACCACTCTCATCAGGGTTTTATTACCTTCCTATCCAAAGAATTGCATCTGAGGTTCTACAACCATCCTTTCATTACATCAACGACTAGGCTAGCTAACCAAACAACCATCTACTTCATGGACCGATATTGATACATCTGAGTGTTAGCCAAACTTATCTCCTTTTCTCAACTTAAGGTTAGCCTAACAACCTCAACTTCTTCTAGCTTCCTGCCAAACTAGGAAGCTATATCTCAACCAGAGCATTCATTACCACTTCACCTCCTTAGGTGTCAAGTAATGTTGAAGACATACACCTCCATATATTCCACTTATCATCTCATCTCAAACTCTAAGTTTGTCTTCATCAAAAAAACTCTGAGCTCATCCTCATGGTGATTCAACTCAACTTTGCATAACTTGCAAATTCCACATAGTGCATGATAAAACATCCTCACAAGATGATTTCCTTAATACTCTTAGTGTTTGTAAACTATCCATGTATCATTCTCTCCATAAAGGTATGTTATCATCTCTATCCTCATACCTCTAGCAACGTTCCAACTCGCATCATCTTTTATCCTTGGTGTATGGCATGCGTACTGTCCCATCTCTCTCTCCCATAATAAGAGGAAATAAGCATTTGGCGGCCGTCCAAACACAAAGTTCTTCATGTTATAAGAGTAGAGATGATACATCCCACATTGCCAGTACACCTTCAAATCTAAGTTGAAACGTGCAACTTATGTCTCTACATCACAATCATCTTGATATCAAAGTTATTTCCATGGGAAAACTGGTCCCGAACCTGCTTGGTCCAAACACAATCCTTGGTCGTCTCCTCTAGGTCTATAGGGTGCCGGAACTTTTGGGGTCATCCCTCTTCCCTTATGCATCTAGAGAGTGCCCTACTCATCTGCCCTTTGGGTCCCATGAGTTCATGAAGGTGATCAATCTCCTAACCCATGACCCTCAGACAATGATAGTTGTTACCTCCCGACCCTATGGTCATGTGCAACTAGAGAATTAGGCAACTCCTACTTCCATCGGTCTTATCCCTACCTGACCCTAGGACAGACTTAGGATTCTAACATATCACACGTTCAACTTATAACCTTACCCAATCCTTCATCATCTCTCTCTGCATTCTTGGGTTGTCTTTCATCCTTTCTCAGGGATCATGGCAACCTGCCTACCATGGTCAGGCCCCACACCGGCTACCTCCACGATAACACATCGACATGCACTTAGAGATGGTTAACTATGGGTCTATAGGTTCAGTCTCATGCCATGTACTTTTCACTTAGCTCCTCTCGATCCTATGAGACCCCTTTAGGATTCCACAAAACCCACAAAACTGGTACACACCCTACTAAAGGGTCCCTCTCCCAGGATGGGAGGAAACTACAACTCTTGACAACAAGGTCACAAACATCCTTAGGGTTTACATCCATATGAGCATGCTTAATCCAGCAACTACTAAGGCACAAGCGTACCTACTAAACCATGCTAGGTCACACTTGTTCTCTTCCTCAACATTAGACCAACTTAGTTGTGAGGGGTTCATCACACATACCTTTAACTTAAGGGGTTTCTTTTTCCTCTACACATGCTCGAAGCTATAGAGACTCAAATCTCATCATGAGCATCGGGTACACTGCTTCCCCTCCTAGGCCTAGAAACCCTAGGTCCACCTTTGGGTGTCCAACTGCATGCTCAATCTCTTAACCATGAATCAAGCATATCCAAGGTATTCCATGTACTTCCATGATCTGTTATATAGGCAGCACCTCAGAGTGGAGTCCTCCTCAAGGACAACCAACTAGGTATAATGCCTCACAACTGGTTACTTAAACCTCCTCAAAGTCTAAGGCACTCTTTGTCTCATCTTAGCATGTAACCACTTATACCATAGGCACATAGGTACCAGAAGCATCATCCTCTCTCTAGGGTTTTGTTCCTATAAAGGCAACCAAGATATCATCAGCCTCCAGGGGTCAAGCATAAGGCAACCACTACCATCCACTTAGGTCGCATTATTCTAAACTCCCCATTGTTCCTCATATTTCGGGGTTTTAGGCTTCCAACCTTCTTGTCTGGGGTCGTGCTCTCTCTCTCTAGAGCTATCCCTACAACCAACCTCTATATAATAGGTCCTTTCTTCATGAAGGATCAAGCTCATAAGCATGCCCCTACCTGAGTGAAGCCTATGCTTGAACTTATGTTTACTCAATATTATCCATAACCCCTTATGCTTATCTCATAAGCCATCCATCATGATCCCTTATCCAGGGTTTCATCCTACTATCAGCACTACTGACGTACTCTGGGTGCAAGATATACCCTACTTGCACAAGCCCATAGGGTTCTATAGGTTCTTCTCTAACTTCATCCATGAAGGAGCTATCCTTCGCTCACACATGCACGACCCTTCCTAGGGTTGGGTTGCCAAAGGTGCTAGGTCATCCAACCTCTCATAGCTCGTATGGCATCCAAGGCATGTCTATCCAAACACCTAGTCTACCATGACTTCTAACTCATCATGTCATCTCTCTCTCTAACCTTCACTTAGGGTTAGGTTTAACATCATCCTCAAAGGATGAGCTAGGTCTCTACTTTTAAGACTAACTCTCTCTACTCATCCCCCTGATAAGGAGGTCTATCCTCAAGTCTCTCCTAAGGGCAATGACAACTCATGTCATACGACCTAAGCATGTATCTATTCTTTAGTTTGCGCTTAATCTATTAAGCTTATGTCCATGACATCTTATTTACATGCTTTTCATTAATTTGGTGGAGGATTCCTTAGACCTTATTAACCTTACCCATACCTCAAGAGGGTGAGGAGAAGAGAGGAAACCCTAATCCTTAAGGTCCTTAACAGAATTTGAGTTGAGAAGGGATGAACAAGATGACAGAGTCCTAAAGGTATCTTATTTCAAGTCATATCCTAAGACATCGGCCAGGCAGTCACACAATCTGGGGGTCCTCGTATTCCGACTAGCGGTGCGGAGGAAAATATTGCCAACCCCTAGACGTGATCCTTTTCTAGACACCTCAGTCTTTCAGACAATCCTCTAATAACTCCCTTGGGTTCTATAGAATTTGTAAAATTTAATAATTATTAAAGATTAAGTTAGGAACATTTGCTCTGATACCAATTATAATGACCCCACCTCCCGATAACCCCCAATTAAGAGAGACTGAAAGTTCAGAGCCATTAACCAATAACCTAGATCAAAGGTTAGACAAATAATCCATAATAATTATGAAATTCTACTAACTAAACTGTAATTCAGTAGAAAATTAAAACTTTGCTTACCTTTGAAAACTTTGGAAGTCTATATATCCAGAGATTGAATTATTCTATCTAAATCCTCCTTGCACTTTACTTCTTATTTTCACAATGTGTCACTTTTACTGTTTGTTCATTTCAGGGTTGTACCTAAAACACCGACAAACAAAACGTCGGTCAGCAAGAAGCTGGTATGTGGGGGAAACAATAATCATGCAACTTTAATAACAAAGTAATCAGCCAATTATCATTTAACATCTAAGATTACATTTTAAACCATACTACTCAATCCTTTCCTATCCCCTATCTCTGTGTTGTCCCTGTAGTGGACTGAGATACTACCTCTCTCTAGGTAGATCCTTATTAAACCCCACATGATCCTACCTAACAGGTAGATCAATATCTAGGGTTGAGTCGCATGGCACTACCCATAGGTAGTCCAATCCCTAATTCAAAGTGACTTGGTGGACCTACACCATTGGTAGCCATATACTAAGTCATCCAATGACCTGATGGGCCTACCCCATTGGTAGCCATGTACTAGGTCAACCCATTGAGCTACAGAGGGGACTAGGATCTGAGCTAGTAAGCACATATCTTATGTGATAGTCAAATTCGCATTATAATTTGCATGAATTAAATTCATCCAACAATTAATTCAAGCCACGATTTAAACATCAATAAAATCCTCAAAAAACTAATGCGGGATAATCATAAGCGTAACCACATACCTGTCAAGTTATCGTGAGACAGAAATAATCCTATCAATCAATAGGTAAGCAAGCATTCAATAAGATCCTGAAACAATTATACAATTTCCATTTATTACTCATGTCATTAAGATCTATTAAATCTAGCTCGCTTCCTAGGGTTTCTAGTCCACTTTTAGGGTTTCCATTGTAATTAGGGTTTCCCTTCATCTTGTACTATTTTAAACCCTAATTTAACGCAATTGATCACAAACCCTAATTATTTCCACATCTAATCCTCAATTCCATATTAAAGGCATAATTAACCATTAATTAAGCTCATTAAGCCTCTTTTACATTAAAGCTACTATTTTTATCCTTTTGATCCATGACAAGATCATTTTACACATTTATCATCAATTCATAGTTCATTATGGTCCAAATCACATATGAACTCGATTTGCCATTAATTCCACCTTTTATTCATGAGAAAACCCTAATTACTGCATTTAGGGTATTTATCCACAAATTAGGAACTTTAATGCTCGAAATAGATTATAACCATGAAAACTCGGTCCTATACATGAAATCAAATAATTAAAGCCATTAGTAGTCCTAATTACCAACATTAGGGTTTCAAGGCCCAGTAAAGCCTATTTATGCACATAAACTAAAAATATGCAAAGTTCATCTTTTTCGATCTTAATGTTCATTTTCATCATTAACAGGTTAATATCAACTTTAAACACTCATTTAACCCTTTCTAATTCGTTAATCATCAAAGGTTAGGGTTTTTCATTGATTAAACTATTAAAGATAGCATCTTTATATACTTTTTGAATTACAATCAGAATTATGCTTCAATTTTATTTTTATTAGAATCCCCTCATTTTTCTGAGCAATTTTCATATTTTGCATGTTCTCATCAGAGCTACCAATATTTAGATACAATTTTTGCAATAAATCACTTACTCTGGCCAATCGGAGAGTGCCACGTTGCCAGGTTCCCATGCAATGCACTCGCTTGACTTGAGAACATAACCAAATGTCACTTTTACCCCTCGCTTAAGTTGTGGTTTCTTCAGCCCACAGAGGGTCATTTCTATCCAATGCAACTCCTCCCTAGCTAGGGGTGAGCAAATAATGGTCCAGACCGCAAAACTGAACCGGACTGCTCAATTCGGTCCAGTCCGGTCCGGTCCATTTTGTGTTCGGTCCGGTCTGCGGTCCGGGAATTTTAATGAATTCAGTCTTCGGTCCGGTCCAAAACCGGTCCGGTCCGGTCCGGACCGTAGATTGACTTTTATATAAAATTCATGTATATTTGAAGGTGTATTCTATAATAATTACAAATAAAGTACATATATAATCACTACTAGTATAAATTATTGATACTAAAGTTATATAATTGTTAGAAGTGACTAAGATTATCAACTTTGTACAATTAAATAAGTTGTAAAATATGTAAAAAAGGCTGATTACGGTCCAAACGGTCCGGTTCGGTCCTAGCACAAAACGGTCCGGTCCCGGTCCGGTCCTAATTCGAAACGGTCCGGTCTGCGGTCCATATATTTGTTAAAATTCGGTCCGCGGTCCGGTCCGGTCCGGTTCTGGACCGATGCTCAGCCCTATCCCTAGCCGCCAAGCATGGACCTATGGGTGGCTCTTGCTCCCAGTTCCAGACCCTAAACTCACCGAAGACCATTGCCCTACCTCCTCCGCCCTTGGTCACACGTGGGGCGCCACCTGGTTGCGGCCAGTGCAGCCAAACACATGCTCGACAGGTCAAACTCTTGTGGTCATCGCTGCAGCCTAGGGGTTGCTGCTGCACACGTTCTAAGACACCGCTTTGATGGAGAAGCTTCTCTTCAACACAGTGGCACGCCAGGCTCCCATCTAGATGACTCCTCAGCTCTCCAGCGCTCCAGGGAAAGCACCCCTCCATGGCTAGGGTTTGTTCGATGAAGATGAAGAAGACGAAGAAGGAAGAGAGAGAGTTTTGTGGAATTTCTTTGGAACTCGATCCAGAGGCTCTCCACCCTTATATAGGGGTGGCTATCCACGCCCTAAGATGACCATCTATGTGTCAAAAAGTTCTATTCCCAATAGGATCTTTATTCCTTCATGGAGAAGTAATTCTTCTCTCTCTTATTTACTTTCTTGATATTCCTTATCTCATGGATACTTAGAAATATGAGAATTATTTATTTCACTCTCTTTATTCTTGGCTTTTAATCCATTAGCCACGAAATTAAGTTTTCATTTTAGAAAATAATTCCTTTTTATCATTATCACAAAATTTATTAATAATGTATCACATTATCCTTTTATTTTGCAATTTTGGTATATTCTCTTTCCTCTTTCTTCATTGGGGCTCCTTGTACCCCAAGAAACTCTATTATTTCGAAGTTCCTTCATAAGGATACTTATTATCCTTCTAGATGCATCTGTATGCATTATTTCTCATTATCATTTTTTTTCTTATTAAAATATCTCTTTTTGAGGTTTTCTCTTTATTTCTCTTTTATTTTCCTCATGGGTATTCCTTTTATCATTAGGAATCCTTGGGATACGAAATTCCACCAAGGATAACCCAATTATACCTTTTTCCACTTATTTCCAATATTTTCAATTTCTTTCTTAATAAAGAAATACTTAATTGATCTTTTCTTTTCTTATTACACTCTTTATGCAACTTTGGACTCCTTCGAACCCAAGGAACCCAAGAGGCATGAAATCCCTCTTTGTATTTGCCTTCTAGAGGTCTCCACATCTTTCTTTTCTCAAAAACTCAATTATTCATTTACTAATTGAATTTCCTTATTATTGGGCCCAATAGCCAATAAAGCCCACCACAATCATCAAGGCTATTGTAAAGGAAACTCATTTATTCAAAACAAATTATATTATTATTTGTTCCAATTTCTTTAATATGAGAAATTACATTTCTCACTAAAAGAACCCAAAACTGGGGTTGTAACAACTAAGCTCTCACATGTATTGACCAATCACTAGGTAAGCACTTGTTGCGACCAAACTAAGACATATGTTGCGGCCGTATGAAGACTTATGTAGAGACCACCCACTTTGGATTAGGGTTTGTTGCACCTGCAACACATCACCAAGTGTAGCGACCCAAACCAAAGCACATCACTTCGACCACAACAAAAGTTAACATGGGTAGAGACCCAAAATAAGACCTCATATGAAGCAATCTCAACATAAAACCAAGATCAGCACACTACCAACTCCAAAATAGAAAATAACCACAATTAAAATGGATGGTAACTATCAAGAAAACTAAGCATCATCAAGGGGAAAAATACATGCAAAGATGGACATCAAAAACCCTAAAACAAATGTAGGTAAACATGGAAAACCATGATGATAGAATGAAAACCATGCATCCAACTCATATAACCAAGGATCAAAACATCTGACATCATATGATGTCGGAAACATAACATGGCGATAAAACCAAGGATTAAGATGCATGTAAGAAACAACAAATCCATAGTCATTTAGAATTCAGGTGCATGAATTAGGGTTTAGGAGAAAGAGTAATATATGCAAGAATACTTTAAAATTTTAAAACCAAGATCAAGATAGCACTATCCATCAACTTATGATCAAGATTTAAACATCGAATAGTCACATGAAAGCAATAATATGGTGCAATAATGGTAGAGAGGAAAGTTATGTAACCCGCCTTAAGATGAAGATCAAGCTCCAAAGACACGAGCTCTAAGAGACAGAAGGAACTCCAAATTGGATCAACTCCACAGAAAACAAGGTCACCTTAAGAAGAGAAGAATACGCCAAGGTTAAAAGAACACTCTAGAATAAGAAAGCTCAAACCATAGGCCGAACAAAAGAGAAGAAAGGAGAAAGGAGAAAGCTTCATCTCACTTAGGTACTACCATGGTAAACCATAGTCTTGACCCCTATGGAGAGAAGTTCCTTAAGATAGTCACCATGGAAGAATCACAGTACACGACCAATAGAATAAAATAAGGTAGTGTTCAAAGGAAAAATGAGATCAAGGGTAAGACACCACTTACCAAGAAGGAAGATCACCAAGAAACACCACAAAGGCGATGATCAAGATCAAGATCACCACATGCAAAGGTGATCGGCCACCAAGCTCCAAGATAAGCACCTTCTCTTGCTCCACTAAGCTCACGGCCAATCACAAGGGAGAAGAGAGGAAGTAAATAGCTAAAAGAGATAAGTGCATGTGAAAGAGAGGGTTTATATACTCAAGGGTAGGAGGCAGGTGAAACATCTGAGGTGTCAAGATATAAGAGCACCAAAAGGAAACTTGTACCAAAAATCCATGTCCATGCAAGAGATCTAGGCATGCATGCAATAAAGGGTGATAAAAATAAGCAGTGTAGCGACCACTTAGGTCCACTACACCCCTAGGTAGAAACAAAACCAAGGGAATCACCATATAGAGACCGCTATAAGATGGCTTCCACAAAATAGGTCGCAACATCCCACAATAGCACAAACCCTAGTGACAAAAACCAAGGGTAGGGCACCAAGTTCTCAAAAAAATCAACCAAGAGAGTGATGCGGTCACAAAACCTCAAGAACCAACATACAAGGTCGAAACACCATCAAACTCAAGCATCCATGCAAACCCTAATATCATCTCATGATGCCACCTCATCAACCAAGGCCCAACAAGGTGCCCCTATACATAATTCTCTCTCTCTCATGATGCTAACACACAAAAGGCACAACCTACATGTGACAAATTTCAAGATAGACCCTCAAAATGGGTAAATTGCAACTTGGTCCAAAACAAGCATACCTAGCTCAAACATCAACCAAACATGACCAAACTGAAAACATAAACTTGTCACATGTTTTAAAGCATCTCAATAGATTAGATTGAGGTTTAAGCATCTTATTAAGCAAGGCAAACACAATAAAGCAATAAGCTAGGTTAGGGGACAAACATTGGGATTTAGAAAATTATTTGTGGTGAAGGTCGGATGGTGGCGTTGGTGGTTTGAAGTTTTGGTTGTATGGAGGGATGATCCCAAGATAAAGATGAGAAGGATATTTATCCAACACATTTAGTGTTAATGATTGCATGCATTCATCGATATATGTCATTGCATGGTGTTGATAATCCATGTATTTTCCAAGTTGATAGGCAAAACCTTTGAAATATGCAAAGTCATTCTCATGAGTGTAAGACGAAGGTGGAGGAGGAGGTTCTTGTGGATCCTCTTCTACATTTCTAGATTGTTCATGACCAAAGTCAATTCCCATCTTTTCAACAGTTTGAAGATTAATTATGTGGAGAAGACGGTCCTAAGAGTAGCCTAATTTAGAGAGAGGTTCACCAATGGATTGTTCAATGATATGACATATTAAATTGGTCAAAGGGTGGTGATCCCTTATATTCAAGAATTTCATGAAGGAGAATCTTCACAAAATTAATGGGAATTTTATTGAGAATAGTGTATATGAGGTACAAGTGAAATTGAGGAATTTTTGTTTTGTTGGCCTGAGGATGAATATTTGACAAAAATAATGAGGTTGATTATTTGGGCTTCTTGAGTGAGATAATAGGCATAGAGAGTTCCTCTTGTCTCATGATAAGTGGTAGCGGGGAAAAGAAGAAATGTTTTAATAGAAGTTAGGATAATTTCTTCTCGTAAATAATTTGAAAACTTAGTTAGAGGATTTTTGGTGGTGACATCAATATGGTGTGTAAAATCATTTTGGTTTATTTCTATCAAGGTGCATATAGAATCGTCATCAAAATTAAAGTCATTGCCATTTACCATGGAAGAGAAGGAGAAATCATTTTTCTCTATGCAAGTGAGATTAGTAAAGAACTCATGAACAACTCAGGATGACCAAAAATAATAACTTGGGGTAAGAAATTCCTCTAAATATTGAACCTTAAAGAGAGGAACAAGTTGAATCACCCATGAGAACAATTCTACATCCACTAGTCGTCAAGGAAGTGGTGTCCTTGAAGACAAGGTGTAGAACTTATTGTTGGTGACAGAGTTGATGAAGGCGATGTCATTGATGGTCACCAGTTGATCAACTTGCTTCTATCCAGAAGCTTCTTCTTGATCCCATTGTGTGAAGATGATGCCTTTGAAGTTGTGGTGGAAGAAAAGGAGAAGCATACTCAAAAGTAGAAGAGAAATGAGTAGAAAGAAGTTTGGAGATGTAATACAGCTCACAAAGATGAATGGAAGTAGAGAAAAATCACCCAAGAAGGTTTCAAGATGAGAGCTTGAAGTGGTGTGTGAAGAATGACTGAGTTGGGCTGCTTTTATAGGATCCTTACACATCCTCGGTCGATATTTTCTCAATCAAATGTTCCAACCGTCAAAAAATAGCTAGTTCGATTGAGGGGAGCGTCAGTCGAGAATATTTAGTCGAAGTTTTTCTCATCCGGGTTGTCGTCAGTCAAAATTTTTTTGGACCGAGAGTCTGCTGGATTCAAAACTAAACATGGACCAAGGGACCAGTGGGTCCATTTATTTTGCGATCGAGACCTTATCCAGTTGAACTTTTCTCAACCAAAAAGTTTTGTATTATTTTAAAGAAAATGGATTCGGCCAACATGATTGATGATTTAAATGATGAAAATTTTTCTATGATAATTATAAGTATTTAAAATATAAATAAAGTAAACTTGAATAGTTTGAAAGTGTAACACCCCTCCAAAGTACATATATATGTCAGCAGAAGCAAACCCTATGTTGTCCATAACATGGGTCACTTGGCTCGGATGAACATTACAAAACATGATATTCATAGCAAAAAGATATGAAACACCATGCATTATGTGGAAATCTAGATTCATACATTGTTCTTTTGAAAGTGAAAGCTAATATCATAAACTATCTCATCATTGAACTAAAATCTAATACATGAAAGGTAGAACAAATCTATGGCATAAATCTTCTGTAGAAACTTGATATCAGATCTTCTAAGGTGTAGATGGCACCCCACCAAGATAAGTCCTGGGATCTTCTACTTTGAAGCACTCACTTCAAATAAATTTTCTCCTTGATCTAGGGACATCTCTCCCACGGCCATGCAAAAACAAAGACACATATTAGTAAGAAGCACTATACATTTTATAAGGACTTAAGAAAAATAAGCATATATACTTGACTTGAAAGAAAATCTTGGCATGAATTAAACTTAAGCATTCTTGATTACATGATTCTTATAACATGAAGAATTGAGTAATAATTATATGCATCTCTATATTATGTCCACTTAAAAGCACGTGATTTCTAGGAAAGTCTATAATTGGCACAAATCCTCATGATTTGGTTAAAAAGTCCATAACTGGCATGAATGCCTATAAGACCTCTTGAGGTCCATGATTTGATAAGCATATAAAAACTAATTCAATTCCATTTATCTTAACTTTAACATTACCATAAGCATTAACTTAATATTGAACTATAATCTTTAACATTATGGGATTTTTCCCTCTTAAAACTTGAACTTCAAACTCATTAATCATTGATCATAATCTCTAATCTAAATGAACATGATAACCATAAGATATAAAATTAGAAAACATCAAGCAATTTATTTGATGAACATGATTTGAGCATTGAACTTGAAATTGAAAGCATAATTCATAAACCACACATAGCATACAATTCAACCAATGTACATATGTATAGTGGCATGACCTGCTTAACTGGAGAGAAAAAAAAACCCTAGCTTAGTACTTTTGATCTTGGCCAAACCCTAAGTTCCTGAAATTATATGAATTATATTATTCATCACTTTAAACACCATCCTAAACCCTAATTTGGGTCTTTAAGAAATCATGATCAGAGACGGTGGAATTAGGGTTTGAAAATATTGAAATCAGATTCCTCTTCATAAAGCCTTTCCAATGACTATTTTTTGGGTATTTTTATGATAATCAGTTGCTTTGTTATCAATTTCAAAACCACTAACCAATAGAAAGACAGAAAAAATTCACATATGAAGATGATTATCCATCATGGCTATGGGGCCCTGCTTACATGGTCCGAAATGAGCATGTGATGTGGCACTGACCCACTCCCAAGGGAGAACGTGGCTAATGACATAACTGTTATGGAAGGACCTTTATGTCCTATATGGCCAAAACAAACCTTTGTTGTCTGGGGGCTAAAAGTGGGAAAACACAACCCATCTTCTTTGATCAACAACAATGGAGCATCGTACAACCTATGTGATCAACTCAGAAACCAAAATTTGAAATCTGACTCCATGGTTGGAAGCCAAGGTGCTAGACACCTTCGCCGCTACTAGACGAGCACGGAGAGCCCAAGAACATTTTGTGGGGTGACCAGAGCAACTTGTTGAGGTCATCGGAAGTTGCTGCTTCTAGGGTTTAATTCAAAACCTCAAACAAAACATTATTCCTCGTCAAACTAACCATGCTACTGATTTTGCAAGTTCACCACAAAGCCGACAAGATACAACATTGGTAATGAGGGACCGGAAACCTAAAAATGTCTAGAAACACCATGAAAACTCAAAATTGGGCAAACAAGAATTACCTCACCTGGGATCGAATTGAGTGGTTGAGGAACTCTTTGAGGGTGAATCGGGGTGTTTTATGTAACATCCCTGACCTGGGTTATGCTTTAACCCTAGGTGTTTTGTTAAAAAAAGATAATTATATTCTTGATATTATCTTTTGAAAAGTAATTAAACCTCAAGAGGAACTTATGTTTCAATTTTAGTCCTTTTTGAACAATGTTGAATTAATGTTTTGTCTATTTTGGACTAAAGTGCAAATTACCAAAGTTGAGGGGTTAAATTGCAAATGTTACATGATAAGATGTTACTCATGTGTTAAATCATCATGAGAATGAAGATGATACAGAGGTATGGCTTGTGGTAGCCTGAGTACCAAGAAAGAACTGATAAAGCAATGTTTGTGCATTAAAACCTAGTTTTGGTGTAATGTGCAAATTACCCAAAACCTAGAGTTTAATATGCTAATTACCACTTCAAAATAGTCCCTAATGTTTCTTGGCATCATGTGGAGAAAATAAAATGAGAGGGGCGTCTCATTTGAATCACTTTGGAGGAGAGAGAATCTTGATATTAAAATAATCAAGATTAAAGCATAATTGGGACATTACTTCTATAATAATGCAAAAATAAATATATTAATTGAAGATCTCTTTAACCAAAAGGTGAGGTATGTTTTTGAAAAATAATGGACGACCTTGTGCCTTGCAAATGCACGAAAATATCTAAAGGAAGTGGATAACTCACTCACATTATTAAAAGAAAAAGAATTATCCACTAACTTTAGGATATTATTATTATAAGAATTAAGCTGCTTAATTTGCTTTTCTTTAAATAATGGATAATTGAGAGGAATAAAAGGCAAAGGAGATATCCTCGTAACCAAGGAAGGGAAGGGGAAAGAGGCAAGGAAATGGAGGAGATAATCCCTACTTTCTCTCTCCTAAAATGAATTTTTAATAAAATGCATATATGCTCCTTTATCCATGAGTTGAAAGGGTAATTTCGAAACCCCTTTCACTTCTTGCTTGGAAAAACGACCAAGGGAGCTTGGAGCAACAGGAGGACGACCCCCAACCTGTTGGTAAGCTTCTTGACCTTCTTTCACCATGATTTCATGGTGGAAATCGAAAATAAATGATGGATTTCTTTTTTTCTCCATGCAATCTTCTATCCTAGCCATTTCTTTTCACTCAAAAGCTTGAGGACGAGATTGGGATAGTTGAGAAATCTTATTCCACCATTAAATACGTGGAGCTTGGAGCTTTTAAGCTCAATTGGAGGCGGGTTATATAACTTAAACCCTTAAATGTTGTTATTGCATTCAATTCTCCATTAATTGTTGATCATTTTGTTCTACTCAAAATTCCCTTGATCCGTTGATGTAATTACCATGAAAACAGCAGTAGATTTTTAATGAATGAAGGTAGATGATGATGACATCATCTTAGGCACACATTCCAACAAGTTTCTATTGCAAATAGTTTCAATAATATGGTCCAAACGGTTTCATCAAACCGTTTGGAGACCAAACGGTTTGCAAACCATTTGGAGTTTTGAAACCCAAACCATTTAGATGGGTTGACCATTTGGATGGGTTGACCGTTTGAGTTCAGGACCCTAGTATATGTTGGATGATGATCTAATGGATCCAATTGATTGAATCAATATATGGACAATCCTCCAATTAGAAACCCTAATGGGGTTAAGTGTTGAATTTGCAATTAGTTGATTTAAATCTTTGGGTTGATTAACCCAAACGGTCTCAAGACTATTTGTAGGTCAACCAAGACCGTTTGGAGGATTAGGGTTGAGTATGGTTGAGTAATTGAAGGACCAGAGATGGTAAATTTAAATGCAATCAATTGTTCAATTGGTGATCAATCTAATGATCTAAACCCTAATTGAATTTCACAAATTTCAATGATGAGATGGGGCAAACGGTCTCAAGATCATTTAAAGGACATCCAAACAACCTCAAGACCGTTTGAAGTCAGGTCATATCATACTTTGAAGATGAATCATTGATTTCAATTGAATTAGTTCCACAATGTTAATCATTGAAGGTTCCTCGATTTCAAAACCCTAATTGAAGGTTTCGTGATTATAAATCCTATTTCAATTGGGTTCAAAACCCTAATTGATTGTCCAAATGAAGGATGATTCAATAGTTCAACTGATGAATGAATCAGGGATTCCATTGATAGTCGATTCATTGAGGGAAACCTTGAATTGACTATGTTGAAAGACCTTTTTGGTCCATTCGGTTTTGAGAGGGTTTGGACCAAACAGTCTTAAGACCGTTTGGGTCCAAACGGTCTCAAGACCGTTTGAGTCCAAAAAATCTCTAGACCATTTGGGTCCAAATGGTCTCAAGACCTTTTGGGTCTAAACGATCTCAAATCGTTTGGAGACCCAAGTCCATTCGGTTTCAATACACTTTTTGCCAAACGGTTTCAAACTGTTTAGAGAGTAAGGGTCAACGTCGTTTAGTAATTCAATGTGATCATATAAATTGGAAACTTATTGCGATGAAGGACCAATTGACTCTATAATTGTTACTGATCTATCTCAAAGATAATCACTAGAGTTGTACCTTTAAGATACTAAGTGATTGATAATCCTTAGATGAGTTAATCCTTGAAGCTTAAGTAAGCAATAAGTCAGTACACTATGTCAATCATAGTTGTATGTACTTGATTGAAAGGATGATGTGACCTAATCAAGTTCAAAGTATGATATAAAGGAATTCATACATGAGTGTCAATCATGAAGAGTATGTGATTAGGGTATAATCCTCAGCAAAGACATCATGAAACCCTAATCGAGAAGGTTAATGAACCATAAACCCTAATTCAGGTCAATTATGAGTGAAACCCTATTCTAGGGTAATAGTGTAACCCTAATTAAGTATGGTGGCATGAGTAATCTGAATTTAAGGTAATATGATGAAAAACCCTAAATGGGATGAATAGTAAACCCTAATTGTGGGTAATTGAATGGAAACCCTAATCTAGGGTGAAGTCATGTGAAACCTTGATACAATGATATGATGTAAGACTCTAATTTAGGGTGAAGCTTTGTAAGGCTATAAGAAACCCTAATATGGAAACTCTAACCCTAATAAAGGGTGATGTTATGTGAAACTCTAACCCTAATGAAGGATGAAGGTATGTGAAATTCTAACCCTAATAAAGGGTGAAGGTATGTGAAATTCCAACCCTAATGAAGAGTGATGGTATGTGAACTCCTAACCTTAATGAAGGGTGATTATATGTGAAACCCTAACCCTAATAAAGGGTGATGATATGTGAGACCTTAATCCTAATAATGAAATGGTGACTAATACCATAATAAGGGAAATACCTAAATTAATTGATTATAGGCAACTTTATAGCAAGCAATGCCTTAACTTGAGATGAGTCCATATCATTGAATATAGTTGGATAATTCTAATGTGTGTTCTATAACCTATGCACTTTATGATAAAGGGTGATAGGTTAGTGGATAAAAGTATTAAGATGGGAAATACCTTAATACAATACAAGTTGATAAACTTAAGTACGTTAAAAGTAATAAGGAAAGTAATGCTTCAAGACATCATAGATATCACATACAGCTCTTTAAGAATGTTATTAATGGTTATCTAGTGAGAGGTAATAAGATGTTTTATGGGACTTGTGAGTCATGATGTTAATTGTTATCTAGTAAGAGGTGACAAGATACTAAATGTGCTCTATGAGCCATGAGAATGGTGATTGCCTAATGAGAGGTGACAAGATGTGATAATATGTGATAAATTGCACAGGATTGACATAGTTCAATACCTGGAATAGATGCACAGGATTGGCATAGTTCAATACCTAGAATAGATGCACAGGATTGGCATAGTTCAATACCTAGAATAGATGCACAGGATTGGCATAGTTCAATACCTGGAATAATATCACAGGATTGGTTAAATCCCAATACCTGGAATAATATCAAAGGATTGGTTAAATCCCAATACCTGGAATAATATCACAGGATTGGTTAAATCCCAATACCTGGAATAATATCACAGCATTGGTTAAATCCCAATACCTGGAATAATATCACAGGATTGGTTAAATCCCAATACCTGGAATAATATCACAGGATTGGTTAAATCCCAATACCTGGAATAATATCACAGGATTGGTTAAATCCCAATACCTAGAATAATATCACAGGATTGGTTAAATCCCAATACCTGGAATAATATCACAGGATTGGTTAAATCCCAATACCTGGAATAATAACACAGGATTGGTTAAATCCCAATACCTAGAAATATATCATAGGATTGGTTAAATCCCAATACCTGGAATTACTGCACAGGATTGGTAACAACCCAATACCTGGAATAATTACACAGGATTGACATAGTTCAATACCTAGAATAATGTCACAGGATTGACATAGTTCAATACCTAGAATAATGTCACAGGATTGACATAGTTCAATACCTGGAATAGTTGCACAGGATTGGCATAGTCCAATACCTAGAATAGTTGGGATTGGCATAGTCCAATACTTGGAATGGATACACATGAACAATATAAGTCCAATGCTCGTACTAGTTGCACAAGATTGGTACAATCCAATGCCTAGAATATTTATACAGGATTGATATGGACCAATGCCTAAACAAGACATGATGAAGTACACTCTCATGTCCTGTATAAACTAATACATATTTAGCAGATTCACTAAGGCCATCAGATAGAAACAAGAAAGAGTCATGGGTGACATATCAGCGTAATGAGTATCATCAGAAAAGCATGAGATGTTGAGTTAATATAATAGATAAATGATATACATGTTCTTCCTATTCCTTATAAAGAGAATAGATGTTTTAATGCTCTATCATAGATAGTTGCAATATTTAAAGATGAGAATGATATAAACTGCTTATCCTCTGTTCTGATTCATATTATAAATTGCAATAATAATGTTTCTGGCGGAGAGTTATATCTCTCGCTGGGGCAATTTTCAATTGTCTCACCCCCGTGGGAACCAACATTTTTTAGGTGGACGAGTACAAAGGAGACTGAGAACATCTTGCAGAGGAAGAACTTCAGCAGTAGCAGGTACAGTAGCAACAGCTCAGGTGGAGTGTGATGTTTGTCATGTTTGTAGATAGAAGTCTTATGTGTCGTCTCTGTACTCTCAGGTCCTCGGAGTTAATAGTTAGTGCTTTTAATGAATCATTTTGAGATTTTGGCTTGATTCCTCGAGGTTCTTATGTTGTCTGTGTTTAGTTTTTAACAAGGCAGTTGATATTGTAACCCTCGAGAAGATATGGTACAAAATATGTACTTATGAACCAGGATGTAAATGTAATACATTGGTTCTTGTTGAAAGAGTTTTCCTATGATTGGATCTCTTTGAAAAAGGTTTTAATTTTTAGTGATTTTCAGTAAATCCGATGCAAATGATCGCTTCCGCTTAAGTAAAAAAAATGTGAGATGGATGCCACATTTTGGATCTTCTTGCACGTCCTTGGGTCACTAGGTGCATAACACAAACTCCGGCAGCAAGCTCCTCCATTGACTTTGTCAACCAGGTGAACTACTGTCTCGTGTTAGATTTTGGGTATAGGGTATGCTCTTATTGGATGCAGAGATGGTCTTTGCCAATGCAATTCGCCTGGTATGGTCTGTAGTGGTTGTTACAACAGAGGGGCTGCATGTAGAATATGATGGTTATTCAAGTTATTGAGATTATAATGGGTCCAATTGAAGGGTGATTAGGTTGGTCTCGTGGTAGCCGATGATTCAGGGTTGCTAGTTTTTATAGCGGTGTCCTATCTCCTTCCTCTACGTTCATAAACAAAGATAGGTAGAACTAGGAGATTAGGCAATTCCTAGTTAGGGTTGGAAACTCCACAAAAGTTGGGATGGTGATGATCACATGGTGGTCAAGATTCCATCAGCAAAGATATTTACAAGCCTTAAATGTGGGTCAAAAAATGGAGACATGTCTAGGTCATCCGACTTTAGAAGATTTATAATACCCAAATGTTTAAGACTCCTACAACTCATACAAGGTCGAAGTAGTTCGGGGTCGAACATAGGGATTGGAAGCATAGTGCTTCGGAACTCAAGTTTTACTTGTCTAAGAACGTTGAAAAGTCAAAGGATAAAGTTTGAGAAAGAATTATAAAGAATCAAACTAAAAACCTATCACCAAGGGGAGTTACCAGAAGGATTAAGATTTGGGGGTTTAGCAATTTTTATGGAAGTTTTTAAATAAAGGAAAATGAGGAGATAAGACTATTTTTGGAGTATAGCATGATGGATGAAAACTTAATTGTAACAAGAGATGACGACCCACATCCTGCACCTTCTTCTCTCAAAGAAGGTGCCAACTAGCCATGCACTAGGTTCCCTCTCTCAAGGGTATCAGGCATAGACTGGAGCAGAAAGATAGGTCGGGGCAGCCCTGATTCTGGGTACTCTCATACACACAAACCAAACCAAGCTCTAGAGTTTATGACATCCCTCTCTCAAAAGAGTCAAAATGAGAAGAACGATTCGATAGCTAGTCAAAAGCATGATCCAGAAAGAAGAGATTAGAACTCAAATGCTATAAAGAAATCATCCAACAAAAAGGAGCCATACACAGAACAATATGAGATAAACTCCACAGATTCCCATTAAAGAGATAAAAAGGTTTAGTTACAATGCAGTAGTAAAATGAAGGTAGAGTGTTGTAAAGGGAAGATAAGTATCGGTCTCCTTGATTTAGAAGATCAAAGTACATAGCAGCAGACACTTAAGGTAATGCTACCCAGTACTGGGTAAGGCCCTATCGAGTTATGCCCATGTCGGGTTCTTGACTGTGTCAAGTCGTGAACCGTGATGGGTAAGGGGCGTATTGGGGTAGGACTTCTACCCGATATGGTCGCATTGGGTTGATGGCCATGTCAGGCTACAGCCATGACAGATATAGACCATATCGAGTTGGGCACTGTGTCAGGTTAGGATACATATCGGGTAAGCATTATCTTAAGTCTCTCGGGTCCCTCGTGTCAGGTATATGTGGGTGAGCCATCTTAGGTTGAAGCCCAGATAGGAACTCGACATGTTGAAGTAGCCTTGAGGGTCATGTTGTGCTACTTGCTGCTACCGGAATGGTTCCTAAGTGAACTCCTCCCATCCCTCTTGAGTTGGGGGTGTTCTCACCTAGTATCACCCAACAAGCTCTGGAACTCGACGCACTAGCTCATGTGCTCTAAGCATGCGTTTGGCACGGGACTGAACCCCAATTAAGGCTTGTCTCCTAGTGACAACCCCGCCAAATAGGCAACCTATTGGGACTGGGTTGTGTTTGGTTGGTAAACCAATTTTGGCCCCGTTCTGATATAATGGAACCCCAAAAACCAGCCCAGGCTAGTCCTACGATAGTCGGGATTCCGATTCATAACCCGGTTTCCGCTCAGAACACGAGTACCCCCATTTTCACCTCACCCAACCCCTAACACCCCCTTGCCTGCCTCCTGACACCCCCCCTCTCCCCTTTCCCCTCTCCCTCTTCTGCTCTCCCTCTCCTGATACATGTGTTAGACCTCGACGTCCTCCCATCTATTATTTCCTGCGTGAGTTAAAACTGCCGCCCCATCGATTCCATCATGGAATTAATGGCAGGACATGGGTGTAGGGTGAACAAACGGCCAATGAAGGCGAAAAAATTATTTTGGGGGTGTGCTAGTTCGCCTGCCATTGCCAATCTACACCTCCAGGCTAGATGGCAAGAATTAAGGTTAGGCATCCTGACTTGTCATCTCCCATTAAAGCCCCTTGACTCCCCTTTTTCACTCTGTGCAAGGCATCAACTTAACCCTAGCGAGGGCAACGCCTGCCGCAGCTGCTATATAGTGTTGTGTGTATTCGCTAATATCCTGCTTGTTCAACTACACATCCTCCACCAAGTCTTCTCTGAAGCCGCCACTATTGAGCCCATGTATTCTGAAGTTGCCCAACTTCTTGAGAGGTATGTGTTGGTTGACCATATTTTTGTTTCAGTAGAAGGGTGTTGTAGCGGCTTCATGTATGTATTGAGAGTTTCTTTCAGTAGGCTAATCTATATTCCCTTTACCTTGTCTTCATGTATGTACCGACCCTTTCACTATGACTGCCTATGATCCCCTCTTCTACCTGGATTTCGTCTTACCAGGTATATCTCCTAAGCAATATGAAAATGTTTTCTGTAATTTGTTCT
Source organism: Alisma plantago-aquatica (assembly GCA_963693085.1). NCBI lineage: Eukaryota > Viridiplantae > Streptophyta > Magnoliopsida > Alismatales > Alismataceae > Alisma > Alisma plantago-aquatica. The sequence goes on along the minus strand of OY856409.1, from coordinate 816,698,771 downwards.
GTAAGCATAGCCATGTTGAATGCTTGATACTGATGTAATTTTTGTTGTAATGAACGATATTGATGTGCAACCTCATATAAAAGTGCTTGGTTCTAGGGATGTATGATCTATTTGATAAAAACCTATTATATGGTATGAACCCTTGAATGAGGTTTGACTGCTTCATTCAGATTCATTCAGTACCAAAAAAATAAATGTCACTATTTAACTCATCTACCTTCATACCAAATAAATCAGAATATTTACCTGGAATGCTTGTTTGAATTTCATGTCCAACAAAGCTTGTTTTGCATTACAATTGTGTAGTGAATATTTTTGTTTGTTAATAAACATGTCATTACATATATAACTACTCCACCTATTGTTTATTATGTTTATTGTCAAGTATTTCATATGCGAACACGTTTTAATATGTAATGAATATTAGGTCATCATTAATTCTCTGTGATGGACCCAAATATGTACATTTGTTCACTTGAATGGGAAGTAATCCCTTGAGTGAGGTCTGAATGATTCGTTAGCTTAATTCAGTATTAGAAAAATCAATATGTCAATATTTACCTTAAATGCTTGTTTGAATTTCATGTCCAACAAAGCTTGTTTTGCATTACGATTGTGTAGTGAATATTTCTATCTGTTAACAAATAGGTCATTATATATAACTACTACACCTATTGTGTATTATGTTTATTTAAGTTGGAACCTTGTGTGTCAAGTATTTCATAATAGGACATATTTTAATATGTAATGAATGATTAGGTCATGATTAATTCTCTGTGATGGACCCAAATATGTACATTTATTCACTTGATCTTGTTCTGATCCCTTGAATGAGGTCTGAATGCTTTGTTGAGCTTCATTGATTACCAAATAAATAAATTTGTCATTCTTTAACTCATCTACAATCATACCAATAATGATTGACCAAAATATGTACATTTGTTCACTTTAATGTGCTATGATCCCTTACATGTGGTTTGAATGTGTGGTTGAGCATCATTGAGTAGCAATAAAATTAATATGTCATTATTTAACTAATGTACCATAATACCAAATAAATTAAACTGGTTTTTTCTAAATGATTGATTGAATTTCATGTCTAATACAACCTAATCAGCATTACGATTGTGTATTGAATATTTTCAATGTTCAGAAAAAGGTTAATACTTACCTAGTACACCTATTATGTATAATGCTTATTTAAGTTGGAACCTTGTCTGATCCCTAGAATGAGCTCTGAATTTGTGGTTGAGCTTCATCGAGTAGCAATCAAATTAATATGTCATTATTTAACCATTATACCATCATACCAAGAAAATTAAAATGATATACCCTAGTCCAGATTGGTTGAATTTCATGTCCAACATAGCCTATTCAGCATTACGATTGTGTATTGAATATTTTCTGTATTCATAAAAAGGTTAATATTTACCTAGTCCACCTATTATGTATTATGTTTATTTCAGTCGGAACCATGTTTGATCCCTAGAATGAGCTCTGAATTTGTGGGTGAGCATCATTGAGTAGCAATCAAATTAATATGTCATTATTTAACCATTATACCATCATACTAAGAAAATTAAAATGATATAACCTAGTCCATATTGGTTGAATTTCAAGTCCAACATAGCATGTTCAACATTACGATTGTGTATTGAATATTTTCTGTGTTCATAAAAAGGTTAATATTTACTTAGTACACCTATTATGTATTATGTTTATTTAAGTTGGAACCTTGTCTGATCCCTAGAATGAGCTCTAAATTCATGGTTGAGCTTCATTGAGTAGCAATCAAATTAATATGTCATTATTTAACCATTATATCATCATACCAAGAAAATTAAAATGATATACCCTAGTCCAGATTGGTTGAATTTCATGTCCAACATAGCCTGTTCATCATTATAATTGTGTATTGAATATTTTCTGTGTTCATAAAAAGGTTAATATTTACTTAGTCCACCTATTATGTATTATGTTTATTTAAGTTGGAACCTTGTCTGATCCCTAGAATGAGCTTTGAATTCATGGTTGAGCTTCATTGAGTAGCAATCAAATTAATATGTCATTATTTAACCATTATACCATCATACCAAGAAAATTAAAATGATATACCCTAATCTAGATTGGTTCAATTTCAAGTCCAACATAGCCTGTTCATCATTACGATTGTGTATTGAATATTTTCTAGTGTTCATAAAAAGGTTAATATTTACCTAGTCCACCTATTATGTATTATGTTTATTTAAGTTGGAACCTTGTTTGATCCTAGAATGAGCTCTGAATTTGTGGTTGAGCTTCATTGAGTAGAAATCAAATTAATATGTCATTATTTAACCATTATACCATCATACCAAGACAATTAAAATAATATACCCTAGTCCAGATTGGTTGAATTTCATGTCCAACATAGCTTGTTCAGCATTACGATTGTGTATTGAATATTTTTTTGTTCATAAAAAGGTTAATATTTACCTAGTCCACCTATTATGTATTATGTTTATTTAAGTTGGAACCTTGTTTGATCCCTAGAATGAGCTCTGAATTTGTGGTTGAGCTTCATTGAGTAGCAATCAAATTAATATGTCATTATTTAACCATTACACCATCATACCAAGAAAATTAAAATGATATACCCTAGTCCAGATTGGTTGAATTTCATGTCCAACATAGCATGTTCAGCATTACGATTGTGTATTGAATATTTTCTGTGTTCAAAAAAAGGTTAATATTTTCCGAGTCCACCTATTATGTATTATGTTTATTTAAGTTGGAACCTTGTATGATCCCTAGAATGATCTATGAATTCGTAGTTGAGCTTCATTGAGTAGCAATAAAATTAATATGTCATTATTTAACCATTATGCCATCATACCGAGAAAATTAAAGATATACCCTAGTCCAGACTGGTTGAATTTCATGTCCAACATAGCATGTTCAGCATTACGATTGTGTATTGAATATTTTCTGTGTTCATAAAAAGGTTAATCTTTACCTAGTCCACCTATTATGTATTATGTTTATTTAAGTTGGAACCTTGTCTGATCCCTAGAATGAGCTCTGAATTCATGGTTGAGCTTCATTGAGTAGCAATCAAATTAGTATGTCATTATTTAACCATTATAACATCATACCAAGAAAATTAAAATGATATACCCTAGTCCAGATTGGTTGAATTTCATGTCCAGCATAGCCTGTTCAGCATTACGATTGTGTATTGAATATTTTCTATGTTCATAAAAAGGTTAATATTTACCTAGTCCACCTATTATGTATTATGTTTATTTAAGTTGGAACCTTGTCTGAGCCCTAGAATGAGCTCTGAATTCGTGGTTGAGCTTCATTGAGTAGAAATCAAATTAATATGTCATTATTTAACCATTATACCATCATTCTAAGAAAATTAAAATGATATACCCTAGTCCAGATTGGTTGAATTTCATGTCCAACATAGTATGTTCGGCATTACGATTGTGTATTGAATATTTTCTGTGTTCATAAAAAGGTTAATATTTACATAGTCCACCTATTATGTATTATGTTTATTTAAGTTGGAACCTTGTCTGATCCCAAGAATGAGATCTGAATTCGTGGTTGAGCTTCATTGAGTAGAAATCAAATTAATATGTCATTATTTAACCATTATACTATCATACCAAGAAAATTAAAATGATATGCCCTAGTCCAGATTGGTTGAATTTCATGTCCAACATAGCTTGTTCAGCATTATGATTGTGTATTGAATATTATCTATGTTCATAAAATGGTTAATATTTACCTAGTCCACCTACTATGTATTATGTTTATTTAAGTCGGAACCTTGTCTGATCCCTTGAATGAGATATGACCCCTTGAACTAGGTCTATTATGTTGGACCAGAATTCAACTCCGCCTATTTTGTATTATGTTGGAACCTTGTTTGATCCCTAGAATGAGCTCTAAGTTCATGGTTGAGCTTCATTGAGTCGCAATCAAATTAATATGTCATTATTTAACCATTATACCATCATACCAAGAAAATTAAAATGATATACCCTAGTCCAGATTTGTTGAATTTCATGTCCAACATATCTTGTTCAGCATTACAATTGTGTATTGAATATTTTCTGTGTTCATAAAAAGGTTAATATTTACCTAGTCCACCTATTATGTATTATGTTTATTTAAGTTGGAACCTTGTTTGATCCCTTGAATGAGCTTTGATTTTGTGGTTGAGCTTCATTGAGTAGCAATCAAATTAATATGTCATTATTTAAGGTCTACTATTATTGTGTAGTGTACATTCTCTATGCTCATAAACATAGCCCGATCAACTGTATTGATTGACCACAATACCCATTATTGTTCAGTTTAATGTGCCATGAGCCCTAGAATGAGGTTTGAATTCATGCTTGAGCTTGATTCAGTAGAAATCAGTTTAACAGGTCTACTATTTAACCACTAAAACCCACATACCACATAATTCACAATAAATCTTAATGATTTACCCTCAATGGTTGGTTGACTATTGTTTGTCCAACAGAGCCTGATGTGGATTACTATTGTGTACTAAATATTATATATGTGTTCATAAACATGGTCATATTTCCCTAGTCCACCTACTTTGGTTTATGTTGAATTTAATTTGGCTCCTTGTCCACAACCCTTGACTGAGGTATGACCTCTTGACCTAGGTCCACTATGATGGTCCAAAATTAGAATCCACCTATTACGTAGTATTTTTATTTAAGTTGGAACCTATTATTGTGTAGTGTACATTCTCTATGCTCATGAACATAGCCCGATCAAATGTACTGATTGACCATAATACCCATTATTGTTTAGTTTAATGTTCCCTGAGCCCTAGAATGAGGTCTGAATTTGTGCTTGAGCTTGATTCAGTAGCAATCAGTTTAATAGGTCATTATTTGTTCAGTTTAAAATGTATTATGTATTATTTGTGTTTAAGTTGGAACAAGTATCTATCCCCTTAAATGTGATCTAAGCCCTACATTGAGGTCTGAATTCGTGCTTGAGCTTGATTCAGTACCAATCAATTTAATATGTCATTATTTGTTCAGTTTAAAATCAATTATGTATTGTTTTATTTAAGTTGGAACATATATCTGATCCCCTTAATGAGTTTTGACCCCTTCAGTTAGGTCTATTATGTTAAACATCACCTAAATTCTACTGTTGTTAATCATCTTATAAATATCAATACACCACCTACAGTTGTAATTGACAAAAATTAAACACCACCTACAGTTGTAATATCAATGCTTGTTATCCCTAAGCTATCACCGTTCGATCAGAAAACATCGACCTTATAATAGACTACTTTAATACAAGTTATCACTATCAAGTACACAGACCCAAACTTGGTTCGTATAAAGGTTTCATTTAAACACCCTGACTAAAGTGATCTATTGCAGTGTCATTGCTACTATGTCTGCACCAGACCCGAAGATCTGTATTGTATGGACAAAAGAGTTGGATGAGGCTATGGTTGTGGCATTGAGGAGACAATATGACCTGGGTAGGTGCTTCGATGGAATTTTTACTAGGGACGCATGGAGGGAGATGCTACATGATTGGCATAACAGGATGGCGAGGAACGAGGGTTCAATGGAGCAGTTAAAAACTTGGTGGAAGAACCTCAGGAGAGACTTTGCAAAGATAAAACTAGTAACCAACAAAAGTGGTGTTGGATGGGATGAGAGCAGGCACAAGCCAATACTTCTTGACATCTTAGAGTGGAGGGAGGCACTTGCAGTATGTCTAATGATATACAATCCCCTGAGTATTAAATATTAACTTAAAGTTATTAATATTGACCTAATCAGTAGTGCTTGACCATTTTAGGGAAACAAGGAACTAGCGAGATTGATCACTAGACCATTCTACCACTACTACGACGTCGAGATGATGGGGGGGAGGAACATAGCTAGGGGCCATCATGCTATGTCCTCAACAGATAGACAACTTCCTTATGATGTTGCATCTGAAGATCATGTTGTTGTCGACCTAGATGCATATGATTCATTTGTTAGCCCAGAACCAACCGGTCCAACCAATCTTACTGAAGATATGGGTTATTCTAGGATGAAAAGTGAGGACAACAATGGAGAAACAAACAACTATGTTGTTGGTGCAAGGATTCCTACCATGCACAGATGCAAGCCTCAACCACACAGGATAGTTGTGGCCTGTCTAATGATGTCGTTTCCAAATTCACAAAGGTGTTTTCCAAGGTACACGAGATGGTCAGTGGTATTGTCGGTAGATGTAATGACAAAGATGAGTATCAAACCATTTTGCACCATTTTCATGCAACCTACCCTGATGCTCTTGTCCCTCTTTTTACCACTCTTGTGAATTCCATAAAGGAATCAGCAAATCGTAACATTTACCTAATCCTTCTGGATACCCCACACAAAATTACCATTTGGTTGCAAGACCTTTGGGAAATGAAGAATAGAGCTTCTGGATCACAAACACCCTTCACGCCACCACCATATTGACAATCGTCACCATTGTCGTTTAGTAGCATGAGTGGTTACAATAAAGGTCATGCCCCATAGTCGTTCTTTTGAGGTGGTCTAATTTAAGAACTATATCAATAGCCTGGCTTTAATTTAAGAACTATTTCAAAATTTGATGTTGTAATATTTGGTTCCTTTGGGAACAATTTCTGAATTATGGTACTCTGTAATGTTTTATCTTGTTATTTTCTATTTGGTCGCTACCATGGTCATTTCATTTTTGCAATCTCTCTCTATATTTCTTATGCGGGTGATCACTTTTAATTATAGACGTCATGGCCATTATTGAACAACCAGAAACAGTTGATGACATTGTACAACTTCTGGATCTTATGTTCGGTCCAGCTAATGGCATTGCTAACGCAATAGGCTACCAAATAGCAGACCAAATATCACACAATAGCATGGACAATTCAAATGACACAACCACACAACAACCAATACTGAGATATGTTAGTATTAGGAGCGGCCATCAAAAGGTTTTAGAAATAATATCTGGCCATGAAAGGAGGGTGTATGATTTGTACCTTATGCTACCCAACATGGTTTTAGCCTTTGTGGACAAACTTGAGGACTGAGGTTTGTTGAAAAGTACCAGAGGTGTGTCGTCAGTGGAGGCAGTTTGCTACTTACTTCAAATGGTTGGACATGGCCATACCAACCGTGTTCTGGATGAGGACTACATTCACAGTGGCAAGACCATAAGTAGAAAGTTTAATGAGGTATTGGATGCAGTGTGTGCTTTGTGAAATAAATATGTTGTGATGCAACCTGCATCCACAACTCCGCATCGGCGCATACTGGAGAGTTCAAGATTTTACCCTTACTTCAAGGTATGACCATCACTTTGTTGACCATGTGGATTCTATTGTTAGTATAACCACTTTCGTCATCACTGAATTTTGTACATACTTGTCATAGGATGCCATTGGGGCAATTGACGGGACACACATCCCCATTTTGGTGAAGCGTGATAAGTAGAACTGTTATAGAAATAGAAAAGGGAATGTTTCCATGAATGTCATGGTTGTAGTAGACTTCTCAATGGAGTTTACATATATCATGACTGGTTGGGAGGGCTTTGCGGCTAACCAAAGGGTACTACACGCAGCTACAACCATGGGTGGTTTCAAAGTACCCGCTGGAAAGTATTATCTTGTTGATGCAGGGTACGCCAACACCCGACAATTTCTTGCACCATACCGAAATGTAGCTTACCATATAGCAGAGTATCGGGGTAATAGAAACTCATACACCAGCAAAAAGTAGATGTTCAACCATTGACATGTTCAACTACATAACGTTGTTGAACAAGCCTTTGGTGTGTTGAATAAGAGGTTTTCCTACTTTCGAAAAGGAGTGACTTTTCCTATGCATGCATAGCCTTGCATTGTAATGGCTTGTTGTATCGTCCACAATTTTATCTGATGCCAAAATGATGGTGATCCTTTGATGGATGAAAAACTTGGATGACCCTCATAATACCCCTGACATCTTGAACGATTTGAATTCTCTCCAACAAACAAGCCAGGTTGATGCTAGGGAGGGAGATGTTTTATGCAAAACACTTGCCAATTCTATGTGGGAAAATTAGTGATTTTCATATTTTTGTGACTTTCAGACATTGAAACATGTTCTACAACATGTTTCACTTATTCCCTTTTTGAATTTCATTTTGTAACTTAACGGTCAAACATTTGTTGTCAAACTCTATTGTTGACTACTATTGTGCCTACTTCTAAAAAATGTCACATTATGTTTCATTAGGTTATCTGTCTAGAAATGGATAATGGAATGTCATCATGTCCATGTGGTCTCCAGTGCACCGTATGAGTGTACATGGATGCCAGAGATGCGACAAATGGACAGTTTTAAGACAAAACCCGCCACAGGACATATTTTACATGTGGTATGGGTCTTGTCCTAACCAGATGTTGTATGATGTTGCCCATGCAGTGAGTACAACCTACAGTGGCCACGCTTACTGCAATTAGGGATGGGTTGGTAACACAACTTGCATATGCACGCAACGAACACAAGCAATGGTCAGAACAATGTGATTTTGTCTTCTCTACAAGAGAAGACACCGATAGTCTAATAGCAAAAATTGAAAGTCTGTGGAAGAGGTGCCTATATCTTTACGAATGGCTTCACCTATTGAGTGATAATAACTCTTCAATAGAGGAAGATGGATACAATACATCATAGGTTTAGTATGTAGTATATTTGGATCTATGCAACTAAGCTTCACTTGTATGTTAGAACACTCAACTGGTCGTATCGAAATACTCTCCAACTATGTTTCGTAGAAATCTATGTTTTGAACTCGAGTTATGTTACTAATCATCAATCTTGTTCTAGATGTCGATGAATCCAACTAAAGTTCCGATGTGTGAATGTGCTCTGATTGTAGCATTGCGGCTAAACACAGAGGATGTAGGGTTATATGACTTTGGCATTCTTAGCGAAAGGCTGGGAGAAATGTATTACATATGTCCTTCTAGTCAGGTGCACTAGTAAAACAAACAATAATCAGTTGCACTTGCTAAGTACATCGTGTATTCGTTGTTATTAACTAGAATTTGGGGGGAAAATTAAGGAAAAGACTTATGCAAATACTTTCATTGGGCAGTCGATATCTCCCCAACAAATGATTCATTGAAGGATGAGATTACGTTACTAACTTGTGAGTGCAAGTCAGTGTGGGGCCAGGCGATGAACATGAAGGACTTTGTTGAAATCCATCACAACTTTGAACATGTTTACACCTGTAGAAAGATCGACTATGAAGTTCTACAAACTTCCGTTCATAAGTTGGAGGAGAGTTGTGCTCTTCTTTTGGATACTCCTTCACCTTCGATGACTCCATAACACATTTTTTGTCATTTTGTTGCATGGTTACGGATGTATAAGATTGTATGTCCTATGTTATTTTCACACAAAATTGTAATATTTGAAATATAACATTACATCCACCATTGTCATCTAATATGGTTATGCTTATGCTATTTCAACATCTTACATACAGAATTTGTTCTATGGCTTGTCATCTAATATGGTGTGCGGAGCACGATCAAATCCTACTTGATGCGATGAGAAACCAGTATGACCTGGGGAGATGTGTCAACAAAACATATACTATAGAGGCTTGGAGGGAGACATTGCTTGACTTTCATAACATAACCGGGGTGCTTAGCATTGATTTGAACAGGCTAATAACCCATTGGAAGAACTTAAGGAAACAATTTATCAGACAAAATAATTTCCTTTTGGGGCATTTATTACCTCCTCATCCCTTAGCGCAATATGTGATCCTCCCAGAAGTTGTTGAAACCCTAAGCAATGTTGACAACAATAATGACGCAATTATAGGATTAGGTGGTGAAGCAAACGAATGAAGTTGTGAACAATTGTTGACCACCTTAAGGACATTCAAATATTTTGTTTTATATGCATTTAAAAATGTTTGTCATTATGTTTGATTCGGGAACATTTGTCATTATGATCATTAATTTGCATGTCTAAATCTATTTTAATGAATGCATAATTGTGCATACTCATTTCATGCACCTATAATTAAATATGATACCGACTTAGCCATGTGTTTTTGACCATTCCTTTTGGAACAACATGTAGATGTCGCACAACAACAAATTCAATACAAAGTTTGTACGCTACACAAAGCATAAGGATAAGTCGAAGAAAGTTGTAGTAGACTGGTCACAAAATGGAATTCGATGTAGATGGGATACCCCTTGACTAGTGAAAGTATATATGTTGTATCGATGACAACTCGGGTTATGGTTTTAAAACCACTGTACAGGGATATAATTGGGTGTGCAGATGTAGTCATGCACCACGAGATGTTGTGCCGGCCAAAAGAGTGCAATTGATACATCTGGTAGAAAGAGACTACATTTTTGTCGACAAAGAAGTGGAGTCCAATTAGCATGGTAGGAGTCGTATGGTTCACAATGGTCATTCAATGAAACACCTTTGTTGGTTGCAAAATTTAGCTGGAATAGGCACGGGATGCAGTATGGTTTGGTTTGGCTACTGTTACAGTTGCCAAATTAAATCAGACTACATCGTGTGACTATTCTAGCTGAATTTAACAAGCGTAGGTTTTTCATTGCTTGACCTAACTGAACTGAACAAATCATACCATGCCAAATCGGACTTCATTTCCTTGTTGACAAAAATACAGTCTTCTATCTACCGGCTGTTTACATTGCCTTCTTTAGGCCAGCACAACAACTCTTGAAGCATGACAACTCACCGTATGGTCATCTAATGCCCTTGCTACACTAGTCTATATGAATTTGTCTTTGTCAATGTACCACATGTTTATTTGACTACGTACTACACTTAGTACCAACTAATGTATAATTGGAAGGTATGTTTCCTACTAACATCTTGAATGGTGGACATGTACTAAGATTATTCACATTGTACTTAATTTTAAATGCTATATAATTTCTTATTCTAGATTATCTCCATCATGAATGTTTCTTTACCGACTACACATTTACTTTTCAGTTTAACATATACAATGAATCATTTTGTATGGGATGCAGAATGTGATGCAGCCCTAGGAACAGTGTTAGGTCGACAATATTACTTGTGCAAACTACGTGGACCTTCTGCATGGTAGGGTTGGCGTGATGCCATAGCAGAGTTTCATGAGATAACTGGAAGAATGGATATTAGTATGGGTGTGTTTAAGGCGAGATGGAAAATTTTAAAAATTGTGGATGCAATTCCAAAAACTTTCTGGACTAGCTCGTGAACTTATCCACCAGGACTATAACAACATATGGTTAACCAATAAGACACATCTCATACTTCCACAATACATACAGAAGATACATGTAGAGTACCCGAGGATGTTGGTAGAAAATGAAAAACTTAGTGCAATGAATGCCACTTTGTATTTGATTGTTTGCTTTGTTTGTTGTTAACTATGCAGAAAATATGTTATTTATTCATTTGAAAAAATTATTTATCCGTAATGAATATCAAATAACCCATGTTGTTATCTGTTGTTAGTACTTGCATTTATAGTACTTGTTCTCAACATTATTTTACATTGTTGTAGGCATAACATCTAAAATGTTGACACTCTCTCCAACCACAACACCCTAGGACCATGGCCAGGGCCTCTACCCCAATGTTACTATTCCCTATTGAAGAATAGTTGGACATCATCCTAGATGAGTGTTCCTTATCACAACTCATTATACCTAAACATTGGCATTATCTAAACGGAAGACACTACAAGGCTTGTGAAGTGTACCTAAATTATGGAAATTCAACATGTGTTATCGAGATTAAGTACGATGTTGTCAGAAATCTTGTATCCACATCTGGTTGGCGCGAGTGGGTTAGGAAGATGCTATTGGGTCGTACTGACAAACTTTTTCTTTGTCTAGTTGACCATAATACCATCAAGGTTTGGATAACCAACATCAATAATGAGATGCCCGATCATCTCAGATGATTTGAGTATTTGATAGAGGATAGTGAACATGACAATGAATCTGATGATGAGAACACACCTGACGATCGCTACGAAGTACCTTTTATTCCTTTCGGCACCGTCGATTTTCCTATCACAATCAGTTCATATTTGTCTAAAGACAACAACGAGCTCCGCGACACAGCAACATCATCAAAAAAAATCAAAATAGGTCCAATCAAAAAAATGTGGATTCCAATCTTATTTTATTTTCCACTTTCTATCTTAAAGTAATCAAACTTCATACCTATTTTTTTTAAAACTACAGGAGAAGACCACAACAATGAAAGGGCCCTCACAATTGTTGATTTTGGACCATGATGTTGTTGTTTAAGTTGTGTATCTAGTCCAGTAGTGTCTCTCCCTTCCAGTTATTTTACTTATGTTTAGTTAATGTCATTCATCCCTTATAGTATTAGTAGAGTGGTTACAATATTTTTCAGTTGTATTACAATAACAAACTAAACATGACTTAAGTAAATCTAAATTTAATACTGTTGAAGTTAATTTGTGTTGTATAACCAATATAATATAATCAGTTAATTTCTGAATACCTTACCACTGATGAAATCACCAACATCAAAACTACAGCCTTAGGCAGACAAATGAAATTGTAAAAAGTTGGTCCAACTTGTATTTGTTTATGATTGCTTGGGAACATTTTCTTGTAAAACTTATGTCCATCATTACTTTGTTTTTACCATCATTTCATCAAAGGTATTCTGTTTGGAAGTCTAACATCACGTTAAAACTTACATATCTAAGTTTTCTTGTCAATTTTAACTTGTACAAACTATCGTCATATGTACTTTGTTATTATGATTATTTTGTCTTACTTATATTTATTTTAAAAATTTATTAGATGTCAACATCGCATTCAAAGTCACAATCAAAGTTTGAAAAGATATTGATGTCCCTGTTAAAGATACACAAATATGTTGAGGAATACATAGTATGCAAAAAAAATGTTGCAACCCTGGACACCAGGGTGAGCCTGCACAACATGGGTCCAAATTTGACAGCCATGAAGAAGAAAAGGTTGGGGTCAATAAATGTGTTCCTCATCTGTCGTTCCTATTTGATTGGCCAAAAGACAAAATCAAATAACAACCTCAGCCATTGCAGGAGGATTTTCCCATATCATGGGATGAGTACGAGGAGGCCCTCAAGTGGGCCAACTGGGAAGGTCCTACGTGGGAACAAGAACAATCATTTTCCACCCCGAAAACCGGCTAACACAATAGCTAGACACTGTCTTAGCATGTGTGTATGGCTGTGTAGGTCTAGGCCCAGGGCAAGTAGCTCATTTTTTGTCCGCTCTCCCTTGGTTCATGATGCTTTTTCCTCGGATCACATTATGTTCTTATCAACTTTTCTTTGGTGTTATTTAAGTTCTGATGCAAACGTTATTATCTTTACTCTATCATATCTTTTATTATGGAACAATTATGGACATTTTAATAAAACTGTCTTTCAAATGATGTTTGGTCTACTTGTACGTAATTTATGTTCTATTATGCCAATTACAATTATCTTGTCAGTTACCAATTACTAGATCGAATATGCAAAACTGTATACATACATACAAAAAGAACATGCCATGCAAGATAATTATAAAGTTTAATTTATTTAAAATAAACATATAAAATGACTGTACTCATTACTATTCATTTCACTAAACAACAAACAATATCACCCACATTATGTATCAAATTACATTTATTTTGTTAATTTTATACTTGTATTGTAGTGGCATCACAACTTTACATAAGCTATTATTGTTAAAATAGCTCTGTAAGAATAGGACAGAATAAGAAGATCATATCTACATTGCCAAATAGAACTAGGCTGAATACTGACTGGCATCCAAACAGAATCAGTCTGAAACAAGACTCAAAACTGACTAGCTGGCCAGAATCAGAATGGGTTGCCAAACAAAATCAGACTGCATCCTGACTACCCCAACCTAGATCATTAGACTAACCCCGACTAACCCAGTCCAAATTCCAGAATCCTAGTCTCGTGCCAAACGCAGGCTAAGAGTTAGCTCTCGTAGGGTTCCGCCCATCCCATCGTAAGCTTGTAGCTGTTATTTATAAGCAGCGGGCTGGTGGGAATTGTGGCTCTTATTGGGCCACATGTCCTCCATATGGCACCGTTCACGTGGCTTCGAAGTGGCGATACGTGTGTCTCCTGGCATGCATGTCGGGCCATTTGTCGTGGTGGGTAAGGATCTTGGCAGGCTGTTGCACCGAGGGGTAGCTGTATCATGTAATCGACGTCGCCGACTGGGAAAACCATGATGAGCAAGGCACCATGTCGGGTAAAGAGCTACAGCGGTCAAAGCTTCCGCATGGCACACCCGCGTCGGGTTGTTGTCATATCGGACAATGACCGTGACGGGTAAAGGGGTGTGTCTCCTCGCGCGCTACTGGGCCGGGATAGGTGCTTCATTGTTGATGGGCCTGAAGGGCCCATTAACACTCTTTTTTGTGGAAAAATAAGAGAAACTATGCAAAAGATAGGAAATGTTATCAGGGGTATAGTGGGCATTATTTCTTTTCAACAAAATAAGATAAAATGGAGAGGAAGTTAGGTTTGGAGGCTATTTTGATAGTAAAATATAAGCTCTAGCAGCCATAAAATAGATGTTATCAACTCCCCCAAACTTAGCATTTTAATTGTCCTCAATCAATTTGTACTTATTTTAAAACTTTGTTTGTGATACCTTTCTAAACCAGGCGTAGTCTTCGGAGAAAAGGGGTTAAGTGGATTTTTAGGATGTCCTAAGAAAAATTATGTCTAACCACGAACAGTAGACTTTATTTTCTTGCCATGTTTAAACAGAAAATTTCTCCCCAGCTTTTGCGAGACTTTGGTGCATGATTTTGAAGTTAGTTTTCACACCAAACTGCTTGAGTCTTGGAAGTGGAAGGTGGGATTTTTGGAAAGGTTTAAGGATTTTTTTGTTTTTCTTGCTTCCCATTGGTCCATCCAGGTATGAGTCCGTTAGCGGGCAAGTGGTCCCTACAGTACAAGCCATTTGGATTTAGAGTAGTGATTTCACATCCAACGTACCACTGCCCCAGATCTACCATGCCAAAAATGGGTACTTCTGGGAAGACAAGTGTGTTTTTTTTTGGCACAACTCTCATGCTTCTATTCACTCTCATAAGGTTTTCCTCTCTTTTTGGGATTTTGATGGGTATGAAAAAGGGAGTTTGTTGTTTGGGCTGCTTTTTCCTTCACATGCACGTCTCTTAGCTAGAATGAGATTATTTTTCAAAGTTGGCATAGAAAAGTTATACCCTTTGTCATTTAAGACTATGTTTTCAAGAGAGCATAGTAGAAATGTCCACCGCCTTAGGTACGGAGAGAACAAGCTGGAAGAAGTTGTACCAAATATTTATGATAAAGTAATTTTTACAATTTTGAGCAATAGGCAGTTGTGTATGTATTGTGTATGTATTGCTTTCTATCAAACATTTATATACATGTATACACGGAGTATGGTGGGGAGAGGAAAGGGAAATAATGAGAAAAAAATTAGAGTACCTCCCTCACTGATGCTATGGAGCACCCCCAAACTTACCCCACACCTTGTCCCAGAGTAGGGAGATGAATACAAAAGGGTAGGCATAGATCAGTGAGGGTTCAGTGGGTGTGTGTGCCATCGACAGATAAGAGCTCCATGACATATTCTCCTCGTTGGCTGTGGTAGTCGAGGTTATGGAGCTTCTGTGGCATTTTCGTCAGGGCTGCTAC
Source organism: Alisma plantago-aquatica (assembly GCA_963693085.1). Lineage (NCBI taxonomy): Eukaryota > Viridiplantae > Streptophyta > Magnoliopsida > Alismatales > Alismataceae > Alisma > Alisma plantago-aquatica. Next base: position 816,682,964 of record OY856409.1, on the reverse strand, counting down.
GTTGTATATCCAGTGTAGCATGTAAACTCTGCATTCATTTAAGGAGGGGGACTGTTGTGGACTACGGTGGCAGAATTGGATATCGTGCCAGGTTACTGCCAGATCTTTGAGATAAGGTTGTATCAAGGACACCACCACAATATAGTATTTTCTTGCTAGTCATTTGAGGGATGTTGTTGGCGTAGATGCACACTCCGTCGGCTAGTCATTGTTGGTGTCTAAGCAGTTGTAGAAGAAACCAGCACGGGCACGGGTGTATATCATGAGGAGTGTCCAATGATTGTCATGTAGTATAGGAAAACATATTATGCATGAAAGACACTTTTTTACTTTGAGCTGGAACAGCTGGCACGCTCCTGTTTCATCAGCCACGCATAAATCGTTGAACAACATTGGATGGGTGATGTAGGGTTGTACAATCTTCTTTTATAATGTAGATATGTAAGTTGATGCCACCATCATAGCTAAACACCCTCCAGCCTTGACTAGGTCCCATAGATCGTCGAGGGGGATTACTAGATTATCTTTCTCATAGATGACGTCTGCAGTGTTAGAATCAGCTAGTTGTAGAAGTATTTGATTGACCTATTCTAGAGATAGAGAATTGCAGCCAGAACGGTCAAAGTTGCTGATGACGAAGTCAAAGATGATAGGTGAAGTAGGAGCACCTTCAGAGGCAAGTACGGATTGCAATTGCTCTATCTTCTTGCATGTCCGAAAGACGTCAAAGGATCCCTCAACTTCATTTCTTGGAGGACTGTTGGGTGGAGAAGAATGAGAATTAGAATTAGAATTAGTGTCTATCTCCCATAGATCCTTTAGAAGCTCTAGATATCAGAAATAGTGCTTTTCTTTTATCAGCAACAACGCATAGATGCTCTTTAGATGAAAGAAATTTGTGTCCTAGAGCTGTCGTATATATCTAAAGATGTTTAGCATCTCTATGGCGCACAAGACTATGAAAGCACTATTTCTGCTCCCCAAGTCTTGTTTAATTGAGAAGTCCTTGATCCCGTAGAAGTTCCTAACGTCGTTGTGGCATCAGATACCTTGTTTGATGACCCAGTGGAGACGTAGAGGTAGAAGCTTGAGGTTGATGTCTTCGGGGCAGAGGAAGATGTGCTCTAGATGTGGTACCTCTGTGCTGTAATAGCTCAGCAAGGTAACGTCGTGGGAGCGGAGGTCAGGTACGTAGAGAAACCAGTACCCCATATGCTTGTGGGGGGCTAGCACCAGGTCGGGGTTTTGCTCTTCTATATGCTTCACCATATCAACCACTAGCCGTGTGTTATCTGCCCCTACTAACACTCACCTGGCTAAGGCCGGAGTGGTGTTGTAGATCGACTGTCGGCCTATCCTGAGCGCAATATTCTCTATTATGGCACCTTCCAGGACTCTGAGTAGAATCTTCCCTACGACGTCTTCTGAGCGGAACATTCCCTTGAGTGCTCGGTGTTGCACGAAGAAGTATCTATCACTCCAGAGGATGGATTCTTCTTCTTTCTGCGGCCTTAGGACCATGTTCAGTAGTTGTTAGTCCTGGATTGTTAAGTATCTAATGGCACGCTTGTTGAAGTCGATCATCTCAAAGATTAGAATCTTAGACAGAGTAGAGAACGTGTCAGCTGCCGAGGTCTTCGTTCTTGGAGGTTGCTCAGCAAATGAGCTATATAGATCACCCCCCTCTCCTTCAGAAGAATTATCCACTAGGCCTTCAGTCATTTCTTTTTCAGCTTCAGTTGGCTCTAGTGGTTGTGTAGGGGTGGAAGTGTCTACGTCGCGGGTACTCCCTTGCTGTGTGGGGGGCCCTTCGGTGGTTTTGTTGATCGTCTCCTCCTCGGGTGTTGTTGAGGGCCCGCTGGCGTTGGAGGATGATGATGAGTGGGAGGAAGAAGGTGATGATTATGATGGTGGTGGAGAGGAGGTCATTGGTGGTGAAGGCGATCTCTGGGAACACCTTGAGTGGTGGTGGGCGTCCCTTTTATCGAGCCTCTGCTCGATGGCGTCTAGGCGTTGGAGTGTCACCTGCATCGTGTTGTTCATTACTTCTAGTTGGTCGGGGAGACCAACTAGTGTCAGCAACTGACGCTCCTGCTCACCTAGCCATTGTTGGAATACTTGAAACTTGCAGGTTAGGGAAGAAAAAGTAGTGTTGTGGTTGCTTGTTACTTCCCACAAGTTGTCAAACTCGAAGCCAAAGGCTTGCCTTAGCGAGGAAGGGACTGTTGTCGATCGGCTTCGGCTCTTCGTAGCGCTCCTCGCATTGGCGGTGCAGCCCGTTGAATATGCATCGTCTATCGGGGCTGAGTCCACTAGGATAGTATGTGAGGGCATGGCCTCCAGGTGAGGTTTTGGCACCTTTGTGGCTGCCTCTGTCTCCTCAGTGTTGGGTCATGGGGAAGGTGGCATAGTGGATGGATGTTGATCGACCATCTGGCTCTCGACTTCCTCCTCCATGGCGACCGTTGGCATTGAGGGTGGTGGTGTCGGGGTCTGCTGGACAGACCTGAGCTCGCCTCCAAGAGCTCAACGAACACCTCATCACTATTGTGAGAGGCATCCCACTGCACCAAGGGCGTGATTGCGGCTTCTGCCATTGCCGGTAGAGTTGTAGCTTGTGGCGTTGTGGTTACTACTTCTGTGGTAGTAACTTCTGAGGTGATGACCGTTGTGGCGGCCTTGGTGGTGTCAAGGACCTCCTCGACGATTGGCACTTCTTTTTTGGCTACGGTGGGCATCGTTGTGGTTGTCGTGGCTGGTTCAATGGTGGCAGTAGCGACCACAGGAGTAGTGGCTACTTGTTCAGTGGTTGCGGAAATTGGTTCGATGGCGGTGGTGACTGGCGAGTCTTCAAGGATGACTGTCGATGATTTGTCCCGTCGAGCTTCTGTTGGTGCGGGCCTCCCTGTTATGGCCATCCTTTCTTGGATGGTCATTGTGGCAACGTAAGTTGCATCTACGGTCAGAGCTCCAACCTCTGCCGTTGTGAAGACCAGCTTCTCTGTGTCGTAGTTGACACAGCTTGGGAGGGGCAGGAGGATATTGGTCCTCGCGAACTTATAGAAGAGGCGGCGGCCTTCCTTTTTGATAATGTTTGCCCTGTTGAGGAACTTTATATCTATTTTTCTGTCACCCCTGGTTCACGATAGGCTGAGTTAGGGATGAGCATCGGGCCGGGTTATACCGGGTTTTTCCTGTCCCAAACCCAAACACACATTTTAAAGCGGGCCACGGGTCGGGTTCGGGCCCAGATAAAATTGAAAAATGTCAGCCCATACTCGGCCCATATAAGAATGTTGGGTTTCGGGCCGGGTTCGGGTTTGCCCATATGACATCGAATGAGCATACCAAATTTTGCTAGATCTAACTTGCTAACATGAAAACTGAATTACTGTGATATGTATTTTGTGATAAACCTTCAAAAGAATGTATATCCTATATTGAAAGAGTAACAAATCATTTTCTCGTACATGTGAATGTATGAGAAGTAAAAAATCAATGGAGTCTACAATGTTGTGCCTTTTTGCCTCCTCATCCTATATGTATATACAATGAAATGGGTTTTGGAAGGGAAAAAGATCATTTGTCTCCTACATGTGGGCATATGAGTAAAAAGATGAGCATAATCTACTATGCACTGAGCAAAAGATCATTCGTCTCCTATATGTGGACACAATGAGATCAAAATAAAGAAATCAAATATGTCTATTCATGTCAATGATGGTTATCTTACTAGTATGAATTCATTAATCATGTTGATTGATTACATAGTATCCATGTTTCCATTGGTTAGGTACATACTACATATTGCATCAAGAAATTTGTATATTTTTCTTTCAAGACAAAGATAGATGTATAGGTATATAATGTACATAACATATAATCTGGGCATTTGAGTTTTCAGGCCTGGGTTTACCTCCACCCGTACCCGGCCCAAATAAAATATGGGTTTAAATTTTAGGCCCGGCCCACCCATATTGTAAACCGGGTTCGGGTCTGGATCAGGTTATGCGGGCTGGGTCGCGGGTCGGATCGGGCTGGCCCAACCCGATGCTCATCCCTAGGCTGAGTGGCTCCCTTGGGTACCCAAGTCTGGCTGCTATGAGGTTGATGACTCCTCCCATGTTGTATTCCTTGGTGGCGTCCTTTATAGGATGTATGTGATTTAGCAGGAAGCTCCCCAGGTTGATCGGCTTGCCTTCCATTATGTACCAGATAAGGTGCAGCTCTTCAGTGTAGAGCTTGTTCGTCTCATACTTGCTGAAGAGTAGGCTCACCAAGATCTTATAGATTATCCTCCAGAAGTAGGAGTGGACCGCCACCACCTTGCTCCCTAGCTTGAAGGAGGACTTGCTCGTCAGCTTCTTCCACAGCCTGACCGGGTCAAAGTCATCACCATCGCTGATTTGGGCCCCGTTGTTGAGCAATTCTGTCTCAACCTCGCTGGAGGAGAAGATCTCGTTGAGCAGCCTCTCCATTATGTCGTGTTATGCATTGTAGAGGTTCCCCTACAGTCTGTCCACTTCGACATACCTTTTTCTTTCCTCTGGTGTGTTTGGAACTCGGCGGAGGGAGGAGATGAACTCCTTTGTGAGCTCTGTGTAAGAGGTAGAGAATCTGAAGCAGATCTTCTGGAGTCCAGCAGCTTCCATGACAATCTCCATCCTGTCGAAGATGCCAATCTTCCAGAAGGATACGTGGTGGAAGAACTAGGTTGGGCAGTAAACTTTCACCACCAACTCATTGTAACACCTCTGGTGCTCTTCGTCCCTTGGCATGAAACACCCTGGGGAGTGGGTCAGCACCTCAGGTTCTGCTGTCATGGTCAGGGCTGCGGTTGTTTCTACTCGGGGCCTCTTCTCGGCCTCAGAGGGCCTAGCCGTATCTGGGTTAGGGCAGTTCTGCCCGGTGGTGGCTTCAGCTATAGCCTAGGGGTTGATCCTCCAGCCCTACTCGTCAACCTAAACAACGGTCTGCTTAGTGTGTGCCATTTTCTGAAAAGATTAAATAAGGAAATTAAATCAAAAAGAGTTATTTGATCAAAATTCTATTTACCTGATGTTGGGAGTTAGTAAAAGAAAGTCACCCGATATGGGTTGGGCGATAAATGTGAGAACTGGTATTGTTCTGCAAAAGTTTGGCGTCGGGCCTTAGGAATCCAGGCGCACGACACACAAGTTCTCAATATATAAAGAAATTCGACACATTTTTTAAACGATACTCCAGATAAATCGATATCAGGTACAATGGAATATGACGCACTGGTAAAGTCGGTAGCAGAGAAGCACGATAAGGACACGCGATAAACATGTCACACGACATGTGTGGGGTATCGGGTAGCTCTGCTTAACTTAGCCTGCACAATAAGGATGCACGATAGACGTGTCGCGCGATATGCGTGTCGCGCGGCAGGGATGAAAGCACGACAAACTTTCTAAATGATAAGGTCACCGACACTTGCTCGAGGTCTTGCCCGTCAGCAATGCATGATACTTTGTGTCGCGTGATACTTTGTGTCACGCGATACCGGAGGAAAAACTTATGCAAAACTAAATCATAAGAAAGTCGATACGCTTGGCATGATACCCAGAAAACTCGATACACATTAGAGGTTCTGCCCGACACTGTCAAGAACACAATACGGTTAAAGTGTCATTAGTGCACGATAGGGATGGTCGAAACAGTCTGTGTGACACACAGTTACGTGACACGGGTGGCGCATCACGAGTTTTTACCTTGTTGGGCAGGAGGACTGGGAACACGACACAAAAGGTTGATAGGCTGGGAAACTGGCATGGGAGCAAAGCTAGTAGGAGGTTGCACGATACGGGAGCGAAAGCTTTTGTAACTTTGGTAACCTGACACTGTTCATCTTGAGCTTCTATATATAGCCATCTGCGAGTGGGGTTAAAAGGTAAAAACGGGGACATGTGTCGCGCATGCACGCAAATTGCCTTCCAAAGCAAGGTAAAATCCATCTAATCATCTCAAGTCACAAAGCTTTTGAGAAGGCGGTGTGTCGCCCGGCAAACGTCTTGTGTGGCACGCGTGGGTTGCCCGATATGCATTGCTCGATACGCCCCTTTAGCACCACGGGCTTGTGTGATACACGCGTTGCGCGGTTCAGGTAAGAACCGAGCGACGCGTTGGGCAATACGGTTGGGCGTGTTACTTGTTTGTCATGCCTCTACAAAATAGGGTAAACTTGAGAGATGCAGTCGCACGATACACGCTCAACATGGTTTGGGTGATATGTAAGCCTAGCATGCTGAGCAAAAAGGTAGGATATCGGGCATGCCTGGCATGATAAAAATCAAAGAACTTAATGAGAACTTAGTAAGGATGAAAACCAAGAATTAAAAGTCACTCGGTATGTAAAACATCACTGGCTTAGGTGTGAACCTTGACCTCAACTACTATTACACACCAAGGCAATAAAACTAAGTCGGTGGCCCAGAAAATGAGTGAGTTTGTGCACGTGGCACGGGCACAGACCTGGGCCTTATTACAATCAGAGTGATCATAATGTTCATTGTAGGAAAAGGAAATAACATCCTATTCTAGGAAAGTAAAACTTGGGCTTCCTCCCTAGGAGCATTGTAGTTTTTTTTTTAGATCGACATCTTCAAATATTGCTATACTTTTTCGGTAGGTGTAGCTTTGGGCTCATTCAGGGGCAACTCGAACCTCCTTATGAAAGCTTCAACTTCGTAGAACCTTTTTACTCAGTGTGTGTTGACTGGGAAGACCTTTGCAGGGTCATCTTTGTCATATAGCTCCATCATTCTTGACGGGTACAACTTTGCTACCATGAACGGTCCGAACCACCTAGTCTACAATTTCCCTAGAAAAATTCGAATAGAAGATTTAAACAACAAAACTTTGTCACCTTCCTTGACGTATTTCTTCCCCAGGTGGGAATCATGCCAGACTTTTGTCCTTAGCTTGTAGATTCTTTCATTCTCATATGCATAAAGCTTAAGTTCTTCAAGTTCTTGTAGCTGGAGGAACCTTTTCTTTCTGGCTAGGGACAGATCCATGTTGAGATGTTTAATGGCCCAGAATGTCTTGTGCTCCAACTCAAAAGGTAGATGACATGCTTTCTCGTATATCATACGATAAGGTGTCGTACCGTGCGGCGTCTTGTACACTGTTCTGTATGCCCAGAGTGCATCATCTAGCTTGGCTGACCAGTCTTTGTGAGACTTCTCAACTATTTTCTCTAGGATCTATTTGATTTGTCGGTTAGACACTTCAACTTGACCAGATGTTTGTGGATGGTATGGTGTGGCAACTTTGTGTCGAACGCCATATCTGCACAGAAGTGGCTCAAATTGCCTCTCAGAAAAGTGAGATCCACCATCACTGATAAGTGTTCTTGGAACTCCAAACCTTGGGAAGATGATCTTAGTAAAGAGTTTTATAACTACCTTAGCATCACAAGTGGCAGTGGGTATGGCCTCTACCTACTTGGAGATGTAATCTATCGCAACAAGAATGTACTTGAAACTATACAATGAAGGGAAAGGTCCCATGTAGTCCATCCCCCACATGTCAAAGATGTCCACTTCAATCCATTCCGTCATGGGCATCTCATTCCTATGGGAGATGTTCCCAGTTCTTTGACACTCATTGCAGGTTTTGACAAAGGCGTGAGCATCCTTGAAAAGAGTGGGCCAATAAAAGTCAGACTAGATAACCTTGGTCACGGTTCTCTCAGCACCTAGGTTCCCTGCATAGGGTGGAGGAATGACACTCAAACAAGATCTTTGGGTCTTTGTCTTCGGGTATACACCTCCTATATAGGCCATCAGCACAACGCCTAAACAACAGGGGGTCATCCCAGTAATAGTTCTTCAAATCGAAGAAGAACTCCTTCTTCTGATTGTAAGGCATTTCTGGGGGTAGTTGTTTATAGGCCAAATAGTTACAGAAATCGGCATACCATGGCCCTTCAGGATTGGCCATCTGGGCAACATATATTGCCTCATCAACATAACTTTCATTGATCGATAGAGGGTGATCGTCCTCCACCCTAACCATCAAAAGGTGGTCAGTGACCACATTCTCAGAACCTTTCTTGTCTATTATCTCATGATCAAACTCCTATAGAAGCAATGCCCAACATAAAAGCGTAGGCTTAGCGTCTTTCTTTTGCATTAAATATTTGATTGCTCTGTGGTCGGTGTGAATAACCACTTTAGAACCCACAAGGTAAGATTGAAACTTATCAAATGCATAGACAATTGCTAGCATTTCTTTCTTGGTGGTGGTGTAATTCATTTGTGCTTCATCTAGCGTCTTACTAGCATAGAAGATCACATGATGCTTCTTATCTTTCTTTTGCCAAAGGACTGCGCCTATGGAAAAATCACTAGCATTACACATTAGCTCGAAGGGAAGATTCCAATCGGGGACTGGAGAATGGGTGTGGAGACCATAGCATCCTTTAAAGTGGAGAATGTTGTCAGATACTCATTTGTGAAATCACACTTCACATCATTCATCAAAAGATTTGACTGAGGTTTTGCAATCTTCAAGAAGTCTTTGATAAACCTTCGGTAGTAACCAGCATGTCCTAAGAAACTTCTGACTCCTAATACTAATGAGGGTGGAGGAAGCTTTGATATCGCCTCCACCTTATATTGATCAACTTCAATGCCTTTACTGGACACCTTATGTCTCATAACTATCCATTCATGTACCATAAAATGGCACTTTTCCCAATTAAGGGTGAGACTCTATTCTTCACATCTCCTCATTACCAAAGATAGGTTATTTAGGCAATCATCAAAAGAGCTGCCATAAACACTGAATTCATCCATAAAGACTTCCATCTTATCTTCCAGGAAGTCTGCAAAAATGACATTCATGCACCGCTAAAAAGTTGTGGGGGCATTGTAGAGCCCAAAGGATATTCTTCTAAAAGCAAAAGTTCCATAGATGCATGTTAAGGTAGTCTTCTCCTAGTTGTCTGAGTGAATGGGGATCTGATAGAACACTGAATAGCCATCCAACCAGCAAAAGTAATAGTGGTGGGCTAGGCACTCAAGCATCTGGTCGATAAATGAGAGAGGGAAGTGGTCCTTGCGAGTGGCGGAATTCAGCTTTCTATAATCTATGCACATCCGCCAGTCAGTGACGGTCTTAGTGGAAACTTCGACTCCATTATCTACCTTGATCAATGTTATGCCTCCCTCCTTTGGGACTACCTGAATGGGACTCACCCATGTGTTGTTGCTAATGGAATAAATGATTCCTACATCACAGAGCTTCACAATCTCCTTGCTGACCACCTCTCTCAGCTTCTCGTTCAGCTTTTGTTGTGGTTGGTCCCCCTTAGGTCTCCAATCGAGTAACCTAGGGCTTTTCTCTGTAGCTTCAGTTCCTCAAGCAGCTGTTCTTTCTGACTGTCAGTCAGCTCTGAGTTGATGATGACTGGATTCATCCTTTCTTTGTCCAGAAAATAGTACATCAAACCTTTCGACAGAACCTTCAACTCATGTGGGGTCTTCTCTTCTTGTTCTTCAGTAGGATCACTTCATACGGTAGCATACATCACTATCGCCACTGGGTTTTCTACTTCGGACAGACCTTCAGCTTCCAGAAATGCTAGTAGTTTTTTTACTTCTGGGTCCTCGACAACATGTGCTTCGCCAGCTAAGGCATGCATCATTGGGTCTACCATAGCTTTTTCTTTCCTTACCTCATTGCAGAGTTGTTGATAGCTTTTGACAAAATAAGATGACTCAAAGAACGAGGGGGATTTCATACAATCATAGATGTTGAAGTCAACGTGCTCTCTTCCAACCCTGATTGTTATCATACCCACTTCCATGTCAATGAGTGCTCTGCCAGTTGTAAGGAAGGGTCGCCCAAAGATAATGGGGCAGCTAGGATCTTCCATGGTGTCAATCAAAATGATATCACAGGGTATAAAGAACTGCCCAACTCTAATGGGCACATCTTCGACCACTCCAACTGGTCTGGTGAAGGTGTGATCCGCAAGTTGAATTCTCATATTGGTGCTCACCATATCGGTGAGTTCCTAACCTCCTTGCAAGGGATAAGGGAATTAAGTTGATACTTGCTCTCAGGTCTGCCATACCTTTGTGTGTTATGTTGTCCCTATCCTGAAAGGGGATGACAAAAGCCCTAGGATCTCTTTTTATTAGAAGGCATACTTGCCTTGACAAAAGAACTGGACATTTGTGCTAGTTTCATAGTTTTAACGTCTTTGCCTCTTTTCTTCCTCGAGATCAGGTCTTTCAAGAACTTTGCATATGTGGGCATCTCCTCGATAGCATCCAAGAATGGGATGTCGAGGTGCAACTTCTTTACTGCAGCCATGAACTTCTCATACCTCTTCTTCAACTGTGCCTTTACCAACTTGTGCGGGAAAGGTAGGCGAGGTGCATACTTGTCCAGACGCTCCTCGAAAGGGACGTCGTTGACTCTTTCTTTTATCACTTTCTTTGACTTTGTGGGTATTTCTTCTTATTCCTCGGGGTTAACATCCTCAGTTGGTGCTATTGTCATTGTTGCTCTCTTTTCAATAGCTAGTTGCACCATTGTTCCTGATCTTAAAATGGCCATCTTTGTGATTTCGTTCCCACACGGATTTGCCTCGGTATTGGAGGGAAAACACCCTACTTGGTGGTTGATACTTTGGACTAGGCTTGCCAACTGCTGGTCAATCTGCTTGTTGTGCTATTGGAGCTCTCCTATCTGAGTAGAAAACCCTCCCATCTGTTGTTGCATCAACTTGAGCAAGGTCGTACTGTCCACGGAGCTTTTATGTAGCTTTTCATTCAGATCGTTCTACTTCTTAGAAAAAGACATCAACTCTGTCATCATCGACGGTCGTTGTGGCTGGTTCTACTAGAAACTTCTCTGTTGCGGGAACCCTTCTTGGCATTGCTGATTCGGTGGAACTCCCGAGGAAGTTCTACCCACCAGCTGATGAGAATTTTTGGCCCTGCTGGTGTTCCCGTATGAAAAACCAGGGGGATTGGGGCACCAATACTGGATGTAGGTTACTTTCTCTGTACTGTCTTCATCGGGTTTGCCTTGAGCAACCATGTGTGGACAGAAGTCAGACAGGTGGTCTGGCTCCCCACAAGTAACGTAGCTTCTCACTACCTCTTGCCGAACTTTTCCCTTATATCCCTGCTCTTTCAAGGTTTGGACGTCAGTTACTATCTTGTCTAACTTAGCTGCTAATTCCTCCATCGCCTTCGATTCTCTAGGAGTTTTGTGTCTCATTGACTCTCAGTCATACTCACTATCTTGCTGGTTCATGGCCATTTTGTCTATGATCTCTCTGGCCCTTTGAGCACTTAGTCCCAAGAAATTTTTGCTAGCTGCAGCATTCAGGGATTTCCTTTCTCTGGTGCACAGCCCATTATAGAAAGTAGTGATCATCTTGGGCTCAAAAAACCATGGTGGGGGCACTCCCTCTGATAGCCTTGGAACCACTCCCAGGTCTCATGCAGGTTCTCTGAGACTTTCTGTGAGTACCTTGTTATCTTATTCTGGCATTTGATCATTCTCGCTATAGGGAAGAACTTGGTGATAAATGCATTGGCTAGATGTTCCCAATCGGGGAGGCTTCCATCCTATAGACTTGTATACCACTCCAAGGCTTTATCTCTTAGAGAGAAGGGGAAGCACTGGGTATAGATGTGAGATATTGGGACCTTGCTGATCTTAAAAGTCTTACAAGTTCTCTTAAATGTTGTAAGGTGGTTGTACAGGTTCTATTCAATGGTATTCCCTCCAAACTGGTTGTGCTACATCAACTGGAGGAAAGTAGACTTCAACTCGAAGTTGGCAACATTGAGTGGTTTCTCAACTACCGGATTCCTTTCTTCATTTGCCCTGACTTGGACAAACGAGCGCAGGGACTGAGCTTTGGGAGCCTTCTCAGCCATGGCCTGTTAGACACAAGGATGGCTCGAAAAGGTGAAGAAGTACCTAGAAAGGAGAAGTGTGAAAGTGTGAGTGTATTGTATAAATCATGTGCAGTAAATATTTGCAATATTATATGCATATATACAAGGTTTTTGACAAAGTGAAAATAAAGCTTGAGTTTGTAGAAAGGTATTCATTGCTGATCCCAGGAAACAACGCCAAAAAGTTGACAAACCTTAAACGTGGGTCCAAAAATGGAGACATGTCTAGGTCATCGGACTTTAGAAGATTTATAATACCTGAATGTTTAAGACTCCTGCAACTCGCATAGGGTCAAAGTAGTTTGGGGTCGAACACAGAGATTGGAAGAATAACACTTCAGAACTCAAGTTTTACTTGTCTAAGCACGTCAAAAAGTTGAAGGATAAAGTTTGAGAAAGAATTATAAAGAATCAAACTAAAAACCTATCTCCAATGGGAGTTACCAGAAGGATTAAGATTTGGGGGTTTAGCGGTTTTTATGGAATTTTTTAAATAAAGGAAAATGAGGAGATAAGACTATTTTTGGAGTATAGGACGAAGGAAGAAAACTTAATTGTAACAAGCAACGATGGCCCACATCCTGCACCTTCTTCTCTCAAAGAAGGTGCCAACTAGACATGCACTAGGTTCCCTCTCTCAAGGGTATCAGGCATAGACTGGAGCGGAAAGATAGGTCGAGGCAGCCCTGATTCTGGGTACTCTCGTACACCCGAACCAGACCAAGCTTGTAACATCCCAAGATTTGAGGCCTCGGATAACATGATCTTAAAAGGAATGATTGGACTACCCATATCACCAAGGTGCACCTCTTTTTCAGGGAGCCCATCTCTAAATAACTCCATAGTTAAGCGTGCTCATCTTGGAGTAGTATTAGGATGGGTGACCAGTCGGGAAGTTGATCCTGGCTTGCGCGTCAGTGTGGACAAAGTACGCAGTTAAGGCTAGTGGTGGTTTGTGGGGCCAGTCGTCATTCCTGAAACTCTACTAGAGGCATGGGCAGTGGGCCCGGGCGTTACAAATGGTATCAGAGCCAATTCCCCTCCAGTAGGTGGGGCCCACATGGGCATGGCATGCCAGTCTTGAGCCGTGCGGTCCATGCATGTAGGAAAGGGTTATCCATGGTTGACGTAGCCACCCTTGCGCTGGTATTCCGTGATCGGGAGCTGGGGGTCCATGGGCCATTGTGGGTCTGCACTGAAATGGGGAAGAGATTATGAGGCCTTATAGTTGAGCCTTGACGAGGACGTCAAGAGTCTAAGTGGGGGAGATTGTAACATCCTAGGATTTGAGGCCTCGGATAACATGATCTTAAAAGGAATGATTGGACTACCCATATCACCAAGGTGCACCTCCTTTTCAGGGAGCCCATCTCTAAAGAACTCCATAATTAAGTGTGCTCAGCTTGGAGTAGTACTAGGATGGGTGACCAAGCAGGAAGTTGATCCTGGCTTGCGCGTCAGTGTGGACAAAGTGCACAGTTAAGGCTAGTGGTGGTTTGTGGGGCCAGTCGTCATTCCTGAAACTCTACTAGAGCCATGGGCAGTGGGCCCAGGTGTCTACAAATGATATACTGACCGACGATTTGTTTGTCGGTGTTTTAGGAACAACAATTGAAAGAACAAACAGTAAGGTGACACATTGCGGAAAAAAAATTTAAAGTGCTAGGAGGATTAGATAGAATAATTCAAGATCAGGATAGATATATTTCCAAGGTTTTCAAAGGTAAGTAAAGTTTTAATTTTATACCAAATTCCAGTTAGTTAGTAGAATTTCATAATTGTTATTGATTATTTGTCAAACCTTTGATCTTGTTAATTGGATAACGGTACTGACCTTTCGGTCTCCCTTAATTGGGGGTTACCGGGAGGCGGGGTCGTTACAAAGCTCTAGAGTTTACAACATCCCTCTCTCAAAGGAGTCAAAATGAGAAGCACGATTTGATAGCTAGTCAAAAGCCTGATCCAGAAAGAAGAGACTAGAACTCAGATGCTATAAAGAAATCATCTAACAAAAAGAAGCCATACACAGAACAATATGAGATAAACTCTAGGGATTCCCATTAAAGAGATAAAAAGGTTTAGTTACAATGTAGTAGTAAAATGAAGGTAAAGTGTTGTAAAGGGAAGATAGGTATCGGTCTCCTTGATTTAGAAGATTGAAGTACATAGAAGCAGACACTTAAAGTAATGCTACCTGGTACCGGGTAAGGCCGTATCGGGGTACGCCCATGTTGGGTTTTTGACCGTGTCAGATCGTGAACCGTGATGGTTAAGGGGCGTATCGGGGTAGGACCTCTACCCGATATGGTTGTGTCAGGTTGTTGGCCATGTCGGGTTGCAGCCATGACGGGTATAGACCATATCGGTTTGGGTATTGTGTCGGGTTAGGACACATATCGGGAAGCATTATCTTAAGTATCTCGGGTCCCTCGTGTCGGGTATAGGTGGGTGAGACGTCTCGGGTTGAATCCCAGATAGGAACCCAACATGTCGAAGTATCCTTGACGGTCATGTCGTGCTACTTGCTACTACCGGAATGGTTCAAAAGTGAACTCATCCCATCCCTCTTGGGTCGGGGGTGTGGTCACCTAGTATCACCCGGCAGGCTTTAGAACTTGATGCACTAGCTCTTGTGCTCTAAGAGTTAGCTCTCATAGGGTTCTGCCCATCCCATTGTAGACTTGTAGCTGTTATTTATAGGCAGCGGGCTAGTGGGAGTTGTGGCTCTTATTGGGCCATGTGTCCTCCGTCTGGCACCATTCACGTGGCTTCAAAGGGGTTGATATGTATGTTGCCCGGCACGCATGTCGGGCCATTAGTCGTGGTGGGTAAGGATCGTGATGGGATGTTGCACCGAGGGGTAGTCGTATCGTGTAATCGACGTCATCGACTGGGTGAACCATGACGAGCAAGGCACCCTATCGGGTAAAGAGCTACAGTGGTCAAGGCTCCCGCGCGGCACACCTGCGTTGGGTTGCTATCGTATCGGGCAGTGACCGAGATGGGTAAAGGGATGTGTCGCCTCACGCGCTACCAGGCCGAGACGGGTGCTTCATTGCTGATGGGCCTGAAGGGCTAATTAACACTCTTTTTGTGGAAAAATAAGAGAAACTCTGCAAAAGATAGAAAAATGTTATCAAGGGCGTAGTGGGCATTATTTCTTTTCAACAAAATAAGATAAAATAGAGAGGAAGTTAGGTTTGGAGGTTGTTTTGATAGTAAAATATAAGCTCTAGCAGCCATAAAATGGGTGTTATCAGATATCTGAGAAAATGAGGTACTATGAAGAGAAATCTAAGTCGAAGAAGAACATGGGATATGTTTGCTCGTAATCGGTCTCCTACCCAAGGTAGGAGATAGTTCTGTAGCCCCACAATGGGAAACCAACACCAGGAGAGAGTCTGTATAAAACAAAATGCATGACAAGATGAAAATCAACTAAAATTTTAGGTTGGATGCAGACATAGATGATATTTCAATCAAAGTTGATTAATGACCATATTGAAACTTTCTAAAATCATTTAGGTGATCAAATAAGGTCCAATTGACATCAAATTTTAATCATAGGTTATTCACGGGGTTTAGAATCTCTTTCTCCAATTAGATTTTAGTTTTGTCCATAGTTTCCATAGAGGCCATTAAACTTGATTTTTAATGTATTTAAGTAATTAGATAAGTGGCAATTACTTTCCTTTGTGAGATTTTGAGTCCAAATCAAGATAAACATTAGTTGTCTCCTAAAAGTTAATATCACGTAAATTTTAGGCCTTTTTGAGAAGATTTCATGGAGGAGAGAGAAAAAGAGAATTCATATATACTTTCCCTTTATAATAAGGTAAAAGGAAAACTACTTAGCCCAAGCATCTACTCCATAATTATATTTTCGAATTCAAAGCCTTTTTCTTTCCCATTTTATTTATTTAAGCATTTTTCAAGGATAGGAGAGAGAGAGGAAGTGAGAGGATAAATGCTAGTTTTACTTTTATGTATATTGAACTCATTTAATCATAAAGGAATTAAATGAAGCATATTTCATTTTCTTTCTATGCCAAACCTTATCTAAAGGATTAAATATTTGAGGTAACTTGTATTAAAACCAAGTTTTAAATATTATAGTTGGAAATTTGCAATTAAGATCCTAAAATTATTTTATTTAAAAGTTGGGATGTCACAGAAAGCATGAGTGTCATTATTTTAGAAAAAGATCTAAATAGACGTATTCAAAAGGTACAATATTTGATTTTTCTCTAATTACTATGAATTGTTTCAAAGAAAGGGGTTTTGTGAATTAATTTTCAATGTTAACATGTGATTGTGAAGAAATGTATGTTTATCTTCAAAAGAATTCTTATTTAAATAAAATAAAGGTATGCATATTCACATCAAATTAAGTTGAGATAAGACATTATTATATAAAATTAAGCATAGGTCAAATCTCAACAAGTGTTATTTATATTCTAAGTTGGGAATTTCAGAACCCAAAATCATGTCAGGGGCTCCTTTCTTCCAATATTCAAATGAGAAAGAATAATGCCCAAGACATTGACAATAATTACATGAGATAAAGGAAAAAAAAGAGGAGTTGAGGCCAGTCACCCCGATGGCAAAACAGACAAATGGAAAATTTGGTGAACTGCACGACAGATGTAGGTAATCTCCTGATTACCAGCACCCTATAGAGAAGAAGGAAACACAGAGGGATTAGGAGACTCAGTGTCCATGCAACTCCTCAGCTCCACCACTCACATTGATGAAGCCAGCTCAAGCCCTTAACGGTCTGGTGTTTGGGGACGACGGTGGTTGCTCCTGATATTTTCTTTTTTATAGTTGTTTCAGCTTTCACTATAGGCCTACTTAGTTTTTCTTTGTTTTGCTTTTCTTAGAGTTACTTTTTTTGGCTCTGTTGGTGTCTGATTTGGGGCTTATCTTGCCTTTGCTCTATCTCTATTCTATATCTTTCATTTTTTTATGGTTTCATGTTTAGGGGTTCTCATCTATAGCTCACACTTTCTCGTTGTGTTTGTCTATAACATGAGCATTATAAGGTTGAAGGTATCTCTTATCAATAGCTACTTTGATCAGTTGTATTCTCGAGAGGTCTATTCTAAAATTTGCCAATCGCTTCCCAATCTGAGTTTGTGTGTTCGGGTGGATTCCCTAGAGGAGTTTGTGTGTGATATTGGTGATCATATCTCTATTTGTAGATGTTGTATGTATTGAAAGAAATGATATCTTTATATTGTCAAAAAAAATGACATGAGATAAAGGATATTTCATTTCTCCTTTCAACATTTTGAAAATCTACAACTTTGCTTTTAGAAATATATGTAGTTCTAGTCTTGGAAGCATATGTCCTTTTGATTTTAGGCAAATGTTAGGATTTGTACTTTGGTACATATCCTAAACCTCTCCTTCCTAGTTGTTTAGAGTCATTGTCTAATATGTTATCAAGACTTGTATTTCCTTACATTAACCTGGAAACTTGTTTTTGTAATTCAACATTTTCAGCAAGATTTTTAGTTAAATCCAAATCTAATTGAGCAAAAATCAAAAGTAAAGTATCTCTTTCTTTACCAAAACATCTTAATGTGAGTGTGTGAATAAGATAGGTTGAGTTTATAATCATTTAATTTAGCAAGCATATCAACCTTTTCTTGAGAAAGAAGATTATTGTTATTTTCAAGAACAAGTAATTATGTCTTATAGCTCTCAATAGATTATTATAAAACTATTTAAATATTTTCGAGTATCATTTTCAGAACTAAGATTTTCTAGATTAATGTGAAGTTCATCAATAATTTTAGCAAGTTTCTTCTTTTGTATTTTGCAATCAATATATTTTTCATGAATTTCTTCAAGACTATCAACTAATTCTTCTTTAGATAAATCAAAAATACTTACCTCATTTATTTCTTCTTCATCCATTATAGCCATGAGACATTATATCTCTTCTTCTTCATTGCTTTTGCCATCGTCACTTGATTGATCCCATCCAGCAAAGTAGGTTTTGTCTTTCTTCTTGAATGAAATATTTTTTCCTTTCTTGAGTTTTGGGCATTCAAAACCAAGTGGCCTTTCTTTCCGCATTCAAATCACGTAGAAGAACAAGAAGGTACACTACAAGTTTTTTTAGAACTAGATCTCTTATATTTCTTACCATCTACCATCAAGATGCCTTCATCATCTTCATCAGTTGTGTCACTACTTTATTCGATGATGTTTCTCAATGATGCTTTGGTGGCGGCTTTGAATGCAAGATCCTTCTTTCTCACTTTTTATTGTTTAGCTTTCCCCTTTTCTTCCTCCTCAAGGGTGACTTTGTACATCTCTAAATTCCAATGAGTTGCGCCATCTTCAGTGATGTAAGATCGTTGGCTTCCTCGATATTGGTGACTTTGAATTGTATTTGGGAGGTATTAATCTTGTATTTTAGATACTTGATATTCCTCGCTTATGTTATTCTCCAGCACAATTAGGCCATTACAATGTTAGAAAATCTAGCATACAATTCTACAATGCTCTCCTTAGGTTGCATATGAAATAATTCAACTTTATGTTTTAGCATATCAAGTTTTAGTATTTTTAACTTGAGTAGTTTGTTCATGTGTTATAGCTATTTTTTGCCAAATTTCATAAGCTATTTCACATGAGGATATGTGATTGAATTCACTAAAAGATAAAGAAGAATAAAGAATGCTTGTTGCCTTTGCATTGAGTGTGTCTTGTTTTACCGTATCAGGTTTCCATATTTCTAAATCCATTGTTGGAAGTGCATATGGATGAGCTATCATCTTCCATAGTTCAAAGTTGATTCCTTGAAAGTAGAATTGCCTCCTTCTTTTCCTATAAGTATAGTTTGATCCATCAAACACTGGTGGCATACTCACATAAGCTCCTTCCAAGTTGAGGTAGCTAGTCACGTTCTACCCCATGCTTCAAGACCTGTTAGGGCTCCTTGAAGACCTTCTCTAATACCAAATAAAAAATATCTAGAGGGGGTTGAATACAGCTTTTGGTTAATTTTAAGAAAATTAAAATACTTAGATTACAGAAATTTGAGAGAAACAAGCAACCACAAGAGAACAAAGAGATTTAGAGTGGTTCTATCAAAAGATGTCAGTCCACTACCTAGTTGTTTTGAACTATGATTTTCAAATCATGTATTTTGTTCCTTTTATATACCAATTCACAATACACAAAATTTATCAATGTCTTTTGTGGCATAAGACTAACCCTCTCTTTCATATCAAGGAGAAGTACACCTTCTTTTACGGGCCACTGAAGGTCACCCTCTTCACCTCTTCCTTGACAGATGCAGATGTGTCATTGCTTCACCTCTTATTTAATAGCCAGCAAAAGAGTATCAAGTTGAGAAGACTCCATTTTCTCATAGGTTGCTGGACAACCTTCACTCCAAGAAGTAGCCCAAGAATAATACAACAATGAAGAAATAGGGTGGAGAAAGAAAAAAACAATATAATCTCACAAGATATACAATCAATCTCTAATGGAAAAGTGATGATGATCCACTCCAAAAAGGTTTATGAAATGTAGTATTAGGTGCATAGGATACTATATCTGAGCTAGGGGTTGAGGATGGAATGATAGAAACTTGAAGTAGTGGACCTAAGCTCTTGAGAATGATGGCAAGTATGTAGTATGCTCAAGGTTGTGTATATGATCTCAATTGTTGTTCAATTGTTGTATCTAAGTGTTCTAAGACCACTCCTATTTATAGGAAATGTTTACAAGTGGTAAGGACAACTTTAGAGAGTTTAGAGTTTTCTTACATGTCAATTAGCTATTTGGATGAAATTGACTATCATGCAACAACTATTTTGATCATTATTATTTTTTGGTTCTAGAACATTTTTAGTCGAGAAATTATTCGACCAGACACATCTTTAGTCGAGAAATATTTGGACCGAGTTTGCTCTAAGTGTCAAATTGGCTCTAACGCCTAAGTGTCATTCTAACTACTTGGTCAACTGGTTTAACTGACTATATTCGGACAATAAAAAGTTTGACCAAACCTGTCTCGGTTGAGAAGTTTCTCGACTGAGGTAATTATCTAATGAATCACATGTGTGAAAAACATATCCAATGTTTTATCTAATGAAACTTATCAACCCTAGAGGTTTATTATGAGTGTAGGTTAGGGTTTTGAGTAGGTTTTGTAAGATCATCACTTGACTTACATCATGTCTATAAAGTATTACAAAAACACACGAGCACAATTATATCCATGGTACAATCTTGATTTTCAAGCATCCAATCATATAAAATTGCATGGTATTTGTAATTGGATCTTGACTAAGTTCCTTGATCACCTTAAATACTTAATACACATGTTAGTAATATAATTTGGAAAATATTTGCATCATTGAAATATGAGTGTGGCATATCAGAAAGTCAACATGTCGTGGTGGCTCGAGTGTCCTGGTCTTGATGAACCTGTGACTTCAATGGATCTTGAGGTCTAGTAGAACGTCTGTGGCAAAGTACCACAACTATTTGGTAGCTCTTCCATGCACTTGAGTGTTTAACTTGGCTATCCATGGTGCTATTTTCTCAACTTCATTCCTTGGTCACTTGGGGTAGGTTGGAGTTGAATTTGATGACTCCTTAGGCTCCTTATATGTGTTTGGGTCCTTGGGATTATCTACCTCACTCCTTCCATCAACTAGTGTCAAAGTACCTATAAAACATACAAAGAGCATCCATAAAATCATTTAATGTAAAAGTAATTACTGGGAATAAAACATGCATTATGAAATATTTGGTTGTGAATAACGATCCAAAAGACAGAAGTTGAAGACCCAATCTAGGGCTCCGTTAAGGTCTTCTTATACTAGGAAAGTATATAAGTCAGATCCACAATTATTAGATACTTGATCCCTCCCCCCACCACCAAGATCACTAGGATCAATTTTCTCAAGGTTTAGGGGTTTATATTCTTGATATATAGTTGTCAAATGTTGAGAAGATTCAATAATTTCAAGGTGTCAAGATCCCTTACCAACTTGTCTATGAATATCATACTTAAGAAGAAAGATGTTCTCATAAGAACAACATATGTAGGTCTAGTTTTTAGTATGGAGTTAATTTGAATCTCTGAAACATCATATTTGATAACCAGAATTCTTTTAGCATTTCTATTTTCTACATATCTGATGAAAATAGTAACTATGGTTTTCAAACCAAGTTTACTCTTCTTATTTTTAGGTATTTTTACGTTTGCCAAGCAACACACCTTTAAGGTATTTAAACTAGTTTCATATGAAAGTTCATAAGGAGTTTTATTTATATGTTATAAAGGTATATAACTTAACATATAGTTGGCAATTAGGAGATCCTCCCCCAAATAGAGTGGTTAGCACCAAATTTTGGATAACATGGAATTGAATACATCAAGCAATGTCCTATTATTTCATTCAACACACTATTCCATTAGGGGTTATGCGGATAGTGGTTTCACATTTAAGGTGATGGAAAGTGGAAACCATACTAAAAAGTTAAGAAAGTTCATTTAAGGAATAATCACCTCCTCTATTCAATCAAAACCGCTTTTTATCTTCTTAGTATGGTTTTCTACTTGAGACATATACACTCTAAGATTTTCCATTTACTCATCCTTAGATTTCAGCAAATAAATATAACAATATTTTAAGAAGTCATTGATAAATATTACAAAGCAACACATACCATCTCAATCAAGAACTTTATTAAGATCACAAACACCTATATCAATAAGTATATTTATCTCTACTAATTTATGTAACTTCCTAGACATATTATCTTGAACACAAATGTGGGATATGTCATTATTAATAATATTAGTTTTAGGAATAAAAATCATGTAAACCATTTGATTTTTCATATTTTGTGTGACCTAAATAAGCATGCCATGCATCACAAGAGATAGTGATGGAAGAGCACAAATGAGATTATCATTAATAGAAGGAGTGTCACTACATCAAAATAAATACTAACTTAATTGTACCACGACATGTGTACCATGCACCTATGAAAGAACCAAATCTAGATACTACAACTATGCTTCCCTAGCATATCAAATATTATCTAGAATACATATTCCAAACCCCACTAACAAGATTCTTACTAAAACTAGTAACATGTAAAACATTTGGTAGCTTCAAGACTTTCCAAATGTGAGATTGGGGTTTAAATGTCAAAATCCTACCATTTTCTTTATGAAGAAATCATTACCCCAAGATATTGCATGCATGTTGTATGCCTGATAAGTAAGAAAAACCAAATCATCATAGAATATTTGAGATTGGACTTCTAAATGCAACAACCAATTATCATGTGAAGAAGTACTAACACTAAGTACAAGATATTGGTGTCTAACCTTTTAGAATAAGAGCTATCACACCCCTACACTGATCATATTCATTTATTTTTTAACATATGAAAACTTAGGTAAATCTATCCATGTTATCCTAACACCATGATTGGAGTGAGGATAAAGCTAATAACCAGTTCTTAATCCAATGGTATTACAAAATCCATTGAAATTCATTAGTACACTAATATATAAGTGAACATGATAAAATATTCCAAAGAATGAGTACTACAACCAATATATATATAAATATACATCATCTTAGTACCTAAAACCAATATGGATATTTCATATTTCCTTTGTTTAGGTGAAACTATTATACAGAAGGTCATGGATTAGGATAAAAGAAAATAATGTTTTTAATTATTGGTGAAATAAGAAATAGTCACAATGAGAATCCCAAACTTATTTAATTCCATATAAAAATTTGGTTTGGAGTGTGATAACACAAATTTAGAATGACTAAGGAACTCTAAGATAATAGATAGTTCAATAAATGATCACAAAACCTAATCAATAAACTATTTTCTCTCACTTGTGCTTTAAAATACCACATAGGGTAACACAATATTTCCACCCTCCAATAGAGAAAATAAATCTATTAATTTGAGTGACAATCTTTTGGAAATATTTAATATACTTATATGTATCAAATTAACTGTGGAAAATTTCCATCTTATTTATACTCTTTCCTTTAATATACTTACTTCCTTCCTCCGTCATTCATTTTTTATTGACAATACACTACTCTTACTACTCAAAAATATGGTTACACCTATATCCTACTCTTCTCCTTTTGTATTACTTGCTCTACTTTTGTTCATTATATCCTACTCTAAAAAATAAGGTCACCACTATAAGACAATATTCAAGTCCACTTATTTTAGGTACCATTTTGCTAGTTTGTATACAATTTTGTTAGATCCTCTTCCCATAAAAGCAATCAAAATCCTTGTATTCTCCTCCTCCTCCTCCTTATACTTCCTACTAATGCATTAAAATTTGTTTGTACCTCTTGAAGCACTTCAATGAATTGATATGCCACCTTTGAGTTTGTCCATAGATTGCAATTTGTAATGATCATTATCCTTGCTTGATCCATTCATGCCTCTATTACCCTCATCTCTCCTTCAATTGGACACATTCCACTCAGCTTGTCAACACCCCCTCTTATCCAGTCTCCACTGTCATTTTTTACCACCCAGTTAATGCAAGACAACTTCCTTGGGACACTCACCGCCACATCTACATTAATCACCTTTTGACCATCTGCTAGCCCTTACAATTGATTTATCTTCACCCTCCTTAGTACAGGTCACCTTGTGAAGAACATGAAGTGTTGTCTCCTCCTCATGATTGCATCTAACACACCTTTCATGTTGTATCATTTTCCATTTCTTACTTAGGTTATTTGTGACGATTCTATGATGTTCCACTAGCCAACTAAAAGATCGCACCCTCTATGTGAAAGGACTGGTCGATATCCTTTTCTTATATTTAATCAAAGACTAGTACATACTTCCTAAATTGAATTAGCAATATGTGCATGCTTCCCAATTCCAGTCATGTTCCCAACAGTCTTTTTGTGGAACTGGAATTTCACAAATTTTTGCAATTGTGTCCACTGTGAAACACTCTCCTAGGAATTTTGTATCCCATTCCCCATCATCCATGGCCAACAATAGTTCTACCATATCTTCTAATACTACTGGAATTGTATTCCCTTACAGAGTGATAGGTTTTCATCCACCTTGTATCCAATTATCTCACCACATGTTTATTTGGTCACTGTTGCATGATGCTTTACTTGTTTTCTCCATTATTATATTCTTTTGCCTTTGTATTGTTCTCCATAAAATGGATCCCTATTTTTCTACTCATGTTTGAGTTGAGTATATTTCCTTCATCGAGTGAACCCAATAAATATATCTTCTCCTAATGAAATTCCAAGTTGTCTTTTCTAATAAAGCCTCATTTTGATCCCTTGTTGATTTAATTCCCAAGCCTCCTTTTTCCATGGGTGCAATGACCTTCCTCCACGCCACCAAAAATTTTCCTTTCCCACCTTCCTTCCCTGACTAGATGAATCTTCTTACAAGTTGATCTACGTGGTCACATACTAAAGCTGGGACTACTTTTGTATGCATAATGTAGGTTACAATGAGTTTAGTGTCACCTTCTTCAATGTAACATGTCTTGGCAGATATAAGGTTATATTCACCCATCCTCTTATTCTCCCTCTTATCTTATTTGTCATGTCATTGTACAATGCTTTTAAGTTCTTCCTCTAGATAATTGAGACCCGAGGTGTTTTCCCATGTTTTCAACTTCTGGTATTCCAGTGACACGGAAGACATGTCTTCTTGTTGATCTAATTATATTAGATGAGAAAAACACACTCGGTTTGTCTTGTGATAACCTTTTTCTTGAGACCTCCTTAAATCTTCTTAATCACTTCATCATCACTCGTGCTTGTTTCTTTGATGCTTCCCCAAAAGGTATGATATCATCATCAGACAGACAATGCAAGATTTCTTTCTTCATCATAGTCACTCATGTTGCTTGCCATCTCCCTTCATTAAACTAGTCATAAATAGCTTGTCATAATCTTTCCAGGCATAGAACAAAGATGTAGGTCAAGGGTGGGTCTCCTTGTTATACTCCTCACAATTGTTTGAAGGGTTCCACTACTTCTCCATTCCATAGAAGTGTCATGTTTCATGATGTTATCATCTACACGATGCTTCGTATCAACTCCAGTGGAATTCTTGTTTTAGAGAGAGTTTTTGCAATAAACTCCCATCTCATCCTATTTTCTTCTTTGGAAAGATCCAATTTATTTGCCACTATACCTACAATAGTATGACATTGTGATTGATTTTCCTTCCTGGAATAAAACTTGATTGCATCAATGAAATAAACTCCCATCTTCCTCTTATTCATTGAGTGCATAACCTCCTACAATAGTATGACATTGTGATTGATTTTCTTCCCTGGAATAAAACTTGATTGCATCAATGAAATATGTTCATGCTTATATGGCGTAATATAGGTGACTATAATATTAGGCGAGTCCTTCATGCAAACGTTGTTCAAAGAGATCAGTCTCAGATGAAAACATGACTCTGGATGTGCAACCTTTGGCATCAGTAAGATTGTTCCCTTGGCATCTTTTTGGTCTATTTGTTCATGTCTAAATGGTCCTTGCATAAATGATATTTATACCAACTTTTCCATAAGAATTTTGCATCTATACCATAAGGGTTGGGGATTTTAATAGAGCCGTCGAGAACAAAATTTCATGTACTTTGTCTTCTCATGGTGATTTTCCTAGTGTTAGTCTCTAGTCCTCTATCAACAACGAAAACGTGCATGTATATCATGTACTTGCTAATGCTCTCTTCCTAGACCCTTATTAGTATAAAGTTATTTAAAGTAGTCTAAAATCATCCTTTTTAGTTTCACCTCCTACTCCACCCACCAGCCTTGTTAATCCTTGAATCTTATTATCTAATTCCTCCATCTTATCTCTTTCATAGTTGTCTGGAAAAGTGGATGTTCTGGTTAGCTAGTTCCAACCGCTCGCAATGAGCTCATTGTTGCAACTTTATGTCCTCCCACTTAATCTCCTTGTCCAACTAATCTTGAAGGTATATAACTCTTCTTTTGGTCTCTTCTGAGTAATGTTTTGTTAGCATCAACTGTGTGAGCAAGATCCTAGTGTGCATACTTCATTTCTTTTCCCCTTCAACTCGGTTGCATATTTTATCCCATCTTATTATAGCTATCAAGAAAGTTGGTTCCTCCTGTGTGAATCCACCCTCCTCCTTCCATGTCTCATCAAGAAACTTGGTATGTTTTGGATCTTAATGCCATGTAGCTCGTGTTCTTGACATTCCAATGATTTTCTTCCTTCCATCACTTGTCATGACCAATAGAGGTGCATGGTCAAAATTCAGCCTTCCTATGACCTCCACCTTCACTCCTCCCTCCTCCCCCGTCCACTTCAAGTTCCTCAATGCCATATCCAGCCTTTTTCATAGCAGGTCCCTTTTAAATGTCATCTGAGGACCACTTTCCTCCAAATCAAATAATCTGGAAGACTCTAGAGCCTCAACGAACTCCTCACATCATTATGATCTATCATGTTGATGTTGTTATTCTCAGGTACTTCACTGTGTACATTGAAGTCACCTAAAACCAACCATGGTTCCTTTGCATCTACCATAATAGATTGTAGCCTTTTCCCAAGAAGTTATCTTCCCCACCGAATGGTGCTACTATAGACAAAGGTCACTAGGAGTCTCCCATCCACCCTATAATGAATAAATTGTTTGTGACTCGGTATAACTTTAATTTTGTGAATCTCATGTTCTACAAAATCCATATTCCTCCAGAGAACCTAAATGCCTTCACACTATGTGAGTGAGATAGACCTATCTCCTTAATAATCTTCTCAACCCCGTCCCTACTTGCACACTGTTCCAAGACTACTACTACTACCAACCTTTACTTATGCATGAACTCTTTCAATTTATTTTGGGTATTTGAATGGCAAATACACTACACATTCCATGTGAACACAATCATCTATTGGACATGGTTATTATCAGACTCCTCACCCTCCTGACCTACCTCTTCCCATTGCACTTGGCCCTTTTTGCCTTTCTTCCTAGGCTTGTTTCCTTGGTTCTCTTTTAGGTTCAGAACGTTTTGTTTTTCAAGTGAATTCCTGCACTCCCCCTCCCGGTGACTGTGAACATATCTTATGTAATGGTGGGTCATCCTTCTCCCAAATCCCTTCATGTTCCCGTATTCTCTAGAAAATTGTTCCCCTGCCATATTTCATCCCCAAATAAATTGACTATTGAATGTTTGTCCTTTCCCCCTACCTCTCCTTAATGTGATTGTTGCATCTCCTTCTTCACTTGTGAGTCTGCTATGGTTTTGCCATTTGCATCTCCATGTGGCACGTGGTAGTTTGGCTCCTTAGTTGTTTTTGTATTCCTCCCTTCCCTTGTCTTGCTCTTCCTACCGCTCCAATCAATTTCTGATGTTACACGCTCCACCACCCTATTTGGGTCCTCTACCTCATGAACTTCCTCATCCTCCATATTTGTGTCTTTGAGGTTTTGAAACTTTTTCTACATGAATGTGTTTCAGTCCTTCCGCTACTAGTGTGGCCTCATTGACTTGCGTGAAAAAAGGTTGTGCATGGATTATCTACAAGAAACCTTTCATTTGATTCATGTTAACATCTTGATTTCTTGGATTAGCTACCATCTTCTCACCTTGTGTCTTCATGATTATCCTCTACCAGTCCTTCTTGAGGTGTCCTGCATGACCACACTTTAGGAAAATAAACAAAATATTCTTGTATTGTACCACTTGCTTCCTCCCATGCATGGATATGTATTATCAAAATTAGTAGTTTCCCACTTATACTTCTACTGCAATTCATGTGAATTTCCCTCTCTTTTGCATTGTGGTGTTGCAATCTACCTTGATGGGAAAATTGGATATTTTAACTCACACTACAAACTTCTCCGAGTGTGCACTGTATGACGAGAAATAAGGGTCCCACCATTGAACCGTAATATAGGATCCAAACATTAGCCATGGTCCACTTGTTAGGGCCTTCAGATTATTGTCTTTTTTCTAGTTGGACTAGGTAGTAGTCATTATCCAGGTCGATCAGGTTATAACCCCCCTCCAGTGTCCACATTAAAATATCTTGTCGCTAAGGGTCATATACACAATATCTCTTGCAATTAGCTTCACCACTACAACATATTTCCAAGGCTTCAACAATCCATCAAATGCATCCTCTTTGACTTCAAAATCAGGAACCCCTTCCATTGCCAACTTGATAATATCCTTTGGCCAAAGACAAAGTCCCAAGTTTTCAACATTGATGTGTATATAGTTGTGTTCTTTGCCCATCTAGCATTGTCTAGTCGCCTTATATGAACTTGCTTGTCTTTGTCTCTCCTATTCTTGGATTTGCCCCCACCCCTGGACAATTATGTTATGTGTAACGGTGTAAACAAGTTTACACCGAGCTTACCATTATCAACTTCCATTGTAATGTCCCAAGTCTTGAGACCTCAGGATAAAAAGATCTTAAAAGAAATGATTGGACTACCCATATCACCAAGGTGCACCTCCATTTCAAGGATCTCATCAGTAAAGAACTCTATGGTTAAACATGCTCAGCCCAGAGTAGTACTAGAATGAGTTACCAGTCAAGAAATTTATCATGACTTGTGTATAAGTGAGGGAAAAGAGTGAAATTAATACTTGTGGTGGTCTATGGGGTCGGTCGTCATTCATGAAACTCTATTAGAAACTTGGGCAGAGGGGGCTAGGTGTTACAAATGGTATTAGAGTCATAACCCCTCCACTAGGTGAGGTCCACATGGGCATGCGGCATTCCAATCTTGAGTTGTATGGTCCATGCATGTTGGAAAAGGTTATCCATGGTGATGTAGCCACCCTTGTGTTGGTATCCATGATAGGAAGCGTGTTCAGCCCAGAGTATTTCTAGGATGAATGATCAGTCGAGAAGTTTATAGTGGCTTGTGCATGAGTAAGGAAAAGTGTGCAGTCAAGGCTAGTGGTAGTCTATGGGACCGGTCATAATTTTTGAAACTCTATTAGAACCTTGGTAAATGGGCCTAGGTGTTACATCCATCATCATGTCCTGCAATTCAGTTAAGGTTTGATCACTTTCTACATATATCCTCATGGCTCTTATTTGATTTTGTATGTCCCCAAAGGTTATATGGATCCATGTGTTCCCGAGAGGTATCGTGTTCCTCCACCTTCAGCTTGGGTCACTGTCATCTTCTTGATGGCCCCGATCTCCTTTGAACCCTAGGTTCCCCATAGTTGCATGTGTTCATCCCAACCACCATTCCTGCACCATCCTATAACAAGGAATTTCATCATACAAATAATATTATCATCTCTTTTTCATGAGATGAATGTAATTATGAAGAATACCATAAAAAGTGTATCACTAAATCATTCAAAAGTAATTGGCATGCTACATTAGGGATATCAAGGGTTGTTTTACTTTTAGCTAATTTGGGTAAAAAAAAAGAAAATCATACTATATTAATGTATTAAAATTCCCTCCTGAGTGGATAATTTCAAATTGGATGTGAAATTCAAACATGTTAGTAATACACAATATAATAAATGTTATGAAGATATTGTTAAATAATCTTTATTTATTAAATGACCCAACAAACATTCCCAAAATTTAAAACTACGTTTTAAAAAAAACTAATAGGATTTTTGGTTTCTACACTTTATAATTAGTCTACATGTAATGTTTATACTAATTAGATCATGACAACTTACCTATATGGGGTGGAGAGGGGGTAATAAGTAGATAATGATAAATGAAATTGTAATAATACATTTGATTCGATAAGATTTCCTAATTTTTCTCCCGTCACGCTAAAGTTTTCCAATTTTTTTGCTTGTGGGCTCATTGTGTGTCGTTGTTTCTGAATTGGGGATGTCATATTATCTTCTACCTTGGAGTCAAAATAGGCAACCTAGAGAAGATTGACCTCTCTCTCTTACAGATCTTGCTTAGTACAAATCCTTTCTCTCTCCTTGTTATCTCTTCCCTCTATCTTTGGAATTTTTTCCCAAAATATTCAAACCCACTATGGGTATGTGGTATGGAGTATATAAGGATCTCCTTCCCCGCTTCTTCCCTTCTTCGACGCACCTAGTTGTTCGACCACATAGGAGTTGTAAGATCAATTTGCATTGACCAAAATGCTTCTGATGATCCGTCGAAGACAGTGATGAAGTTGTGGGCCTTCATTGTGGCGCCTACAACATTGTCGCAAGGTTTTCTTTTGCTTGTCAGATCTCCTTCATTGGGGCCTCATAGGGGTGCACAACACATGGAAAAGAGGCTTGAAGTTTAAAACTCTCCATCGTGCTTCTCCAATCAATATAGGTGATAGACTAGTGGTGATACACCACACCTATCTTCACCTCATTTTCGGTATGTATGTGTAGTCACCAGAGATGGTCCTGTCGTAGCATGCAGCATTTTAAACGGGTCTTGTTCCTCCTTACCTCACAACGAGTTCCTGGGATTGGCCTTGTTGGAGCCTGGTTTTGTGTTTCCAATGGGAAGGAGTTAAGGGGGTCAATCCCTTCACCCTCTTCCCAGATCCATTGCAGAGCTCATTCTTAGACCTCAGTTTACCTCTGGCCTCCTATCAGTGTCATTTGAGTTTGGGAGGGGGGACTAAAGAGGTCGAGGTCTCCTTTCTTTGGTAGGGTTTATCAATAGTTTGCAATCTTGATCCCTCGCTCGCTCATGCTCCACTCCAGGCCAGGCTCTAATGGCCAAGCTTTGAGGGAGGGGGATGCAAAGAATCAAATCAATCGACACGCATATTTTCCTATACAACCCTCATGCACATGGTTTCTTTTGTCTTGAGAGATGAGGGTATTTTCATACTTTGTGCCCAGTTTTAATCAACTCACTCGCGCTTTGGTTTGGGTAGAACCATGCCACAAGGCTGGCATTTATATGGCCACCTCAGCAGAGTTTGTCCCCTCTAACTGGGATTTTATGCACGTACTTTTTATTCGGATTTTTGATTGATTGGTTGTATTATGCAAATTCCACAATAAATCATTGGTTGGTCAGAAAAAAAAATTAAAATAATATGTGTTCTGAAATAAATAAAAAAGACTTATTGAACCATCCAAGATAACTTAATTTGATAATATTAAAAAGATCACCTATTAGGATTTTAATTATATAATGGAATTAAACCCTAATTCTTATCTAAAATGTTATTAGGGGTTGTGACTCTAACTTGGACTAGGATTTGACACTATACTCTCATAAGATTGAATATAAGGTATGTGCATCTTCTCAATTTATTTAGGAAGTGAAGAAACCTTGGTTTTTCATATGAAGTGTCTGCCTTGATTTTATTTATCTTTTGTTTGATTTTTATAAACCTCTAAAAATTCTCTTATTAGAGATTGTATTCCCGATTGGTTATGGAAATTGCACATTCAATTATTGATGGTCTTCATATATAACTTTGGCTTATGTATGGATGTTCTCATCTCTCTACTTGAAATGAAATGAATCTACTAAACTTATGATTGCCTTTCCTATTATGCATGGCTTAAACTAATATTATTTATAGTAGTGATACATGTATACAACTAAAAGTTAGGACGTGTTTTTCTATCCAGGGTGTGTTTTTCCATTCATTTATATATAGAGGGTGAGCATATTTCTATCCAGGGTGTGTTTTCTCACTCATAATTTGATTTAAGATCTTGTTGTGTCTCAACCCTATTTAAATAAGCATTGTCTATAATAAAAAATCATTTGTGGTTGATTATATTGTATTGTTGAAATGTTTAAACATTGTCTACAATGATGATGTTATTTTAATAAATTAAATTCATCATCTATTTTTGCCGAGACTCTTGAATAAAGTTTCATTTTAATATCTCATTAATTGGAACTCTCCTATTTGGATTCTTCTTGTTTATTCATATTTATCATAACATTCATGCAATATTCAGGGCAAATATAGTTAGCTCATAATCTAGAAAGGTGATCTCCTTTCTCTTTTATTTTCCTCTTTTTGGGTGATGTTCCTAACCCATCTAGATATAGTTGTGATAGAGGATGATGGCTCAAGTGGGACATGTACTAGATAATAGAACTGTGTGGATAGCTTGAGATGGACAATTTTCCCTCAACAAGTGGTCCTTTTGTGTGAGTTAAGTTTGTAAGTTTTCATGTATGATATGCCCTCCTTAATGAGGAATTGTGTCAGTGGATTATTTTTTAGATAAGGTAATACTTGGGACTTTTCCATTGCTAAATATTCATTTTTCTTATATATAGTCATTTTGAGAAATTCAAATACACCTAATCCATCATACTTGTCTATGTGTTTGGATTGAATGGGTTTATTCCTCAATTAATTAAGGAGTGCATCCCTATAAGATGGTATCTGAGCTTTTGTAGTTGATTAACCCAACTATTTAAAGTTTTCCTAACTTATTCATATACATATGCTTGTGTATGTAGTTAGATGACCAATTTATGTTGTTGGGTTTTTTTATATCTGAGTCGTGGAATGTTGATTAGGGTTTCAATCCCTTCTTAAATTGATCCCTCCAGTTTCCCAAGCCACTTTTTTGGTTGTGACTCAGCCTATGTTAACTATAACTATCCCTACCTCCCATTAGTGGTAGAACTTTATCTATGTATGAATTGACACTTTCAGTAGTTAGATCATATATGTGGGCTTAACAGAATTTCGCCTTAACCAGTAAGGGTTGTAGACTACCTTGGATAGCCTAAACTAGGTTAGAGTTAGTTTAAACATTAACTCTTCTCTTAGGTTGTTACACCCCGATCTCACAATTTCCTCAAATCATGAGATTAGGGTGTAAGATAGGATTTGTATGCAACACAAATAACACCCTTAACTTTTTCTTTTCTTTTAAACTCTTGTTTCCCTGCATTGAACCACATATCATCTTAACAAAGGAATCTAAACATTTCTTCTACTAATCAGACTTTAATAGTAAAGATACATGTATAAGCATTCACAATGTCTTTCACACATTATGCACATGAAACTTTCTAATTAGCATACATATCAAAGAGAAACAATATTACACATTGTAATTACAACTCTCTCTCTAAACTCTTACTGAGGACCTAGAGTGACAAGGATCGACTGACTCAACTAATCTCATACTTGACTCCTGTGGCAGGTCTACACTGAAGCTCTGACTATCTCCAAGTCCACGCGGTTAACCCTAAAAATGTTTGAGTAGAGGGGTGAGCCTACTCGCTCAGTGAATGAGTACTTCATGGAAACAGACTAATGCACTAATGTGATTGCATATATAATTTGAGTAAACGATATGAAATTTAACAACAGTAAATACTACACTGAGCAGTTCTAAAATAATATAATTGAAATAACAAAGAATGTAAATATTGCATCCAAAGAATAACTACAAGAAGACTATGCTTCTAGTCTTCCTTAACTCTTTCATTTATAAAGAACTCTGTGAAACTATATGATCATATTTTAACTTATGCCCTAATCATATGTAGTGTACTCTGCATATAAAGATCCGTAACAAATTCATGCTACGATCCCACCGTACAAGACTTAGCGACACACCCGGGAAATGCTAAGTCTGACGCCAGCCCTGCTCTGCTACAGGACCCCTGGCTCTCCGGCCAGAAACATAGGCTCTATGGCCTCAATGCACAACCACGTGTGCTCTCGACTCCTCCTTTAACCTGAGTACACCGGCGGAGGATCTCACAGGGTTACCTTCGTGACACACGCACGAATGGTGTTAGATAACCGAGATTTCTCTTTCCTCGTTTTTCCGTGACACAAGCACGGATGATGTTGCAACACGAGTTTCACCCCTAAGAAACAGACCTTCTTTTAGGGGTTCTACGGTGTTAGGGCACCTAGGTCTATTAACTGATTAACAGATAAACATCATAGCTCATGTATTCAACATATACCATGTCTCAGTAACATCCCTTTCTAGGGCATGTCATATCTCATTACCTGCAATTTACGAGATATGTATTGAAAATAAGAAGCCCTGCAGTATGTAGATATCAACTCAGAGAGAACAAGCATATAAAGTTAAATGCACTAGAAACATACAACTCAACAATTAAGCATCACCACATCTCATATCGAGACCTTTCATATTACCATAGCATGATTCATTGAACACCCTATCCTTAGGGTTTCATTTGCCTTATTCATTCCTCACATGACAACACCCTACTCTTAGGGTTTCATTTGCCTCATTCACTTGTCACATGGCTCTTATCATGATCTCATAAGATATAATCATTCACTAAGTAAAGATTGTTTCCAGCAAATCTTATATAATCAATATAGATATGAAATCATGGAAACTTAACTAAATTTAGATTTTCCATATCATTTACTGAGATATCACTTATCAAGAATAAAATTCAATTAAGATAACCCATGAGATACATCCTAACCAATTATAGGATTACTAGTCCTTTTCAATAAGGTTGAAACACTGGTGATGTCTCAATTAGGTTAAACCCTAATTACATCATTTGATATAAATCTGAAAAGCATTCTCACTAAGAAGTGTTGTATACGTATCTGATATGAATCTACCATCAAAAAGTCATTCAAATAGAGAAGGAATCCGTATCATATCAATTTACAATAACTTAAATCAAACGGACATTTTAGGATTTAGAATTCACATGCTAAGCATTTAGGGATTTGGATGTTATAATCAAATTCGTGCATTAGAATGTTTGAAGGAAGAACCCACTCACCCTAAGGTGTGAAAACACCTCACAACTGCAGCTCAACTCAGGGAATCTCGAATTCCTATCAAATCCCTAGCAATTCTCCCGATTCTTCTTCCATTCAACTCGGAAACCTTGAAAATGAGGGATTATGAAGAAAGGGTGAGAAAAGAGGGAATTTCGACATCATATTGGATCAAATCAGAGCATGGACGGAATATTGACATGAGAGAGAAGATCCACCATAAAAGTCTATGCAAAGGATCCAAACTTACTTGATTTCACCATTCTTGGGACCGCAAAACCCTAATTCAGCAATTCCTCCTCTTTCTCCACTCAAGCCCTAACTCTCCCTCTCTCTCTAGGTTTTCGTTTCTCTGGAGTGAATGACGAAGAATGAGAGCTGTGTGTGTGTGTGGTTGCTCATATAAGTCAATTGAGCTGCTTGGGTCAATTGCATATTGACCCAACACTTAACTTTAATTATATTGGCTGAATATTCAGTTATACAAAAGTTACTGTAATTCGTTTATTTCAGAGATCAAACATTCTCCAAAAATTATGGGAATTTAGCAAGTTGTTTATAATTGATCTATAAGGTTTTAGTTAAAATTTGAGATCATTTGGAGTTACCAATAAATAATTAAAAATAGAACAGTGCACTGCTATATTGCAGTCTGCAGAATATTCGACCGAGTTTGTCCAGCACAAACTCGACCGACACCCTTACTGTAGGGATTCAAAAGTCATCCAAAAATTATGCCAATTTAACAGAGTGTCTAAAACTGTGTTTTTCAGGCACAGTTAAAATTTGAGATCAATTGTATATACCAATAAAAAGATAAAATTCAATTACCACACTGCTGTATAATTCTGGAAATGTGATCGGTCGAGTTTGAAACTCGGCCGATAAACAGGTCAGAGCATTCTTCAAAAATTCTGATATTTTCCAATTTTGTTCAAATTTTATATATCCAAATCATATCCAAATTTGAAGTAAATCAGAGTTACACATAAAATACTAAAAATCATTTAGTGAGACATTCTACTTATCAAATTCTGTATTCATGCATCATTAAAACCCTATTTTGGGCCGATTAGGGTTTATGTTTTCTCAAACCCTAATTCACAAGACAAAAGAACATTTAGACTTCTTATCATAGTTAAACATCCTAATTGTGTTATCGTCATTAATTAGATTTCAAGAATGATTATTCCCATTAATCTTTGCAATTGTCTAGGTAAACCCTAGTTTACCAATTAAGCTCAGATGGGGTCGTAACATAGGTACTCTTCAAGTATGATGTCAATTGTGTTTGCCTTGAGAATGAGCATGCTTAGATATCGATCCTTTTATGCTAGATTAAGTTCTAGGTGTAAATTGCCTCCTTTTGTTAAGTTGTATCTTGAACTAACTCCATTAGGATTAGGCAGTCCAGCTTGCCTACAACATCGAGTTGCTTCAATATAGTGTTGCTTAAAGCTCTCTACCTAGGTGTCTAGTAGAAGTCGACATTCTAAGATCAATGTTCCCTTCTCCCATGCTATGTGACAGAGAAGCTTTTTGTACAGGCCTTTAGGTTTTTTGAAGTGTGAGAATCTTTTGGTGAAACAAAGTAATGGTAGAATTGTCAATACTAGTTGAATATGAATGGATGTGGCTATTATGGTTCTTGTATTGATTTTGGCACCAATTTTTGGATTTACATCACACATTTTTCAACACTAAACTTATTTTTCATTATTATACTAGATGTACAACAAAAATATTTTTTGGATTCTATCTGAGTTTTCATGAGCCAAGTTATGAGGTGTTTAGATAATAGAGGAGTCCTTTTAGAAATGAAACCACTAATTGGTTAGATCAATCCTTAAATCATAGATCTAGTGTGGAGCAATGATGAGAAGAAATTTTCGATTGGAATTTTATACCTTAACTGGCTTACCCCTTGTTGCCTATCTAGATGGTTAGTTAAGTTTTAGATTGATCCTCTTGGGGTGGAGTAGCATGTGGTCTTAGGATTATAATTCAACTTTAGGGATACATGTTTACTCATATGTGCATTAACTAACTCTTCACTAACTTCCTCAAATAATGACAATTAGATATAACTACTACATAACTAAGATAAATGTGTGAGTTTGTTAGGGTGAACATATGTATGTTAGTAATTAGTAAAAAAGAACTTGTAATTGGACTTGATGTCTATTTACCCATGTCTTACCTAAATTTAATGGTAACTCTATGGTAGAAACTAAGTTAAACACATGACGGATGCTAAGACTCAATGAATGTACATGTGTGTCGATGTGCTAATAACCAACTTGAAATGAATGAGAATTAAGTATATATCCTAAAATGTGTATTTAATGCTTGCAAAAAGATCATGAATTATTAGTTCAATAAGTTACAAGAAATGCATTATAAAGATCAAATATGGATAAAGCAGTGAGTTTTCTAGTTAAACCTAATATTACACCCAAACCTTGATTTTCCTAATAGACAACTGACACGCGTATAACGTGCACGTAATACGCAAGTATACGTGTCAAAGTAATAAGGGATTATGAGTCCTGAGTTATCAAACATAGAGAGTTGTGAGGTTAAAGACTACTACTAGTTAGGATTGATCAGCTAGGCCGATGATGAATGTTTGAATTGATTTGAATTGCCAAACTAACACGAAAGTAAATGAATTAATGGTTTAAGTAAATCAAAAATATAATGAATTCCTTAGGATGGTGGTTTTACCACGGATACCACTACAATCTATCCCACACACTAATATCTATTATCTTAATCCTTGGATAAGGAGCATGTAGCCAGAATTACCTACACCCATAGTGTAATTCACTACCTAGTCTAATGCCAATCCCACTCCCACAGTTATTGGTTTGATTAGTTAGGTTATTTATACTTATACTCTGGGTTTCTCCTCTCGTATATTCTCCACTTTTCCCAAAAGGTGTAATATACGAGTAATTATATGCTTTCCAACCCTTAATCCCTCTCCCGAGATGATTAAGCGCCTATTAATCCATTCATGGTGATCAAGCACAAATAGAACATGAAACTTTCATAGAGTTATATCCAGTAATAAAGAGATAACTTGATATTAATGTATGGAATTCAATTGCAGTGTATATCCGGGCTACTCCCGGATCCAAAAGAATTAAGGGGATTAGCCAAATATGTGAGACATGGTATCACAGTATATCGAAAATATACAAAACATAGATTTCGAGATACTAAAAATAGGAGAAAGAGTTAAGGAGTAAATCTGGAGGAGATGAAGTCGTTCCGCCATCATTTCTATCGCCAAAATGCCTATTTAGTCTGCCAGGTAGGGTTCCTCCACTTTTCTCTCTCTTTTCTCTTTTGATGTTGTCCCCCTCTGATAGATCTCTATGTTCCACTTCCAATGGTGTCTTTTATAGCCGTCTCACATGTTTAGGTTGAGAGAAACCTAAATATTATTTTTTATAATAATATGAGTTGGATTTAACACATACAATTAAGGTCGTCAGCGTCGGTGTCGGTACTACCGAATTGGAAGTTAGTACTACCGAGTTAGAGTCAGTAGAAATCCTTTTCTTTTCCGATCTGGAACAATAATATTTTTTATACTTCGATACCATGTTGGTACTACCGAGTTGCATGTCGGTAGTATCGACTTTGCTCCAGTAAATAATAATTATCTGTAATAAAATAAGCCATGAATTAATTCAAATAATTATTATAATTAGTCAAATATGTAAAATACATGTAAAATACATGCATAAAATATAAGAACTGATGCGTACATGATGTTATACTAATTTGATGAAATATGTATTAAAAGATATACAATTAAGAGCAATTGGAAATGAAATCAACCAAATTAGGCAATGAAAATAGTGACAATTTGAACACACATCACACCCCTAAGCTTGAATATTGCTCGTTCTTGAGAAAGACTACTCTTGGATTTGTTTGAAAAAGTTAGCAAGAAGACAAGTACTTATGAATAATTTTTTCTAACTGCCCTCCACCAGTCAGTCCACTGAACAAGTAACTACTCTAAAGCAATCAATAATATTCATAATGGATGTCCACAATAAGATCAATGAAAAACACTATCAATATGAAGCAGTTAATATCATGGCCAGTAGGACACATACTTGATGCACCATGTGATATCCCTATCCACATTGCTCTGATCTACCTAAATTAACTACTTGGAAGTAGATCCCCAAATAAACATGGATGAGGGGAATATTTATGATGGTGGCCTACCTTGCAGAGAAATGGGTAGAAAAGATGGGTGGCTATGAAAATAGGATTCATAAGAATCATCCAAATTATTTATGCAAAAAGTAAAAATATGATGCACCTATATGATGAATAGAATGTGAATGTATGACTTCTAATGCCTATTTTTTATTTTAGTGGAATGATGCATGCAATGACTGTCTCATCCTAATGATGAGTATCAGTGTAAAGGTGTTTACAAAAAAAATCCACAATCTCTTTCTTTATTTCGTAGATAGAATACGGTATTGACTTTAAAAATCCTTTTCCTCCTTTTCTCCTCTTTTTTTTTTCAATAAATGTAAAATGATATTGAACTCTTTTTTTTCAGTAACTTTTTTCCTGCCCTTTTATTTTAGCAAGATAAATTGTTCATGCTTGGGCTTTGTTTTTACTTTTTTTATTAGGAGAATGAGTAAGGATAAACACTTTTTTTGTTTGCACTCTTACATGAGAAAAGATCATAGAAATAAAAAATAGGTAACACCTTATGAAATATGCAATGCAAATGCAACTATAAGCAATTTTTTTGGTGCAAACTACAAATGCTCAAAAGAGATTATGATTTTTTTCCTTTTATAATGCAAAATAAAATGAACTAACTATATGCTTCCTATCATGCCATGTAATGCATACAAGAGGAAAATAACTTGGATTAAACTTGATCATCCTATGGTGGTGAATGAAAGGTGGATGAGATAACATGACTAACCGATAGTGTCTTTCCCAACCATGAGATATCCCCCTCCTATCAACTTGTGTAATAGGGTAACCTTGGAGTTTATTTCTAAAATTCACATTAAAGATTGTGTTACTGTTTGGTTGATTTGGAATCAAACATCATCGATATAACACAAACCATAGGGTTGAGTAAGATTTTTCATTCATTCAATATGTCTTCAAGTTGACTAATCCAAACAATTCCTCTAGTTATGTACTCTTAAACATAGCAAATTTAGCTTAAAGCACAAAGCATAAGAGCACATTCAGTTTCCAACAATTATTAGAATTGATACCACATCATCAAGAAATGGCTAATCCTAACCAAAATTTTATATTTCATCCACAATTACACTATATAGAAGTGGACCCTGAAAACAAAATGAAAAATCTAATTTTCTGGAACAAAAACATGTAGATGTATGATAAAAAGCAAAGATGCAAGAGGTAAAGATAGAAGCATCGTTCCATTCCTCCCCCTAAGCTTGAATATGACGTTATCCCCAATGCCAAAAGCAAAGGAAGACAAATGGAATGATTGTACTGATATGTGAGGTGATATCCACAGCAAAAGATGGATGGGAGGGATCCACATGAAGACATGCTCTCCAATAAGCACTCGAGCTTGGTGAAGTGTTGATGCTTTCTCAGCTTGTGAGATGTTGGTGATGAAAACTCGATATTGCCAACAGTGAAGTCGGTGATATCGAGATGATGTCAGAGTTTTCATGTAATGATAAAATGGTTGACTCAGTGCCACTGATAGAGTGTCAGTGGTACCGACTCAGTGCATCCCTGCACACTGAATACACATATCAAGGCACCCTTTTTTATTTGCATCAAAACTAAATATCACAAAACTACAAAATAGGAATGATAAAATAGAATTGAAAGTTTAACAAAATAAACCTGGTTGGTGGGTTGCCTCCCACAAGTGCCCTTATTTAACGTCCTAGACTGGACACATGTCAATCAACAATAATCAGGTGGTCATGGAGGAGGGTGAAGCTCTCTCTGTTTCTTCCTTCTAAACATCTGGTTCCTTGCAACAATGAGAAAAAAATAAATAATAGTCAGAAGACCAATGTGTATGGTTGACATTCCATTGCAAATGTAAATTATTATTGCAGGGATCATGGACATGAGTCACAACCAAGTCTTGACATGGGAGCACATGTATAAATAGGTAGCCATGAGATGAAAGGTATAATGATGATTGCTCCTTAATTTCTATGACCATCCCCAATGGATCACTCCTATCTACACATATTGGAGGGATTATATCAAAGGTGAATTTGTGTGCCTCATCCTCTTCTAATAATTTAGTTCCCCCACATTCATTGATATCCTCACAAAAATTCCCAAAATTATCATCTGGATATACATCCCATATAGGATCCTCCATAAGGAAATGAAGAGATGGGTCTTGTGGTGAAGGAATTATGTAATGGGTAATGGGAAATTCCTCCACCTTTTCACTCTCAGTATCATCCTCACTCTCTTCCTCCTCTCTAACATCACTATCAAATAAAGAACCTTGTGGATCATCCTCTCCTTCACTCATATCCCAAACACATGCATCAAAATTGTGTTCCACCTTGTTTGCATCATTCTCCTCATCTTCCTCATCAGATCCCCAATCATATTCAAGATCAATCCTAGGATTCAAGGGTGTGTGTGTGGTTTCAATGGAAAGATGTGAAAGAGGTGATTCTAAAATTTCTTTCATTATGTGTTCCTCACTATCTAATTCTGTATCCTCAACCTCAACTTCTTCCATTTTCTGTACTCTACCCCAACCTCCATTAGAAATAGGAATTTTACAATTTAAAACATATTGAACCATAATCCTAATATGCTCACGATGAATTTCGATTGAGTTTTTCTCATGATGTGATGAAGGTGGACTCAGACATCTATAACCTACGTGTGCATTTCCACACTTAGAACAAATAGGGGCCATGTGCTTTTATTACTTTTTTTTAAATGAAAGAAGACTAACTACAAAGAAATATTTAGATGAATATGTGCAATGCTTAAACTAATAGTAAAGTTTTATGTAATGAAAAATGGGAAGAATAAAAAAAATACAAAAGGAAAATAAATACAATGGCCTAGAGTGGTCGATCCTAACATTTTATAGTGTTAACCATGCCAACTCCCCAACAACGGCGCCAACAACTTGACAGGCGTATAACGTGCGTGTAATATGCAAGTGTATGTGTCGAAGTAATAAGGGATTATGAGTCCCGAGTTATCAAACTCAGGAAGTTGTGAGGTTAAAGACTACTACTATTTAGGATTGGTCATCTAGGTCGATGGTGAATGTTTGAATTGATTTGAATTGCCAAACTAACATGAAAGTAAATGAATTAATGGTTTAAGTAAATTAGAAATAGAATGACTTCTTTAGGACGGTAGTTTCACCACGGATACCACTACAATCTATCCCACACACTAATATCTATTATCTCAATCTCTAGATAAAGAGCCTGTAGCCAGAATTACCAGCTCCCGCAGTGTAATTCACTACCTAGTCTAATGTCAATCCCACTCCCATGGTTGTTGGTTTGATTAGTTAGGCTTTTTATACTTATACTATGGGTTTCTCCTTTCGTATATTCTCCACTTTTCCCAAAAGGTGCAATATATGAGTAATTCTATGCTTTCCAACCCTTAATCCCTCTCCTAAGATGACTAAGCACCTATTAATCCATTCATGGTGATCAAGCACAAATAGAATATGAAACTTTCATAGAATTATATCCAGTAATAAAGAGATAACTTGATATTAATGCATGGAATTCAATTGCAGTGTATATCTGGGCTACTCGTGGATCCTAAAGAATTAAGGGATTTAGCCAAATATGCGAGACATGGTATCACAGTCGATCGAAAATATACAAAACATGGATTTCGAGATACTAAAAATAGGAGAAAGAGTTAAGGAGTAGATATGGAGGAGATGGAGTCGTTCTGCCGTCTTTTCTACCATCAAAATACCTTTTTAGTATGCCAGGTAGGGTTCCTCCACTTTTCTCTCTCCTTTCACTTTTGATGGCATCCCCCTCTGATAGATCTCTATGTTCTGCTTCTAATGGTGTCTTTTATATCCGCCGCACATGTTTAGGTTGAGAGAAACCTAAATATTATTTTTTTATAATAATATGTGTTGGATTTAACACATACAATTAAGGTCATCAGTGCTGGTATCGGTACTACTGACTTGGAAGTCAGTACTACCGAGTTAGAGTCAGTAGAAATCATTTTCCTTTCCTATCTAGAACAATAATATTTTTTATACTTCGATACCATGTTGGTACTACCGAGTTGCATGTCGGTAGTATCGACTTTTCTCTAGTAAATAATAATTATCTGTAAGAAAATAAGAAATGCATTAATTCAAATAATTATTATAATTAGTCAAATATGTAAAATACATGCATAAAATATAAGAACTGATGTGTCCATGATTTTATACTAATTTGGTGAAATATGTGTTAAAAGATATACAATTAAGAGAAATTGGAAATGAAATCAACCAAATTAGGCAATGAAAATAGCGACAATTTGAGCACACATCAACAATATCAACAGCTTGGTCATTGGATACAACATGGTTAGATCATTGTGGTAAAACCTACAAAAATGCTCAAAATTTAGATATAAGCTTAATACTAAAACCAAAGGAAACCCTTTTTGTTTGTCAAACTCTTCAAGTATGTTAACATCTAATCATTTAAAATAATAATATTAATAACAATAGTATTAGTAATAACATGAATAATAACTATAATAAGGGTAACAATCATGATAATAATATCGATGGGCTTTTTCCCTATTCAATTTTAGTTTGAAAATTTTAATGGTTATTCTTATAATTCCATCTAAAACTCTAAGACTTAAGAAGAAGATGAAAAAAATGATAATCTCAGATTTATCATGTGAATGAATCTAAATGATTACACTGGATAATAGCTTACTTAGTTCAATTACTTATGCTTATGTGGTGGAAAATTAAGAGGCCTTACTAAACCACAGTGACTTTATGTACATAATTCCAACACTAAAGAAAGTTTTATGGAAGTGATGCTTATAGTAAAAAGAAATGATGATGACAATAACACCACAATGTTGGTGACCCTATTAAGTAAGACAATATTAAGTAACCCTATAATTTAGTTTAACTCTCTTACATCAACTATTAGTATGTTAAAAATAGTGGAGTCAGGATACTTAGACTTTCATGGATACTACTAGGTTAGTATGTGACTTAGTACACTAGTTATGGTTTCTTAGGTTTCAGGGATGAAATTCTCTTTTAAGGGGTAGAGTATTGGAAAATGCTAAAAATTAGGTAAATCTATCCATGTGAACTTAACACCCCATTTGGAGTGAGGGTAAATCTAATAACTAATTATTAACCAAATGATATTCCAGTATGCATTCCTTAAACCATAATAAATGAGTGAATATGATAAAATATTCTTATGTGTGTATGATATCTGACACATATATTCATATGTTAAGTGAGTACTTAAAACCAATATAAATAATGCATCTTTCCTTTGTTTAGTTGAAAACTATTATAAGGAAGTCATGGTGTAGGATAAAAGAAAATAATGTTTTTCATAATTGGTGAAATAAGAAAATCCAGTAACAATGGAAACCCCAAAATCAATTAATTTACATGTATAAATTTTATGTGGAGTGTTCTTGTAACGATCCCCATTTTTTAGTGTCCATCGATTAAGAGAAGACCTTAAAATCGAGGATCATTACTCTATTTCCATTTATTTGAACATATAGTGTTTGCAAGATTGTATAATGAGTTCCTATAAGGGGTTACACGAATTTCTCATAACTAACTTATACATATGATAAGAAATACAAACTATCTATCTAATCCTCCTTGAACTTATCTTTGATATCTTCAAGATTCCTTGATTTATATCTTCAACTAATAGATACATGT
Source organism: Alisma plantago-aquatica (assembly GCA_963693085.1). Taxonomy (NCBI): domain Eukaryota; kingdom Viridiplantae; phylum Streptophyta; class Magnoliopsida; order Alismatales; family Alismataceae; genus Alisma; species Alisma plantago-aquatica. The sequence continues at coordinate 816,638,291 of OY856409.1, read as the reverse complement.
TAGCCTAAAATGCCAAAAAACAAATGGATCGGTGTATTGCTATATTATGTATGTGGGATGCATACAAAATTGTGCATATATGGTAACAACATATATTTTCAACCATCAAATAGATGCACATATAAAGTAGTATTTTCATTAATATAATATAACCCATGTTTGTCAAACCACCTTGGGTATAATTGTGAGAGCCTATAACCCTAAATGAGATTATTCAAAACATAAAACATATTACTCATTATTTAAACACAAATCCATAAAACATGGTAAATTAAAATTGTTTTCATCATTCCCAAATGCTCAGAAACATTTACATAAGAGCCCATCAACTTGTTTTATTTCATATAATCCTCAATATTCTTTGCAACTACTCTATAGCCTCATCTACAACATAAACTTTACAAAGGAACACTATTCACACATTCCACATATACAAGCATCAACATGCTATCAAAAGCTCAATTCAATCAAAATATCATATACCACTTTTCACCCAGACTTGAGATTACAAGGACGACTACTAGACACACTAGACAACTAAACAACCATCTCTACGGTTCATCACCTCGTGTCTCTCCTTACTGCCATGGTTTTTCTGTCGATGTTGTCAATCATCTAAAAAGATGTGGTGACCCACGAGGTGAGACCCAGTCCCAATGAGAGATATAACTCTTCCAAAAGATATTTAATTACATCAGATTAAATGGTAGATAACTGAGTTGAGAAGATTGAACATTTTGAGTGTGCTAAATAGATTAAGCAAATAAGCTTAGCAACAAGTATGATTATCAATGTATATACATGTAATAGGTAAATCCATTTCTCTGGATAGATATCTACTCAAATTTCATCGAACTGGATCTAATAACAATCATCATCATTAATTTGACTATATCATATGCCTTGCTAATGGCACAAGCAATCTAGTAACATAAGCATCCCAGACATCATGAATATGTCTAGTAACATAACATGGCTATCAATATTGGCATGTCAAATAAAGGGAACATCTCTATATCATAAGTATAACTAACAGCATAGCACAATTAACTACATAGGCATGACTAGAAGTTTAAGCATTTCTAATTACATAGACATGGCTAGCAAAATTAAACATAGCTAGCAGTATCACCTTAACTATCAGTGTTAGTATAGTTGACAACATAAACATGTTTACAACATGAGCATAACTACAGCATAAGCATATATGTCATCTCTTATTGTACTATACATGATCTTAGTGAAAAGAAAGCAAACAACGGTTATCATCCAATATGAAGCGTTGTGTATAACCCTAAATAGATATGATACACGACTGTCTTACATCTTTTATTATGCCCTGGGGAGTTTGAGTCGTACCAATCAAAGTCCAACTGACAACCGCTTGGTCACAGTCAGTTCCATATAAGATCTAGGAAGAGTCGGACTCCAAGATCTTCTCCATACTCAGTCAGTGCAAGTCTGCACTATGGTGACATATAGTCAAACTGCAAAATAGTGACATATAGTCTTGTAACTAGCACACCTTAGTACAGGTCATGGCACAAGCATCCATGATATTCAAACCCAATCACTGAGGTACAACCGCAATTGCCCTCTAATCACATCATGTTATAATCACTGAGACCCGACCACAGTCATTCTCAAAAAGTGGACTAGGTATGACCGCAGCCATCCTCCCAAAACACTTGGTGTCAGGATGATAAGCACCCTGCATACTCAATAGTATGTGCTCTAAGTTTCCCTTAGGAATACTCGTTTCACCATCCAACAAGTTTTGATACTGAAGATGGTTCTATGGCATAGGGCACTACATGATTAGGGTTTCACTTGATTAGTTATATCCAATTGGGTGAATTAAGGCCGCATCAAACAAGTGGACAAACAAATCCTAATTCATCTCTAGAAAGCATTGCTATATAACAACTTCATAAGATATAAAATGTATGAGACATAATTTCTCATCTCAATACCACAGGAACTATTCACCTGTCAATCAAAGAATATACTTGTGATCACATCATCATCACATGGTACTATTCATTTCCATTCAAGAGACTACACTTGTCATCACACTATCACAGGATATAAATCCTTCACAATATCATAGGGTATTAACCCTTGTCATCATAAGAGGATTACACCTCATTCAGGGATCAACCATGCCCAAAGGTCATTAAGACCATCACATAATTTCTTGCAATTTCATCATTATCTTTCCATGCCTTATAACAAGGCTCAACAAACATCATCGCACATGTGATGCACGAGCTCAACATGATATTGCATTTAATAACTAAAAGATGTTTATAGGATAACATTGTAGGGTTATCTTTGCATTTAAGATCATTCCTTTATTATATCACATATAAGGAAGCTATATGATTGGTCATCATCATACTTATAGTGTACAAGTTTAGTATAACAAAGCATAAATCATAAAGCTATGATGACCACTAGTTAACACATTAAAGTTTCAATCATTCATTAGGAAGGATATTCCATCATTATATTAATCATTTAAAGAAAGATAACATGATTAACCATCATTCTCTACTTGCATTAGGGTTAGGCTTAGCAAGGTAAGTTACATTGAAGTTATATCTCAGCATTCATTCACAAACCTCAACCCATAGCATCCCCATTTAATCTTGGATGCATAAGGCACAACATCATCATCACATTCCATACTATTCTCAAGTATGGATCCACACATATCTCAAGGTGTAACCATTAGATTATAGTATACTAGAGCTCCACAGTAAATAAGAGAGACTCCATTGTTCTATTATTCCACTAATGAAGGTTGATCATAGTTAATCACCATCACCTGAGATCATTAGGATTAAGTGTAACAAGCTATATTGCATTAGGGTTATATATCAACACAATATGGTCATTATCCATTCTATTAATATGAGGGTAAAGGTAAGACTACATTAGTAAGGAAAAATCTCCATTGGTTCCAACATCATTCAACCCATATCACCATACCACAACATCACCAAGAACCATTGGATGTTGAAAAGGTAAGACCATTGGTTATTTACATAAGTAAACACCTTAAACCAACCATATGTAAATCCATCGAGTTGTGACCTAGAAAGAGTCACCATTAAACCCTAAACATTGCTTATTTAATAACATAAAGGGGTAACCATAGGTTGTGGGATTAAAACCCATAATTGGTTGTACATTTTAAGCAATCCATCATTTCAATAATCAAGCTCCTTAAATTGATCACGTAAGGGAGATTCAGATTATTAGAAATCATATATAATACTATAGGTTTCAATCCAAACCATTGGATGTTGAATAATCAAATCTGAACCATTGAATCAAGTCCAATATACAAAACTATTAGATGAATAAGTGTTAGATCCTAACCATTGGATCAGGTTCATATTTCAAAACCATCCATTGGAGTATAAGTCTAACCATTAGATCAATTAAACCAAGAACCCATTGGTTTAGGGCTTAATTGATGCTAAACTTACACCCTTAAATCACCATTGGTGATGATGACCTGATCCACCATTATTTGTGATCATTAATTCGCCATTGGTTGATAGAACAACACTATATTCATTTAACACCATCGGATGTTAAGCTAATATCATCATTGATCGATATCATCATTAGAGAATCAAACCATTGCTCATTGAGATTCCAAGAGAGACTAACACTGAACTAAGGTGTGACTATCAGTTCACACCATCATTCATCACCCTTGGTCACCACCTTTGGTTGTCATGAAGACCACACCATCGGGTCATGTGTTTAGAGAAGAAAACAACCTAGAAACCCTAATATGAACCATCGGTTGATAGGTTCTTAGCACCATAGGTGGTGATACCAACCTAAATTAAGTCATTTCCTTCCTTAGGAAGAACGTGCACATGATTACATGTTCATATAGAACAGGAAACAAAATAGGAAACACCATAATAATCAAAATCCCAAATAAGCTTAGCTTCTTAATGCTTAAATCCCCATTTTCAAGCAAGAACATGAGCTAACAAGCTTATAGTAAGCAATATCAGTAAAGAGGGTTATAAAACTCGCCTCTATTGAGAAGAATAGACTTCTAGAAGCAAGAAACTCGAGCAAAGAAGGGAAGAAAACCCAAGTTTTAGATCTGAACTCGGCCAAGTAGGCACTTTTCACCACAACGAAGCAAAACCCTAGAAGAAGAAGCAAGAAAGGTAGATTCTTGAGTTCTACAACAAAGTCTACCATGGAGAAGCAAGGTTCCAACCTGGACAAAGGTAGGAGGAAGAAGAACAGAGAAAGAAATGGAGGAAAAAAGGGATACTTACTTTTTTAGGTCAAGATCACCAAGAACGAGATTTAGAAATCCTAAAGGAAGCAAACCATAACCCTAGATGCTTCTACCAAGAAGATCCACACCTTCTTCTTCCTTGGGTAGAATATCCACACCAAAAAAGTAAGGATGATGCTATTAGAAGGAGGGAAGTGGTAGAGAAAAAAAATTCATCTGGGAGCTTCAGGATAGATATATAAAGCTTGAAGGATAAGGTAGAGAAGAAGCAAGAGGTGTACAAGTAGCTCCCCATGTGTCCATGGCCTTAAACTATTAAGGATATACAAGCAGACACACAAGCAGCTGACCCATCATTCATGGAGACATAATTTTACATTGGTTGTTGGTTTTCCAAGCTAAACAAATAAACCCTTGGTTGATAGCTCCTAAACGTAGCTCATCCATAAAGGGGTAAACCCTAAAATACCCTTGAAGAAAACACCTCCAAACCAAGGTTCAACTAGGCTCCCCAAGGCTCAAAAAGCTAAAGAATGATAATAGAACATTCAACTGCCATAATTCCAGTGACAAATTGCAAACAAAACCTATTAATTGGGTAAATTGCATTAAAGTCCCAAATGTGCATAAAATTGCATAGCATGCACAAACAGTGTCCAAATTGGACCAAATTTGAAACTTAAGCTTGTCACATGATACCAAAACATATCACAAGGTTATATTAGAGTTATAAGACTTCAATTATGGTAATTAAACATCTTTAACCATTTAAGCAAGGTTAAGGGTCTCTCAGTAATCACCTTTCTCTATCCATCATTGGACTTAGGTGAACTGCCCCTTGATAGGTTTAACCCTGGGTTCAGATTATCAGAGTCTACTTTATATGATAGAAGTATTAGCTCTATAATTGAACATAAATTAAATAAACATCCAACAATTATCATTAATCTTCAAGAAAACTCGACAAACTTCAAAATTCGATAATCTGAGTAGTCATAAGAGTAACCATGTACCTTATGTAGAACCATGTAGTACACTTCAAGTATGCACAAGTAGTCCAATCAATAGATATAAGAAATCAATCACTCAATCAACATTATCTACATGTATGCATACTACATATGTGTCAATGTGTATTCATAACATGCAAATAAGACCTAACCTAGAACTAAGACTAAGGTTTAGGGTTACATAGGGTTTGGAATAGGAATAAGGGCACCAAACCCTAATTCCTGGCATCAGGACTTATTAGAGTTACAAGCCCTAATTAGACATTATGTGTGAGCCTAATGCTATCATATCATGTTTCATTAGGGTTATAAAGCCTAATTATCAAATCTAACATACAATTGCATTATGAATATCTAGGTCAGATTATTCGCATTTAGATTATAGCAACATATACACATTGGTATAAAACTCTAATTATCCATGTATGTGATTATTGAGCTAGAAACCCTAATTATTCATCATCATTATCATCATCATTCTTGGGTTCTTATAATATTTAGAAACATTCAGTATTATCACAAAGTAAATGTATTTACTTATTTGAGAAACATATTAATCAACTCTAGGGTTTTAGTGTACTAATCACATTAGATCCATATAACCCGTATACTTTTAAAGCCATGATAATATTCATTCTTTGAATTCATTTTATTCGTGATTTAAGTGTTTTTCTGATCAAACCCATATATAGTTTCACTATCGTCGCATCTAACATTTAATTACTAGAATTATTGCAATATAACCCTATCTAGGCCAATCAAAGATTGACACCTCAACAACCTATACATTATCCAATATAAGGAGGGATTGGGTCCTAACCAATGATCCTTGGCCATATCAAACGGGAACTCCAGCACGTCCAGCTCTTTGCAACAGGTCAAAAAGATGCTACTACCCTTGTGCGGTGATTATAATTATCACGCACTTGGGGTTAGTTTGGTCCCTCATATTTCATACCTTCATCTACCTCGCGAGGCACCCTTTGTCTACCTTGGGAGAGCCAACCTAGTGGATGACTCCTCAATATGACCCTACCACCAAGACCATCTGAGGGTCTAGGACCCTTTTTTATACCTCACAGACTTGGTCCATGGGTTATTGAAGCATGGGGTTGTTGAAGATGAGGAAGCTAGATCATGGGGTTGCAAGGTACAGACCCAAGATAAAACACTAAAAAAGTAGAGTGAAAGCTTATCTAAACACCTTAGATGTGTAGCGGGTCTTGGGGTGATCGTTGTGGACTAATGTGGCATCTTTCCAGCTTCTCTCCATGCTCAGGTTCGATCATCTTCCCTAAGACATCTATTGTACATATCCGCAAGGCAACAAGGTCAAGCGGTGGTGATGCAACTGGGTACAACAACAATTGTGGTTTGTATGGTTTCCAATGACACGATCAGGGGTAGATGGGTGTCCTTATATAGACACCTAGCTTAGGGATAATGGCATTCTCTACCTGGCTCGCTACATGTTGTTGGTGAGATTTGGGTGTTATTCAAAGTGGTGATAATAACATATGCAACTTGGCTTGATGAGTTTGTGGCAGTCTCATGAATCAAATGGGACAAGTCCCATATGAATCAAAAAAAGTAGGGAGGGAGAACAAAACCAAAGGGGAGACCCATCATTGCTGGTCTCTCATTCTTGACTTGGTGACAACCCAAAAACCATTTGATCCGATCATATGGTCCAGACTGGGGATGATATTCACACACCAAAGTCCTAGATTTTTAGACTTTATTTTGACAGATATATATTTTGTGTTAATCTCCTCACTTCATAAGAAAGTAACAAACTCTCTAAAAATTACATAGAAACTAGGATAAACCAAACAACTTTGAACTTGGATATTATCTTCCTTTTGGCCTAAACTTTATTCAAACAAAGATTGAGATCAAAATGACAAACATAATTATCATTTTCTTGTCATACAAGCATTTACTTAAATAAACCACTCGGGTCACATATAATCTTATAATTATCTCAAAACTTGGATTCATCTATATTTAGTCATTATCTCACGTGCAACCAAGAATTAGGTCAACTTACCTCTATTTGATATTTGAATATTTGGATTCCCAATAGAGGCAAGATAAATGCTATTTTAATTATCCATGGTATTTCCTAGTTTGGAATCCTCTAGAAACTTGTCAGTTATCTCATGGAGAGTTTCTCAATCACCTCATAATATTAACATGTTCAAAAATATGCACAAAGTTCCAATTTTTTTATCTTATCTACCAATGGGCCTATTTGTCATACAAATGGCCCAATTTGGCTTAACTTGGATTCTGAGGCCCATAACTCAATCTTAGGCCTTCCAAATCAATCAAACCATTTTATTATTCTATGAATTACGAAATTAAGTCTTGAGATAATAATTTATTAATCCAAATTAATCAAATCCGAGGATCTTACAGATCTAACACAAGTTCATTATGACTAAGTACCTTCCAGTTAAATGAGGATTCAATAGATGACCACATAATTTAATTAAGAAACTAACTTCTCTCACTTATGATTTAATATATCATAAGGGTAACATAATCTTTTTACCCTCTAGTAAAGAAAATAATGCATTAATCTAAGTGTCAATCTATTGGAATAATTAGTATACTAATATTTATCAAATTAACCAATGTGTATCAAGTAGGATATAGTGACCATCTTCTTAATAATATTCCTTTAATAAATATACTTCCTTCCTCCACCATTGTATGATAAGGAATTTGAACATAGAAACAATATGTCATATCATTTTCATGAAGCAAATATAACTAATAGGGATACCACAAAAATGCATCAATTGAGATGACCAAATTAGGGATATAAAAGTTATATTTACTTTTGGCTAAATTTGGGTGAATAAAGGAAATCCTAAACATTTAACTTTCCTCTTAGGTGGATAGTGTCAAATTGGATTTTAAAACCCAAACATGGTAACCTAATATAAAATATAATAAATTTTATTTTGATAACGTTAAAGAGACATAATTTATAAAATGACCAACAACCGTTCCTAAAACTAGAAACTAATATGGTTTCTGGATTCTACATACATTAGTTAGTCTATCTTAAAAACAATTACCCTGATCGGATGATGATAACTAACCTATTTGGGTCCTAGAAGGAAATAAGTAGATAATTTAAAAAATATATCATAATTCCTTTGATTTGATAACTTTACCTAAGTTTGTCTTCTATCACACTTAAGTTTCTCCTCTTGTCTACATCAAGGCTCATTGTTTGTCATTGTTTCTGAATTGGTGAATGCCATATTGTCTTCTATCTTGGGGTCAAAATAGGAAACATAGTGAAGATTGACCTCTCTCTTTTGCAGATATCATTTTGTATTGATCCTCTATATCTATCTATCTATTTTTCTCCATTCTTGTTTCCCTCTATCTTAGAAGTTTCATCCCAAACAAATCAAACCCTAGTTAAGTTAGTGATGTCATGTCTATAAGGATCTCCTTTTCCCCGTTCTTGATTTTTAGCTCTCCTATTATCTTGATTGCATATGTGTTGTAAGATCAATTTGCCTTGATCAAAAGGCATCTAATGATCTGTTGAAGACATTTCTGAAGTCATGGGCCTTCATTGTGTCGCCCAAAGTGTTGTAGATGAGGTTTTTAGGTGCTCAATGGAACTCCTCCAATGGGTCTCATAGAGGCGCACAACATATGGAAAATTGATATGAAGTTCAAGTACTCTATGTTGTGCTTCTTTGACCAACATACATTACATATTCATGGTGAGCTACCAAACCTACTTCTACCTCCTTTTCTATATGTGTAGTCATCAAATATGTTCCTGACACAACCTACATCATATTTAAACGGGTCTTGCTCCTCTCTACCTTGCAATGAGTTTTAGGATTGTCTTGGTTTGATCCTAGTTTTTTTGTTGCTTCTAGGAAGGAAATCGGTCCCTTCTCCCTCTTATTGAATGCATGAAAGAGGTCGTTCTTGGACCTCAGTTTACCTCTGGCTTCCTATCAACATTGTTTGAGTTCCTAAGGGGGAACAAAAGAGGATGAAGTATCCTTTCTGTGGTAGGGTTTGCCAGAAGTTTGTGAGCTTGATCCCTTTCTCATTATCCACTCCATGCTAGACTCTCATGACTGAGCTTTGTGGGAGGGATATGCATAGAATCAGAATTGAAATGTTCATATACAACCCTCATGCATATGGTTTATGTTTTCCTAAGAATTAAGGATATTTTCATACTCTATGTTTGCTTTTATTGAACTCATTTGCACTTTGGTTTGGATGGATCCATGCCACAAGGTTGGAACTTATAGGGCCACCGCAACTGGGACTGGCCCCTCTAGTTGGGGATTTTATACAGGTGTTCTTTTCTTAGGCTTTTTTATTGGTTGTATTTTGTAAATTTCATAATAAACCATTTATTGGTCAGAAAAATTAAGTAATATGTGTTTTAAAAATAGAAAAATAAGACAATCAACACGTCCAAGTTTTACAACCTAATTCAACAATTTTAAAAAGGTCATTTCTTGGGGTTTTAATTAAATGATGAAATTAAACTCTAGTTCTTAACTAAAATGTTACTAGGTTTTTGGAACCCTGACTTGGACTACAATTTGACCATGTACTCTTATAGGACTAGATATAAGGTACATGTATCCTCTTGATTTATTTGGTGATAATGACAATTGATACCCTGATTCTTCCATATGAGATATCTACCCCAATTTTTCTTATCCTTTGCTTGACTTTTATGAACCTCTAAAAATCCCTTAAATTTTGAGATTATATTCCTAATTTATTACAAAATTTGTGAATTCAACTACTAATAGTCTTTTTTCCTAAATCTTTCTTATGCATGGATGTTCTCATCCTCACTACTTGAATTGAAATGAAATTGACTAAACATGTGCTTCCATTCCCTATTATGGGTGGCTTAGAATAGAAAAAATTATAGTAGTGGTACATGTGTACAACCATACATTAGGGCACACTTTTTCTCCCCAGAGTGGGTGTTTCCTATCATTTACATATAGAGGTTGTGTGTATCTCCACCTAGGGTGTGCTTTTTCCACCCACACTTTGGCTTGAGATCCTATGGTGTATTAGGCTTACTGATATAATCTTATTCTATGATTGTTTGAATGCACTACTAATTATTATGGTACTAAGATGTTTCCAAGGAAAGTTCTCTAGAATAATGTGTTATCTTATTACATTAAATGCTTCATCTATTTGACCTAAAAAACCTCTTGAATATACTTCCATTTGACTATCTTGTTAATTGGAACTTCCATATTTGGAATATTCTTATTTGTTTATCTTTGAACTAAATTATTCATGTACATTTTTAGAATCTTCTTATTTCTTCATCTTTTGACTAAATAATGCATGTATGCTTTATACTACACATAATCAGTTTATGTTGATTTCCTTTCACTTTTGTTTTCCTCTTTCTGGGTGATGTTCCTAACCCACTCAGATATAGGTGTGAGAGGATATGTCACATGTGGGACATGTACCACATTATAGAACCATGAGCATAGATTTAGATGGCTATGTTTCCCTTTACAACTGATCCCTTTTTGTAAGTAAAGTTTTTAGCTTCTCATGTATGATATGGCACCCTTAACTAGGAACTATGTAGTTGGGTTGTTTTTGGATAAGGTAATAGTTGTGATTTTCCACTGTTAGATATTCGAGATATTGTGTGTCATTCTTTTAAGTATGCCTAATCCATCATACTTGTTTATGTGTTTAGATTGGATGGGTTTATTCCTGAATTTAGTAATGAGTGAATCCCCTCTCAGCCCCACTCCTTACATCTTTTTTCTTGGATCATTGTTTTTTTATGATTCTTGTGGTTCCTATAAAGATTTGCAAGGTGATCAAACTTGTCACATTCATAGTAGATGTGTTGAATCTCAGAAGCAATTTTCTTAGTTTTTCTCAAGTTTTTTGCCTTTCTTTTAAGGTTGTTTGGATTTTGGGTGAAAATTATTATGTTTCTTCTTATTTTGACATCACTAACAAGGTTGAAATAAAGTTGGTCATTCTTTTCTACTTCTAGGTGAAGATCTTTAGTTTGTAGTATAGTGTTAAGACTAGACATGTTCAAATTTCCTTATCTATGATGAATATATTGGATACATTATTTTTAGTAATATGATAGCTTTCATGTGAGTGATACAACTTGCATACTATCTTTCATCTCACAGCCACCAACTACACTTATATATGTGGTGTGGGTATTCAAATAACTGGGAATAAAAAGGCTTGTTACCCACCATGTTGTGATCAATACACTACATAAAGGCATAGTTTTTCCATGTGTTTATCATGCGTACCTAATTTATCATATAAGTCCCCATAACCAACTCAGAACTTATGGTATATATCATATAGCTTAGAAGATAAGAACCATGGCAAAGATAGAAAATTTCTATGGATAACTTGATGAGAATCACATGATATAATTCATTGTGGCTATCTAGTAGATTATTTGAGGCATTGGATCAAAATGGAAAGATGTTTTCTTTTCACTTGGTGGAGATATGACATGCTTAATCCTACAAGGTATTCGAAAATTTTATCCTTTATTGACATCTACAACATACAGACCAACAATCTTCTCTGGCCTAAGGGACGTATGTCCTCCATACTCATCATACTTATAGTATCCATACTTGTAGGTATCTAAAGAGATGAACATTAGATTTTGAAACAAGAAACAACAATAGCAACTAAAAGTTATGGATCTGTCTTCACTAATTTTGGAAATATGAGCTAATAGTTATTATTTTAGGTAAATATACTATTATAAAACATAATCAGTCAACAATATGTGTTAGATCAAAGATGAAACATACAAAATGAGTTTAGAAATTTGATCCAGGGGTGAGAAAGCATTCGAAGATTAACATCAAAAAGTCAAATCATTCCACTTCTATGCATGATCATTCTGGTGGCTTTCCTCCCACGTTCAATCCCCTCCCATGAACTCAGGTCTTATCTCCTAGTGCTAGCAAGAGAGTATGGTCAAACTGTCTGTTGGCGCTATGTGCCATTGTAAATCACTTGTCACACAACATGGAGTGGGAAATGGAAAAACATTTACGCTACTCAATTAGGAGGTTGGGTATGTGGTCACAGTGGAAGCAACAAAGAATAAGATTATCAGAATACGTCACACACATCAAGAAAAATGAAGGTCATGATAATCAATTATCTTACTAATGTTATGTGTAGAATTTGGGGTGTCCAGTTTTAAGTGTTTAATGTTTAAAGAGTGTGCTAATAGAAAATAACATGTGTCCTTACATAGAAATGAAGAATACTGAAAATATGCCTGATGTTTGAGATATTATTCCCGCTAAAATAGTCCTTCATCTATTTGTAGTTATTATTGTATATCCAACCAATGGAACCAAGGAGTAAGACATAACAACTATTGTAAATAAAGATAAATGATGAAACTTGATGGGAATATTCAATTAAATATAGATCATATGTATATCCAATACAACAATCCATCCATTTCGATACACAAAAATCTAATTAGATTAAAATATTTTCTTGAATAACAATCGAATATTGCTCAATAGGTAAAGGATGTTGGATACACCTTGAGTAGATGGAGAAAAATGGAAACTCATTCACATATCATGTCGAGTAGTTTGTATATCCCACTAGTATCCAATGAAATACTACTCAAATATCAAAACTCAAAATGAATCTACCTAGGTTAATAGACAACATTTTTTGTTGATCTGGGTATGAAATGGCTTCCCAGGAAGATAAATTAGTTAATTAAGGCATGTTAATGTTGTATGACATTGGGACTATGTAATGACAAATATAAAAAGATGTGAATCAAAGAATAAAAATAAATTTTTTTTAATTGAAATGTGATAAAGTGGGTCGGGTATAACTTGGTGCAACATGGAGAACAGGAGAATGGGAAACACACACATTTTTATAACTTTATATCAATAAATATCATTAAACCATATAAGTCAATCAGCCTTGAATTCACATGCCCTACATACCACAAGTTTTCTTTCTATCCTATCCATGAGCAGTTTGGAAGCTTGCCTACCAATTGTGATAAACTCCCACCTCTAACTCTTCCCAAAAATTGAGAACCAGGTGGTCAGTTCCTTTCATCATATAGAATATATTATTGTATGGAGCCATCACAATTTGGAGTGATAACACTGATGTACTCAAAGTCAATGGTTAGCATATCAAAATCTACTTGACAATGGTCAACATGGGAATTGACCATCCACTTATGATTTTTCCACTCCCTCCAATGTTTGAGAAATAGGTGTTGAACCATCTATGTAAAACAAAGGCTCTTATCAAGAAGAAACCATGTATTTTCTTCCATTTCGTGAAATTTTCCACTTCTTAGATTAGTTGCATAAATTTTCCATTTTCATCATTTGAGAACGTAAGCTACCATATTTTTAAATTAAGGTGAAGGACACATTGTCAAACCAGTTTAAAAATGCATCAAGATTGATAACCATATCAAGGAAGAAACCATGATTCACAATTTTAGCATAATGGGACTATAAGAACCACCTTACACACTGAACTATAAATGAATTTGTTCAATGATGCAAACTTTATTATACACTTCTTCCTCCTTTTTCTTACCTTCCATCAAGCAATAAGAAACAAAAATCCACATAGTATGACAAACCCTAAGTTTGGTGTAGCACACCCCCTTTCTTCATCTACTTCTTCCATGCCCTTCTCTATATATAATAGGGGTGTGCAACCAAAAGTAAAGAAATGACACCAATGTGCACAACAAGCAAATCATGTGCATCATTAAAGAAAGAAAATGCAATACAAATTAAAAATGAAAAGAGATTCACATCTTCCTTCCATATCCCTTTTTCCATTTTCCATCTAGAGACGCCATAAATGTCTCAAATTGTTATCTTTTTTATGCATCCTAGTTTTAGATCATTTGCACACTTGTTGATATAAGAATTTATATGAAGTTCCCACAAACTCTTATAGATACTTGAGATATGGGACAATGGTGAGGAACCATTTTTGAGAAGCGAAAACATAAATGAAGATAGGTCAGATGTGTTATGTGATCTCAGGACAAATATGGAGGTAAGAAATCAACATGATATTAAGGTGAGTCAATCATGTGGGATCAAAAGTATTCATTTCGTGATTATTTTGGATTTTGTGTTAATCAAATACAGCCAACATTTAAGTTCAGGTTGGCATCACATAATAACTCTCCCTCAACATAACCCTAATCATGTTAGGTGACTAGGAAAATGGCGGTGGGTTACCCATGTGCACCTATCCCTTGTGGTTACCTTTCTCTTGTAGGTCCAAGGTCTCGCTAGACCTCGTGGCTCAGTTTAGTGTTGGATTATAGAAGATTTGGCTGACATACGGGGTCTAATGTGACTCAAGTAGAGGGAGTTGGAAGGGACCAACCCTATGAACAATAATGAAAATCCTAAGATGGAACTTTTTGGGGATGGGCAACCCAGTAGTAAGAATGCCCTCTGCAACTAGTACAAGAGGGAACGCCCAATCCTGGTTTTCTTATCAAAAACTAAGGTAGATGAATCTTTGTTCAAGTATGTGAAGAGATATTATGACTTTTTGTTGGGTGTATGTCTATCTAGTATAGATAGATCATGAGGCTAGGGACTTTGGTGGAAGGATGTTGATGTCAATGTACTTGTTTTTTCCAACATCATATTGAATGCATTGTTTTTGAATCTAGAGGAAGTACTCAATAGAGGGAAATGGGTATTTATGGTTGGGCGAAGCAACAACATAAGCACAAAACATGGGATCTTATGAGGATTTTGAAGAACGATTTATATTTTCATGTTGTTTTTTTGGGATTTTGATGAAATTGTATCTTACAAGGAGAAAAGTTAAGGCCTTCCAAAGCCAGACAGGTGTATAGAGGATTTTAGGGATGCTATTGATGACTTCTCTCTTATGTACCTAGGTTATGATGGAAACCTATTTAATTGGCAACGGGGTCTAACAATGGATAGTCTGGTTTGGGAAAGACTGGATAGAGCTCTGGTAACTTTTGAGTGGATATAGATGTTCACTTACTATAAGGTTTTTCACCTTCCTATCTATAAATTTGATCATGCTCTTATTATCATTATGGTGGACATGAGAGATATAAAGAGAAAGAAAAGGAAGAAAATATTCCAGTTTGATCCTATGTGGTTGGCAGAGGAGGAGTGTACCAAGTATATCACCAATTTATGGGATAGGGCTCGTACCACTATTTTACCTGACAATATTTTGGGTTGTGGAGAGAAACTAGATGCATGGGCAGACAATAATTTTGGTAACCTGAAGGCAAAGATTAAATATGGGGAGAAACTTCTTGAAGATGAATAGAGAAAATATCTTAATAATGTGGTTCTTTGCATGTGTTGTGGGCTTTTAGAACAGTGGCACAGGTTGGAGGACTCATGTTGGTATACCAGGGCTAAAATCAATGAGATGAAGGTTGGGTGATAAAAACACAACCTATTTTCATCATAAATCTTCCCATAGGAGAAAGAGAAATTCTATTGAGAGCTTGAAAGATAAGTTTGGGGTGTGGAAAAATGAAGACAAGGAGATTGAATATTTAGTCCTTGGTTTTTTTCTAGTCTCTTTTCGGCATGAGTAGTCCGTCGGTCTTTCAAGAAGCTACTACGGGGCTAAAAATCTGAATTGACGAAGCTATGAATAAGTTTTGGAGGCAGATATTACAAACAAGGAGATAGTAAAAGCTTTGAAGCAAATGCCTCCAAATAAAGAAGTTAGACCGAATGGGATGAAACCTCTTTTATTCCAAAACATTTGGTGTGTAGTTGGTAGAGATGTTTCTAACTAATTAAAGGTGGTGGAAAGATCAAAGAAATGTTGAGTAGGTAAACATGATTCTCATTGTTCTTATTCCAAGGGTTGAAATACATAAGGAGATGTCTAAATACCGGCCTATATGCCTATGTAATATGGTCTACAAAATCTCTTTTAAAGCTCTTATCAATGGGGTGAAACCCCTTATAGATAGTACAGTATCGGTTAATGAGAGAGCTTTTTTTCCTGGGAGAATGATTACAGACAACACCCTTATCACCTATGAGATATTTCCCAAGATGAAAAGGGGCACAAAAATTAAAAAAAAAAGGTAGCATGGCCCTAAAATTAGATATGTCATAGGCCTATGACTGAGTAGAATGTGATTTGTTGGACTTTGTACATAAAAAGTTGGGGTTTGGAGATATATGGAGGAAGATGATATTTGAATGTAGATCGACTATCAACCAATCTTTTTTTGCCAATGGTGACCAATCAATGAGGACAATGTCTTCCTGAAGATTGTGTCAGGGTGATCCTCTCTCTCCCTATCTTTCTATTTTATGTGTTGAAGCTTTTTTACTTCTATCCTTTCTACCACCAAGAACAATTGTTTGCATGGGGTCAAATTTAGTATTTTTTCATCATGCATATCTCACCTTTTCTTTGTAGATGATAGACTCTTTTTGCTAGTGCCTCTCGCAAGAATGCCTTGTTTTAGCAGATATTATGAGCCAATACAAACAAGGATCGGTACAAAGGATAAACTTCTAGAAGATAGAAGTCACTTTTTGCAAAGCAGTTCCATATTCCACACAAAAAAGCACTTAAAATCTACTCAAGGTGAGAGAATTCGATAGACATGCAAAGTGTCTTGGACTGTCCATGTCAATCGGGAGGTCTAAAAGACAAGTGTTTAATTTTGTAAAGGAGAGAATTTGAAAAAAAAACTGTAAGGTTGGAAAGAAAAGTTGTTGTCTAAACTGGGTACAGAGATTCTTATTAAAGCCATAACACAAGCCATACCATCATATATTATGATCTTTTCCAGATACTAATGAGCATCCTTACATAACAGAATCACATAGTCAAGCATCAAAGATGAGACTCAGCAAAATGGTTGTACTGGACAGCACGGTCGTGCCAAGGAAGACCCAAAACGATCATGTTTTCCAACATGATCATGGTTCCAAAGCCCAGAATGCCCATACTTAGTAGAATGGACAACTACTCCAAAACCCAAAATGGTCATGTGCCTATGCACAGTCATGGTGCCACCTACCCACCATGGTCGCGCTACCCACCACAGCTGTGTCACTAGAATCCAAAACTCCAAAATCAACATGACCTCAATTTCATTTCTCAGCGCGGCCATTACACCCCAACACAGCTATGCTACCTTATACTTTTCATGGTCTTGCTTCCCATCATGACCATTCTACCAGAAAACCTAGTAATAGTTTTGCGTTGCATTTCCCATTCTATCCCCACATTACCTAGTGCTTCCCCATGACCTATATATACTTGAGTGGCAACTAGAGCATGAGGTTGACCACTCTTAGCTACTTCTCAGTCCCTCTTAGCCTCCTGTACTCCATTTCCACTCCATTTCACCTCCATTCCATCACCTTCCACCCCCAAAACCCTCCTTTCTAGGGTTTTTGGCCACTTTCCACTGCACACCATGTCATCCCACCTAGGAGGAGGGAGGTGCATGAGTTGTTGGTGCTAGGAGGTGGAGAAGGAGGAGTCTCCACCAAGCTACATGGCTTTCCACTCCTCTACTTCTTCTTCTTTCTCCATTTTCATTTTTTTTGTTCTATGAGTAGCTAGGGCTCTTAGGTGGGTTGTTTGGGGTCAAAAATATTACTTTGATACCATGTTAGGGAAATTGATATACAAACATTATAATTTCATTTTCCAATGATTGTGTTCTACTTTTATCTCATTTTCCATGAATTGCTTTATGGTTTGTGCTTGAATTCACCTTGAATTGTAGGGAACTTGCTTATATGTAGCTAATCTAGGAATTGCTAGCTCCTAGGTCCAATTAGTTGATCCCTAGATAGCTATTCACCTTCCTACATGTTGATCAATTATTATAAACCTCAATGAGAGATCTAAGTAGCTAGTTTAGGAGCATTTAGTGTAATTGTCTTGCAGCTTCCTAAAGGCTAGATGGTAGGTGACGTGAGGCCCAAAATCTCATTTCCTCCTTCCATTACTACCCTCGACCCCTAATTTCCCTAGGAGCTTCTATCCTAGAAACCTAGACTTGATTAAATCCTAATAGAATTCCACCTAAACCCTAATCCAAATGAGCCTCGTAAGGGTGGATAGGAGGTGATAGGGATTGTTGGATCTAGGGCTCTAGAGAGGGTGAATAGAGCTTCAAAAACTCTCACATGATATATTAGACCTTCAAATTATATCAATTAAAACCAATAGCTTAAGTGCAATTTGAAGTCCTAACTAACAAGCATAGAAAGAATGAGAGAGATTGAAAGCAAGCACTTGACAAGGTCATTTAGAGTGGTTCCACTCTCCAAACTAGGAGAGAGTCAGTCCACTACCTAGAGAGGTCACCCTCTAGGATTTTGCAAGTGCTTTCCTCCTTGTATTCACCAATAAGAGTTACAACACAAGACCACCAAAGGACTTACCCATCCAAACACAAAGAGTCTTCCACCTTACCAAAGACTTACCCACTTTGCAAGAGTCTTCCGCCTTCTTCCAAGGACTTACCTACTCTTAGACAAGTCTTTAGCCTTTAAGGGACTTGCCTACTCTTCTTGGATCTTCAGCCTTTGCCTTCTCCTTCACCTGGATAAGATCTTCACCTCTTCTTCAACCTTGAAGAAGAATAGCAACAACTCCACCTTCACTCAGAGTAGCTTGCTTCACCTTTGCTTCATGGAGGAAAGGGGTAGGGAAGATGGAATGGAATGAGAGCTTTACAAGCACAAGGAAGTAACTCTCTTACAACTGGACTATCTCACTCATAATCATGAAATGAAGTGTAAACTATAGAGATAAAGGGGTGTAAGGAGTTGCAACACACTCAACTATAGCAAGGACTTAGAATAGCATGAATGAGCAAACTTGGAATGAACTCCAAGGGGTCCTATTTATAGATGGGTGTGTTCCGTTGAGTGTGGGATCACTTAGGGTTGAAATATAGTCATTTTCCAAGTTGCAATAGATCTATTCTCACCAAAAGAAACTCACCAATGGTTATAATCACTTTTTCTCTATTTTTAGTATAGTACATTCGGTCAAGTTTCAATAAAGGTAACTCGACCGATCCACTAATTGACAAAGCCAATTTTCAAACTATCAGTCGAGTTTGTTCTAGGAAACTCGACCGATAAGCTAAAATTAGTTTTACTCAGTGAGTCGGTTAGTCAAGTTTTGTGAGTGTGCAACTCGACTGATGGGTCATCTTTAGAAAATTCATCATTGCATCAGTCGAGTTTCCAACTCAACTGATAAACAGCTTGTGACAAAATTTCTAAATTGACATTTTAGTGATTAAACCTTGGAATTAAGTGTCCCTAGTTTTTTTCTCACCTTAGTTACAAGTCATATCATCAATACAAGTGATTACAAAAATTATCTAAGGTCATTTGGAGTGTTTTCCATTTTTGACTTGAATTTGAACAAGCTAGGGCTTGTGTAATTTGATCCTTTTCATGTACTTAAAGCCTGAAATAAATTTTGAACAAACATATGAGGTACATAGGAATGGAATGGTTAAGTCATTATCAAAATATGGGCAATGTATAACTCTCAAGTCAACAAGGACTACTTCCCCTATACACAACCTACCCCATCCATGGCCAATTAGTTTACGATAATTCATTAGCATCCATCTTGTTGTTTGGTTTGGTAATCTAAATGAAAGAGTAATGTTTGTATGTTATCACCCCAACTCAATTGACAAGTACATTCCCCCAAACAGCCCACACTTCCCATAATTACATTAAAATACGAATTTTTTATATTGCTTAGTTAATGCTTGCTTAGATAATCTCTTTGCCTTCCTAGTTAATTGTGCTTGCTTTTGCCTTGTTCTTGCTAGTTTAGGTATTAAATTTCTCTTTTTCTTAGTTTGTTAGTCTAGTCTTAGTGTTAACTCTTGCATGTGCTTACTTAGTGTAACTTATGATTTACTTGCTTAGCTTCCTTTCTTTCTCTTTAGAATTATTTGTCTAGGGTTCATTAGGCTTTGATTGATTGCTCCCCTTAATTAATTGCTTTTTCACCATAGGTATAACTAACAAAACCAACATCAAACCCTTAAACCCTATACTCTGCAATAGGAACCTAGCTCAAACTAACCTAGATCTAGTGTCCCCTTTTCTCTCTTAGGTTCGACCCCTAACTTTCCGCTTTCCTATATTATAACATGACCTTGTGTGCTTGCGAGTGAAGTGTGTAAGTTTATGTGAGCGAGCCTAGTAGGGCTTTATAAATTCAAAAGACCCATGTTTTGTGTTGCCCAAGGGTGCATTAATACAAATTCAATTAGTTAGGTGTCAACCTCAAGGTGAGGAAAAACACACCAAGATTTTGGTGCCATTGTCGGGGAAAAAGGTGCTCGGCCTAGATAGTTAGTTTAGCTTTGATCTTTTCCTACTTCCATCACCATTGTTATTCCTTATTCATTATTCTTTGTATTATTTGTGCAAATTGGTTTGCTAACTTGTCCTTTTTTGTTTGGTTTTTCCTTGTGCATGTGACAAGCAACCCATTTAAGATAATATGGAATGCCAAAATGCACCTCACAAGCCACTCCATGAATACTTCATGTCTAGAAACTTCAAATTGCCAATTGCAAGGAGAGTTGATCAAATACCTAAGGAGCAATTCTCTGTCCCTCCTAGTTTTATTGGGATCCTACCACCGTCTACTACTTGGAGAGTGAGAACTCTAAAAGTACTTGGATTCTTTCTTGAAGTATGCTCTACCTTCAGGACCGACAACCAGTGATGACTTCATTTGGTTCACTTTCTTCTCATTCTCGCTCAAAGACAAGGCCAAAGATTGGAATGACTTGAGAACGGGTATCATGAGTAGGGGAGACATGAAGAATGTCTTTATGAGCAAAAATATACTCAATTGCAAGGTTGACACAACTGCAGTGAGCCATAGTAAGTTTTAATCAAATGAGTAATGAGTGTTTCATGATGCTTGAGAAAGATTCCAGAAGATGTTGAGAGAGTGTCCACACCATGAAATCCCTTTGTAACATCTTGTTCAATCCTTTTACTCTGGTCTCTCTCTAATGGGTCAAGCTACAGTGGATTCTTCTTGTGGAGGATATTTATGGCTGAGCCTTCAGAGGAGACATGGCCCTTGATTGAGAAGTTGGTGGAAAATTCAAGGATTTGATCTTCTAGCATGATTAATGATGATGATTGACCCTTTGGTGTGATAAATATGGCTCCTAAACATTCAATCCCACAATTGATGAAGATTCTTGGAGAAATGATGAGCTTTATGAAGAATCAAGTGGGAAGTGTTCCTTGCCACAGTTAATTTTGTTGAGTTCTTTGGTGAAGAAGTGAATACTCCTCATTCTCAAAGCTACTCAGAACAAAAAAGTCCAAGATATAGCTCAAGTTTGAGGATGAACTTCTATCTAGTTTGAAATTCTTTGATGATGTGCAAAAGAATGTGACAAATCTAAACAAAAGGTGGAGCATCTCTCTTCAATACTTTCTCTTCAAGTTGAAGCAAAGATATCATCCCAATCCAAAATGAACTTTAATGAAGCATGTGGACCAATGGGCGCCTCACAAGTTTCTATAGTCTACCTCAAATGCAACTATAGCCCAATATTAATTTCAAGGCCATCCTAAGGCTTATATACCTCTTCCACCTCCATCATTACAACCATCCCACCACTTCACCTACCACCTTCAATTTTCTCTTACACTAAAATTCCAATACCAAGGACCACCTCCACCTCCTCCACAACCACAACCCGCTTCCCCTCTCCACCATGAGTAAAGTAGTGTTATGATAGTTCTAAGGAGTGGAAAAGTCATTGAGCAACCCAAGTTTCAAATAGGAAATGGTCATGTGAGCCAAGGGCATGTTGATGAAACAGGGCCAAAGAGACCAAGTAGTGATATTGTGATTCATAGAGTTTAAGATGATCCAGTGACACCTCATGTTGAGAATGTAATAGTGTGTGTTTGACCTTTTACTCTGTTTGTAGGTTCTACAATCCATAACGTTCCATCTCATGTTATGCCAAAATAAGGGCATGTTGCAAAAGCAAGTGACCCATCATTTCTTGAGGCATTGGATGAGCCTCATCATCAAAAAGGAGACAAAAACACAATGTTGACATTCTAGAGATGTTTTGGCAAGTTAAGGTGAATATTCCTTTGTTGGATTCTATCAATCAGATTCCATCTTGTGCCAACTTTCTTAAGGGTATGTGCACTATCAAGAGAAATTCAATGGGAAGGATACGTAAGAAAATCAAGTTCACATAACAAGTGAGCTCTATCATACAACATTCACTTCCCATGAAGATGACAGACCCAGGACACCAACTCATACCTAGTACATAAGGGGACATCGCATAGACCAACCCCTACTTGAATTGGGATCTAGTGTGAATTTGATGACATATAGTGTCTATGTGAAGCTGGGATTAGGAAAGTTGAAACCCGCTCATTGCATTCTCCAAATGGTGCACCGCTCTATCAAGGTGTCGAGAGGAATAGTAGATGATGTTTTGGTCATGATAGACAAGGAAAGAGTAGCAATGTTCTTGGCTAATTTCATTGTTCTTGATATGGATCCAGAGGATAGGAAAATTCCCATCATCTTGGGAAGGCCATTCCTATCTATGCCTAATGTTGAGATACATGTGTGTTGTGGCACAATGACAATCTCCTTCATGGACATGAAGATAAAGACCAATATGTTCAAGACCCCAGTCTGGGAAGACCAAGATGAGGATGTTGAGCATGGTAACTTGAAGAGTCCAACTCATTACTTGAAGGATAGACATATGAATGGAATACATGATGATAGGAACAAATATTAAATGTAAATGAGGGATGTATTCATTGTAAGAGTTGACACACGATGATTCCAAATGGTTGATTGATTGAAAGTATGATAACCTCCTATTTTGAACGATTATCTTAGTCCTTTTTCTTAGTTTTTCATACTCTTTCTAAGTTTAAACTATACATAATCCTAATTTTACCCTTTTTTGTAAATATACCATCAGACTAACTTTTCCTTTCTATACATGCATAAAAAGCACAAAAACAATCATAAAAGAACAACCGACCCCGAGACCGCATGGAATCAAATGGTCTCAAGACCGCATGAAGCCAACCGGTCCCGAGACCGCATGGAGTCAAACGGTCCCAAAACCGCATGAAGCCAACTGGTCCCGAGACCGCATGGAGTCACACGGTCCCGAGACCGCATGGAGTCACACGGTCTCAAGACCGCATGAAGCCAACCGGTCTCGAGACCACATGGAGTTCAAACGGTCCCAAGACCACATGAAGCCAACTGGTCCCGAGACCGCATGGAGTTCAAACGGTCCCAAGACCGCATGAAGCCAACCGGTCCCGAGACCGCATGGAGTTCAAACGGTCTCAAGACTGCATGAAGCCAACCGGTCCCGAGACCGCATGGAGTTCAAACGGTCTCAAGACCGCATGAAGCCAACCGGTCTCGAGACCGCATGGAGTTCAAACGGTCTCAAGACCGCATGAAGCCAACCGGTCTTGAGGTCCAAACGGTCTTGAGGTCCAAACGGTCTCCAAACCGTTAGGACTTCACTTAAGGTCTATAAATAAGACCCCAAGGGTCCATCACAAGATATGAAGTTTCAGACGTCCAAAGGCTGCCTCAATCATTCCAGAGCTCTTGTTACTTCCATCCTCTGCCCTGGGGCTGCCGGTCTGAGACCCACACTCCATCTTGAAGCTACTTTCTCTCTCTCCGCCAAAGAAGGTGGGAAGAGGGAGATCTCGTCATCAAGCAACCTGTGAAGCTTGTGGATCATTTCTCTCTCTCCAAGGGGTTGACTTTCCTCCCTCCTTTGTGGGGATGACGCTCTCTCTCTCTTCTTACCTCCTTCTTTGTCCTAGTTATGAGCGAGTAGACTCTCTCACTAGGGTGCGGGGAGTAGCCCCGCTACCCATGCTTTCATATCATGTAAATGTAATCCTTAGGTTGTAATATAGAGTTTTTATCTTTGTCAGTTCGACATCAAATGATTAATGAATGCATGTTGCTTGATCTCCAACTTGTGTTATCTTTTATCTTTTAGTATGAATTGTCTACGTTTGTACTACTAGATTCGAAACTCATTTGCATGTTGGTTCTTGGTGCATGTACTCACCATGCATCTGTTTCGGTATCTAGAAGTGTATCTCAAGAAGTGGAGTAGACTCACTATCATCTGTTGCACTTTCATACTATGAAATGGAATCAGTTGACGTATGCAAGTGCAACCTTGATAAGTCGAGGAACACACTTTGTGAGGGGAATGATGTAAAGTAATGTGACCATTTGTTCGGGAATGGCTGGCGTTGCAACATTCCCGCACTTCTCGTAGTTAGATTCTCTGAAAGGAGGCTAAGTCTACAAGGATACTAACTGACTGGACTCTTTTTGCAGGTTAAGTTTTGCTTTGCATGTGTTGATCGATGTGTAGTGGCGGTGAAAAACCGATCACACCCTAGTGATCTTTTATCATAGTTTAACTCATTGGATTTACCTGCTTTCTTTACTTTTCATGTTGTTAGTTTAAAAATATCAAAATCCAACTTTCGATATAAGTGCCTGCTAGTAAGTGACCAAGTGAAATTCCATATGTTTTCCATCTTGTTGCTTGCAACAAGACCGTTGTCCCGTGGATTCGACCCTTAACTATACTGCGATAAGACTTCCACGTATCTTAGCATATGTGGGTGGAGTTTTCTATCTAGTATAAGCAAGGCTAAACTTAAAGACTTACCATCTTTAGGATTTTTAGTGGTGCACGCAATTCCACGTAAGTGGAATCTCCATCAAAAATTGGCGACGTTTCCAGGGACAACGGAACGTTGTAATTTCACTTAGTACCTTTCTAGTTGGTTAGGATTTTACACTTTCTTTTTAATCATAACTCTATATCTTCTTGAAACTATCATATCTTTGTCATTATCTAAAGGTGTTTCTCTCTACTCAGGTAGAAATCGTGTATGCAACCTGTGCATAACCTCAGATTCTCCCCTGATCCAGAGTTTGACTCTGAGGTAGAGAGAAGCTTCCACCGCCGCATTCGACTCAACCGCCAAAGGGCCAGGAAAATGGCTGAAGATCAACGCCAGGCTGCTTTGGTGATGGAGAGGGTCAACGCCGCCATCGCCGCTCAAAGGGCACAACTCATCGCTGAAACTCGTGCCCAAATCCAAGCGGAGATTCGTGCGGAAGAGCAAGCTCGCATCAGAGCTGAAACTGAGGCAGCAACCCAAGCTGCTCAGTTGGAGTTAAGAAACAAACAACTGAGGGACTATGTTGTCCCAAAGAACTATGAGGATAACCACCCGGTCTGAACTCTGATTATTAATATCCCCAACTTCGAGATTCGGACCCAGTGGATCCAGATCATGCAAGGCATCTCTTTCTCCGGAGGTTCTGGAGATGATTGCATGGATCATCTAAAAAGGTTTAAGGCGTTGTGCCGCCTAGTTCCACAAGCTGGTGTCACTTATGATGCGATAATGCTCCATATGTTCCATTTCACCCTGTCTGGGAGGGCCTTGAGTTGGTATAACTCACTTGACAGAGAACCAATATTAACCACCTAGGCTCCTCTAGAGGAAAAGTTCTTAGAGAAGTTCTTTCCACCCTCACTGACCTATGAAATCAGAGGGCAGATCAATCACTTCTCTCAGCTGCCTGGAGAAACCCTTGCTGAGGCATGGTAGAGATTTAAAGAACTTCTGCATAAATGCCCCCATCATGGAATCTCCCAGAATCAACTGATAGAAACCTTCTACCGGGGAGTAAGCGATGATATTAAACAGTTCTTAGATTCCTCATCTGGAGGAAACTTCATGAGGAAGAATTACGAGGACGCATGGAAGATTGTTACTCTCGGAGCTGAAAACCAGTCCAACTGGGGACGGTCAGCCAGTAAAGGTGTCCTCAAAGTTTTCAAAGCTGAAGAATCAATAGAGATGAAAGAAATAGCTGAAGTCCTAAAAACCATAGTTCATAAACAGCAAGCTCTCGAGACTTCTCTTGGAGAGATCGATAAGTAGAAAACTCCGCTAGTTCAACAAGTCAAAGCCGTCACGGGATCCTGTGAGGCTTGTCATGCTTCTGACCATCCGACCCTTTCCTGTGGTATGCTATATAATGTGATGATGGATCTGCATCCACCACCACAACCATATGAACCTATCATTGATCAGTCGGAAGAGCAACTACCGGAACAAGTTAACTCTATCCACTCTATCCCTGGGCAAGTCTACTACAAACAGCCAAGGAATCATCCAGGGTTTCAGTATGGAAACCCTGCTGGGACTACCAATCCTCAGCATCAAACACAGGGGGGATCTACTAGTAGGCTACCACCTGGATTCCCAAACAACTTCAACCAAAATCAAGGGAATTCCAGGAGTAACTTTCCTAGGGCTAACTACCCCAGGAACCAATCAGCCTACTACCAGTACACTCATCCTCTGCTCCATCCACAGCTGCATACTCAGCAACCTCAGCTGGCGTTACCACCCCAACAATCTCAACAAACCCAGCAACCAATTCCTCCGAAAAATGCTCCTACCCAACCGGAAGATGAAATATCCTTGATCAGGCAGATGTTACAATCGCAGCAAACTATGCTTGCTAACCAGCAGGCTCAGCAAAAAGTAGTTGAAGCTCAGCTTGCTCAGATCGCTGCACAATTGAAGCCCCCAGCAGGTACGTTTGCTGGGCAGCCTGAATCAAATCCTAAGCACGGACAAAATAGACATGAGCAGTTGAATGTCGTCACCACTAGATCTGGACGCATTCTTCATGAGACTACCAAGATCACCCTGGATAATGATGATACCCCTGCTTTCATGATGAATGAGAGCCCGCAACAAGGAATGGAGAAGCCCTCAGAGGGCACAAAGGGAAAAGATAAAGTGTCCACAGAACCTGAAGTTTTGCAATATAAACCAAGAATCCCGTACCCAGAAAGATTACGAGAAACAAAGATGGACACCAGGTTTCAAGAGTTCAAAGAAGCAATGAAGAAACTATACATTGATATCCTGCTCCTTGATGCTCTTTCCGAGGTGCCAGCCTGGGCGAAATACCTCAAGACCTTACTATCAAGAAAGTACATCACCGAGGAGCAAGAAACTGTTAAGCTTGCTCATACCACTTCGGACATCATCTTAAACAAGATGCCCAAAAAGAAGAAGGACCCAGGTTCCTTCAGAATCCAATGTTGCATTGGCAACACATCTGCTAAAAAAGGATTAGCTGACCTTAGGGCCAGCATATCTATTATGCCTTACTCAATGTGCAAACGTCTGGGTTTCACTAAATTGCTGCCTACAGCAATGACTATCCAATTATCTGATTCCACTATAACCGCACCTTTGGGGATCATTGAAGATATCCCGGTAAGGATAGGCAAGGATGCTTACGTACCGTGCGACTTTGTTGTCATGGATATTAAAGAAGACCTGAGGTATCCAATCATTTTTGGCAGACCATTCCTCGCTACTGCCAGAGCGCTGATTGACGTTGAAGCTGGTACCATCATTCTTAGGCTCGGAAAAGAAGCAATTCAATTCTGAGTCCTTAATAGTATGAAAGGGCCCAGCATCCAAGAGGAGGTCTTCCTCCTTGATGCTATTCAACAAATGTCACAGTTGGAAATCTCCGAGCCAGTTGACGAACTTGAAAATGTTCTAATAAATCTGGAGGTTGAATTCTCCGTGAATGAATTAGTTCAACAGTGCCTCCAACATCTAAAAAAGGTTGAAGAAGCGCCAAAGGCCACTTTTGAAGAACTTAAAGTCGTTACTGTTATAGAAGTAGTTGAGCCACCGAAAGCCCCTGAATTGAAGACTTTACCTACAGGGCTCAAACATGTTTTCTTAGATGAAGAAAAGCTATGCCCAGTCATCATCAGCTCCACCCTTACAAGAGATCAAGAGGAAAAGCTTCTGAACGAGCTGAGGAAGCATAAAAAGGTCATAGGATATAAGATAACTGACCTAACGGGCATAAATCCAGCCCTGTGTATGCATAGACTTCCTATGGTTGACGAATTCAAGCCCTTTCGAGAACATCAAAGAAAACTAAATCCTAATCTAATGGAGGTAGTGCATCTAGA
Organism: Alisma plantago-aquatica; assembly: GCA_963693085.1. Classification (NCBI taxonomy): domain Eukaryota; kingdom Viridiplantae; phylum Streptophyta; class Magnoliopsida; order Alismatales; family Alismataceae; genus Alisma; species Alisma plantago-aquatica. Next base: position 816,609,772 of record OY856409.1, on the reverse strand, counting down.
GGTCCTTAAATTACTCAAAGCTGGCATGATCTATCCTATTTCTGACTCCCAGTGGGTCAGCCCCGTTTAGGTTGTTCCAAAAAAAGGGGGCACTACTGTAGTGCTAAATGACAAAAATGAGCTAGTGCCAACCAGGACTGTAACTGGATGGTGAATGTGTATTGATTATAGAAAGTTGAACAAAGCCACAAGGAAAGACCACTACCCTCTACCTTTCCTTGATGAAGTCCTGGAACGCCTAGCTCACCAAAAATATTTTTGTTGCCTCGACGGTTACTCTGGGCTTTACCACTTAACCATACACCCGGAGGACCAGGAAAAAACCACCTTCACATGTCCTTTTGGGACATATGCCTTTAGAAGAATGTCGTTCGGGTTATGTAACGCACCCGCCACTTTCCAACGATGTATGTCTGCTATCTTCGCCGGTTTAACAGAATCCGTCATGGAAGTGTTTATGGACGATTTCTCAGTGTACGGAGATTCTTTCGACAACTGTTTAATAAATCTTGGACAAGTTCTGCAACGCTGTGAGGAAACGAACCTTATCTTGAATTGGGAGAAATGTCATTTCATGGTAACAAAAGGTGCCGTCCTCGGACACAGGGTAAGTGATAGGGGAATAGAGGTTGATAAAGCAAAAATCGATGCAATCTCAAAGCTGTCACCTCCAAAGGACATAAGAGGAGTTCGAGCTTTCCTGGGTCATGCAGGATTCTATAGGAGATTCATCAAGGATTTCTCAAAGATTGCCAAACCCATGACCCAACTCCTGACCAAAGATGCTGAGTTCATATTCAATCAGGAGTGTATGAAAAGTTTCTCTACCCTTAAGGATGCGTTAATCTCCGCACCTATTCTAAGAGCTCCAGATTGGTCGCAGCCCTTCGAAATCATGTGCGACGCAAGTGATTATGCCATAGGGGCCGTTCTAGGACAGCGGATTGATAAGAAACCCTACGTTATCTACTACGCATCCAAAACGCTAGATGAAGCGCAGAAAAACTACACCACTATGGAGAAAGAGTTTCTGGCTATCATCTATGCGTTTGAAAAATTCCGCTCTTATCTGATTGGCTCCAAAGTTATCGTCTATACCGACCATTCTGCCATCCGATACATGATTCAAAAATAGGATGCCAAACCCAGGCTTATCTGCTGGGTGTTAATGCTTCAGGAATTCGACTTGGAAATCAAAGATAAAAGTGGCATGGAGAATGTTGTGGCCGATCACCTCAGCAGGATCGAGGTTGAAGAAAAAGATAAAATCCCTATTCGAGATTCTCTTCCTGATGATCAGCTTATGAAGGCCACTCATGGTTTCCCTTGGTATGCTGATATCGTTAATTATCTAGCCACAGGGATTATCCACCCATCCGCTTCCTACCAGGATAAAAGGAATTTTCTTCACGATATAAAATGCTATTACTGGGACGAACCTTACTTGTTCCACCTTTTTCGCTGACGGACTTTTTCGTCGTTGCCTGCTAGAAGAAGAAATAACCCCAGTCCTAGAACATTGACATTCCAGACCCACGGGGGGGGGCATATGAGTGCCAAGAAAACCGCCATAAAGGTTTTACAATCTGGGTTCTTCTGGCCCATCATATCAAAGGATTCTTACGATTTCGTGAAAGCCTGTAACAAATGCCAATTTTCTGGCAATATATCAAAAAGAGATGAAATTCCACTCACCATGTGGCAGGAAATTGAGCTTTTTGATGTATGGGGGTATATTACATGGGCCCTTTCCCCTCATCCTATGGCTTCTCTTACATTTTGGCCGTGGTGGACTACGTCTCTAAGTGGGTCGAAGTTGTACCCACAGTGTCCAGTGATTCCAAGCATGTCATCAAATTGTTCAAAGATATTATTTTCCCAAGATTTGGAGTTCCGAGAACTGTCATATCGGATGGCGGGACCCATTTTTTGGAACGAAGTTTTGAGGCCTTACTGAAAAGATATGGAGTCAATCACAAAGTCGCCATGCCTTACCATCCATAAACTAGTGGTCAGGGGGAGGTATCTAATAGAAAATTAAAGGCGATCCTTGAAAAAACGGTGAACAAAAACCACACTGACTGGTCCACCAAACTTCCTGATGCCCTTTGGGCATACCGAACTGCTTATAAAACACCAATCGAGACAACCCCATTCCGTTTGGTGTACGGGAAGTCTTGTCATCTTCCAGTGGAGCTGGAACACAAAGCCTGGTGGGCCATCAAACAGCTAAACTTTGATCTTAAAAGTGCGGGAGAAAACAGACAACTTCAACTACATGAGCTAGAAGAGCTCCGCATGATGGCCTATCAGAGCGCCAGAATATATAAGGAGCAGACAAAAATGTGGCACGATGGTCACCTTAAGAGAAAAGATATTGTCGTTGGTGACAAAGTTCTCCTCTTTAATTCCAAGCTCAAGTTGTTTCCCAGAAAACTTAGGACAAAATGGTTCGTGCCTTTCACTATAAAACATATCCACCCAAATGGAGCAGCCATTATTATTGACAACAACGAAGGAGAAAGAACGGTCAACGATCACCGTTTAAAAAGATACTACGCTCCAGAAGACAAAATACCAAGACAAACCATCGAAATCAAAGATTTTATGCAAGCAGCATGACATCATTACAGCTTCGTCGAGCCAGCGACGTTAAACCAAGGCGCTACTTGGGAGGCAACCCAAGATTTCAACCTTCCTCTTTATTTTCCATTCTTTTATTTTCCTGGTTTTATCTTATGAAAATACACAAAAAAAATTCACATAACCAAAACAAAAACAAACAACATAAAAATATATAAATCAAAAACAAACATAAAAATATAATATCTTTTCTACCTTTGCCCTTCCAAACGGTCTTGAAACCGTTTGGAGCCAAACGGTCTTGAAACCATTTGAAGTCCAAACGGCCGCTAAACTGTTTGACTTAGGGTTTTTATCTGGTCAACACCCCGTTTCCTATAAATATAAACCCTACCACCTCGTCTTTCTTTCCTTCGACTCCCGAGCCTTCTGAAATTCTCGCGCAGTGTTGTTCCGTTGCTTTCGCCTCCCAGTTCCCGCGCGACTCGCCGACGAACTCTGCGTCCTCTGTTCCACGCGACTTCCGTCTCCAACGCTCTCTTCACCGTCGACGCTACCAGTTGCTGCTAGGTAGTCCAGCAATGCTACCATCCTTCGCTTCCGCAGCCCTCCGCACCACCATTTTTGTTATCGACGCCACCACGGCGTTCCCTCTTCTCCAACGCCGACGCCACCTTCGTTTCCATCACCGCCGGTTCCGCCGCTATCATTTTCATCTTCATTTTTATAACCGGCAGCTCCACTTTCACGATCGGAGTCTTCACCGTTTTCACCAACAGCCCTACCCACCGTTGCCGTCTTCCCCGTTGTCTCCATCACAAAGAGCCACCGCCATTTTCATCGCTGCCTTCATCACCGTTTTTACCACCAGATTCACCGTCGTTTTTATCGTTTTCACCATCTCCCTTATCGCCGATGATCACCGCTGCTTTCGCCGTCGTCGTCAACGCATCCGCCGTCGCTACGCCGTTTTACCTTCATCTTCGCCTTCGCCGATGGCCACGCGACGCTTCGTTCTCCAAACGGTCCTGAAACCGTTTGGGACCAAACGGTCCTGAAACCGTTTGAGACCAAACGGTCCTCAAACCGTTTGACCTTGCACATTCATCTAATTTCCATAAATATACAAAAATACATAAATATTAATAAAATCAAATCTTTCTAAAAATGTTATTCTAACTCTTGATTTCTCATTCTACAGCTATGGCATCACCAGCAAAGAACGTCATCGGGTTCGAAGACCCTGAAATCTGGAACAGAAAGGAACTGCTGTAAAAACAAGCTCGGCTCCAGAAGATAAGAGTTGACTTCAACAGGACCGGGAAGGCACCTCCAAATATCAAAATAATGGACTTCCTGTGCGAGCTTGATCGCCTCGAGAAGTGCCTGGCTGAGGCACCTGAAGAAGAAGTTGAGATATCCTCTTCTGATGATGAAGGCTCAGAGTACAATCCTAACTCTGAGAAGGAATCCCCTACTAAAGAACAAAAGGGGAAACGCAAGGTCCTGGAGACTACATCTGGGCAGCCCTCCAAGAAACGGGCAAGGAAACAAGTTCGACCTACCTCTGCCATGGATCAACCCTTTGCAAAACCTACCACCACCATCCCTGCTACTACCACCACTACCACCACCATTCCTGCTACTACCACCACCATCCCTGTTACCACCCCCAATTTCATTCCCATCACCACCACAACACCACCACTAGAAAACCTCTTCATCCAAATCAACCTCCCCGCTGACAAAACCCTAAAACCCACCAAGTATGTGTGCTCCAGCATAGTGCATAGGATGGGGATATACGACCGCACTTTTGACGTGCTAGACAAAGCCAACCTTGCTAGGTTGTGTCTAGTACCTGAAGTATCCTACTCCAAACCCACTACATAATTCTTCACTTTTCTGACTAAAGAGCCCGTCGACATCATGGATAGGTCACAGGACGGGGGTGACAGAAGGCTCATCACCCAAATCTTCGGCAGCAAGGTTGTCATAACGGAAAATATGTTGAACACAATCTTCATTGACAACTAGGACCAGCTCCGGAAAGCCATGGAGGTGGGGACCGAACACTCAGAGTTCAACAGACACAAATTTTGGAAATCTCTAACCGGGATCCCCACCTATGACGCGAAGACATGCAAAGCGTCAAATATACACTCTGGCTTTGTGCGCACCCTGCACAAAATTCTCGCTGGCGCACTCTTCCCCAGGACAGAGGGGGGAAACGTTATTATTTCAGATCTTTTCATTCTCTGGTCTATTCTTAACGAAAGGCCGGTCAATATCGGATGACAACTGATCCAGAAACTATCACCCTCTAGCCTGGGGAAAGAAATCTTCTTGGGGGGGCATGTCACATCTATTATCAAATACCTCAAGATGGACAGACCCCTACCTCGCTACATGCAACTAAAGGGCGACATCCTTACCAATGAACAAACTCTGAAGAACCCCTTCATCATCAAGGAAAAGGATGGAAAACTACACTATGTCTTCTACCCTATGGTTAAGTCATCCAGAACACTCATCCCGCTTCCGGAGCTAGCACAGTACGACACCAAACAGCTCCTCTTCTCTGATGAGGAGCTTTCACAACTACTAGCTTCGGTTAAAACAACCGAAAAGAAAGATACAGCGGGACAAACGGATCTGAGCATCACAGCCCCGGCAGCTCGACCAACAAAAATACCCATCAAACGACCTTCTAGAAGGCAGTCGCAGGCCCAACAGCTGTCGGGGACACCAACATCTAAGACAAATCCTGAGACCGAGAAGCTCCATGAAGAAATCTTAAACTCCTCCTCGATCGACTCTTTCATTCAGAGTCTACACGAGCAGCTAACCGCTGCCACAGCTCCACCTTCCACCATTCCAACATCTACCACTCCTTTCTTCCCCATCATATCCATGCAACCATTCACATCCTCTTCATCACCCCTTTTCCCTTCGGGCTTTCCCTTCTCCATCCCTATGCCCGACTTCACCACTTTCCCTTTCACCTCCGTAGTTTCCACCCCATCACTATCTCTACCACCACTTTCACCACTTTTTACATCCGCCACCACCCCCGACACCGCTAGTGACTACATCCACAGTCACTACGCAGCTCAGGGCATCATCAGTGTCTCTTCCGCAAGACACTAACACCATCCCACACAGACCCCAGCCATCCCACCCTTCCGCTCCTGGGGTCCCTTTTGCCAATATCGGTGAGGAATTTGGCCGTCAATTCGACGCTGTCCGAAACCTCCTCACCGATCCTTCTAATATATTAAATTCTATTTTTTCTTGTGTGCAGGGTTTATCACGACAGGTGGCCACGATCGACAAACAACACCAAGCCTTGCCTACCATCCTCTAAGGCTTCCAGTAACGACAAGATGAGGTGGCTAAGCAAGTTGAGCACATCAACAGTCACTACAACACCTTGCCGGACCTAGTCCTTGGAGCGCGGCGTCAGCAAGAAGCAACGGCAAAGCAAGTCGATGAGATCTCCACGCAGACTTAGCCTCTTCCAGAGACTCTCTGCGCACTCCAGCAACAACAAGTAGATCTGATCACGCGCTTGGACACCATCAACAGCACACTCACATGGCTACAACATCGCCAAGAGGAGTCCAATAAGGATGAAATCCAGCAGCTATGTGCTCAAGTTACAAATCTTACAGCACGTCTCCTCTCTGCCGAAGGCAGATATACCGACCTCAAAGAATCCCATGATGCACTGCTCGAAACACACGAGCATCTGCAAGTGGCTTTCGATGAGTTACAAGCTACCCATCGGCGGTGCAAAATGTCTGCAAGTAAAAAACAAGCAGACAAGGCAGCGGATGACACGGATGGCGATGATGACGAAGAAGACGACTCCGACTCATATGCTGATTCAAACAAAGATAACACCTCTTTTGGTGATAAACATGATGATAGAGAGGACCCTGGAAATGCAGCAGAACCTTCCAACAGAGGTTCCGACAGAGGTCACCACGACAGTGACAATCACCCCAAGTCCCCACACAACGATAATGTCAACATGTCATACGGGGACCAATTCTTTGATTATTCCGTGCTGGGGTCCATCGGGGAAGCTACTAAAGACGCGGCTTACGCTGAGTTCCACCAGTGTATACTAGAAACCAGCGCCAGCCCACCACAAACAACTGCCCCACCTCTCTCCACACCTCCTCCCTATGACGAGGGCGAGGCAGAATGAGTAAGTTTAGACACCGATGAAGACCTCGATTCTGCCTCCGACTCTGATGATGATCTACCAGGCCATGAACAGGCCTTAGAACAACCTGCTTCTCCCCCTCCACAAGAACTTCCCCCGCCACCACCTCTGTCGCACAAAATTCATGACCTGGATATGGCGGCCATCTCCACTTTAGATGCTCAGGATATTTTTATATTGAACACTATAGTGGACGATGCAAAGGCGGGGGAAGACATAATTTATCATAATACAAAAACTAGGCATAAGTTGACACGTGAAGACTTCCGCAGCATCCTCCGACCTCGGTCCACGATGCCTATGGAAATCTTATGTGTCCTCCTTGCCAATAGTATAGAAATGTACAGAAGTTCTAAGCGGCAACAGCCGGTATTTAATGCCTCGCCCACTCTGTCTATTGGCCTTTTATACAAAGACATAAGAGCAAAGTCGATCGAGAGGCTGCGTGCTGGTCTAGCACGTCGGGCATGTTATCTGACCATGCCTTTCCAAGTTTCGGACCACTGGCTTTTTATGATCGTGGATACAGAGGCTCGGGATGCCAAGGTGTATAATTTCTGTGGCGCCGGCACAATAAACTTCGTCGGTGAAACATTAGGAGAAGCAAGGTGTATACCCTTTTGGCTGCTTAAATTAATTTGGGTTGTCCGCCCATCTCTTCGCCAAGATTGGAGCCAACCTTGGTTCAATATCATAAACCCTCAAGTCCAAGCCACCGAGGGATCTGGGGATTGCGCTTTCTGCACCATACGTCACATCCAAGCGCTGAACTAGGAAATCCCATTTCACGATCTAGTTGCTGAAGATTTTCATTCCTTACGCGAACGTTATGCCATGGAGCTCATCTGTGATAGGCGGTTCTTCAAGGACCCAACTATGGCACCAGATGACGTTCCTCGCTACCTCTTCTCAGCTATCCAGTGACCGCAGCAGCGACCCTTCCGACAAACTCTGAAGGAGTCAGAAAAGACCAATATGACAGTCGTCGATACCGAGCAAGCTACAAGCACTATCGATCCTTTGTCTGCCATCGAACCAACCTTTCCTGATTTTGATCGCGATGCTTGCAAAGGTCTCTACGACCTCGAGTTGCGTCTCATTATGGCGCGGCTCTTAGCCGACAAAGATGGGCTCGTATTCATGTCTTGAGACATTCTTGTAATGACAGACACACTACAAGAGACTTTACAAATCAAAGGATCGCTCTCTGTAAGTTTAATGGCCACCTATCAGTTTCTACTTGGCCAAAACAACTTAACAACATACATGGCGTCCCCATATATGGAAGATGATCTTCTAAAGCTCAAGAACTTCGGCACAACTGACACGCTGATATCCTATCTACAGCACACAACGCCGACGTTCATCATGTTACCTTTCCTCTATCATGAACACTGGATGCTCCTGGCAACAAATCTCCCAGAAGGAACAACCACAATATATAACAGTTCCGATAGCCAGTACAACGCATGACAGAGAAACTACGTCGTGACACTGAAAATGCCAACTGAAGTAGTGGCAAAGGAGTGCGCCGATAAGTTAATAGATTTTCTGAGTCAGCATACAAGGGCGTACGACAAAGAGCATTTCCACCGCCCTTCCTTCTGCCACAAATGCCCCCAGCAAATTCGACAATCGAACGACTGTGGCTTCCACGTCCTCTACTGGATGTACACCATCATCATTCTCCAAAGACCAGTAGAGGAGATGACTGACGTGGATTACCACGCTCTACGAGGACAGTTCGCATCCAACCTACTTCATTCCTCGGGGGCAAATGTAGATTTACCTTAGCCTGCAGCCCTTGTCCTAATTACTCCTCAACCTATCACTTTGACACTCTGAGGACAGAGTGAGTGATAAGTTAGGGGGGGTACATTAGACAAGGGCGAGGTATCATTTTTACATCCCTATTCCTTCTTTTCCATTCTCTATTTATACACTTTCCCTTTTTAACTTTCTTTTTAATTAACCCTTTTTGAGTAGAATCACCCTCATTTAACTCTAGAATCATGTTAGTCCCCAAAAGTAAATAGCACTTAGACATTTAATGGCGATTTAATAAATGTCACTCCACTATTGATTTGCATGCTTTTTCTTCAATTCTTTATCTGACTCTCCACAGGTCAAAATCAAGGCAGAAATAAGCCAAGCTCTCAAGGATGAGAGGGGAATCAGGCAACTTCCAAATCAAGAAGTTGTGCAAGTGGACCACAAACCAAATAAGTACATGCTGAAAACCTCTAAGAACAGCTTTCCTCTCTTCAAAATAAAAGAGGCTTGGCCGCCCAAAATAAATTCCCAAACAAAACCCCAAAACCCAAGCCTGCGAGTTATCGAATAAAAGCCAGAGAGACGAATAAAATTATGAGAGTTGTGCCATGAATAAGGATCTATATAAAGAACCGATGAAGGTTTCACCCGGCGGGCACATTCCGCTGCCCTCACAAAGGCAGATGTGTCGTGCCCGGTAGTGAAACCCTAAGGTATCTAAATATATGAAAGGCTCATAAAGGACTCACCTGGCCGGTACATTCAGTTGCCCTCACAAAGGCAGATGTGTCGTGCCCGGTAGTGAGATCCTAAAAGCATAGACAACCCCTCCCCCACTTGAAGGGGGAGCTACACCTCAAAGCCTTTAGCCAACCATCATACCCTCTCTAGCTTCCAGTAGGTCTTTCTGAGAGGTATAAAGCTTATTAGAGTCAACAACATGCACAAAATAAAGGTGGTCCCAATGCGAACTACGAGATACGGAAAGAACCTGAGACCCAAGCAACTCTCGAAATCTGAAAGAGCCAAGGCAAGCAATAAGACTTGATATGACCTTAGGGGAACTGAAGTTAAGAATTGAAGCAAGAGTATGGAAATCCTAATTAAATAAGTTTGCCTCGCCATTGCATGTCTCAGCTCTATCTAACTTGAGGACAAGCTAGACTCTAAGTTAGGGGGGGTGATAACCTCCTATTTTGAACGATTATCTTAGTCCTTTTTCTTAGTTTTTCATACTCTTTCTAAGTTTAAACTATACATAATCCTAATTTTACCCTTTTTTGTAAATATACCATCAGACTAACTTTTCCTTTCTATACATGCAGAAAAAGCAAAAAAAAATCATAAAAGAACAACTGACCCCGAGACCGCATGGAATCAAACGGTCTCAAGACCGCATGAAGCCAACCGGTCCCGAGACCACATGGAGTCAAACAGTCCCAAGACTGCATGAAGCCAACCGGTCCCGAGACCTCATGGAGTCACACAGTCCTGAGACTGCATGGAGTCACACGATCTCAAGACCGCATGAAGCCAACCGGTCTCGAGACCACATGGAGTTCAAACGGTCCCAGGACCGCATGAAGCCAACCGGTCCCGAGACCGCATGGAGTTCAAACGATCCCAAGACCGCATGAAGCCAACCGGTCTTGAGACCGCATGGAGTTCAAATGGTCCCAAGACCGCATGAAGCCAACCGGTCCCAAGACCGCATGAAGCCAACCGGTCCCGAGACCGCATGGAGTTCAAACGGTCTCAAGACCGCATGAAGCCAATCGGTCCCGAGACCGCATGGAGTTCAAACGGTCTCAAGACCGCATGAAGCCAACCGGTCTTGAGGTCTAAACGGTCTTGAGGACCAAACGGTCTTGAGGTCCAAACGGTCTCCAAACCGTTTGGACTTCACATAAGGTCTATAAATAAGACCGCAAGGGTCCATCACGAGATATGAAGCTTCAGACGTCCAAAGGTTGCCTCAATCATTCCAGAGCTCTTGTTACTTCCATCCTCCGCCCTGGGGCTGCCGGTCTGAGACCCACACTCCATCTTGAAGTTGCTTTCTCTCTCTCCGCCAAAGAAGGTGGGAAGAGGGAGATCTCATCATCAAGCAACCTGTGAAGTTTGTGGATCGTTCATCTCTCTCTAAGGGGTTGACTTTCCTCCCTCCTTTGTGGGGATGACGCTCTCTCTCTCTTCTTGCCTCCTTCTTTGTCCTAGTTATGAGCAAGTAGACTCTCTCACTAGGGTGCGGGGAGTAGCCCCGCTACCCATGCTTTCATATCATGTAAATGTAATCCTTAGGTTGTAATATAGAGTTCTTATCTTTGTCAGTTCGACATCAAACGATTAATGAATGCATGTTGCTTGATCTCCAACTTGTGTTATCTTTTATCTTTTAGTATGAATTGTCTACGTTTGTACTACTTGATTCGAAACTCGTTTGCATGTTGGTTCTTGGTGCATGTACTCACCATGCATCTGTTTCGATATCTAGAAGTGTATCTCAAGAAGTGGAGTAGACTCACTATCATCCGTTGCACTTTCATACTATGAAATGGAATCAATTGACGTATGGAAGTGCAACCTTGATAAGTCGAGGAACACACTTTGCGAGGGGAATGATGTAAAGTAATGTGACCATTTGTTCGGGAATGGCTGGCGTTGCAACATTCCCGCACTTCTCGTAGTTAGATTCTCTGAAAGGAGGCTAAGTCTACAAGGATGCTAACTGACTGGACTCTTTTTGCAGGTTAAGTTTTGCTTTGCATGTGTTGATCGATGTGTAGTGGCGGTGAAAAACCGATCACACCCTAGTGATCTTTTATCATAGTTTAACTCATTGGATTTACCTACTTTCTTTACTTTTCATGTTCTTAGTTTAAAAATATCAAAATCCAACTTTCGATATAAGTGCCTGCTAGTAAGTGACCAAGTGAAATTCCATATGTTTTCCATCTTGTTGCTTGCAACAAGACCGTTGTCCCGTGGATTCAACCCTTAACTATACTGCGATAAGACTTCCACGTATCTTAGCATACGTGGGTGGAGTTTTCTATCTAGTATAAGCAAGGCTAAACTTAAAGACTTACCATCTTTAGGATTTTTAGTGGTGCACGCAATTCCACATAAGTGGAAGCTCCATCAAAGTACTACAAGAAGCTCAACTGAAGGCATGAAATTTAGCGCAAGTGAGAGGCAGCCCCCCTTGGTTTGGGGAATTTTTCACCCAACCTTCCATCTTTTATACTTTTTGGTTATTTTACACTTTTCCAAGGAAACACACACGCTTATTTTTTATGGTTTTTGTTTAGTTTTTAGATGTGTAGGTGAAAAGAATGATGAAATGAAGGAAATCATCTAAAACATGGAAGAGGATTAATGAAAATTACTTGGGTTCAAGGACTTAATGATTTGAAAAGTTTAATGTTGAAATCATCTGCTATAGTACCCACCATAGTTGTGATATCATGGAATGACCGCGGTGAGATGTCCAAATCAATAGAGAGAAATTGATAAATCAAGGAAAGCAAGAATAGACCAGAACAGGCGTGTTATGCAGCATGGCCGTGTGGCCAGTCAGGCACCACAATCATGTGGAACAGAATGGTCATATGGTGATAGCAGGACAACACGGCCATGTTGCTAGCATGCCAACATGATCGTGGCACCTAGCATGACTATGTCAACCACAGGTATGACCCATAAGTGACCTGATTCTAGAACTTCATATTTCACGTGATTCATTTGTTCTTCGCAAATGAAATTGCTCGTGCATGCATCCAGTGGTTGTGTAGTGTCACCCCAACCACTTCCACCAATGATTTCTTACTCCTTCACCCCCAATAAATCTCCATTCACCTCAAGAAACCTTTACCCTACCTCAAACTACTATTTCCATCCCAATTCCACCACCACTTTCTCTCCATTTTGCCCCACATACCCAAAACTACAAAAACATAAATTTCTTTATGTTTACCACCCAAAATGAAGAAGATAACAAAACAAGTCATGGTGAGAACCAAGGATGTCCTCTCCTATTGATGTCATCTCAAAGATGACTCTTCTACAACCCTATTTGCATCTCTCACACCACCACCGTCTGCCTACGGATCTCATGGAGGAACATCCTACTTGTTGGCGGATGAGCTAAACATGTTGATACACCACATCATGCAAGAAGTCTTCACACAACCATGACATGTAGCATTGTATTCTTCATGGACAACACCACCGTACATGCCATCCCGACACTCACCACATTTGCCATGTCGCAAGACCAAAGGTGGCAATAGATACTACATGATGAGAATGAAGAAATGCAAGATGCATAGAATGAAGAAGAATAGTATGCACATCATGAGGAAGTGCAAGATAAACAATGTGAGGAGGCCCCAAATGTGAGAGATCATCAGTCAAAGAAGTCAAGGAATCTAGAGTGCTTTCCACATAGGGTGATTGTCACCTACTACGCCTTCTAGGAGACAATGGAAGCTTTGAGTATCTTTTCACTTTTCTCGGGATGTCATGAAATCCATTGGATTATTTGAGGTGATGATAATTGTCCAGGAGATATATATTGAGATTACACGTCAATTCTTTTCCACCTTGATGAAATTCACACATGACGGGGAGAAGTCGTTCATTTTAGATTGGGGAATGAAACTCACCCCATCGCCGCCTCCATACTTAACAAGATTTTTTCTCCCAACATTGAAGTGGAATCCCTCCTTGATTGGAGGGGGGTATACAAAGATACTAATGTGAATTATGCATCCATGTGGAAGAGGTTCACCGGGAAAAGTAGCTTTATAGTAGGTAAATAAAAGACAAGCTTGATTCATAAACCCTTCTTGAGTTTAGAAAGTCTTAGCAAATACAATTTTTTCCAGTATGAGAACCATGGGAGATGCACTAAGAAAGATCTATTTGTATTTGGATGGATGGTACAATGCAATCATGTAAATTTAAGGACACTTCTTATTGATCAATAATTCTACCCAAGAGTAAGAATCCTTTATAATTGATGGATTGTGACTTCCATTGCCCTAGCGATGGATCATGACGTGTCTAGATATACTAAGGCACGTGGGGGAAACTCATAGACCTACATTACTTGATTCTCTCATCTATGATTTTAGTGGTTAATCATAAGATCATTTACCAGGTCAAACCTCCTTATGAAGGGGTTTCACTTGAGCTACCTTACCATGATACACCTCCCCTAGAGGGGTGTGGCCCATCTCTGGATCTCTTGAATATTTTGAGGAGGTGGGAAGAGGAGAATCCTAGGGACACATGACAAAAACACCCCACAAATTTGTCTGAGGGATTGGGAGAGTCATTGGCAGTAGAGCATAGGAGAGTGGCGGAGGAGAGAGAGGTTTGTAGGGTATAAAGAAGAGATGTATTTCATATGAGTACAAAGTCAAGTATACTTAATGCTAAGGTATAAGGAGGATGGCGGGAGCGGGTTTGAAAAGGGGGAAGGCGACTAGCGAGGCGACGGCGGAGGCGATCTAGGGAGTCCGATGGTGACGACCTTCCAATCAATTCCCGGCGTCCTCGCATGTCCAAACTTCCACAGAGAACGCTGGAGCGGGAGAGAAAGCTTCAGGAGTGAAGATATCGAAAGGAGTCCAGGATGAAAGGCTGGGAGTTTCGGCTTCGACTCGCCTAGGATTCTCTAGGGCAAATCAACCCTCGGCTATGAGTAAGGAGAATCAGATACCGATGCTGCGAGTCCGACCAGAGCTAGGGGATATAAGAGTTGCTGCTTCTGTGAAGTCATGGAGTGAGCTTTTTGCTGATCGTGCATAGAAGGATCTCTCGAGTCTTCGTTTTGTGCAGCCTGAGATTGTGGAGGGGGAATTGAGGTATAAGAGGGAGAAATCTGTGGAAATAGTGAAGAAATGGAGTAATGTTGTTGTGGGCTATGTCTTGGGATTAAAGCCTCATTGGCCTATGCTGGTCTGGCACCTTGAAACGGTCTGGAAACCTAAGGGTGAGTTTGAGGTAATTCTTAGGAACATATGCTTTTTCATCGTTAAATTCAAGAATGCTGAAGATCTTAAAATGGTTGTGGAGGGTGGTCCTTAGTATGTTGGGGGGGAACCTTTTCTGCTGAATAAATGGGAAATAGGCGAACCACTTGAAAAAATGAAACTGAAGGAAATTCCAGTATGGATTCATTTCCCTAATCTTCCATTATAATTCTGGGACCAGGAGATGCTTAGTGTGCTGGGGAGCTACATTGGGAGGCCTCTATGTGCTGATTATGCCACAAAATCTATGTCCATATTGGATTATGCGCGTATACAAGTGTTGATATCCACTGAATGTTGCTATCTGAATGAGATTATTCTGTGAAGTGATGAGGGGCATAAGGATGAGATCTGAGTCTTGTATGAATGGTTACCGGAATTGTGCTCTAAATGCAAATGTTTCGGTCATGAATCTGGTAGTTGTAATCCATTTGAGTTAAGGAAAATTTGGAAGCATGTGGGGGATGAGGGATAGATGGGAAAGGAGACGGGGGAGGTTGGCAAGATGGTTGTTGCTGGTTCTGTGTTGAATTACTAGAAGGACACGGTTGTTGACGTGAGATTAGAGGTTGAGCATTCGTTTAACAGTTCAACAGGGCTCTCTGATGGTTAGAACCAAAAAGATCATGCTCTTCATGTTAATCCAGGTGTTGTTGTTGTCCAGGACCCATCCTCTAGTAATGGAGGTCAAGGTAGGAATGGGAAAGTTCATAGTAGAATGGGAGAGGTGTCTGTTGATAATAATGTAGAATCAGTAAAAGTCTGTTCTAGAGATATCCAAGTTAATGATCCTTGTAGTTCTGTGTTGAATAACCAGAAGAATATGGTTGCTATTATTAGTTCACCAGGGATATCTGGAGGTCAAAGTCAGGAAGATCATGCTTTACTTGTTAATCCAACTGATGTTGACAGACATGTTCTATCTGTAGGTCTTCATAATGAAATGGGAGCTGTGATTGTTAATTGTAATCATAATACATGTGTTGGAAGAATCCTTTCAAAAAGGGCCCAGTTAAGGATGCTTTTTCTACACCACAGTATAAGGTACCTGATAAATCGAGAAGCTTAGTTGACAGTAAGCTTAATGTGAAGAAGCAATTATTGGATAATGAGGGATTCTGTTCTGTTATTGGGAAACGGTGCATTCCTATGAGGAAGTCAAATAAGTGCTTGACCACAGCTAAAAAGATTATGGAGGAAGTTTCCACCAACATGTTTGAAATATTGGATGAAGTTACAGAGAATTTCTCTGAATCTACTGAGGCTGGCAGAGAACCAGCCAAGGAATGGTCAAATGGGTGAAAACCTTGGAATTTTTTCCTGGAATGTCCGCAGTCTAAACAAAAATGGACACCAGGAGAAAATTAGAGAGGCCATTTGTAAATATGATTTGCCTATAAATATTCTGTTAGAAACTAAAGTTAGACATAAAAAAATTAATAGAGTTGTGAACAAGATCTTGAGTGATAAGATGTGGTTTTCTAACCATAGCTCGCATCCTTTGGGAAGGATTCTTATTCTGTGGGATAGTAATGTGGTGAAGATTACTAAGATTTTTGAGTCTGATCAAGTAATTTATTGTATGGATGATTATAAAGGGGATGTTTTTTTTCTTTACTGCAGTTTATGGACAAAATGAGGAAAGAAGAAGAGGTGAGTTGTGGGATTATAATATCAACTTTCAACACAGTATGTCTGAGCCCTGGATTTTCATTGGTGATTTTAATGCCATACGGTTCACTCATGAGAGGAAGGGTAGAGGATTCTACTCTATCAAAGCTATGGAAGATTTCAATAGTATTTTTACTAATTCTGATGGTTGATATGGATCTTAAGGGTGCGTTCTTCACCTGGGATAATAGGAGGAATGGTGATCAATTTGTGATGTCCAAAATTGATAGGGTGATTCATAATGCCAACTTCATTAATGTGTTCAAGGACTCTTGGGGGGATATTAACAACACTATCTACAGTGATCATCGTCAGCTGGTTGTCAGAATGGGTAGTGAGGTGAAGAAGAAGAAAGGGTATTTCAAGTTCTTCAATGCTTGGTCTAGCCACCCTGATTTTTTGAAAGTCGTGGAGGAAGCCTGGAGTGAGGAGGTTAGTGGTAACCCTATGTTTAGAGTTACTAGAAAGCTGAAGAATGTTAAAGCTAAACTTATAAGGTGGAATAAGGAGGTTTTTGGCAACATTGAAGACTCTTCTAAAATTCTGGAATTTGAAGATATTGAAGCGTTGTCTACTGCTGATAAGTGTCCTGATGATATCAAGCTCGGGGAGTATGCTACTGATAAGTGTAAAGCTGCTAAAGAAGCTACGGATAGAGAAGAATCCTATGTGAAACAGTTGTCTAGAGTGAAATGGCTGAAGCTGGGTGATAAGAACTCCTCTTTCTTCTATAATTCCATCAAATCAAGAGCTGCTAGAAATTGTATCAGGTGTTTGAATATTGAAGGAGGGAAAAATTATGATGAAGGGAAGATTATTGAACACATTCATGGTTATTATAATGAAATGTTCAATAAGGCTTCTAATGATGATTATGTGGCTTGGGATTTGGATTGGATTGTGCCTTCTTTATCTGAAGAACAATTCAATATGATTAGAGATGTTGTCACTAAAGATGAGGTGGATAGGGTTATTAAGGAAGCAGATGGAGACAAAGCTCCAGGGCCGGATGGCTTTAATGGGCATTTTTTCAAAGTTGCTTGGCACATTATTGGCAATGATGTCACTAAAGCAGTGCTTAACTTCTTCAGCAGTAATAAGATGCTTAGAGAGATTAATAAAGCCTATATAACTCTTATTCCGAAAGTTCAAGATGCAGAGAATATTAGTGAATGGAGGCTGATTGCTTTATGCAACTTTTTGTATAAAATCATCTCTAAAATTTTGTCTAATAGGCTACAAAGTATTCTTCCTTCCATCATAAGTCCTAACCAAATTGCTTTCGTCAAAGGAAGGAATATATCAGAGACTCTTTTACTTGCAAATGAACTGATTAGTGACTTCAACATGAGTAATGGTGGTGATAAAATGTGTATCAAGGCAGATCTAACTAAGGCCTATGATTCTTTAAAATGGCCTTTTCTTGTTAAGGTGCTGGAAAAGATGAAGTTCCCCTATTGTTTTATTGATTGGATAAAGACTATTTTGAGTACTACGAGCCTGCATGTGCTTGTGAATGGTAAAACTGCTGATGCTATCTTTCCCTCAAATGGGATTCGACAGGGAGATATGTTAGCTCCCTCTCTATTTGTTCTGGCTATGCAAGGTTTTAGTGCTATGATGGAGAATGTTGTTAGGAAGAATGTGCTGGCCCCTCTTAGTAATGGCAGTATTGCTATCTCTCACACCCTTTTTGCTGATGATGTGATGATTTTTGCTAAAGGCAACCCTATAAATGCTAAAGCTATTAAGGGTCTTATGGATCATTTTGGGGAAGTCTTTGGTTTGGTTATGAATTTCAGGAAGAGTAATGTGTTTTGCAGCAAGAATGTTGATAGTGATTCTATTACTGATATTCTGAAAATTAGTAAAGGTACTTTTCCTATGAGGTATCTCGGGATTCCACTTTTTTGTGGTAAACTTAAGAAGTCCTTCTACTTACCGTTGATTGATAAAATGAGACATAAGCTTGATAGTTGGAAGATGAAGACTCTTTCATTTAGTGAAAGAGTGGAGCTGGTCACATCTACCTTGAACGCCCTTCATTTATACTGGTCTGCCACATTTTCGTTGCATGCTAGTATCATGAAGGAAATCAACAGCATTTGTAAAAACTTTATATGGGAAGGCGTGTCTGTTGAGAAGAGGATCCATTATGTTAAATGGGAGCAAGTTTGCAAACCTAAAAGTGAGGGTGGCTTAGGGATAAGAAGAGTTGAGGAGTCGAATAAAGCTGCTATGATTGTTAATGCGTGGAATGTGGCATCAAAGAAGGATTCACTTTGGGTTAGATGGCTTGATGGTAGATATTTAAAAAATGATTCCTTCTGGTCCAGTAAACCCAATGGGTATAGCTCGTGGATGTGGAAACAGCTCTGTAGTCTAAGGGGTATGATTCTGCCCTGGATTAAAATTCTTATTGGGGATGGATCTGGCGTTAGGGTCTGGAAAGATCCCTGGTTGTCGGGTAATATGTTTCTAAGTGACTGCATTGATTCTAAGAATATCCTTAAAATTGGTTGTGGTATGAATGGTTTTCTGAATAAATTCATTAAAGATAAAGGCTGGTTTATTTCGGACAGAAGATGCTTTAAAGAGTTTAAAAAATGCATTGAATATGTGGATATTAAGCTTGCTGCTGAGGACTCAATCAGAATTCATGGGAAGTCTAGCTTGAAGATTAGAGAAGCCTGGCACATTATGAGAGGCAAAAAAAAACCTCTTGGTTGGACTATTTGGATCTGGAGATTTGATCATCCAAGGAATATGATTTTGAATGCTTGGAAAATCTTTTTGGGTAAGCTCCTACATTGGACTATCTCCAGAAGATAGGTTTTCATATGGCGCCAAGGTGTGTGTTGTGTGAAAATGATGTAGAGGACATTGAACATCTGTTCTTTGGGTGTGTTTTTGCTGCAGCCCTGTGGGGGAAAGGTGTGAGTTGTGGATATATCACTCATGTGCCTATTCTTCCAGCCGATTGTCTGAAGCTGAGGTTGAGAAGACAGCAATTGTTCTGTTTAGTGACCTTCTTCTATATTTGGAAAGAAAGGAATTCAAAGATCTTCAAAGGCCTCCCTACTGATAACAGCAAGTGCTGGAACAATATTGTTGATATAATTGCTATGTATAGTTAGATGCATAGTCATAGTGTTGTATAGGTTGTTTTTTCTTTCCTTTCTTTCCTTTCTACACATGTTCATAACATTTTGAGGTTATCCTAATAAAGAGTAAGGAGCTTACCGAGCAAAAAAAAAGAGCTAGAGATGACTTCACAACAACCCATAATGAACACTATGATATGTCTACAATACAGACACAAGTGGAGGGTATTTAGAGATCATAGGAGAACATTGAGAGGAGACATGATGCATTGTGGTTGGATCAGCAACAGATGCACTATCAAATAAACCACATGTATTGCTTTCATAATATGTAGGTGTAGAGGAGATGCCAGTGGGGGAAGATTGGTGGGGAGCATTGTTCGGGTATCAGGAGACTTATGCACCTCTATAGGTGGATTACTGGTGCAGCTACTACTCGTATCCCACACCATATGGAGGAGTACCACCTGAGTCACCACAACAACAAATATCATCTACCCTATTACTCTTAGACTTTAGTGTCATGCTGCTGACAGCATGATTCAAAAGTTTGGGGTGGTAGGATCGTATGTCCTTCACTTCACTAATTCTCATTTCACCTTGCCATTTACTTTTATTTTCATACTTTTTCTATCTATATTATATTTTTCTTGCTTTATATACATGCATATCATGTAGTTTATTTCCTTCGAGTTTTGCTAAATTTTCAAAAAAATGCTCTTTTTGCCATGCATTCCATTCCATGTAGTTTTTAAAAAAAATTGCAAGTTTGTATCTAGAACTTGATTATTTCTTGATTTATGTTTTATAAAGAAGTATTAGATGTGATTGAAGGCAATTTGGCACCATTTTGGCCAATTTTTTCCAAATTAAGAATTATTGCCTAAAAGCATGGTTTGACCCAATCTCTACATATTGAATTGAAAATGTTGACCTTCGATAAATGCATGCTACATTATCATGATCTATTGCTAAATGGTATTAGTTTTTGACTTTTTACATGTGAATCACCTCTCTCATGCTTGTGAATTACTTGGTTGAATTGTGATTTAAGAAAACCACAAACATTTAGGGTTTATTGAATATCATGATAAAAATGTGATTTTCATATTGCTCATTCATGTGATGTGTCAATAGTTGATGAAATTATGGGAGTAAACTTCATGCAAGAGATCTCATGTGAAGTCCCACACTAGTGACCCCTCTTTGACCCGACATTTCTTCTACCATCTTCTTATCCCTATGCCTCATGAAAATATGCCAAAGAGGACATATTCATCCTTGGCCACCATACAAAAGTTTGGGTGACCATATATATATATATATATATATATATATATATATATATATATATATCACTAGCTACACCAAGGGCAAAGAAAAATAAAAAAAAGGAAATGCAAAAAGAAAATAAAATATGCTCCTATGTAATAGCATCCAAATAAATAAAAGACAAGTGCTCCTATATAATAGCACTCCAATCTCTTACTGCAACCTCCATCTTCCTTTTGCATGCCCATTAAGCTAGGAAACATCATACCAAGCTCATTCACCCTTTTACGCACCTATGTAGGTTACTTGGTGTGGTTTGACATGTGAAATTGAATGCATGAAGGTCAAACATCAACTCTAGTCATTTTTATTGTCACCACCATGAAACAGTTTACCTGGAGCCGTATGAAAGTCATATGGATTGATTGTGCATTTTATGCCCTATATTTGAACTTTTCATGCTTAGTGATTTAATCATGATTGGTTTGTGAAATAGGATAAGAGAGAGGTGAAATATATGTACTTAGTCATCAGTGAGCTCATTAGTCAATATACATTGTTGAAATGCATGTGTTCATTATTGTTTGTCTGAAAAATGGAGAGAGATTGAGTTGGAGCATACTGGAGGATAAATATGTTTTAAGTTTGGGGTGGTGATGCAATCCTATTTTAGGGCTTCATCTTATGTATTATTGCACTTCAATCACATCTAAAGTTGTTAGATTACATTTTATTTCCCTCACTATGCATATTATCATCACATGCACTTATGTATGTTCTTTGCGTGTTTTTTAGGTACTTGGACCATGCTTGGATGGATAGGAGAGAAGAAGGATGATCCTAAGGTCCCTCCACCATGGAAAGGGTCAAAGGAATGTTTGAGAGATTCCCCAACCTACCCCTAGTGGATAAGAGTCAACTCAAGCAAAGAAATCCATGGAAATCCAAAGTTCAAGCTAAAAGTCCCTCTGAAAACCCCAACATAGTTGTGGTGCCAAGGAACAACCATTCTAGCAAATGCAATCTCACAACAGAATCATAGAGTCAGACATTGAAGACAAGACTCAATAGAAAGACCATATTTGACAACATAGTTGTGCTAAGGAAGACCCATAATGGCTGAGTTTCCTAACACGGGCATGGAGGTGCCAAATCCCATAATGCTCCTGCTCAATAGAACGGTCAGCTACTCAAAATCCCATAAAGGTTGTGTGCCCCTGTATGGCTATGGCACCACCTACCCACCACGGTCGTGCTACCCAGTGCGACTATGCCACCAGAATCCAAAACTCTAACATCAACCTAGCCTATATTCCATTTCTTAGCACGTCCATTCCACCCCACCACGGTCGTGCTACCTTATACCCACCATAGTTGTGCTACCAAAAAACCTAGCAGCAATTTTGCACTGCATTTCCCATTCTACCTCCAATTGACCTAGTGCTTCCCACAACCTATATACTTGAGTACTAGATAGAGCATAAGGTTGGCCACTCTTATCTACCTCTCAGCCCCTCTTATCCCCCTCTACTCCATTCAACTCCATTTCACATCCATTCCATCACCTTCCACTCTAAAACCCTCTTTTCTAGGGTTGTTGGCTACTTTCCACCTCACATCCATGCCATCTCACCTTGTAGGAGGGAGGTGCTCAAGCTACTACTGCTATGATGTGGAGAAGGAGGATTCTCAATCAAGCTACATGGTTTTCCACTCCTCTACTTCTTCTTCTTCTTCTTTCTCCATTTTTTGTATTTTCTTGTTCTATTAGTAGATAGGCCCTTAGGTGGACTGTTTGGGGTAATTGGGGTCAAAAGTGTCACTTTGATACCGTGTTGGGGGAAATTGATATGTAAACAATGTAATTTCGTTTTCTAGTGATTGTGTTCTACTTTTATTTCATTTTTCATAAATTGCTTTATGGTTTGTTCTTGAAATCACCTACAATTCTAGGGAAATTGCTTATATGTAGCTAGTTTGGAAATTGATCCTAGGTCCAATTAATGGATCCCTAGATAGCTATTCACCTTCCTGTAAGCTAATCAATTCTCCTACACGTAGGTGAGAGATCTAAGTAGCTAGTTTAGAAGCATTTAGTGTAATTGTCTTGAAGCTTTCCAAAGGTTAGATGGTAGGTGATGTGAGGCCCAAAACCTCATTCCCACCTCTCATATACTACCCTAGGCCCCCAATTGCCCTAGGAGCTTCTATCCTAGAAACTTAGAATTGATTAGATCCTGATAGAATTTCACCTAAACCATAATCCATGTGAGCCTCATAAGGGTGGATAGCAGGTGATAGGGGCCAGTTCCCCTATACACAATCTACCCCATCCATGGCCAATCAGTTTAGGGTAATTCATTAGCATCCATCTTGTTGTTTGGTTTGGTAATATAAATGAAAGAGTATGGTTTGTATGTTATCACCCCAACTCAATTGACAACTACCTTCCCCCAAACAGCCCACCTTCCCATAATTGCATTAAAACCCTAATTTGTCATATTTCTTATTTAATTCTTGCTTAGATAATCTCTTTACCTTCATAGTAAATTTTTCTTTTGTTTGCCTTGTTCTTGCTAGTTTAGGTCTTTAATTTCTCTTTTGATGAGTTTGTTAGTCTAGTCTTACTATTAGCCCTTGCCTTCGCTTGCTTAGTGTAACTTGTTATTTACTTGCTTAGATTCCTTTATTTCTCTTTAGAACTAAATTTCTAGGACTAGCCTAGGTTTTGATTGCTTGCTCCCTTTAATTAATTGCTTGTTCTCCCTTAATGTAATTAACAAAACCAACATCAAACACTTAAACCATGGAATCCACATTAGGACCCTAGCTCAAACTAACCTAGCTCTAGTGCCCCCTTTTCTTTTCCCTCTTGGGTTCGACCCTAACTTGTCACTTTTCTATACTATAACATGACCCCGTGCACTTTGGCGTGAAGTGTGTTAGTTTATGTGAGTCGGCCTAATAGGGATTTACAAGTTTGAAAGACCCATGTTGTGTGTTGTGCTAGGGTGCATCAAATCCAATTCAGTTGGTTAGGTGTAAACCTAAAGGCAAGGAAAAACACACCACCTTCCATCATAATAAGATCTATGGAAGTGTGCACGACCTTCATTGGTTTGGAAATGAGGCTCTTCTATTGTATGTTAGTTTGTTGTGAGATTGGTTTTTATAGGTTGAAGTCTGACAGTGTTGCTCTATTTTTTCATCGGTAGAGATCCAATGGAAGAGGCAGTTATTTTACATTTAGTGTTTCCATCAGTTGTATACTGACAAAATGATTGGATGGTTGGGTGGTGAGTTTCAATTGGTAGAGTATTGGTGTAAAGCCTATATCATGTCTACCAATGGTTTTATGCGATCTCCATATTGATGGTTCATTGAGATGTCTCTTCTAATGGTTTCTAAGAAAATCCTAAACCTGTGAGATTAACTGATGAGTTTCCTACGTGCACCTACTGATGAGATGCATGGACATGTGTACCAATAGGAAACCAAGGACTGTTTATCGAGGGCATGTCTGATCGACTAAGGTTCAAATTATGATTGATAATGTAATATCTTGATTGTTGTTCTCTTTCTTATAAGGATATATATACCCCTCTTTGCCTTCCTTCTTGTCTCACTTGTGCATATAATCCTCAAGGTGCTACTGCAGAGTGAGACACCATCAGTTGAAGACAATCAATGAGATTTCTATCATTGTCAAATTATATTTTTGAAGTGATCCACCCTCATTATCTTCTCTACTTATGTGAGGTGGGCCATCTCAGGGATTCTAAGCTCTAATCATATTGTCTTTAGTTGGGATCAATGATGGTAGAGTGTGATTGAAAGAGATGAACCCATGTATTGTAGAGTATGCCTTTGACACGAGAGTCTGTCGTGAAGTTGGGAGCTTCACAATATCTTTTGCATTCATACTCGTTTCTACCATTGTCAGGCGAGTGATATAACTTTTGACTCATTTATTATCTAATTTGTGCTTGCATGTTGTAGATCTTATTGTAACATACCCTTTAAAAGCCAAAATTATGTATCTTGGGCCTGAACGGGTGGGCTTATGGCTTGCATGTTAGAGTTACATACCACATGTACCCTTTCTATACGCAAAAGATAATAATTCATCATCCTTGGTGAGGTATCTATCTTACACTAGTAAGAGGAAGCTTAAAGTTTCCTCCTTAATGATGAAATTTGACTTGCATGTCTAAGATATGTTAGCTTATATGTTGATCATGACTTTTGTATGTATAAATTATACATCTTGAGTTTTTTTTATACTAAGTTGCTGGAATATGAAAAGATAGATCCTTTAAAGGAAAAAGGAGGATTTTATGTATGTTGTTTTTTATTATGTCATAAATGCCTAAAGTGCGACAATGGATTGTTTTTGGGAAACTTATTATCTTTGTTTATTGAATGATTGTTTTATATGGAATGCCTCAAATAAACATGGGTGTAACATGTGTGCCTTATCGTGAGGATTTAGGTCATGATGATTAAATGTTTTATCTTTTCTTGAGTTATTTATCGCTTTATTAATTATATATCTATCTATAGATTTTCATATACTCTTGTTGATGTAATACAGAGTAATGAACCTAATTATCAAGAGTAAATTAAATTGTAAATCCATGAGTTTGTAGATCTATTCCACTTGGGCATTGGCAGAATAGAGAAATGAGTTGATACGTAGAAACCTAAAGTTGTGAGAATATAGTCATAGCCATATGTTAGTGAATATATGGGGACACTTAGGATTTGATATCCTACTATCCTTAAATAGTTTTGAGACTTGGTAATGGTTAATTGTCCAATGAAAAGCATGAGTAATGAGATGTAGCATGAAGGGTTGTTATTGTGTTTTTGTGGCACCATGACTTGTGTACCCAGGGAGGGCCTGAATTTGGTGGATTCACTTTTTGGGCATATATCCATGATAGACTAGCATGTGATCACTATACCTTTAGATACCTTGCTACGACCCAAGGTTGTGAGGGGAGATATAGGGAATATGTTTGTCCTTAGATGTTGTGAAAATTGATAGGATGGCTTATTGGCTCTAGTTAGTCAGATGAGTGGTATGCAACAACCAGTCCATGACATAAACACACATAATCTGTGTGGTATAACTGTTTCGGTTTAATTGGTGTTAAATATGGTTGTACCTATGGATGGTTATTTGTTATTATAATTGGCATACTTGTTCTCTTTAATAACCATCACAAGTAGCCTTGATGCCATAAAGGCAAGGTAAGTGTATTCCTTGGGGTATACAAATAGTTTATTTAAACATCTCTTTCAATGTCTCCTTTATAATATTCTATTTGGTAAGTAATAGATGTTTTAGGAATTATATCATATAGTTGGGATTTAGGGTCTCACCCATGTGGTTTTCCACACTACTTAGATGAGCAGCCCAACTTTCCTAATAGTGTTGGCCAAGATCAACAAGGAGGAAAAAGGCCTAAAGATCTAAGATGGGTGAAGTTTTAGTGAAGGGATCTCAAAGGTAAGTTATGTTTGCATGACCTCTCGTGGAGATACAACATATAGGGATAGAGTCATACATATCCCTATACACTCAGTTTTGAGCAGTAATATTTATGCGGTATTCTTTGTCTGCCTTGGATTTTGACATGTGTGCACATACTTTAGAGCCAGGGTTATGAATGTTTGGTTGCAATAGTAACACCACATGTGTAAAGCTTAAACTAGTTTATTTTGTTACGGTGTTCTAAGCATGGATCTTGGTCTTTTTGCTGATTAAATGCTTGCAACCTATGACAATTGTAATATTTTCTATAAACTCTCATGTGGATCAAATGTTTAATTGAATATTATTTGTGGTGTTTGAAAAAAATTATGTTAAGATCTCTATGTGGCTTATGTGTTAAATTATGAGTTTAAGTTTTATTTAGTTTTTTATTATTTTTTAGTAATATCACTCTTGTGGTGTTAGAACATCACACATAATCATGAAAATTTGGAGGAAAGGCACTAAAGTTCATCATGGAATGAGAGAAAGTGATATGAACATATAAGGTCTGTGAGTAAAGTCTCAAGGGAGTTCTCGTACATAAAGATCATTCAACAAATATAGTCAGTTATGAGAATTTTTAATAGATCTATGTTCATCAAAATGTAATTCAAGAAATATTGTGATTAGTAATCACTTCATAGTTTAAATGAAAAGATCCTAAATCTCGCATGATTAGAGGTGGTATTTGTATAATTTAGAAATAAAATTACCACAAATGGGTTAGGTTGTCAATGTTGACCTAAGAGCTATACATTGTCCATATTTTGATAAGGACTCGACTGTTCCATTCTTATGTTTCTAATACATTTGTTTGAGATTTATTTAAGGCATTAGGTACATGAAAAGGATGATTTCTATCAAGCCCTAGCTTGATCTAGTTCAAGTCAAAGCAAAGCAACCACTTTTTTGGAAACACCCTAAAACCCTAAGGATGATTTTTGTAATCATTTGTATTGATGTAATGACTTGTAACTAAGATGAGAAAAAATCAGGAGCCCTAAATTTGAACGTTTAATCACTTTAATGACATTTTCCAAAATTCATTACAAGGAGTTTTTAGGTCGAGTTTTACACTCACAGAACTCAAACAATCCCCTTACTAGATTTTGAGAAAATTTAGGTTTGGACGAGTTGCGCACACACACATAGAACTCAACTAGTCCCTACGCTGATCAAAATTGATTTAATCGTTTGGTTGAGTTTCATCCAGGATAAACTTGACCGGTGGTTCAAATTAACTTTGGCACATATTACAATTGGTTGAGTAAACTTTATTAAAACTCGATTGAATGCACTGTACAACATGTGCAGAAAAGTAATTCTAGCTGTTAGAGTGTTGCAAAACTCAAAATTATATCTTTTGCAACCCTCAAAATGATTAGACCATTCCTTATTGCTCCTACACTCTAGTGGACACCCCAACTATAAATAGGACCTCTTGGAGTTCATTCTAAGGTTTCTCTTTCATGCTATTCAAGCTCCTAGATATAGATGAGTACATCCAATCCACTAGAGCCCCTTTCTTGCTCTTATTTACAAAGGAAAATGTCTGCATGAGTGAGATAGGTTGTATATGAGAGAGCTACTCTATTGTACTTGTGTAAAGCTCTCAAATATCCCTTTCCCAACCCCTTTATTCAAGATTAAGTTGGTGAAAGCTTCTCCAAGAGAAGGAGAAGGTGCAAGCTTCTTCAAGCTATAGAAGAAGGTGTGAAAAGCTTCTCCAAGTGGAGGAGGAGGACAAGGATGAAGATACGAGAGTAGAGTGGGTAAATCCTTCAAGGCAAAAGACTGGTTGCAAGAAGGAGATCTCCTTAGGGAAGGTGTCCAGCTGCTTACACGAGTGGTAAGACCTTGTATAAGTATAAAACTCTAGCTCATATGGATTGGTAAGTCCTTGGTTGTAAGGTTATTGGCTCCCTTGACCTCAAAGGAAAGTTGGGCATCCTTGTCCCGAAAAGGAAGGCCAATTGTATGTCTTATAATGGAGTATAAGTATACATAGGTTGCAAAATCCTAGAATTTGACCTCTTTAGGTAGTGGATTGACTCTCTCCTAATTTGGAGAGTGAAACCACTCTAAACATCTTGTTCAAGTGCTTATTTCAATCTTTGTCATCCTTGATATGCATGTTTAGATTGCCACCAAATTTACTTCTTGTAATTGTGCCTAATTGAAGTAACTTGAAGGTCTAACAACTTTTTTGCAAGTGTTTTTAGCTCTATTCACCCCCTCTACAGCCCTTTTGATCCAAGAAGTGGTATCAGAGCCGCGATGTTCAAGTTATCCCACAAGATGAGAAGATGGGAGACAACCTACTTGGGTCCCTCAACCTAGAGGGAGGCTTCTCCATGAGACCACCGACCTTCGACGACACCAATTTCTTTTATTGGAAATGATGGATGCACTTAGACCTTCAAGGAATGAACTACAACATGTGGAAGGTGGTGATTCTTCCATATAAGGAGACAGTGGGGGAGATATCCACTCACGATGAAGCTATGGTCAACAAGGTAAAATTGTATGCAAAGGTAATAAGCATCATCTATGTAGGCCTCACCCCCTCTGAGTTCAACCACATCTCTTCTTGGGACACAACCCATTAGATTAGGACAAGTTGTGCATCACCTATGAAGGCACAAAGCAGGTCAAGGAGTCCAAGATCTACATGCTCAATGGTTTCCTTGAAAACTTCAAGATGGTTAAGAAGGAGAGAGTGGTGGAGATGTACACAAGCTCAACACCATCATCAATGCTCTTGCTCAATTGGGCCACACCATGGATAGAGGGACAATCAACTCCAAGATCTTAAGGTCTCTCCCCAAGAGATGGGAATCCAAGGTGACCTTCATTTAAGACGTTACAAGCCTTGGTGACATAGCTACTGAAGAATTCTTTGGCAACCTTCAAGCCCATGAACCAAGACTAGATAAGCAAGAAAAAGATGACAAGAAAGAGGAGAAGGAATCAAAGAAGATTAAAGATAGTACATTCAAATATCAAATGGAGACAATGATTCTCCAACAACAACTTGCTTTCCAATCTTCTCCTCCCTCCTCAAGTCAATATGAAGCCCTTAGTGACAATGAAGAAAACTAATCCAAGGGAAAGCACTTCAAGAGAAATCCATCCTCCTCCTCCACTCCAAGGTTTTATGAATGTGGGAAAAAGGAGAACTACAAGAATGAATGCCCCAAGGCTAAGAAGTCCTACTACAAGAGCAGCTCTAAGGAAATGCAGGACTATAAGAAGAATAGCAAGTACAAGAAGAAGGAAAGAAGAAAAAGGAACTCATGCCACTGTTGATTATGTATTCCCTGAGAGCCAATCATGTGATGATTGTAATGGCATGTCATATAAAACGATTTGATTATTAATGAAAGGCAAGCTTACAATTTATTTTGTTTAATTCAGTTATGAGATAATAATATAACATTATAAATGTCTAGAGAATAATATTAGTAAATGATGTATGTATTCAAGTTACTAACCTTGTGGATGAGATCATATGGATGTTAAGAGTACATATTCTCACTATGTCCCTGATCAGTTTTTATTATGAAATGTTGATAGACAACGATAACACATAAGATCAGAGTGTGAGTTGGTTGATGACTAAATCTCATTAGTCACGATATGGCAATATCAAACCAAGCACATAGATACATGTTAGATAATAGTGTATCGGATAGACCCACCATGAGACTGACACATTGAATCCATCACCATGGAAGTCATAGTCAGATCTCACAGTGATGGTGGCGGTTGTGGTTCTTATACTTGAAATCACTATAATCAATGCATGTCATTGGGTATACTTTGACATCATCAAATGTAGTCCTGAAACATGGGTTGTTATAACAGTGATGATTGGGTGGCTTTGACACATGGGGATTGACTGTGAGTGATAGATATGGGATTTGTCCCTCCTACTGGAGTATGATGTCCTAGGTCTATTGATAAGTGAGACTAAGAAAAGTATGGCCATGTGAATGAGAGTCAAAATTTGATATTGAGCTTACATATATCTCAGACAGTATGCTCTTGGTTCAAGAAACAAGATTGAATAATAATGAGGGTGACTGCTCCATGCCTCTAGTTCAATCTAGACATTAGTGAAAAAGGAACTATACAAACACTATAGCACCATACACAGATTGTAGGTTGAAGTCGTACTCCAACTTACCATTTACTTGGGTAGCGTTGATGTGCGACCAGGCACCACTCATTGCTTGTGATGTCATAAGTTGTTATGGGCATTCACAGGTAACATAATATGGGACCTATAGGGAAACACACATAGGTTTTGACCTAGAAGAGGAGTTCAAATCTTGAATGACATTTGAATTGAGTGCTAAGGTGTTTAGTCATTTGATTCAGTCAACAGATAGGCTAACAACACCTCCAAACACCCATCTCAAGTGTTGATATGGCCGTCTAGAAGTGCCAAACAGACATCTCAAGTGTTGAAACGGGCGTCTGGATGTCATACCTGGTTTTGAGTTGAAATTGGCAAGGAACAAACTGACCCCACAAAAATGCCTCGACTCGGGTCACCAGACAATCGTCTGGGTGACTGAGATGGTTGTCTCACATGGGTGAGATGGTCTAGTTTGGTCGGGGAAGATTCTAGACTTTTCCCTATTCATTTCTCTTGAGCAATACTTGTTGCACAAGGTAATCAATGTCTAACATTGATGGGAATTGATTTGCCAAATTCATGTACAAGTGGGAAACTGTGAAACGACTATCTCGCTTGCGATACAACTATTTCGTTTGTTGTATGTTGTGAAAATTCCAGAATTATTGTGAAAATTTAAGATCTTTTGGTCCTTTCCACTCCCACATAGATTGGGAACCTAGACCCAAGCCCCGCCTATAAATAGAGAGGTACTGGGGGCTTGCTAGAACACAACACAGACAACTGAGAATCAGTTCCTCTGACAGTTGTTGTCCTCTCTAGTTGTAGTAACCACAAGAGTTCAAGAAAGTCCTAACCAACAAGGGAGAGATAGCCACAGGAGAGAACAATTGAGAGTTGTTGTTGTGGGGGGGCAAGTTGGTGACTAGTGCACCAACAGGAGGGACGAATCCTTCTTGATCATTCTAGTAGGACGACAGGAGTTCTAGGTGGGCCGTGTGGACTACCATAGAGGTGGGATGTCATTGTCTATCGCTAGGAGGACAACATCAACCAACAGTCTGTGACAAGAGGAGTTGTTGAAGAAGATGACATTTGTGACTACAGTCTGTGGTGTAGACCAGGAGGTGCAGCAGTTAGATGAGTTTCGGTGCAACCAGTATTCAGAAGTTATGCATCTATGACGATGAGGATTGTCACTAGACTTGCTCCAGGACCAGGTATATCCTCAAAACCATCCTCCGTGCATTATAGCTATTGACATGATCTACTGATTATGTGAATATGGTTGATACAATTTTTAAATTTTGTTGCCTATTATGTAGCCATATTTCCCTATAGTGGTATCGAAGTCGATGTCAATTTACTATATTGCGAGATAATTGATATGTGATTAGATTTTGGTTTTTTCATTCTATTATTCCATGTGATGCAAATAATATCTTGTCAAATGCAAACACCATGATAATCCCAAACTAATATATATGATATATATATATATATGCAATTTACACATGTCGCCCTAAAAGAAATTTTTATGGTGGATGTGTAGCATGGTTATAGCCAATAACCCCTATATTTTGTGCATGGTTGTATGGTTGGTTGACCCTCTTATCTCGATCTATGTATCGAGCCTCTATCTTATCTTCCTTGTGTAAAGTTAATTCTTTCCTATCCTTGGTCCCCTCAAATTTAACTCGAGGTTTCCATATATTCATGTAAAAGTAGGATGGTTTACTTTCTATTATGATGAAGATGAAGACTTCTCAAAGATGATTTGACCGACTGAAGGACCATGTAGGATGTGGTGGACAAACCAGACTGATCGCCTGGTGGACCCGACCGATTCGCTGGAGGTGCCATCCGATGGTGGATGGTAGGACCAGACGGTCGGTGAGACAACCTAACAACTGACCAAGAGGCGACCCGATCAGTTGAAGGGTTGAAACTATCAACACAGATTGGCAAGCACAGATCTTCATCAACAATAGGATTTTGCATGTGATGTAGACCTATATGACCATAACTCCTTATGGCTCCAATGGATTACATTAGGCTATCTATAACCATCACTTTTGTTTATTGCATGTTTTTATTGTGGGATATAGCATGTATATGATACATACTATATATGTGGTGATTGGATAAAGTATATGTATATACTTATAAATACAAACTCCCTCAAATAAAATATCAAGTCTTAGATGCTTTCTAAAAGAGACACACATGAAAATCTTGATCGACTAAGTGTAGGTTCTGCCTCCGTGGGGTGTACCGTCTATCTCGTGGAAGTGTGATGGTAATAGTATAGGTTTCGCCTCTGAGGGGTGCATTATTATCGTATTGGTTTTTGGGTCAGGCTTGGCTGGTGATTCTCAGAGTGTCTGGACCCAAAGGCATGCAGGTGATTATGGCAAAGGGTTGTGCATATCATCTATCTAGAATTACATATGATGCAATTAGCAAGAGTTGCCTACCTTGATAGTTGACTGTGTTTACGGTGTAGATCGGGCCACAGTTGAATTATCTTGGATCTTACCCATTAGAATATTGTATGCTACAATATTTCAAATTAATATTGAGGGCTACCAATTTGAATAAAATAGTGGGAGCGATAATAATTAAAGACCTAATTAATATCGTCAAAATTTTCAAATCAAATCAAATCATAAATGGTTTTTGAAAAATGAAAATTTTCTCTTGTAGAATACAAATGACGAACAAATCCAATTTGAGATTGGTTCTGAAGAAGGAAAAACTTGATGGGAGAAATTTCCATGATTGGTTTTGAAATTTGAGAAGGGTTATCAATGAAGAGTGCAAACTCTACGTCCTTGACAAACTAGTACCTGAAATACCACCTCATTATGCACCTAGGGTAGAAGTGGATGCTTACTAGAAGCATGTCAATGATGCCTTAGAGATCAAGTACCTTATGCTAATCTACATGAACTATGAGTTGCATGAGAAATGTGAGGACATGAGTGTTCTTGAGATGGTGACACATCTTAAGAAGGTAACACTTGGTCTTGACAGGCAAGAAAGGAACACTATCTTTAAGGTGTTGCTTGAGTCAAAGCTGACAGATGGAACCTTAGTCGAAGAACATGTGATCAATATTATTGGACATGTGTATCATCTTGATGAATTGGGATTCACCTTGAGCCAAGAGTTGTCTACTTATATGATTCTAAAAACTATGCTAGAATCATATAGTTGTTTTATTGCATGTTATCATGTGAGTAATTCGACTGGAAATATGTCAGAATTGCTTGCCAAGTTGATTCATGCTGAAGCAAAAGTGAAGAAGGACAATCTCATGATGGTGATCTATAGGGTTGAGTCCAAGGATCAAAGCAAGACCGGGAAGAGTTCTATGGTCAAGCCTAAGTGCACTTCTTCAACACTCAAGATAAGGAGAAAGAAAAGTACAAGAGGAACTCATCCTTTGTACTTAAAGGCTTTCAAGAAGCAGAAGATGGGGATGGTGATCTCCACTTCAGGTATATGCGTTATTGAGATAAATCTATCTACTTCATCATCTTGGGTATTAGATACTGGATGTGGATCTCACATATGTTCTCATATGCAGGATTTGAAAGGAAGTAGGCCGTTGGGAAAGGGCGAGGTGGAACTGTGAGTTGCTAATGATGCAAGAGTTGTAGCCAGCACTGTTGGAACCTATAGTATATCTTTGCCCACAGGGCTTGTAATAGAGATAAAGAATTGTTATTATGTACCTGCTATAAATAGAAACATCATTTATGTATCTTGTTTAGAGGAGGATGTATTTAAATTCCATATTAAAATGGTCGATGCTCTATTTCAAAAGATGGGATCTTTTGTGGTGGTGCCCCTATGTCTTGTGGTCTTTACTTGTTATATCTAAAGACAGATGTATATAACATTAATACCAAAAGACTAAAACTCAAAAACTCAAATAAAACATACCTTTGGCATTTCCGTCTGGGGTGCATAAATGAGAATCGCATATCTAGACTCCATAAATATGGTTATCTAGATTCTTTTGATTTTGAATCAATTAAGACATGTGAATCTTGTTCGATGGGCAAGATGGCTAAGACCCCTTTCACTAGTAATAATGAGAGGGCTAGTGATCTATTAGGACTAATACATACTGATGTGTGTGGACCTTTTAAAACAACTGCTAGAGGTGTATATCAGTACTTCATTGCCTTCACTGATGATTTTAGTAGGTATGGCTATGTTTATTTAATGAAACATAAGTCAGAAATTATTGAAAAGCTCAAGGAGTTTATGAATGAAGTATAGAACCAACTTGGAAAAAGTATTAAGGCACTTCATTCTGATCAAGGTGGAGAAGACTTAAACTAAGAGTTTGAGGACCTTCTTAAGGCCCATGGGATTATATCCCAGTGGACTCCACCTGTAATAGCTCAACATAATGGTGTATCAAAAATCAGGAATGGCACATTGTTAGATATGGTGAGATCAATGATGAGTTTAGCTGATCTTCTGACTACCTTCTGGGGGGGTATGCTCTTCAAACTGCCGCATTTACACTAAATTGAGTACCATCTAAGTTGGTTCAAAAGACACCATATGAGATATGGAATGGGAAGCATCCTAATATGTCTTTTATGAGGATTTGGGGATGTGAAGCTTATGTCAAGAAAGTGTTTCTTGACAAGCTTGGCCCTAAATTCGATAAGTTTTATTTTGTTGGATATCCTAAGTAGAGGATATCACTTTTATTCCCAATCTGAAAACAAAGTGTTTGTTTCCAGGGTTGTTGCATTCTTTGAGATGGACTTCATTTCCAAAGGAATCAGTACGAGGAAAGTGGAACTCGAAGAAGTTTGAGACCACCAAGATAACATTGAGCCAACAGATGAACTAGAGGAATAAAGAGATTCACAAGATGTTGTGGAATCACAAATTCCTCATGTGACACGAGAATCTCGTAGATATAATAGGACACGCCTTGAACATGAGAGATTTGGATATGTTGTGACTCAGGAAGGTAGTGAATTGGTCATAGATGATGATCCAATATCCTATAAATATGTTATTGAGGGATCAGAGTCTAAGAAATGGTTTGAGGCCATGAGATCTGAGATGGAATCCATGTATACCAACAAAGTATGGATTTTGGTGGATCCACATGAAGGGGTAAAACCCATGGGGTGCAAGTGGGTCTTCAAGAAGAAGACCTACATGGATGGAAAGGTACAAACCTATAAGCGCAGATTGGTTGCAAAGGGTTTCAAACAAGTTCAAGGTGTTGACTATGACGAAACCTTTTCTCCATTGGCCATGGTTAAGTCCATCAGGATCATGCTTTCGATTGCATCTTATCATGACTATAGATTTGGCAAATGGATGTTAAAACCGCATTCCTTAATGGGAATCTTGTTGAGGACGTGAATATGACACAACATGAGGGTCTTATAAGTTCAAAATTTGCAAATAAAGTATGTCAGGTACAAAGGTCAATCTATGGATTGAAGCAAGCATCTCGGAGTTGGAATCTTCATTTTGATGAGACTGTCAAAGAGTTTGGCTTTATTCAAAATGAAGACAAACTTTGTGTTCACAAGAAGGTCAGTGGGAGCATAGTGACATTCCTCATATTGGATGTAGATGACATACTATTGATGGGGAATGACATCCCTACTTTATAAAAGGTAAAGACATGGCTTGAAAATACATTCTCTATGAAAGAATTAGGAGAAGCATCCTACATCTTAGGGATAAAGATCTATAGAGATAGATCCAGAAGACTTCTTAGACTAAGTTAGAGCACATACATTGACAAAGTGTTGAAGCAATTTAGCATGGAGAACTCAAATAGAGGAAGCTTGCCTATGTGTCATGGTGTCCCCATCTCTATAGATCAATGTCCCAGTTCTTGTGTAGAAATGGAACACATGAGTGTGATTCCACATGCCTCGAAAATTGGATCAATCATATATGCAATGTTATGTAACTATCCAGACGTCTCGTATGCCCTGAGCATGACTCACAGATATCAGTGAGATTCGGGTGATGCTTACTAGATAGCCATGAAGAACATCCTCAAGTACTTAAGAAGGACTAAGGATCAGTTCTTAGACTACGGTGGAGAGGAAGAGTTGGTGGTAAAGGGTTACACTGACGCAAGCTTCTAGACTAATCAAGATGATTATAAATCGCAATAAGGATTTGTGTTCTGCCTCAACAATGGAGTTGTGAGCTGGAAGAGTTCCAAGTAAGAAACAATTGTCGATTCTACAACAGAGGTCGAGTATACTTCTACATTGAGTGTAGCAAATGAGGATATATGGATCAAGAAGTTCATCACAGAACTTGGGGTCGTTCCATGCATCAGTGATGCAATCGAGCTATATTGTGACAACAATGGAGCTATTGCACAGGCTAAGGAACCCAGATCACAACGCACAAAACATATACAAAGGTAGTATCATCTCATATGAGAAATTGTACAATGAGGAGATGTAAAGATTTGCAAAGTACCAACTGAGAACAACATTTTTTATCCCTTAACAAAGGCACTTTCACAGTAGAAGCATGACGTCATGTAAGTTCACTCAGAATAAGATTCGTGAGTGATTGGCTCTAAGTGCAAGTGGGAGTCTGTTGGTTATGTATGCCCTGAGAGCCAATCATGTGATGATTGTAATGGCATATCATGTAAAATGATTTTATTATTAATGAAAGGCAAGCTTTCAATTTATTCTATTTAATTCAGTTATGAGATAATGATATAACATTCTAAATGTCTAGAGAATAATATTATGCAATGACATATGTATTCAAGTTACTAACCTTGTGGATGAGATCATACAGATGTTAAGAGTACATATTCTCACTATGTCCTTGATCGGTTGTTATTGTGGAAGGTTGATAGACAACGATAACACATAAGATCAAAGTGTGAGTCGTTTGATTACTAAATATCATTTTTAATGATATGGTGATATTAAACCAAGCACATAGATACATGTTAGAGAACAGTGTATCGTACAGACCCACCGTGAGGCTGACACATGGAAGCCATTGTCATGGAAGTCATAGTCAGGTCGTGTAGTGATGGTGGTGTTTGTGGTTCTTAGTCCTAAAATCATTGCACTCAACACATGTTGTTGAGTACACTTTGACATCATCAAACATAGTCCTCAAACATGTGTTATTATAACAGTGATGATTGGGTCACTTTGACACATGGGGATTGATTGTGAGTGATAGATATGGGATTTGTCCCTCCCACTGGAGTATGATGTCCTAGGCCTCTTGATATGCGAGACAAAGAAAAGCATGGCAATGCGCATGTGAATCAATATGTGATATTGAGATTACATATATCTCAACAGTCTTCTCTTGGTTCAAAAAAAAATTGAATAATAATGAGGGTGACTACTACATACCTCTAGTTCAATCTAGACATCAGTGACAAAGGAACTATACAAACATTGTAACACCACACACAGATTTTAGGTTGAAGTTGTTCTCCAAATTTCCATTTACTTGGGAAACATTTATGTGTGACTAGGCACCACTCATTAACTGTGATGTCATAAGTTCTTATGTACATTCACTTCTAACATAATATGGGACCTCTAGGGTCACACACATAGGTTTCAACCTTGAAGAGGAGTTTAGATCTTGAATAACATTTGAATTAAGTGCTAAAGTGGTTAGGCATTTGATTCGGGAAACAAATAGGCTGACAACACCTCCAAATGCCCATCTCAAGTGTTGAGGTGGTCGTCTGGAAGTGTCAAATGGTCGTCTAGGTGTCATACTTGGTTTTGAGTTGAAAGTGGCAAGGAACAAATCAACCCAACCAAACTGGCTCGACTCAGGTCACCAGATGATCGTCTGGGTGACCGAGACAGCCATCTTGCATGGGTGAGATGGTCGAATTCAGTCGGGGAAGATTCTAGACTTTTCCCTATTTGTTTTTCTTAAGAAATACTTGTTGTACAAGGAAGTCAATGTCTAATATTGATGGGAATTGATTTGCCAAATTTGTGTACAGCTGGGAAATTGCAAAATGATCATATCATAGTATGAGATGACTGTATCACTTGTGAGATGATCGTTTCAGCTGTCGCAAGTTGCAAAAATTCCAGAATTGTTGCAAAATTTTGAGATCCTCCAGACCTTTCCACTCCCACATAGACAAGGAACCTGGACCCGAACCCCGCTTATAAATAGAGGGGTATTGAGGGCTTCTCAGAACACAACATAGACAAGTGAGAATCAGTTCCTCTGACAACTATTGTCTTCTCTGGTTGTGATAACCACGAGAGCCCATACAAGTCCTACCCGACAAGGGAGGGATAGCCATGGGAGAGAACAAATGAGAGTTGTCGTTGTGGGAGAGAAAATTGGTGACTAGTACACCAACAGTAGGGACGACTCCTTCCTAATCATTCTAGCAGGATGAAAAGAGTTCTTGGCGGTCTGTGTGGACTACCATAGAGGTGGGAGGTTGTTGTCTACTTCTAGGAGGACAACATCAACCAACAGTCTAT
Source organism: Alisma plantago-aquatica (assembly GCA_963693085.1). Lineage (NCBI taxonomy): Eukaryota > Viridiplantae > Streptophyta > Magnoliopsida > Alismatales > Alismataceae > Alisma > Alisma plantago-aquatica. Next base: position 816,570,886 of record OY856409.1, on the reverse strand, counting down.
GACAAGAGGAGCTACTGAAATACATGACATTTGTGACTGTAGTGTGTCGTGCAAACCAGGAGGCGCAGCAGTAACATGAGTCCCCGTGCAACTAGGATTCAGAACTTGTGCATCTATGACGATGAGGATTGTCACTTGACTTGCTCTAGGACCAGTTATATCCTCAAAAACATCCTTCCTACATTATACTTATTGACGCAATCTAATGATTATGAGAATATGGTAGATAAATTTTTAAATTTCACTGCCTACTCTCTAGCCATATTTCCCTACAGCCACATGGAAAGAGTCTTCTTCAAGTGATTCAAGCTCCAACGAGGGAGAATGCCACCTTGCACTCATGGTCTCTACAAGTGGAGACATTGGTGAGGTAAGTGAGATAAGTGACGTAAGCTTACATGAGTTGTCTAAGGAAACTCTCATTGACATGTGTAATGCTACCCGCTCTTATATTCTAAATGCAATTCTAGGAACAAGATGTTAGGGAAGATCATAGATGATTTGTATACTAAAATTTATATTCTTGATCAAAATAAAAAGTTGCATCTTGATAGCATTGATTCCTTGCAAGGGCAATCTCTTAATCTTGAGCTCCAATACAATGGAGTTGAAGTATAGAATGACATGTACCTTGAGAACATCAAGAGTCTTAAGGAAGAAAACCAAGCCCGAGTAGATGAGCTTGTTTTACTTAGAACTGAAAATGATGATCTTAAACTTGCTTGTGATGCTATTAAGGATGAGAATAGAATTTATCTTGATGAGATTTTTATGCTTAGAATAGAAAATGCTAGATTGCTTGCTCAATCAATGATCTTTCTTCTAGACCTTTATAGCCAAGTAATGAAGTTTCTAGTCTTACTTTAGAAAAAAAATCTTATTTCAAAAAAGCCTTATGTTTGGAGGTGGACTTACTTCATGCACAAGATGATCTTGCAAGCTTGTATTCTACTATCATTACTCTTAGTGATGATAATCACAAACTAAGAGCTTCCTTGCAGAAATTCCTTAAAGGGAAAATTTCCCTCAATGAAGTTCTAGATCACTTTACCAAACAAGTTCATACTAATGGTTTGGAATATATAGGGGGGTCTCCAAAGAGAAAAAGTAAGGTCAAGGGTAAGAAAAAGAGCAAGGAATATCCTATTTTCCATGGAGAGTCATCCGACTCTAAGAACCCTATTGTTTGTGTGCATTGCAAGAGTGATGACCAGTACTCTACTTATTGTCCTTATAGAGAGAAGGGGACCCACCCAAATATGAAATGGGTCCCCAAGCTAACACCGGATCCTAAGGTTTTAATTGGGCATCAACATCTTCCTTTCTTATAGGCAAAAGGAAAACAGATTGTTGATAGTAGCTGCTCAAAGAATATGACATGTGAAATCAGCCACTTCAACCAGTTAACAAAGAATATGATGATCAGTAACATTTGGTGACAACAACAAAGGTAAAGTGATAGGTGAGGGTGATGTAGGTGATTCACTATGCATCAAGAATGTTCTTATTGTGGATGACCTGCATCACAATTTAATTAGTGTTAATCAATTGTGTGATAATGGCTGTCTTGTTCGTTTTACCTCACTTGAATGCTTGCTTCTAGATTCCCTCTCCTACAATGTCATATATAAGGGAAATAGAAATGGTAATCTCTATATTATTTTTCTTGACTCTATTAAGCCTATTGTTGGTATATGTCTTCTTGCCAATTTGAATGATATTTCTTTGTGTCGTCGTAGGCTTGGTCATGTAAACATGTATCAATTGAAGAAGTTGAGCAAAAAGGAATTGGTAAAGGGACTTCCTAAATTAGATTTTGAAAAGTATGAGGAATGTCAACCTTGTACACAAAGAAAGAAAACCAAGTCATGCTTGAAATCTAAAGGAGTCCTTAGTACCAAAAGAGCTCTTGAGCTTATTCACATTGACCTTTTTGGACCAATGTGTATGCAATCGCTTCGTGGTAGCAAGTATTTTATTGTGGTTGTTAGTGACTTTTCCCACTATACTTGGACTTTCTTTCTTGTTTCAAAAATCAACACTCTTGATGTTTTCTCAAATTTTTGCAAATGAGTTGAAAATGGAGCTTCTTGCCATATTGTTTCTATCTAGAGTGATCATGGGGGAGAGTTTAAAAATGTCTTGTTTGAATGGTTTTGTGAGGAATCTGAGTATGTACATAACTTTTATTCACCTCGAATGCCTCAACAAAATGGGATTGTAGATAGAAATAATAGGTCATGACAAGAAATGTCTAGGACTATGCTTCTAGAGTATGACACTCCAAAGAAGTTTTGGGTCGAAGTCGTTAGTACTTCATGTTTTGTGCAAAATCAGGTTTTCACTCATACATCTTCAAAGAAAAACCCCTATGATCTATGGCGTGGTAGAAAGCCTTCCATTGATTTCTTTCATGTTTTCAATTGTCCTTATTTTGTTTTGAACATTGAGGATTCCCTCAACAATATTGATCCAAAATATTGTAAGGCTTTCTTTCTTGGCTATAGCACTACCTCAAGGCTTATGGAGTATTCAATATTGAATTTTCTAAAGTAGAAGAATCTATCAATGTTAAATTTTTTGAGACCAACCCCTCTATTTCCAAGAATATTTTTAAGGATCATGTTGTCTATGAGGTGATCCCTAACTTGAAAAATATCAACATTGTTGATAAAGGAAAATAAGTGGTAGTTGATGAAGAAGAGAAAGAAGAAGAAAAGAAGGATCTAACTCCCCAATTTGCAATGAATCATACAAAAGAGCTCATCATAGGTAATCCCTTTGAAAAGGTGAAGACGTGGGCTGCTTACAACAAAGAACAAGCTAACAATGCCTTCATCTCTCAACTTGAGCCAAAGAATGTCAAAGAATCTCTCAAGGATGATGAATGGATCCTAGCCATGCAAGATGAGTTAGAACAGTTTGAAAAGAACAAAGTGTGGAACCTAGTGCCAAGACCAAGTAATAGAAAGATTATTGGCACTAAATGGGACTACCGCAACAATCTTGATCAAAGCATAAATGTGGTAAAGAACAAAGCAAGGTTAGTAGCTCAAAGTTACAATCAATAGGAAGGCATTGATTTTGATGAAACTTCTACTCCTATTGCTATACTTGAATCTATTAGAATGCTACTTGCTTTTGTTAGTTACAAGACATTTCCTGCTTTATCAAATTGATGTTAAAAGTGAGTTTTAGAATGGTACAATTGAGGAGGAAGTATATGTTTCTCAACCTCCTGGATTTGAACGTGATAAATTGCCTAACCATGTTTATTTGTTACAAAAAGCTCTCTATGAACTCAAACAAGCCCCTAGATCTTGGCATGAGAAACTAAAGAACTTTTTGCTAGACAATGGCTATATCATGGGCAAAGTTGATTCTATCTTGTTTCTAAAACATGCTTTTAGCAATTTCTTGATTATTCAAATTTATTTTGATGATATTATTTTTGGCAGGACTGATCTTGATCTTTGCAAGGAGTTTAGTTCTCTTATGTGAAGTGAGTTCGAGATGAGCATGATGGGGGAGCTTACATTCTTCCTTGGCCTTCAAATCAAACAAATGAAATATGGGAACTTCATCAACCAAGTCAAGTACACCAATGAACTACTTAAGTGCTTTGGGATGGAGAATACCAAGCCAATGGACACCCCCTTGTCAAACACCGCCATGCTTGATAGATATGAGCAAGGATAAAAGGTATATGAGAAGATCTATAGAGGTATGATTGGAAGTTTACTTTATTTAACTGCCTCTACACTTGATATAATTTTTAGTGTCGGCTTGTGTTCTCTCTTTCAATCAAGTCTAAGAAAATCACATCTCATAGAGTTTGAGAGGATTTTGAGGTGTCTAGCCAAAACTCAAAATTTTAGACTATGGTATCCCAAGCCAAGGTACTTAACTCCTACTTCCTATAGTGATGCTAATGATGCGGGTTGCTTGATTGATCAAAAACGCACAAGTGGCACTTGCTTCTTCCTAGGACCATAACTAGTTTCTTGGTCCTCTAAGAAACAAAGCACAATGGCTCTTTCAACTACCGATGTTGAATACATTATAGTTGGGAGTTTTTGTGCCCAAGTCCTATGGATGAACCAAATGCTCCATAACTTTCACATTCATTCTGATGCTTCTCCTATCTATTGTGACAATACTAGTGCAATTAATTTGTCTTCTATTCCTATATTGCATAGTAGAGTTAAACATATAGAGGTTTGTCATCAATTTCTTCGCGACAACATTGCCAAGAAGGATATTTATATCATGCATGTGGACACAGAGAATCAACTTATGATTATTTTCACTAAACCTCTAGCTAGAGATCAATTCATTTTCATTAGATCAAAACTGCTTATAACTGCTCTTGATAATATTTACATGCAATCTAGCTAGATTTTATGGTTCCTATATGTTTTGCTCATGTCTTGCTCACTTTATGCTTGCTAAGTGCTATATTTGACATGTTTCATGCCTTATTTCTCTTGTTTTCTGATACCTTTTGCAAATGATGTTTTACCACAAAATAGTAGCCAATGATGAGTGAAATGTGCCTCAATATGCTTAAAATACATAATATGCTAGAAAAATATATTTATATAGAACTCTCGAGTCTTAGAATTAAATTTCTTATCTTTTAGACAAGCTGCCTTTCTGTCAAGTTTCCCCTGGTATAGAACTCGATCGATCTTTATCCAAGGATTGAACTGTAAAGCCAGTTCGGTCGAGTTTCTGACACACAAAACTTGACCAATCATGCAATTGGACAAAAATTAGAAGGGGTCAGTCGACTTTTCTCCCTCTCAACTAGAGAAACATCGATTGATACACGACCTCCAGCAATTCATCCTCAACCCTAGGATAGACCATCCACTCCTAACCCCCTGCTAGCCCTAGAATTGGTCTTCCTTACCTCTTACCTTGTGACCTAGGTGTTTTTTTGTGACCTGTGTTGTGTGTCTCTTCTTTGTTTGTTGGCTATCCTCTCCTCTTTGACCTAGATGGTCTCAAAATGAAGAAAGAGGTCCGCCCATGGTGGAGAAACATCCGCTCCTACTCCTATAAGGTATGTGTCTTTCGATGGCACCTCCTTCATCTCCACTCAAGCCTTGAATTGGTATAAGGAACTCCTCCCTAGTACTCCATTTCCTTTTCAAACTTTGTTTGAATCTCAGTTTGTAACAATTGAGGTGATTTAGAAGGTAGCTAGGGTGTTTAAAGCACATCACTTAAGTGATTTATGTGTAGAGCGTTCATGCTTCGCCAATGCCATGTCAAGCACAAAGTTTTTCCATGAATTCTATGTCAATTTGACGTGGAACTACACATCCCTAGTCCCACTAGTGAATACCCAAGTCATTTTGACCTCGATGATCTCCAGGACCAAGATTACAATTTCAGAGGATTCTCTAAATACCTACTTCTCTAATTCTGGCATCGTTGCTTCTTGGGTGGCTTCTTATCCGCAATACCATGACCTTTTGGACCATAAAGGTTTTTACAAGAGATTTGAACCCAAGATTACCCTTCCTGACATCGATAAGTTCCTGAAGAAACTTGACGTCCCCTGTAAGAAGAAGTCAACCCTACCCTCATCTTCCCTAGATATCAAGACAATACTAATCACTTTAGTGGTTAACTGCAATATTCATCCCAAGAGGAATCAAACTGAAATTGTAGAGAACAAGACAGTGATTATGTATTATCTCCTAAATGATATTGGAGTTAAGTGGGCTCATTCCATTCTTCATCATATGACCTGCTTTGACTCTGGGAAGAAAACCTCAAGCACCAATATCCCATATCCAAACCTAATTTGTGGTGTGTTTGCTCATCATAATGAAAAATCCCTCACCCATGACCTTGGATACGAGCCAAGTCACAGAATGGTTTGCATTTGTGAGACAACAATCAAGAAGACCTTTCTTCCTACATCTTCCACCACACCAGGTGCCTCTACCTCCACCCAGGCCCCACCATCGCCACCACCACCCTATCCTAGTTGTGCCTCATTTTCTATATAAAACGAATCCCTCATGGAAGACATGATGCATCATCAGGCGTACAACCTTAGGGTTCAGGATCATCTTCACCAGAACCTCTACCAGATCATGCCACACATGAACCTATCTTGCAGCCATCCCTACCCACCCTACTAAGCGTACCCCGATGCTGACTATGCCTCTTATGCATATAGTTAGTTCCACCCCTACCCCCACCTCTTGCTGCTTCTGCTGCACCCCCTGATGATGTTGATGGTAGACCTACCCCTTCCCATGGTACTCTTCCTCTTTTGTCTCTACCTATCTACGATGGAGTTTCCACTCCCACCTTTACACAATGAAATGCACTACATGAATGTGGCATGTCTTGGGCCAAGCAGAATGCCACATGGCCTGGTACACGTGCTTTTGGGACTCCTACTGATGAGGAGATTCCAGACTAGGACTCTGAGGATGAGGTTGATGTTGAGGATGCCAAGGGTGACGATGGTTCTGATGATGGCTTTGTTGGTAATTCTTGTGATGATGATGAGGCTACCATGACTGCACCATCTGATGATGATGAGGACTACCATCCCAAGGAGGACGAAAATGAGGATATAGTTGATGTAGTAGATGTCATTGATGTTTAGTTTCATATATATATATATATATATATATATATATATATATATATATATATATATATATATATATATATATATATATATGTGTGTGTGTGTGTGTGTGTGTGTGTGTGTGTGTGTGTGTGTGTGTGTGTGTGTGTGTGTGTGTGTGTGTGTGCATGTGTGTGTGTATCTTTTATTAGACTATCATGTATTAGACATTTAGGCACTATGTATCTGAGGCATACTATTTTATCATCTCGTTGTTTATTGTTGGTTTGCAGTTCCTATTTTGAGAGGAAACGATCCGTGTTGTAATCTTAATATCATGTGCCATAACTCTTTGGTTGACTATATATTATGAGTTCTTGTTATGACATCCCATATTTTGATTATGACACTAGATTTCTTGTTTCTCTCTATTTTGTCTTTATTTGATGTGTGTTATATGTGGTTGCACGTGTAGTTTGTGCTTATGGAGAAGACTTATGCTTTATAGATCTTCTATCCCCATGCCTTTCTGATATGACAAAGGGGGAAATGACCTCAGCCATATTGTTTTATTTCTTATGTGATCCTTTTCTTATCGATTATTTGCATACCATGTGACTCGTTAGAGGACCATATAGTATATATATGTGCTGGGGTTATTTGTGGAAAGACTAACCATGCAGGCATAGGTAAGCATGAATTCAGAGGGAGCAATTAACATTGTTCATTCATGTATCCCCTTGCAATTCACAAGGTAAAGGTTTAACTTTCACATCCTTTCTCAAAGGTAAAGGTTTAAATTTCATATCCTTTTCAATATGTTGAGGAATAGTTTATCATTATCAAAAGGGGAAGGGATGTTCACCTGAGAGTTTTACATTGTCCATATTTTGATAATGAGTCAACCATTCCATTCATATGTATCTAATATGTTTGATTGAGATTGATTTCAGGCATTAGGTACATGAAAAGGATCATTTCTATGAAGCCCTAGCTTGAGCTAGTTCAACTCAAAGCAATGCAAAAGCACTTTTTATAGAAAACACCCTAAAACACTTAGGATGGTTTTTGTAACCATTTGTATTGATGTAATGACTTGTAACTAAGATGAGAAAAAAATTATGAGCCCTAAATTCAAACATTTAATTATTTTATTGATATTTTCCAAAATTAATTACAGGGAACTTTTCGGTCGAGTTTTACACTCGCATAACTCAACTGATCCCCTTACTGGATTTTGAGAAAATTCAGGTTTTTTCGAGTTGCACACATAGAGAACTTGACCGATCCCTGCATTGAAAAAAACTAATTTAATCATTTGGTCGAGTTTCATCTAGGATAAACTTGGCTGATGGTTCAAATTAGTTTTGGCACATAGTGCAATCGGCCGAGTTAACTTTATTAAAACTCAACCAAATGTACTATACGGAATGTGTAGAAAAAATTATTCTAGTTGTTAGAGTGTTGCAAAACTCGAAATTATATCTGTTGTAACACTCAAAATGACTAGAAATCATTCCTTAGTGCTCCTACCCTCTAGTGGACACCCCAACTATAAATAGGACCTCTTGGAGTTCATTCTAAGGTTGCTATTTCATGCTATTCAAGATCCTAGATATAGTTGAGTGAATCCAGTCCACTATAGCCCCTTTCTCTCTCTTATTTACAAAGTCAAACATCCATATGAGTGAGATAATTTGTATGTGAGAGAGATACTCCATTATACTTGTGTAAATCTCTCAAAGCTCCCTTTCCCAACCCCTTTCTTCAAGATCAAGTTGGTAAAACTTCTCTGAGTGAAGGAGAAGGTGCAAGCTTCTTCAAGCTATAGAAGAAGGTGAGAAAAGCTTCTCCTAGTGAAGGAGGAGGATAAGGTTGAAGATATAAGAGTAGAGTGGGTAAATCCTTCAAGGTAAAAAAAACTTGTTACAAGAAGGGGATCTCCTCGGCGAAGGTGTCCAACTGCTTGTAAGAGTGGGTAAGACCTTGTAGAGGTAGAAGAATCTAGCTCATACAGATAAGTAAGTCCTTGGTTGTAAGGTTATTGGCTCCCTTGACCTCAAAGGAAAGCTGGGTATCCTTGTCCCAAAAAAAGGAAGGTCAATTATATGTCTTATAATGGAGTATAAGTACACATAGGTTGCAAAATCCTAGAGCTTGGCCTCTCTAGGTGGTGGACTGACTCTCTCCTAGTTTGGAGAGTGGAACCACTCTAAAAAACTTGTTCAAGTGCTTGCTTGAATATCTCTCATCCTTTCTATGCATGTTTAGATTTCCATCAAATTCATTATTTGCAATTGTGCCTAGTTGAAGTAACTTGAAGGTTTAACCATTTTTGTGCAAGTGTTTTTATCTCTATTCACCCATCCAGATCCCTTTTGATCAAACAGTCAACTTGAACAAAAATCCAATTGATGGACACCCCACTATAAACTACCTTGCTTGAACATTGTCACAAAAAGTGTCAATCTGAGACACTTCCATAACCTAGTCCCTATCACCCAGAATAATCTATTCAACTCAATCACATATGGGGTACCCCTAACATGCATCTTTATGAGACCCATGACCATATCCAAACTAACATGCCAACATAGTTTGATTGAGGTCATGCAAGGGTCGAGTCATGTGAGGCACCTACTAGGTGCACACCCCAATTTGGGGGATTAGAAGCCAAAGGGAATCAACCTTCAGTTCGACTTTTCAAACCAACATAGGGCCCGAAATACATGGAGTGCACTAGGCATGAATCCCACTTTTCCTACTTTGACCAATCAAAAAAGCATCATTTAGATGCACTCAGAAGCCTCTAGAAGATGGAGGGTATAGTTCATTTATTAATAAAACTACAACCAAAACATAGATATTGGTTTGTATATTCTTTTCAAACCAAAAAACCATTAATTAGTCCAAAACCAAGCCAAACTAAAATGTTAATATCTAGTTTGGTTCGAACTAGTTAGAATTGAAAGTACTAGTTGAGAAAGTATACATTTAATAATTTTGATTTTTTTTAAATCCAACTTTTTTTCATTATCTTTTTCGATCTATCTAACTCAAAAAGCAAAATTCAAATGTGTTTTGTTAATATATTATAAACATAATAAAGATTTACATGGTGACTTGTATAAATATGCATCATGGCACATTGTTCTATCTTTCTATTAAAACCTTTGCTTCATGTTATTAACAATAGTTTTGCATTTTAACAATCACAAATTGGGCACAATGTCATGAGGTTAATATGAATATTTGTAATATATATATATATATATATATATATATATAATGTATATATATGTATGTATGGTGTGTATATTTGTTTGGTTTGGTGTGGTTAAACTAGAACCTCAAACCAACCCAAACTATTGTTTGATGGTTTAGAAATTTTGGAACCAAACAAACTATTCATCCCTAAGAATATAACTTAACTAGTTGCTTTGGTTTTGTTCTATGGGTTGATCATATTTTATGCACCAAGCATACGCCATGTGTTCCCTACTTTTCGTAGTCAACAAAACATCATTTAAATGCACCCATAACCTTCTAGAAGGTAGGGTGCTCATTTCGCTCTCACCTCTTTGATGCCTTGTTGACTTTTTGCTGGAGAGAGGCTCTACTCAAACTAACCCTAGGTAACCCTAAGCCCTCTACAAATACAGCCCCCAATTGCTAATTTAAAGTGCTAGAAGCCTAGAACTATGACGAAGCCCCCTAAGTTGTCTTTTTAAGATCTGAAGAACTCATATCCTTCCCCCAAACCCTAGATGTAACCCCACCTTTTCTAATGATAAAAGAGAATAATGATCCATCTTCACCTTCTAAAATGTTCAAGCAACGTAGAATTTATCTACACACAATGTCAACCTCTCCTCCCTACCCATTTTTTAATCTAAAAGTGGTGTGATGGTATAAGCACTTAGGATTGATGACTATCCATTATATTTATGTGCTAACTTCATTCTTACATGTTCTTTTTTCTTTTCTTGGGCATATAGAGTCCTACTCCACAAAATAAAACCCAATTTACCTCGTATGGATTGGAAATACCAAAAGGGAATAGTGAGGGTGTCTAACACCTTCCCTTCATGTAAAATGGTTCATTACCATTTTTCTTTGGTTTACCACTTTCATAACCCACCTACATTCCAAATCTTTCTCATGATTTCCTCAATTTCCCTCACAAACAAGATGGCACTCTATTTTAGGACCGACCATTATAGTCAGTTTTTAGTTTATGAAATCCACTAATGCCACACGTGAATTACAAAGACAACAACCCTTCATTTCATGGACAAAAGGACAGTTAAACAGGGCTTACATGCCATTGTAAAATTTTAGGTTTCTTGGATGGACCATCCTGCTAAAGAGACACAATGTATGCCTTAAAGCTTTACAAAATTTCCCTACATGGGATGACTGTGAAGGCCTAGTATGTGCTTAGTGGGAAGGGATAAGCTAGGCATGTATTGTTGTAAGCCCAAAAGATCCCATCACAATCATACTTATTTGTTAATCTTATCTTCATTCACCTACAATAGTAGAGGTGTGTGGCCTCTAATCTTTCAAACTTCACCCTCCTTAGATCCATTGTGACTATTTCCACTTGACACCTTTGGTTTGTTTACATTATGAATTTGTCGTGTTTTACTACTTGTTTAGTTTCTTTACGTAGGTTTTGTTCAACTTCTTATTACTTGGATATGGTGGTTTATAAACTAGCTTGGTGACAAACAACTCTTAATTTCTCAAATACATGCCAATTATTTCAATTATCAGTGATGTACCCCCATGTATTCACCCAATATATTGACTCACTCATATTACATTTGTCAATCTTCTATGTATTTTTCCAATATGTATAATACAACAACTATGTTAAAAACAAGTATATATCTAGGGAGCTATGGTTGGAGCCATGTAACAACCCAGGTAATGGTTCTTCTATATTGTGATAAATTGCACTATGTTTAGTATACATGGAGGGGACTAACTCATGTTTTTGTGTGTTTGGTTGGCATAGGAAGGAGAAGGAATCATATATTAATAAATAAATTTATAACATAAAACAATTGTGAAAAAAGAACTAGTTTTCTATATTTTTATTATAATTATACACCATGCATGTACATTCCTTTATATTTACTTATTTCCATAAAAAGTTTTCATGCATCCAAGTTCTATCTATATTTTAGTATTCTCTCTAAATTTTGCCTACGCTTCCACTATTTCTATTTAATTTTCTATATGTTTCTATAGTTATAATCGACATTCCCTCTAAAACTTTTAATCTCTTCAATATTTTGTAAAATAATTATTTAAATAGTTTAAATATACATTGTTATAAGAACTATTATTTCCATTCTATTAAGGTTAAGACGGAGAAAAGGCTCGGTTCCCTCTCTAGGGTTTCACTTTCCCTTCTCACTAGAGTTCCCCGGCGGCTGCCGCTGGGGGGAGGGAGCGTCGTCCTGACGCCTTCCTCCCCCTGGCCTTCCAACAGTTCTCGGTGGTCTCTGAGTTTGTAGTGCGACGCGAGGCTCTGGAGAGGGGCCATCTTGCTGGGTGCCGTTTGGGTGTGATGGATGGCGAGGAGATGAGCTGCGCCACGAGTCTCAGCTTCAGGACCAGAGCTGGCGTTTCGACTAGCTCGACTCCTTACCATTCAGGTGTGATGGTTGGAGGGAGCCGCTCCCAGCCAGATCTAGTTCGCGCCCGCGCTCCATCGCGCAGGTGAAGTTGGGCTTCCCCCAGCCTCGCCGGCACCTCCCTACCTTACTCCAAGCGAAACCTAGGCCATCCTGGGTGGCGTTGGCTCGGTTCCGTCCTCAGTGGCGTCTTTGGTCTTCGGCGGCGTGTGGGTACCGTCGCTGGGTGGAGCGTCTCCTCCCTGCCTGTTTTGGCGTTCGACAGCGCGCTCCACTCTCCAGCGATGGCAGGGCAACGCTGCGGCGCGCCTAGTTTCTCCCTACTGCCTCGGTTTTGGTCGCCCCTGGCTGATCAAGCCCCGTCGTAGTCAGGTGCTGAAGGTGGTGCCTCTGCTACCGCTGCTTCGAAACACTTTCAAGGTGTTTTTGACAGATTGCCAGTTAGCTTTTAGGTGTTGCACGAGGGGTTTCGTCCTCAAGCATTTCGATGCTTTGCCTAGTAGGAGTCAGGGGCCCCTGCTCTCAGTGGTGCCTCTGCTTCAGCTGGCTCGAAGCACCTTCATGGTGTTTGACAGATTGCCTCCTTGCATTTAGGTGTTCACGAGGATGGGCTTATGAGGGGGGCTGGTTCCTCCTCTTTTTCTTCTTGTCCTTGTGTTGCTGCGTGCAGGGGTTTGGTGTTGTGCTAACAGCTTCTCAAAGACATGGACCTTTGTAGGTTAGCATCTCGAGTGTGTGACGGGATGTTAGTTCGAAGTATCTCCCTATTCTTGGCATAGTACCACAACTTGTGGGTATGGTTATTAGATAGTTGGTACTGTGCCATGCTTGATGGAGTGAATTGGAGCTGACATTCCCTACCACTCTTTGTTGTTTAAAACGTGCTGGCTCTTACTTCTCTTGTGGTTTTTTCAGCTTATGTTGTTATGTGCTAGGGGTTCTTTTTGTTGGGTGTCGCCCATTACATTAGAAACCTGCAGTTGGATAGCTGAGAAGTTCAGAAACTTCTTATCTAGCTCTGGTTTGGACTGCCAGTGGTTGTACTATGTCATGTTGCTATTAATATTTGTGGGTATGCTGAATGCATGTAATAGTTTCTTGCGTAGTCGTCTTCTGGTTGGACAGCTGGGTCCTAGCTTGTTTAGTTCGTTTGGTTTTCTTAGTTTTTGTGTTCACCTAGAAATCTTGTATGTCCCCCTGCGTGGGGATTTTGTTCCTTGTTTGAGCTTTATAGCTCCCGTCGATGTAATGGGGTACTCAGTGCCCGAAGTTTTTGGTATTAATAGTAACACATTTTTTGACCGACCAAAAAAAATATATACATTGTTATGAACATTTTCACTTAGATATTAATCTTTCCTTTATATTTCAATATTCACTCTTAAACTGTGTCTATGTTTCCATTCAAATATATACTTTTTATACTTATGATCAAAATTCCCTCTAAAATGTCAAATTCCTTCATAGTTTTGTTAAAAAATATTTATATAGGTTATTGTTGACCATATTGTATGCAGACTCTATTTAAAACTTCTATATATGTTGTTAATTTCCCGCTAAGTTTTCAATTTTTTCAAAGTACTCATCTAACTTAAGAGTTTCCCTCTAAGCTTCTACATAAGTTTCTCCTCAACTCTTTCTACTTTTTATCATCTTTACTCCTATTTGGTGAGGAGAGAAGTGGCAAAATATACATATATCTTTCTTCATCATTTCTCTCCATTTCTTCCCCCCCCCACCTTCTCATCACTTTATCTAACTAAACAAATTGAACATTTTCTTTCACCGCCTTACCCATTATTCTCCTCCACCTTATAATCACTTAATGAAAATGAAGTCATGAATAACAATTGCCTAGTGATTTAAACATCTGATTAACTAGGAGTATCTGGTGCAATGCATAGGTTTGAAAAAAAAATAGAATATGTTGGAGACCATTTACAAAGCGTCATCATTGTTCTAGATAAAGATTTAATATGAGACAACATCAACATTAATATGTAATTAAGTTGTGAGTAAGGTAAGATAGAAGGTAAATACATTTGTTGATACTTGTTTTGACTAATGCCAACCCAAATACAACAACAAAGTAGAAGATCATTATAGAGAATAGTAAGAGATAAAAAGAATGGTTTAGCTTCTTGACATCAGTAGTGTCATTGTACATATCATTCCTAGTGTGTTGTCAAACCGATAATGTCCTCCATGATCTCCAACCTTGGCATACTCCCAACCTTAAGAACTATGAAAAGTTAGTGGAATGTGGTGCATGTATTGATAGGAGTCAACTCCCACTGTGATAGTACATACAACCTTGTTAGAATATAGAAGGCCCAATTAATAATGCAATAAATCAAAATAAAATCACAAGAAATCATATCATGATCTTTTGTATATAGTAAAGCAAGGACCAATTTGTACTTTAAAAAGCAAAGAAAAACATTGTATTCAATATCTCCCATACCTTTCATATCATTTTATTAGAATATATAAAGGCCCTTTGGTGCACATAAGGACTAGATACTACATGCAAAAGTCACCCCCATAAGTGCACTATAGTCGTGGTGGCCCTGAACACCCGTGAAATGATGACTGTGTATACATGTGCCAAAGTAGTCTCCAAATACACTTGTTCCATAAGTATCCGCCTAGCGGGATGGGGTCAGTTGAATTTGTCCCTCACTGAAGCATAATAGGCTCTAGTGCAAATGAAGTGACTTGAAGCTCGAATGTCGAACAACTAGTCTTATGTAAAAAATTTAGGACAATCAATTCAAACCTTTCTATACACTCACACGTCTACCTTATTACAATAAAAAAATCAATTTATAAATAAGAATATAAAAAACATAAAATACTTTCCATATTCAGCTTTATATAATACTAGCAAGAGAATACGTGTTGAGCACGTGATTTTCAATTAAGAGTTAAAATGGCATATTTGACATATATTAGCAAGTACATTTAGTGCTACTAAATTTTGAATGTATATTATGGTGATATTATGTCATACATCAAATATTACAAATAAAATAATTCTTATTAAATTTATGATGGTAATATGTATTCAAACAGAATTAATTACACTTCCATTCACATCTCATCACTTTAGAGATTCTTGATGGATCACATAATACAAAAAGATCCCTGTGTGGAATTTTCTTTTTCTTTCCAAGTTATTAGATTTTGCCCTTAATCCATGTCTAATTTTGTAATTTTTATACACATGCAACTAATAGTTCAACGAATGTCATATTAATTGTCATAGAATGATATTGTTATTATCTTTTTATGTGGTGGGTATTTTGAATTTGAGATCATTAAAATTATCTAATAATTTTTAAAATATTTGCAACATGCACATTTTATCTTGATGAATTGTCCAAGAATTCTTGATTAGGATGATTTTTAGAACACATTTAATGTGAATATGTATCCATGTTATAAGGCTAGAATTATTTTATTTCAAAAATCTAAAATATCAAATTGGTACTTACCGCTTAGATATACTATATGTGGTTCTTTTAGCCTTACAATGCAACTAACCATTAATATACTAGACATAAATAATTTGATAAGTTTACAGCTAGATTATTGTAAAAAAAATTACATATTATATGTAAAATTTATAGATACACTATATATGTATAATGTATATGGGTATGTAAGTGGTTGGCTTTGAGTTTACCATGATCATGACTTATGTCATATAAAAATATGAACCAAAATCTAAAGACTAACTCATTAATTTAGTTTATATGAATTAGGTGTAACTTAGATCATGCTTAAAGATTGACCCATTAATTTATTTTATATGAACTTGGCCTGACTTAAACTATTGCTCCAATTTTGAAACAATTAGATCACATCACGACAATTGATATTCATCCCATCTTCAATCGTATTTTGGAAGAAAAAAGTAAGCAACCTAGTAAATAGTCAAAAATAGGCGGCCAAATGAGTTCTTAAGTTTGGATTTACTTTGTCCCTTGTATGGTTTATATAAAAAGTTGGACCAAAATTTCAGTCAGGTCCTTTAATATTGTTTATAAAAATTGAGTCGGGCTTAAATTATACAGTCAAGAAATTAGTCAGATCACGTCATCTCAATCGACGAAGAAAAAAATAAACAACTCAAATAGCCGAGTATTGTTGACTACCTGAGTTTGCAGGCCTCGATTTATCTTAGCACACCCATATTTTTTAAACCAAAATTTTCAATATAGTTTTATGTAAAATAAGCTTGCCTTAAGTTATAAGATCAAAATATTGGTTGAGATGCTCAGTCGGTCTATGCTCATCTCTTCTAAAATCGTTATCTAAAAACTAATCAACTCAAATAGTTAAATATGTGTGACCAAGTGAATGGAAAAGCATACAAACACACACGTCAGTTGTGCTTATTTATAGTGTAAGTAAAGATAAAATTAGCATACAAGAAGTATTTTGTAATAAAAAAAAGTCATAAGATCCTTCATCAGATTTCTTATATATATATATGTGTGTGTGTGTATTATAGAAATACAAATATAGACCTCTTTCCTGCACTTATTAGTTGGTTCAACATATTGAATCTAGTCAATTTATTAGTGGATGTTGTGATTCAATACCTAATTAGAGAAACAAAACAAAAAAGGAAGTTTAAATAACTTCCAACAGTTCTCTTAAAAGTGTAGTAGAGCTAGATCTATTAAATGGGTGGTAGGGTTGGATTTTGGTGGGTCATTGCAGATTTGGGAATCGTGGGTGTAGGTTAAAAGGACCTGATGTTAAACGGGTGGAGAAGTAGCACACTCAAATCTGACTCGGTGGGTTGCAGATCATTCGCGGGTGTCGTAATACATGCATAGTGAAAAGATATTGCTAGTTTCTTTTATATGATTGATTCATTAATAAATGTTGGTGTTAAGATAGCAAAATGAGGACAACCTTGCACTACTTTTTGTGTCAAATCCAATGTAATACCTATTCTATGTTTTAAAATAAATTGTAAGAAACAAAAAGAAAACAACCATTTTAAGCAATGTAAAATAAAAAATGATAAATGATATATATATTACAAATAGCATAATATATCACCATAACAACACTATATTTTATCATCTTATGTTAAAAGTTCTTGATATATCATGTTCTTATGATTGTCTACTGCATAAAGTGAAAAAAATATAATTGTTGTGATTTAATATAAAACATGCATTACGCTACATGTTCATTAACATAAACAACAATATAAAACATAACTACTTTGTTTCTATTAGTATAACATTTAACAAAGATATCACCCAAGAAATCTAGACTTTAACTCTTTATATTGATACATTACACATCATCAATTTAATTGTTTAATAAATGTATGAATGTGGCATATCTTAAGAGTTTTATAACTATTATATTTATATTAACATATTATTTAGTTAAATGGGCACCCACGCTCACCAGTAAAACTCATTAAATAAACATGTGGGTATGGGTTTGAGTCATTTCTAGTGGGTCACAAATTTTGTCACTAGAATCCAATTTAAACGAGTCGACTTGTAGGTGTCCGCAGATTTTGAACCTCACAAGTCTAAGTAGAGTTGGAATTCTTCGACCCTAATAACAACAATAATTATCTATACTATATAAAATAAGTCATTTTGGATTAATCATGCAATTTTTTCCAACATTTTTATAAATTACAA
This sequence comes from Alisma plantago-aquatica, assembly GCA_963693085.1. Classification (NCBI taxonomy): domain Eukaryota; kingdom Viridiplantae; phylum Streptophyta; class Magnoliopsida; order Alismatales; family Alismataceae; genus Alisma; species Alisma plantago-aquatica. The sequence continues at coordinate 816,552,953 of OY856409.1, read as the reverse complement.
ATGCATCCTTTGTATTATACTATATAAAACAAGTTATTTTGGATGTTTCCAACATTTTTATAAGTTACAAACGCGTCCTTTGTATCTAAGAAAGCCCCGCATAGGGGTTTGGATGCAATTTTCTCTATTATTTTTTGAAATTACATATTAGTCCCTTTATGTTTACACCACCCTTATCTATACTATACAACACAAGCCATTTTGGATTAGTCATGCAATTTTTTCCGACATATACAAAACAAGCCATTTTGGATGCTTCCAACATTTTTACAAATTACAAACACGTCCTTTGTATCTAAGAGAGCACCCCAGAGGGGGTTGGATGCAATTTTCTCTATTGTTTTTTTAAATTACATATTAGTCCCTTTTTTATTTACGCAACACCTTTGTCTTTAATTATTTAAATTATATATTGTGTTATTCCTCCATTATTTTTTGAAATTACATATTGATCCCTATATGTGTACACCACACTTTTATCTTTAGTTTTTAAAATTATATATTGTGTTAAGAGACTCAAAGTAAGCCCTACAATTTTTCTCTATAATTTTTTGAAATTGCATATTTTTCCCTATGTGTACACCAAACTTATACTATATAAAACAAGACATTTTGTATTAATCATGCAATTTTTTCCAACATTTTTATAAATTACAAACACATCCTTTGTATCTAAGAAAGCCCCCTAGAGGGGGTTGGAAGCAATTTTCTCTATTATTTTTTGAAAATACATATTAACCCTTTGTGTTTACACCACACTTGCATCTTTACTTTTTTAAATTATATATTGTGTTATTCTTCCATTATTTTTTGAAATTACATATTGTTCCATATGTGTTTACACCACACTTTTGTCTATAGTTTATATAAAATGGATCATTTTGGTTAGTCACGCAATTTTTTTCCAACATTTTTATAAATTACAAATATGTCCTTTGTAACATACCGAATCTTGGACCCTACCTTAGAAGTTTGTGTTGACCTAAAGGTTATACATTGTCCATCTTTTGATAATGACTCAACCATTCCATTCCTATGCATCTAATATGTTTGTTCAAGATTGATTTCAGGCTTTAGGTACATGAAAAGGATCAAATTACACAAGCCCCAGCTTGTCCAAGTTCAAGTCAAATGCAATGCAAGTGTGCTAATAAGAAAATCACTTCTAACAACCTTAGAAGAATTTTGTAATCCCTTGTATTGATGATATGACTTGTAACTAAGATGAGAAAAATATGTGGGACACTTTATACCAAGGTTTAATCACCCAAAAGTCAATTTAGAAAATTGATCACATGTTGTTCATCAATCGAGTTGGAAACTTGACCGATCCTATGATGGGTTTTCTGAAGATGACCCCCCGGTTGAGTTGCGCATTCACAGAACTCGAATGACTGACTCATTGAGCAAAATCAATTTTAGCTCATATGTCGAGTTCCCCAGAACAAACTCGACTGATAGTTTGTAAATTAGCTTTGTCTTTTAGTTGATCGGTCAAGTTACCTTTATTGAAACTCGACCGAATGTACTGTACGGAAAACACAAAAAAGTGATTATAATCGTTGGTGACTTGTTTTAAGTGAAAATAGATTTGTTGCCTTGAGTAAAATGACTATATTTTGTCCTAAGTGTTCCCCATCTCAAGGGAGCACCCCCAGCTATAAGTAGGGCCCCTTGGAGTTCATTCCAAGTTTTCTCATTCAATACATTCAAGTCCTTGCTATAGTTGAGTGTGCTACTACTCCTTGAGCCCCTTTCTCTCTCTAGTTTACACTTCATTTTGTGATTTGTGAGTGAGTTGGGCATATATTACGAGTCCTCCACCCTTGTGCATGTAAATCTCTCATCTTCTACTACTTCCCTATCCCCTTCCTAGATGAAGAAAAGGTGAAGCTAGCTCCATCGAGTGAAGAAGGAGTTGTAGCTGGTCCTCTTCAAGGTTGATGAAGAGGTGGTGATCTTCTCCAGGTGAAGGAGAAGGCAATGGTTGAAGATCCAAGAGGAGAAGAAAAGTCCTTCAAGGTAGAAGACTTGAGCATGAGTGGGTAAGACCCTGGTGAAGGCTGAAGTGTGGCATCCAACTCACAAAAACAAGATTTACTTAAGCAGAAGTGAATCATTTGCAACGGTTTACTGAAAATCACTAAAAATTAAAACTTTTTGCAAAGAGATCCACACATAGGAAACCTCTTTCATAAAGAACCAAAGTATACATTTACATCATGGCTCATAAGTACATAACTTGTATCATCTCTACTCGAGGATTACAATATCAGCTGCCCTATTAACAGTATATACAGACAGCATAAGAACCTCGAGGTGTCAAGACAAAATCTCAGATCGATTCATTAAAAACACTAACTATAAACTCCGAGGACCTGAGAGTACAGAGACGACACATAGGACTACTATCTATACAAAACTTGGCAGTCAGTGCCTCCACCTGAGTTATCACTGTTGTCCCTGATACGGATGTTGTTTTTTCCTTGCTATAGGGTTCCTACTTCTTCTTCTGCATTTACCTAAAAAGTTGGATCCCATGGGGGTGAGAAAATTGTAAATTTCCCCAGCGAGAGATATAACTCTTCGCCAAAACATTGTTATTGCAGTTTATTAAAATAAAATGGAGCAGAGTTCTTGTATATTAACAACAATATTAATCATTGTATGAACAGAGTAAAGTAATCTCCTTTCTTAAGGAGAGCATTGCATCTATCCATGGTAGGATTATAGTTCATCCATCTACTTGCAATGAATATAAAGAAATATGAATAACATCTATCAACTAGAGATGCATAAAAGAAATGTAACATCAGCCAATGAATTTCCGTATTCAATCCTTAAGCAAATATGTTATACGGATGAGTACATTTTACAAGCACACTTATGCCCTGAGGAGATTAGGTATACCGCTCATGCTCCAACCGACCATTGCGAAGTTGAAATCGGTACCATACAAGGTCAATGGAAGAGCTGGCTTCCGAGACCTCCCACATCTCGGTCAGTATGAGACAACATGCAGGACATCTTGTGTCTCAGCTATATAGATTTCCAGGGTATACTAGTAACTTTGCTATTAGAGTTACATTGGCGTGCTACACTCTCTTTGCAATCGTGAGATTTCATGTTTATCTCCATCGATCCAGCATTAATATTATTGGGAGATGTGTACTGCGTCTAACCCAATCATCGGGGGATTCGTGATACATCCATCCCGGCACAATAATGAAGGATTGAGAATTTTAATGTTTACCTTTCATCAATTCCCTCATTTAGGACGTCAGGATACATTCTCCCATTGCCCCCACATATTCAAAATATGCGTTTCGGGTTTTACCGCGGAGCACCCGTTTCACCATTCAGCAATTCTGACGCTGATGGATCTATGGTCAGGGCTCTACATGATATGATTTCACTTGATTAATTAAGTACTTTATCATATTCTTTTAGCATCAGCCAAGTTCTCAACCATAACTTATTAAGAAAAATGCTACAAAGAAACATGTACTATTTGCATCATTCACTTCTCATTCTTTATAAGACATTGGGATCTCAGTCCCTCAATTCATTTCTTGAAAGTTCACATCTCTCAACAATCATCATTATCATACTTATCAAATATGGGTATTCATACCCTCATTTTATCACTAATCATTGTTACCACTTATTAGATAATTATTACCTCTACGTTCTCAGACCGAGGAATACATGATACTTGTTACACAAGCATCACACATGACTCACAAGGCCCATTAAGAGTCTTGTCGCCTTTCACTAGGCAACAACTTACTCATATGACTCATAAAGCCCATGAACATTTTGTTACTTTTACTAAGAAACAACAACATTAAGGCACACAAGGCCAATCAATATTTATTATATAAAAGTCATAGCTCAAATCTGGCTATGATCATCATCTCATGATATTTGCATGGTTAATAGACATGATTATAGTCATATGATTCAATTATCACATCATGTGATACAATAGTAACATCACCATTCCTATATCAGGATTAGGGTTTACTATCAATTAGGATTTTCCATTCCATTACCCAATTTAGGGTTAGGATCTCCCATTTCTCATTAGTTAGGTTTTCATGTTTACATCATTAGTTCAACCCTAATATATTGCTCCACCCCTCTAGGAGCATTCAAAACTATCATAAGTATTTACTCATGATCATTACTTTCATTATATATCATTTATGAATATCAATTCAAGGTATGAGTTTATCTCTCAACCTTACCATGGTATGTTTATATCATACCCATTATCTTGGCTTAACCCCTTTCTCATAGTATATTAGTCAACACTTATCAAATTGCATTAAGTTTATTACATTCTCATTATAACAAATTGCATAACACACACTTCATGTATTTATTATCCAAGTATATTGGATTTGAGGTGCATCAAGGCATATCAACCCTGAATTGCTAAGTGTGATATCTATTATGTCTTGATGTATCACTTTTCTCCTCATTCCATCTTACTTAAGATAATCAACTGACCTTGTATTAAGGTATTTCCCTCTTAATACTTTTAACCATTCACCTATCACTTTCATCATATAGTGCATAGGTTACACATTAATATTGTCCAACTATCTTTAATGATATGGACTTATTTAATGGTTAAGCATTATTGATATAGAATAATCCATTATCAACCACTTTAGGTATTTCAACTCTTAGAATGTTATCCACATCATTGATTAGTGTTGCATACATCATTCCTAAGAATTTCATGTTCTCATCTTTGTAAGGTATATAGGGTTGTTACACATGCATGGAGTTAGATATATAATGATATAGGCATCATATTGTCCCTTATATCCTTATTCATTAGAATATCAACATTACCGTTCAAATGGTTCATAAACTTTTCCCTTCATGGATATAACATCCTCATCTTACTTGATTATATTAACCACACCCTACTTTAGTGTATTGGCTATTATACCATCACTAGGGTTTCATATGTCATTACATGGCATCACCCTGGATTTGAGTCTCACATCACATCATTCATCAGGGTTCCACATAACATCATTCTTAATTAGGGTTTCACATGGCATTACCCTAGATTAAGGTTTCCCATGGCATCACCCTCAACTAGGGTTTCTCATGGAATTATCCTCAATAAGGATTTCCACTTTAATTACCCACAATTAGGGTTTACTATCCATCCCGATTTAGGGTTTTACATCACATTACCCTATATTAGGGTTACACATTTCATCACCCTAGATTAGGGTTACATCCTTAACCAAGATTAGGGTTTCACTCAAAAATTGCTCTGAATTAGGGTTAGGGTTTATTAACCTTCTCAATTAGGGTTTCATGACCTCCCTATCAAGATTCATACCCTAATTACACATTCATTCATGTTTAAAGTGTTACTACATGATTATCATTCATATAGGAAGTCCTCTCTCTCTTCATCCTCTATAAGATGATACTTACTTTAGACGTGATTAGACTGGGTCAACTCAACTTGAATGAAGAATTGACACAATGGATTATGTCATAACTTCCATAATCATTAAAGGTTAATAATTAAAAGGGTATTAATCACCCTATCATATTAAGGGTACAATTACCATAATCACCCTTGGATTACATCATGTAATGATCAATTAAACAATTGTCCTTTAATCACCTTAAGTGTCCATATGGTTTTGGTTAATTACTTCTCAATCGGTCTTGGTCACTTAGACCTCAAACGGTCTTGACCAACCAAACCTCAAACGGTCTTGGTCTAATGGTTTGAAACCATTTGGTAAAGGTAGTGCTTGAAATCATTTGCCAAAGTAGGTACTTGTAACCATTTGCTAAAGTAGATACTTGAAATTGTTTGCTAAAGCACTTATGAGATCGATTGGGCCTCAAACGGTTTGGGATCGTTTGGTACCAAACGGTCTTGAGACTGTTTGGTACCAAATGGTCTTGAGACTGTTTGGACTCAAATGGTCTTGAGACCGTTTGGTCCAAACCTCCTCAAAACCGATTGGACCAAAGATGGTCTCAACCACTCAAATTGATTTAGGGTTTTCAAGATTGATTCTGTCATTGATTGAATTCATGTAACCACTCATCAATTGAACTTAGCACCATACCTCAATTGGTATTAAAAAAAAAATCATCCTTCAAGTGATTTAACCTTCAATTGATCATCAATTAGGGTTTTGAAATCCAATTGGAATAGGATTTGAAATCGATGAACCTTCAATGTTAGTCATTGTGAAACTAATTACTTTGAAATCATTGGACCACCATCCAAATTGGCATGACCTGACCTCAAACGGTCTTGAGGTCGTTTGGATGACCTCCAAACGGTCTTGAGACCATTTTCCCATTCCAACATGAAAATTGGTGGAATCTAATTAGGGTTTAGGTCATTGGATTGATCATCAAATCAGCAATTGATTGCATTTCAACTTGATATCTTTAGACTTGTAAATACTCGACCATACTTAACCCTAGACCTCCAAATGGTCTTGGTTGACCTCCAAATGGTCTTGAGACCGTTTGGGCTCAAACACCCAAAAATCTGAATTAAACAAATTGAATTTCAGCACTTAACCCGATTAGGGTTTGCTAATTGATTAACCTTCAACTGATGAATCCTTTGGAATTAATCAATCAAATTTGGTGGGTCATCAAACATAAATATTAGCACCAACTTTTCCAAATGGTCAACCCTGGTCAACTCTCCCAAACAGTTTGAAACCGTTTGGGCTAATCAACCCAAGACATCAACTTAATCAATTCCAAATTCGGCACTTATCCGATTAGGGTTTCTACTTGGAAGATTGTCCATGTGTTGAACTAATCAATTGGAGTCATTGGATCATCATCCAACATACACTAGGGTTCTTACCTCAAATGGTCAACCCATCTAAATGGTCAACTCTTCTAAATGGTTTGGGGTCTAAATCTCCAAACGGTTTGGTGAAACCGATTAGACCCTATAGTTGAAACCATTTGCACAAGATATTTGGGGAGGTGTGTGCTTATGATGATTTCATCATCATAAAGCTCTAAACCCATGAAACTTTTTGTGATTTTCATGGTGATTGCATCAATCAACCAAATAAAATTTCGGAAAAGAAGAAAGGATCATCAATTGATAAGGAATTGAATGCAATAACAATAATAAGGGTTCAAGTTATAAAACCCACCTCCAATTGAGCTCCAAAGCTTCAAGCTCACGTCAAATATGGTGGATGCAACTCCTTTCACTATCCCAAGGGTCGTCCTCAAGCTTTGAGTGAAAAGGAATGGTTAGAATTGAAGAGGGGATCGAAATAAGAAGAATTCATGCATTGATTTGTGATTTCCACCATGGATTCAAGGTGAAAAGAGATCAAGAAGCTTACCAACAGGTTGGGGGTCGTCCTCCTGATCCTCCAAATCTCCTTTGGTCGTTTTCAAGCAAGGAAAAGAAGTGGATTCCGAAAAAGCCTTTGTTTTGGCTTGTAAAGGGTCTTTTTATAAGAAATTCAATGAGAGAGAAGTGCCTTATAAAAATCATTTAATACCAACATTAGTGCCGCCTCTTCTCCCTCCAATTCCTTGGATACGAGGCTATCCCACTTACCTTTTATTCCTCTCAATTATCCATGATTTAAAGAAAAGCAATTTAAGCACCTTAAATCATATTATACTAATATCCATAAGTGAGTGGATATTTCTTTTTCTTATAATAATGTGAGTGAGTTATCCACTCCCTTTGGATATTTTCGTGCCTTTGCAAGGAACAAGATCGTCCAACCCCTTTTAAAATTCATCCCTCAACTTTTGGTTTAAGGGCTCTTTAATTAATATATTTCTTTTTGCATTAAATTGAATTAGGGTTTCAATTATGCATAAATCTTGATTATTTTAATATCAAGATTCTCTCTCCTCCAAATTAATTCAAATGAGGCGCCCCTCTCATTTTATTTGTTCTATATGATTCCAATAAACATAATGGATCTTATTGAAGTGGTAATTTTCATATTGAACCCTAGGTTTTGGGTAAATTGCACTTTATACCAAAACTAGGTTTTAATGCACAAACATTGCTTTATCAGCTCTTTCTTGGTATTCAGGATTGTGAAAGTCATACCACTGCATCATAATCATTCCTATGATGTTTCAAAACATGAGGAACATTTTTTCATGTAACATTTGCAAGTTAACCCCTCACTTTGGGAAATTTGCACTTTAGTCCAAAATAAGCAAACATTGCTTCAATATTATTCAAACAGGACCAAAATTGAAACATAAGTTCCCCTTGAGCCTTAATTACTTTTCACAAGATAAATTTAAGGATCTAATTAACTTGCTTAAGCAAAACTCCCAGGGTTAAGGTGTTGGGTTTTTGTGGAGAAAACATGCGCGGCGGAAGCGATAAATCCACGCAACCCGTAACAGGATCTCGTCGATAACAGCGTATTCGGAAATAGGTTTGCGGGATATACCTTATCGCGGAGCAAGTCCGGCGATGTCCCGCTGCACGACGGTGCAACACTGCTTGTCAAACACGGACGGATCTTCTCTCCCGTTCGCTGTCGCAGGTTGATCCGGCAATGCTCCTCTGCGGCAGTGATGTACGTTGCTCGTAGCACGTACAGGTGGTCGTTGACGTCCTCCGAACGCAGGCGTCAAGGCGTCTGCGTCTCTACTTCGTCCATGCGGATGGACGGAACTCCACGTCGTGCTTCTCAAGCTGGCGGGAAGGAGCGTGTCTCTGCGGCGGCGTGCTAGCAGCGCGTTGCTCTCCTTTCTTTCCTAAGGACGACGACGGCTAGGTTTTTGTACGTGAGAATAACCTAAAAGCGTCTCTCTATATCTTATATAGATATCGGTCGTCTATCCTCCTTTAAATAGGATAAGAAGAGAAGTAGGGTTTCCTAAACCCATCGGTAAATAGAAACGTTGCGTTAATTAAAACGCTCGTGGATTAATTAGAATATTTTGGAATTCATTAATTAACCAAATAATCGCATTAATTGATTAATTAATATCCGACTCCATGCAATCGCTTGGGATGGCTCTACGGGCATACATATACCAACATAAGGCATAACCCAGGTCAGGGATGTTACAAATTATAAACCCCTAATAAGGATTTCATCCCCGAAATCCCAGATAAAAGGGAGACAGATATTATTCATTCTTCATACTATCTAGTCTCCACATAACATTTCATTGTTATGGAAACATCATAAAACTTTGATCAACATAAGGTTATTCCACACAAGTTTATCATGGAATAGTTCACACAGGACACATACTCCCATGCTCCTTTTTATTATTGATTGTGGAATTGATTCTGTGTCAGGTAACACTTTCCTTATTACTTGTACTAACTATTTCATTAGTTGTACATTTTATCATCATAAGGAGAAGTTACTTATCAAATAAGAATTTATCTTAAAGATATCTTTAATTATTATGTTCATGCAAAGCATAAACCCCTAACATGTGATGTTCATACTATTTTAAATGATTAATCTGATTTCATGGTTGACCATTCCAGGTAGTCAACATAAAGAATCTGATATTTCTTAGATACTAGCATCTCTTACCTTGGTATCTGTCACATGTGTTGAAAATGCATCACATATTTATCTTCCTTTCAACTTGGGACATTACTTATCACATATATCTTCACCTTGGAACCAAAGTCCAAGATAAACTGATACTTTTCTAAGTATCCATCACATGAACATTTTTATCTTATGCACATCAAGTGTCCTAAGACCCACTTGATTTCCATGTCCTCGAAAGGAAAGAAAACAAGGAATCATTTTCCTCTTATTATTTCATGTATTTTCAACTGTTCATGAATCATTTACTCTTTATCTCATCCTAGGTTCCTTCCCCTAAGCATAGGAATTTATGAGGATGTTTACATAACATTATTCCTTTCTTTGTTATTATCTAACATGTTCATGAGCATCTTGTGATCTCATCACATTTCCCATTTCCACACTATGGAAAAGATCTTTATTAAACTTTATTGGACAGGAAACATTTCCCTTGTTCCCATTCTTATCTTTGAGGAGTATACTTTTTACTTCCTCATATACACTTACTCATATGAGATTAGCTCAGATTTCTTTTTCTTGTACTTAGGATATAATATATTTATTCATTCCATATTTCTAATTTCATGATACTCATTAGATTGTCTCAGAATGACTGCTTGATTAGAGCAATCAAAAAGATAACAATCTTGGAGTTCCCATACTCACTTTATCATCAATAGTTGTATACCTGGCCAGGGTATATAAATACTGAGATTAAGTAGTATGCACTTTTTATACTATCATATTTCTTCCTTTTTTACATTATCACAGGTATAAGATTTAACATTCCTGAATTTTATCCAGGCATCTCTTCTATACCTCATCTTCTCTCATAGAGGTAAGAGCAATATAAAACATCTATATTGTTTACTATGCAAAAAGTAAGTCCTCTTAGGACTAATCAAGGAAAACTCAATCAATTTCTCACTCGATTAAACTCAGGAAACCATAAAATGACATATTAGAATGACATTATTTTGTCTAACCTATCATGATTCATGGATTATTCATTGCCTCAGACTGACTCTGCCCCAGAGGTTGGTTCACCATAACATTTCTGGCTGAGCAATTTCTTGCCAGATGTCCTACATGTCTACATTGGTGGCAAGTTCTGAGCTCTAGATGTGGTTTAGAATGTTCTTTACCTTTTCTGGATAGCCATTTCCTTGGTGCACTAGGCCCTGGTTGTACTGGTGGTACCAAAAACTTCTTCTTTTTGGAACTACCAAGCCTCTGTTCCTGGAATTGGATAGGCCTTCTCTCAATTCTTCCTTTATATTCCTTTTCTGGACAATTAGGTCTGATATGTCCAGGCTTCCTACACCTATGGCAGATCCTGGTTTCAGATTGCATCCTATTCCTTTCATCATTATTCATTGCTCCAACAGGCTGATGTTGAGCAGGAAACCTATTGGAGTTCAACACTTCATCATTGGGGGTTGATAGTCTAGGTTGCATTGCTAATGCACGATCTACTATGTGTATCATAGCTATCCTAAATTGCTCAAACAGAGCAGGGAAAGCTGGGCTCTCTATTATGGCTAGGTCAAGCTGGGGATGTGTAGGTGTATGTTACTTCTCTGCTCTGATCCCCTACATCCCTTCTTGGTGCAACATTGCTGCTTTCTGTAGCAAACTCCTCATGAGACCCAGTCATCTTCAAGTTCTTCTTCTCCTATATGAGAAGAAGACACTATCAGATACACTAGAAGACACTAGAACAAACTCTACTACCTTAGTCCTATGTCTCTGTAGACTCAGCGAACCTAGAGCTCTGATACCACTAAATTGTGGCATCCAACTCATAAAAACAAGATACTTAAGCGGAAGTGAATCATTTGCAGCGGTTTACTGAAAATCACTAAAAATTAAAACTTTTTGCAAAGAGATCCACACATAGGAAACCTATTTCATAAAGAACCAAAGTATACATTTACATCATGGCTCATAAGTACATAACTAGTATCATCTCTTCTCGAGGATTACAATATCAGCTGTCCTATTAACATTATATACAAACATCATAAGAACCTCGAGGCGTCAAGCCAAAATCTCAGATCGATTCATTAAAAACACTAACTATAAAATCTGAGGACCTGAGAGTACAGAGACGACACATAGGACTACTATCTATATAAAACTTGGCAGTCAGTGCCTCCACCTGAGTTATCACTGTTGTCCTTGATACGGCTGCTACTTTTTCCTTGCTATAGGGTTCCTGCTTCTTCTTCTGTGTTTACCTAAAAAGTTGGATCCCACGGGGGTGAGACAATTGTAAATTGCCCCAACGAGAGATATAACTCTTCGCCAAAACATTGTTATTGCAATTTATTAAAATAAAACTGAGCAGGAGTTCTTGTATATTAACAGCAATATTAATCATTGTATGAACAGAGTAAAGTAATCTCCTTTCTTAAGGAGAGCATTGCATCTATCCATGGTAGGATTATAGTTCATCCATCTACTTGCAATGAATATAAAGAAATATGAATAACATATATCAACTAGAGATGCATAAAAGAAATGTAACATCAACCAATGAATTTCCATATTCAATCCTTAAGCAAATATGCTATATGGATGATTACATTTTACAAGCAAACTTATGCCCTGAGGAGATGAGGTATACTGCTCATGCTCCAACCGACCATTGTGAAGTCGAAATCGGTACCATATAAGGTCAATGGAAGAGCCGGCTTCTAATACCTCCCACATCTCAGTCAGTACGAGACAACATGCATGACATCTTGTGTCTCTGCTATATAGCTTTCCAGGGTATACTGGTAACTTCTCTATTAGAGTTACAGTGGCGTGCTACACTCTCTTCACAATCGTGAGATTTCATGTTTATCTCCATCGATCCGGCATTAATATTATTGGGAGATGTGTACTGCATCTAACCCAATCATCGGGGGATTCGTGATACATCCATCCCGACACAATAATGAAGGATTAAGAGGTTTAATGTTTACCTTTCATCAATTCCCTCATTTAGGACGTCAGGATACATTCGCCCATTGCCCCCACATATTCAAAATATATGTTCGGGTTTTGCCGCGGAGCACCCGTTTCACCATTCAGCAATTCTGACGTTGATGGATCTATGGTCAGGGCTCTACATGATATGATTTCACTTGATTAATTAAGTACTTTATCATATTCTTTTAGCATCAGCCGAGTTCTCAACCATAACTTATTAAGAAAAATGCTACGAAGAAACATGTACTATTTGCATCATTCACTTCTCATTCTTTATAAGACATTGGGATCTCAATCCCTCAATTCATTTCTTGAAAGTTCACCTCTCAACAATCATCATTATCATACTTATCAAATCTGGGTATTCATACCCTCAGTTCATCACTAATCATTGTTACCACTTGTAAGATAACTATTACCTTTAGGTTATCAGACTGAGGAATACATGATACTTGTTACACAAGCATCACACATGGCTCACAAGGCCCATTAAGAGTCTTGTCACCTTTCACTAGGCAACAACTTACTCATATGACTCATAAAGCCCATGCACATTTTGTTACTTTTACTAAGCAACAACAACATTAAGGCACACAAGGCCAATCAATATTTATTATATAAAAGTCATAGCTCAAATCTGACTATGATCATCATCTCATGATATTTGCATGGTTAATAGACATGATGACAGTCATATGATTCAATTATCACATCATGTGATACAATAGTAACACCACCATTCCTATATCAGGATTAGGGTTTACTATCAATTAGGATTTTCCATTCCATTACCCAATTTAGGGTTAGGATCTCCCATTTCTCATTAGTTAGGGTTTCATGTTTACATCATTAGTTCAACCCTAATATATTGCTCCACCCCTCTAGGCGCATTCAAAACTATCATACGTATTTATTCATGGTCATTACTTTCATCACATATCATTTATGAATATTAATTCAAGGTATGAGTTTATCTCTCAACCTTACCATGGTATGTTTATATCATACCCATTATCTTGTCTTAACCCCTTTCTCATAGTATATTAGTCAACACTTATCAAATTGCATTAAGTTTATTACATTCTCATTATAACAAATTACATAACACACACTTCATGTATTTCTTATCCAAGTATATTGGATTTGAGGTGCATCAAGGCATATCAACCCTGAATTACTAAGTGTGATATCTATTATGTCTTGATGTATCACTTTTCTCCTCATTCCATCTTACTTAAGATAATCAACTGACCTTGTATTAAGGTATTTCCCTCTTAATACTTTTAACCATTCACCTATCACTTTCATCATATAGTGCATAGGTTACACATTAATATTGTCCAACTATATTTAATGATATGGACTTATTTAATGGTTAAGCATTATTGATATATAATAATCCATTATCAACCACTTTAGGTATTTCAACTCTTAGAATGTTATCCACATCATTGATTAGTGTTGCATACATCATTCCTAAGAATTTCATGTTCTCATCTTTGTAAGGTATATAGGGTTGTTACACATGCATGGAGATAGATATATGATGATCTAGGCATCATCTTGTCCCTTATATCCTTATTCATTAGAATATCAACATTACCGTTCAAATGGTTCATCAACTTTTCCCTCCATGGATATAACATCATCATCTTACTTGATTATATTAACCACACCCTACTTTAGTGTATTGGCTATTATACCATCACTAGGGTTTCATATGTCATTACATGGCATCACCCTGGATTTGAGTCTCACATCACATCATTCATCAGGGTTCCACATAACATCATTCTTAATTATGGTTTCACATGGCATTACCCTAGATTAAGGTTTCCCATGGCATCACCCTCAACTAGGGTTTCTCATGGAATTATCCTCAATAAGGATTTCCACTTTAATTACCCACAATTAGGGTTTACTATTCATACCGATTTAGGGTTTTACATCACATTACCCTATATTAGGGTTACACATTTCATCACCCTAGATTAGGGTTACATCCTTAACCTAGATTAGGGTTTCACTCAAAAATTGCCCTGAATTAGGGTTAGGGTTTATTAACCTTCTCAATTAGGGTTTCATGACCTCCCTATCAAGATTCATACCCTAATTACACATTCATTCATGTTGAAAGTGTTACTACATGATTATCATTCATATAGGAAGTCCTCTCTCTCTTCATCCTCTATAAGATGATACTTACTTCAGACGTGTTAGACTAGGTCAACTCAACTTGAATGAAGAATCGACACAATGGATTATGTCATAACTTCCATAATCATTAAAGGTTAATCATTCAAAGGGTATTAATCACCCTATCATATTAAGGGTACAATTACCATAATCACCCTTGGATTACATAATGTAATGATCAATTAAACAATTGACCTTTAATCACCTTAAGTGTCCATATGGTTTTGGTTAATTACTTCTCAATCAGTCTTGGTCACTTAGACCTCAAACTGTAACGACAGTCGCCAAACTGACAAACAAATCATTACTAATTAAGCGGAATTTCAACATAAACAACGGATTAAAAAAATCACTTAAAACTAAAACCATTTTGCATAGAGATCCATTTCTAGGAAAACTCTTTAAGGTAGAACCAAAACTTTATATACATCATTGTTCACATTGTACATACATTGTACCATCTCTTCTCAGGGATAACATATAACAGTTGCTTTGTCAAAACATATATTGAAGCAACATAAAACCTTAAGGCTTACAAACCAAAAACCTCAGATCGTTTATGAAACCATAACGAACCAACTCCAAGGACCTGAGAATACATAGACAACACATAGGACTTCTATCTACAAGACATGACAAACAGTACACTCAACCTGAGCTATTACTGATGTCCCTGTTGCTGTTGTTCTTTTTCTGTAGAAAGGACTTCACCTCCTCATGCACGTCCACCTAAAAATTTGGATCCCACGGGGGTGAGACAATTGAAAATTATTCCAGCGAGAGATATAACTCTCCGCCAACAATGTTATTATCACAGTTAAATAATATTAAACTGAGCAGAGGATAAGCAGTTTAGAACATTCTCATCTTTTAAAGCATTGCCACTATCTATGATAGAGCAGTAAATCATCTATTCACTTTATAATGAATATGAAGAAACACGTATATCATTTACTCATCATACTATCTCAAGCTTATCATGTGATGCTCATTATCATGGTATGTCATCCATGAATCATTCTCATTTCTGTCTGTTGGCCTCAGCCAATCTGCTAACCAGATATTGAATTGTACCAGTCATGTGAGTATACATCATCATATCATGTCCATGCATTGGACTATGCCAATCATATGCAATTATTCCAGGTATTGGGTTATTACCAATCATGTGTAATTATTCCAGGCATTGGGTTTTTACCAATCCTGTGTTATTATTCCAAGCATTGGGATTTAACCAATCATGTGTTATTATAGGCTTCATGCCTCTTCTAGGTATTGGGTTATTACCAATCATGTGATTATTATAGGCTTCATGCCTCTGCCAGGTTTTGGGTTATTACCAATCATGTGATTATTATAGGCTTCATGCCTCTTCCAGGTATTGGGTTATTACCAATCTTGTGATTATAGGCTTCATGCCTCTACCAGGTATTGGGTTATTACCAATCCTGTGATTATAGGCTCCATGCCTCTGCCAGGTATTGGGTTATTACCAATCTTGTGATTATAGGCTCCATGCCTCTGCCAGGTATTGGGTTATTACCAATCCTGTGATTATAGGCTCCATGCCTCTGCCAGGTATTGGGTTATTACCAATCATGTGATTATAGGCTCCATGCCTCTGCCAGGTATTGGGTTATTACCAATCCTGTGATTATAGGCTCCATGCCTCTGCCAGGTATTGGACTTTAACCAATCCTAACTACATAGCCAGGCAGTGGACTCTAACCACTCCTGATTACAATCTTTACGCCTCTGCCAGGTATTAGTCTGTAACCAATCCTGATTACAGGCTTTACGCCTTTGCCAGGTATTGGACTTTAACCAATCCTGATTACACCGCCAAGCAGTGGACTCTAACCACTCCTGATTACAGGCTTCACGCCTCTGCTAGGTATTGGTCCGTAACCAAACCTGATTACACATTCGCTATGGGATATCAATCCCTTAAATTCATCATTGGTTATCACATCCTTTTATTAGGCATTATACCCTGGGGCAAGCCATCATATCAATTCACATTCTTTACGTACTACTAGTGTTCCTCTTATCTCCTTTAATAATATTCAAAACACTATAGCCCTTATTTGACTATAAGCATAAAGCATGTATGATCAAGATTTCATTATTATTATAACCATTTATTATTATTATGAAGTTACTGGTTTCCATTCCCCTTAGTTTATTTTGCACATTACCATTCCTTACCTTAGACTTTTATAAGCATCTTGTCACCTCTCATTAGGCAACAATTACTCACATGGCTCACCAGGCCCATTAATCATCTTGTCACCTTTCACTAGGCAACAACTATTCACATGGCTCACAAGGCCCATTAAACATCTTGTCACCTCTCACTAGGCAACAACTATTAGGGTTAGGGTTTCCCCTTATAGACGAATAGGGTTTCAAGTTCATATTATCAATCCAAACCCTAATTCATTGCTCCACACATCTAGGAGCATACATTAATATCATAAGTATTCAATCATAGTTATTTATTCTCATCATTTATCATTAAATGAATCATCAACACAAGGTATGAGTTCCTCTCTCATCCTTATCAGGGTATGATTACATCATACTTTATTATCTTGGATTAACCCTTTCTCAAGGTATGATAGCCTACACTTATAAAAGTGCACTCCATCTCAATTGTAACAATTGACATGACACACATCATGTTTACTCATCCAAGTATATTGGATTTAAGGTGCATCAAGGTGTAACAACCTTAAAGTGTTGGATGTGATATTTACCATGCCTTGGTGTATCACTTCCCTCATTACTTTTGACTTACTTAAGTTCCTCAACTTATGTTGTATTAGGGTATTCCCCATCCTAATACTTTATTCACTAGCCCATCACATTTATTCTGTAGTGTATTGATCATGAGTCATACATTTGAATTGTCCAACCATCATCAATTGATATGGACTCATCTCAGGTTGAGGCATTATTGATATAGGATTAACCATTATCAACCACTTTAGGTGTTTCACCTATCAAGGTATCAGTCATACCATTACTTGGTGTTACACTCATTACTCCTAAGAGTGTCTTACTCTCACCTTTACAAGGTGTCTTGGGTTGGAGGTGTATGAACACTCACCATATCGGGTTAGGATTTGTACTTGTCTCCATATCAGGCATGAGGTATCTTCTTGACCTCATATCAGGCACAAGGTGTATGTATGTGTCGCCCATGATACTTATGAGGTTTCAAACCATCACCATGTCGAGCTAGAAGTACATTCAATCACCCTATCGGGCTAGTCACCATCTAGGGTTAGCCATGATGGATTAGGGTTACCATATCATCTAGGGTTGTGTATCGTGCAACCCTATCATGCAACCATGTCATGCAACCATGTCGTGCAACTATGTCATGCAACCATGTCGTGCAACCATGTCGTGCCACTTGTTATACTTCACTTATATCGGGTTACACCCAAATTAGGTATTCATGTCAACTTTTAAGTATTCATTCAACCTTGTATCGTGTATAGAGTATATACTTGACTCCCTATCGTGCAAGAGGCGTATACTTCACCCCCATGTCATGCAACAATGTATTCATTCATATCCATATCGTTCAAGTGAAGTAGGTGCATCATCATATCGGGTTAAAGGTGCTTTCTTGTGTGCTTGCACTCGATATCACTTTTATAAGGTGATACCACCATCTTCAAGCTCTAGACCTTTGTTCTAACTGTTATAGTTCATGGAAACAGGTCTAAGAAATTACTAGAACTCATAATCTCATCAACTATTTCAGGAAATTTCGGAATTAAAAGTATTTCACTAATTATAGCAATTCAGGTGAAGAATAATAACATGGTTGAGTTCAAGTTATATAACTTGCCTTAAGAATGACTTCAAAGCTCCACGTTCCTAAGGTTGAATATGTAATTCACAAATCCTCTATATGCAAAGAATCACCATGGATAAGTAATTGGTGAAGAAGAAAAGAAAGGAAGATCAAAACCCTAAATTCATGCTTCAATCCAAGGTTGAAGATGATCTTATCCTCACCTTAGGGTTAAGTATGAGCTCCTTCTTGCTCCTTAACACCTTTGCACGATACACTAGTGTCCTTGAATGATATTCCACCCCTCTTGCACGATATGACACTCACTTGCACGATAGGACTCTCACTTGGAGTCAAAACTTCACTCTATGGCTGATATCACCCTATATGGCCAATATCACCTACTTGGGCGATATGCTCTTGCCATGGGCGATATCCCAAGGCCCATGCATGATACCACAGCATCCCTTCATGATATGGTATCTCTATGCACGATACCTTAGGGTATGAGGTTGGTAAGGGTCACAAAATTGCACCAAGGGGTGAAACTAGGGGTATATATACTTATTGTTCATGAAGGAAGGCAAAAATGAGGTGTCAACATTTTGAGCTAGTAGGTGCCACGTGTCATGCATGGGTGACACGTGTCCATGCATGAATCAACATTTATCTTGTATTTCAAAACGTTTGAGGATCATCTTGAGATGCAAATTCGTCCATTACTTATCCATTTGGATAAGTTATCTAGGCTTAATCACTATTTTAAGTCAAGTCGATACACTTTTTCTAAGGAAACTTGTTGGCCGTAACACCTCACCTCCTTGAGGTGCTTTGCACGATATGGCCTTTTCCAAGAGTTCACAAAATGATATGGGACACATCCTTGGGTTCCATGGCCCATAGGCACTCATATATAAGCTTTTCAACTTGATACAACTCAAGTTAAGCTTTCAAATTCAACCCTTTTCTTGGTCATTTCATCACCAAGATTACCATCATTCATGAATGATTCAAACATGGTGTCTCCTTATTTATCTCTCCTCTATATGATACTAGGAGGTAGGAGGGACACTCTAGAGGTGGTAATTTGCATATCAACCCCACATCTTTGGTAAATTACAATTTTTTTACCAAAATTGGTGCACATTGCACCAACATTGTTCAAACAAGTTTAAACTTGAAATTTAGGCTTTCCAAAAGCCACCACCTTGCATAATTCTCTCTATAATGATGTTAAAACACATGAGGCATGTTCAACATGTGACATTTTGCATTATAGCCCCTCAATTTGGGTAAATTACACTTTGGTCCAAAATAATGGAAAATTGCTCAAACAGCATTCAATCGGGACCAAACTTGAAACATAAGTGTTTCACATGATAACAAAGCACCTTAGAGGATTATATTAAAGCTCTAAGCAAATTTATTAACCAAAACAAATAGGGTTACCTCATAACCCAGGTCAGGGTCGTTACAAGTTATAAACCCCTAACAAGGATTTCATCCCCGAAATCTCAGATAAAAGGAGACAGATGTTATTCATTCATTATATAATCAAGTCTCCACATAACATCTCATTGTTATGGAGACACCATAGAACTTTGATCAATACAAAGTTCTTTTACACAAAAAAATCCCATGGAATCAAACACATAGGATACATGCTTCATTGTCTTTTCATTATCGATTGTGTAGTTAATTCTGGGTCAGGTAACACTTTTCTCACTCATACAGAGGTTGTTTGTTAATCTCATTTGACAAACTTTTATTGTAATATTTTTACAATTATTCCTTCAAGTATATCATTCTCATCAATGTTATGTTTATACAAAGCATAAACCCCTAACATATGATGTCCATACTACATTAGGTAACTGGACTGATTCCACAGTTAACCATTCCATGTAACTATCATAAGATAGTCTGATGTTTCTCAGATACCAGAATTCCTTACCTTGGTATCTAACACATGTGTTAATAACACATCACTTCCTCATTTTTGTTTATAAGTTGACTTATGAGTAAATCAAATTCCTTCATATATTGATTAGAATGTGGTAGAAATATACATGCCACATCTCCTTCTTCTTTAGACTCTTGAGATTGTTTCAGAATGACTACTTGATCAGAGTAATAAAAAAGATAACAATCTAAATATGTCATACTTACCTTGCCTTAAATAAATGAATACCTGGACAGGGTATTCAAGAACTGAAATCAGGTAGTATGTATTTGTTTTATATTATGTTTCATACTTTTAACATCTCTTTAAATTTTACTACTTAGTATCTCATATTTTCTCTGGGTGTTTCTTTTACATCTCTTCCTTTTCTACATGAAGAGAGAAATTTCAAAACATATAAGAGAATATTAATCTAAATATAGGTTCTCATCCTTCTTATCTCTTCCTCATGTCCTCATAGGACTAATTACAAGAAGCTCAACAACAACTACCTTCTTATGATTACCAGATAAAATCAAGAGAAGACATATCAGATGTCACCCCTCACAGTAATTCACCACTTCAGGTTGACTCAAACATAGAGTCTAGCTATTTCATGTTGTTTCTTTTGCCTTTTTACACTATTAGGTTGTAACTTTCGTAAGCCCTGCCGAGTCTACCTCGGTTGTTGGGTCATTTACTCCCTTCTTTTTTAATAAAAGGGTTTATTATGCTTAACATGTCCATGTCTTATCCTCATACCATAGTCTTATTGGTCTCATTACTGATGTAGAAGCTAAGTCAGAAGTTCTTATAGGTGAAAAGTTAGGACCTTTGCCTTTACTTAGTGATTACTACCCTGGTGCACTAAGCATTTATTGCACCGGTGGCACCAAAAACTTTGGCTTTTTAGAACAATTAGGCAAATGTCTCTAAAATTATAGAGACCTTACCTTAATTCTCAGCTTATTGCCTCTTCTTGGGCATTACCATCACAGATGTACTATCTGTCTAAACTTATGGCAGAGTCTACTTTCTCGCCATATGTTAATCTTTCCCACATTTTCCACTGTTCCAACATGAATATGTCATTTAGGAATCCTTTCAAAGCCCAAAGTTTCCGCATTAAGGACTGGTAACCTCAGTTGTAATGCTAGTATCCAGTCTATTATATGCATCACTATTATCCTAACTTGCCTCACAAGAGCATAAACATAGGATTCTCTATCCTGATCGGGTCATGATGGGAATTCTCAGTCACTTGTTCTTCTCTTGCCTAATCCCATGCATCCTCTCCTGGTAAAACAACATTGCCCTTAGCAATGTATTCCTCATGTTCCCCAGTCATTTATAAACTTTACCCTTTACTCTGCATAAGTAGAAGTCACTAAAGGGTATACTGGAGGACACTAACACAAACTCAACACCTTAGTCCTATGTCTCTGTAGACTCAACGAACCTTAAGCTTTGATACCAAACTTGTATCGACAGTCGCCAAACCGACAAACAAATCGTTACTAATTAAGCGGAATTTCAACATAAACAACGGATTAACAAAAATCACTTAAAATTAAAACCATTTTGCATAGAGATCCATTTATAGGAAAACTCTTTAAGGCAGAACCAAAATTTTATATACATCATTGTTCACAATGTACATACACTGTACCATCTCTTCTCGGGGATAACATATAAAAGTTGCTTTGTCAAAACATATACTGAAGCAACATAAAACCTCGAGGCTTACAAGCCAAAAACCTCAGATCGTTCATGAAACCATAATGAACCAACTCCAAGGACCTGAGAGTATAAAGACGACACATAGGACTTCTATCTACAAGACATGACAGACAGTACACTCAACCTGAGCTGTTACTGTTGTCCCTGATACTGTTGTTCTTTTCTGCAGAAAGTTTTTCACCTCCTCATGCACGTCCACCTAAAAATTTGGATCCCACGGGGGTGAGACAATTGAAAATTTCCCCAGTGAGAGATATAACTCTCCGCCACCAATGTTATTATCACAGTTAAATAGTATTAAACTGAGCAGAGGATAAGCAGTTTAGAACATTCTCATCTTTTAAAGCATTGCCAATATCTATGATAGAGCAGTAAATCATCTATTCACTTTATAAGGAATATGAAGAAACCCTTATATCATTTACTCATCATACTATCTCAAGCTTATCATGTGATGCTCATTATCATGGTATGTCATCCATGAATCATTCTCATTTCTATCTGTTGGCCTCAGCCAATCTGCTAACCAGATATTGAATTGTACCAGTCATGTGAGTATACCTCATCATATCTTGTCCAAGCATTGGACTATGCCAATCATATGCAATTATTCCAGGTATTGGGTTATTACCAATCCTGTGTAATTATTCCAGGCATTGGGTTTTTACCAATCCTGTGTTATTATTCCAGGCATTGGAATTTAACCAATCCTATGTTATTATAGGCTTCATGCCTTTGCCAGGTATTGGGTTATTACCAATCATGTGATTATTATAGGCTTCATGCCTCTGCCAGGTATTGGGTTATTACCAATCCTGTGATTATTATAGGCTTCATGCCTCTACCAGGTATTTGGTTATTACCAATCCTGTGATTATAGGCTTCATGCCTCTGCCAGGTATTGGGTTATTACCAATCCTGTGATTATAGGCTTCATGCCTCTGCCAAGTATTGGGTTATTACCAATCCTGTGATTATAGGCTCCATGCCTCTGCCAGGTATTGGGTTATTACCAATCCTATGATTATAGGCTCCATGCCTCTGTCAGGTATTGGGTTATTACCAATCCTATGATTATAGGCTCCATGCCTCTGCCAGGTATTAGGTTATTACCAATCCTATGATTATAGGCTCCATGCCTCTGCCATGTATTGGGTTATTACCAATCCTGTGATTATAGGCTCCATGCCTCTGCCAGGTATTGGGTTATTACC
This sequence comes from Alisma plantago-aquatica, assembly GCA_963693085.1. Lineage (NCBI taxonomy): Eukaryota > Viridiplantae > Streptophyta > Magnoliopsida > Alismatales > Alismataceae > Alisma > Alisma plantago-aquatica. The sequence continues at coordinate 816,529,487 of OY856409.1, read as the reverse complement.
AATCCTGTGATTATAGGCTCCATGCCTCTACCAGGTATTGAACTTTAACCAATCCTGATTACACAGCCAGGAAGTGGACTCTAACCACTCCTGATTACATGCTTTACGTCTCTGTCAGGTATTGGTCTGTAACCAATCCTGATTACAGGCTTTACGCCTCTACCAGGTATTGGACTTTAACCAATCTTGATTACACCGCCAGGCAGTGGACTCTAACCACTGCTGATTACAGGCTTCATGCCTCTGCCAGGTATTGTTTTGTAACCAAACCTGATGACACATTCGTTATGGGATATCAATCCCTTAAATTCATCATTGGTTATCACATCCTTTTACTAGGCATTATACCCTAGGGCAAGCCATCATATCAATTCACATTCTTTACGTACTACAAGTGTTCCTCTTATCTCCTTTAATCATATTCAAAACACTATAGCCCTTATTTGACTATAAGCATAAAGCATGTATGATCAAGATTTCATTATTATTATAACCATTTATTATTATTATGAAGTTACTGGTTTCCATTCCCCTTAGTTTATTTTGCACATTACCATTCTTTACCTTAGACTTTTATAAGCATCTTGTCATCTCTCATTAGGCAACAATTACTCACATGGCTCACCAGGCCCATCAATCATCTTGTCACCTTTCACTAGGCAACAACTATTCACATGGCTCACAAGGCCCATTAAACATCTTGTCACCTCTCACTAGGCAACAACTATTAGGGTTAGGGTTTCCCTTTATAGATGAATAGGGTTTCAAGTTCATATTATCAATCCAAACCCTAATTCATTGCTCCACACATCTAGGATCATACATTAATAACATAAGTATTCAATCATACTTATTTATTCTCATCATTTATCATTAAATGAATCATCAACACAAGGTATGAGTTCCTCTCTCATCCTTATCAGGGTATGATTACATCATAATTTATTAACTTGGATTAACCCTTTCTCAAGGTATGATAGCCTACACTTATAAAAGTGCATTCCATCTCAATGTAACAATTGACATGACACACATCATGTTTACTCATCCAAGTATATTGGATTTAAGGTGCATCAAGGTGTAACAACCTTAAAGTGTTGGATGTGATATTTACCATGCCTTGGTGTATCACTTCCCTCATTACTTTTAACTTACTTAAGTTCCTCAACTTATCTTGTATTAGGGTATTCCCCATCCTAATACTTTATTCACTAGCCCATCACATTTATTCTGTAGTATATTGATCATGAGTCATACATTTGAATTGTCCAACCATCATCAATTGATATGGACTCATCTCAGGTTGAGGCATTGTTGATATAGGATTAACCATTATCAACCACTTTAGGTGTTTCACCTATCAAGGTATCAGTCATACCATTACTTGGTGTTACACTCATTACTCCTAAGAGTGTCTTACTCTCACATTTACAAGGTATCTTGGGTTGGAGGTGTATGAACACTCACCATATCGGGTTAGGATTTGTAGTTATCTCCATATCAGGCATGAGGTATCTTCTTGACCTCATATCGGGCACAAGGTGTATGTATGTGTCGCCCATGATACTTATGAGGTTTCAAACCATCACCATGTCGAGCTAGAAGTACATTCAATCACCCTATTGGGTTAGTCACCATCTAGTATTAGCCATGACGGATTAGGGTTACCATATCATCTAGGGTTGTGTATCGTGCAACCCTATCGTGCAACCATGTCGTGCAACCATGTCATGCAACCATTTCGTGCAACTATGTCATGCAACCATGTCGTGCAATAGCACTTGTTATACTTCACTTATATCGGGTTACCCAAATTAGGGTTTCATGTCAACTTTTAAGTATTCATTCAACCTTGTATCATGTATGGAGTCTATACTTGACTCCCTATCGTGCAAGAGGTGTATACTACACCCCCATATCGTGCAACAATGTATTCATTCATATCCATATCTTTCAAGTGAAGTAGGTGCATCATCATATCGGGTTAAAGGTGTTTTCTTGTGTGCTTGCACCCGATATCACTTTTATAAGGTGATACCACCATCTTCAAGCTCTAGACCTTTGTTCTAACTGTTATAGTTCATGGAAACAGGTCTAATAAATTACTATAACTCATAATCTCATCAACTATTTCAGGAAATTTCGGAATTAAAAGTATTTCACTAATTATAGCAATTCAGGTGAAGAATAATATGGTTGAGTTCAAGTTATATAACCCGCCTTAAGAATGACTTCAAAGCTCCAAGCTCCAAAGCTCCACGTTCCTAAGGTTGAAGATGTACTTAACAACTCCTCTATATGCAAAGAATCACCATGGATAAGCAATTGGTGAAGAAGAAAAGAAAGGAAGATCAAAATCCTAAATTCATGCTTCAATCCAAGGTTGAAGATGATCTTATCCTCACCTTAGGGTTAAGTATGAGCTCCTTCTTGCTCCTTAACACCTTTTCACAATACACTAGTGTCCTTGCACGATATGACACCCCTCTTGCACGATATGGAACTCACTTGCACGATAGGACTCTCACTTGGAGTCAAAACTTCACTCTATGGCCGATATCACCCAATATGGCCAATATCACCTACTTGGGCGATATGCTCTTGCCATGGGAGATATCCCAAGGCCCATGCACGATACCATAGAATACCTTCACGATATGGGAGCTCTATGCACGATACCTTAGGGTAGGAGGGTGGTAAGGGTCGCAAAATTGCACCAAGGGGTGAAACTAGGGGTATATATACTTGTTGTTCATGAAGGAAGGCAAAAATGAGGTGTCAACATTTTGAGCTAGTATGTGCCACGTGTCATGCATGGGTGACACGTGTCCATGAATGCATCAACATTTATCTTGTCTTGAAAAACGTTTGAGTATCATCTTGAGATGCAAATTCATCCATTACTTATCCATTTGGATAAGTTATCTAGGTTTAATCACTATTTTAAGTCAAGCCGATACACTTTTTCTAAGGAAACTTGTTGGCCGTCACACCTCACCTCCTTGAGGTGCTTTGCACGATATGGCCTTTGCCAAGAGTTCACAAAACGATATGGGACACCTCCATGGGTTCCATGTCCAATAGGCACTCATATATAAGATTTTCAACTTGATACAACTCAAGTTAAGCTTTCAAATTCAACCCTTTTCTTGGTCATTTCATCACCACGATTACCATCATTCATGAATGATTCAAACATGGTGTCTCCTTCTTTCTCTCTCCTCTATATGATACTAGGAGGTAGGAGGGACACTCTAGAGGTGGTAATTTTCATATCAACCCCACATATTGGGTAAATTACAATTTGTACCAAAATTAGTGCACAATGCACCAACATTGTTCAAACAAGTTCAAACTTGAAATTTAGGCTTTCCAGCCACCACCTTGCATAATTCTCTCTATAATGATGTTAAAACACATGAGGAATGTTCAATATGTGACATTTTGCATTATAGTCCCTCAATTTGGGTAAATTACACTTTGGTCCAAAACAAAGGAAAATTGCTCAAACAACATTCAATCGGGACCAAACTTGAAACATAAGTGTGTCACATGATAACAAAGCACCTTACAGGATTTTATTAAATTTCTAAGTAACTTTATTAGCCAAAAAAAATAGGGTTACCTCATAACCCAGGTCAGGGTCGTTACACAAACAGTCTTGACCAACCAGACCTCAAACGGTCTTGGTCTAATGGTTTGAAACCGTTTGGTAAAGGTAGTGCTTGAAATCGTTTGCCAAAGTAGGTACTTGAAACCGTTTGCTAAAGTAGATACTTGAAACTATTTGCTAAAGCACTTATGAGATCGATTGGGCCTCAAAAGGTTTGGAATCATTTGGTCCCAAACGGTCTTGAGACCATTTGGACTCAAACGGTCTTGAGACTATTTGGTCCAAACCTCCTCAAAACCGATTGGACCAAAGATGGGCTCACCAATTCAAATTGATTTAGGGTTTTCAAGATTGATTCCCTCATCAATTGAATTCATGTAACCACTCATCAATTGAAATTAGCACCATACCTCAATTGGGCTTAAAAGAATCATCCTTCAAGTGATTTAACCTTCAATTGATCATCAATTAGGATTTTGAAATCCAATTGGAATAGGGTTTGAAATCGATGAACCTTTGATGTTAGTCATTGTGAAACTAATTACTTTGAAATCATTGGACCACCATCCAAATTGGCATGACCTGACCTCAAACGGTCTTGAGGTCGTTTGTATGACCTCAAATGGTCTTGAGACCGTTTGCCCATTCCAACATGAAAATTGGTGGAATCTAATTAGGGTTTAGGTCATTGGATTGATCATCAAATCAACAATTGATTGCATTTCAATTTGATATCTTTGGACCTTCAAATACTCAAACATACTTAACCCTAGACCTCCAAACGGTCTTGAGACCGTTTGGGCTCAAACACCCAAAAATCTGAGTTAACCAAATTGAATTTCAGCACTTAACTCGATTAGTGTTTGCTAATTGATTAACCTTCAGCTGATGAATCCTTTGGAATTAATCAATCAAATTTGGCGGGTCATCAACCATCAATATTAGCACCAAATTTTCCAAACGTTAAAACCTGGTCAACTCTCCCAAACGGTTTGAAACCATTTGGGCTAATCAACCCAAGACATCAACTTAATCAATTGCAAATTCAGCACTTAGCCAATTAGGGTTTCTACTTGGAAGATTGTCCATGTGTTGAACTAATCAATTGGAGTGATTGGATCATCATCCAACATACACTAGGGTTCTGACCTCAAATGGTCAACCCATATAAATGGTTAACTCTTCTAAATGGTTTGGGGTCTAAATCTCCAAACGGTTTGGTGAAATCGATTAGACCCTATAGTTGAAACCGTTTGCACAAGATATTTGGGGAGGTGTGTTCTTATTATGATTTCATCACCATAAATCTCTAAACCCACTAAACTTTCTATGATTTTCATGGTGATTGCATCAATCAACCAAATAAAATTTCAGAAAAGAAGAAAGGATCATCAATTGATAAGGAATTGAATGCAATAACAATAATAAGGGTTCAAGTTATAAAACATGCCTCCAATTGAGCTCCAAAGCTTCAAGATCACATCCACAATGGTGGATGCAACTCCTTTCACTATCCCAAGGGTCGTCCTCAAGCTTTGAGTGAAAATGAATGGTTAGAATTGAAGAGGGGATCGAAATAAGAAGAATTCATGCATTGATTTGTGATTTCCACCATGGATTCAAGGTGAAAAGAGATCAAGAAGCTTACCAACAGGTTGGGGGTCGTCCTCCTGATCCCCCAAAGCTCCTTTTGTCGTTTTAAAGCAAGGGAAAGAAGTGGATTCCGAAAAAGCCTTTATTTTGGCTTGTAAAGGGTCTTTTTAAAAGAAATTCAATGAGAGAGAAAGTGCCTTATAAAAATCATTTAATCCCAACATTAGTGCCGCCTCTTCCCCCTCCAATTCCTTGGATATGAGTCTATCCCACTTGCCTTTTATTCCTCTCAATTATCCATGATTTAAAGAAAAGCAATTTAAGCACCTTAAATCATATTATACTAATATCTATAAGTGAGTGGATATTTCTTTCTCTTATAATAATGTGAGTGAGTTATCCACTCCCTTTGGATATTTTCGTGCCTTTGAAAGGCACAAGATCGTACAACCCCTTTTAAAATTCATCCCTCAACTTTTGGTTGAAGGGCTCTTTAATTAATATATTTCTTTTTGCATTAAATTGAATTAGGGTTTCAATTCTGCATAAATCTTGATTATTTTAATATCAAGATTCTCTCTCCTCCAAATTAATTCAAATGAGGCGCCCCTCTCATTTTATTTGTTCTATATGATGCCAAGAAACATAAGAGACCTTATTGAAGTGGTAATTTGCATATTGAACCCTAGGTTTTGGGTAAATTGCAGTTTACACCAAAACTAGGTTTTAATGCACAAACATTGCTTTATCAACTCTTTCTTGGTATTCAGGCTTGTGAAAGTCATAACACTGCATCATAATCATTCCTATGATGTTTCAACACATGAGGAACATTTTGTCATGTAACATTTGCAAGTTAACCCCTCACTTTGGGTAATTTGCACTTTAGTCCAAAATAAGCAAACATTGCTTCAATATTATTCAAACAGGACCAAAATTGAAACATAAGTTCCCCTTGAGCCTTAATTACTTTTCACAAGATAAAGTTAAGTATCGAATTAACTTGCTTAAGCAAAACTCCTAGGGTTAAGGCATAACCCAAGTCAGGGATGTTACATGAAAACTCAAGCTAAGTGGGTAAGCCCTTTGGTAAGGTGGATATCTCCTTGTGTTCGGATGGGTAAGTCCTTTGGTGGTCTTATGTTGTAACTCATATTGGTGATAATATAGAGAAAAGCACTTGAAAAGTCCTAGAGGTTGACCTCTCTAGGTAGTGGACTAACTCACTTCCAGTTTGAAGTGTGGAACCACTATACATCCCTTTATCAAGTGCTCACTATCAATCTCTCTCATCCTTGCTATGCTTGTTATATAGGACTTCAAATTGCACTTAAGCTATTGCTATAAACTTGATATAATTTGAAGGTCTAATATATTTTGTGAGAAATTTTGTAGCTCTATTCAACCCCCCCCCCCAGAGCCCTTAGATCCAACAAGTGGTATCAAAGCTAAGGATATTCTCCAACAAATATCCCACAAGACGAGAAGATGGGTGACAACCTACTTGGTTCTCTCAACCTATAGGGAGGCTTCTCCATGCATCCTCCAGTCTTTGATGGCACCAACTTCCTATTTTGGAAGAGGCATGTGCAGTTCTACACTCAAGGGATGAACTTTGACATGTGGAAGGTGATGGTCACACCTTATAAGGAGCCAACCGGAGCTGTTGTAACATGGAGTGAAGCTGTACTCAAGGAAGTTCAACTCAATGCCAAAGCCATAAGCATCCTCTATGCAGCCCTCACCCCTACAGAGTTTAACCGGATCTCATCTTGGAACATCACCTATGAGATTTGGAACAAGTTGTGCATCACCTATGAAGGCACAAAGCAAGTAAAGGAGGCCAAGATCTACATGTTGAACAACCTTCTAGAGAACTTCAAGATGGGTAAGAAAGAAGGGATTGTAGAGATGTACTCAAGACTCAATGTCATCATCAATGGGCTGGTTGCATTGGGCAACACTTTGGATAGAGGTGTAATCAACTCCAAGATCTTGAGGACTCTTCTAAAGAGATGGGAGTCAAAGGTCACCTCCATTGAAGAAGTGAGGAGCTTTGGTGACATCCGGACTGAAGAACTCATTAGCAACCTTCAAGCCCATGAGCCTAGACTTGACAAGCAATAAGAAGAAGCCAAGAAGATCAAAGATAGTGCTAAAAATCACAAGTGGAGGTTGTCATCCTTCAACAACAACTTACTTGTCGAACTTATCCCTCCTCCTCTAGTGAAGATGAAGGCCCTAGTGAGCATGAATCCAACTACATCAAGGGCAAACACTTCAACGGAAAGCAAACTTCCTCCTCTTCTACTCCGAGATGCTACAAGTGTGGTCAAAAGGGGCACTACGAGAGTGAATGCCCTAAGTCAAGAAAGTCACACCACAAGGGCAGCTCAAAGAAGGAAGAGGAATACAAGAAGGAGATCAAATACAAGAGGAAGGACAAGAAGGAGAAGAGACACAAGAATGTAGCTCATGCGGCTTGGTAAGCTTCATCTTCAAGCAGCTCAAGCTCCGAAGAAGATGGAGAGTGCCACCTTGCCCTCATGGCCTCTACTAGTGAAAATGTTGGTGAGGTAAGTGAGGTAAGCAAGGTAAGATTTCATGAATTATCTAAGGAAGTTGTTATTGACATGCTTATTTCTACCCGTTCATCTTTTGCTAAATGTAAATCTAAAAGAAAACGGTTAGGAAAAATTATTGATGATCTTTATGCTAAGCTTGAAATTCTTGAATTGAATGAGAAAACAAACCTTGAGAATATTGATAATTTTCAAGGGAAATACCTTGATCTTGAACTACAATACAATGGGGTTGAAGTTGAGAACGGTATCTACCTTAAGAACATTGAGAATCTTAAGGAAGAAAACCAAAATTGACCTAAAGAGCTTGAATTGCTTAAAACTAAAAATGTTGAATTTACACTCCTTATTGTTGCTCGTAGAGAAGAGAGAGATGTCTATCTCAAAGAAATCCAAATGCTTAAATCTGAAAATGCTAGGTTTCTGAGTCAAATAAATGATCTATCTTCTTGGCCTTTATTGCCTAGTGTTAATGTTGTTTCTATCTCTCTTGAAAAATATTCATATCTAACTAAAGCTTTATGTCTTGAGGCTGATCTTGTGCATGATAGGGATGACATATCTAGTTTATCTTCTACTATTGTTTCTTTAAATGATGATAACCATAGATTGAGAGCATCCCTACAGAAATTCCTCAAAGGGAAGAACTCCCTGAATGAAATCCTTGACCATTCTACCAAATAAAGCGGTACTAGTGGTTTGGGATTTGTAGGGGGCATAAAAAGGCAAGAGCAAAGCCAAAGGTAAGAAAAAGAGCAAGGAGACCTCTTTCTTTGTAGGAGAGTCTTCTGGCACTAAGAATCCTATTGTTTGTTCTTATTGCAAATGTGATGATCATTACTCTACTTATTGTCCTTACAAGCCTAAGGGGACCAACCCAAAGATGAAATGGGTCCCCAAGCTAACTCCGGATCCCAAAGTTTGAGTTGGGAACTGACATTCTCCTTTCTTACAGGAAAAAGGTAGATGGGTTGTTGATAGTGGTTGCACAAAGCACATAACCGGTGACATAAGCCATTTCAAAACTTTCACCAAAAAGAAAGGAGGATCGGTCACCTTTGGGGACAACAAGAAAGGTAAAGTCAAAGGTGAGGGTTACGTAGGTGAATCCTTGTGCATCAAGAATGTTCTTTTTGTGGATGGCATGCATTACAATTTAATTAGTGTTAGTCAACTTTGTGATAATGGTTACCTTATACTATTTACTTCTTTTGAATGCTTGATTCTAGATTCCCTCACCTACCAAGTTATATATAAGGGAACCAGAAGTGGTAATCTTTATGTTATTATTCTTGACTCTATTAAGCCTGTTGTTGGTAGATGCCTAGTAGTCAACTCAAATGATATTTCTCTTTAGCACTGCTGGCTTGGTCATGTAAATATGCATCAGTTGAAGAAGTTGAGCAAAAAGGACTTGGTCAGGGGACTTCTTAAATTGGATTTTGAAAAGTATGAGGAATGCCAACCTTATACTCAAGGAAAACAAACCAAGTCCTCCTTCAAATCCAAAGGAGTCCTTAGCACTAAGAGAGTTCTTGAGCTTCTTCACATTGATCTATTTGGACCAATGAGAACTCAATCGCTTCATGGTTCCAAGTATTGTCTTGTTATTTTTGATGATTTCTCTATACACTTGGACCTTCTTTCTCATTTCCAAGAGTGATACACTTGATGTTTTCTTGAGCTTTTATAAATGAGTTGAGAATGAAGCTTCTTGCCGCATTGTTTTCATCTGTAATGACCATGGGGGAGAATTTGAAAATGAACTTTTTGAGCATTTTTGTCTAGAATCGGGTTATGCACACAACTTCTCTTCACCTTGAACACCTCAAAAAAATGGGGTTGTAGAGAGGAAGAATAGGTCTTTACATGAGATGGCTAGGACCATGCTTCTAGAGTATGACACTCCTAAGTAGTTTTGGGTCGAAGCTGTCAATACCTCATGTTTTGTGCAAAACTGAGTTTTTACTCATCCTTCACCGAAGAAAACCCCCTATGAGCTATGGCGTGGTAGGAAGCCTTCTATCGAGTATTTCCATGTTTTTTTATGTCCTTGTTTGTTTTGAATATGAAAAATTCTCTCGACAATTTTGATCTGAAATCCTACAAGGTTTTCTTTCTTGTCTATAGCACTACTAGCAAGGCTTATAGAGTTTTTAATGTTTATCTTGCTAAAGTAGAATAATATATCAATGTAAAGTTTATTGAGACTAACCCCTCTATTCCCAAAGATATTGTTCCAAATGATGATGGTGTAGGTGAAGTAATTCCTATTCTTAAAGATCTCAACATCACCCAAAAGGGAAAAGAGGTGGTCACTCAAGAAGAAGACAAAGATGATGAAAAGAAGGATCCAAATCCCCAGTTTACAAAGAATCATCCAAAGGAGCTGATTTTAGGTGATCCATTTGAAAGAGTGAAGACGCGGGCTGCATTCAACAAAGAATAAGACAACAACGCCTTCATCTCACAACTCGAGCCTAAATATGTTAAGGGAGCTCTTGGGGATGAAGAATGGATCCTAGATATGCAAGAAGAGTTAGAGCAATTTGAGAAGAACAAAGTTTGGACCCTTGTGCCAAGACCAAGTGATAGAAAGATCATTGGCACCAAATGGGTCTACCGCAACAAGCTTGATGAAAGCAACAAAGTGGTAAGGAGCAAAGCAAGGTTAGTGGCTCAAGGATACGATCAACATGAAGGTATAGATTTTGATGAAACGTATACACATGTAGCTAGACTTGAGTCCATTCGTATGTTTCTTGTCTTTGCTAGTTATAAAAGCTTTCTTTTGTATCAAATGGATGTTAAAAGTGCATTTTTGAATGGTATAATT